>OZ008368.1:117161845-118643268 GCA_963931995.1 Phaonia tiefii | reverse complement strand
CATTACTTCGAAGAGCATCAGTGACAGGGTCACCTAATAATCCTGAGACGTATCAGTGATCGCATAACCACTCAGGTTGCTCATTCGTTTCGCCTTCTCACTTTAGCTAGCTAACGGAGGTTTCCGATGAGCCATTGCCCAGGACATACTGCGTGGAAGTAGTGAGCTGCTTGAACTGCCCAATGAAGGAATCATTTCTGGCCACTCCCAAGTGAATGGTTATCAGAAACTTTCCACCTCCAAGGACAGTCCCATGTCCCAAGCAGATATACATTATAAAAAAATGTCAAAATTGTCAAAATGGAGCCAAAAAAGTCAAAAGTTTGTAAAAATTACCCAAAAAAGTGCTAAAAAGCATTTAGTATATTTTTTCAAATAATAAGTGCAGAAGCCAAAAACACAGAGCTAGAATTGCACTTAAGGTGCCAAACTGGCAACACTGGTTGGATGTGTTATTTTTTTAAATAATTAATAAAAAGTCGAAATGCAAAACAAATATGAATACACTTCTGGTGCATGGCTACAAGAAAAAATCTGCTCCAGCAACACTAGCGCCTTGCAATCATTTATTTTAGAGAAAATGTAACGATTATAGTCACAGACTCAAGTTATATGAGTAATCTACTGGCTTATTGTGGGCAAATTCTGTCAATCCTCGAATTGTGATAATCTGACTCTGTGTAATTGAAACGAAATACTGACATAATTGTGAATTATAATCAAATTAATAATACGTCCAAACGAAAACAAGTGAAATATTCTTCTAACTAAAATCGTAATTTAACTAACAAATTATGTACTATCTAATATGGATGGGCAAAAATATTTGAAAATTGCGTCATATTTCTGTTATAAGGGTGATTTTTTTTGCTATTTGTGGTTTCAGTGTTAAGTACAGACTATACAGGCTTACAAACGAAGATTTATTATCAAACTTCGTGCTCTGTGAAATATGTGTTCCGCATGTTATGTCCATTTTACTCGTATGGTCGTTGCCGTGCATTGGCCTACTCGTTCGTTCGATTTGACCCCACTTGACTATTTTTTGTGGGGGCACCTGAATGAAGTCTCTCGTCTACAGCGACAAGCCAACACGACTGCTGCTTTGGAAGACAACATTACACATGCTATTGTTGGAAAAAGTGTGCCAAAATTGGACTTTCTGAATCGACCACATGAAGCTTGGCCTTGGGCAACATTTGTATGAAATAATATTTATCGATCCAAATAAATATTTGATTCTCATGTACAAAGCATAGAATAATACTTATAGTAGACCCACTAGTTCTCCCACCAAATTTATGACATTTGGCCTGGTGCGATATTTACGTTTGATGTTGAAAAGAATTGCTTTACTAATACCAGATAGAGGCAATGGTTCAAAACAACGAACAAAATAACAACAACGGCATTTCGTTGTATGTGTTAAAATTATTGTGTTAAATACAACACAAATGTATGCTAACAATAACAGTCAATAAAAAAGTTTAAAACACATTTAAATTTCACAGTTTTTCACCAAAATGGCATGAAAAATTAAAGCAATAAGTTATTGTAATTCCACCTGGTGTATATCACTTTTCGTCAAACATCTCTCTATCACACCGACCGCATCACGAAGAGTGTGAAAGGAAACGTCAGATGAGCCAAATATTCCCTCTAGTCTGAGATTACTCTATGGTACAAAGTTTCTGGTTTTTTTTTCAATTTTCAAATACCATGTAGCAAAAATCACCCATTATATGTGTATCATCATTTTGTTCAGCATAATAAAATATATTAACATAATAGTAGAAATGAAATTGATTAAAATATTAAAATATGTTTAGTTTTCAACTATTTTTAATTTTCAGATATGATTATAAATAATGTCAGAAATAAACTTGTCTTGCATGTCTCTATATATATTTAGTTTGGATATGATTGTGTATGACGCAAGATATAGCATTATGCAACGCAAGATATCGTTGGATATGGTTAATGATATAACATATCTCGTTACGTATAATCTTATCTGGTAACTGATTTAGCAATATATATTCATTTATAATTATATCCAATTGTATCAAAATATTTTTACACGGGATTACGTATATAACAATGATAACTATTACTGTGTTTTATAGTTGCCAGTTCAACTACCCACAAACCTCAGAGTACACAATCTCCCTCCATTCGGGAACACTCTATGGTTTCTGAGTTTGGTACCAATTTAACATGTTGGAATGTCTGTTGATGTGATGTTGTAATATCTGTCTTTGAGCGGAATTTTCACATTAGCCCACGTCAAAACTTGCTGTCCCATATCTTGCTTGAGGCTCTGTGCAATCACAAAATCTGAACCAACTATCAGTTTATCTACAATGTCCGCGATATTAAACACTTATGTGATCGACACTCTTGTTGGCAATGGCTACCTTCAATTTAATTCTAATATGTACAGTAGCTGGTTCACCCGTTGCTATGCGCAGTCTTACACCAGCTAATGGCTCCATTTCTCCATACTTTCAAATCCCCTTCTTTCGATTTGATTTCAATTATCTGAACTTTTTGTATCTGTGGCTTGAAGACGAATTTCGCTGTCTCTTATTTCAATGAAATGATATAGTTTCAGCGAATGTAGCTTTTTGACTGGCACAAGTCACATACTTGATGTCCGGATCACGGATTCCGGTGCCTCAATCTTAAATTGATGCAGGAATGTGTGGGACTTCCTAGGATAAGTCATGAATATCAAGCGTCCCAACTCTGTCGCGAAATCCTGTAGTGTTTTATTTTGCTTCTGCACTTCGCCTCTTCATTCCATGCGATATAAGCCATTCTTGTGATTGCCGCCATACGTTCTGAAGGAGTTATGCTGCGCTGCCGCTGATGATATCGAAACCCGGGGCTTTCCGTTTACTAGAACCTTTAGAAATTACTCGTTCTGGCCGCTCGTGTAATTCGAGATCTTTAATTTTTCTTTTCTTTTACTAACATAATTTGTTAATTCCTGTTCGACTTGCTCAAACTTCTGTTCGACCTTCTGCTGAACGTCTTCCAACTTCCGTTCAGCCTGTTCGAGTTGCTCGTTTACATGTGTCCATGTTGTTCACATATATTTGATGATGATATTTCCTCAATAATTCTAGATTTCCCGCTTAATTTCTGGTCCATAATTCTAGAATTTTCGTTAAATTCGTTCAAATTAACAATCAAACATCAAGAGTTTTCGCAAAATTTCTGTTGTAGTTTCTCGTCCTTTTTCGCAAACTTTTGCATCATGGCACAAACATCGACATTACCAGTTGCTTCCATTGCAGATGCCTTCATTTCTTGTTTGCCCTCGATCTGATATGTATCAATGTCGATATTACGGCGCTCAAATTGTTCTATTAGCCGCTACTATACCTCTACATTGTTTCCTGCTGTTGGTTGATCAAATTTTCTCAACTTCTTTTTTAGTTGTTCAACTTGCAGTTTTTCAAACTTCATCGTTGTCCTTAATTCGTCCCTAATTCGTGTTGCTCAGCTGCTATTTATATTAAGCGAACCACAGATTTGTCATTCATGAGAATGAGCTTAATCGATAACTTATGAATTTTGTAAACCTGATAGGGATGCGAACAACTTCGATTAGATTCTTATTTGGTATCAAGAAGGGCAGTAAACAGACAATAAACATCCACAATTGCGGATGTTCCTGCTCATAAATAACAAGTCTGTGGGTTCGCCTTAGTTTCACACGTTGACACCAGGATTTCTCGATCATTCTGGTAGTACCGTGAATGAGTAGAATAATACTTAATAATACACAATTATTAGAACAATAACAAAGAGCAAAATGAGATTTCTGGCTGGACCACAACTCAACAAGAGATATGTTTGAATATACACACAGCAGTGTGTTCTAGAAGACTGTCAATTTGCTGCAATTTTAATATCATTACTCGCTGTTATCGACACATTGAACATTTCCACAAAAACCAAACTAAATATGGAAAAAGAATAACTAACGAGAACAATGGCTGTTGAACTTATTCTAAAAATAAATTCCGTTGCCCAAATTTATTCAAATACTTTAACCCACGGCAGTTCCTATTTATATTATATTCTATCTTCTCTTTAAATAGTACAGACCTAAATATGTATAGAGTTATCACATTCCAGGTGCATATCCGTAAATCGTGGTCCTTATAACGTTTGCGAGGGTCGTCAACAAATAGGGGTTGTTTATGTTTTATCTTTCGTTTTTGTATTTTCACCCCAGTCCACCGGGTTTTTGCATTTTACCTACTGCCAGGATATTCGACTGCAGCCGCCCATTATGGATAAGACGCTGACCAGGATGCAATATCTCGAACCTGGATTTTCTTCTTTTGGTTTTTTGTCCTCCATTGGCCCATATGTTTGGCTCATCCGCCTTCTAAAGGACAAAAGAATATGCCCGATAACTTGATGACCTTCAGTGACATTAGTCACCTACTAAGCCTGAGACACATCAGTGATCGCATAACCAAATCAGGCTGCTCATTCGCTCATTTCGCCTTCTCACTCTAGCTAGCTAACGGAGGTTTCCGATAAAGCCATTGGCCAGGACATACTGCGTAGTGAGTGATACATGTAGTGAGCTGCTAGGACTGCCCAATGAAGGAATCATTTCTGGCTACTCCCAAGTGAATGGCTATCAGAAACTTTCCACCTCCACGGACAGTCCCATGTTTTTTAAAAAACATACATATAAATTAAATTTGAAAAATACACAAAAGAAAATGGGAGGAAGAGCATCCAAAATTACAAAACCTACAGCCAATGTAGTAAATGAAGTCAATGTAATCCCAGAAGAGGCAAACTTATTTTCTATAGAACTTTGTCTAGTGATAATGACGATAATCATGTGTCTAAACTTCGTGTTGCACGTCTATGCTATGCATAATAAGAATGTAAAAAAGAAATATCTAAGCAGAGCGAACAATTTGGATAACATTTAACATTATTATTTAAAAATACATATGGATAAAATTTAACATACATTACTATGACTTATTGTTATTAACGTGGAAAGGAGTAAAATACTTTGGTAAATTAAAATTTCATTCGCATGGGCCAAACGGAAATAATATATAAATTTCGAATCGGACATCATACGCCAGATTTAAATGGACTGGCAAAATATAGTACAAAAACTCAGACAAATAAATGAAAATTTTGACAGGTCATATAAATGTGTTAATATAGACAGACGGGCAAGCGAGGGGACAAGCACTTTGATAATCTATTTACTTATCTTGAGCAAATCAGATTAATTGTCAACGTAAATTACGTCACGTCCGCACATAAAATAGCAGCCGAAGCATTCTACTTTGACGTTAGGGTCAAATTGCTAAACGTAGCAGCTAGAAAAGGAATAAATGTGGAAATACCTAACACCCACAATAACAAAATAGAAATTTCACAAAGTTTTAGTAATACCCAAACAGAAAATAAAAAGGAAGACAACATGGCAACACAGACAGTAATTGAGTTCATAAATACTGTCTCAAAGTTGATTCCTGATTTTGATGGACAGCCAGAAAATCTTAGATCCTTTTTGGATGCGCTGTTTTTAGTGGAAACATTCAAAGGCACCCACGAAGCGGTAGCCATAATATTGATAAAAACCAAGATGAAAGGAAATGCCAGGAATTTGATTGAGACCGAGACGACAATATCGGAGATTGTGAACAAACTGAAGGCCAAAGTAAAAGGCGAATCAGTTGAGGTCATATCCGCCAAAATGTTGAATATAAGGCTGAATAGTAAATCCGCAAATACTTACTGTGGCGAGATAGAATCACTATCAAAGGTATTGGACGGCGCATACATATCAGACTGGTTTATCATGTGAATTGGCAGCCAAATTTTCGACCCAGGTGGCTGTCAAAGCCATGACAAAGAACTGCACCATCGATAAGGTTAGGCTTATTATGGAGGCAAGACAGTTCAGTAACATGAACGATGCCATTTCCAAATTTGTAAATAGCTGCACTGAGGACACCGGCTAGCAGAATAGGGTATTACATTTTGGGAATAAAACCCGTGGAAGTTATCGTGGCAGTAGAGGCAAGTACGACGGCAGGGGTAACAATAACATGAACGGTTACAACAGAAACAGCAACGGTAATTATCGAGGAAATAATGGTAATCACCGTGGACAAGGTCGAAATACGCAGAATAATCGCGGTAACGGAAACAACGTTTGGACGACAAACATAGACAATGACGGTTCGGAAAGCCCAAACTCCCCCCCTAAGTTCAAAACAATAAACGCAAAAGTTTATAACATCCACCTTAACAACTCTACATTGAACTCACAGATTCTTTAATTACACTACTAGTAGACACAGGAGCAGATCTTTCTTTGATAAAGGCAAATCATGTCCCATATAACCATATAAACAGGAATGAAATTACAACTCTCAGTGGTATAGGACAGGGTAAAATACGATCAATGGGAACTATCATTTTTAATTCGAGGTTTAAAAATTATGATACCGCATGTTTTTCCTGTGGTTCATGATGATTTCCCTATACCTTCTGACGGAATCATTGGAATGGATTTCATGAAGGAATATAATTGCTAGTTGGATTTTGACCAGGATCTAGATTACCTTATCCTACTCCCACACAACATTCCAGAACAGATAGAAATACCTACAACGAATACATGCAATGATGGCACGGATTTACCAGCAAGGTCTGAAGTAATACGACGAGTACTACTTTCGACAATATGTCAAGAAGCGTTGGTTCCACACCAAGAACCTTGGCCAGGTGTATTCATAGCAAACACTCTGGTAAAAGCCTAAAAAGTAAAAAGGTAAAAAATATTAACTGAAGATATCAACGATTATAAGATAATCGAGAACAAACCAAATAACAGGCAGCGAAAGTCTGAAATAATTAAAATATTGAGAAAAATTTTTCCGGAAAGTTTTAGCAAGACATTAACAGAACTTTGTTCTGACTACAGTGATACTCGTATATTTGGTTTAGAATCAGAAACAATATCGACTAATAACTTATGAACAAAGGTTAAGGGTTAAAGATAAAGAACCGGTATATATTAAAAACTACCGAATACCAAATACACACAATGACGAACTCAACAAACAGGTAAAGAAACTCGTGGATGACAGTATAGTCCTATTAGTGGCAAAGAAATCTCTTCCGAACTCTAAGGAAAAGAGATGGAGACTCGCCATTGACTATAGACAAATAAATAAGAAATTAGTGGATGACAAATTCCCACTTCCAAGAATAGACGACATTCCAGACCAACTTGGCAGAGCTAGATTACCGTACGGATTAAAAATAGCGCCAAATTATTTTCAAAGAATGATGACATTCGCTCTTAGTGGCTTGAAACCCGAACAAGCATTCTTGTACATGGATGACTTGGATGTTTTAGGCTGCTCAGAGAAGCATATTCTTTCAAATCTAACTGAAGTCTTCAAGTTATATCGCAAGAACAATCTTAAATTACATTCCGAAAAATGTTCATTCTTTATGCGAGAAGTGACATATATCGGACATAAGTACACGGATAGAGAGATATTACTGGATGATGGCAAATACACGGTGATTGAAGACTATCCAACACCGAGAGACGCAGATAGTGCAAAGAGATTTGTAGCTTTCTGTAACTATTATCGTATGTTCATAAGGAATTTTTCCAAATACTCAAGGCATCTTAAGATGTTGTCAAAGAAAGGTGTGCCATTCGAATGGACAGCAGATTGCGCTCAAATACCTCAAATAAAGCATTAATGAGTCCCACACTACTGCAATACCCTGACTTCGGGAAGCAGTTTTGTATTACCACAGACGCAAGCAAACATGCCTGCGACGGGAAACATCTACCCGTGGCATATGCGTCAAAGACCTTTACAAAAGGTGACAGCGCAACAAGTCCACTACTGAACAAGAGTTAACTGCGATACATTGGGCTATTACACATTTCAGACCATATATACGAGTATATGGAGAACATTTCCTTGTTCGTAGTGACCATGGACCACTTTCCTATTTGTTTTCTATGAAAAATCCAAGTTCGAAATTAACTAGGAAGAATATGATTTTACTGTCGAATATCTTAGGGGAAAAGACAATTATATTGCTGACGCTTTATCGCGTATAACATTAGAAAACCTTAAAGACATGAACGAAAGTCAAACTGCTTACTAAGAGTCACAAGATCGATGACTAACAAAGAAGGTAGTGCAACAGAACATAATACCTTGAATAAGTATCATCAAAAATATTATAATGATAAGCCCTGTATACACAAGGTGTTTCAAAAGAAGTCCTACGATTTTGTTTGGCTCTCATTTTTTTTCTAAACGAAAAACTTCGATTCGATTCCCGTATGGTAATCAATTGTGACGGCGCCCTATTAACCGATATCATCTTCTCAACTTAACCAATACAATTCTAAAGGTTCAAATAAACATAATCAAAAAACAGAATCGAAGGTTTTCATTTGAAAAACTTTTGAAACACCTTGTATATACCATTGAACAACGCTGCCGTCAGAAAATTTTTATAAATTGGAAATTACTCCTGGACGATGTTATATCAAAAAGGGTAAATTTTCAATAGCATATATACAAATCAATGATTTGTTTATCAATGGGAATCTTGACTTGGGACAAAAGGCTCGAGGAAGGGTCCTGTAAACATAACATTGACGGATTACAAGTGGCACCTAGTGAGAACTTTTTCGAATTTATCTCCATTGAAGAATTTATAAAAAAGGGCAATAATAAATTGGAAGGAATTAAAGTAGCACTCCTAAATAAGGTGACCCAAATTGATGACAAAAATGCTAAAGATATTCAAGACACTATGAAACTATACCACGATGACCTGATTGAAGGAGGTCACTGTGGGATATTGAGAACACTTGAAAATGTAAGAAGGTATTATTATTATTGGAAAAACATGTCCAAGGACGTAAAGAAATACGTTAAAGGATGTCTTAAATGCCAAACAAATAAAACTACTAAGCACTTGAAGGCCCCAATAATTATAACGTCAACGCCAGGGAAAGCATTCGATACGGTATTTGTGGACCCATCGGCCCATTCCCAAGATCGGAAGATGACAATGAATATGCGGTGATATTGATTTGTGACTTGACAAAATACTTCGTTGCATTATCCATTCGGGAAAAAAGTGTCAAAACAGTCGCTAAGGCAATATTTGAAAACTATATTCTCACCTACGGTCCAATGAAGACGTTCATTTCGGACATGGGTACGGAATATAAGAAAGCTGTACTGACAGAGTTATGCAATAGAAAAGCTGACATCGACGGCATATCATCAACAGTACGATCGAAAGAAGTCATCCTACTTTCAACGAATACGTAAGGTCTTACATATCTGTTGATAAAAGTTATTGGGACGTATGGCTTAGGAACTTCACGTACTGCTTCAACACAACGCCATCTACGGCACATAATTACTGTCCTTATGAGTTAGTTTATGCGAAACATCCTAATAGGTTTCAACAATTTACAGAGGTAGATAGGATTAATCCTTTATATAGAGGCAAAATTTAGGTTAGAAGTAGAACTTAAAAGTGCCCTACTATTATTAGCTAGACATAAGTTAGAACAAAAGAAGATTTATGACAAAAATACATTATTAGACTGTAGATTTGATATAGGCGACTCCGGTTTACTACGAAATGAACTAGATCCTCAATATAAGGGACCATATATAATTAAAGATATACTTAAGAACAATAGTGTTAAAATAGTAGATAAGAAAGATAATAAAGAAAAAATAGTCCATAACAATAAAATTAAGCTATATAATACACAAAAATAATCAAATTAAAATAGTAATCAAAATTCTAACACTAGAATAATAAGAGTAAGATTCAACTGTAAAATAATGTCCATAAAAATTCCATTGTATGAACATTCTTCCGAAAATGTGGAGGTGTAGAGCGAACCAGACTCTATGTTGCTGAATGGAACAACAGCCAAAAATCGTGAACAAAAGGGAGTCTAATAACACCCCCTTAGGTGAGCGATGAAATCAGTTTAATAGCAGCTAACGTACAATGACTCTACGTTATGCTGACACTGCATATCAGTGCCGCCACTGATAGGCCATGTTGATGTTGTTGTTGTTACCATTCATGACTGAAAGGCATGGATACATAAGTACGTACTTCGAATTTTATGTAGGTATAGAATAATGTGTATTTAAACTAAGGGTCAATCAGCAGTGAACTGATCGACAATAATGATATATATAAGGCCGTTTGGCCTTTAGTCAGGGACGTCCGGTGGAGTTTTTAGCAGGGTGTTCTCCACATTTAAAAAAAATTGTCTATTCTCAGTTTATTCCAGGACCACGACGAGAACGCGATAGATAAGATACTCATTTGCAATTTTTTATATTTTTTAATTTTTTTTATTTTTTTTGTGTTTTTCTCCAGCGTATTCCTTTTTTCGGCGATTTGACTTTTTTGTACTTTTTTTTATTAATTCTGAAAGGCCTCTTAAAGACCTTTCCAACAAGCCCAAAAACACCACTGGCTCAGAAGTTAGAAACTTTACCCTACTACCCTCCGACAGTCAATCCGAAAATTTTGAATCCGCTGCCATTTCGCCCCCTTGCATTTTCGGACATGGTCCTAGTGAACTTTTCTTCATGAAATGAGCCAAGGAATACGCTGGAGAAATTTGTCCGGAACTTCCTGAATCACCCTGTAGATATTTTTTTTGTATTTTTTAATTATTACTTATTGAAAAAAAAATATATTTTTTTCTATTTTACCTTTTCCAGGAAGGGATCAGTTTTTTATTTTTTTTTGCAATAATTTCTTGTTTTTTCATTTTATTTAAATTGAAATTTTTTTAATTTTTTTTATTTATAAACCAGTTCAACACGTCGTGTTTTTTGAAAGAAAACTTCAATCACATCATCGTAGAATTTTTTTTTATTTTTTAAAAATTTTAAAAAAGACTTTTCTATAGAAATTAAGGCTATCTCTGGTAACCTTTCCTCTAACATTTGGTTTTTGGAATAAGTCTTAATTCTCTTAAGTGCTGAAAAAGATGTCTCAACAGAACTTGTTGATACTGGAATTGTTAAAATTAACACGCTTAATTTAAATACTTCAGAAAAAGTATCCGACAAATCAAAATTAATTAAATTACTTGGTATGTCAAAAACAGCAATGTCATAGAAATACGAATTGGCATAAAACACAACTATGTAATTCGTTTTTTAATTGAATGAAATCAAAAAAATTTCCATAATAATTTTTTAAGCTTTCAAATGCTTCAGTCAGAAATATTTTTTGATAACTTGCATATTTTTTTGTATGTTTTTTTATAGCTCAAATCGACATTTGCAATGTTTTCTCCACGCTGTAAACTTACTCGAGCAGTAGCTTTCGTCATAATTGATATATTATCAAACTTTGATTTGTTAGCTAATATTTGCTTCTTAGTAATTTCAATATGTTCGCAGCAATATTGAATATCAAAAGAGTTTTTTTTGAAGAATATCAAACAATATGTACATCAGTGTCTGAAAAAATATCGTTAAAGAAATTTAGCATGAAAACTGTATTAAATGAATCTAAAAACTGCATAAATCAGCTAGCTTGAACTGCATCCGCACCCCAAGTATCAGGATCTTCTATCATTTCTTCCAATACTGTTATTAGATCTGAACGATAAGTGTGGACTATATTTACAAGTCTAGAGGAATAGTTCCATCTTGTTGTTGCCACAGTAGATATTCTTCGTTTTACCACCTGATCGAAGAAATAAGTTCTTTTGGTGGATTGATTAAAAAAAGCAGACAGCCCTGATAATGTGACAAAAAATATTTTGGTTTCTTGTATAAAGTTTACAGATTACCATAGAACTAAATTTAACACATGAGAATTACAATGGATAAAAATAGCATTAGAAAACTGCTCTCTTACTTAAGCCTGTGTGCCATTCAATGCACTAGACATGACAGCCGCGCCATCATAGGTTTGAGCTACCAGCTTTCCTCGCCAATTTGTAAGCTTTATTAAATCAATCAATTTTTTAGAAATAGCGTCTGTCGTACGATCATCACTTACGTCCATATATTTGTAGAATCGCTCCCTAGCAACACCTTTTTGAAAAATTATTGATAAGTGAGACTTTTTTTATATCGGTTGTTTCATCCAGCATTACTGCGATAAATAAGGTTTAATTTAACTGTTTTGCGATATTATTTAATATGACTGTACCTATATAATTAATTATATCGTTTTGAATGCGGTTGGAAGTGCCTTTAAAAATCGTGAATGTCGATAAATGACGATCTAATTTACTATCGTATTTAGCAATTAAGTGTAAAATTTCCACATAATTTCCTCTATTGTAGGAATTTTCTTTTTCATCGTTACCTCTAAACGCAAGTTCCTGTGCACCAAGAAATCATACCGAATCGACTAAGCGTTCGAATACATTTCGGTTTTCAGAAACTTGTTCATTATGTCTCGATAATGAAATGCGTTTTTGTTCGTCAAGTAAAACGTCAATTCGAACTTTTCGAAAAGTTTTTAATGTCAAGGTGTTACTAATGTGAACTTGAGACGTTTGATATTTTATCATAGAAGCAATAAAATGATTTAAATCATTATAACCTGTGGTCCAAACACTTTTTCATTTTTAGAAGCGAAAAGCAAACAAGGCGAACAAAATAATTTGTTAATAAGGGGATAACCACATAACCAAGCCTTTTCCTTATAATAAGAAGTCTTGAAATGTCTAATAAAAGTTTTATTCTTTGTTGTTAAATTTGGAAGTTCTGGCGTTGGCCTTCCATTTTTAATTATTTCAGTTTTTTCTTAGACTTTTAATCGTGAAAAAGGACTATCTAAACAAATTTCAATAGAGCATCCACATATCATTTTGCAATTTACGTCTGATCTCATTCACAGTCAGATGTAAAATGAATATTCTCCAATTAACTATGGTTCAGAATTCCTGTTGCACACAATTTTGTTTGTATTTGAGTGTGTTTTTCTTTTCTTGCTACAAGCTGTACTACTTAAAATTTTTTGTCGTTCTTTTTTTAGTTTTTTTTGCTGTGTTAACATCTATAGCGGCGTATGGGGACTAAATCTATCAAAGTCAGATTTTATGCTGCTGCTAAAACCAGATTTTATGCTGCTGCTAAAACCAGATTTTCTGCGACTGTTTTTTTTCTAATGACGTGTTAAACAAAAATGAGCGAGCAAGAGAGCAATGCAAGAGTGGTGTGGCAGGGGTGAGGCAAACGAAATTGTGCCTATAGCGTATGTATTAAAATAATAACGTATGTATGTACATGGGTCTGTTGCTGTTGTTGAACGGAGATATAAAGCATAGCCACGCAAAATTTCATTTGCAAGCCAGCTACTTCGTACAAAGTATGTGTGATGTTGTGTGTTTGGTTGTTTCGTTGTTGTTGCTATGCCCAAAAAAGCGAGTCATTTGATGTTCAGAATTGCCCGGTGTATACAAAAAAACTATTATTTTTTATTTGCCAATGTAACAATTACTAATGTGTTCATAGAAATCGAACAGGTACCGTGTAGCGTCATCCGTGAGTTCGAACACTCATTGATTTTTTTTATGAATGTTACTGTACAACTTTTAACAGTGGTGCTATGCTGTAGGGGAACAATTTTTATATACATATATTTGCTTTGCTAATGTTAATATATACATTTCATTTTGTTAAGCAATTTGTTCACTCGCTGCTATTGAATATTTTGCATACATTCCAGTTTGAATTTCTAGCGAACATTATTGTATTCGTTTTTTTGTGTATGTGTTAATGGTGTTCTGTTAACAGTTTGAACACTGAAATGTATGTATTAACATTGGCAAAATAAATTTATATTAAAACTAGCTGACCCGGCAGACGTTGTCCTGCAAATTTTGTTCAAATACCGTTAGCAGGAGCAGAAATAATGGATTTTTAATTTGTGGTTTGTATGGGAGGTACCACGCCCCTTTGTTCAATTGGACCGAATAGTAAATCTAAACCACCCAGGGCGCCACCCAAACGCATAGAAAAAAAATTGTTCAAATCGGTCCAGAAGTTGAGGAGGAGTTCAGTCACAGACACACGTGCAGTAGAATTATGTATATAAAGATAAAGATTGTTCTCTTAAAAAATAGAACCAAATGTTAAAGTTTTACAGCAATAAAAAATATAAACAAGAACAACACAAAATGTTAAGTAGAAGAACTTGTAGCAGGAAAAGAAAACACCCACGAACACAAAACAAATACTGTGCAACACTGTGCAGCAGAAACACACACAATTGTATTATAAATTAAAACAATGAATAAATGTTGGATATATACCTATATGTCGCTGAAATATTTTTGGACTTTAGGAAATAATTATAAAAAAATATAACATGATTATCAAAATATTTTAGGGTGTTCAGAGAACACATCCGCACCTTAGGGTGCGTACACAGTGGCCGCTTGTTGCCGAGTCGAGCCGAGCCGACTGACGCTTATTCCGAGAACTTGTTCATGCGAGAAACAAGTTTGAGTGTGCATAGTGGATGCGAGAATCAGCGCTGATATTTCATCTATTATTTGTGTTTTATGTATGTTTGTATGCATTTGGGTTTATTGTTCATTCGTGTTCAATTATTCTTGAAATTTTGTAAATAAAAGATATTTAAATTACAATTAAAAAGTAAATAAAAAAGATTTTTTAATTACAATAATTTATTAATTAGGTTTTCCTTATGTATTTTATATTAATTAAAATTTTTTTTTTTTATAATTTATTATGTTTTTTAATTTTTTATATGTATATTTTATTTACTTCTTTTATTATTTTTTTTTTAAATTTTGTTTGTTTTTTTTTATAATTTTTATAATTTTATTTAATTTTTATTATTTATTTTAATTTTTATTTTTTTGTTTAATTTTTATTTTATTTTTTAATTTTTATTTTATTTTTAATTTTTATTATTTTTTTAATTTTTTGATTGCATGTTTTATTTACTTTTTCTTAAATTTTTGTTTTAATTTTTTTTTGTATTTTTTGTTTCCAAACACGTTGAAATCATAACAACATAACATAAACAATGTTTTCGGCGCTGAAATACGCTTTGGAACTGTTTTCTCGCACTCAATCAGCTTTGCGCTCTGACCAGCTCGGCCCTGTTCGCGCTTATGACCTGTTCGCGCTTATTTGTACTAATTTGTATAGTACCAGTTTTCTCGCATTGGTTCTCGCAATAAGCGTCAGTCGGTTCGGCTCGGCAACAAGCGGCCACTGTGTACGCACGCTTAGACGGAACGTCATTGCCTTTAGTTATTCAATTCAAACGCTAGATATAAGCGCATAATAAAATATTCTTAACGCTTAATAACAGCGCGCCAAAATAACCGTTCCTGGCTGTTATATTAATTACGTTCCTTACAGGGGCCTTGCTTACACGGACTTTAAAGAAGAAGTTTATCGCTAACACACCCGCGATAATCTGCGGTCTAAATACGGCTTAAATAACAAACCAAACAAACACAAAACCCACTTTTGAGGGGAAATAAATATCGGGTTTTTCAATAAGAGCGCTACAAAAGTTTTTTTAAATAAAACAAAACCGGTTTTAGATACCAATGAAATTCTTTATTCCTGTGAAAGTACGTTCGATGCCATTATGTATGTTACTCGATTTCTTTTGCATGGCCACCACAGGCACGCTTGCAGAAGTCCAGACTTTGAACCCAATTTTCGACGGTTTTCTAGCATAAATTGGCAGATACTGCTGCAATTCCACGTTCGATATTCGTACGAAGTTCATCAATCGTCGCTGGCTTGTTGGCCTAGACCATAGACTTGACGTAGCCCCACAGGAAATAATCTAACGGCGTCAAATCGCACGACCGAGGCGGCCAATCGACTGGGCCATTTCGCGAGATAACACGTTCACCAAACTTGGTTTCCAATAAATTGATTGTGGCATTCGCTGTGTGGATTATGGCGCCGTCCTGTTGGAACCACATGTCCACCAAGTCCATATTATCCAATTGGGGCCAACAATATTCGGTTATCATTGAACGGTAGCGATTCGCATCGCAGTCTTGTGCAGGTCTTGATCATCACGGAAGGAGTACGGAAGGAGGAGTAATGACGCCGCCGGCCCATAAACCGCACCAAACCGTAATTTTTTCGGGATGCAATGATGACTCATGGATTACGTGTGGATTGCTGTCTGACCAATAACGCAAATTTCGCTTATTGACGAAGCCATTCAGCCAGAAATGAGCCTCATCGCTGAAGACCATAAATTGGACGTAGCGGTGTAAAGTTGAGGCCACTGACTCCAAATTTCGGTAGTAAATTTTAATAATTTCGACTCGTTGTTGGCTCGTATATCTTTCCATGATGAAATGGCAAACCTTACTGAAGAGAAATGTCAAAAGAGCGGGAAAAAATATGGCGTCGCTTGCTGTCCCTATCGATTTACTTTTGTAGCGTCTCTGTTGAAAAACCCTTTATTATTAGCCGCTCAGTACAAATCCTCTCCCAAAAGAGTGTCTGTAGTTCATTAATCGGTTTTGCATATAAAAGTGTGTATAACTTTTTTGTTTTTCATGTTAGAGACAAATCCTTCCATGTAATCCTGGAGCAACAACCTCCGAACAAAATGAGCAACAAACCAGAGCAATTGGGGATCCGGGTTAATCCGGGTTTACAAATATTTTGGTCCAAACGGCATAACCAGTTCTGTGCAAACCTACATGTAATTTGTATGGAATGAATGGAGGGGCAGGTGATAAAACCCGTTTTTGAGTGGGATTTTGTGGAGAAAATGTATATAAAATGAAACTTTAAGTCTAAACCATAAGAACCATAAAATTAATTTGTTTACATATTATTAATAAAATAGCGTAAATAGCTACCTAAGATGTATAAAATTAATTTTTATTGTTCGTTTTGTGGTTTTCCTAACATAAAATGCATTTATACACACTTTTTGGACACATGACTATGCATTTCCATTCAGGTCCCATGTAGGTCTAACCTCCGAGGGTTAAGCTTGTGTACATTTTAGCGTTAAAATATGTGTACATGGTTGTTTTCTTAGCTATAGACGGATATTTATCATTTTCTTTATTATAAATTAAATAACTTGAAATAACTGTACAAAAAATCAATTGTAATAACGTGTATTGGAATTGCTTTTGTAATCAGAAGACTAATGGAAAGGATTAACATGGATTTATTAAGCTATTCCAATACACACTAGCTCTAAGTTTACGGATACATCGTCTTAAATAATTGTTTTTTCTTCTAGCATTGGTTGGATGTGGATAAGTCCATTTTGAAACAATACAAAGGTAAGTTGGTATACAGATAATTTTCGTGATTACTCATTGTTGGATGCGTCACCACTATAGCGTCCAAACTCGAAACTGAAAAAACGGTTAATTGTGTTTTTCTACTAAACCGTAAATTCGGAATATTCCGAAAACCGATTATTTGACGTTAGTTAACCGACTGTTCCTCAATTTGTGTGAAATATCCTTAATATATTTAAAAGTTCACTAAAAAAACAAACGATTTTCTAAGTACTATTTTAATAAAATTTTCGAATTAAGAAACACGTTTTCTATTTCAAATATATATTTTGTTTGATATATTTATGTTATATTTTCTATCACTTATTGATATTATGCATAAGTTAAGACGTTTAAGATGAAAGTGATTGGAGATGATGACACACTAGAGCCCCTAATTTTGTGAGGTTGGGAAAAATGCACCAGCCAAAAAATGGGGGATGTGGGGTGGGGCAAATGGCTCAGCTTTGGGGTCAAAAGTTGTGGTGAAGAGGTACAAATTCAGAAAATGCTGCACAACTGCCCCGGAGTCGCCTTAGAGGGGTGAAATGTATAATCGACTCCCATTCAGCTTTCCCGAACGAACATACCTAATAGGAAAATTTAATTTCAAAGGTGAACTTAGAGGAGTCAAATGTATTACCGACGCCCAATATCTTTTCAACGACAACTGTTTCTCAGAAATCAGCTCCTACCTCTCGCATATCATCATTTTGTCAGAATATATTTCCCTCTATCTCTAACCCATAAGGAGGGTCCAATACAAGATGTACGTAAAAAGAAGAATGATTGTGGGCAGCAAAGTGTGAGCTCAGCATTAGAGTACAATTTCGAATTAACATGTTCATGCGAGCAACACCAATTATGTGAATAGAAGTTTCAGGCATCAGTTTTCAGTTTTACTCATTTTGACAGAAAGCGAGCGCAACAGTTATGTAATATTTTTTCAACCCCAAAATTTTCCCTCTATCTCAACCCTTAAGTTAATCACAGTAAAAAAATTGTATTTTTAAATTCTTTATACTATTAACTTCACCTGTCTGTATGCATGCATGCCGAATTTTAACCCTTTTCCCGTGATCCTATCGAGCTGAAACTTCGCAGGCAAACTAACGGCGATGAACTGTCAAAATATGGGCGGGATTGGACAAAGGGGCGTGGCACCTCCCATACAAATCACAAATTAAAAATCCATTATTTCTGCTCCTGTTAACGGTATTTGAACAAAATTGGGTATGTTGGTTAGGTGTACATATTCTAAGATCTGCTGCAAATACGGGCGGGATTTGACAAAGGCGCGTGGTACCTTCATATACGGAATTTATAGTCAAAAACTATGTTTTTACGGGTTGATTTTTATTATAATTTTTTTTGTTAGATATCGAGAAGTCCTAATGTGAGCTCATTAATTTGTAATATAATTTCTACTTTAAGAAGAACTGTTTTTATAATTCGAAATGAAACTAATTTGTTTTTCATCATGCGATTGATATTTTTTTTTGGTTTCAGCGTCGACTTGGAGCAAAAATATATCATGTTGGCATGTGTGTGCATCAATAGTTTTGAAGAAAACCATTTGAAGTAAGCAATAAATACAGATTCCTTTAATTTTTGAAGTAGAAAAGTTTGCTGTTTTTGTTCTTTTAAACTGAGAGCTTGCAATACATATATAAATTATATAGAAGAGGTACCTGCCGATATAGCGTATTAAGAATACTCTACAAAAGATGTTTAGGGTACCAGCATTCGGGACGCCAACTGTTATCAAAAAAATCAAATTAACTTTATTTTTGTTACGCAGTTATCTTGTTGCTTGTTACTTATAGAAGGCCGTTATTGTAGTTCCACACAAATGTGTATCGTAATCAAAAAACTTGGAGAACATTTTTGATTTTCGATACAGCTTAATGTGTGACGTCAATATTAGTCACAATGCTCTTCCATAAGATGGAAATAAGAAAATTAACGAGTTGCCACATTATCAATTTGTAATGCGCTATGGCCGTCGGTGGTGCAATGGCTAGTGTGTGCGGCTCTTGTACATGAGAACGTGGGTTCGATCCCTGCTCAGACCACCTTACATTTCTTACGACGACGGTCTCCTCGCTTAGTGATGGCGACACTATCGAGTACTTAGCCACGAAAATGCTTCTCAAAATACCGTTCGGAACCGGTGTATAACTGTAGGTCCAAATTAGTGAGTGCAAAACTAGAAAGCGCACATCTCACTGATTGTAAGCAGCTCTCCCTAAGCCCTTCATTTGATGTTATGGGACACCATTTTTTTTATGCGCTATATGGGCAATATATGGCAACGCAAATATTATTTTGTGGAGTTTTTTTTTATTTTTATATTGGACCCTCCATATGGGGTAGAGATAGAGGGTATCTATATTCGGTAAAAATGTTGGGAGAGAGAAATAAAAGTGGATCGATGCGACTTTTCACTCCTATAGGAGGCACCATGGGAGCGGTACAAAAATTCATAAAAATAAAAAAATTGTATGGGGACCACTTTAAGGGGAGAAGATAGAGGGTAGATATGTTCTGAGAAATTGTTGGGGTTGAAAAATATTTTGGGATCGGTCATAAAACTGACTTCTCTAAGACACCCTTGGGACAGTTAGAGTGGTGGGAGCAAATATTATTAAATTTCTGTTTTGATTTTTATTTAAAAAATATAAATCATTCATTCCATGAGAAAACGCCACAAATCTGACCGAAGGTCTTCCGATTTTCTTCAAATTTTGCACGGAGAGACTCTATGGAGCCAAATATACATTTCCGTTTTTAGATTTTTAAAATTGTTAAAGATCGCGATTTTATTAGCGTTTTTCATTTTTCAAAAAGTTAAAAAAATGGAAAAAGTAGTGAACTTTGAAGAGCCACATTTCCATAAGTGGACCGAATTTTTCAAAGATTTAAAAAGTTTCTGAAAGCTGTTTTTGTCTATTTTATCATTTGCAGTTTAAAAGTTACCACTATAAAAAAAAATTGTATGCAAATTCAGTTTTAAAGTGCATGTTGCAGTGCGTTTTCCCCCTTCGATTTTCAAAAAAAAACATTTTTGTAAAATTTAGAATAGTATTTATTAAATAAATGTTCTCTTTTTCTGGGACAAAGAATTTTTCTAGTTTTAATGATTTTTAAAAAAAACATGTGAAATATTTCATAAAAAAAGTTGTTATTTTTTAGTTTTGCTTGTCACAGAATTGTACACACATACATATGTACAAATGTGTACATAGGTGTGTATACACGCTGAACACAATACATGATGAAATAGGGAAGAAGTATTTCATCATCCAATTCTAGTAGCATGTAGTTTCCTAGGAATAAGTATTTGGCACCAAAAAGTAAGCCTACTTACAAAAAAATCAAAAGAAAAACAATTTTTTTTTCTGTACATTAGAATTTTTTGCAAAGTGCATCCAAAAATAGCATTTATATTACAAGTAATTACTTACTTACTTATCCGGTCTCGGACAACCCCGGGGGGTCAGGGACCTTACAAAACGAAGATAACATATTTCGCCAACCAGTTCGATCTTTTGCTTTATCTCTCCAGTTGGCAATACCAAGTGTACGCAGGGATTCGTCAACCTGATCCCTCCAGCGGAGTCTTGGTCTTCCTATTTTTCGTCTTCCTTCGAGTTCGGTTTCGAAAAGCCTTCGCGCTGGTTCATCTTCATCCATTCTACTGACATGGCCTAGCCAGCGCAATCGCGTTATCTTGATCCGCTTAACTATGTCAATGTCAGGATAAAGCTCATACAGCTCATGGTTCATGCGTCGCCGATACTCGCCGTTGTGCACTATAGGGCCATAAATTTTTCGGAGTATTTTTCTCTCGAAGACTCCTACAGATGTTTCGTCTGCTTGCGATAGGACCCAGGATTCTGCGCCATAAAGCAAGACAGGTTGAATGAGAGTCTGGTACAGCTGGACTTTTGTTACTCGAGAGAGGGCTTTATCTCTAAAGTGCTTGCTTAGCCCAAAATAACATCTATTCGCAAGCACAATTCTCCGTTTGATCTCAAGGCTGACGTTGTTGTTTTTGTTCACGGCAGATCCGAGGTATATAAATTCGTCCACTACCTCGAAGTTATAACGGTTATCAACGTTCACGCTTTGGTCTAATCGCGTGGAGGCCCTGTTCGTTGAAACCATTAATTTTGTCTTGTCCTCATTCACCGTCAGACCCACTTTTGCTGACTCCTTCTCAATTCTCGAAAAAACCGCAGTAACTTCTCTAATTGTGCGCCCAATGATATCTATATCATCAGCATACGCGAGCAGCATGTGACTTTTGCTGCTGATGGTTTTATTCATATTGACTGCAGCTTTTCTCATAATGATCTCCATTAAGATGTTAAAGAGATCGCACGATAGGGTGTCGCCTTGCCTGAGGCCTCGCTTAGTTTCGAAAGGTTCGGTAAGATCCTTACCAACTTTCACTGCGGATTTGGTGTTCGTCAAGGTCATCCTGCAAAGGCGTATGAGTTTTGCAGGAATACCAAGCTCAGACATTGCTTCATAGAGTTTCTCCCGTATCGGACTATCGAAGGCTGCTTTATAATCGATAAATAGATGATAGGTGTCGATTTGTTTTTCGTGTGTCTTCTCCAGGATTTGGCGTAGCGTGAAAATCTGGTCAGTTGTCGATTTTCCAGGCCTAAAGCCACACTGGTATGGTCCAATCAGGTCAGCGATAATTGGTTTTAGTCTTTCGCACATTATACTTGATAGAACCTTATATGCTATGGATAAAAGGCTTATTCCACGGTAGTTGGCACAAATACTCGGGTCACCTTTTTTAAATATGGGACATAGTACACTGAGACTCCAATCGCCGGGCATGCATTCATCTAACCAAATTTTGCTAATGAGCTGATGCATGCACCTTATCAGCTCATCGCCGCCAGCCTTAAACAGCTCCGCCGGTAATCCATCGGCTCCTGCGGCTTTGTTGTTCTTAAGCCGGGCAATAGCTGTTCTGACCTCGTCTTGGTTAGGAGGGGGGCAATCGACGTCGTCGTCCATATTGTGATCGATTGTCCCATCGTCATCGGATATCCCAGGTACTAGTAGCGCGGAGAAATGCTCTCTCCATATTCCTAACATGCTCTGCACATCTGCGACGAGATTTCCGTCTTTGTCTTTACAGAAGGGGGGCCCTGAACCATGTCCATTAGTTCCGTTTTTAACTTTTTGGTAGAATTTTCGGGCTTCGTTCTTCCTTCTGTATGTCTCAATTTTCTCACTCTCGCGTTTTCTCCACTGCCGTTTCTTACGCCTTAAGAGACGGTTTACCTCCTTTCTCTTCTCCCTATACCGCTCAGTTGCAGCTCGCGTTGCAATTGACTGAAGCATTACCATACGTGCAGCGTTCTTTTCGTCATTTGCTATGCGACACTCTTCATCGTACCACGGTTTGTTGCGAAGCGGTTTTTCGAAACCAAGTACGGTTGTTGCGGCAGTTTTTATAGAGTCGGAAATGGGTTTCCACTGCGCATCAGGATCGTCATCGGGAGGGGGTGGGTTCTGTGCCAAAAGTTGCGAGAGCTTCCTTGAGTAGGCTGTGGCTACCTCTGGTAATTGCAGCTTTCCGATGTCCAGCTTCCTCTGCGTCTGGTTTCGTACGATTTTCGCTCTACTTAATCTTGTGCGAACCTTTGCTGCTACCAGGTAGTGATCAGAATCGATGTTAGCTCCTCTGATCACTCGTACGTCCATTACACTGGATGAGTGCCTTCCATCAATTACCACGTGATCAATTTGGTTCCTAGTTCTTTGATCAGGGGATACCCAAGTAGCCTTGTGGATGTCTTTATGCTGGAATCTTGTGCCACTGATGACCATGTTTTTTGCCGCGGCAAAGTCAATCAGTCTCATACCGTTGTCGGAACTGTCAGCATGAAGACTGAAATTGCCAATAGTTGGATTAAACACAAGTAATTGCATTCGCATTATTCTCAATCAGCATTATTTTAGAAAAACACACTTTAAATGACAACAATACCTTTTTCTATTTTTTTTTTAACTTTTTAAATAATAGTACTGCGACAAAAACTGTTTAAAATATAGCAATTCAAAGTTACATACCAAATAAATTTCTTTCATATTTTGTACAAACATTTTCAAAATCCTAAAAAAAATTAAATTTTATTTTTTTTTATATGAAAAATCAAGTAAGTCTTTTTTTAAAAAATCATTACAAATTGTCCCAAAAAAAGATTACTTGTCTTTTTTATAAAAATTCTGAATTTTGCAATGATATTAAATTTTTTACAATCATAAGGGGAAAAAGAAGTGGAAAATGCATTCAAAATTGCAGTTGCTATAAAAATGCATTCCTGAAATCAAGCCTTCATTTTTAGAGTACAGATTCTACAAATAGACAACCGTATCATTAGAAACTTTTTAAATTTTTGAAATAGTCCATCTACTTAAAAAAATATAGCTCTCCAACTTCACAACTTTTTTCATTTTTTTAGGTTTTTCAAAAATGAAAAACGCGAATAAAATCGCGAGTTTTTTAAATTTCAAATATCTGATATTGGGATTCTCTTAATGGCTCCATAGAGTCTCTCTGTTGTCAATATAAACAAAATCGGAGGATGTGAATTCAGAAAATCACTTATTTTCAACTTTCTTTCCTGGAACGAATGAAATATATTAAAAAAAGAAAAATTTTGGTTTACCATTGCAGCTTAATCTATTAGCTTAATAAATTGTTACACAAATAAAAAAAAAATTTCCCTAAGCGCTATTAATTAAATACCGCTAGATGAGGCTTTTCGACCACTGTGCGGTGTATGGTCTTCGAGCGCTTGGGCTTGGACTTCTGTTCATCGGTTTGGAATAATTTTATTTAATAATAGATTTTAAAATACATACATACACATATTACGTATATGCTTTACCTATTCCATTATTTTATTTTTTTCACATAAATCAAAAACCCTCCCTTTTTTTCAATACAAAAATATTGACATTGAAATGTCAAAAGTTTTCACATTTCGTTTTTCAGGTTTGGCGTTTTGGCATTTGCTGTGCAAGTTTACGATGTTCTCCAGTTTACGAGGTTCTTTCGAGCTTTCATGAAGACCACTAATGTTAAATTGCCACTAAATGTTCTCGATTTTGACGTAACTATTCAATGTTGATTTTTTGACATTAGGCAATGCAAATTTGTAGGCGTTTCAAATATAATTTAACATTTGCCAATGTAAAATCGTCACTGGTTTACATTTACTATTTCAATATTACAACGATGACGATTTGTAACTTAAGCAGTTTTGATTTACTGTGAAAAGCAGTACGGCTTTCGTTTCCCAAACTCCTTGAAATAAAAATTATTTTCAATTACTATTATACATTTTTTTTTATTAAATTTAAATATGCTGAGCTCATTATATTCATTCGTTCCAGGAAAGAAAGTTGAAAATAAGTGATTTTCTGAATTCACATCCTCCGATTTTGTTTATATTGACAAGAGAGAGACTCTATGGAGCCATTAAGAGAATCCCATTACACTGTAGTGTATGCATACTGTAGAGTATTAACATAAATGCAATTGAATTAGAAAACAACGTTACATTGAATTGTGGGTCGTTTACTGGTAACAATTGAAAGCAAATGTTTATGATACATTTTATGACGACATCATAAAACAAATACGAATGTGTTTGGTCCGATGACCACCCAGAAGATATATGACACATGTGTGTCACCAACGCGCTAAAAACATGCAGTAAAATGTGTTTGCCATAACCCAAAATATAGTCACACTTGAAGATGACACTCAAGTGAAGACCACACAAGTCACAAACAAACGTACTTCGTTTGATGTTGAATTATCAATTGCATTTAGGGTTAATGTGTAACAGCATGTCATCCAATAACGATATCATATGACATTGCCGTTGGCCAGAAATAAATAGTGTGTCAAGACTACACGGAAATAACACACATAGAATTAAGAAAATTAGACCACACAGTTGGCAAAATATTTAGTATAAGAGAAGATGTAAAAACCTAGAATAAGTAGTCTTAAGCAGAACGAAGAGCGGAAATGACGCCAAATAAAAATTTAAAGTAAAGAAATAAACAAAAGTAATAAATATATATAAATTGGACAATTTTTATTACATGGCGATCCTGCCAAACAATATCCTACGAATCCTATAAAAGACAAAGGACAAAGATCCTACGAAAGAACAAAATAGTGCAAAAATCAAATGGTGTAATCCTGAATAAAAAAGTGAACCATTAAATGGGAAATACGCAGGCAAAAATACAAGAGGTGATCACTGCGACGGCAAGTGCACCACCTGCAATCAGCATCAGCGTTGAATTATTCGTATTAGTGTGCGTAATAACAGCATTAACGGTATTCTCAAAATACTTAAAAAAGTACATAAAAACTCAAATAAAAAGGCAGACCATAAGAGATGCCATCAACAAGGTGTAAAACGACAACAGAAGATGGACGCAGTAACAACAACCAACCAACAGTAACAACAACCAGCCCCGATAGAAGGATGACCCAACAACGCAACAGTACATGACTTCAATTTCAACAACACAGATTACTATAAGGTATATATAAAAAAAAAAAAAAATAACAAAGAGCACAAATTAAGAAAACTCATGGAACGTTTCATATTATTAATAAATAAAACAAATAAATTAAACACGTAAATGGAACAGATATACTCGAATCTTAATAAACTAGTAACGAATGGGAGAAAATCACTGCATAGCCAATACACTTTGGAAACGATAGCAACTAAGAGAAAAGAGCTTGAGAAAATACAAGCAGAAGTCACACGATTGTTAGGTGATAATACTTTACCAGAAACTCACGTAGATAATTGCCTCATAGAATTTAAAAAAATTAAACAACGAATATTTAGAAGTTCTAATGCAACACGAAAACAAAAGGAGAGAACTGAATTCTCAACAAGTAGGAATAGACACAGATATAGGTACAGAAAGCGCAGCAAATACAGTTAGCAACATGACGGATGTCCCATTAGAAACGAGTGAATTATCTTCGGTGTCGAAGTTAATTCCTAATTTTAGTGGAAACAAAGAAGAGTTGAGTTCGTTCCTTGCAAGTCTGGAAATCGTGCACGAAGGTACTGCTGCCATTAAGCAGAAATCCCTATTCAACTACGTATTCAGAACAAAACTAAGTGTAAAAGTACAGAATAGAGTGAGGCAAATACGAGTGCCCACGAACACAAAAGAATTATTGGAAACACTAACAAAGGCGTTCAAATCACAGAAAAGTCCGAATGTGCTTTTGAACGAACTAACCCACATTGTCCAGACACAGGACTCGATCCCTAAATTCGCAAACAGGATTGAGGTCCTGGTATCTGAGTTAAATGAGATTCAGGTATCAAATCTGGGTGAAGAAAGTAGGGAAATTGTAACTAAAAACAACGAGGTCATTGCATTTAACTCCTTTAAGAACGGCTTAAAGGACAAAGAAATTATAAAAACTATTGAGGCCAGCCGCGTGAAGACTTTTTCCGAAGCCATAGAGATAGCGGAGGAAACCTCGTCAGGAATGGCACAAAACCAAATAATGTACCAAAGGGCACATTACAATAATAACGGTGGTAACAGGAACACCAACAACAATCACGATAGAAACAGCAAGAGATGTGAGAGATGTGGCAGTAATCATGGCGATAGGTGCTACGCTGAGGGCAAAAATTGCAACAAGTGTGGCAAAACTAACCACTTTGCGAAGATGTGCCGATCAAAAGACAATAACATAGGAAACAGTGACCGTAGCAACAGAAGGAACAACTACCGAGGTAATAACCGTATTAGCAACAACGGCGGTAGCCAACAAAACAGGAACCGATACAGAAACCAGGATGTTCATCACATACAGGATCAGGGAAACTCCCAAGATCTGGAGACGGTGGCATACCAGGAATCTCCAGATCGAAACCAGTAAAAGAACATCAAATCTGCAATATTTCATCCGATTTAAAGAATTATATAAAGTTAAACATTCAAGGTGCCGATAATGTACTAACATTCTTGATAGACACAGGCGCTGACGTGTCACTATGCAAGGAGAACACGGTACAGAGTTACGAAGAAAATATGGATGATTATTGCTTATTAACAGGAATCTCAGAGCACAAGATAAAGTCTTTGGGATCCACAATTGTAAAAATACCAATAGGAGAAGCAGTGATAACCCACAAATTGCACCTGGTACACTGCGATTTTCCTATTAGTACAGATGGAATATTGGGAAGGGATTTTCTTTGCAAATATAATTGCATCATCGATTATGACAAATACATCCTGACGGTAGATACAGGAGGTGGATCCATGATATTCCCCATACTCGATAGAACTTTTAGTGTAAAATGCGTTAGAATTCCACCAAGAAGTGAAGTTATTCTACCCTTTCAACTAGATTTGAAAGAGGACGGCGTAGTTACTAGTCGTGAAATCGCTCACGGCGTATTTTTGGCAAATTCGATAATGCCTAAAACCGGCAATCAACACATAAGATTGTTAAATGTGTTGGATAAAACCACCGTGATTAAAAACCTAAAAATCGATACGATACCACTGGAAAATTACCATATTTTTAAAACAGGTACACATGGGAAATTATATTCAGAGGAAAGATTTCAAAAATTGCTAAGTGAACTCAATATTGATGGCAACGACGAGTGCGCGAAACGCGAATTGCTTGGTATACTCAAACAATATCAGTCTATATTTCATTTAGAGGGAGAGCATCTAACAACAAATAACTTCTATACTCAAGCAATCCGGTTGAATGACAATAATCCAGTTTATATAAAAAATTATAGATTGCCCCAGGCACAAACAGAAGAAATTCATTCACAGGTCAAGGGTTTACTAAACGAAGGTATAATAGAACCTTCCATAAGTCCATACAATGCTCCATTGCTTCTAGTTCCCAAAAAGGGACAGACGGATTTAAAGAAATGGCGTCTAGTAGTCGATTTCAGGAAACTAAATGATAGAATAGTTAATGATAAGTTTCCGTTAACTCGACTAGATGACATTTTAGATAAATTAGGCAGAGCAAAGTATTTTTCAACGTTGGACATGACAAGTTCTTTTCACCAAATCGAACTTGAACCCGAATCAAGACCTTATACAGCCTTTTCGACCCCAGACGGTCATTACCAATATACCCGGTTACCATTTGGTCTAAAAATTTCTTCTAATAGCTTTCAACGTATGTTGACCATAGCTTTGTCCGGATTAGAATCAGAAGCATTCTTATACGTCGATGATGTTATAGTTTTTGGTTGTAGTTTAAAACATCATAATCAGAATTTGATTAACGTGTTCGATAGACTCTCAAGGTACAATTTAAAACTAAACGCAAGAAAATGTTGCTTTTTGAAACCAGAGGTAGTTTATTTAGGTCATTTGATTACCTCGAAAGGTATAAAACCAGATCCAAGTAAATTCGAAGCCGTCACAAAATATCCCACTCCAAAGAACGCGGATGAAGTAAGACGTTTTGTTGCATTCTGTAACTATTACAGAAGATTTATAAAGGACTTTGCGGAAATCGCAAGTTGTTTGAACAATATCCTGAAGAAAAATGCAAAGTTTGAGTGGACGGAAAAATGTCAATCAGCCTTCGAATCACTCAGAAGTAAATTGGTTAGTCCACCTATATTGCAATATCCTGATTTTGACAGACCATTTGTACTCACTACAGATGCATCTGACGTTGCACTTGGAGCAATCTTGTCCCAAGGTCCAGTAGGCGAAGATTTGCCAATATCATATGCAAGCAAAGCTTTAAATAGTTACGAAAAAAATAAACCGGTAATAGAGAAAGAATTGTTGGCCATACATTGGGGCATACAGTTCTTCAGACCATATTTGTTCGGTAGAAGATTCACAGTGGTCACCGACCATCGACCATTAGTATCATTGTTTTCACATAAAAATCCCAGTTCGAAGTTAACGCGAATACGACTTGAACTATCAGATTATGACTTCGAAATCGTTTATAAGAAAGGAACAAATAACACAAATGCGGATGCATTATCCAGAATTCAGTTAGATTCTGAAGCATTAAAGGAAATGATACCTCACAAACAGTAAAGAAAATGCTGGTGGTAACGAGAGGAATGAGGAGAAAGACGCAGAAGAGCAAAGGATATAAACAAAATGATGCAACCGAGGAGAACTACATTTCTCACGATGAGCCTGATCAACTCAATATGTGGGAATGCACATCCTTCAACGACATCAAGCGCGCGAAAAGAATAAAGTTTATATTGGAAAAAGACCTAGGCAGTAAAGTGAAAATAGAAGACAATAAAGGTCTCAATGAAATCCAAGTGAGATGTAGCGATAATTCATATCATTTCGATGATACATTGAAGAAACTACTATCTACGTTGGAGCGGTTGAAATACAAAAGTTATGCACTCAGAAGAAGTGATAACGTGTTCAACATGATAACCCACGAGGTTATGAAAAAGAAAGTTAATGAAAACAAACGTAAAGACGTCACAATACTTCTATATGAAGATCCTCAAAGAATAACAGACATAAATAAGCAAAAAGAGTTAATAGAGTTATACCACAACACACCATGCGGAGGTCATTTCGGAGTAAGGAAAACAATGTTAAAACTAAAACACAAATATATTTGGAAAAACATGTACAAGATGATAAAAAGACATGTATCAACGTGTGATCTGTGCCAAAGGAATAAGCAAATAAGACACACTAAGGAACCACTTTGTGTAACAGACACGCCAACACAAAGTTTCGGAACAGTCGTAATCGATACTGTTGGGCCACTACGTCCTTCAGAAAACTATCGATATATATTAACGATGCAGTGCGAGTTAACAAAGTATGTTGTAGCCGCACCCATGGAAACAAAAGAAGCTAAATCGATAGCAAAAGCTTTAGTTGAAAACTTAATACTAAAATACGGGATATTTAGAACATTAAAATCAGACAGGGGTACTGAGTTTACGAATGAACTCATGAGGGAGGTTTGCGAACTTTTGAAAATAGAACAAAGATTTTCCACACCGTATCATCACGAAACTCTTGGTACTGTTGAAAGGAACCATCGAGTTTTGAATGAATACTTTTTATCGTTTGTGAATGATAGTAATTGGCATTCGTGGATACCATATTACACATTTGCTTACAACATCACCCCCCACGTCGACACAGAGTTTTCTCCTTTCGAATTAATATTTGGGAAACTACCGTGTTTGCCAGGTGAGCAAGTTACGAATTGTGATAGGGTATACAATCTAGATAATTATGCGAATGAATTGAAGATAAGGTTAAAACACTCCTTGGAGAACGCGAGAAAATTGGTAGAAATTGTTAAAAATAAAAGAAAAGTAGACTCATATGAAAAAACGAATAGCATAGATCTAGGAATAGGCGATTTAGTACTAGTTAAGGCAGAAAACAGAAAGAAAAGTGAACCACCTTACCATGGTCCGTACAAAATAACGAGTATAGACGGTCCAAATGTTGAAATAAAAATTAATAATAAAACTAAGACGTTACATAAGAACTTATTGAAAAAATATCATACGTTAGAATAATTAATGGTGTTTGCGTAAATGAAAAAAAAAATAATAAATCAACTAACGTTATTATAAAATAAAAAAAAAAAATTCGATGAAATAAAAAATCAACAAAAAAAAAAAATATGAATAAACATTGTCAGAACTAAAATGAATGTAGTATACAAACACACAGTATGTACGCATGGTTACCAATAGAAATCCTCCAATTTTTCATTGTTGAAATTAAAGGAATTGTATGATTTCTCTTGAGGGCGATGGTGTAGTGTATGCATACTGTAGAGTATTAACATAAATGCAATTGAATTAGAAAACAACGTTACATTGAATTGTGGGTCGTTTACTGGTAACAATTGAAAGCAAATGTTTATGATACATTTTATGACGACATCATAAAACAAATACGAATGTGTTTGGTCCGATGACCACCCAGAAGATATATGACACATGTGTGTCACCAACGCGCTAAAAACATGCAGTAAAATGTGTTTGCCATAACCCAAAATATAGTCACACTTGAAGATGACACTCAAGTGAAGACCACACAAGTCACAAACAAACGTACTTCGTTTGATGTTGCATTATCAATTGCATTTAGGGTTAATGTGTAACAGCATGTCATCCAATAACGATATCATATGACATTGCCGTTGGCCAGAAATAAATAGTGTCAAGACTACACGGAAATAACACACATAGAATTAAGAAAATTAGACCACACAGTTGGCAAAATATTTAGTATAAGAGAAGATGTAAAAACCTAGAATAAGTAGTCTTAAGCAGAACGAAGAGCGGAAATGACGCCAAATAAAAATTTAAAGTAAAGAAATAAACAAAAGTAATAAATATATATAAATTGGACAATTTTTATTACAACACAGTGCAACACGAAAAAAAATAACCATATACGGACACCACTACGTGATAAAAGACTAAAAAAAAAAGACCCGTGTCTCCCAATTTTTCCCAAAGTCATGCATTTTTGTTTATGGGCCGCCAAAGATTTGGGGCCTCGGTATCATTTTCGTAAAAATGTGATCATTTTCTCAGGCTCATATCTTGCAAACCGTTCAGAATTTCGATTTACTCTCTGAGGCAAAGTTGTAGCATAAAGAACAAAAATTGCGAACATATAAAATCAAAAAAACTTCATCCTTCCAGATCAAAATCGCAAAAAACTTAAAAAAATTTGATTTTTTTTACCTTTTTTCCCGTGTTCAGGTCCATAGGTAGCAAACCGTTCAAAATTCAAGGAAACAATCAACTACAAAAATTTACCTAAGATCTCTCTAGAACATATAAACTTCCTAGAGATGATTCTTAACACTGTTTAGGTAGCACGCAAAAGTGAAAAATTTGCCGAAAATTTTTTAATTTAATTTTTTTTACCTTTTTCTCCTGTTCAGGTCCATAGGTAGCAAAAAATGAAATATACCTGGCCAGAACCATGTGTTTGTCCAAGGGTTAACACCGTTTAGGTAGCGCTTAGGTATCACGCGATCATGCACCGACAGCAGCAGCACAGGCAATGCAGTAAGCTCAGCACACGCAACAAGGACGCAGCGCACAATATAAAAGCGACACGACGCTCACATCGAGGCATTACACAGCGCGACGTCAACGAGAGCTAAGCGGTGAAAGTTATAAAGTGAAAGTGAAAGTAAAAAAAGTGAAAGTGCTACAGTATAATTCGCACACAACATTGGCAACTGACAATTTCAATATGCAGTGTGAAAATGTTGATTTATTTTGCTACGTTTGCGGTCATCAAACCAGAAAAAAAACATCTACAAGATTTCAGAAGGAAAAGAATCTTTTAACTAGTGAATTCAAAAGAGCATATACATTGTTTTTCGACGAAGTGGACTTGACCGGTGAAAATTACACACCTAATACAGTGTGTCGCCAATGTTATAACAATCTCATGGCATGGTTGAGTGGAGGCAGAGGTAGTATGAAGTATTGTAAGCCGGTAAACTGGATTAATCGCCCAGGTGATCATGATGCAACCAGTTGCTATGCATGCGTAAATTACACATGTTGTCTAAATCGACATTCTGAGAAGAACAAAATTTATAAAGCAACTGCAACAGCCACACTACCAGTGCTTGCACCTGAAAATTTTGTATCACCAAGGCCGCCAACTCCAGATCGTACTACAGAATTTACAGCAATGAGTACAGCAAGTGGTGTTACTTATGAAGATCCATTTGATACCGATTATGAGCCCCAACAGGGAAGAGATGGACCACAACTAATAACACAAATGGAAATGGATTTCATTGTGGCCATATTGGGATTATCGCAGCGACTTGCAATATTTTTGACAGCTTTTTTAAAGCAAAGAAAACTCACACATGCTAATGTTAACTCTACGGCGTACCGCAAACGACAAGCTGAATTTCAGATGCTCTACACTCTAAATGATGACAATTCGTTCGCTTACTGCAACGATATAAAAGCTTTGGTGGTAAAAATGGGAATGAACTACATCGCTAGTGAGTGGAGATTATTTATTGATGGTTCTGTTTCAAGCTTGAAAGCAGTGTTGTTGCATGTGTCGAACCGAAAACCTTCCATTCCGCTAGCAATGGGTATCAACATGAAAGAAAGCTATGAAACATTGAAAGACATAATGGAAAAAATCAAATATTACGAAACTAAATGTTAGATTTGCTGTGATTTGAAGGTCATCAACATTTTGCAAGGGATCATCGATAAGGGCGGCTTCCCAAAATTCTTTTGTTTTCTTTGTAATTGGGATTCACGCTCACCTCTGAATCAATTCCAATGTAACTCGTGGAGGCCAAGAGGAAGTGTGGATGAACAAATACAACAACATAGACTGAAGAATGCACCTTTAATTGACAATACTCAAGACATCTTGCTGCCACCGCTCCACATAAAATTGGGAATTGTTAAAAAATTCATCGAAGTGGCCGTTGTAAATTGTCCAAACGCATTCGACTATTTGAAAAGTGTTTTCCCAAAGCGTAGCGATGACAAAATTAAAAAAGGTATTGTAGTAAATTTAAAACGAATTTTTGTTCACCTCATTGTACTATTTTCACTTTGTTAATGTTTTATTTTCTGTCTTTATTTTTTGTTTTCATTTAACAGGCGTACTTAATGGCCCTGACATTAGAAAGCTATTCAAGAGCAACTTTGATTCATCGCTTGATGAAAATCATTCAATGGCATGGATTTACCTTCAGCGTGTATGCACCAGAGTCTTGGGAGGGGATCGAGACGCGGAACCGGAAGCAAGAGAATGGGTGAAACAAATGCTGCATTATTTTGGGATAATCGGCGCATCGATGACATTAAAGCTGCATTTTCTTCATTTTCATTTTGACGATTTTATCAAACAACTCCCTACCGAATCCGATGAGCAAGGAGAACGGTTTCACCAAACCACAATGCCCATGCAAAAACGGTACAAAGGCTAAAACCTCGACGCATTGCTTGCAGAGGTATGTTGGTGGAGTCACAAGATCACCCTGTATGATGTTAATGAAGTATTTGAAGAACAAAGAGCTGATGATGGAGGGCAGTCTGGAAGCAACGTGCCTGTGGACACCATAATTGCTGAATCAGAGTCAGATTCGGACGATTTGGATCCACAACTTAAGAGAGCGCGATTTGCAAGTCCAGGGCCATCAACATTATAAACATAATACGAATACTTTTTTTTAATATTTTTGTAATAGATAGCATAGTATCTCAATGTTGAAGTAAATAAAAAACAAATGAAATTAAAAAACGGTGTTAAGAATAATTCCCAGGAAGTTTATATGTTCTAGAAATTTGTTTATTGAGATCTTAGGTAAATTTTTGTAGTTGATTGTTTCCTTGAATTTTGAACGGTTTGCTACCTATGGACCTGAACACGGGAAAAAAGGTAAACAAAAATCGAATTTTTTTAAGTTTTTTGCGATTTTGATCTGGAAGGTGAAGTTTTTTGATTTTATGTGTTCGCAATTTTTGTTCTTTATGACAAGAGCTACAACTTTGAACGGTTTGCAAGATATGAGCCTGAGAAAATGATCACATTTTTACGAAAATGGTAAACGAGGCCCCAAATCTTTGGCGGCCCATAAAAAAAAGTGCATGACTTTGGGAAAAATTGGGAAACACGGGTCTTTTTTTTAAAGTCTTTTATCACGTAGTGGTGTCCGTATATGGTTATTTTGCCATGACTTAAAAAATTACACACAGTGTTATCAGATATTTGAAATTTAAAAAACTCGCGATTTTATTCGCGTTTTTCATTTTTGAAAAACCTAAAAAAATGAAAAAAGTTGTGAAGTTTGGAGAGCTATATTTTTTTAAGTAGATGGACTATTTAAAAAGTTTCTGAATGATACGGTTGTCTATTTGTAGGATCCGTACTCTGGAAATGAGGGCTTGATTTCAGAAATGCATTTTTATAGCAACTGCACTTTTTGAATGCATTTTCCACTGCTTTTTCCCCCTATGATTTTAAGAAATTTAACATCATTGCAAAATTCAGAATTTTTGACGTAGAATACGTCTTACCTTACGGTATGAGGAGTCATGTCAGGTTTTTATTGTTGTACTCTTTATTTCATTGAATTTGAGGAAACGGCTAGATGATTTTTTTTAAAATTTTTTTGTAGGTAAATGAAGATGTTATCTTTCGTTTGATATACATTTCATATTGGTTGATATATTTCTAGTATTTTAATTTCTCAAATGAAAATTGTTTAAACACATACACTCAAACATATGTGTGGTGTTTGGTTGAGTGTTTTTGGTTGCTCAACATTGCTTAGGAACATGTATCTAGTAAAAAGTGAAACGAACAGCAAGCTAATGTTGCTTGGCAACATGTATCTAGTAAAAAGTGAAACAAACAGTAAGCTAACGTAATAAAGCTTTTTTGCGAAAGCTTCAATAAAGCTGTTGTAACATTAATTTTGAATTGTAAAGCGTAAAGCTTTCACACAACGCTCGAATGCTAATGCGAAGACTCGATAAGGTAAACCTTTTTTAATATTAGGGCGGCCCTCTCAACATTCGCAGAACTTATTTCAATAAAAATATTAATTAAAATACATAAATTAAATTAAGTTTAAAAAAATTGAACATAATATTTTTTTTTTAAACGGACTTGAATCAAATGCCGTTGGTAAATATAAAAATTACAGCAGACAGTTGTCCGAGGCCTTCGGCCACTGTAATTTTTTATAAAAAAGACAAGTAATCTTTTTCTGGGACAAGGCAGCTTACTATTTGTAATGATTTTTTAAAAAAAGACTTACTTGATTTTTCATATAAAAAAAATAAAATTTAATTTTTTTTAGGATTTTGAAAATGTTTGTGCAAAATATGAAAGAAATTTATTTGGTATGCAACTTTGAATTGCTATGTTTTAAACAGTTTTTGTCGCATTACTATTATTTAAAAAGTTACTGTAAGGTATTGTTGTCATTTAAAGTGTGTTTTTCTAAAATAATGCTGATTGAGAATAATGCGAATGCAATTACTTGTAATATAAATGCTATTTTTGGATGCACTTTTCAAAAAATTCTAATGTACAGAAAAAAAATTGTTTTTCTTTTGAATTTTTTGTAAGTAGGCTTACTTTTTGATGAAAAATACTTATTCCTAGGAAACTACATGCTACTAGAATTGGATGATGAAATACTTCTTCCCTATTTCATCATGTATTGTGTTCAGCGTGTATACACACCTATGTACACATTTGTACATATGTGTGTACAATTCTGTGACAAGCAAAAGTAGCAAAGATCGAATCAAACTATTAGTTGGAGCGAGATGAAAAATCATTAAAAATAGAAAAATTCTTTGTCCCAGAAAAAGAGAAAATTTATTTAATAAATACTATTCTAAATTTTACAAAAATGTTTTTTTTGTGAAAATCGAAGGGGGAAAACGCACTGCAAAATGCACTTTAAAACTGCATTTGCATACAATTTTTTTTTTTTATAGTCATAACTTTTAATCAAATCATAAAATAGACTTTTTAAATCTTTGAAAAATTCGGTCCACTTATGGAAATGTGTCTCTTCAAAGTTCACTACTTTTTCCATTTTTTTAACTTTTTGAAAAATGAAAAACGCTAATAAAATCGCGATCTTTAACAATTTTAAAAATCTAAAAACGGAAATGTATATTTGGCTCCATATAGTCTCTCCGTGCAAAATTTGAAGAAAATCGGAAGACCTTCGGTCAGATTTGTGGCGTTTTCTCATGGAATGAATGTATTATATTACTTCATATAATAAATTTAATTTGCACCTTGGGTTTTTCATAATTTTCACTTCGAATACCTCTTCTTTCTCCCTTTATTTTAAAATTAAGTCTGCAAATGCACTTGAGACCATTTTCATGTAAATATACATACTTTAATAGAGAACAGAAACAATTTCATTTCACTTTTATTTTGTTACGTTTTTCTAATTTATTGAATTCATTTACTCGCCTGATAAAATTGAATTTAATTCTGTTTTAATTTGAACAACGTGGTTGGCACACGACAGCTTTACACATGCGTACGAGAGAGAATGAAAAAAAATCCATTGCTTGTTTGTTCTCCGTTTTTACATCGGTTTTTGTGTTTGTCGGCAAGGGAGGGAGACTTCGTTTGAGAAAGTCAAGAGCATTGGGCAATGCTGTTTCAACACCGATCCAGCTTCAAAATAACATTGAAATTTTTGACGCTGCCCATTTGCATTATGTGTTTTCGCTCGGTGTATGTATTTTAATAGTTCTACACAAATCTATTCTCAATAAGTCTCAGTGCCTCTAGATATGTTTTATGTGTTAACATCTACAGGCGCGGGTAGGGACTAAATTCACAAAGGGAACACATCCAAACACAGTTTGTCCGACTGCGATCACAGATTGTTTGGCGTTAAACTCTTCCGAAACGGCTGGACCGATTTGTATGAAATTTTGTGTGCATATCGGGTAGGTCTCAGAATCGGCCAACTTCTATTTTTCATACCCCTGAATGATAAGGCTTACCCCAATATGGAACACAGATTTGTCCGTCTGCGAAACACAGATTGTCAGACCGCGAGAATAAAACACACACTGATGTAGCGGCAGCGAACATAGAGTAACCTCATACTAGAGAGCATATTTGGTTCATCTGACGTTTCCTTTAACACTCTTCTTGATGCGGTCGGTGTGATAGAGAGATGTTTGACGAAAAGTGACATACACCAGGTGGAATTACAATAACTTCTTGCTTTAATTTTCCATGTCGTTTTGGTAAAAAACTGTGTTTTAAACTTTTTTATTGACTGTTATTGTTAGCATACATTTGTGTTGTATTTAACACAATAATTTTAACACACAAAACGAAGTGCCGTTGTTGTTATTTTGTTCGTTGTTTTGAACCATTGCCTCTATCTGGTATTAGTAAAGCAATTCTTTTCAACATCGAACTTAAATATCACACCAGTCCAAATGCCAAAAATTTGGTGAGAGAACTATTAGGTCTACTTAAGTATTAATTTATGGCAGCGAATAGTTGTCTTGTGTGGGTGCGGAGTACTCCCAGGACAAAGAGAATAATGACATGGTTAGGCGTATATAAAAATTAATAACAATGTATGTATGTACATGTTGCTTTGCATTCTCTTTGTTTTTTGTGCGAACAAAACAAAAAGTATGAAGCAGGAAAATAATGGCACTTGCTTTTAAATATTTTTAAGTGTTATTAAGTATTAATATTATTTAAATGAAACGTCATCATATGATTGAACGCTGTTTTTTTTATTTTCTAATGTGTTCATAGAAATCGAACAGATACCGTGTAACAAAACTGGCTGTATTTTTTTTTTATCTAACAGCTGTTAATGGGTTAAAGCTTCTGTTCAAATATGTATGGCTGTCGTTGTTTGTGTACCACCAATATCAAATTTGCTATGGAGCTGCTATAAATAAAAATCGTCATTTCAGGGATTAAAATCGTCATATCGTAATTTTCTGGTTTTGGGCCTAAAAATCTTCAAAATTACGATAAATCGACACTTCTGGCAACACTGCCCATGAGATATCCCTTCCTGCAGCAAAGGTTGAACATCATTTTTCTTTCGCCGCGATGAACATTTCTTGACCGACCGGCTACTGGGACAACATCATAAGCTGTGACGAGACGAAAATTATGTTTTATTACAACGATGGGTAAACTAGAGTGTGGCGTAAGGCATTAACGAACAGTAAAATTTGGAAAATTTTCGATTATGATTTGTGGCGTGCATCTCACGTAAAGTAGTGGGAGACTTGGCCTTTATAGAAACCATGGACGCGCAACAATATTTCAACACCCCGAAGATCCATTTTGTAAGCAGTGCGCGAAATTTTGGGTACATCAGAGACAATAATCCACAATTCAAATTTTATCAGGGGAATGACCCTAAGCATAAGATGCATAAGGTTCGGATGTGGCTGATTTGTTATTTCGGAAAGTTATGGGTACACCGGCTCATAGTCTCTACCTAAACCCCATTGGGAATTTGTGGGTCCACTTAAAGAAAAGTGTCGCTTTAAAACACAATATTGGGAGAGGAGGAAGACACCACGCTGTTGACCTGAAGAAGTTGATTCATTCCAGGAAAAAACGTTTCAATGTATTGTAGATCCAAAGAGTGGCCAAACCAAATATTAAAAACATCAAATATATACAGTTATTTAGTAGTACATTTAATATAAACACGCACAGAGAGAAGAGATTCATTCTCACAACTAAATTTACAGCCAACTAAAATTTAGCCATTCCGTGGACTTTCATATTATTCAGTTGTGATTACCAATAATTGTGTTCCATATCACCCAACGTTTAGTTGTAGCAACTAGGGCATAGCATCGAATGTATTTGAATTCAAATTCATTTGCTTTCGGAACGAAGTTCCTTATGGGACGTTGCGGGAAAAAATTTAAACAACAGTTTTTAACCGTATTATGCTATAACCCAGTATTATTCTGCATACTTTTAGGATTTCGTGATTTTGTTTTTGAAAATTGTACCAATTCGTTTTGTTATTTTATTTTATTGCATACCTTTAGCAATAGTTGGTAAAGACCTATATGAGGGTTGTTTTCTTTCATGTTGACTTTGTGATAGTCATGCTCATGTGAAGTATGCTGGCTTCAATGGAAGGCATTATGACATAATTACGACTACGTTGGAAGTGTAGGGATTCGACGTTGACATTTCTAAACTATTTAAGGAGGCCAAGAAAGGATTTCAAAATTTAAATTTTGTCTCTATTAGTTCGAAACTTAAATCGTTGGAGGATATGTTTGATACGTTTAAATGGCCTGAGGACATCGCGTCCTCCCCAAGATAGAATATAAGCTTCTAGTAGCGGCAATTTAATTGTACCAGTAACTCCCAACTTAGATAATTTGGACAGTCTTTTCTTATCTCCGAAACAGTTGTCGTCTAATGATTATATTATTAGTTTTAAGGATTTTTTTCAATGGTAATGATTAAATTTGAGTAATATTAAAAAAATCACCCATAATCATTAGTTTTTAGGAAAAACAATCATAAATAATTATTTTTGTTTTTAAACGTTTATTGAATTCAAGTAATTATAAAAAATGTAGTACCATAATAAACAATAGCAATTTAATATTTTAAATTTTGTTACATGCATTGTCCCCAGATCGGGCTCAGGAGTATATTTAATTTGTTACATTTGAACAGCTTTATAAATTCAATTTGTTGAAATCAATTTAACACTCATATAAGACATCACTGTACTGGAAAATTTGTAATAAAACATCGTATTATTTATATACTAAAATCTATGGTCTATCGTCTAATCTAAATGTTTTGTATAAAACATTAATTTTAAGATAGCCACGACAAATTTTTTGGTTTTTCACGTTGTGTCTAAAATCACCGAGATTGTACTTTTTACTGTTTTAATATTTGCCCGCCGGTATATATGATATTTGACAGGAATCCCATTTGTATCCTCGATATATTTTTGCTTGTCCAGGTATATAACCGCCTCGGGTGGGACAAACCCTTTTCGTAATGCTTCACTTAAATAATTTGCAGGTGTATAGTAGTGAGCCATTATTAAATTGTTTTCATAGTTTGTTGTATAATGTAGTACATAGTTTCCTATTAAATGTATTATGTAATTGTCAATTCGAATTACTTTTGCCTTATTATACTTATTAAATTTCTGGTTTGATATATACTTTGTGTATTGAGTTTGTGCTGTTCTGTACAGAGAAGTAGAGACTCTTAAACGTTTCCTTTCGAATATCCTTAATTTTCCATGAACGCCGGCGATATTTTGAACCAGACAGGACAGCCATATGTTATGACAGGACGAATTAACGTTTGATACATAATAGTTTTGACACGGGAATTTATATGTTTAGAATGAAAAAGTCGCCTGTATACTTTATAAAAAAAAGCTTTCCTTGCCTTTGAGACTATGTATCTCTTTTATATGTTCATAAAAGTATAAGTATTTGTCCAGGTACACCCCTAGATATTTAATTTTGTGTTTGTTATCAATGCTCGTATTCGAAAGGTTTGATTTGATTCCGAATTGTTTCCAATTCCTTTTTACGTCCACTTTCCTACTGGGGGCCGAAGTACAATAGTCTCACACTTGTTAGTGTTTATTTAAAATGCCAACCAAGGGCATACTCCTCGACAATGTCGAATGAGTTTTGAAGTCCTTCATTAATATTATATATTGTCTTACGAGTATCACCATGATAAATAACAATATCATCGGCGAATGCCGACTAGTTTGATTATTATTGTTTCCATCGAAATCCTTATATGAATGTATTGATTCCAGAAAAGCTCCTATTGCATCATGCATTTCCTCTTGGCCACGTATTACTAGGTTGTCCGTATTATCATTTTCTTGATCTTGCGTGTTTATTCCAGCTTTTCTTAGTATATTGCTTGGTTTAATTTGAGTGGTTTAATTTCTTAAATACTTTCCTACCTTGGAACATTCTTACTGTATCTCTATGATCTAATGTCTCCAGGTTTTCCTGAATTTCTTTATTTCCTATTAATATAAAATTTGCATTCAATAGTTTTTAATCAGTTTGAGTTTTGTCTTTAAAGTATTTAATGACAAAGTATTTAATGATCGAATTCTATTTCGTTTTCCGACAACCATTCTTTTAGACTATTTCCTTCTGCGTTATTAACAGTATTACCCCATTCTGTGTGCTTGCAGTTCAAGTCTCCCGCTAGTACATAGTAATTATTTGAATTTCGAAGATTCGTAGAATCAAATAGTGTTTGCAAGTCTGCTCATATTGAATTTATATTGCCGGCCGGATAGTACGCACATATAATAACTAATAAGTTGTTGCAGTCAACGGGTATCTTTATGGCGCATGTCTCTGAAGCATCTAGCGAATATATACTTTTGTTACCGTACCTGTAGTATTGTATGTTATTCTTGATTAATATAGCAGTTCCTCCACCCCTTGTAGCATCAATTCGATTTTTCTTATGATTTTATAATTTTTAAATTTGCATTGTGTCCATGGTTTAATTTTGTCTCATTTCATAGGACAATATGTACTACCTATCTACTCTTAAAAATTTACCTATTCTTGAAAAAAGGACCAATTCTAAAAAATCCCATTTCTTAAAAGAACGTTTTCTTCAAAAATATCTTCTCTTATAAACAATACCTTTTCTTACAAAATACCTTTTCTTACAAAATACTTTTTCTTAAAAATAAAATGTTACCTTTTTTTCTTGAATTAAGAAGGCTTTCTCAAAATAAGTAAATTTTCTTAAAAAATAACCTTTTCCTAAAAAGAGTACCACTTATTTAAAAAGTACCTGTTCTTACAAAAGTACTTCTTTGTAAAAAAATCATACTCTTATAGCTTTTTCTTACAGAAAGTACTTCTTCTTAACGGTAGTACCTTTTCTTAAAAAAAGCATTTTCTTTTAATAAAAGAAGTACCTCTCTTGAAAAAATTATCTTTTCGGGAAAATATAATACATATTCTTTTTTTCTTATCAAATCAACGCTCAGGGGATGCCCCCTATAAATGCAGTGCATTGTGTTGGCGAAGGAAAATTGAGGTAGTGGAGGGTGGAAAGAGGGAGTAGTGTCTGTTGACATTTGCCTTGAATCTTTGTATGTCACAATTGGTGGGAAATACACTGGCCGGAAGTATATTTCACATACGGACTGTACGGCCGAAGAACGAATTTTCTCTTTAGTGTGTAGTTTGGTCAACCGGCCACTCAATAAAAAACGGATGAGAGTTCCTGGAAACGCGCGTGCTTCGGTTAAATATCCTCACGTCTGGCATAAGTTGACGGATGTCCGAGGAACACATACCGTGGAAATATCGATAGAAAAGCGACACGCAACCCACATTTCGACGATGCTCAAAGAAGACAATAGAGTTGGATACCCTACTGTCGCTTACCAACACCATCGCTCTGGACATGGTCGAGAAGCTCCAAAGATGTCCTAGGAGCACCTGCTCATATATGGGAGGTATATTCCATATTTGGTCTGATGTATGTGGTGTAGATATTGAGAAGATTAGATGGAGTGAAGTATTTCTTGCGCCGTTTTAAAAAGCCCAGACACTTGAATGCATCTTTCGACACTTCAAATTCATATTTTTCCCAACGGACATCACATTGTATTTTCATGCCCAGAACATCAAGAGCGTCTGATTCATAAATATCCACACCGTCCATAGACAATGACGACACACCTGGTTCAGCAATACGCTTATGCGACAACAAACAACACTGGGTCTTACCCGCATTAAAATCTACTCTATTCATTCGACTCCATTCAACAATGGACACCAGATCCCGGCCGAGTGTTTCATTCATCGTCCGGCGTTTGACTCCAATCTCTTGAAGACTTGGCCTACGGTCGAATGAATACGAATGACAGAGATTACTGTCATCCGCAAAAGAGTAGATTGGATTCAGTCTGACCAAGGAGATCGTCAATGAAAATAAACTTTTCGCGTCGAAGTACTTTGGCACACTTGGATCTTGCCTGTTTGCGTAGCAGTTCCGTATTAACGTTGTTCCGAACGCGTCCTCTTTGGATCTGACAGCATTCTTGCAAGTCTGGTTACACCAACTTTTATCCGATGGTTTAACCGAAGTAATTTTCGTCGGAATGAATGAATTCATACCAATCAAAATTATCTTCTCGATCATTTCAGCAGCAGCATCTATGTCATTGTCCAGAAAACAAAGCTTCCAGTTAAAATGCTGATAAAAGTTGTTGAGCTCAGCCCAACGTGCCTCTTCGTAGATAAAAATTTTTCGCTTCGGGACTGTGTTTGAAGCGAGACGAAGAGCTGAATACGAATACAGTGATCCGAATTACCAAGAGGTGCAAGCATGTTAACTTCGTACTTCCAAGGGTGCGAAGTTAAAAAGAGGTCAAGTAAATTCTCGTTGTGCCCTTGAACACACGGAATGTTCGTCGGTTCATTCACCAATTGCGTTGTCATTATGCGCGGCGAAGAGCTCAGCGTTTTGACCCTCCGTAGTTGTATGGCTCGAATGCGTTAACCAGGAGGAATTATGGACATTGAAGTCACCAGCAACAATGATTTCACTGTCCGGATAATTCCCCAATATCTCAGAAATAGAATCGGAAAGGGTGTCAAAGCCATTAAAGGATACCTCCCTTCCTGCATTAGGACTTCTATAAAGAAATCCGAAATGTAAGACATGTGTTCCAATCTTGAATTTTACCCAAAGAGTCTGAAACACTACGCCATTTTTCACATAAACCACAAGGCCTCTGTGGGACACATAAAGGGATAGAGTGTGGTACCCGGGAACGTGAAAATCCTGTGGATCAGAATCCCTGGGTTTCACATAGAGCAAGAACATCAGGCCGATGAATATTAATGTGGGAGTACACACCGAAAAAATTCGTTCTCAACCCACGTATGTTAAAATAATGAATAGCAAACTTTCTCACCATTGCGACATACAAACACACAGAAAACTCTCAGCAGTAAACAAACACTAACAGTGAGTCCCCCGCCTTCCCGCTGATAAGCAAACAATGCTTAGTGTTATGCCTTAAGCACTGTGCAGCAATGCTGTCCTGTAGGGGAGAGGGAGTGGGGGACAACAAAGGGGCATAAAAGCACTTCGTGAGGTTGACGTCAACATCATTATTTGATGTTGTTATTGTCTTTTGCACGTTTGTTGGTGTCATTTGTGATTATTTTCTATTTCGTTGTTTTCAGTTAATTTTTTTTTCGGTTTATTTATTTATTTTGGTTTATTTATTTAAATGGTTTTATTTAGTTTTGGTCGCGGACTGGGCACTAAACGTAACAGTAGACGGACTGGGCACTAAACGTAACAGTAGACACTATTGAACGCGGAGTTAAACAGAAACACATCTGTACGGGACGGCAGACAGACACAGAAAAAGGACCTAGAAATATAATTATTTTTTTAAAATACACTGTAGAAAGAAAAATTTTGCCTTAAAAAATTTTTTTTATTTTACAATACGTACCTTTTCTTAAAGATCCATTTAAATTATCGTATTTTTCAACGGACGCCTTAGACGTGTTGGAATCAACTAGTATATAATATACAGCGAAAGGTCAAAAATTATGTTTAGACGACACATTGTTACATTCTGAACTTGCCACAACTACTTCGTTCATCCTCAAACATTCATTAGGGATCGTCGCACAGTGGTTCAGAATCAATTTCCATCGGCCAAATTCAATATATTTTGATCTAGTAAACATTTTTAAGGTCTGTAAAAACCCGATTGTAGGCAAGGAGACAGGTATATTTGCGATATATTAACATTGAAAATCGCACAGTAGGGTATATTTCAGAAAAATTTTCAAATTTGACTACATTTTGTTTTCCGTTTCCCAAGAAAACAACAATTTTGGTTTTAACATATCTTTACGTATTTGTTCACAGTACGTTAAAAAAATTAAAATATAAAAACAAATAAATAATAAAGGAAATATTTTTTTAAATATTTAGTATAAACAAAACTTAGCTGGCATATCGCTGCTTTTTTATAAAGCAAACTTGAGTGCAATATCTCTAAAACTGAATGGATACAGTTCAATAAAAGAAAAGGGGTCAACATTTTGTGATTTTCAAAACTCTAAAACAGGAATATCTGTGCTACGAAAAAAAATTAATTTACGGTACGCATATGGAAATCGAGAAAAACAAAAAGCAGACAATATTCGAAATTTTTCTGAAATATACCCTACTGTGCGATTTGCAATGAATATACATGGAATTTATCCTTGACTCCTTGCCTACGATCGGGTGTTTACAGAACTTGAATGATTTCTAGATCATGAGATATTGAATTTTATCCGACGGAAATCGATTCTGAACCACTGTGCGACGGCAACTTATTAAAGTTTGTAGATGAATGAAGTAGTTGTGTCAAGTTCAGAATGTAACACAGTTTGAGTATATTATACCTTATTTTAAGCTTCAAAATTTTCTCAATACAGCCATACCATTTTCAAAGATTTCTGAATTCATATCCCATACAACTTTACACCAAAAACAAAAAAAAAATACCGCTTTCAATTTTTCTCTATTTGGCTTGAATTGGCTAATGACTTCGGCTAGACAAATAATGATTTCCAACCTCCACCAAATTTTACACACATAAGGTTTGTTTCTTTCCTTTACCGCGGGAACCCAAACTTACCCAAACGCGTTTCTTTACTCACAAATGGGGCAAATGAGAACGATTTTTTGTTTCTCTTAACGTCAAAATGGGTTTCTCTTTTTACCTAACTTACCCAGACTTTTTCTTCGGGTAAGTTTGGGCAAAGTGTCAAACAATCAGCTGTTCGAAACGTCAACATAAAAACATGTATTATTTGTGAAAAAAATAACACAAGTGAAAAAAAATTATTGAATTTACAATTTTATTAATTTGAAAAGTGATTGCTTTGAGAGTGCTTATTTAAAGAAGATGGGAAGTGTGCAAATGAACAGTGCAAATGAACATAATATGCAAGATTTGTTGCCAAGCATATTTTTTGTGTGTTGACATTTGTTTTCGGGCTAGAAAAGTGTTTTTGTGCGTTTCTTTACTTTTGGGTAATATTGAGTATTTGAGAGAGAATTTTGCTTTTACTCTCTTTTACCCGAACTTTACCCAAAAAGTAAAGAAACAAAGCTATAATGTTTCTAAAGTTAGATATTATTTTATATCAATAACACGAGGGAACACAACCGAATTACTTTATTTCAAAAAAATGCCTAAGGGTGATGCTTCCGAAATCTCTGGGCGTTTGCGGCACCCCTTAGAGTTATCCGATAAGGGCAAAATTTTGCACACACCAGTGTTTGGAGCAACTGAACAAAAGTGGGGGAGCAAAGCATTTTCATCGTTAAAAATTTTCCATACAAATAAGGACCACACTAATGATATGGCTTTCGATGAAACAAATGTTGTGAAAATTTATGGTTATGGCCAAGTATTTGTTGTGGATGTTTTCGCACAAGTAGGAGTGTTGAGACAATTTTCTCTAAGTTGAGTTGATTATATCTATAATGTGTCATGATATACCTAAATACTTGTGGAGAAGGAAGCTGATGATATGCCTTGGTGTACATTGAAATATTTCCAACCACCCACCATAATAATCCATTTCACATATTTCTTATTTAATAGTGGTCTTCATGAAAGCTCGAAAGAACCTGTGACTTGCACAAAAGTGGAAAGTTTTTGAGGCAAATTTGCTGAGCAAACCTGGAAAAAGAAACGTGAAAACTTTTGACATTTCAATGTCAATATTTTTGTATTGAAAAAAACGAGAGGGTTTTTGATTTATGTGAAAAAAATAAAATAATGGAATAGGTAAAGCATATAAGTATGTATATGTTTTAAAATTTATTATTAAACAAAATTATTCCAGACCGATGAACAGAAGTTCAAGCGTAAGCGCTCGAAGCCACACACAGATGGCGGGAGTCGGAAACGCTGATTCTTCTTACTCAAGTGGTGGAAGCAGTAAAAGATAACCAGGAATCACTTTCTCTAGACATTTTTTTAATTTTACTTCGTTTATTTACTTTATCAGCCTTTTTTTGACAATTGCTGCATAGATACACTGAGCAACTTTATTTGGTGCCTCATGAAACGCTTCGGGGCAAATTTACGCTGAGCAAAATTTCTAGGTTTTCTTGTTTACATGAAACTAATATTTTCTATTAAAAGTACTTTCTAAAAGTTATTGATCTTGAACCGTACAATTATTAAAGAACATAAAAACTAAAAAGATCGAATAATATAAACTTAAACGGAAATAATACGAAGACGGTACACTCTAACGCCAATCTCATGTCGATCGTTGTTTCTTTTTTGAAACAATAATATCTATGCGATGGCTTTCGATGAAAGCAGGCATGGGAAAGAAATGTGAACATTGATGGTTATGGCAAAGTATTTGTTGTGGATGTTTTCGCACAAGTAGGAGTGTTGAGACAGTTCTCGCTAAGTTGAGTTTGGTTTATCTCTGTATCATGATTAGAGACTGGATTTTTAAATGCACAATTTCAGTTAAATACGTGCAAAAATACGTGCTAAAAAATGTCAAAATACGTGCAAAAAAACGTGCGAAAATCCTCAATTCCAAAAGTTTATTCAGCAAAGTAATTCATAATGTTAACATCTCAATCAAAGAGAAAACTGTTCTAGCCAACAATATTAATCATTACAACATTTTGAAACGGAAAATTACGGCGACGATCAGTCACTATCATTTTATATTGCGAAAATGATCATTGAACGCCAACGGATACCAACGGCGCGTACAAAGTAGCCAACCAAAATTCTGGATTCTTTACTCGCACAAATTTGTCAACATCAGGATTGTTTTTCAAGTTGGAATCGAATTTCACACGTCTAAATCCGGTCAACAAAGCTCCAGCGATATCGTAAATCTGCCATTGTTCATCCTTCCACAATCCACTTGTTTCCAACTTCTCTATAGCAACGGTCTAAATCAAATTAATATGATTACCGTTTCTTTAAATTGTTGATTAAATAGCGCAGTGCAACTGGAAAAAATATAACCATATACGGACACCACTACGTGATAAAAGACCAAAAAAAAGAACCCCTGTCTCCCAGTTTTGCCCAAAGTCCTCCAGGATTTTTTTATGGGCCCCCAAAGAAGTGGGGCCTCGGTGTAATTTTTGCAAAAAACTGATCATTTTCTCAAGCTCATATCTTGCAAACCGTAAAACATATAAAATCAAAAAAAAAACTTCATCTTCAAGGTCAAAATCGCGAAAAACTTTAAAAAATCGCCCAAAAGGCATTTTTTTTATTTTCCGCTTTTACGAACAAATTTACTTTATGAAATTCTTTGTCCTGGTAGGGCTTACAGCGCTGATAAAAAACCCGAAAGTTTTTTAAAGGTGGCCGATCCAACTTCTTGAGATATAAGCCCTTGTAGCTTCAGTATATATCGCTTATATCTCACCCATTTCTTATCCGATCTGGTTGAGATGGGTATCATTGAGAAGACCTTTGAAAACGCAAAAAATCTGTATATAAATATGTTAACTTTTATTAACTCATTGGGGCAAATTAAAAAAAAAAAGATTTTTTAACCTCACTTTTTTAATAAAAATCTGGCCCTAGTAAACTTATTTCTTCCTAGACTCAGTAAAAGACAACACTTCAAGCTATTTTTTAAGGTATAATACTCAGCATTAACCCTTCTAAGACCGGAGATAGTGAGGTTTTTCTAACAAAAGTACTTTCTGGGAGCCAAAATGTCGCTTAAAAACAATTGAAGTGTAAGAAAATAAGCGATTTGTTTAAAAAAAAATTGATTTCCAAACCTTTAAACGTAAATAATTGTCAGTGAGGAGGCCGAGTGTGTGAGTGCACTGTACCTTCACTGATAGTAAGTGGATTCTAATAAAAAAACTATCAAACAACTACCTGGAAGCAAACATCTGCATTGAATTTACATAAAAACAACCCAAAATATAAAAAATACCTGGAAACACATCATAAAGATGAAATTGTGAACATATAAAATCAAAAAAACTTCTATCAAAAAACCACCTGGAAGCAAATATCTGCATTGAATTCACAAGGGACGCAGCACACAATACACAGCGCGACGTCAACGAGAGCTCAGCGGTGAAAGTTATAAAGTGAAAGTGACAGTAAAAAAAGTGAAAGTGCTACAGCATAATTCGCACACAACATTGGCAACTGACAATTTCAATATCCAGTGTGAAAATATTGATTTATTTTGCTACGTTTGCGGTCATCAAATCAGAAAAAATAGTTCTACAACATTACAAAAGGAAAGAATCTTTTAACTAGTGCATTCAAGAAAGCATATAAGTTGATTTACGACGAAGAAGACTTGACCGGTGAAAATTACACACCTAATACAGTGTGTCGCCAATGTTATAACAATCTCATGGCATGGTTGAGTGGAGGCAAACATAGTATGACGTATTGTAAGCCAGTAAACTGGATTAATCTCCCAGGTGATCATGATGAAACCAGTTGATGAGAGGAACAAAAGTTATAAAGCAACTGTAACAGCCACACTACCAGTGCTTGCACCGCCAACTCCAGATCGTAGTACAGAATGTATAGGAATGACTGGAGCAAGTGGTGTTACTTATGAATTTCCAGTTGATACCGATTATGAGCCCCAACAGGGAAGAGATGGACCACAACTAATAACACAAATGGAAATGGATTTCATTGTGGCCATATTGAGACTATCGCAGCGACTTGCCACATTTTTGACAGAGTTTTTAAAGCAAAGAAAACTCACGCATGGTAATGTGAACTCTACGGCGTACCGCAAACGGCAAGCTGAATTTCAGAGCCTCTACACTCTAAATGATGACAATTCGTTCGCCTACTGCAACGATGTAAAAGCTTTGGTGGTAAAAATGGGAATGAACTACATCGCTAGTGAGTGGAGATTATTTATTGATGGTTCTGTTTCAAGCTTGAAAGCAGTGTTGTTGCATGTGTCAAACCGAAAACCTTCCATTCGGCTAGCAATGGGTATTGACATGAAAGAAAGCTATGAAACATTGAAAGATGTAATGGAAAAAATCAAATACTACGAAAATAAATGTTAGATTTGCTTTGATTTGAAGGTCATCAACATTTTGCAAGGGATCATCGATAAGGGCGGCTTTCCAAAATTCTTTTGTTTTCTTTGTAATTGGGATTCGCGGTCACCTCTGAATCAATACCAATGTAATACGTGGAGACCAAGTGGAAGTGTGGAGGAACAAATGAAACAACATAAACTGAGGAATGCACCCTTAATAGACAATACTCAAGACATCTTGCTGCCACCGCTCCACATAAAATTGGGAAATGTTAAAACATTCATCGAAGTGGCAGTTGTAAATTGCCCAAACGCATTCGACTATTTGAAAAGCATTTTCCCAAAGCGTAGCGATGACAAAATTAAAAAAGGTATTGTAGTAAATTTAAAACGAACTTTTGTTCACCTCATTGTACTATTTTCACTTTGTTAATATTTTCTTTTCTGTCTTTATTTTTTGTTTTCATTGAACAGGCGTACTTAATGGCCCTGACATTAGAAACTGTTGAGGTAATTTGTTATTGGTAATAAATCACAATAACCAAAATACTGACGCCCGTAATTTGATAAAATAAGACGCCGTGTTTATTTTGTTTTACAATAGATTAAATAGTTGATTGCAGAAAAAATAAAAGATTACAATGACGATTTAAGGTGAGCAAAAGAACAATAATTAATGCAAATTTTAGAAGTAGAAGCAAGAAAAAGCAGAAAGAATGTTAAGTAGTTGCCAGATAAAGGCGATTCATATATCTGAAAGCGAGTATTCAACACACCCTCTCGCTTTCTGAAGATAAATTGACTTTACGGATGTACAACATCTTGAACTAAATGTGTATACTTGTCATTGCTTAAAGGTGTTGTAAAGTTATCAGCCAGCTGTTCATTCGTCTCCAGGTATTGGACATCAATTTCATCTTGACTCTGCATGTCGCAAGTATAGAAGTACTGAATATCGATGTGTTTCGTACGCTTTGAAGATTCAGGATTTTTTATCAGAGTTATCGCTCGCTGATTATCGGAGAACAGGGGAGTTGGCCAACGCTGTTCATATCCACACTCGAACATTAGTTGTCTCAGACATTTAACAGCTTTTGTTGCAGCACAAAGAGCAACAAACTCAGCTTCAGTTGTTGAAGTTGCTGTGACGGTTTGCCTTCTCGATCTCCAAGCAATTGGGCCACCATTTAGAAATGCGCTGTATCCTGTTATGCTACCCCTGGTGTCTGGGTCACCACCCCAATCAGCGTCAGAATACATTTTCAACTGCAACATTTTTGAGTTCAACTGAAAATGAATGCCGTTATCCATAGTACCTTTCTGGTATTTTAGAACTCTTTTAACGCCTTGCCAGTGAGTCTGTGCTGGTTTTTATAAGTATCTGCTCAATACGCCAATGATGTACGCAATGTCAGGTCTAGTGCATACCATTAAGTACATTAGAGATCCAATGACTTCGCGATATGGAAAATGTTGGTTGTCGTCAGTGCCTGAATCATCCTTTGAAAAATGTCTGCCAACTTCAGCAGGTGTTGGTACTGGAAAACAGTTAGAGTGGTTAAATCGTTCTAAAACCTTTTCAGTGTAAACGCGTTGAAATAATTTTAGCGTATTTTTTTCTTTGTCGATTTTTATCTGAAGCCCTACAAAAAATTCTGCGTTGCTTTTTCGTTATTTCAAATTCGATGTGTAATTCATTCAGCAATTTATTGACCATGTTGGAATTGTTGCCACGTATAAGCCCATCATCAGCATACAGCAGCAAATACATGATATCATTTTCTTCTTCGTACGTGAAAACACATAAATCGGCCCATGACTGCTTAAAGCCGAAATCGATGAGAAAGTTTACAATGCGCTTATTCCATTGCCGTGATGCTTGCTTTAAACCATACAAACTTTTCTTGAGTAAACATACACGATCATTTCGACCAAATCCTTTTGGCTGCTCCATGTAGATTGTCTCTTCTAGATTTCCATGTAGAAACGCCGTTTTGACATCAAATTGTATAATGTACATAACACGAGCTGCGGCTATAGCTAAAACTGCCCTAACCGATTCATACTTGACGACAGGCGCATAGATTTCGTCATAGTCGATCCCTTGAGTTTGAGAACATCCTCGCACAACCAAACGTGCTTTGAATTTGTCGATTTCGCCATTAGATTTAAATTTCTTTTTGAAAATCCAACGATTAGTAATGACGTGCATCTCGCTCGTTCGTGGGACCAAAATCCATGTACTGTTCTTTTGAAGAGATTTTATTTCCTTATTAATCGCCACAGTCCAACTGTCACAGTCTTCACTTGACATTGCCTCCTCTAGAGTTGTTGGCTCAACGCATGCCACACACAATTCAGCAATAGCTTGTTCGTCTGCCTCTCCATTATTTTTCCGCATTTTAGATCCGCTTCTTAATGTATACGGTCTGCGAGACGGTTGTTGTTGTTGTGATTTCACCAGTTTATCGGAATTTGATGTTTGATGAACGTTCCCAGCTTCTTGAGTGCTGCCTTGTTTGGATTCATAGTACTCGTTGACTGCAGCACGCTTTTCGTTAAATATGACGTCACGTCTGATGAGCACTCCTCTATTGCTTGGATCAAAAACTCAGTATGGTTTGCTTTCAAGATGCCCTTGATTGAGTTTTTGTCCCACTTTTTACGCTGCTCCTTGGGAATGTGAATGTAAGCGTCAGTGCCAAAAACACGAATATGTGCCACAGATGGTTTTCTTCCGATCCATTTTTCATATGGGGTACACATATCAATAACATCAGATGCAGTTCTATTTCTTATGTAAACTGCTGTATGTGTTGCATCAGCCCACAAGTATAAAGGTAACTGCCTGCTATGAAGCATTGCTTTAACACTTTCTACGACGGTCCTATTTTGCCGCTCTATAAAACCGTTCTGCTCAGGAGCTCTTGGCGTCATAACCTCGTGCTTTATATTATTTCTTAAGAATAGACCACTTACTTCCTCGTTGCTAAATTCAAGACCACCATCTGATCGTATGCGTTTTATTTTTTGTCCATCCGGACAACATTGTTGCCTTTTATGAAATATACATGTTCACCACCGGGCTCAAAAATAACTCTAGTGCCCCTCTCTGTTACTCTCGAAATTGATATAAAGTTTTTATCGAGTTCTAGCACGACCAATACGTCTTTAATCACAAAAATTTCATTTGACATACCTTGTACTTTTATGTCTCCTCTGCCATGAATTTTTAAACGCCGACCGTCGCCCACCCTCACATTTGTGTTTTCGGACAATTCAGCTTTATACGTTGTAAACAACTCCCTCTGGAAGGCCATATGATCGGTGGCACCAGCATCTGCATAACAGTTGTTTTCTAGCTTATTAGAATTCACCGCTTTGTTTACGTTGAACAAATATGCGTTATTATCGGTTTGGCGATCATTTGCTTCGTTTTGTAATGCCAGGGAATGTGGTTCATTTCTCTTTTCTTCTTTGTGCTGTTGATTCCTTTGTCGTTTTCTGCACTCTCGCGCCCAATGTCCGGGTTTTTGACAATAGTTGCACTTACCACTTCGTTTTTGGTGTGATGAATTGTTGTTATTCCTTTCCTTGGCTTTGCTTACTGTGTATGCTGCATTCTGAGTATTACTGTGTTGGTTGTTGTTGCTGCCGTTTGCGCGTAAGTTCATCAGACTCTCCTCTTTAACAAGATGTTCAGTCAATCTTTCTAAGTTTTGTCGTTCTTGTGGCACTGCATACCATGCCGTACGTACATGGTCAAATTTAACTGGTAGACTGCTCAAAAGTTTTGCGATTATCATGGGTTGTTTTTGCTCCAAATCCATGTCTTTAAGTCTTTGTGCTATCGACATAACATTTGCAACAAAATCAACGACTTGTTCGTCATCTGCCATTCTCATGCTCATAAATTTCTCAAGCAGAACTTGCGCAGATTGTTCACTTTTTTCGGTGTGAACTGCTTTTAGCTTCGACCACATTTGCGCTGCCGTTGAACACTCGGTGAGGTGCTTAAGTTGTTCCAACTCTATCCCTCTCATGATGAATGCCTGCTCTTCCGCATATTTTGCATCCCACTGCGTATCGTTTTCACCTGGTTTTTGAATGGTGCCCAGAATATATGGCTTTAATTTGTTTTCGGCCATATATATTTCCACTTGGCGCCTCCATAGTTGATAGTTCTGCCCATCAAAACGATGAATGTGGTAAACTCTTGATTCGCTCATGCTTACTTCCTCTGTGCTTTGAAGCTCAGCCTGAATCCCGGAGTCTTCACAAACTGTGTCGAGTGTGTCCTCTAGAAAACCAGAAACAATTGCAGAATCAAATGCAATTGAGTTATCAGTGTCCATATATTTATTTTCTCAAATTAATAGGCACACGTGAGTATCCTGGGCCCATAACCTGTTGAGGTAATTTGTGATTTCTAATAAATCACTATAAACAAAATACTGATGCCCGTAATTTGATAAAATAAGACACCGTGTTTATTTTGTTTTACAATAGATTTAATAGTTGATTGCAAAAAAAATTACAGCAGACAGTTGTCCGAGGCCTTCGGCCACGGACTGTCGCTGCAGGCTGTGTCAGAGACACGGCCATTAAGTTTAACGTAGAATACGCCATCCGATAAGACAGAAAACATATATAACAATAAATTCATTTGCTTATATTATTTATCATTTATTGTTATATATGTTTTCTGTCTTATCGGATGGCGTATTCTACGTTAAACTTAATGGTCGTGTCTCTGACACAGCCTGCAGCGACAGTCTGTGGCCGAAGGCCTCGGACAACTGTCTGCTGGTCGAAGGCCTCGGACAACTGTCTGCTGTAATTTTTATATTTACCAACGGCATTTGATTCAAGTCGGTTTAAAAAAAAAAATATTATGTTCAATTTTTTTAAACTTAATTTAATTTATGTATTTTAATTAATATTTTTATTGAAATAAGTTCTGCGAATGTTGAGAGGGCCGCCCTAATATTAAAAAAGGTTTACCTTATCGAGTCTTCGCATTAGCATTCGAGCGTTGTGTGAAAGCTTTACGCTTTACAATTCAAAATTAATGTTACAACAGCTTTATTGAAGCTTTCGCAAAAAAGCTTTATTACGTTAACTTACTGTTTGTTTCACTTTTTACTAGATACATGTTGGCAAGCAACATTAGCTTGCTGTTCGTTTCACTTTTTACTAGATACATGTTCCTAAGCAATGTTGAGCAACCAAAAACACTCAACCAAACACCACACATATGTTTGAGTGTATGTGTTTAAACAATTTTCATTTGAGAAATTAAAATACTAGAAATATATCAACCAATATGAAATGTATATCAAACGAAAGATAACATCTTCATTTACCTACAAAAAAAATTTTAAAAAAATTCATCTAGCCGTTTCCTCAAATTCAATGAAATAAAGATTACAACAATAAAAACCTGACATGACTCCTCATACCGTAAGGTAAGACGTATTCTACGTCAAAATAAAAGATTACAATGACGATTTAAGGTGAGCAAAATAACAATAACTAATGCAATTTTAGAAGTAGAAGCAAGAAGAAGCAGAAAGAATGTTAAGTAGTTGCCAGATAAAGGCGATTCATATATCTGAAAGCGATAATTCAACAGAAAGCTATTCAAGAGCAACTTTGAATCATCGCTTCATGATTATAATCATTCTATGGCATGGATTTACCTTCAGCGTGTATGCACCAGAGTCATGGGAGGGGATCGAGACGCGGAACCGGAAGCAAGAGAATGGGTGAAAGAAATGCTGTATTATTTTGAGAAAATCGGCACTTCGATGACATTAGAGCTGCATTTTCTTCATTTTCATTTTGACGATTTTATCAAACAACTCCCTACCGATTCCGATGAGCAAGGAGAACGGTTTCACCAAACCACAATGCCCATGGAAAAACGGTACAAAGGCAAAAAACTCGACGCATTGCTTGCAGAGGTAATAATTTAATAATAAAAACAACATTCCTGTATTGATTTCTTTTCTAATTCATTTCAGGTATGTTGGTAGAGTCACAAGATCACCCTGTATGATGTTAATGAAGTATCTGAAAAAGAAAAAGCTGATGATGGAGGGCAGTCTGGAAGTAACTTGCCTGTGGACACCATAAGTTCTGAATCAGATTCAGATTCGGATTTGGATCCACAACTTAAGAGAGTGCGATTTGCAAGTCCAGGGCCATCAACATTATAATCATAATACGAATATTTTTTTTATAATTTTTGTAATAGATCGCATAGTATTGTAGTGCCAGCCCTGCTGAGACTACTAATCCATACAACACTGAATCATTATTACTAAATATCCATGCTACTACTCTTTGTTACAACCCTAACTCTAAATGTCAATCCATACCACCTAAGGACTAAGATTAATAAAGTCAGTAATAGTATAACAATAAAACCTGCGTTTTCACTTACGGGAGAAGGCTTTATAGTATCTCAATGTTGAAGTAAAGAAAAAACAAATTAAAAAATTGTCGGGAAATTTTTCACTTTTGCGGCTATCTAAGGGCTACCTAAACGGTGTTAAGAATCATTCCTAGGAAGTTTATATGTTCTAGAAAGTTTATTGAGATCTTGGGATCATTCTTGTAGTTGATTGTTTTCTTGAATTTTGAACGGTTTGCTACCTATGGACCTGAACAGGGGAAAAAAGCCAAAAAAGATTGAATTTTTTAAAGTTTTTTGCCATTTTGACTTTGAAGATGAAGTTTTTTTTTGTTTTTATATGTTTATGTTCTTTATGACATGAGCTACAACTTTACCTCAGAGAGTAATCACTTTTTTTGCAAAAATGACACCGAGGTGCTTAAGTTGTTCCAACTCTATCCCTCTCATGATGAATGCCTGCTCTTCCGCATATTTTGCATCCCACTGCGTATCGTTTTCACCTGGTTTTTGAATGGTGCCCAGAATATATGGCTTTAATTTGTTTTCGGCCATATATATTTCCACTTGGCGCCTCCATAGTTGATAGTTCTGCCCATCAAAACGATGAATGTGGTAAACTCTTGATTCGCTCATGCTTACTTCCTCTGTGCTTTGAAGCTCAGCCTGAATCCCGGAGTCTTCACAAACTGTGTCGAGTGTGTCCTCTAGAAAACCAGAAACAATTGCAGAATCAAATGCAATTGAGTTATCAGTGTCCATATATTTATTTTCTCAAATTAATAGGCACACGTGAGTATCCTGGGCCCATAACCTGTTGAGGTAATTTGTGATTTCTAATAAATCACTATAAACAAAATACTGATGCCCGTAATTTGATAAAATAAGACACCGTGTTTATTTTGTTTTACAATAGATTTAATAGTTGATTGCAAAAAAAATTACAGCAGACAGTTGTCCGAGGCCTTCGGCCACGGACTGTCGCTGCAGGCTGTGTCAGAGACACGGCCATTAAGTTTAACGTAGAATACGCCATCCGATAAGACAGAAAACATATATAACAATAAATTCATTTGCTTATATTATTTATCATTTATTGTTATATATGTTTTCTGTCTTATCGGATGGCGTATTCTACGTTAAACTTAATGGTCGTGTCTCTGACACAGCCTGCAGCGACAGTCTGTGGCCGAAGGCCTCGGACAACTGTCTGCTGGTCGAAGGCCTCGGACAACTGTCTGCTGTAATTTTTATATTTACCAACGGCATTTGATTCAAGTCGGTTTAAAAAAAAAAATATTATGTTCAATTTTTTTAAACTTAATTTAATTTATGTATTTTAATTAATATTTTTATTGAAATAAGTTCTGCGAATGTTGAGAGGGCCGCCCTAATATTAAAAAAGGTTTACCTTATCGAGTCTTCGCATTAGCATTCGAGCGTTGTGTGAAAGCTTTACGCTTTACAATTCAAAATTAATGTTACAACAGCTTTATTGAAGCTTTCGCAAAAAAGCTTTATTACGTTAACTTACTGTTTGTTTCACTTTTTACTAGATACATGTTGGCAAGCAACATTAGCTTGCTGTTCGTTTCACTTTTTACTAGATACATGTTCCTAAGCAATGTTGAGCAACCAAAAACACTCAACCAAACACCACACATATGTTTGAGTGTATGTGTTTAAACAATTTTCATTTGAGAAATTAAAATACTAGAAATATATCAACCAATATGAAATGTATATCAAACGAAAGATAACATCTTCATTTACCTACAAAACAAATTTTAAAAAAATTCATCTAGCCGTTTCCTCAAATTCAATGAAATAAAGATTACAACAATAAAAACCTGACATGACTCCTCATACCGTAAGGTAAGACGTATTCTACGTCAAAATAAAAGATTACAATGACGATTTAAGGTGAGCAAAATAACAATAACTAATGCAATTTTAGAAGTAGAAGCAAGAAGAAGCAGAAAGAATGTTAAGTAGTTGCCAGATAAAGGCGATTCATATATCTGAAAGCGATAATTCAACAGAAAGCTATTCAAGAGCAACTTTGAATCATCGCTTCATGATTATAATCATTCTATGGCATGGATTTACCTTCAGCGTGTATGCACCAGAGTCATGGGAGGGGATCGAGACGCGGAACCGGAAGCAAGAGAATGGGTGAAAGAAATGCTGTATTATTTTGAGAAAATCGGCACTTCGATGACATTAGAGCTGCATTTTCTTCATTTTCATTTTGACGATTTTATCAAACAACTCCCTACCGATTCCGATGAGCAAGGAGAACGGTTTCACCAAACCACAATGCCCATGGAAAAACGGTACAAAGGCAAAAAACTCGACGCATTGCTTGCAGAGGTAATAATTTAATAATAAAAACAACATTCCTGTATTGATTTCTTTTCTAATTCATTTCAGGTATGTTGGTAGAGTCACAAGATCACCCTGTATGATGTTAATGAAGTATCTGAAAAAGAAAAAGCTGATGATGGAGGGCAGTCTGGAAGTAACTTGCCTGTGGACACCATAAGTTCTGAATCAGATTCAGATTCGGATTTGGATCCACAACTTAAGAGAGTGCGATTTGCAAGTCCAGGGCCATCAACATTATAATCATAATACGAATATTTTTTTTATAATTTTTGTAATAGATCGCATAGTATTGTAGTGCCAGCCCTGCTGAGACTACTAATCCATACAACACTGAATCATTATTACTAAATATCCATGCTACTACTCTTTGTTACAACCCTAACTCTAAATGTCAATCCATACCACCTAAGGACTAAGATTAATAAAGTCAGTAATAGTATAACAATAAAACCTGCGTTTTCACTTACGGGAGAAGGCTTTATAGTATCTCAATGTTGAAGTAAAGAAAAAACAAATTAAAAAATTGTCGGGAAATTTTTCACTTTTGCGGCTATCTAAGGGCTACCTAAACGGTGTTAAGAATCATTCCTAGGAAGTTTATATGTTCTAGAAAGTTTATTGAGATCTTGGGATCATTCTTGTAGTTGATTGTTTTCTTGAATTTTGAACGGTTTGCTACCTATGGACCTGAACAGGGGAAAAAAGCCAAAAAAGATTGAATTTTTTAAAGTTTTTTGCCATTTTGACTTTGAAGATGAAGTTTTTTTTTGTTTTTATATGTTTATGTTCTTTATGACATGAGCTACAACTTTACCTCAGAGAGTAATCACTTTTTTTGCAAAAATGACACCGAGGTCCCACTTCTTTGGGGGCCCATAAAAAAAAAACCTGGAGTACTTTGGGCAAAACTGGGAGACAGGGGTCTTTCTTTTGCTCTTTTATCACGTAGTGGTTATTTTGCCATGATTTAAAAAATTACACACTGTAGGTTTTTACTAGAAATTTGATAACAGCCACATTAAAAAGTTTTTCTTTCACTGTATAGTCGTTGACCAATCGTTTGCAATCAACTGCCGCCTTGCATTCGGTTGGTGACCGGACCGGGTATTCCTTAATTTTATTGTAGTTTTAACATAAAAAAGTGGCGGTTTTTATCCAGATTCCCCAACGAGTAATGATTGGGTCCGGTGGTTGAGTCAAACCTAAGAAATAAAATGACATCAATTTATGGCAAAATAAAATAAGAATTGCATTTAAAAATACCTACTGGTAACTACTTTGTAAAGCTGAATACGTGAAAGCTGCGATTACCGAGACAATTTTTTCAAAATATTTGCACTTACAGTACAAATGGGGGAGTTGCAATAAAAGGTGGTTGCGAAAATCGACCTCGTAGGTATATTCAAGTGAGAAAAACCTTTAAAATACGTGCGAAAAGGCGAAAAATGCAAAATATGTGCAAATAATCTAAAAGCACGGAAATACGTGCAAATAAGTGCTGAAAAAATGCCCCGCAATCAAAAAAAAACCTCATTTTCCTACGTTTCAGAATACGGAGATTCCGAATCCGTTAATGAAAAATTTACGTGCAGCACGTAAAAATCCGGTCTCTAATCATGATATACCTAAATACTTGTGTAGAAGGAACCTGATGATATGCCTTGGTGTGCATTGAAATAGCAGTATTCCCAACCATCCACCATAATAATTCATTTCACATATTTCTTATTTAACATTTTTTTATTAAAATGTACTTTCTCATAGAAAATGTACTTTTTAATAGTTATTGATCTTGAACCGTACAATTATTAAAGAACATAAAAACTGAAAGATCGAATAATACATATAAACTTAAACGGAAATAAGACGAAGACGGTACACTCTAACGCCAATATCATGGCAATTGTTTTTTTTTTGAAACAAGCAGGCATAGGAAAGAAATGTGGTGTTGCCCGAGACCGACTAAAAATTATGCCAAATATCCTCAAAAATTGTGCCGTTTGCAAAACCATTATGCTAAAACTGGCTTTTAGTATTTTTTCTAATTCTGAGTCCAAATCACATTCATCTCGTCTTTGAACAGCAGTTAAACGTTAAACGTTAATATTGTGGGTTAAATTTGTTACAGCCTTTATCTTAATTTCATACACAACACTGACTTACAATAGTTTAAGAATTTCTATAACAACAATGAAAGTAATACTAAGAGTGATTTTCAGCTCCAATAAGTATCTAATTTTTTTTAATAAAATTTAAAAAAAATAATTTATTATTTTGTTTTATGTTCATTGTTTTTAACAATTTTTGAATAATTTCTTTTAAAAGTTTTGAATAATTTCTTTTGGAATCCGGTCCACTTATCCGATCGAACAGTGGTCACATCGTCTGTACTTCGAAATTTTCTTTGTCGGATATTTCTCTCATAATTAACCCGGAGATTTTTCCTGGAGTTTGTATCTGGAGCTTCGAGAAGAACCTCCATCGGATTTAAACCATTTTACAAAAGTCCAATAACACTAATTTGAAACGTAAAACGTAATTAATAATAATCGTCCATATTTTTATTCCAGGTAAAAAATTACTGAGTTGAGGAGAGCATCCCTAATAATAAATTTATAAGGAATTTTTTCATTTATCTCTAAACCGAATTTTTTAAATGGTCAACCTATTTCTGATATTTCATTACTAATTTTTTTGCTTTGCTCTGTTAGCCAGAAACCTAAAAATGTGAGATTGTATATACCGATAAATATGATGTTACATGATAAACTAAAGGGAGAAACTTTCAGTGCGAAATATTGTGCCGTTTGCAAAAAGATTGTGCTAAAAAATTGCACTAAAATGAAAAACAAATGGAAAAATGTTGAGGAAATTGTTGTAAATCGCTAAACGGGCACTAAATAGCCACTTTTTTATTTTGGCGATTTTTCGAAAAAAAATTCTTCCATACGAATAGGACCACTTTATGAAAACCCCTTAGAAACCTACAAATATTGGTTATTTTTTCAATTGGACGCTCCCCGTTTCCGATATATAGATATTTTTTCTAATTTTTTCATATTATAGATCAAAAATAGGGATGAGTTAACCTGGGTAACCAATTGCCCATCATCGTGGGTAGCTACCCATTATTTTCCCCATTTCCCTGAGGGTAATGGGAAATCGTGATGAGTAATTCCCCATTGTCGTGGGTAGCTACCCATTATTTTCCCCATTGCCCTGTGGGTAACGGGTAATCGTGATGGATAATTCCCCATTTCGTGGGTAGCTACCCATTATTTTCCCCATTGCCCTGAGGGTAATGGGTAAATGATCGCTACTCATTCCCCACGGCAATAATAATGGGTAACCCTGGGTAACTCATTACCCACGAAATACGAACCCTGCATTGAACCGAAAAAATAACTAAGCCAGAAACCTAAAAATGTGAGATTGTATATACCGATAAATATGATGTTACATGATAAACTAAAGGGAGAAACTTTCAGTGCGAAATATTGTGCCGTTTGCAAAAAGATTGTGCTAAAAAATTGCACTAAAATGAAAAACAAATGGAAAAATGTTGAGGAAATTGTTGTAAATCGCTAAACGGGCACTAAATAGCCACTTTTTTATTTTGGCGATTTTTCGAAAAAAAATTCTTCCATACGAATTGGACCACTTTATGAAAACCCCTTAGAAACCTACAAATATTGGTTATTTTTTCAATTGGACGCTCCCCGTTTCCGATATATAGATATTTTTTCTAATTTTTTCATATTATAGATCAAAAATAGGGATGAGTTACCCTGGGTAACCAATTGCCCATCATCGTGGGTAGCTACCCATTATTTTCCACATTTCCCTGAGGGTAATGGGAAATCGTGATGAGTAATTCCCCATTGTCGTGGGTAGCTACCCATTATTTTCCCCATTGCCCTGTGGGTAACGGGTAATCGTGATGGATAATTCCCCATTTCGTGGGTAGCTACCCATTATTTTCCCCATTGCCCTGAGGGTAATGGGTAAATGATCGCTACTCATTCCCCACGGCAATAATAATGGGTAACCCTGGGTAACTCATTACCCACGAAATACGAACCCTGCATTGAACCGAAAAAATAACTAATTTCTTCAAGTTTCTAAGGGTTTTCCATAAAATGGTCCAAATCGAATGGAATTTTTTTAAATCGGTACAATAAGACAATCGCAAATGTAATACAATTTTGCCTCCACAGGAGGCTGTAACTCGTAGATGTTTTTAATACGGTATCACTTTTTTTAACAAATCACTAAAGCTATATTTCGGAAACGGAGCGTTCAATCGAAAAATCGCCAATTTTTCTGGGTTTCTAAGGGGGTTTCATAAAGTATTCTAATTCGGTAGGATTTTTTTTAAAAAATCGCCAAAATAAGAAAATCGGTCGGAAATGGAGCGTCCATACGCAAAAATACTTTTTTACTCCAAAGGATGATTTAACCAATTCTTGTCCTGAATACGGCTTCAGTTTTTTTTTTTAAGAAACGGACTTGTCGCGACCTTAGAACAACAAGGTTCTAAGTTCACCAAGGTATGATTGGAGAAAAATAAGATTGAATGTTTATAATGCTTTAGTTATTATATGTTACTTTATTTTGGCAACTATTATTTAGTTTGGTTCAATATATTTAAATAATGTAATGCCTCCGTAAAATCCACGATGAAATCTTCAGTTTTTTAGAATTTTGTGTTAAAAAAATCGATAGAACTTTGATGATCATTTATTAGACGCAATAACTTGGTACCACAAGGCTCTATGAGTCACTTAGAACCTTGTGGAACTGTAAGAACTTAAATTTTGAAAACTTTGAAATTTTTTGCATAAAACAATTTTGAAAGAAACCAATATTCACAAGCATTTTTTTCATTTTACTTATTTCAGTAATAAGTTTTACTTTTTTAAACAATGATCCCATAATCTCACAATCAGTGAAAAGTGCGCTTTCTAGTTTTCACACTCACTAATTGGGACCTACAGTTTTACACGGGTTCCGAACGGTATTGTGAGAATCTTTTTCATGGCTAAGTATTTGATAGTGTAGCCATCACTAAGCGAGGTGACCGCCTCGAAAGAAATGTATGGTGGTCTGAGCAGGGATTGATCCCACGTTGTCATATACAAGTGCCGTGTCCACTAACCATTGCACCACCATCGGCCACCTTGTTAAATAAATTAACTAAAATACGGCTTTATAATCCACAGCGCCGTTTACTTAATTTATAGGAAACGAAAAAATAACGTGGTTTTTTTTAGTCATACCATACCGCCTGTTACTTAATTCTATTTGATGCATTTGCAGTGTCGCGCAAAATTGTAACAAGTTTCCCATAATGGAAGTTTAAAACTTAAATTTTTAGCAGCGTTTAACCGTAGAACTAAAACATTTTTTGAATTGTGAATATGTGACCTGGTCTACGAGAAAAGTTAATTTTTATTTTTTGAACTAATTTTATAGAACATTTAACGCTCTTTTCACTGAAACAATCTGCAGACTCGTAACTTCATTTATTTTCCTTCAAATTACACTTGAAGTTTGAAAGAACGAAGCGCGACTCGTAATCTTTAACAGACGTAAAGCTTTGCCAAACACACAAAGTAAACCAAAACAGAGGCATACTGGAAGGAAAATTAATAAAAAAAAAGTTGAAACAAAATGAAAGTGGTCAAGTCGTCAAAAATACCTCTAATATACAAATGTATGTATACGTATTATCTATTATTTCACTGCATAGTTTATTTTGATATTGGACATATTTCGGAATAGTGAGCTCGAAAACAAAATGGAGTGTCATTTATTATGTACGAAATTACGCTTTCCGCCCTCGGCGAGGTAGAACCTTTTGATTTTCTAATTCAAATATTATATTCCAATTATAACTATTGTATGCCTCATAAATTATTGTATTTATACATTATTCTCTAAATGCTGTTAAGACAAATATATTTAGAGCTAACGACTGACATTTTTGTTAGTAAACGCATATCTATTTACTTTTAGATGCTGATCAGATACTCTTTTCATTTCGAGTAAAATTTTATCCTGCGGATCCTTTTCGTTTAACTTCCAATGGCAGAATAATGCTATATCAACAATTGAAACGAGACCTTCGACATGGACGTATTTATTGTTCATTTGGAGAAGCCGCAGCACTGGGATCACTTATTGTCCAGGGTAAACACAGAAAACCTACTCCAAAAACCTATAATATTAATGAAATATATATAATTTTTATAGAGGAACTGGGCGATTTTATTGAGGAAATTCATACTGAAAATTACGTATCTTCTATGAACCTAGCACTGCGTCAAACCGAGTCCCTGGAGAAAAAAATTATAGAACTACATAAAAAACGGGAACCGTTTCAAGACACGACTGAGACTATGGATGAATTTATGGGTATTGTGAGTGGCCTAGAAACATACGGAATCGATCCGCATCCAGTGAAAGATCATCGCGGATCACAACTGTACATTGGTATAAACTATTCTGGAATTAGTACTTTTATTTCTGGCAAACGATCACAACATTTTCGATGGAATGAAATTCAAAAACTAAATTTTGAAGGCAAAATGTTTATAGCTCATTTAAGCTATACAGATGCTAGTAGAGAACCGGTGAGTGGTTATGTTACAAATCAAAAATTAAATCGTTCTTACAGGTTAGGTCAGCTGTTGGTGGCAGTCGATACACGACTCAGTTAGACTTTATGATCCATTGTAATATAACGGGCTAAGGAGAATCAACGCTAACCCCAATGAAGAACCATTTAGTTTACTCCCATAAAATCACAGTAGACATGCTCCTGTCGAGCTAATCTTTTATACATGCAGAGGATACGTAAGTCCTCATTGTTACTGCTCTAGTCTTGTCACATGCCCACTAATCTGACAATGTCCCATCAAAACTGAAACAAGGACATATGCATACAATCGCTAGGGGCACTCCAATACATTCCAATTCTTATAGAACCTGTAATGTAGTCCCTAGATTCAGTAATTAGTTTCTGTAATTCTCTGGAATATCCATGTGTCCGTCCTCACTCCTACTTACGGTGAATGTCGTATAGCTGACCAATTTAGCTAAGAGATCTGTGACAGCTAAAGGCAGATTTTGAGTTTGCCGGGATTTTTTTAAACAATAATGTTGTTGTATTCAGTTATTAGTTCAGAGTACAATGCCCTTTAAAAAATATACATAATAAGTCTGCGGAAAATCTGACGAAGAACCACCAGAAAAAAAAGGAACGAGTTAAGGTACATTAGAAAAATATTTTTAAACGCAGTGTTGTGCTTTATAGTTTCAAGATTAGTCGCTATTGTTTACGAGAAGCCCTACTGAAAACTGTGTGGTGCAAATATACTTAAGTCGAAGATAAAAGTCACTGGGATTCAATGCGAAAAATGATTTAAAGTTTTTGCATTTAAGAAATTTTATAAAAAAAATAAAAAATTTCTAAAAAATTGTATAAATTAAGAGGCATTTTAATATTTAAAAAATATATATCTGTTACAGTTAATTAACACCTTATGTAACCAATTTGGACCAGTCCTAACTCTCCAAAAGATGGAGGGATAGGGGAGTCTCTCAAAATCATTGAGCTGTGCCCGAGCAAGAAGCATTTTCATGTATGTATATTTCTTGATAGTGCCGTAGTCACTAAACGGAATGACTGTTATTCAAAGTAATGTAATGTGGTCACAGCAGGGATCGAACCCTCGTGCTCATATACAAGAGTCGCGATTGCACTACCGACGGCAATATAGAACCGTAGGCCAAACAATATTCGAAGTTTTACAGAAAGAGTTCATAAAACATCTTATACTTTTATCAAATACGAGTGTGTACAATTTTTATAGCGGTGAATACTATTTTCTGTGCCGATAATTTAAATAGGCGAAGGTTTAGTAGCCGAAATGACCCAATCACTTCTGAATGTAATAGGAAGGTGTGTGTAGTTCTATTAGAATAGTCTTTTGAATAATCTTTAAAACTTGGTATAATTAAAGGTGGCCGTCGGTGGTGCAATGGGTAGTGTGCGCGCCTCTTGTACTTGAGATCCTGGGTTCGCTCCCTGCTCTGACCACCTTAAATTTCTTTCGGCGGCGGTCACCTCGCATAGTGACGGCGACACTATCGAGTATATAGCCATGAAAAAGCTTCTCAATAATACCGTTCGGAATCGGTTTAAAATTGTAGGTCCCAATCAGTGAGTGAAAACTGGAAAGCGCACAGCTCAGTGATTGTGAGAAGTTCTCCCCGGTCCCTTTATGGGATTGTAATGGGAAACCATTTGTTTTTTTTTATAATTAAAGGAAGTGGCAACGAGCGGACGCTATCAATTTTTGTATAATGGGTTATGGTAAGATGGATATAAACTTGATATAAGACCTTGGATGCTTTACTTGATTTAAACAAACAATATTTTTTTTACAACCTTAATTTTGTAACCGATCGCCCGATTGCAACAAAGTGTTAATAATATCATAACTTCCAAACTATTTGTCAGATCGTTTAAGGATGTACTAGAGACGTGTAGAGGAGGAGACAGACTTTTAGGATATTACATTTCAAGACGCCCTGTTGTTATGTAGAATTTCGTACAGGGTGTCAAAGTTGACGACTTTGGTACTGTTCTCGTTTTGAAGAACTGTAACTTCTACAATTTCTACTCGATTTTTAATATTCTTTGCTTTCGTTTTTGTTCTGTTAATTGGTAAAAGACCTAAAATTGTAAGCCGATTTATAATATTCTTTGTTTCTACAATAAAGTGCGAGATTTACCTCTTAAGCGAACCACAGACTTGTCATTCCTGAGCATGAACTGATGTCGCTGATGTTTATTGTTGGTTTACCGCTCTTATTGATACCAAAAAAGAATGTAATCATGATTACAAAATTTTATTCATATTTTATTTACATTTTTAAATTCAATATTTTATTTATTCGCTTAGTGACGGCGACACTATCGAGTATTTAGCCATGAAAAAGCATCTCAAAATACCGTTCGGAACCGGTGTAAAACTGTAGGTCCCAATCAGTGAGTGTAAAACTAGAACGCGCACAGCTCGCTGGTTGTGAGAAGTTCTCCCTAATCCCTTCATGGGATGTAACGGGAAACCAGTTTTTATTTTATTTATTATATTTTTCAATTCATTATTTTTTAAATTCATCAGGCAGATACAAATTTATCAATTTATCGATCAAGCTCTTGCTCATGAATTGCAAGTCTGTGGTTCGCGTTACAATTTAAAAGACGTTTTGTAGTAGTCGATTTATATCTTTCCTTACATGTTGTATTATTGGATGAGAATAATGACGGCTGTACCATTTATACACCGGCCTACCACTTGAGGTCAAAAATACCAATTGAGATCAAAGTACGCTTTGGGAGAAATTTGTTTTTTTCAGGAAATATGACAGTCAGTTTTCGGGAAACATTGAATTTCGGCTTTGGCACTTAAGAGTTATGGGTTAGAATAGCCTACACGGAGTGCGGTTGACTGTGACGCCATAGGAAGCAGGTTCAAATCCCTGTGCATCTACTGCATTTTTTTTTAAATTGACCTTAATCTAAGAGCAATTAGTATGGCAGATTTGAAGAAACTACAGTTAGGAGCATGTAAATTTTTTTTTCTATTTTTAGAACGATAGATTCCATTAACTGAATAGATTGCAATTGGAAAGCAAACTTAGGTGGTATTAGTGTCGCCGCAAACTATTGGAAGAACTTTGTATTATGAACAAATTCTGGAAAACGACTGTCTAGAGCATAGGTTTGGTTGAATAGTGACCGACAATGAGATTTCATTTGCATATATGTGTGTTTAGTGTGAGAAATCTAGGAACTCTGTCCACTGAGTCCACATCCACATTATTCAGCTGCCGAAGCCCAATTTGGTAAAGGATCAGGACTAGAGGAAATTTGCTCGCCTGATTCACATTTAACGGCAATCACATCGCAACAGAAACAGCAGAATTACCAATTTGGTCGCTTGCCGTTTGCCACCTTAAGCATACATTCACAGCCTTACAATTGTCGATATTCGGTGCAGTTACGCAACATCCAATTCAATTGTTCATATTCGGTGACGTTACGCAATAGCCAATTTAATTGTCTATATTCGGGATATTACTCAACCAGTACATCCATTGACCTAACGTGAGGAAATACCTACAATCGGTGTTGTAGAGGTGACCTAAATTCGCAGAGGATCGTGTCCCAACTTATATAGATTATCTGGATTTCACTACATTAAGGACGTGGGGGTCATCAAAAGCATCACCTACACCAATAGGGGCCTACCGTTTGAATATTTCATCACTTCAACCAGCTGTTTTCTCAGAATATCGTTAGATATTAAGATGACTAACTCTACAAACTACGAATAAATTACTTCAAATCAAACCGGCATCGGAAAACATTAAGTATTGTAATAATTCTAAGTATTCTCCTTCAGAAGGATTGAATCAATTCATTTTAAAGTGTTCGCCTTCCAAAGCAAAATTTTAATTTTTCTACATTCCCACAGATTGTCAAATATCCCAACAGCACATGTACAACGAGGCCTCGGAGTCATCTGTAAATTCATAGATCATTGGTAAGTGATGATAATTCCTTGGACATTTCCAACATTGAATTAAAAATTTGCTTTGAAACCCCAACATTCTGATATAAAAATCCGCCTAATTTTCAAATGACAAGCTAAAGGTAAATTTTCGTTAAAGTTTGTGACTAAATAGTTCTGAGTGTAATTAGTTTTCATCCACTATCTTGATTTAACCTTATTACCAGTTAATCTGGTTTAATATATGGAAAAGAAAAAAAAATTAATGTGAGTCCGATCACAGGGGAGATGTGTAAACATCTAGTAATGAAAAACTTTTGGAAGTATTTATGCTTTTAGTATATTTTTTTAATTAATCAATTAAAAGTATCAAAACTTTCAATATTGTAAATACATAGGAATTTGCTGGTTTTTGTTTGTTTTATTTAACTTATTTGGTTACATTACAGTAAGCAGTAAATTTACTGATTACTGAAAATATTCAGTAAATTTTTACTGATAATGAAATTAAATTTGCATTACCAGTAAAATCATAGGGCCGTATTCATAATAATCATTAATCGGGCATTACTGATTACTGAAAATTCAATGCACCTCATCATAACCATGTAGGCACTTTATAAAAATTGCTGAAAAAAATTTTAGTAATAAGAAAAAATTTACTAGTTAAACATATATAAATTTTTGACTCGATTGTATTTAAAAATCTATGGAAAACTGCATCTATAGTAGTGGAATTGTTAGTTGTGGGGGTTTGTGGAGAATTGCTCACATGCAAGTGGAAAACGTCAAATAAAAATTTTGATAAAGCTTGCTACTGTGGGTTTGCAAAATTTGTATTAAAATCTCCGCCCATAATAATTGGCATGAGATGGAGATTGTTACCTAATTGTCGTGCACCAGCTTCAGTGTAAGGCAACAGTACGTAATGAAGATATGTTATAATCTTAATTTATATTGGAATCTAATAGAAATTTTATTAGAATTAACATTACCGCCATTCAGCTTTGATACACTTTGTGTTGTTTTATGTTCTGAGTTATAATTTTTTTGGTGTTTTGTAAAATATTTTATTATTTTGTATTTGTTGCGGTTGACAAGTTATTAATCAGCTGTTTGCAACAAAGTGTTAATAATATCATAACTTCCAAACTATTTGTCAGATCGTTTAAGGATGTACTAGAGACGTGTAGAGGAGGAGACAGACTTTTAGGATATTACATTTCAAGACGCCCTGTTGTTATGTAGAATTTCGTACAGGGTGTCAAAGTTGACGACTTTGGTACTGTTCTCGTTTTGAAGAACTGTAACTTCTACAATTTCTACTCGATTTTTAATATTCTTTGCTTTCGTTTTTGTTCTGTTAATTGGTAAAAGACCTAAAATTGTAAGCCGATTTATAATATTCTTTGTTTCTACGATAAAGTGCGAGATTTACCTCTTAAGCGAACCACAGACTTGTCATTCCTGAGCATGAACTGATGTCGCTGATGTTTATTGTTGGTTTACCGCTCTTATTGATACCAAAAAAGAATGTAATCATGATTACAAAATTTTATTCATATTTTATTTACATTTTTAAATTCAATATTTTATTTATTCGCTTAGTGACGGCGACACTATCGAGTATTTAGCCATGAAAAAGCATCTCAAAATACCGTTCGGAACCGGTGTAAAACTGTAGGTCCCAATCAGTGAGTGTAAAACTAGAACGCGCACAGCTCGCTGGTTGTGAGAAGTTCTCCCTAATCCCTTCATGGGATGTAACGGGAAACCAGTTTTTATTTTATTTATTATATTTTTCAATTCATTATTTTTTAAATTCATCAGGCAGATACAAATTTATCAATTTATCGATCAAGCTCTTGCTCATGAATTGCAAGTCTGTGGTTCGCGTTACAATTTAAAAGACGTTTTGTAGTAGTCGATTTATATCTTTCCTTACATGTTGTATTATTGGATGAGAATAATGACGGCTGTACCATTTATACACCGGCCTACCACTTGAGGTCAAAAATACCAATTGAGATCAAAGTACGCTTTGGGAGAAATTTGTTTTTTTCAGGAAATATGACAGTCAGTTTTCGGGAAACATTGAATTTCGGCTTTGGCACTTAAGAGTTATGGGTTAGAATAGCCTACACGGAGTGCGGTTGACTGTGACGCCATAGGAAGCAGGTTCAAATCCCTGTGCATCTACTGCATTTTTTTTTAAATTGACCTTAATCTAAGAGCAATTAGTATGGCAGATTTGAAGAAACTACAGTTAGGAGCATGTAAATTTTTTTTTCTATTTTTAGAACGATAGATTCCATTAACTGAATAGATTGCAATTGGAAAGCAAACTTAGGTGGTATTAGTGTCGCCGCAAACTATTGGAAGAACTTTGTATTATGAACAAATTCTGGAAAACGACTGTCTAGAGCATAGGTTTGGTTGAATAGTGACCGACAATGAGATTTCATTTGCATATATGTGTGTTTAGTGTGAGAAATCTAGGAACTCTGTCCACTGAGTCCACATCCACATTATTCAGCTGCCGAAGCCCAATTTGGTAAAGGATCAGGACTAGAGGAAATTTGCTCGCCTGATTCACATTTAACGGCAATCACATCGCAACAGAAACAGCAGAATTACCAATTTGGTCGCTTGCCGTTTGCCACCTTAAGCATACATTCACAGCCTTACAATTGTCGATATTCGGTGCAGTTACGCAACATCCAATTCAATTGTTCATATTCGGTGACGTTACGCAATAGCCAATTTAATTGTCTATATTCGGGATATTACTCAACCAGTACATCCATTGACCTAACGTGAGGAAATACCTACAATCGGTGTTGTAGAGGTGACCTAAATTCGCAGAAGATCGTGTCCCAACTTATATAGATTATCTGGATTTCACTACATTAAGGACGTGGGGGTCATCAAAAGCATCACCTACACCAATAGGGGCCTACCGTTTGAATATTTCATCACTTCAACCAGCTGTTTTCTCAGAATATCGTTAGATATTAAGATGACTAACTCTACAAACTACGAATAAATTACTTCAAATCAAACCGGCATCGGAAAACATTAAGTATTGTAATAATTCTAAGTATTCTCCTTCAGAAGGATTGAATCAATTCATTTTAAAGTGTTCGCCTTCCAAAGCAAAATTTTAATTTTTCTACATTCCCACAGATTGTCAAATATCCCAACAGCACATGTACAACGAGGCCTCGGAGTCATCTGTAAATTCATAGATCATTGGTAAGTGATGATAATTCCTTGGACATTTCCAACATTGAATTAAAAATTTGCTTTGAAACCCCAACATTCTGATATAAAAATCCGCCTAATTTTCAAATGACAAGCTAAAGGTAAATTTTCGTTAAAGTTTGTGACTAAATAGTTCTGAGTGTAATTAGTTTTCATCCACTATCTTGATTTAACCTTATTACCAGTTAATCTGGTTTAATATATGGAAAAGAAAAAAAAATTAATGTGAGTCCGATCACAGGGGAGATGTGTAAACATCTAGTAATGAAAAACTTTTGGAAGTATTTATGCTTTTAGTATATTTTTTTAATTAATCAATTAAAAGTATCAAAACTTTCAATATTGTAAATACATAGGAATTTGCTGGTTTTTGTTTGTTTTATTTAACTTATTTGGTTACATTACAGTAAGCAGTAAATTTACTGATTACTGAAAATATTCAGTAAATTTTTACTGATAATGAAATTAAATTTGCATTACCAGTAAAATCATAGGGCCGTATTCATAATAATCATTAATCAGGCATTACTGATTACTGAAAATTCAATGCACCTCATCATAACCATGTAGGCACTTTATAAAAATTGCTGAAAAAAATTTTAGTAATAAGAAAAAATTTACTAGTTAAACATATATAAATTTTTGACTCGATTGTATTTAAAAATCTATGGAAAACTGCATCTATAGTAGTGGAATTGTTAGTTGTGGGGGTTTGTGGAGAATTGCTCACATGCAAGTGGAAAACGTCAAATAAAAATTTTGATAAAGCTTGCTACTGTGGGTTTGCAAAATTTGTATTAAAATCTCCGCCCATAATAATTGGCATGAGATGGAGATTGTTACCTAATTGTCGTGCACCAGCTTCAGTGTAAGGCAACAGTACGTAATGAAGATATGTTATAATCTTAATTTATATTGGAATCTAATAGAAATTTTATTAGAATTAACATTACCGCCATTCAGCTTTGATACACTTTGTGTTGTTTTATGTTCTGAGTTATAATTTTTTTGGTGTTTTGTAAAATATTTTATTATTTTGTATTTGTTGCGGTTGACAAGTTATTAATCAGCTGTTTACTGAAATGTAATGCAAGTTAACACACACCTGTCGCACTAGCCGCGACGTTCCCACTGTTGCCCACTACACGTGCCGCAGTGTCAGCAGATTTGTATTTCACAATGAACTCAACGTTCCCATGATCGACCACAGCGCAACCACCCCATGGCTGCCTATTACACGTGCCGCTGTATCGACACATTTCGATTTCGCAACGGGATGTAACGCGAGACATTTCCATTTGCATTCAGTGAATGCACCTGTGGGAAACCAAGGCCATGGTCGGTCTCATACACCAGGCGGCAACCAGCGATCGCGTCGCTGCCAAAGAATCGAGCCGTAAAGTGGACAACAAGCAGAAGTGGCAGTTAGTTGAGTTCGGGACGAGTTTAGATAAAGTCGATTAAGTTATAGTAATTAAAAAAACTTATTTCAATAAAGTGTTACAATTTAATTTCAAGAAATTTATAAGTGTTTGATTTATCCGAGGCAGTGGCCTTATATTTTTTTGACGAGACAATAAGAAAATTGTTAACTTGCGTGTAGTTATTTTACAGCAATGGTTTTCGAAAATTAGTAGCTACTATTGCACACTACTGTTAAGTATGAATGACAATCTCAAAGCCGAAGAAGACTTTTAGTTTGACAAGTTTAGTTTTTAGTTTTCCTTATATTTGACAAGTTTAGTTTTGGCGTAGAATACGTCTTACCTTACGGTATAGGGAGTCATGTCAGATTGTTATTGTTGTAATCTTTATTTCATTGATTATGAGGAATCGGCAAGATAACTTTTTTTAAAAATTTTTTTGTAGGTAAATGAAGATGTTATCTTTCGTTTGATATACATTTCATATTGGTTGATATCTTCCTAATATTTAAATTTCTCAAATGAAAATTGTTTAAACACATGCACTCAAACATATGTGTGGTGTTTGGTTGAGTGTTTGAGTTTGTAGCGTGAACACAAACAATGCTGCTGTTTCAGTGTGGACACAAACCTTCGGCTGTTGTTTTGATTGATGAAATATTGAAATTTCGTATATTTACTTATGTATTTAAGTGAAACAAAATGTTAAATGTGAATTTGAATTTAACATGGATATATAATTATAATAAATATATGAAACAATTAATTCATACATTTTTATGTTAAATGAAAGTGCTGCCAAGTAAGCAAAATAACAATGCTGCTTGATGCTGTTTGACAGCAGCTGACAGTTGACGTTTAGTAAATTAAAATAAAAACTACTAATCACAATGCTTATGTATACCATAAGCTTATGTATATTATCAAAAGTAACTATCAAATAAATAAATTCATTTGCTTATGTTATTTATCATTTATTGTTATATATGTTTTCTGTCTTATCGGATGGCGTATTCTACGCTAAACTTAATGGCCGTGTCTCTGACACACCCTCCAGGGACAGTCCGTGGCGAAGGCCTCGGACAACTGTCTGCTGTTTTTTTTTAGTTTTCCTTATTTTGCTTTGTTTTAGTAAATTCCTTATTAAAAGTGCAAAAAATCTTTTTAAAAGTTATTAAAATTAAATGTTTTTGTATTCATTTTATTTATTTGTTTTCATTTGCCTACGATAACATAATGTACGACAAATTAGTGAAAATTAGTAGCTACTATTGCACAGTAGATGGTGTTGAGTATATTGTATGCAGCGTATGATTACACTAATACACTCATACATAGCTCACACCGATTTGATAATCACACCGATTTACGATTGGTTAACGAATACATCGCACATCTTACTCTAAATTTGTGATTGTATTGTGAAAAAGATTTTTACCCCCAGCGTATAGATGTTTACACATCAAAAAGGTTTACGTCATTTGAAGGTTAATATATGCATATATTGTATAAGAAATATATATAACCGAATTTAAATAACCTTGAATTGATTGATGAATTGATTGAACCCTCAAAGGTTCGATTTTGCTGTTATTTAACGAATTCTTTAAGAAACAAAATATGGAAAAGTATTTCGCACTAAATGTCTTTGAAAGTTATATATTACCAATAGAAGTCACATTAAGCATTGGAAATATTTAAACATTCTGTTGACTTACATTTACCGTCACTGACAATATCAGTGCTGTTAGCAAATTTTGTTGAGAGGAATTATTAGTCTCATCATCCACTCCCGATTAGTATTGAGAAATTGTATGTAAACCATTTTAACATTTTCTTCTCTGCCAACATCAAATAGAATACAGATCCAATTAATAGTTTCTGTTATATATACACGAATGTTAACATCCTTACTCTCGTAATGTTAGTTAGGAAAGTGATCAATGTAAAGATATTGGAAATGTGTATTCAGAAGCTACAAAGTTCTATATTTATATGAGTATGCATTTACATTAGGATCTACATACATAGGGATATTAGAATAAAGTTATTTAAATTCACTACAGTCGTGTAAAAATTTCTTTTGAATAAAATATGAATTTGTGTTACATTAATAAAATGAACGCTTAAGTTCGTCGAGATTCTTGCGGAGAGGGTGATGTAAAATATAGGTAAAAAAATCAACGTTGGGGTCTTACAAAATATATTTTACGCCGTTAAGACTAGGAAGGGATAGGGTTTCGAGGCGGAGAACTCCTTCAATATCTAGATGTCTCTATTTTGTCTGATTACATCTGATTACTTTGGTTCCTTAATAAATTAGTTATAATAGAGTTCATTACGAAGATTTTGTAAAATCTTGTGTTAGTGGGAAAATGTGTGGCGAATAATTGTTGAACCTCTCTGGACTTTCAGATATATGACTGGTTCGAATATCCTGACCCGGTAGCTATTCAACAATTCTTTCTCCTCCATTTAAACACTGATAGATGAGTTTATAAAGACTTTTAGGAAGATTTTTTTAACATTTTGTTTAGATGTGAATTCATGTTGGTTCAACCGTCCTGGTCGCTTTAGGTTTTACTTTCACCAGCTTGTCGCTATTGGCAGTCCAAAGTGGTCAGTTATATGATACAAGACCGTCGAAATTCTTTTGTTATTTACATGCTATTGCAATTATTTGGGAAAATTTTACTCCATAGACCAGTTTGAAATACCTCTGGGTTCACTGGGTTAATAGTTTTCCCTTTACCTTTGTTTACTATCACTCACCAATGCAAGATAAATCCTAATTAATTTATTTGTTATATTTTTCTATTAATAGAAACACCAACAGAACGGCGGTAATTTTGTTTGTTTGTGGGTCTGATAGATCTTTTTGATGAAATTAAGATAAATTTCGTGAATTGAACTTATAATGGGCACATCACGAACACCTCCACTTTCCACTTCCGAACCGAGGGAAATGTCTAGGTTTGATGTATCGAAATGCTTTCCTTGCAACGAAATTATGAATTTTGAATCACAAGAGTGCTACACTATTTCAAAATGTAACCACATTTTCCATCGAACATGTGTCGAAGAGGCATTATCATCTTCTTCTCAATGTCTGATATGTAAAATGGCCTGCGAGTTGTCGGACCTCCGGAAGCATAATACGATTCCGGTGGTGCAAAACGAAACTGCCACTCAAACTGGCACAAAAAAAATTACGGCCTACTGTCCGCGGTAGAGCTAGAGGAGCTATGGCTCACCGTCCGATGACTAGAGGTTATAGTAAAAATTTATTTTCAGAACCTATGAACTTTAGTCTGGACATTCTGTCAACAATTTAATTGAGCTTGGAGAATTTACGTATTCATCCACCTACTACCGAAGTTTTTCAGAATCCCAACTATGTAGCTGATAACCCAAGTCATTCACGTCAGAATAGATCTAGTGGCAAGGGGATTGATTATGACCGAATCAATAGGATAATGGAGGACAATATAGTGAAAATTTTGCAAAATATGAACTTGGTTCCAAGCCACACTCCAGTTCAGCAGCCGGTCAATTTTCAGGTACAACATCATGCTCATTCCAATATGACACCTCTTGTATCTTCGCCACTTCCCTCAATATCCAATGTACACCGGACAAATAGTGATCCTATGTCTGCCGGACGGACAGAATCTGTGCTTTCTATTCGCCCGGAGAAGGCGACGTCAATAATTTAGAACTGGAATGTTAAATTCAGTGGATGAAGTAATGGTTTGACAGTAGAAGAATTCTTATATGGAATAAAATCATGAACAGCTGAACATTTTAATAACAACTTTGAAGTCATATGCAAAAATATCCCAGTACTTCTTGCTGACAAGGCTAGTTCGTCGCAATGTTGCCGAAATTAACTTCGAGGAAGAAGGCGTGAGGGAATCGACAACTACCAACTGTGTTGATGCCTTAAACCAAGACCTAACATGTTGGAACTGTGATGGGGTTGGTCATTTTTGGTACGATTGCAGTGTGGAACGGAACATTTTTTGTTATGGCTGTGGGGCTAAGAATATTACCAAGCCACAATGTAATCGTTGGTTGTGAAAATAAGAAACTGTCGTTCGGTTCAAAAAACTTTGTGCGCCAAAATTCCCCCCAGAATCACACCTAGCTATCAACGCTACGACCCCTAAAAGTAATGTCCGATCTTCTTACGACCATACCCAGATTGACACCTTAAACCCTCGCCTTACTATTTTAAACCGTGTAACTCCAATCCTATCTTACGTTAACAGAATTTTGTATCCTATGCAGCCTTATCATGACCGTCTTCAAGCATATCTTGCTAGACGAAAGCAAATATTTTCAGTATCTGCAATGCCAACTGAAAACGTCAGGCCACCGAAAAGATCTACCCTTCGGGTGAGAAAATTTTATAAATTACGGAAGTATGCTTCAAAATATATTATTTCATCGATTGTGAACAGTCCAGCTGATAGACGATTTTATGCTCGAGTACGATTTCTAAATATTTTTGAATACGGTTTACTAGATACGGGAGCGAATATATCGTGCATTGGGTCCGATCTAGCGCTTCACGACTTTTCGAGTTCTGATAATTTTGCTCCGTCAAAGAACTGCCGATGGAAGAGTTCAGAAAACTACAGGTATACTAGAAGTTCAAGTTCATTTTCGAAATGAAGTCCATACTTTGAAGTTTTTGATAGTTCCGTCCATTAACCAACGACTTATATTAGGACTAGACTTTTGGAAAGCATTTAATTTGGCGTCTGACGTTTTTGAGGCAGCTATAGTTTCTGATCCAACATTTCAGTCCACCATGACTTACGGCGTTAATGGATTAGAAAAACCAACTTGTCCCAATGAAAATGTGGAACAGTGCAATGACCTAGCCTATCCTCTAGCACCTGGTCAGAAAACTCAACTCAAGACCATTATTGATCCTTTTCCAGATTTTTCCAAACAAGGTTTGGGAAGAACTAGTTTATTGAAACATGACATCGATGTGGGAAATGCAAAACCTATCAAACTACGTTTCTACCCTGTATATCCGGCTGTGGAAAAGTTAATGTTCCAGGAGTTTGATCGCATGCTCGCATTAGGAGTAATTGAACCGTCTGTTTCACCATGGAGTTAACCCATGCGACTTGTGATCAAACCGTATAAGATTCGTCTGTGCCTTGATGCCAGAAAAGTGAATATGGTTACCCGAAAAGATGCATATCCGCTTCCGAGCATCGAGGGCATATTTGCTCGTCTTCCCAAAGCGAATATTATATCTAAGATAGATCTCAAAGACGCCTATTGGCAGATCGGTTTGACTGATGCAGCGAAAGCGCTAACAGCGTTTACGGTACCCGGTAGACCGCTATATCAGTTTGTGGTGATGCCTTTCGGGCTATGTACTGCGCCACAAACTATGTGCCGCCTTATAGACCAGATTATTCCGGCGGACTTAAGACATTGCGTCTTTGGAAATTTAGACGATTTAATAATTGTCTCAGAGGATTTTCAACACCACATATCTGATTTAGTTCGTATTGCATACGAATTTCGAAGGGCGAATTTAACTCTGAACATCGAGAAGACTCAATTCTGTGTGACATCTGTGAAATATCTCGGCTTTGTTATTGGACATGGGGGGATAAAAACAGGCCCAGAAAAAGTCGAAGCAGTAATTAAATGGCCAGTGCCGAAAAGCTTAAAACAGGTACGAGGTTTTCTAGGGCTTGCGGGTTCGTATCGCAGGTTCATTGAAAACTTTTCATCAATAACTTTCCCCATTACAGAAACATTGACTTCTAAGACCAAATTTAATTGGACTTCGGAGGCACAAGGTGCATTTGCGCATTTAAAACTTTGCTGACTTCAGCACCAGTATTAATCAATCCTGATTTTTGAAAAAAAAAATTTATTTGCATTGTGATGCTTCAGATTTCGGAATTGGCGCGGTGTTGCTGCAATTAGATGCCAACGGTATTGAGAAACCTGTAGCGTTTATGTCTAGAAAATTAAACACAGCCCAGCGGAACTACAGCGTAACAGAACGCGAATGTCTGGCGGCTGTTGAAGCTGTAAAGAGTTTCAGATGCTATCTGGAATTACAAAACTTTGAGATCATTACAGATCATTCTTCCTTACTGTGGTTGATGAACCAACCAGATCTCACCGGCAGATTCGCACGATGGGTCTTTAAACTACAGCCTTATAATTTTTCAACCAGTCACAGGAAAGGAAAAGATCACGTAGTTCCAGATGCATTGTCGAGGATTCCCGATAATGACATTTCTGCAATGGAATTTATGGAACCCGAAATTGACTGCGTTTGATGATGCTGATTACGTTGTTTTGCGGGCAAAGATAAGGGAGAATGAATCTAAATACCCCGATATAAAAATTATCGATAACTTTGAGTATTTCAGAATAGATCATTATTAGGGGGAAGTAGAGCAGGAAAGCCAAGCTTGGAAGTTATGGATTCCTGAAAAATTGCGTGGTTCAGTGTTATCTCGCTTCCACAACTCTCCCTACGCTAGTCATGGTGGCATGGGAAAAATTCTTGATTTCATTCGGCGAAATTTCTACTGGCCCGGAATGGTAACTGATGTCAGGAATTTTGTGCGTGATTGTAAGATTTGTAAAAGCACTAAGCACCCTAATATTGTGCTCAAACCAGAGATGGGGAAACCCATCGAAACTTCTCGCCCTTTCCAAAGGATATATGTGGATATTTTGGGACCATATCCTCGGTCTAAAAGCGGATTTTTTGGCCTACTCATTGTGTTGGACCACTTAACAAAATTTCACTGGTTATGCCCTCTGAGGAATTTCACGTCAAGTGTTATACAACATTTTTTATTAACACAAATTTTCCACACATACGGAGTACCGGAATACATCATTAGTGATAATGGTTCTCAGTTCAAAGCGAATGAACTTAATGCGTTCCTCACTCAACTGAGCATCAAGCACATTTATACAGCCCTATATTCACCTCAATCGAACGCTTCAGAAAGGGTAAATAGATCTATCCTTGCGGGCATTCGAGCATATCTAAACGACGACCATCGAATGTGGGATGAACACCTCAGTTCAATTAGTTGTGCCCTGAGTAATTCAGTTCATCACGCCATAAAGTGCTCACCATATCTGCAGGCATGGGTTACAAAGAAGTTAGGATCGAACTACTATGAATTACAAGACTTAGAGGCAAAGAGTACGGGCATATATCACGCCAAAGATATCAAGTTGTAAATCGTCTTTTCCTGCTAATATCGTTGCCGTTTGGTCGATATTATCAGGTTTGTAGTAGTCGATTTATATCTTTCCTAACATGTCGTATTATTGGATGAGAATAATGACGCCTGTACCATTTATACACCGGCCTACCACTTGAGGTCAAAAATACCAATTGAGATCAAAGTATGCTTTGGGTGAAATTTGTTTTTCCAGGAAATGTGACAGTAATTTTACGGGAAACATTTGTACTCATACTCATTGAATTTCTTCTTTGGCACTCAAGAGTTATGGGTCAGAATAGCCTAGACGGAGTGCGGTTGACTCTGATGCCATAGGGAGCAGGTTCAAATCCCTGTGCATCTACTGCATTTTTGATGTGTTAACATCTATAGCGGCGTATAGGGACTAAATCTATCAAAGTCAACACATGCAAACAACACACAGACAAGCTTTCTGCTGCTTCTAAAACCAGATTTTATGCTGCTGCTAAAACCAGATTTTCTGCGACTGCGAAAGAGAATAATGAGGTGTTAAACAAAAATGAGCGAGCAAGAGAGCAATGAAAGAGTGGTGTGTCAGGGGTGAGGCAAACGAAATTGTGTCTACAGCGTATGTATTAACATAATAATGTATGTATGTTCATGTGTATGTTGCTGAACGGAGATATAAAGCATAGCCACGCAAAATTTCATTTGCAAGCCCATGGGCTTGCGCAGTCGACGTTATGGTGGCACACTAATACGCCAGCTACTTCGGACAAAGTATTTTTGATGTTGTGTCTTTGGTTGTTTCGTTGCTGTTGCTATGGCCAAACAAAGCGAGTCATTTGATGTTCAGCATTGCCCGGTGTATACAAAAACAAGTAGAAACGGTGTTAAGTCCTCCATGACAATTTACACTCACACTCTCCACTCTTCGCATTCCCTTAACAGTTTTTCCTTTATGTACCCCCTCCCCTACACCCACCACCCACACAAACACTCCACGACACATAAATCACCAACATATCAGTAGTAGTAGTAGCAGTTGTTGTTGTTGGTGTTGTTATTTTTATTTCTATGTATTTATAATTGTTTTCTCACACTTTTCGACCTTTGCATTCTCTTAACAGTGTTTCTTTTAGGTACACCCCGAACCCTCACACAAGTACTCATCGACTCCATAAGCAATGGAGTATATTTTAATATGTGTGGTTGTGATTTTTTAAATGTAACGTCAGCATATGATTGAACCCTTTTTTTTATTTTCCAATGTAACATTTACTTGTGTTCATAGAAATCGAACAGGTACCGTGTAACAAAAAGGTGTTAACACATCGCCCGTGAGTTCGAACACTCATTCGATTTTTTTTAAATTGACCTTAATCTAAGAGCAATTAGTATGGCAGATTTGAAGAAACTACAGTTAGGAGCATGTGAAATTTTTTTTTCTATTTTTAGAACGATAGATTCCATTAACTGAATAGATTGCAATTGGAAAGCAAACTTAGGTGGTATTAGTGTCGCCGCAAACTATTGGAAGAACTTTGTATTATGAACAAATTCTGGAAAACGACTGTCTAGAGCATAGGTTTGGTTGAATAGTGACCGACAATGAGATTTCATTTGCATATATGTGTGTTTAGTGTGAGAAATCTAGGAACTCTGTCCACTGAGTCCACATCCACATTATTCAGCTGCCGAAGCCCAATTTGGTAAAGGATCAGAACTAGAGGAAATTTGCTCGCCTGATTCACATTTAACGGCAATCACATCGCAACAGAAACAGCAGAATTACCAATTTGGTCGCTTGCCGTTTGCCACCTTAAGCATACATTCACAGCCTTACAATTGTCGATATTCGGTGCAGTTACGCAACATCCAATTCAATTGTTCATATTCGGTGACGTTACGCAATAGCCAATTTAATTGTCTATATTCGGGATATTACTCAACCAGTACATCCATTGACCTAACGTGAGGAAATACCTACAATCGGTGTTGTAGAGGTGACCTAAATTCGCAGAGGATCGTGTCCCAACTTATATAGATTATCTGGATTTCACTACATTAAGGACGTGGGGGTCATCAAAAGTATCACCTACACCAATAGGGGCCTACCGTTTGAATATTTCATCACTTCAACCAGCTGTTTTCTCAGAATATCGTTAGATATTAAGATGACTAACTCTACAAACTACGAATAAATTACTTCAAATCAAACCGGCATCGGAAAACATTAAGTATTGTAATAATTCTAGGTATTCTCCTTCAGAAGGATTGAATCAATTCATTTTAAAGTGTTCGCCTTCCAAAGCAAAATTTTAATTTTTCTACATTCCCACAGATTGACAAATATCCCAACAGCACATGTACAACGAGGCCTCGGAGTCATCTGTAAATTCATAGATCATTGGTAAGTGATGATAATTCCTTCGACATTTCCAACATTGAATTAAAAATTTGCTTTGAAACCCCAACATTCTGATATAAAAATCCGCCTAATTTTCAAATGACAAGCTAAAGGTAAATTTTCGTTAAAGTTTGTTACTAAATAGTTCTGAGTGTAATTAGTTTTCATCCACTATCTTGATTTAACCTTAGTACCAGTTATAAATAACCTTGAATTTATTGATGAATTGATTGAACCCTTAAAGTTTCGATTTTGCTGTTATTTAACGAATTCTTTAAGAAACAAAATATGGAAAAGTATTTCGCACTAAATGTCTTTGAAAGTTATATATTACCAATAGAAGTCACATTAAGCATTGGAAATTTTTAAACATTCTGTTGACTTACATTTGCCGTCACTGACAATATCAGTGCTGTTAGCAAATTTTGTTGAGAGGAATTATTAGTCTCATCATCCACTCCCGATTAGTATTGAGAAATTGTATGTAAACCATTTTAACATTTTCTTCTCTGCCAACATCAAATAGAATACAGATCCAATTAATAGTTTCTGTTATATATACACGAATGTTAACATCCTTACTCTCGTAATGTTAGTTAGGAAAGTGATCAATGTAAAGATATTGGAAATGTGTATTCAGAAGCTACAAAGTTCTATATTTATATGAGTATGCATTTACATTAGGATCTACATACATAGGGATATTAGAATATAGTTATTTAAATTCACTACAGTCGTGTAAAAATTTCTTTTGAATAAAATATGAATTTGTGTTACATTAATAAAATGAACGCTTAAGTTCGTCGAGATTCTTGCGGAGAGGGTGATGTAAAATAAAGGTAAAATAATCAACGTAGGGGTCTTACAAAATATATTTTACGCCGTTAAGACTAGGAAGGGATAGGGTTTCGAGGCGGAGAACTCCTTCGATATCTAGAGTTATCTATTTTGTCGATCATCTATGACTGGTATTCTTTGTTTATCTTTATTTTTTTTGCTTTAATCTAGGCCATACAGGGCAGTAAAAGTTTTGGGCAGAACCTTGCCATCCAGAATAGTGTTTATGTTGCTTTCAGTTTTCGGGAGTCTATAATAATTGTTTATTTATGTTCTGGATTGTGACAATACTAATTCCAAACAGGACCGAACCTGCTCAACCCGACTGATAGCTAGCGTATCAATGGCTCCCACTGTCCGTTTGGTATTAAACAATATTCCACCAATACACTCCATCTGTTTACACAATCCATGTTCTCCAGAGAAAAATAAATTACACCATATTGGGTTAATTCTTGTTGCATGACTACTGCCTTTAACATTTAACGGAGAAAATTGGTTTTGAACATTACAGTTTGCAATCAAATATAAAAAATTGCAATTTTTCTTCTCAGTTTTTTTGTTGTTTGTTAATAGCTCGTACATTTTTAATCAGATCTTAATTTTGAAAACATCGCCGTACTCAGAATACTTCTGAAAAAATAAGTTAAAATAATTTAAGAATCATCTGAAACCGTTTAGAAGAAGGCCATGAGACTAAATAATGTATAAAAGTCAAATTTTCTTAAGATATTTTTTTCGGATTCACTATTTCCCATTCACTATTCTCATAAACTAACAATTGTATAAGGTGTGAAAACTCATCAAGATCGCGGTTATGAGTAGTGATATATGTACATTAGGGCGGGTCAAATTTTATGGAACGATTTTTTTTTGATGAAGCGTAGAGCAGAAACGTAATCTATAGGTGATTCTAAGAAATTTTTCTTAAGAGACTATAGCTCTAAGTCGGATTTGGAGCCCCCCAAAAGGTATTTTTATCACCTTTCAGAATCTGTATTGATACCTGTAGAATAAGTTCATTTTAGGCTATTTTTCGCCAAAAAATTTCTAATATCTCTACTAAAAATAAAAACAATACAGATTCTCAAAGGTGATAAAACTACCTTTCAAACAAGCCCACATTGAGAAATCTACTATAATTCTATCTGATTTTATGACGAATTTAATTAAATTATTCTATGTATATATGGAAAAATATCTATTTTGAAATTTTGGGGGGCTCCAAATACGACTTAGAGCTATGGTCTCTTGAGCAAAATTTCTCAAAATCACCTATAGATTACGGTTTTGCTATAAGCTTCATCAAAAAAAAAATAACCCGCCCTAATGTACATACTTCCATTCGAATTTGTATAAGATTTGTAAAGTGTACAAAAAATGTTGGAAATGTAAAGTGTAAGTAGCGGGAGAAGAACAAGTCCGGGACAAAACAAAACTAATCGCCACATCGACTGTGTGTCAGCGTGCCACGTTGGTCAAAATACTGAGTAGATTATTTATGGTGGTGACCCAGAGAAGTTATGTTAAAATTTTAGCTTGGGGCGTACCACAGTATACTTTGTCCCTAACGCGTATGACATTCGCCCACAGCTAATCCACAGTAACAAATGACTGATCCAGTCTAATTGCCGGTCGACTTCAAACTGGTCTAGTGTCGCATTGTTAACAGCACCCTCGATGTCTACAAATATTGACAGGGTGTACATTTTATTGTAAAATGGATTTTCCACATTGTGGACCATACGCAATACAGATCTCCCATTGACGTAAGCGATTTTGTCAAATACGATTGAATGTAGGTAGACGAGAAATATATGTGCGCAATTTGGCAAACCTCGTAAAAGCGAACCAAAAAGTCGACGCGATTCACTCGCGTCATTACATTACTTGATTATTTCATACTCTTTACATACTTTGGGTACTTCTACTTAAACATTGTTGGAATTTGTATAGTTAGATACAATGAAGACATTTTTTCCCAAGATATTTTTTCGAACGCAAGGAGTTAAAAAGGTTCTTGCGAATCTCGTCGTAAATAAATCCCCGGGCCCGGATAGCATATTTGCACTGGGCTTGAGTAGGTGCTCTTCGACGATGGCGTGTCCACTGCGCAACCTTGCCCAATTGCAATTTGTTCTGCGCTCTCGAAGGCTATGGAGAGCATGGTTAACCACCATCTAGTGAAATATCTTGAGTCCAATTACCTTCTTAATGATCGGCAGTATGGCTTCCGTAGAATGAGATCTACTGGAGACCTGATGGTATTCCTTTCGGAGGTTTGGAGTCGATCCATCCACCGGCTTGGTGAGAGCAAGCTAGTGGCTCTTGATATTTCCAAGGCTTTTGACAGAGTATGGCACTATGCACTCTTGTCGAAGCTCGCTGCATTTGGTGTCGGTGATAACTTCCCTCGATTTATATCGAGTGTTCTCAGAGATCGCACTATATAAGTTGTTCTAGATGGGGTTTCATCCGACGAGCATAAATTGACTGCACGTGTACCACAGGGCTCTGTTCTTTCTCCTTCTCTTTTTCTTATTTTCACTGACGATCTCCTTGGTCAGACTCTGAATCCAATCTACTTTTTCGCGGATGACAGTAATCTCTGTCATTCTTATTCATTCGACTGTAGGCCAAGTCTTCAAGAGATTGAAGTCAAACGCTGAATAATGAATGAAACACTCCGCCGGGATCTGGTGTCCATTGTTGAATGGGGTCGAATGAATAGAGTAGATTTTAATGCGGGTAAGACCCAGTGTTGTGTGTTGTCGCATATGCGGATTGCTGACCCAGGTGTGTCGTCATTGTCTATGGACGGTGTGGATATTGATGAAGCAGACGCTCTTGATGTTCTGGACATGAAAATACAATGTGATGTCCGTTGGGCAAAAAATGTATTTGAAGTGTCGAAAGATACATTCAAGTGTGTGGGCTTTTTAAATCGGTGCAAGAAACAGTTCACTCCATCCGATCTTCTCAATATCTACAACACCTACATCAGGCCAAAGATTGAATATAACTCCCATATATGGGCAGGTGCTCCTAAGACATCTTTGGAGCTTCTCGACCGTGTCCAGAGGAGAGCGATGGTGTTGATAGGGGACAGTAGGGTATCCAATTCTATTGTCTCCCTTGAGCATCGTCGATACAAGGCAAATGTCAGCAGACACTACTCCCTCTTTCCACCCTCCACTACCTCAATTTTCCTTCGCCAACACAATGCACTGCATTTATAGGGAGCATCCCCTGAGTGTTGGTTTGGTAAGGAAAAAAACCGAAAATCGGTCAACTTTGAACGGTTATGTCTTCTAAACTAAAAATCTGATATTATTAAGAGTAGCATATTTGGAATCGTGGAAAAGTTTCCAATAAGATGGGTTTATTCAAAATTTCGCAGCCGCACGTGAAAATTTTGATGGTTGCATCCTCGTTTGCCCTACGCTCGCAACTGTGCGTCGGTGGTGCAATGGTAGTGTGCGCGGCTTTTGTGCATGAGGCCGTGGGTTCGATCCCTGCTCTGAACACCTTAAATTTCTTTCGACGGCGGTCACCTCGCCACTATTGAGTATTTAGCCATGAAAAAGCCTCTCAAAATACCGTTCGGATCCGGTGTAAAACTGTAGGTCCTAGTCAGTGAGTGCAAAACTAGAACGCGCACAACTCACTAGATGGTGAGAAGCTCTCCATAATCCGTTCATGGGATGCATTGCGAAACCATTTTTTTTGAGGTCATAAAAATACCAGCGGGTTCGACTGTTTTCTCAAGAATCATCCTCAGGGTTTTCTCAGGAATCATCCTCAGGGTTCTATATACAAAAATATTTAACATTAATAACATACTGATCACAAAACGATTGCCAATAATTACATGTATTATAAATCACAAAAAACCAATTGTCGTACCTGTCGTAGCACAATGTGCCGCTAATGTCGTTTTCTGTTCCATAGGTTTATAAATAAATAAATAAATGGTTTCCCATTACATCCCATGAAGGGACTGGGGAGAACTTCTCACAATCACTGACTTATGCGCTTTCCAGTTTTCACTCACTGATTGGGACCTACAGTTTTACACCGATTCCGAACAGTAATTTGAGAAGCTTTTTCATGGCTAGATACTCGATAGTGTCGCCGTCACTATGCGAGGTGGCCGCCGCCGAAAGAAATTTTGAAGGTGGTCAGAGCCGGGTTCGAACCCAGGATCTCATGTACAAGAGCCGCGCACACTAAGCATTGCACCACCGACGGCCACTCCATAGGTTTATAAGTGGCCCTTAAATCTGATTTGTGGGAAGACAGTTTTGTCTTCAATTTCGTCCTCGTGGTGCTAACGTATACCTTTTGGTCAGTCTTGTCTCCATTGCATTTTATTTGATATACAATATTAGACTTATCCTTTTCCATCACTTTGGACTTTGTCTGTCTAAATAAACTGCTCAGAGTATTGTGTGATTTCAACGCCAACTCATATGACCCTTTTTCATAGATATCGGAATGCTCCAGTCTCTCGGAATAACCAGGTATATAAGTCAGGGATTTCTAAATTTTCGGCGGGGTTTCGTCTGGTTGATCTTGTCCTCGTTCCATAAATTGTCCTGTGTGTCTATTCCGATCCAGTAGGCCATTTGTTGTTCTGACCGAGAAATCATTTTTGCGAAGAATTTCCTTTATTCGCCACATGAAACTCCTTGGAGAAAAATTAATATAAAATCAACACAAAATATAATGATCCATTATTATTCTGAAAATATACCAGCATTTGTCAGAACTCATTCAGTTAATTCAGTTCAATTAAAATCTATTAAATTCAATTCAACCCAATTCAATTGAATTGAATTCAATTAAATTGAATTAAATTATATTTAATTCAATTCAATTAATTTCAATTCAATCCAATTCAATTCAAATCACGTGAATTCAATTCAATTCAATCCAATACAACGCAAACCAATTCAAATCCATGAATTTAGTCCAAGTCAATTCAATCCAATCTTATCCAACATAGTCTAATATAGTCTAATTCAGTTCAATTCTATTTATCTTCTTCATTGAATTGAACTGAATTAGTTTGAATTGAATTGAATTGGATATTCGTATTGGTAGTTCAATCTCAAAATTTCACCACTGTATTGCAGTGTAACAATAGCGTTTTGTTTTTAAGTTAAAATGTAAATCATATGCCAATTTGCACTGCCTGTTTAATGTAAAATTGACAAGTTTAAGTCGTATTCACATTAAACTTGTTAAATATGAAAATCATGTTCGAATTTGAAAGCAATTTTCATGAATGATAATCTAATAAAGTGCAAATCTTTATTGCTATACTATTTTAAATCATTTAACTGTTATTCAAAAACTATTTAAAATCAAATTAATTCAAAAAAAAAGTAAGTAATATATGAAAATTATGTCCTTTTTGTTTAATTATTAAAAGTTTGTAAGGATTTTTAACACAAATTTAGTATAAACCGGTTAACCGACATCTAATAACCGGTTTTCGGTTTATTCGAAAATTAAGTTTTTTAAACAGCCAGCAAGAAACCCGGTTTTTTGATTTCGGCTTTGAACACTCTATTAGGTATGCATATGATGTATCGACAGGAATTTTTGAAACGTAGAGATTGCGTTAACTGTATCAACCTGCCTACTAAAATGTTTCCAAGAGTTCATTTACGCTGCCCATAACACCCTGTAGTACTCACCAAGATTCCTATAACAATCATCACAGTGTTGAACATTTCCCTTCCGACGTGTTATAGATCCTATTTTGTATCCTTCCTGCCATCTAGGGCCTTTCAATGTTTGATTTTCACTCGGAGTGGGTAGTACACCTCAAATGTATTCACCAGAGTCACCAAAGACTGAATGCGAAACAAATTTCCAAATGTGAGAACTCCTACATTATTGTTTGGATTGTTGTATAATGTACTACAAATTTGTAGCTCGGTAAATTCTGCACCACAATCATAACAAATATATTGGAGCCAAAGTTTCCATGTTCTGGTTATTATTCTTAATCTTTTAAAGCAGCTCTCCAGGTTGCGTACTACTTTCGATTCATGAAACATATCCGGAGACATGCTGTTTTCTATCAGTTCCTGATACGTTTCCATGATTTCGGCAGATTTCATTAAAGATTTCAAATCGTCTGAATTGCCCATAATCATATAATTTAATGCTGATAGCGTCAGTAGTATATGTGCTCGCAAAGCACGCGAAAAGTTATGTCCGGTAAGCATGTGTTTGACTGTTGCATTGTCATAAACTGTTTCCCAATTCTTCTAGTCCGCTTCCTTTCATGATATATCGAATTGTGCCAAGATATGACATGAGTAGATGAAATCCTAGTTTGCTCCGCAGACTTAAACATTTCATTTTACATTGAACAAATGTTTCAATTATTGCTCTTCCGTACTTGCGCTCGGTTGCTCGATTGATTCATGGTCAGATATTTTATTTATTTTTATATTGTTTGTACTTTTACGTTTTCGTTATTTGTTATAATATACTCTATTACTGATTTCGAGTTTTTGTTATTCTCGTATATTCATTTGCTATTTGCTTAAGACTATTGTCGGTTAACATAGTTTGCAATTTGAATTTATAAGTTTCGGCTTTAGCCCAATCTATGTTGTAATCACCACGTACTATTTCATCGTTGTCCTTTTCGTAAATTGATTCAATTGCTTGTTCAAAAAAGCCTCACAGAATTCTGATTCTGATCTGATGTTCCCATATATTCGTTTATCCAGAATTTGGATTCAATTTTCATTTCAAAAATATTAGTCACGTGCCACATCTTTTTGAAGTAAATAATTACTCCACCAGTTCTTGTTGAATTCGAATATATTCGAATTATTATATAATTTTTGTGAACGTATCTCTTGCTCCTCTATATCTGTTGTTACGTAAATGGTTCTCCATTAGTATTATAAAATCAGGTTTCTGTGTATATGTAATTATCTCTAATTGATTAAAGTACTTTGTAAGTCCTTTTATATTTGTGAAAACGCCTTTCACATCCTTTAATTGTTAAAATCTTAATCCCAACCTTTTCTTTTTGATATTAAGTATATTCTTATAAAGTGGGCATTCCCTACTTCCCGTTACGTGATTTTCATCTAGTCCCATATTTAGAATTGCCCATAAACAGTAGTTGGTAAACATATACTCTGGGAAAAGTTTAGTTGGAAATCAATTCCGGCACTGGAAATTCCATGATAAAGTATATATTTCATTTAGAATTCATAATTGTCGATGTCATTGATAAATTACTAATAGGTCATACTAAATAGAAGTTGTTACTACAGAAATTAATTTGAGTATTTCTATAACCTCGTTCATCTGCAATGGAAGATACAACTCATAAAATGTACAATATTAGAATTCGTGTTCAAATATTAGTCACTGTAATCATAATTTAGCTTCTGTTACAAAAACACTTGTTACAAAGAAAAGTGTGTTCCCGTCGGTGGTGCAATGGGTAGTGTACGCGCCTCTTGTACATGAGATCCTGGGTTCGATCCCTGCTCTGACCACCTTAAATTTATTTCTTTTCACCTCGCATAGTGACGGCGACACTGTCGAGTATTTGTCCATGAAAAAACTTCTCAAAATTACGTTCGGAACAGGTGTAAACCTGTAGTTCCAAATCAGTGGGTATACAACTAGAAAGGGCACAGCTCACTGGCTTAGAGAAGCTCTCCCCAATTCCTTCAGGGGATGTAATGGGAAACTATTTTTTTTTTACAAAGTTATGTATTCCATTTTGCATAAAAGCCTTTGCTGTAAAAGAGAAACTACATTTGAATGTAACACGAGGAATTTTTAGAAAAATTATTATATTAAACAGAAATTGAGAAACAAATTTTTGAAAAATCAATAAAGTACATATATATCATCCACCGAAAAATATGGTAAGTACACATATGTATTCATATTTTATGCTATATAGACCCAGAAGTTGATATGAGTTGGACAAAATCAACGGTTGACATATATTTTTCTATACGAAATCAAAAGAAGGTCATTAAAGCCCATGTACATTTTACTGATATTGACAAGACGAATATTCCCAGTTGAATTCTTCGCATGTGGTGTTACTTTTGGCTGGTAAAACCATAGAGAAATGACATAGAGAGAAGCGATTTGACTCAGTAAATTGCTTTATTAATGCCAGACAGAGGCAATGACTCAAACCAACCAACAAGAAAACAGCAACGGCATTTCGTTTTGTGCGCTAAAATTTTTGTGTAAATGCAACCCAAACAGACACATACTAACAACAAAAGATAACAAAAAAATCAAAAATACATTTAAATTTTACAGTTTTTCGTCAAAACGACATGAGAAATTTAAGTTGAAAATTTTTGTGTTTTCACCTGGTGTAAGTCAATTCACGTCAAATATCTCTCTATCGCACCGGCCGCACCACGAAGAATCTGAACGTTAGGTGAGAAAAATTGTAGCTCTATATGACAGTACTCTATGGTTAAAACTATCGAAATATCAAAATTCCGGTCCCAAACAATTATCAAACAATTGTTTTCGTACGCAATAACTTCGGCGTTACAACCCTGTAATTGATTTTGCCTGGGAAAATTTCGCTATGCGCTGAGTACCATGCAAATGAAAAGTGAACGAAATTTTTAACTCATGAAATTTTTGTTATATTTTATACACGTACTTCTTATAACAACTAAAATTCGATAAAAATTGAAAAGCGGGCTTTGTCATAAATTGAGGTTAAGTGAGACTTTTAAAAACAATCGTTGTACCTGACGCCATTATTTACGCCTTCAAAAACATGACAAAATTGCGGACACTTGTCTGGAGAAAGTATTATTGTGGATGGCACAAATAAACTTAAACATATATCGCTCATTTCGTGCAAGACCGTCACAACTCAAAATTTGGCATTTTCGAGTTAGTGATGGAGAAATGTTCCTCTCTTAAAGTTCTACAAACTGATCTAAGAGCACAGATGCTTGTGACGCTATTACCTCTCGCAATAAAGTTGGTAGTTGATAAAGTTGGTCACATTGCAGTTTGTGTTTAACACTCCTCTTGTTCACGTGGGTTTATTTGTTGGAAAAAAGAAATATTTAATTTTATAACTGTATTTTAGTGAAAGTGGAGGTAAGAAATGTGTAATAATCTTGTTGTAAGAGTGGATCAAATCTGAATGTGACTTTATTGAAGTGGATATTTCTATTTGTGCCAAGAATATTTTTATTTAAAAATGTCCTTAAACAAAATGTAACGTTTTTGTTGCTAATTTTTTTTAAACTAATTAAAATGTTAGTTATGACGTTATTGTAATTAATGTAATGAATTTTAATGCTTGTAGAGACTTGTAACAACTTTAAATAGTTCGTTATTGCAAGAATGATATCAATTGATTGTTATAATATATAGGTGACATTGTTTGGTTGTGTCTTTATAGAAAATAATGTTTACTCATATTTTGTGTAGGTAAATACATTTGGATTTTTTTCATAGGTCGTAAATGTCAGTCATGGACGTGCAACACAGGCCATCTATTAGCTCAAATGATTCCAGCAGCTTTCACGATTTCGGGTCCGACGACCCCTTATTGATGTCTCCTATAATCAACCGAGGGCGTTTCATCAGAAAGTGATATCAGTACTCAAAATGAAATTACAAATAAAGAAATCACAACAACTACAAACTCTCTTCTGAGAGAGAAAAAAACGCCAACGGAATCCTGAAAAATGAAGTCGCAAATTAAGCGAAAGCTTCGAAAATCTGGCAAAGAGTATGAAATGTGGAACAAGGATAATGAACTTCGACCTAAAAGAAGTGTAAAAGTTCCATGTACAGAAAAATGTAGGTTAAAATGTTGTAACAAATTTAGTGAAGAAGACCGCTTCAACATTTTTTCGTCCTGCTGGCCGTTGTCTAATATTGAGAAACAGCGGCAATTTATATTGAATTGTATGACCGCAAATGAGCCACGGTATCGATATGTAAGAGAGGGAGAAATTCGTCCACCAAGACAAAAAAAAATATGCAGTATTTCTTGACTACTGATAAAGAACCAATACAAGTTTGTAAGATGTTCTTTATGAACACATTAGATATCAACAGTCGTACCATTAGAACACTTATAGAAAAGAGAAATAAAGTTGCCAATGTTCTCATGGAAGCCGAAATAAGAGATGGAGTTAAATCGTTTATCGAATCTATACCTAAGATCGAAAGTCACTACAAACGTGCAAATACGTCAAAAGTTTTCATTGATGGAAACAAAACTGTAGCTAATCTTCACAAAGATTACGTTGATCTCTATCGAGAAAAGAATATCGTATATGGCAATTATGCACTATTTTATAGCATTTTTAAATCAGAATTCAACACTTAAGTTTTTGTACCAAAAAAGGACCAGTGTGAAGTTTGCTTTGCGTATGAAAATGCAGAAGAAGATCACAAAACAGAATTGAAAGAAAAGTACGAAGAGCATATTTCAGAAAAGAAATTGTCAAGAATTGAAAAATCCCCACCGAACACAATTCTAGCTGTTTGTGATATGCAGGCGGTTTTGCAGCTCCCAAAAGGGGATGTATCTGTTTTCTACTATAAATCTAAACTAAATGTAATGAACTTCACGATTTTTAATTTGATTGACAATAATTGCGATTGCTTTGTGTGGGATGAAAGCTACGCTAATAGAGGTGCAATCGAATTGGGAACTTATGTACTTCGCTTTATGAGGGAGAAATCTGCTAAAGAACAAATCAAACATATTATATTTTATTCCGACAATTGCGCAGGACAGCAGAAAAACAAATTTATGCTATCGGTCTACTTGTACGCTGTACGTTATTTTAATACCGAGACAATAACTCACAAGTATTTAATCAAGGGACATACCCAACATGAAGGCGATGGTGTTCATTCAGTCATTGAAAGTAGTGTGAAACGTCATTTAAGAAGCTGTCCCATTTGTACACCTGAAACTTTTATTTCTATTATAAAAAGTGCAAAAAAGCTCGGTAGTTCATACAAAGTCAATGAAATGTGCATCGATAATTTCTATGACATGAAACAACTACAAACAGATTTGGGACCGATAAATATGAAAAATTTCAAAATAAATGACATAAAAATGTTGAAAGTTACTAAAGAAACTCCAAATAGTTTATTCTACAAAATTAGTTATTCACAGGAAAATTTTGAAAATGTTATAATATTAAAACCTAAAAATAGCAATAAACAAATAAACTTTGTTCAAGCATTTTCTGCTAAGCCTGCCATATCAGAACGAAAACAGAATGATCTCAAGGAATTACTACGTAAGGGTTTTATACCTAAATATTACAATACATTTTATGACAACTTATATATTTCTGTATATGGGCTAATCCTGCGTTGCGGACGTTACGTTCGTACGCATATTTTTGAATACTGTTGGCGCTCTGAGCGTTACATTCTTAAGTAACCTACGGTGGTACATTGATCTTTGAGAGTGCTTTCAAATTGCAGTTACAAATATTTTCTGACTTTTATCAGTTACAATATAATTGTACTTACATTGCCGTTGCGGACGTTACACAATACAGAAGTCGTTGTGGATTTCAATACACATTTTCATAAATTTTAGCGAATTTTACAGTATAAACAAAAAAAACTACAAATACATTAAAGAAAGAGGAATGTTTAAGCATATCAAACCCACTTTCTATGCATACAAATAATTGTTAGTTTATTCCCAATTTTGACTTACATTTGTTGCGGACGTTACGTTGCGGACGCTACATTTTTGACATCTGTCCTCCTCATATAAATAAAAAAACATTTTTGTGTTTATTTTCAAAAAATATAAATTTTATTCTTCTTTTAAATTTGTAGTTTTTGTTTAGGAGATACTGCAGTGCGTGCCATTTCGATAAAATTTTCATTAAGCGAAGAAAAGTGATGATGAGATTTCACGCCAGTAATATTTTTTATATTTAGCCATTTCTCACCTAGATATTGAGTTGTGGTTTTTATATCGTTTGCTGTAACGTATATTAGTTTAACTCCATCGATACTACTTTTGGCCAGTCTATAAAAATCGTGTGCGTCCTTCAAAATAAAATTTTGAGCTCTTACTAACTGCCAAACTTTACGTTTCACGATAGGGCCTACTCCGTCTACTGCACCTTTGCCATGGGAGGTAGCGAAAAAATTCCACTCAAAATGGTTAACACCAAATTCATTCTTAAAATGTGGAATGCTACGTAAAATAAATTTGTTTTTAAACTGACTACCGCATCCGTCGGAAAACACACTGATTTTAGAAATTGAATGATGCTTTTGAATATTTTGAATAAGTATTGATAAAAAGCAATAAACATCGTATTTATTGTGTGTTAGCTGATCACTTATAATGGCAAATGATTTATTGCAGCCATGTAGCCATGCTACACAAGTGAAAATAGTTACTTGAGCATAGCTGAAGTGAGCAGACTGTATTTCATTTTGAGAAATAAGTCTGTAATTTTCGCCAAAGTCAATTTGCAGAATCAGGTCATTTGGCTCCAATGCTTTCCGGTTTTCCTCAAAGTATTTTTGTTGAGATCGTTTCACAAAAGTATGTAGTTTGAACGAGCACAGCAGTTGGGATTCCAATTCAAAAATTAAATCTGCCACTGGGGCTTCGGTACAACTTAATACCATACGATTCTCTATTATTCTCCATTGCCTCCATTTAGTAACCTCATCAAGGCCACTAATATAAAGTAAAGGGACAAGCGCATCTTTAATGTCTTTTGTACAGTCATTGCATTCATTTGACATGCAAAATTCAGTTTCAACGTCGCAGCAAACTTTTTCTAAAAAGTCACCAAAGCTCAAAGGGAATACAGGAATCTTTTTATTCAAACTTTCCAATAAAAACCCAAAATTTGCATGGTATTGACAAACACACATGTTGTGAGGCAACTTATCAGACAATTGCACTATTGTTGGTCGATTGTCATGGAATTTCGTTCGAGAAATTTTTTGATCACTAAACTCAGCTTGAAACAGCTGAAAGGCCTGATTTACCGTCATTATCATAAATCGCTTAGCTACTGGTAGTTTATGGGACCCAGCTAGTAGTGTCGATTTTCTTCCAGCAGCTTGCACAGAAATGTCATCTCGATAAAAAAAAATCATGAATCAGTTTTGTTTTGTCATCTAATTGCTCATCATGTTCTACTTCTTTTCTATTGCCAAGGTATTTTTCACAAAGTACACTGAGTCCTGAAAAAACGTTTTTTGCCCACAACTTCAGATTTTGAGGGTGTAGTCAAAATTCTGAAAATGCAGAACTGATTTACTCAAGCAGGTCTACAACCTACACTAGGTCATACTAAAAGTGTATAAATTGTTTTCCATTTTGTAACGTTGTGTTATTGATTTGTGGAAACAAAAGTACTTTTAGAAGAACTTAATTTTAGGACAGATCGATACGGTTGCGGACGTTACAAATTTGGACTTTAAAAAATTAAACATACTTTTATATATTTTAGAATTTTTTTTTCTTACTTTAAAGACCAGCTTTAGTGTGTTTGGAATATTAATGTGGTGTCAAAAAAAATTTTAGTTTCTTCGTTATATATGAACACCCTTGTTTTCCGTTGCGGACGTTACAATGAGTGGACGTAATTTTAGTCAATTTTATTTAGTATGTTTTAATAGAGTATTTAAAGCGTTTCTTGTATACAGTTGCAGAAAATTAATAGAAAAAAACTTTTTCGAACATGGAGCAGCCATGTTTTGGATAAAGCTTGTTTAACAGCAGCCAAAAAACATGCATATTTTGTTCAAATATTAAAGATGTAAGGTTGCTGAAGTTTAAGTCCTGATTTTCGTAATATGGATTGCCAAAGAAATATTTTATGATGATATTTGTTAGAGTACAAATGTAGTCTATTATTCTAAATAATCAACAACAATTTTTGATCAACTTTATAAATTTTTTCTTGGTTGACATTTTTTCGGATATGCCCATATGCATTAGCTTTTATATGTTTATGTTTTTAAAACATTCTGAACTAAATTTTTGATTTTGTAGTATTTTAAAACACAATTACATATTTTTGTATCAATTCAATATATTAAATTTGAATATTATGTTTTAATTTTGTTTTCAAATATTTTCGAAAAGAAAATGAAGTTTTGTATGAATTCAAATAATAACATTTTTTTTAGCAATATAGTCATATTTTTACTTAAGACTTTAATTAACATTACATGTTTACAAAAATAAACAGCTTTTATGATACATGAAACTCAGTAATTGATTTTTAAAAATATTAAACTTCATATTTCTATACACATTCAAGGTTCCAAAGTAGCAATTTTGTGAGAAATGATATGTTGAAATCTTTAAAAGGCTCTCCTGTTAAGTTGCGAAGTATGAGCGATATGTGATATTTTTAAATTATAACTGTTTGAAGACGGTTACAAACAGAGTTTGTATTTAACCACCAGTTGTAACCAATACACATCACCGTGGTGAATGCGTACTGAACGTTTACTCATTATCCACAGGGTATGGTTAAATTACCATGCACGATTAACCATTACATATGGGGGAATGGGTAAGCGGCCTTTACCCATTACCCATTCCCATTTTTGATCGAAGATGTGAAAAATTCCTGGAAACGGAGCGTCCAATCGAAAAATGACTAATTTTTGGTTGTTTCTCATTAGTGGTACAACTCGTATGGAACAACTTTTTTTCTTCAAAAAATCGCCAAAAAAAACAAATGTCGCTAAGAATACATTTTTTACCTTCATAGAAGGATTTAACCTGTGGATGCCTTGAATACGGCATCAAAAATCGCTATAACGAAAATTCCTCGAATCAAAAATCGCTAAAACGCCATTATGCCACGAAATACGAACCCTGGTTACAAATAGTAATAATTTAGATTATATTTAAATATAAACTACACAATTTTAATAAAAAATTATTTGTTTTAGTTTTTTTTTCTATAAAATTCATATCCCATTATCATCAACAAATGGTTGTGAAAGCCATCAAATTCAAGTAATCGAATTAGTTTTTACATTTTTCGTTGATCCAAATATGTAATACATATTCACCACTATCGGATAATTTCATTGCTAGAACTAAAACTAAAAAGTGTGACTGTGTGTGAGGGTCGTTCACCAGTCGTAGGAAAGGTCTTTGGCTACGTTAGATTATCATTACTAGTTATTTAGAGAAATTGTATTTAATAAAAATTCAGTAACTTACAACTACTCACACCGTGAGATTTTAGTTATTTCTAGCCATGGAATTTTGCTAAAATATTGTTCTTAAGAAACGGACACCAATTAAGGTTGTGGGGCGGGGGGGGGTTGTGTTCCGGCTAAACGCTTATATGGTATATATATTCCTTATATGGTTATAAAATTTCTGAAACACATTTCTACTCAATTAAAAATTTAACAAAATTAAAATAAAGTTGATGTATATAATAAGATAACATCAAATATGTAATAGTAGTTTATAAATAATAAATGCTAATAATGATAAACAAAGAATTTAATCAAAAAAAAGAATATAGATAACAGATTAATTATAAAACAATTAATATACATATAGATAATAATTGATAATATTGATAACTGATTCCCGTTCCCAAATAACACATGTATGTAGTATTAAATAAGAAGGGTGTGAAGATAAATTTATTTATCGAAGACACAAACCACTTATACAAAATTTCTGAAATCTCATTTTTGGTAAAAAAAAAAGAATTTTGTACAGAAAAAAGAGCCAATAAGCGTTTTTGAAGCCATTTATGATGAATATAGCATATAATTAGCTTTATATAGAACATATATTTTTTCTTCCTGTAAAAAACTGACATTGGTTATTTTTTATCTAACCTGGGTCGCTCACGACAAAGGCGAATGAACGTCTAATGTCTAGCCGCCTAACACCGTAGAAACGCATATTGGCACTCGAAATCATTATTTCTGTCAATGAAATGGGTCGCTTCATAAAGTTGACTATATCTCCGATCTGAAATGGAATCAGCATATATTTGTAATGGGGATGTTAGTGCTCCCATGGGGCTAATTTGGAATATATAGTTAGTCCATTCACTTTTATCAGGAGTGTCCAATATTGGCACTCGAAATAATTATTTTTGTCAATGACATGGGTCGCTTCATAAATTAGGCTATATCTCCGATCTCAAATGGAATCAGGATATATGGGCTGCGCTGTTTATGCGCTTCTACGGTGTTAGGCGGCTAGACATTAGACGTTCATTCGCCTTTGTCGTGAGCGAGCCAGGTTAGATAAAAAATAACCAATGTCAGTTTTTTACAGGAAGAAAAAATATTTGTTCTATATAAAGCTAATTATATGCTATATTCATCATAAATGGCTTCAAAAACGCTTATTGTCTCTTTTTTCTGTACAAAATTTCTTTTTTTGGCAAAAAACGGCATTTCAGAAATTTTGTATAAGTGGTTTGTGTCTTCGATAAATAAATTTATCGGATAAATTTATCTTCACACCCGTTTAAATAAGAATACCCGTGGCATTTAAACAACATGTGACAATACAAATTGTCACTTTCTAAGCGCTTGAATTGTGACATGGAGCAATAGCTTATATTAGTCAAAGTTAATATAACTGAAAGATTATGGTGTGAAGTGTTCTGAAACAAGCAAAACGTAAGTGGATACATATTAATACACTGAAGTTACAACACTACAATTCATTTATTTCCATAGACATTAGTCTTTTCGTAAATGTACCCAACGGATGATTAAAAGTGTTAGGGCTAGACGGAAGTTTGTTATAAAATCTTGGTACCCTAACATGAAAAGAACGTTCCAATTCAGAAAACATTCTAGGACTAATAATTTGTACATTTCTCGCCGACCTTCCAAACTCAAATAATTCCACTAAGAATAAAGCAGTTTTTCTAACAATAATCTTATAAAAATGCAGTAAACTTCTAACTTGCACAAATCCCGAAAATGAACAACCTAGAAAGTCTTTGACATAAGAAGCAATGTTCTGGTGCATTCTTACTGAATATATATGTGACCTGGACTACGAGTCGTCGCCTATATACAAGGTGTTTTAAAAGAAGTCATCCGATGTTGTTGGGCTCTAATTTTTTTGTAAATGAAAAACTTCGATTCTGTTTTTGATTATGTTTATTTGAACCTTCAGAATTTTATTGGTTAAGTTGAGAAGATGATATCGGTTAAATATGATATCGGTCACAATTGATTACCATACGGACTCGTTTTAAGGCATTTTTCATCACTTCGGCGGGAACTTCGGACGACAGATTCTCGCACTCGTGTCGAATGCTGACCTTGAGGGCTTCCAGGGTCTCGGGCTTGTTCACGTAAACACGGAACTTCAAAAAACCCCACAAAAAAAGTCTGGAACGGTTAAATCGGGCGATCTTGCGGGTCAGTGCAAATCGCGTAAACGAGAGATGAATCGACCCAGGAACGCCGCCTTCAGAATATCGGTTGTGGCTCGCGCAGTGTGTGCCGTTGCTCCGTCCTGTTGGAACCACATGTCCTCCAGTCACAATTCGTCGAATTGCGGCAGAAAAAACTAGGTTAACATGGCCCTAAAGCGCGCACCGTCCACTGTTGTCGTTTGACCAGCGGCGTTCTCGGAAAAAATGGCCCGATGACTCCTCCAGCGTGAACAACGCACCATGCAGTCACTTTGAGCGGATGTAATGGCTCCTCGTGCATCTCTCGTGGATTTTCGGTGCCCCAGAAGCGATAGTTTTGCTTGTTCACGTCCCGCTGAGGTGGAAATGAGCCTCATCGCTCATTATGATTTTCAAATCATTATGAACAAAAATGGCATAAAACGAGCCCGTATGGTAATCCAAACACAAAACCAAACATTTTTGCATTTCAGTAAAATTGTCGTAACTTTGGAACGGTAAGACCTCTGGGTTTCGTTTAGGTCATTTTGGAAAGGTAAGAGGAATGGCTATCTTTCAACAGAAAAAAAGCATAAGTTACCTGCCATCTGGCTGAGCAAATTGAGGTTATGTGAATTTTTTCGAAAGCTCTGTACCTCGGCGATTTCACTTTTTTATACTTCTTTTTTAATTAATTCTAAAAGGGGTCTTAAAGACCTTTCCAACAAGCTCAAAAAGTTAGCAACTTTACCCTACTACCCTCCGACCATCAATCCGAAAATTTTGAACCCGCTGCCATTTCGCACCCTTGCATTTTCGAACATGGTCCTACTGGACTTTTCTTCATGAAATGAGCCAAGGAATACGCTGGAGAAATTTGTTCGGAACTTCCTGAATCACCCTGTATATCTATATTATGTCATTCACAAACAAAAACATTTTATGAGACTTTAAATAATAAGAGGAAGCGATGGCTTGGGATATTTGAAGATAACGGAAGAAATGGACTGTAGTAGGAATAATTACAAATCATCAATCCCATGATCTTAGAACCAATTAAATTGAGAATTGTAGAAATATATACGCTCGATGGGAAAAACTATTTCTTTAACTCTTGAAAATTTGACTTAAGAGTTAAGATGTTACTATTCACGTTTAATACAGTATAGATCATTGTTTATTGGTTTTTCGTAATCTTCTACTTAAAAACTCGTAGTAAATGTATCACTTTCTTTTTACAGAAGAAACACACAATAGGATTTAAATGTGCAACAAATGTGGCGTGCCGATATCTCTGGAGATGTGCAATTGAACAAATGTTGTTCTTTACGTAAGTAACATGATTTGTAGGCTGAAACTAGAAAAATATGTCTATTTGACTTTTTCCTTTTGTGATGCAATAAATAAATGATTTTTCATCTCTATAGACTTCCCAACAGCCAAAATGCGGCTGTGGTTTCTGGCGGAGGATTCTTTTCCTGGGGTGCAAAGTTCAAGTACACTGGACGCACAGAACGAGAAATACTTACAGAAAGTATTAACGCCATACGGGACCAAAAACTGGCCATTACTTCAACAAATAATCGAAAAGCCAGTAGTGTACCGACGACACCTTCCAGTCCCCAGGGTGACATTGAACAGATACGTAAGAATACATTATTATCCATATGCACACAACTAAAATAACAACATATTATTCCCAAAGGTTACAGCAGCTTACCCCGTTCTACAATGTCAGAACCGTTGAACAATTACATCGCAGGAGTAAGAGAGGGCCTACCCAATATAGGATATTGTCAAAACTATAGTATGTACGATGATCACGACAGAAATACAATGCAATTGGATGGCATCGAGCCAAATACTAAAGACAGATTAAATAATCAAAACATTGGTGATATTTTCAGTGTAAAAGGAGATACGAGGATATCCGAGGATATTCTAGCGTATGCATCCCCTGTAGCTGTCAACACTTTTGGCTGCGAATCTCATGCACTTAAGAAAAGTTCTGGCCATGTGTCCAACTATGAGCTGCTCAAATACAATTCTAGCGAAGAAAATAGTTCCAAATATTTCAAAGCTAAAACTGAAAGATCAAAGTCAAGCAATAGAAGCAAAGGTGGTCGCAAGTTTCGCTTTATTCATGCTTTCGTTCCATCCTTCATCTTTGTAGTCCTAGCAATGCTTGTGTCTGCCATTGTTGTACTGGAATCTGAATCAGACATCCTGAAACAATTTCGTAACCTTCCTGAAATGATGAGCTTAAGATTCCAATACTACCAGCCAATTAAAGATTACTTTCTCAGGCATGTAGGGTGTAAATCATAAAAAATAGAAACCAATAAATTCAATTTAAATATTACTCACGAAATATTTGAAATCGTATTCTTATTTGCAACTAATTTATTACAGTTTTATAATATTATGTTGATACAGCATAAAATAAAACCGATTCGCATATTTAATAAAGGTCAGCGCACGTTAAGTACTTAATATCAGGGATACTAGTTGGGATTTTACGAAAGCTTCAGATTTATTGCAAAACGCTACGAAAAACAACAAACGCTAAAGCGGTTTCCAAACAAGTTAGGTGTCAGACATCAACACATCTATTATTTCATATGAAAGGGGTATCAATAACACCAAGTGTGCAATATTATGTGGTTCAAATTGCCGCCGCCGCTTCGCTGGGGGCATGGGGTAGGTAGGCATCTTTGGTAGGGGCCTAAGATGTGTACCCATGTACTATTGACCTAAAATAAGTACACATAGTAGGTAACTATCTTGGGTATCTTTGGTAGGTACCTACGGCTGAGCTCAGGCTACCATTAGTGGTCTTCATGAAAGCTCGAAAGAACCTGGTAAACTCGAAAACATCGTAAACTTGCACAGCAAACGTCAAAACAAACTAATTTCCCATACAAAGCGACTTGCACAAAAGTGGAAAGTTTTCGAGGCAAATTTGCTGAGCAAACCTGGAAAAAGAAACATGAAAACTTTTGACATTTCAATGTTTATGTTATGGAATAGGTAAAGCATATACTTTTAATTTTACTTTGTTTATTTACTTTATCAGCCTTTGTTTGGCAATTGCTGCACAGATACACTGGGCAACTTTACTTGGTGCCTCATGAAACGCTTCGGGGCAAAGTTACGCTGCGCAAAAGTTCTAGGTTTTCTTGTTTGCATGAATACCGCTATTGTGTTCAGCAGGTGAAGGATATCAGGAAGGTCTACAGATATGCAAGTTAGCTGCGAAGAATATGAAGTCCCCGACCAAGACCGGCAGATTTCGAGGACGTACAATGAAAGTGAACACGTGAAAAAGAGTCTGCGACATGACGAAAGGTAGCTTCCAAAGCTAAACCTCCCGGGAGGAGTAAAATCAGGAGAATGACGCCTCCGTGGTTCGTCGGTTGAATGAAAATACAGAAGCAGAAGTCTATCCACAATAGACGGCTGTCTGATCAACGCCTGTTCTCCATTTTAGGGTCGGCTGTTTATCACATTAGTGGTTCTACTGTAAACTAACTCCCCTAATCCGGGGTGTCTCGCGTACCGTTGCTGCGGATAGATTGCAGTCGGTGCACAATAGGCCGTCGGCCTAGTTCTTGCCGTACTACTGGGGCTACACTGAAAGAAAAACCTTCATACCATTAATGAATTCTTACATTGCATCAATGGAAAGTGTCATTGTTTTTGAGCCAATGTCGGGCTTCATTACTGCTATGACGAATGTTACATTAAACGAAAAACGTTTCATAGACCTGAAATTAATGTAAACTTTCTAACCAGAATGAAACATTATTATTGTATTAAAGAAATATGTTTCATTGATATTATAAACAGTTTCATTGATGTAATGAAATATAGTCATTGATGTAATGAACATGTTACATTGATGCTATGAACATGTTTCATTGATGCTATGAACATGTTTCATTAATGCAATGAACATGTTTCATTGATGGTATGAGCATGTTTCATTGAAGGTCTGAATAGGTTTCATTGATTGTATGAACATATTTCATTGATGGTATAACACGTTTCATTGACGGTATGAACATGTTTCATTGATGATATGAACAAATTTCAATGGTGGTATGAATAGGTTTCATTGATAGTATGAACAGGTTTACAAGGTATACAAGCCGATCGATGACTCTCATAAGAAAGGCATAAGAATTAAAAAAATAATGTATGTATGTACATACGTATGTAACAATGCTTTTGCAAATGCTATTAGGATATGCTATGATTTTCACATTCTTTATGATTAGGTGTAAGTACATATCTACACACATATGTACATACATAATGCAATTTTTTAAAGGTCCGTCTTAAACTAGAGCGTTGTCCAACGACGTTTATCCAAAAACGTTCGATGGATATTTTCTACCGAAATTCATATGTATGTATGTAGTATGTACGTCCATCGTAATATTGTCACAATTATATACATATGCACATATGACCACAATTTTGATAATATTACACACATATTTAGTTTCCAATATAATTTCTATAACTAAATGCAATTTTAACTTTTGCCACACAATCATGTAAATTACTTGGAAAAAATGCCGGCCGACAAAAAATTTTTGGTTTTTGAAATCCCGTTATTTTGCTTGATTTTCGGTTTTTTTTAAATGGCGCGGGATTCTGCATTTCAGCCTTTTATATTTTTCTTATTTATTCCTTAAATCATATTGGCAGTCATATATTGTGTCACAACTACTGTATATACATATATACATAAATACATACATTTATACAAAGCGTACCTACATACATATTATCCTTTAACCAAATTAATGAATCGTTAAAAATTAATGAAATGGTTCATTAATTATATTAAAGAAAAATGTTTCATTATTGCTTTTTTAAAAAAAAATATTTTAAAATTCAATAAAATGTGTGTAATATAAAGGATGGCGTATTTAAAATGTCTGCAATTTTTCGCTATAGTTTCCCATATTTACATGAAAAACATACTTCATTCCATCAATATAAAAGGTTTCTTACCATTAATGACGGTCCACAGATTCAAAAACTGCTGCAATGAAGGAGTTCATTGAAGTAATGTAACATTTCAGAGCATCAAAGAAACTTTTCATTGCATCAATGTAAATCCATTAATGTAACCCATTCATTGATGCTATGAAACATTTTTCTTTCAGTGTATGGTGCGGTTGGCCTTAAACCCCCTACACTCGTGGGAATCAGAATGAAGGCGAACATAATGAGATAACATAATGAAACGGCAACACAAACGGTCGGAGTGCAGAACGCTAGGCTTAGAATTGCCTTCCACACTGAAAAAATAATTTTAATGAATAGCGTTCATTAACCTATATTCCTTGCTCCAATGAACAAATACAATGGCTCAATGAATGTGTTCATTAATAATTAATGTAAAGTCAATTGTTAATATGAATGAAACATTAAAACCATTCATTAAATTTTTTCCTTAAAAATTCAATGAATTTCGTCATTGATTCAATGAATGTCTTCATTGATTCAATGTATCTGAACATTGGCAGAAAAAACATAGATTTTAATGAACAATATTCATTGTTCCAATGTACAACTACAATAGCTCAATTAATAGTTCAATGTAGTCTGATGTAAGGTTCATTATACGTATGAATGAAACATTAAAATTATAAATTTTATTCTTTCTAAAAAATCGAATGAATGTTTTCATTAATTCAATGTATCCGCACATTGAATTCAATGATCCCGTCCATTAAATCAACGTGTAATGGAAATAAAAATATGCTAAATTGTTGTCACACAAAGCAAAAACCGTATATGTTCCAATGAATAGTTCATTGAAGTCTAATGTAAGGTTCATTGGACGTATGAATGAAACATTAAAATTATAAATTATATTCTTTTGTCCAGAAAAATCGAATGAATGATTTCATTAATTCAATGTATCCGAACATTGAAGTCAATGATCCCGTCCATTAAATCAATATGTAATGGAAATAAATATATGCATGATTGTTGTCACGCAAAGCAATATTTGAAAAATACAGTTATTTGGGAGTGAGCGTGTGTGTGTTTGTTTTTGTATTTCGGAGTTTGTTTTTGTATACCGGCTGCAGTTTCGTTTTTTTATGAATGTTATTTGAGTAATCAATGTACGAGTTCTTATATTCAATGTATTTGGTAACACTTTTAATGTACTCGTTCATTGATTTACAACGGTAACAAACCACAAGAAAACAAACAGTAAAAAATCATTTGTTTTAGTTTAAAGTCGGAGTTCAAAGCGTGCAGTTGTATTTTTTAGAAGTAAAGTATTGGTGTCAATAATTTGTGGTAAAGAATTATAAACTTGTTGAGAAAACATTATGCATTGTTTTGAGTGCAAAAAAAAGTTTAACGATTTAAATATTTTAATGAACCATTTAAAGAAAAAACATTTTTTAAAGACAAATAGCACATATCGGTGTTATGATCGGGAGTGTTCATTATTGTTTGTAAATGTGTGTAGCTACAAAAGACATTTAATTCGTGTACATGGTGCTTCTTACGGAAAACCTTCAAAAACCTGTGAAAATTTCCAAATACAAAATATTTTTAAAAATTGTGAAGTTATAAGTAGTGAAAGCAGTGTAAATGTAACAAACAAACTTATTGTTTTTAATTGCATTATTTAAAACACGGAAAAATAAACAGGGTTGTTTACATAAAAACCCATTAAAATTATTGTTTAGATTTATTGAAAAATAGTAGTATTGGGCCGATGTATACAGTTATTCAGATGTATGTGTTCATTGTATCAATGTACACGTTCATTGGGCTAATATATCCGTCACTGGGCATACGGTATACGTTCATTGGGGCAATGTATACGTTCATTGGTTAAATGTAGATATTAATTGAGGTAATGTATACGTTAATTGGGACAAAGATAACGTTCCTTGGGTCAATGTATACGTGCATAGGGGCAAAGTATATGTTCATTGGGACAATGTATGCGTTCATTGGATAAATGTAGATATTAATTGGTTTAATGCATACGTTCATTGGGACAATGTATACGTGCAATGGGGCCATATATATGTTCATTGGGACAATGTATGCATTCATTGGGTCATAAATAATGATAATCGGTTCAATGTAGAAGTGCATTGGGGCAGTGTATATGTTCATTGCGATAATGTATACGTTCATTGAGACATAATTAATGATAATCACGCTAATGTTGATATACATTGGGGCAATGTATATGTTCATTAGGACAATGTATACGTTCATTAAGCCATAAATAATGATAATCAGTTCAATGCATAAGGCCATTAGACCAATGTACATGTTCATTGACCCAGTGTATGCATTCATTGGGGCAATGTGTAAGTTTATTGCGCTGATGTATAAGTTCATTCCACATGTTCATTGAGGCAATGTATGCTTTCATTTGCTCAATGAACGAGTACATTAGAATAAACAGTCAATGAATAGGTATACATTGATCTAATGAACCCCTTCATTAGTAGAAAATTAATGTAAAAATGCATTGTCATAATGTACATTTTCATTAATACTATGTACCTTTTTTGTTCAGTGCAATATCAATAAGGCAGAGACCACTAATATGGACGCAATTGATGCGCGCCCATGTCAGCGTGACTAGTTCTTTGGAAAGGACGTCTGGTGCATCAGTCGCAGGTACAAAGCCACACCTGCAACCCTCCTAAAGGAAATTTAACAATCGTTGTCAATCTCTTACGATTATCAAGAGGAATGGAGATGTCTATCAGGAGAGACTCACTGCCACACAGAGAGACTCTCTGAAATGGGCTTCGACATCGGAACAAGCGGAGAAGTGGCTTCACTCAGCCGAAGAGGGCTGAGGTGTCCAATTGGAATTCAAGCCAAAATACCTTTAGTGAGCTTGTAAAAGGCAACCTGGTAATGGTGGTTATCGACCACGGGAGGAAGGATAAATCGAAATGCGTTGTGGACGCACTGTCTTCAGTATACGTTCAGATCCGAAAGGGGATGCTGGGACCTCCTCCAAGATGTCCCGACGCCGAATAGTTCCAGAGTCAAGCAAAAATTTGGAGACCGTGGAGACCAGTATTTTACAACCGGTAGTTTACAACCGTGCAGCTTTAAACAAATTATGTGAGCTGTGGACAGTTGCAGCGCAAGATGTTGTTCAAAAGAAGGGCCTCCAATCCAGGCCCACGGTACATTCCTGGATCCCAGACATACCACCTGACGAGAAGGGAATTGAATATATCCTCAGGGATAGTAATACCGAACGTCCAACGCGCAATAGGAAAATCGGACGACTGGAAGAATGTTAATTTTAAATACCGAGTCACTGCCACTTCTGAAAAAATCCGGTGGCGTGGTCTCATTTACTCTTTGGGAGGGAACCCTGAAGATCAAAGACTGTTGATAGAATATCGACTGTGAATGATGGAGTACCACAAAATGGGGACGACGACTGAGGAAAACGGGAACCGGAGCACGAGGCTGAGTATAACATATTGACAGACTTGTTGAAGCACTTAGAAGATAAAGATACCAATATGTCTAATTCTGTATAAGCAATTCAACATAATTGTGATAGTGGTACCGGTGAGGATTATTTTCTGGTGTATGACGACGAACAGGATGTGGCAGTGGTGGAGAGGTCAACTATAGTTTCCTCAAACCAACTTAGATCATAGAAAAGTGGCATCAGACATACACCTAGCGAGAGTCGTGGTCCTGATACAAAAGCCCTGGGTTGCTAACGGCAGGGTTTATGGGTTGAGGACGAAGTGGTACAGGATAATAGGGCCAACCGGCGTAGGCAATACCAGAGCTCGCATTGTGCTCAGAAACTAATAGAATATATGCTTGTTAACGGCATATAGTGATAGAGACAACGTTTCGGTTATTCTGGAACAAAACGTACCCAAAATTTGGTTGGTACCGTGATGAAAAGGGACCACGAACCCCTGTCCCGATCTTTAATATTTGCAATCGACTTTGGGAATTTATTTTATATGAAGGCCCACCCGGTGTAATTTGCATCACTGGTGCTTGCGCACCACTCCCACTGATGGACTGAATGTAATGTTATAATTAGTGCCGGTAGAAATTATAGGTAGGTATATTGCTTCCATGTCTGTCATCAGGAAGGTACTCCTAACATTCCTGCATTTGTCGACTACTCGAAAGCGGACCACTATTCTATAGGAATTTCCACATTCTCATAACGGAAAGAGATTTCTGTAACAAAGGAGTTCATGGTAATAAGAGATATGAGAATTTCTTCCCGGATAGTTCGAAATTGAATGATCAGGTAGGTTAAGGGATCTACTCTTGTGAACTGGGTTTGTCAAATTTTGGCTATTTGAGAAGTGATCGACGTGTTGAGGGATAATAGTCCTGCAGTCTTTGGGGCAATGTCTTCTCTTTTAACGAGATGGCCTAGCAGAAGGATTTTCACCTCATGTGGGTGTCAAGGCACAGCGACATTCCGGGAATATCAGAGCGGATGAGCTTTATAGAATAGGGACTACCCTACAGGTTCCACAGGAATTGGAGATCCTGCAAGAACGCTCCTATATGATTATGCAACACAAATCTGACCCTTAGTGTAAAGCAGGAGATCCATGAAGCTTCTGTCTTTAGCCACGACCAAGTCATCAATGCCTGTTTCAGTTTTGACGGCTAACTCTTTGATTGGATGAGACTGAAGGTCAGGACAAATTACGTCTGTAGAAGCTCTAACAATGACGAAGAGAAATGATCTTTTGAACATCTTCTTTGCGCGTGTCCAGCATTATTTAGGGGCCAGGTAGAATTATCTCAGATAGACCTGCACAAGCTCTTGAGCTTCTTGGAGCACACTAAATGATTGTCCGGTGTGGATAACGCCTAATCTTGTTAGCCCGTGGTATCATAAGACTAAGTGAGTTGTTCATCTACTGATACTATCCATCCTTCGCTGGGTGGCGTGCAACCGAGAGGTCCAATTTCTGGCGCCATAATCTGGAGCATAGATAAGGCTCACTTGGGTTATGTGACTTTGAGGGTACTGGTCGTTTGTGGCGTATTGGCATAACCCTGGGAACCGCAAAGAAATCTAAATTGCACTATATTAATGACCAGTTCACGTCTCTCCTGCGTGAGATAACCATGACCTTAAATCGCTCGTTTAGAATGTAGAAAATATATTTCAAATATCTGGGTGTTGAAATGACCAAGATTTATTTGCAAACAAATATCATAAAACTATCGCATTGTATTTATTTCAATTACGAAAGAGAAAATTATAATATTACAGACACAAATTCGAAGTTATTGAATATCGTGTATATATATTGACTATTGTAATATGAATATCATATATGTATTTATAATAATATATATCGTATAATATAAATATGTATTTGTACTCCAAAAACGTTTTACTTTGCGCAACATTTCGAAATGGCCCTCTACTTTTAAATTATTTCTAATTTATTATTTTTTTTTATTTTGCTGTTATTAGTATTTATAATTCAAATTCTAAAAAAATATATCATACTTTTGATTTTTACAATAAGTGTATGTATAAAAAAAACATGGTGTCCCATAACATCACATGAAGGGATTGAGAAGAGCTTCTCACAAACAATGAGATGTGCGCTTTCTAGTTTTTACACTCACTGATTGGGACCTACAGTTTTATGCCGGTTCCGAACGGTATTTTAAGAAAGGTATTTTTTTAAGACATAACATTTTCTTTATATTCTCTGGCCCATACTAGCGGGTCCGCCATCTAACGTTTTTTTTTTAACTAGTGCTAATTTCGTGAATGGTAATACTTAGCTCATGTCTGATTTGACAGATAATTAGTTTTATCCTTCCGCTGAACGAATATGGTTGCGTATACGCTTGAACAACACTGGGAAATATTGCCATCCAATGCGTTTTCGCTTCACTAAGTGGGCCTGCGATCGACTTACAGAAGATGCCGATTTTGCCAAAAAAAATCTTCTTTTCAGATGAAGCTCATTTTGATCTTGGCGGGTATGTAAACAAGCAAAATTGTCGCATTTGGGGCACAGAAAACCCGCACGCATACATTGAAAAGCCGATGCACCCAAAACGAGTCACTGGTTGGTGCGGATTTTGGTCCAGAGGCATAATTGGGCCATTTTTCTTCGAAAATGAGCAAGGAGTGGCCGTTACAGTCAATGGCGATCGTTATCGGGCCATGTTGAACGAATTTTTGTTCACAAAAATCGAAGAGGAGGATATTGGCAACATTTGGTTTCAACAGGACGGCGCTACGTGCCACACAGCCGAAGCCACACTCGATGTTTTGCGGCCTGTTTTTGAAGATCGTATTATCAGCCGCAGAGCTGATGTCGTTTGGCCACCTCGGAGCTACGATTTGACACCGTTGGACTATTATTTGTGGGGTGCCCTCAAACATGAGTGTTACGCCGACAAGCCAGAGACAATTGACTTTTTAAAGAACAATATTCGTGAAGCCATTGGTGAAATACAGCTACACACAATCGATAATATGCTTAAAAATTGGACCGATCGTGTAGGCTACTGCATGGCCAGCCGAGGCAGCCATTTGAATGAAATTATTTTCCATTATTAACCGGAAGGATTGTACTTTCAAATAAAAACAGAAATTTCAGAAAATATTCAGTAGTTTTTTTTTATAGCATTTTCAAAAAAAAAAAGTTATTTGGCTGACCCTTTATTTCTAACAAAGGGTGCAATATTGCTTTTAAATCTGTTAATATTTCTATCATCATATTATATAGTTTTAATCCTTTGAAGAGAATATATCTTTCCATTGCTGTCTTCCACGAAATTACGATTGTATGGTTATATTTCTCCAGCATCTGTTTTATTGGTGTACATTAGTGTATTCAAAACCGAAACCGGTTAAGCGTATGTCGGTATTCTAAAAATTGGTAGAGGTTTTTTCGGTTTTACACAACTGTTATACCAACGCAGAATTACAAACCTAATGCTCACTATGGTTACTGACCCCATTTGATGAAATAATGGCAATATAAGTCATATCTGCCAACTCGGATTTCGAGTTCAACAATGATTTGGAATTTTGGAATTGGAATTTTGAATATTAAAAACTTTCTTCCAAAGTTCTGAGTCTTCAACTCAAGCTGTGAGAAATCTACGAAATAAGTTCAATAGAAATAGAGTGCCATCAACGCAGTTTATAAATCAATTTGTGAAGAGAATTCTTCAATCCGTATCTTTAGTGGACAAAACAACTCGTGTACATGCTCGTCCCATGCGTTCAGGGGAAAATATTGCCGCTATAGCTAAAAGTGTAATCGAACAGTCGTCAACATCAACGCGCCACCGTTCACAAAAAGTAACATTTCTTGTTTTGGCAGAATTTTGAGCGGTTTTCCGGAAAAATCATGTTGTTTGATGAAGCTCATTTTCACCTCGGGGGTTACATTAACAAACAAAATTGTCGCATTCGGGGCTCCGAAAATTCACACGTCGTCGAGGAGAAACCGATGCATTCCTTCGTATTAAGACATTCGTTAAGTGCAGTTGTGCCTTTAGTATCTAATATCGATTATTTTTGTGGTAAGAGCGAAAAAGAAATTAGGGGGGAAACTGTCGTTGTTACTTAGAAAACGATTGAAGGTGTTAAATGTGCTTCAATATGTGGCCGTGTTTTCCATTCAAATTGCACAGGCTTTTTTCTAAAGGGAGTTTAAAACTTTTAATAAATATGCCAAATTTACTTTGGCAATGTGACTCGATTTGCTCTCGGCACAAATGAGAGATGTGCAATCGGAATGTGAGCAATTATAACGAATGATAAGTTCAATTATTTTCAGTTTCTATGTTCTTTAATAATTGTTCGGTTCAAGATCAATAACTATTAAAAAGTATTTTTCTATGAAAATGTATAAATGTCTCATGGCAATGGTTGTTTCTTTTTTGAAACAACAACAATGGCTTTCGATGAAAGCAGGCATTGGAAAGAAATGCTGTGAACATTGATGCTTATGGCAAAGTATTTGTTGTGGACGTTTTCGCACAAGGAAGAGTGTTGAAACTCGTACACACAGGGAAATATTTTGTTTCATATATAATATATTTAGTAACTGCTACCAACACAAATCTCTTCTATTTTATTTGTGTACTAGGTACCTACTACAAATAACCGCAGATAAAAAAAATGGTGTTCCGTAACATCCCATGAAGGGATTGAGGAGAGCTTCTCACAATCAGTGAGATATGCCCTTTCTAGTTTGCACACTCACTCTTTGGGACCTACAGTTTTTACACCGGTTCCGAACGTTATTTTTAGAAGGTTTATCATTGCTAAGTACTCGATAGTGTCGCCATCACTAAGCGAGGTGACCGTCGTCGAAAGAAATGTAAGCTGGTCTGAGCAGGGATCGAACCCAGGTTCTCATGTACAAGAGCCGCGCACACTAACCGACGGCCACAAAATAACCGCAGATGCAATGTTTAAAAGTTGTCGGTATTTATTAAAATAAAGACAGATTTTCTATGAAGTAGGAACTTTCAATGCAAAAGCCAAACTCGTACAGTTTCAATTTATCTGCCAAATTTAGTGTTATTTGAAAAAAAAATGATAATAAACGTTAAAAATGTCGAAGTGAGAAAATTAGTAATTGAACACTACGAAAACAAACAATCCCTTCGAGAGATATCCGAAATTGTAAACCGAAGTCGATCAACCGTTCAGCATATAATACAACGGTACAAAACTGAGAAACGAATCGAAAATATGTCAAGAACAGCAAATAACAAAATTTTTTCCTACGGCAGGTCAAAAAGGATCCATTCTTAAGTGCGCCGAAACTCGCAGTAATTGCTGAAAATTATTTAAAAAAAACAATAAGAAATATACTGCATAAGTTTGATTTCAATGGCAGAAGAGCAAGGAATAAACCTCTTATCATCAAAAGGAATCAAAATGCAAGGCTGCCAAGGAGCATCGATCAAAAGATTTTACATTTCGGAAGAATGTGGTATTCACAAATGAAAACAAGTTCAACCTCTTTGGTGGTAGACCCTATGTATGGAGAAAGCCAAATGAAGCGCTCTTTGTCAAAAATATGAAGCCCACAGTCAAGTAAGGTGGTGGGTCAGTAATGGTGTGGGGTTCATTTTCTGCATCCGGGCCTGGTGTATTGCATATTGTTGAGGGTATTATGAACCAGACTATGTATCTAAACATTTTAAAAGATAGTTTGCCACTTTGTAAAAAGAACTGGGTATTGGTAACGATTATAATTTTTACCAAGAAAATGACCCCAAGCTTAAGGCTTACACTGTCGGGTCATAGTTGTTATACAATGTTCCGCATGTCATGGATACACCAGCCCAGAGTCCAGATTTAAATCCCATAGAGAATTTGTGGAGCTATCTAGACACTGCCAGCACACCATATGCTCCAAGGACGTTTTGAAGAGAGCTCTTCAGGACGAATGGCAAAAAATTTAACCCAACTTTTGTCAAAAACTGGTGAAAAGTATGCCCAATAGATTACCGTTGGTATTAAAAAGCAAAGGCATGCATACAAAGTATTAACATTTAAAAATGCTTTACCTTTATGTATAGTGTACGAGTTTGACTTTGGCATTGAAATGCGTAGTATTTTTATTTTTTAATAAGTGTAAATTATACAAAAAGTTAAGTTTGTCTCTTATGTTAAATTACCTTTAAAATTAACTAATAAAATATGTAATAATTTTTATTTTAAACTATTATTTTTTTGGGACATAAGAGAGTTTAAGAATTGTCCTTAGCTGTACGAGTTTCGCTTGGAGCTACTGTATATTCCCAACCAACCATATTTATTTCTTTAATATTTTCAATTAAAATTTACGTTTTGATAGAAAAAATAGTTACTGATCTTGATCCGAACAATTATTAAAGAAAGTAATATAAACTTAAACGGAAATAATACGACGACGGTACACTCTAATGTCAATCTCGTGGCAATCGTTGTTTCTTTTTTGAAACAACATCTATGCAATGGTAGTGTGGCCCTTATTTTTCAACTTTGGAAAGTTAAGGTCCCACCCCCAGTTTTGTTCATTTGCTCCAAAAACTGGTGTGTGCAAAATTTTTCCCCAATCGGATAACTTTAAGGCGTGCCGCAAACACCCATAAGATCTCGAAGCAGCACCCTTAGTCATTTTTTGAAATAAGGTAATAAAATTATTCGCGGTTGTGTACCCTCGGGTTTTGTATATAAAATAATATCTAACTATAGAGAGATTATGTGTGTAAAATTTGGAGGACGTTGGAGATCATTATATGTCTATCCGAAGTCAGTCGCCAATTCAAGGCAAATAGAGAAAATTTAAAGTTTGGTATAAAGTTGTATGGGCTAAGAGTTCAGAAATCTTTGAAAATGGTATGGCTTTATTGAAAATATGTTGAAGCTTAAAATAAGGTATAATATGTTACCTAGTCCACTACTTAAATAATCGGATATGGGGTGCGATGTTAAAAATTGTAGGAAAATATTGTTTCCTATTCTTTTTGAACAAAATTTCAAATTTTGGAAAGAAGTTCCTTATTGCACGTTGCGGGATGGGGGCTAAATGAAAAAATTGTAAACAACTTTTTTTAACCGTATTATGCTACAACCCAGTATTATTCTGCATACTTTTAGTATTTCGTGATTTAGTGTTTGAAAATTGTACCAATTCGTTTCGTTATTTTATTTTATTGCATACCTTTAGCGATAATTGGTATTTATTACTAGATTTGTACAGTCAGGGACCTATATGAGGGTCGTTTTCTTTCATGTTGGCTTTGTGATAGTCATGCTCATGTGAAGGGTACTGGCTTCAACGGAAGGCATTATGAAATAATTACGGCTAAGGAAAGCGGGAGTCGCTGAACATGTTTTTAAGTGTAGGGAATTCGATGTTGACATATATAAACTATTTAAGGAGGCCAAGAAAGGATTTCAAAATTTAAATTTTGATTTTGTCTCTATTAGTTCGAAACTTAAATCGTTGGATGATATGTTTGATACTTTTAAATGGCCCGAGGACACCGAGTCCTCCCCAAGATGGAATAAAAGCTTCTAGTAATCGCAATTTAATTGAACCAGTAACTCCTAACTTAGATAATGTGGACATTCTTTCTTATCACCGAAACAGTCGTCGTCTATCTGTCGTCTAATGATTATATTATTAGTTTTAAGGATTTTTTCAATGGTAATGATTAAATTTGAGTAATATTAAAAAAATCACACCATAATCATTAGTTTTTAGCAAAAAAAAATCATAAAAAATTATTTTTGGTTTACAACATTTATTGAATTCAAGTAATTATAAAAAATTTAGTACCATAATAAACAATAGCAATTTAATAATTTAAATTTTGTTATATGCATTGTCCCCAGATCGGGCTCAGGAGTATATTTAATTAGTTACATTTGAACAGCTTTATAAATTCAATTTGTTGAAATCAATTTAACGCTCATATAAGACATCACTGTACTGGAAAATTTGTAATAAAACATCGTATTATTTATATACTAAAATCTATGGTCTATCGTCTAATCTAAATGTTTTGTATAAAACATTAATTTTAAGATAGCCACGACAAATTTTTTGGTTTTTCACGTTGTGTCTAAAATTACCGACATTGTACGTTATACTTTTTACTGTTTTAATATTTGCCCGCCGGTATATATGATATTTGACGGGAATCCCATTTGTATCCTCGATATATTTTTGCTTGTCCAGGTATATAACCGCCTCGGGTGGGACAAACCCTTTTCGTAATGCTTCACTTAAATAATTTGCAGGTGTATAGTAGGGAGCCATTATTAAATTGTTTGCATAGTTTGTTATACAATGTAGTATATAGTTTCCTATTAAATGTATTATGTAATTGTCAATTCAAATTACATTTGACTTATTATACTTATTCAATTTCTTGTTTGATATAAACTTTGTGTGCTGACTTTGTGCTGTTCTGTACAGAGAAGTAGAGGCTTTTAAACATTTCCTTTCGAATATCCTTAATTTTACCATGAACGCCGGCGATACGTTGAACCAGACGCGACAGCCATATGTTATGACAGGACGAATTAACGTTTGATACATAATAGTTTTTACAACTGAATTTATATGTTTAGAATGAAAAAAACGCCTGTATACTTTATAAAAAAAAGCTTTCCTAGCCTTTGAGTCTATCTCATTTATATGTTCATAAAAGTATAAGTATTTGTCCAGGTACACCCCTAGATATTTAATTTTGTGTTTGTTCTCAATGCTCGTATTCGAAAGGTTTGATTTGATTCCGAATTGTTTCCAATTCCGTTTTACGTCGTTATTACATTTTCCTACTGGTGGCCGAAATACAATAGTTTCACATTTGTTAGTGTTTATTTTTAAATGGCAACCAAGGGCATAGTTCGGTATAACTGTTTCTAACTTGATTTTCTGCATTACCACCTTTTCAAACTTTTTCCAATTTGTCCGTTTAAAGTTAAATTTGAAAGTTGTCCCCTCATTCAAAGTTGTCATAACATTCGGCTCACTCTCAATTTTCACAATTAATTCCACTGCGTTGTGGTCGCTATCGTAATCCAATGTTTTGTTATGTATAAATCGAGGTATGAGACCGATCGAGGAAAGGATGGTGATACAGAAGCGTAAAGCTTCCATCTGAATTCTTTTTCGTTTTCCGACAAACCATTATTTAAGACTATTTCCTTTTGCGATATTAACAGTATTACCCCATTCTGTGTCCTTGCACTTCAAGTCTCCCGCTAGCACATTGTAATTAGAGGGTTGAATTTTATGTTTCGGGATTAGAGAATAAAAACAAATAAAATATTCCCCATGAAGATTTATACACTTTTGCATGCGTTTGAACCAATTGTCGAAACACTTTTGCCACTCTGATTGAGGTATCTCCAAACATGCATTCTGAATGCAGCAACCGCTTCTTCAGGTGTCGAAAAAGGTTGACCTCTCAGTTTGTTCTTTACGTACGGGAATAAAAAGAAGTCATTCGGTGCCAAGTCATGACTATACGGCGGATGACCCATCAAATCGTTGTTTTGGATGCTCAAAGATGCAGTTGTTTCAGCCGATGTGTGAGAGCACGCATTGTCGAGGTGAAGAGTGATCGGTCTTCGGCGGTTGGTTTTCCTGATTTCTTGGAAGACAACTGACAAACAAATGGTGGTGTACCACTCAGAATTCACTGTTCTGCGTTGTTCTAGTGGTACGGTTGCGACATGTCCGAGTTTTCCGAAAAAACTGGCGACCATTTGCTTGGAAGTGCTTCGGGCGCGAACAACTTTTGTTGGATTTGGCTCATCTTGCAGCACCCATACAGTTGACTGCTGTTTACTTTCGGGCTCATACGCATAAATCCAGGATTCATCACCTGTCGCGATGTCATCGACGTGTTTCGAAGCACCGCGATCATATTTTTGGACCATTTCTTTCGACCAATCGACACGGGCCTTTTTTTGAGCGATTGACAAATTGTGTGGGATCCAACGCGAACAAATTTTTTTGACAGTCAAATGTTTATGCAATATTGAATGTATGTTGGTCCCACTAATGCCTAAGGTTGTATCAATCTCACGATAGGTCACATGCCGATCTTGCAAAATCAGTTCGCGCACAGCATCAATGGTTTTCGGAACAACAGCTAATTTTGGACAACCTTCACGAATTTCGTCTTGGAGTGAACTACGACCACGATTGAATTCACCATACCATCGATAAACACTGGTCCTTGATGGAGCTTCATCACTAAAAATTGAATTAAGTTCATCCATGCACTGTTGCTGAGTTAATCCACGTCGAAAGTTCTAAAAAATAATCGCACGAAAATGTTCACGATTTAATTCCATGTTTGGGACGAGATGAATCTTTTAAGTTACTGTAAACAACACAAATAGCGCTCGTATGTCAAAACGTTCTGAGTACGCATAACCTCAAAAATTTCCAACTTTACGATAGAGCTGTCAGTTGCCAGATTGCAACACTAGGGTTGCCAAATCCCGAAACATAAAATTCAACCCTTATGTCTCAATTTTCTCACTCTTACGCTTTCTCTATTGCCGTTTCTTAGGCCTAAAGAGACAGTTTTTTTTTTTTTTTATCAAACCAACACTCAGGGGATGCCCCCAATAAATGCAGTGCATTGTGTTGGCGAAGGAAAATTGAGGTAGTAGAGGGTGGAAAGAGGGAGTAGTGTCTGTTGATATTTGCCTTGAATGTTTGTATGTCACAATTGGTGGGAAATACACTAGCCGGAAGTTTATTCCACATACGGACTGTACGGCTGAAGAACGAATTTTCTCTATAGTGTGTAGTGCGGTCAATCGGCCACTCGATAAAAAACGGATGAGAGTTCCTGGAAAGCCGCGTACTTCGGCTAAATATCCTCACGTCCGGCATAAGTTGACGGATGTCCGAGGAACACATACCGTGGAAATATCGATAGAACAGTGACACGCAACCCACATTTCGACGATGCTCAAGGGAGGCAATAGAGTTGGATACCCTACTGTCCCCTATTAACACCGTCGCTCTCCTCTGGACACGGTCGAGAAGCTCCAAAGAAGTCCTAGGAGCACCTGCCCATATATGGGAGTTATACTCCATCTTTGGCCTGATGTAGGTGGTGTAGATATTGAGAAGATCAGATGGAGTGAAGTATTTCTTGCACCGCTTCAAAAAGCCTAGACACTTAAATGCATCTTTCGACACTTCAAAAACATGTTTTTCCCAATGTTTTGCCAGAACATCAAGAGCGTCTGATTCATCAATATCCACACCGTACATAGACAATGACGACACACCTGGGTCAGCAATACGTTTATGCGACAGCAAACAACACTGGGTCTTACTCGCATTAAAATCTACTCTATTCCATCGACCCCATTCAACATTTATTGTCCGGCGTTTGACTTCAATCTCTTGAAGACTTGGCCTACGATCGAATGAATAAGAATGGCAGAGATTGCTGTCATCGGCAAAAGAGTAGATTGGATTCACAGTCTGACCCAGGAGATCGTCAATGAAAATAAGAAAAAGAGAAGGAGAAAGAACAGAGCCCTGTGGTACACCTGCAGTCAATTTATGCTCGTCGGATGAAACCTCATCTACAACAACTCGTATAGTGCGATCTCTGAGAAAACTCGATATAAATCGAGTGAAGTTATCACCGACACCAAAAGCAGCGAGCTTTGACAAGAGTGCATCCTGCCATAAGTTCTTGGAAATATCAAGAGCCACTACCTTACTCTCACCAAGCCGGTGGATGGATCGACTCCACTGTTCCGAAAGGAATGCCATCAGGTCTCCAGTAGATCTCATTCTACGGAAGCCATACTGCCGATCATTAAGAAGGTCATTGGACTCAAGATACTTCACTAGATGGTGGTTAACCATACTCTCCATAACCTTCGAGAGCGCAGAACAAATTGCAATTGGGCGGTAATTTGCAGGGTTACTTGCATCACCTTTTTTAGGGATTGGCTGGACATTAGCAATCTTCCAACGCGCCGGGAAGACTCCGGCACGGTATGCAAGGTTGAAAAGATTGCGCAGTGGACACGCCAGTGTCGAAGAGCACCTACTCAAGACCAGTGCAGATATGCCATCCGGGCCCGGGGATTTACCGACGACGAGATTCGCAAGAACCTTTTTAACTCCTCGCGTTCGAAAAAATATCTTGGGCATGGAACAAGATACGTAATTGATCACGGGGAGTGGTTGATTGCTATCCGGCAAGGAAGAGTTCCTTGCAAACATTTCAGCCAAGAGGTTAGCTTTATCAACCGGTTCAGTGAATGTTATGTCATCTTTAAGAAGAGTTGTGATAGAGGAAGAACTATCCTTTATTCTTCTTGCAAATGACCAAAAGTTCTTACTTCCACTAGGGAAAGAAAGAACTTTAGTACGAATACGCTGTTCGTGAAGAAACTTTTCGCGTCGAAGTACTTTGGCACACTTGGATCTTGCCTGTTTGCGTAGCAGTTCAGTATCAACGTTTTTATTAGAACGCCAGTCTCTGAACGCGTCCTCTTTGGATCTGACAGCATTCTTGCATGTCTGGTTATACCAACTTTTTTCCGATGGTTTAACCGAAATAATTTTCGTCGGAATGAATGAATTCATACCAATCAAAATTATCTTCTCGATCATTTCAGCAGCAGCATCTATGTCATTGTCCAGAAAACAAAGCTTCCAGTTAAAATGCTGATAAAAATTGTTGAGCTCAGCCCAACGTGCCTCTTCGTAGATAAAAATTGTTCGCTTCGGGACTGTGTTTGAAGCGAGACGAAGAGCTGAATACGAAAAGGACGCTGAAATGATACAGTGATCCGAATTACCCAGAGGTGCAAGCGTGTTAACTTCGTACTTTTCAGGGTGCGAAGTTAAGAAGAGGTCAAGTAAATTTTGGTTGTGCCCTTGAACACACGGAATGTGCGTCGGTTCATTCACCAATTGCGTTAAGTTATTATGAGCGGCGAAGAGCTCAGCGTATTGGTCCTCCGTAGTTGTATGGCTCGAATGCATTAACCAGGAGGAATTATGGACATTGAAATCACCAGCAACAACGATTTCACTGTCTGGATAATTCCCCAATATCTCAGAAATGGAATCGGAAAGGGTGTCAAAGCCATTAAACGATGCCTCCCTTCCCGCATTAGGACTTCTATAAAGAAATCCGAAATGTAGGACATGTGTTCCAATCTTGAATTTTACCCAAAGAGAGTTAAATTCTGGATCTTGTAAGTCGAAATGTCGCTGACTCTGAAACACTATGCCATTTTTTACATAAACCACAAGGCCTCTGTGGGAAATAAAAAGGGATAGAGTGTGGTACCCGGGAACGTGAAAATCCTGTGGATCAGAATCCTCGCGCACCTGGGTTTCACATAGAGCAAGAACATCAGGCCGATGAATATTAATATGAGAGTACACACCGAAAAAATTCGTTCTCAACCCTCGTATGTTACCATAATGTATAACAAAATTACACACCATTGCGACAAAATTACACACCATTGCGAACAAATTCACAGCAGTAAATACAAACAGTGAGTCCCCCGCCTTCCCGCTGATATCCACACAATGCTTAGTGTTATGCCTTAAGCACTGAGCAGCAACGAGAAGACGAAGAAAACACAGTCTATGCTGTACTGTATAGGAGAGGGAGCGGGGGACAACAAATGCACCACACAGAGAGAGGCATAAAAGCCCTTCGTGCGGTTGACGTAAACAGCCTTAGTTGATGTTGTTATTGTTTCCTTCTTTTCGTTTTGCACATTTTGTTGTTTTGTTTATTGTTTGTATTATCGTTTCGGTATTTAATAATTTTATTGTCTCGATTTTTTACCTCCTTTCTTTTCTGACTGAGCAGCTCGCGATGCAATTTACTGAACCATTGAAATACAAGCAGCGTTGTTTTCATCATTTGCAGTGCGACACACTTCATCGTCTCTTGGTTTGTTGCAAAACGGGTTTCAAACCAAGTACGGTTGTTGCGGCAGTTTTTATAGAGTTGGAAATGGGTTTCCACTGCTCATCATCATCTTTAGGGGGTGGGTTCTGTGCCAAAAATTGCGAGAGCTTCCTTGAGTAGGCTGTGGCTACGTCTGGTAATTGCAGCTTTCCGATGTCTAGCTTTCTCTCCGTCTGGTTTCGTACGATTTTCGAACTACTTAATCTTGTGCGAACCTTTGCTGCTACCAGGTAGTGATCAGAATCGGTCACTCGAACGTCCATTACGCTGGATGAGTGCCTTCTCTCAATTACCACGTGATCAATTTGGTTCTTCATTCTTTGATCACGGGATACTCAAGTAGCCTTGCGGATGTCTGTATGCTGAAATCTTGTACCACTAAAGACCATGGCAAAGTCAATCAGTCTCATACCGTTGTCGGAACTATCAGCATGTAGACTGATATTGCCAATAGTTGGATGAAACACATTTTCCTTATCTACTTCAGCATTAAAATTTCTTACCACAATATTAATTTCATGGCCAGAGCAGCGGTGATATGTCTCCTCTAGGCACTCATAGAATATGTCTTTGGCATCAAGATCATTCTCTTCTGCCGGTCATGCACACAAATTATTTCGCTTTTATTCGGATTGTGGCTATACGTTCACTCACAGGATTGAACCTAAAGACTAGATGTCGCAGTATTTTGTCAACTAATGTCAGCCTTATAACTTTCGAGGACATCTGCCAATTGTATACTTGCACCGAATCTATATAGAGTTCTTACATTCCAAGTGCTTATCCGTAAATCGTGGTCTTTATAACGTTTGCAGGGGTCGTCAACAAATATGGGCTGTTTATGTTTTCGTTTTTGGATGTTGACTGCCATTATGAACCAGTCCATCGGGTTTTTGCATTTGAACTACTGCCACGATATTTGACTGTAGCCGCCCATTATGAATCAGATGCTGACCAAGATGCAATATGACGAACCTGGATTTTCTCTTGAGGAGCTTCAGTGACAGTAACTTAAAAAGCCTGAGACGTATCAGTGATCGCATAACCAATCAGGCTGCTCATTCGTTTCTTTCGCCTTCTCACTCTATCTAGCTAACGGAGGGTTCCGATAATGCCATTCCCCAGGACACACTGCGTGGAAGTAGTGAGCTGCTTGGACTACCCAATGAATGAATCATTTCTGGCCACTCCCGAGTGAATGGTGATCATTTGTTGAGTTTTTTTGAGTCTCTTTTCTCGAATTTGTGCAAGACCTACCGCCCCTTCCCCTTTGTCACTACCTTGTACTTGTTAGTGCGAAACAGCTATTTATAGTGGAAAGGAACTGTTAAGTTTTGTAAACAAGTCAATGTAGGGGATAAAGACTAATTATTATAATTATTAATTAATTAGTAAATTTTTTAAAAATAAACACAAACACTACACATATTTTTAAACGCACACTGCCGTGTTTTATTTGGTGTGTTAAATTCGCACCCCGCAGGATATAACTCAAGTCGCAGCCGGCGTCACCGTAAAATCCCAAGTTTTAATAATAAATAAATGGTTTCCAATTACATTTTAAGAAGAAATTTTGAAAAGCTTCTCACAGCCAGTGAGCTATGCACTTTCTAGTTCTATACTGACTGATTGGGATTGGGACCTGCAAGAGGCGCCCACACTAACCATTGCACCACCGACGGCCACAAAATCGCAAGTTTTATGTGAAGATATTGTGATGGCGACGGATTTTTTTTGTATATTCGGTGTCATTGAAATTTCTTTACTGTATGTTCTTAGTTTGATGTCTAATATTACTCACCTAAATTTGTGGACCTTTTCATACTCCTGTATGCACATTTTACTTTGGGTGTAAGATACTTTGACTTCGTTGAATTGCTTATAGTTTTCGAATTTTTGGTACGGAAATCAAATTACTTTTGATTTTCAAATTACTTGGGGTTGTCAGTTCGTTTGTGAAAATTTATTGATTCGAGACTGCAGCCTTTAGAGTTGAAAAGCGAAACATAGTTGAATTTTACAAATTTGCAGTTTTATTCTGCAAGTCGAATTAGTTTTGTCCGACCCTGGAGGAAAACTGGGCAAACTTGTGAGTAGCCAAGTTCAAGATTATATATTACTGCCGTCTATATCAATCATCGTAAATTTCGAGATTCTGGACGAAATATATCTTCAATTGCCAGATACTAAATAGAGACCAAAGAACCTCCTGGAAAATTGGATTCAAGCGAACGAAACAACTCCAAACCATTCTAACCAAATTTCTGTCATAGATTTGTTGGAACCAAATGACGCACTGTGGTCCCAAATCAATTTTTTTTGGCAGAAATTCTAATCAAAAAAATTAAGAAATTGTAAAAATACATATTTTCCCAATGGCAACATTCCAAGCAAATCATCAGTAATAATTTACATAAAAAATGTAGATGGCAACTCTGCAAGTTTGGCAAGCATTGACAGTTGAATGCATGACACAAATACAAGGTAGTAGCGTCCCATATGGTTTCCTTCGTTTACATTTTATCGTACCCAGTAAATAAATGTCAAAGTTGTTTGTTTTGATTTCACCTATCTATGTTCACAATTGCACATGTATGTGCACATTTTTATTAGCTGACTTTGACAATAACTGGGTATGGAAATTACAACAATGCTAATGCCACTACCTTGTATTTGTATCATGGTTGAATGTTTTAGCAGGTGTCATTACTTCGATCTCAAAACAGTGTTGCAATTATATTAATAGTAAAGATTGAAAAAGGAAAGTATAAAAAAGTGTAATGGAAATTGAAGATCAAGGTAAGTAGTTTAAAAGCATAATTTAAAACTTTATTTTTGTTGTAACCTATATGTTTGGTAGTCGGAAATTTGGGTCTAGGCATGAACTTACACAGAAGTTTAAACGTGGAAGTATTCTAAGCAAATCCCAGCAAACTCATACAATTTTTATTTTAGCACAATTTTTGGTTAGGCGCTCCGAAATACTTACGTTTTGGCAAACAAACGGCCGCAAAGATGACTTGTTAGCAGATTGGGTACCGCAAAGAGTCAATAAAAATATAAAAGTTGACAAAATTAATGAAATTAAACACAAAACCTATAATTTTCTATCATATATTAAAAGATATTTACCGAAATATAATAACAAATTAGATAGATTTAAACAACGCCATTTAAGTTGGGTTTCCAAAACCATAATTATCGATATTGAGAAAAATGATAACGTGACCCCACCATCAAATATTGTAGGACGTCCCACTTTAACCTATAATAAGGCCAGCTTTCGGTTAAAAAGAAACTAGCAGCTGATTTATCATTGCAGCTTAATCATAATACACCACTTCTGGTTCATGCTGCCGCCGTTTCTGCAAAGAAGGCAAAACAACCCGATGTTTCATTCATATTAAAGAAAACACTGAATGCTCCTGGAACATCTACAGAAATAAGAAAAAACTTTCAATTCCAGAACCGATTCCTATGACCCCTGATGAAGCTTTAGCAGTTTTAATTGAATATAGGCTCTCAAAACACCAGTATATGAAGATGAGGCTTCACAACAAACAGCGAAACAGTAACATTTGCCCCACTTATCAACTATTACTTGATGCAAACCTTAAATGTAGACCGAGTGGTGTACATATTTCAGAAACCGTTGCTCAGGTGCTGTTACAAAATTTGTTGGACCACAAAGTGGATCGGATAGTTTTAATGCAACATGAAGTTTTTAAACAGTTTTCGAATATTAGCGAAGTAAAATTAATTGCTAAGTATGGATTTGATGGTTCGTCGGGGCAAACTATATACAAGCAAAGATTCGAAACAGAAATAACTGATTCCACTGATCAGTCATTATTCGTCACAACTTTAGTACCACTGTAACTGTTAGACCATTTGGATAAAGTCCTTTGGATTAACAGCACCCCACAATCCATCAGATTTTGTAGGCCGATAAAAATTGAATTTGCTAAAGCGACAGCAACTCATATATAGGAAGAAAAGGTTAATTTGGACACACAAATAAGCAATTTGAAACCGTTTATGTGTATTGTTCTTCAAGAGAGAAGCATTAAAATCAGCTATGACCTAAATATGACGCTTATTAATGGCAAAGTTTTAAATATTTTAACAGGAACTAATTCCTGTCAATGCCGTCCAATATGCGGATCAAAAGGGAAGCAGTTTCTAAAAACAGTAGATCTGAGGGTTTTCAACCAAAATCTGGAACACTTTGGTATGGAGTGAACCCTCTACATGCTTGGATACGGTTCTTAGAGTTTGTTTTAAAAATATCTTATAGAATCGGAATAAACAAGTGACAGATTAGAGGCGCAAACGATAAATCTATTATGGAAACGCGTAAATACGAAATCCAACGTAGAGTATGGGCAGAAATGGGACTTCACATTGATAAACCGAAACAGAATGGTAGTGGTATTACTAACGACGGAAACACGGCGAGAAGAGCCTTTTCCAATATCGAATTGTTTGCATCAATATTAAAATTCGATAAGGATGTCCTCAAACATTTTCGTACCATTCTGATTACAATATCGTGTGTTTATGAAGTTAACGTTGATACATTTCAAATCAAATATCCGTGGTATCCTATGTCAGCTACTGTTCATAAAATTTTAATACATGGTTCCCAGATCATTGCAGCTTCTGTTCAGCCAGTGGGTTGCTTCGGAGAAAGTGCATCAGAAGCTCGAAACAAATTTTATAAAGATGATATGTTGTCACACGCCAGACAAAACAGCAGAATAATCTTAGTGATATTTACCACAGGGCTTTGGACTCATCAGATCCACTATTGTCAAGTTTGTGTCTTACCAAGAGAAGAGTCCAAAATGAGAAAACGCAATTTCCTCGAGATGTTATCGATCTTTTGCAAGCCCCGCCATTTTGTTCCATAGATAATAGCTTGTGTATGGATGATGAGGAGAGCACCTCAGATAATGATGATGGATGATGATGAGAGTACCTCTGATAATGAGTGTTATGAAAATTCTTATGAACTGGATGTAGAAGAGTTTTAGATATGTATATAACGGGGTTTTCAATAAGAGCGCTACAAACGGTTTTTTAAATAAAACAAAGCCGGTTTTAGACACAAATGAAATTCTTTATTCCTGTGAAAGTACGTTCGATACCATTATGTATGGAACTCGATTTCTTTTGCATGGCCACCACGGGCACGCTTGCAGAAGTCCAGACGCTGAACCCAATTTTCGACTGTTTTCAAACATAAATCGGGCGATACTGCTGCAATTTCACGTTCGATATTCGTACGAATTTCATCAACCGTCGCTGGCTTGTTCGCATAGACCATAGACTTGACGTAGCCCCACAGGAAATAATCTAACGGCGTCAAATCACACGACCGAGGCGGCCAATCGACTGGGCCATTTCGTGAGATAACACGTTCACCAAACTTGGTTTCCAATAAATTGATTGTGGCATTCGCTGTCTGGCTTGTGGCGCCGTCCCGTTGGAACCACATGTCCTCCAAGTCCATATTATCCAATTGGGGCCAAAAATATTCGGATATCATTGAACGGTACCGATTCGCATTCACAGTAATGTGCCGGTATTGATCATCACGGAAGAAGTACGGCCCAATGACGCCGCCAGCCCATAAACCGCACCAAACCGTAATTTTTTCGGGATGCACTGATGACTCATGGATTACGTGTGGATTGCTGTCTGAGCAATAACGCATATTTTTCTTATTGACGAAGCCATTCAGCCAGAAATGAGCCTCATCGCTGATTGTTGAGGCGTCTTAAAGTTGGCCTCTTAAAGTTGAGGCCACTGACTCCAAATTTCGGTAGTAAATTTTAATAATTTCGAATCGTTGTTGGCTCGTATATCTCTCCATCTCTCCATGAAATGGCAAACCTTACTAAAGAGAAATGTCAAAAGAGCGGGAAAAAAATATGGCGTCGTTTGCTGTCCCAATCGATTCACTTTTGTAGCGTCTCTGTTGAAAAACCCGTTACATACATATTTCCTCTTACTTAAAAACTAAAATAATTTATAAAAGACAATGCACCTGGCTTTTGCTAATAATCATGATTTTTTTAACACATACAAGATAACTTAAAAACCCGTTAACAGGTTTAAAAAATATTCATTTATTCGTCATCAGGATAACAACATTATTTAGAAATGATATATCGCAAGTCGACAATTCATAGTTTAAGGGACAGCCTAATGGGTGTGGGATGTGGGCGTGGTCCGATTGGATGTTTTTTTTAATTATTTGTAAATCCCCCTATTATTATTCGAATTTATGCAAAAAAAAATTGATTTGGGACCACAGTGTAAAGTACAAATTTGGTTGTCCAACATAATCTGTCGCAGATTGCAGCGAGGGTCATCTATTTCTGTTATATGTCGTTGTATCATCAAATCAATCAACGAATATAGAGGACCCATTTTGCACAATCAATTTCATGAACTAAATCTTGGAAAATTGGATCGATTCGCAAGAGTTTTTATGTAAAATAGCATATGTGTAATATTACATCTCGATACATCTAAACAAGACACCTCCAATTTAACATTACCTCAGTGAATATCTCTTAACAACCCGACAACAGGCCTGCTACCTACGTAAGAAATCATTAAGTGGTGAGTACAAATTATGTTATAAATAACGAAATATTCACTGCGTACATCTGACTTTTGCACATATTCTTTATTTGTTCTGCTCAATCCAAACCGAAAATTACACAGATTAACTTTTAAGTGTTATGAAAGTACAATAATTTCAATATAATTTCTAATTAATTTTTTTTTATCCGTAAAATTTCATTGGTGTAACAATATATAACAACATATAAAATTAGTTTAAATATTTTCTCAATTCATTTATTACATATTTCACCGATTTTTTTTGATTTGTTTTAAAATGTTGACAATTTGCATTTGCTGAACAGTGACCCAATTTTAATTCTAACCAAATATCAGAATACACCCAGCGAAATAATTATAAAGGCAATATATTTTTTCTCGGTATTCTCAATGCATTGCGTTTTTGGTGTAGAATTTTAATAAATATATGAGTCACTAGGTATATTATGCCAGAGAATGTAAACATTCGATCTCTTTTATAAGTTAACTGAGAAGGGACGTTGTTTTTTATATTTCTAGTGCGAAATATATATAAAGGCAACATGAAAAAGGACCCGTATTCAAACAGTAGTAAATAGGAATTTAAACAGAAATGAGTTTTCTTTGGTTGTTATTGTATTGTTTTAAAATTCACGTAGGTTAAATTAAGAAAACATATCAATTTATATAGAATACCTGGTCAAAAGTAGATAAGTAAAAAAAGGGGAAATTTTAAGATTATCATGATGGAGGGCGCTCCAATCGGGAAATTTAGAAGGGTTTGAGAAGATATAGCTGTGTCATTGACAATTTTATAAAATAGGGTGGTCAATATGGAAACACAAACGACCAGTAAGGACACCGCTGATCAGTGAAAGCGCCAAAATAGAAATCAAAAGGGTTGCTGTTAAGGAAAACTTCGGTGATAAGGAAATTATTGCTGAATTGAGCTTGGGAGCAAGGTTGGGTCGTGTTCAACAAGTAATAAAACGCGACTTGACACTGTCATGTGGGAAAAAGTATGCAAAACTTGGTCTAATGCCAAGACATGAATTAGCCAGATCTAAATTCGCTGAAATGCACAGATTTTTGGATGAGGAGTGATATTTACCGATGGAGAAAATTAAATTTAGATGGACCTGATTTCTCGGACAAATATTGGCGCTTCAGAGATTTTTCCAAAATTATGCGTCAGCGGCGAAATTTTGAGGGTTTGGACAGGTATGAGTTATAGAGGAACCACTCCAATATGTCTCATTTTGACAAAAATGGACGACTATTGGATGTCGTCTTCGTTAATTCTGGAGAGGAAATTGGTGTCCCAGAATTGATCATCCAGCAGACAACGCAGCAGTACATCGGCCTAAGAAAACTTCAAAGTTTCTGGAGTCCAGAAATAATACCAGCTCTTGACTGGCGTGCACTTAGTTCTGGTCTTTATCCGATCGAGAACCTCTGGTCTATTTTACCTACACAAGTTTACCACCTAGGCCGCTAGTTGAAGAATGTCAAGGATCGAAGGGTACAAATTCAAGAAAATGGGACTTAACTAACTTAAAATACTTGGTGTTTTCATTTCCATCATTCTTTCAATTCTTCTGGGGGTTCTGGATCATAATTGATGTGTTAATGACATGCTTAATTGCTTTTTTGACACTAATTGCTTCTTTTGTGACATGTTTGACACTAATTGCTTTGTTAGTGACATGCTTAATTCCATTTTTGACATTAATTGGTTTTTAATTGTTTTTTTAAATAGGCCAAGTGGATCGTGTTCATGTAAAGTTTGATTTTATTACGTGTCATTGACATGGGTGCCCGAGTTTAATGTTTTTTTTTCAAGTGGTTGAAGTGTGAAGTTGACATGGGTTGAGAGTACAGCTACTAAGAGTTTCTGATCGCCCAGGCTTTGAGTACGTCTTAGTGAATATATTTGTGTTTTCTATTAAATTTATTTTTCTTGTGTGTATATTTTGTCAAGTGGTTGAAGTGTGAAGTTGACATGGGTTGAGAGTACAGCTACGAAGAGTTTCAGATCGCCCAGGCTTTGAGTACGTCTTAGTGAATATATTTGGGTTTTCTATTACATTTATTTTTCTTGTGTGTAATATTTTTCAAGTGGTTGAAGTGTGAAGTTGACATGGGTTGAGAGAACAGCTACTAAGAATTTCTGATCGCCCAGGCTTTGAGTACGTCTTAGTGAATATATTTGTTTTGATCGGGGTTTTTTCTATTACATTTATTTTTTCTTGTCTGTAATGTTTTTGAAGTGGTTGAAGTGTGAAGTTGACATGGGTAGAGAGAACAGCTACGAAGAGATTCTGATCACCCAGGCTTTGAGTACGTCTTAGTGAATATATTTGTTTTGATTGGGGTTTCTATTACATCTATTTTTTCTTGTGTGTAATGATTTTTTTAAGTGGTTGAGGTGTGAAGTTGACATGGGTAGACAGTTCAGCTACTAAGAGTTTCTGTTCGCCCAGGCTTTGAGTACGCCTTAGTGAATATGTTTGGTTGGGTTTTTCTATCCGTCTCTCTGCCAATGTATTATTTCTATGAACCCTTATTAATGTCAAGTGTTCGATGCGTTTTCTTTAGACCACACTACACATTTTCTCCCTTTGCTTTATACAACACAACACAATACGCGTTGTTCCCCAATAAATACCATGTGGCTCGTTCGTTGAACACTTTACATACAAAGTATCCTAGTGTGGTTAGAAATATGATCATAGAAACATGAACACTAATTTCCCAATAAAATATGAAACGTTCCTCATCCGTTTGCCTAATGGTAGTGTAATAAACATTGTCAAGTGGGTTATGTCGATCGGGCTGCTTCAGATCGACAAAATATGGCACGTTCCTTATAGCCATTACAAAATTGACTTGTGTATAAATGTCTTCTAATTTCAACGAGAGTTTTTACCATTTAATGTATCGACAAATATAAATGCAATGTGAAGTGGGTTATGTCCGTCGTCCTGGTTCTAATCGGTGAAATACGGCATGTTCTTTAAAGCCGTGGTTCGTTACTCATATGTATTGAAATATACTTCTTGGGTGGTATTAGATGTTTGTAGGAGTGTAGTTATCCCTAAGTATTCCTATTTGAACGAGTGCTTACACATGTGATATTTCTTGATATTACATTATCCCCGTCCACCAATGAGAAATGAGAGAATGTAAGGAATTATTTGCAATAATCTTTGGTCGCTACTTTGGGGTTTGAAATCACTGACCGTTTATTCATCATAAACACAACACATACAAATCTTCTAAAACTGCTCACAACGGGAAAATGGAATTTGAAGGAGACGTAATTTTTTTGGAGACACAGGATGACATCCCAAACAACCAGATGGGATACTATAGTTTGGCAGAATTGGTGGAAGATGCAAATATCTACATTATAGATGATTCCGCACCCGCCACCTTTAGCGAGATCACGATAGAACAATCGCAACTTGCTGTTCTGGAACCGAAGGATGGTGTGGACGACGCACTGTGTTGCGGCTAGTGGAAAAGTAACTTTTTTCCGATTATTTTTTTCAGTGTTTTTAATGATGCAATTTTGTCACAGACATTCCAAGTAAACAAAAAACACATAAAGCTTATTTTTATGTTGGCCCGTTGATTTTTAATTGATTTTAGAAGTCAAATATACAAAATTTTCACGAAAAGAGGGGATTTCAGGGCTGTATTCAAAATGATCTCATTTGATTTTGGTGACAGATATTTTGATTCGGAAAAAAAATCTGCCTTCGGACAAGTATCTTCTGTAAAAAACAGGAATGTTGTTTGAGACATTTTCATATGCACCTTTTTTAGAGCGAAACCCCGACTAAAGGTCCATTTTTCCTTTAAATTTGGGTTATGTAAGCAATATCTAAAAAGTCCCAGAGAGTCCCAGTTCCAAACCACTACAGAAATGTTACATAATTTGTTTTCAACGAACTGTGAAAAAATCAGCTGCCCATACCTGCCCTCCTGGGAGTTATAGCGATTTTAGTATATCACTCTCAGTATTTATTCCATAGAAATAGACCGGAAATTCTCGGAATCACTTATTGAATAATTTAATCATATTGGTTTTCGGGTGACTTTCCGTCATCCCACGTCAAATTTTTATTATTTTCAGACCGGTTTCGGCTAATCGCCATTTTCAGTGTTTTCTTTTTTGTCACTAATTAGTCCGCATGTGTGTCCGTCTTTATATAGTGTTTTCTTTTAGCTTGTGGTGGTACCCTTCTCTCTCTCTGTTGTTTTACTATTTTATTCTCTCTCTTTCGCTCTCTCTCTCTCCCCCTTTGTTTTTACGTCTAGGTAGGTGGGTGAAATAATCCGTTATTGCGCGCTTATTTGTATTGTTTTTATTTTGTGGTTTCCCTTCATTTACTACATTTAATTGCTTTCTGATGCGTTTTTCATATAAGTGTTTTAATGGTTCGAATATTACATCAGAATATATAATTATAATTTTGACAGTCAAGAATTATGGAATACATTAAAATTTCCTATCAGGAACTGCATGAGTTGATGCAACAGAGTAAAACTAGAAACGTGGAGGATGTTTTGGAATTGCTTGATCATGAGCATGGAGTGAAAAGTAGTTTAATATTTCCAAACATAAAAGATAAATTGAAAAAGTTTGTCAATAAGTACAATACACGTCTTCAAGATTTTAACAGGATGTATGAACGGCTTGGAGCTACGGACTGGATTCAAGAGGGCTATATTGAAGTTGGAAATCATCCAACTACTTCAAAATGAAAACCCGAACCTAAGGAAAAGAAACTGCTGGTCTCTATGTAAAGAAATATTCGTGGCATTATATGCCAACAACTGTCCACAAGGTTCTTATTCATGGAGCTAAAATAATTCGTTCATTTTTGGTCCCCATTGGCCAACTATCAGAAGAAGCATTGGAAGCAGGAAACAAGGACTTCAGAAACACAAGGCTTTACCATGCGACGAAAACATCAAGAAAAGACAATTGTGAAGACATATTACATTATCTGCTCGCCAATTCTGATCCCGCAATCACAAGTAGGAGAATACTGAAGGAGAGGAAACACCTGGAATTATCAGAGGAAGCAATGAACTTATTGGTAGATGACTGATAATTTGTAATTTTTCTGTAGAATGCAATAAAATATGCCTGTGTTATAAAATAGTATCTTCAAATTTTTTTTTTATTCTACATCTATTCTAGCACTCCACAAAAATGAGCATAACTCTCTTAAAACTGAAGCTATTGACTTCAAACCGGTATCAAATTAAAGCTTTTATTGCCACCTTTCAAATAAGAAATGAAATAGATTTTGGTTTTATATAAAATTTCAGAGTTTTTCAACAAATATCGAAAAATCATGAAAATTTGACGTTTATAATTCTTGTTCGGACCACCCTATAGTTTATTTAAAAAACTAATCATAGGGTATTTATCAGAAATAAAAGAACAATTAAAATAAATTTTTTTTGTAAATTTTTCGAACAATTATTTTTTTTTTTTGACTTTTGTTGAAAATTTGACCCAACAATTTTTTTCGGTGTAAATTTTTTTTTCACTCATTCTGTTTGGGATTTCATTCTGACCAATCTGTAGAAGTTTCTCATCGATACAATTAAAATTACAGTTTAGGCAATATGATTTCCAAAAAATTCCGGTTTCGCAACACTGTGCGACGGTGATAGAGTAGAATCAGAAGTCATAGTTATAGATGACGATAGCTTCGATTCTGTTGGCTGTGAGCGAAATTTTTTCAACCTAACACAGGAAGCCGAAAAAATATGCGATTTGGACTCCGTATTATACAAAAGTGTGGCTCAAGAAAATATAGATATAGTAAAGGCTGAGTTTGAAAGCTCGTACGACGATTATATTTTCAGAGACATCAATATAGCTGATTTAGACGGAATAAACAGATAGGCGGAGTTTGAAAGCTCCCAGAATGATGAGTTATTTAAAAATTTAGATTTAAGTTTGTATCAATATAATTTAAATCATATAAAGGCGGAATTTAATAGTTCCCAAAATGATGTAATATTTAGAAATATAAATATATAATGAAATACATATAAATGTAAAATATATATTTTCTTCAAATTAAAAAACATATGCATTTTTGGAGTTTCTTTAACTATTTATATTGATTGAGATTAATATAAAAACTAGAATTATTTGGGTGAAAAAAAGACATAAGTCTAAATTAGAAAGAGAAAGAGGAAATTATGTATTAGAAAAAGATGTAGGAAAGTATATTATTGTGGAAGATAATGTAAGGAGTGATAGAAAAGTAAAACACTATAAAAAATCAACCCATTTAGTATGACTTTTTAGAATAGTTTTTTGATATAAATATTGCAATAATCTCATACAAGCTCAACAGTGTCCACCATGTCTTCAAACGCACACATTGTCTCATCCTTTAACTCACTAAATTTTAAAAAGATCCTTTACATTAAGGATATGGAGGAAAACCAGAATTTTGTCATTGGGTGCTATCGGACAACTACTAAATATGGGGATGTCATTGTCCTGCAGTTGGGAGAAAGAATTTTATATCTTCCTAAGAGATTCAATACTTTGAATGATGGAGTGATTGAGAGTTTATCCAGCGGATCGTTTACTATTTCCAAGATTCCTTTGAAGGACGATGAAGACAAGTCCCTTTGCAAGCTGGAGATACATGAACATTTACCTCCAAATTCATTTTATCCCTCTTACTCTGACTACTAATTTAATTATAGAGAATATGAATGAATGTGTAAATAATTTTATTGACAAACAATTTGAGTGTTTTTTATATTTTCAAAAGTTTGAGGCAATGGGTACAAGGGAATCAGTTTTCGATTAAGTTTTCATTCAATGAGTAAAGCTAAATCAGGCAAGATGTCTGAAATAGACCAGTTTTTGTTCGAGTTTGAAAATTTGATTTTTGAGGAACATTTACAAATAATACAATCATTCAAACGAAGATATGGGGATGCGGATTCATGCAGCTGCATTCATGTAAATGAGGAGAAGAAATATATTGAAAAAATAATGGCAAAGTATATAAAACTAAACGGTTTAGTGCTCCCTACCCGTCGATTCTTGAACGAAGCCCAAGCTCATTATTTATGAGTCGTGAGGAGAAAATACGTTCGGGATCCTACGATGTAGTTGGATAAATTTAAATGCTAATGTATTAAATCGATTATATTTTAAATAAAACACATCAAGTTAAAAGTCAAAAATTTTGTATTTCTTTCTTAATTTGAACTGATAGAGAAATTTTAAACATAGATGGCCACAGTTATACGTATTATATTGTTCTCTCTTATAGTTGTATGTGATGTTTTTTCCTAAATAATTCAACACTTCGACGGGAGGTTGAAGATTTCCAAAACTGTCAAAATATTCAGCATCATTATTAATTTTCTGTAAGCTACCCAATGTGATCCCGATCCTTTATATGTATCCAAATTAATGACTCCACATTCTCTGCGATAAGCTTTTTTCGGTAGCTGATCTCTCATATAAACTCCTCTAAAATGTGATGTATATTTTTTACCAAATAATTTCAGATCCACGTCGGTTAGAGGCCTTTCGGGTAGCTATGACATTAGTTTTTTGTCAGACTATTAGAGAATATACCATATCCTTTTTTATATGGTTTGAGGTAAAGGCCTTTTCCCACAGCAATAGCTTCCATTGCTTTATTGTGTCTAGCATGTTCTTCGAACTGTTGTTTCGCAGCTTTAGCAGAGTTCACCGCTCTTGCAATCGCTGAGCCACCAGAAGCTAATGTTCCCAGTGCTCCAAGTGCAGTTAAAATGGGTATTAGAGGTAGAAAGTCTCCAACTTTAGGTACATGAATAATTCTAGGGACAATGACTTGTGCTTTCTTTCCTCGAAATGATTTTTGAATAGCTTTTCGTGCAGTTTTGATGGCGCTATTAATATCTTGCGGTTTTTTATTTCTAAGGATAATTGTTGCTGCTTTTACAGCATTGTTAAAAATATTTCTTCCACATATTTTTTTGGATTTTTTATTTTCCATCCCCATACCAAATTTCACTTTGGTTTTCATTGCGTTAGTAACACAGTATGCGTTTGCTTTTTCTCCTAGTGAACTATCTTTAGCCTTCACTCTTCGCCAAGCCTTTTCTGCTAATACTTTGTCCGCTTGATGTCGGTTATTAATATCAGTACTTTGGGCGTAGGCTATATCATGCACTCTGCATGCTGCATCTAATGGATTTATTCCTCTATCTTCTCTTTGCAATCGTTTCTCAAGCTTTGTTCCAGGTCCACAAAATTGATAACCAGGTAAATGAAGTTCTATTGGTAGTGAATTAAGTAAATTATTCACTAATCGTCTTCCATGAACGTTTCTTTTGGATGTAACTTTGTTTTTTGAGTACATAATCATTTTATAGTTTTTTTCTGAAAATATGTTATTATGTTGTATTATATGAATGGTAATTTTTTAATATATATTCCGTGGAAAGATGCGTTTAATAAAGTAACGTACTAATATTTGCGTGAGAAATTTAGATTTCACTCATAAAAATCAAACGTATATGAGATATAGTTTTTTATTACCCAATTCTATGCGAGCTTTAATAGTGGGTCCTTCTAATTGTGGAAAGACTAATGTTATGATCAGTTTAATCGAAAGTCCAAACGGATTAAAATTTGAAAACATTTATGCATACTCAAAGTCTTTATATCAACCAAAGTATGAATACTTGAAAACATTAATTTCATCTGTAAAGGGAATGGGATACTACACATTCTCCGACCATGAAGAAGTTATACCCCCAGATACCGCCAAGCCAAATTCAATAATGATATTCGATGATGTGGCATGTGAAAAGCAAATCAATATTCGATCATATTTTTGTATGGGACGACATAAGAATATTGATTCATTTTACTTATGTCAAACATATACATGTATCCCTAAACATCTTGTGCGGGATAATGCAAACATATTACTTATTTTTAAACAAGATGAGATGAACTTGAAACACATCTATAATGATCACGTTGGGAGTGGTATGGGATTCAATAATTTTTATGACTTAAGTCGAGAGTGTTGGAGGGACAAGTATGGATTTCTATTAATTAACAAAGATGATGAAATTCAATGTGGACGTTATAGAAAAGGCTTTGACAGCTTCATTATTGTTTAGTTGTATTCTAACTTTCAATAATCGCATACCTAACCAAATTTAGCAGATCCATTCCGAAACAGTTCAGTCCAAAGCGGTTCAACAACAGTTCCATACCAGTTGAAAGCGGTTCCAAACTAGTTTAATACCAATTCAAAGCGGTTCCAACCCAGTTGATCAAATCGAGAAAAATTTTGAAAATAAAATTTGAAAGTATAAAATTGGGTGATGCTGAGACAGTTGAAAAATTGGAAAAATCATTAAAACCTTTAACAGAACGAGAAGTTATCAGACGAGAACAGAAATAAACAAATTCAAAAGAACTCTCTCCATATTTCCAATCATCTTAAGAGAAAATATGAAGATATTTTGCATACGAGCACACCAAAGAAGAAAATTATGAAGCAAGAAAATTTTAAATTTACTACCTATAAGCAGAATAATGCAGACGCTGAAGAAGACGATGATGAGGAAGATGATGATGTAGTTAAAGGCGAAGAGAGTGTTCACAATGATACATTTCATTCACAAGCAGATGATAATGATTTATCATATTTAGAAAGAAATGAAAAACTTGATAAAGTATATGGTCCTCATAAAGATAAAACTGGCACATGGAAACTTGGGAATGTTGACATAAAAGTAAATAATGATAAAATTATTATTGGGAATCAGAATTGGGCGGCCACACCAGGATTATATGAGCTCCTTTTTTATAAAAATCCGAAACATTATGACACATCAGAATTGGAAATATATAAAACGATACTATTAAATACAAATGCACACAAGAAAAATTTTGATCCTAATGGTCAACTTAAAGGAAACAGAGGGTATAAATATAAAAAGATAATCAAGAAAATGTTTAATATTACGCACACCGGTAAAGGATTAATGACGGTTAATCTTCAAAACCCTAACTATATATACTGGGATGACCCCAACGAAATTGTAGAACGATTAAAGCTGTTGATGGCATCACAACATGCTGGCAACAACAACCACAATAATGAAATAGTTTCAATTATTGAGGAACTCAAAGAAGCCAAAATTATAAAATAATATTGCGATATAATATTAAATTCATAATATGACTCTTGACAAATTCGGTCATTATTATAATCATAAATATAACTCAGAAATATTAAAGAAAAATGTTTCAAAAATTTTGGACATCTCTCTGGATCAAAGTAATAACATTAGCATCCAGGATAAAAAAACCAAAAATTTGGCTCACCCGTCAGAAGGAACAGATGCGGTCAACAAAGACTATCTATATTCGCAAGTCAACCACGTCCAAGAGGTATTAAAAAGAGGTATCAGCAAGGAAGTTATAAAAATCAGAGAAGAAATAAAAGACTTGAATCAAAAAATTAATGACATTTATGATTTAATGAAGTCAATACCATCAATAAAATAATGGAAAAAAGAGCCATTGTGAAAGAACTTCATAAGCAAGCGCGAAAGAATTATGGCAAGCGGATTTAGTGGAAATGGGTAATTATTCAACTATAAACAACGGATACAGATATTTGCTTACAGTCATCGATACGTTTTCAAAATATGCTTGGGCTGAATCAACTAAAGCCAAAAATGCCTCTGATGTTTCTAAAGCTTTTCAAAGAATATTAAGTTTGGGACGCATACCAAAAAATTTACAAACCGATGATGGAAAAGAGTTTTTCAATAAGGACTTTAACAAATTGATGAAAAAATATTCGATTTATCATTACTCTACATATAGTGTAATGAAGGCGTCAATTGTGGAACGATTTAATCGAACTTTACAGGGTATGATGTGGAAAGAGTTTAGCAATAATGGAACATATCACTGGATTGACAGTTACAAAGATTTAATTAAAAGTTATAATAATAAAACCCATCGAACAATCAAAATGGCTCCAACTAATGTAAATTTGTCTAATGAGAATATATTGTTGAAAACAGTATACAATCACCTTAAATTATTTAAACCATCTAGATTCCGTATTGGAGATAACGTACGAATTAGTAAATATAAAAATATTTTTGATAAAGGATATACACCCAATTGGAGTACGGAGATATTTAAAATTAAATCTATACAAATCACAAACCCCGTTACATATTTATTGGAAGACTATCAAGGGAATCCTATTAAAGGTGGATTTTATAAGGAAGAGATGCAACGTACACGTTTTCCAAATACATACCTCGTTGAAAAAGTATTGAAATTAAAAGGAGACAAAGCATTTGTAAAATGGTTGGGATTCTCGTCGCAACATAATTCATGGATAAATAAGAACGAAATATTGTGAAATCATTTAACATGAAATAAAATAAAATAATATTAATAAGAACTAATTACGTTGTATTTTTATTTCATTTGCTGTTTACTCTTTACAATGTCAATAACTTTAGCATTGAGCGGAAATTCCTCCATCTTGACAGCAAATTACTGCCCTCCAATAGATTTATCTGTTGATTACGAATGTTCTCTTATTGACTTTCATTCATATAATTCAGTTCCAAATGTGGATTATGATAATAACTTATTCCATACTGGAGATAAAGTGATTGAAATACCAATTGGTTCTTACGAATTGCAAGACATTGTTGATTATATAACTAGCGTAACTAATTTTAACAAATCTATTGACATAGACGCTAACAATAACACATTACAAATTGAAATAATAGCAACACATGATACAATACACTTCAATCGAGAACGTTCTATTGGACAACTATTTGGTTTCGATGGAGTTTTAGCACCAAATAGAAAGCATACATCAAACCTTCCCGTGAATATTTTAAAAGTCAATGCTTTACAAATTCAATGTAGTATTATAACAGGAGCATACATGAACAATTTACCAGCACATACACTTCATGAGTTTGCATTAGACGTTCCTCCAGGGTATAAATTAGATGTAATACCAAAAAATCTTATTTAGTTACCAGTAAATGTGAAGGAAGTAAGTTGTCTAACAATTTGGATTGTAGATCAGCACGGTCGCCTAATAAATTTTCGAGGTGAAGAAATTACCCTACGGCTACACCTAAGGCCAAAGTTGAAATGATAATTTACAACAAATATAAGAATAGAAAAACTGGAATCAACACTCCTATTCAAGCCGTCAAACTAATAAGACCACGTTTAACAGAAGAGAATAAATTATTTTTACAATCACTAAACCTTCAATTAAATCGCGATGTCTGAAATATTAAACGTTAGAGAAAAACCAATTTTGGATGACACTATTATAAAAAAGAATACCATAGTTACATACCCTATATTCAATCATTCAAAAATAATGATGAAATAAGGATATTACTACAAAATCAAGATTTGTATGTTCTTCCCTGTGAAAGCTACTTGTACATAGAAGGAAATGTGAGAAACATAAGCGGTGAAGAATCTCCGAATGGTCGACTTAGAAATAATTGTGTAGCTATGAGATAAATGGTATCGAAAGTGATCGAACCCGATACTTGGGTAATGCAACTACCATTAAGAATTATATCTCCCTAAACGAATTCGAGAGCAATATGATGAGAAATGCTGGATGGAGTAATAATGGGGATTTAACCATGAATTCATATAATTTGTATATCCCCCTAAAGTTATTACTAGGATTTGCTGAAGATTTTAATAAAATTATATTGAATAGTAAACATGATTTAATTCTTCTAAGAAGTGCAAATGATGCCAGCGCATATTATTCAACTGATGAAAAGGATAAACTGCATCTAACAATTACAAATTTTACTTGGAGAATACCACATGTACAACTATCTGACTCTAAAAAGATACAAATTATGAAAACTGTTAAGGATGGAATATCTTTACCAATAGCATTTCGTAGTTGGGATTGACATTTCAACCCTACTTTTCAGGGCGGGATAAAACACATTTGGAATGTTAAGCTATCTACAAACAGAGAAAGACCACGATTTATTATTTTCGTATTTGAAAAAGATAATAAATTTATATACTCATTTGACGAATATAAAAGTACATTTGAATTCAGATACTTATCCTTACGATGATTTAAATTTGAAGTTTGGGGATAATCGCTATGCTATTCTATACGATATGTATGCACAATTTCAACAGAACTACTATATGAAAGAACCTCAACCGCTACTTTCATGTGAAAAATTCAAAGACGTCGCAATTACTGTGATTGATGTAAATCATCAAAATGAGATGATTAAGAGTGGGCCTATAGATGTAAACATTCAATTTTAGACCGGTGAACCCATTCCTAGAAACACATCTGCATATTGTTTAATTCTTCATGATCGCTTAATTGAATACACACCTTTAACTGGAATTGTACGCAAAATTCATTAAATAATATAGTCTGTAAATATAAGTATATATTTTGATACTTACACCTTTTCTATAATCTAAAATTAAAGACAAATAAACTGTATGTTTTAATATAAAGATATTGTGTTTTATTTATTTTAATCTGTTTTGTATTATATAGTTGTTATTTACAGTCTTAAAGTATATATAATCGTTTAATTTAAATTATAATAAATAAAGAAAATAAACGAATAAATAAATAGATAAGGAAATAAATAGAAATATTCCTAAATAAATATATTAGTAAATAACAAATAGCCTTAAACTTAAAAATGCTCAATAATAATTTAAACGTCAGTCCATGAAATTATCGTTATAAAATTCGATGTCTCTTATAAGCAAATCTAATTCTGAGTTGAGATTATCATTTTCCTCAATCTCAAAGTGATTCCATGCATATGTATTAATTCCATTACTTCTAATTTTACGTTTAGTATCTGTTGGACTTAGTGTAACCTTGTGAATTTTTTCTGTGAGCATATTATGTAATTTAGAAGTAAATGTATACATAGAATCACTTGAAATTTCCTTATTATATAGACAATGCTTATAATTTTCTATTGTGTATTGCATTATAACACATTTTTTAACCCCCTTTGCTTTTTTTACCTCTTCGTCATTTTCTACGGTAAAGGAGTACCTAACCTAACCCAACAAACTCTTTCATAATTTTTCCCGAATTTTCATCCTTCATCATACCTATAACTTTTGTATTCAACCGGGGGAAATTGAATATATTATTCTCTGGATAATCGAATGTATCAAACTTCGATGTTATATCGAATTTAATATCCTGGTAAAAATCGTTTGTTGTTATGGAATAAATGAAAGAATCTGTGTCCATATAGTTTAACGTTAGATTGTCATTGAACTTAGGTTTCATATACCCGTAATGGAATATACATTTCATATACCCGTACATTTTCCATTTGGACATTTCGAGCACACAAAACCGTAAGTAGATCGGCTTATTGTACTTGGACTTGGTTCTGTTCATCTGTATTGCCCATAAATTATCAGTAAATTTTGATATGCCATGAAAGTTGGGTTTTGCAATCAAAGCCTCCGCTCCTAAATGGTTTTTATTTGTTGTCTCCCATTTGGTTACTAATTTCACATCCTTCCTATTGTCAATATTCTGCATTGTTTTGCCATAAACCGCATTGTTCAGGAGTTTACAAAAATTTCTTTCAAAACTATTTTTAGCTACTGTCCTATGATGTGTGTTTAAATCAATATATGTTTTTAACCATGGGACATGGGACTGTCCGTGGAGGTGGAAAGTTTCTGATTGCCATCCACTTGGGAGTGGCCAGAAATGATTCCAAGCAGCTCACTACTTCCATGCAGTATGTCCTGGGCAATGGCTTTTCGGAAACCTCCGTTAGCTAGCTAGAGTGAGAAGGCGAAACAAATGAGCATCAAATCAGGTTTAGTAGGTGACTGATGTCACTGAAGCTCATCAAACAATCGGGCATATTCTTTTGTCCTTAGAAGGCGGATGAGCCAAACATACGGGCCAACGGCGGATAGAAACTAAAAGAAGAAAATCCAGGTTCAACATATCGCATCCTGGTCAGCGTCTGATCCATAATGGGCGGCTGCAATCAAATATCCTGGCAGTAGGTAAAATGCAAAAACCCGGTGGGCTGGGTTTGCCTCCCGCCACCGTTCATAATGGCAGTGAAAATACAAAAACGAAACAGAAAACATAAACAACCCCTATTTGTTGACGACCCCCGCAAACGTTATAAGGACCACGATTTACGGATATGCACTTGGAATGTAAGAACTCTATATAGATCCGGTGCAAGTATCCAACTGGCAGATGTCCTCGAAAGTTATAAGGCTGACATTACCGCTATCCGGGAAATGCGATGGACAGGACATGGCTGCACAAGAAAAAGAAACTGCGATATATACTACAGTTGCCATGAAAAAAACATGAATTTGGTTGTGGATTTGTAGTTGGCAAAAGACTGCGACATCTAGTCTCTAGGTTCAATCCTGTGAGTGAACGAATAGCCACAATCCGCATAAAAGCGCAATATTTTTATATTTCCCTAATTTGTGTGCATGCCCCGACAGAAGAGAAAGATGATGATGCCAAAGACATATTCTATGAGCTCCTAGAGGAAACGAATGACCGCTGCCCTGGCCATGACATTAAGATTGTACTAGGAGATTTTAATGCCAAAGTAGGAAGGGAGAATGTGTTTAATCCAACTATTGGCAATTTCAGTCTGCATGCTGACAGTTCCGACAACGGTATGAGACTGATTGACTTTGCCGCGGCAAAAACATGGTCATTAGTGGCACAAGATTCCAGCATAAAGACATCCACAAGGCTACTTGGGTATCCCCTGATCAAAGAACTAAGAACCAAATTGATCACGTGGTAATTGATGGAAGGCACTCATCCAGTGTAATGGACATACGTGTGATCAGAGGAGCTAACATCGATTCTGATCACTACCTGGTAGCAGCAAAGGTTCACACAAGATTAAGTAGAGCGAAAATCGTACGAAACCAGACGCAGAGGAAGCTGGACATCGGAAAGCTGCAATTACCAGAGGTAGCCACAGCCTACTCAAGGAAGCTCTCGCAACTTTTGGCACAGAACCCACCCCCTCCCGATGACGATCCTGATGCGCAGTGGAAACCCATTTCCGACTCTATAAAAACTGCCGCAACAACCGTACTTGGTTTCGAAAAACCGCTTCGCAATAAACCGTGGTACGATGAAGAGTGTCGCATAGCAAATGACGAAAAGAACGCTGCACGTATGGTAATGCTTCAGTCTATTGCAACACGAGCTGCAACTGAGCGGTATAGGAAGAAGAGAAAGGAGGTAAACCGTCTCTTTAGGCGTAAGAAACGGCAGTGGAGAAAACGCGAGAGTGAGAAAATTGAGACACACAGAAGGAAGAACGAAGCCCGAAAATTCTACCAAAAAGTTAAAAACGGAACTAATGGACATGGTTCAGGGCCCCCCTTCTGTAAAGACAAGGACGGAAATCTCGTCGCAGATGTGCAGAGCATGTTGGGAATATGGAGAGAGCATTTCTCCGCGCTACTAGTACCTGAGATATCCGATGACGATGGGACAATCGATCACAATATGGACGACGACGTCGATTGCCCCCCTCCTAACCAAGACGAGGTCAGAACAGCTATTGCCCGGCTTAAGAACAACAAAGCCGCAGGAGCCGATGGATTACCGGCGGAGCTGTTTAAGGCTGGCGGCGATGAGCTGATAAGGTGCATGCATCAGCTCATTAGCAAAATTTGGTTAGATGAATGCATGTCCGGCGATTGGAGTCTCAGTGTACTATGTCCCATATTTAACAAAGGTGACCCGAGTATTTGTGCCAACTACCGTGGAATAAGCCTTTTATCCATAGCATATAAGGTTCTATCAAGTATAATGTGCGAAAGACTAAAACCAATTATCGCTGACCTGATTGGACAATACCAGTGTGGCTTTAGGCCTGGAAAATCGACAACTGACCAGATTTTCACGCTACGCCAAATCCTGGAGAAGACACACGAAAAACAAATCGACACCTATCATCTATTTATCGATTATAAAGCAGCCTTCGATAGTCCGATACGGGAGAAACTCTATGAAGCAATGTCTGAGCTTGGTATTCCTGCAAAACTCATACGCCTTTGCAGGATGACCTTGACGAACACCAAATCCGCAGTGAAAGTTGGTAAGGATCTTACCGAACCTTTCGAAACTAAGCGTGGCCTCAGGCAAGGCGACACCCTATCGTGCGATCTCTTTAACATCTTAATGGAGATCATTATGAGAAAAGTTGCAGTCAATATGAATAAAACCATCAGCAGCAAAAGTCGCATGCTGCTCGCGTATGCTGATGATATAGATATCATTGGGCGCACAATTAGAGAAGTTACTGCGGTTTTTTCGAGAATTGAGAAGGAGTCAGCAAAAGTGGGTCTGACGGTGAATGAGGACAAGACAAAATTAATGGTTTCAACGAACAGGGCCTCCACGCGATTAGACCAAAGCGTGAACGTTGATAACCGTTATAACTTATTTTGGGCTAAGCAAGCACTTTAGAGATAAAGCCCTCTCTCGAGTAACAAAAGTCCAGCTGTACCAGACTCTCATTCAACCTGTCTTGCTTTATGGCGCAGAATCCTGGGTCCTATCGCAAGCAGACGAAACATCTGTAGGAGTCTTCGAGAGAAAAATACTCCGAAAAATTTATAGCCCTATAGTGCACAACGGCGAGTATCGGCGACGCATGAATCATGAGCTGTATGAGCTTTATCCTGACATTGACATAGTTAAGCGGATCAAGATAACGCGATTGCGCTGGCTAGGCCATGTCAGTAGAATGGATGAAGATGAACCAGCGCGAAGGCTTTTCGAAACCGAACTGGAAGGAAGACGAAAAATAGGAAGACCAAGACTCCGCTGGAGAGATCAGGTTGACGAATCCCTGCGTACACTTGGTATTGCCAACTGGAGAGATAAAGCAAAAGATCGAACTGGTTGGCGAAATATGTTATCTTCGTTTTGTAAGGTCCCTGACCCCCCGGGGTTGTCCGAGACCGGATAAGTAAGTAAGTAAGTAAGTATGTTTTTAACCAAGGAGATTGTATAAACGACAAAACACGATGAACTTTTTTTAAAATCAATCCATTTCTATAGTGTATTACATAATTACTTTTACTGGAAAGATCGGCAATAAGTTTTTTATGTTTTGTGTTCCCAACTATTTTATTTTCAGCACAAAATGGTAAATCCTTATGTGCGTTATGTATATAGTTGGGATACTCCAAGTCAACCTCATATATGTATCCAATGGTTGAATCATAAGGAATACTATTGACTTTAGGTAGGAGACTAATATTTTCAACCATCGTAGGGAAGACTTTCTGACATTCCCCAACCATAAAGATTATTGGCATCCAAATAGATGAGGTATTCTGAAGGTTTAGAAGAATCAAAATCACTCTTATATTTGTTGTTTGCCTTTGTGTACCTTTTACTACATTGAGTTAAACCTCCTCGGATACCCTTTTTAAAAAAGTTGTACATATGAATATCAGTTAAGAGATTTAACTCAATTTTGGTAATTTTCAGCATTGCATCCCACGATAGTCCAGGAGCTGTGTAGTAATGGCTGGCATCTAAGTTGTAAATTTCTTTACAAATCATTCTGAAATTTTCAAAAACATCCGTGAGTAATAACACATCCGTTTTTAAATATATTTCCATATAATCTTGTAAAGTTTTACAATTAAATGTATTCCACACTTCTTGAGCATAAAGATAATCTTCTTGACAACATACCTTATTGTATAATTTACTTTCAAATGCTTCTATTGGAGGAATCTGGGTTTCTTCTAATTTTTGAAACTCCTTTCCTTTTCACAAGACTAAACTCATTTGAATTGGGGAAGTGTTTACGGACAGAAACTAAATTATCTTCCGTTAAATAGCTAGCTAAGGAGTCTAAACTCGCTGCCATAAAGCGTAGTGTACTATCTAGGAATCTTAATTCGACCTTATGATCCTTATTATTTTCATATACATTTACTGTATGTGACAGCAATATATATAATTCCTTATTTAAAGGAATTACTTTAGAATCACCTTCAATAGCTAGCAAATCTTTTACAAACAAATGGCAATCGTATGAAGAAAAGTTGTGAAAGTAAATTGGAATAAACTTCGGTACTTGGTAATTTGAATGAGAAGAATTGTGTGCCGGTCCTCTATACCTTCCTGACACACGACAGTGATCTCGAACGGGTCTCTCGTTACCTAAACCTTTACCGCAAATATGACAAGAAGTCGCAATAGAAAATTGTTCTTCCTCTAAGGGTGTTAAAACACTCATATGCATTGTATTTTCTAAATATTGCTTATAAATTTCCCTACATTCTGCAACTAATGAATTAACGAAATGTTTTCCAACATTTACGTTCTGGTCACATGTTGTAAAGATTTTAAACTTATCTAAACTATCATTAAAACTACACTTAATATTAAAACTATATCCGGCAGGCACATGTTTCTTCACGAATTTTCTATTACTAATACTACTTACATCTACGAGTACATCTTCTAGTACACATTCAAAATCGGCGTACACAGCAAACGGAACATCCATCTGCCGCCAGTAGCTTTCAAATTTTCGGTTGGCATATAGGACACAATTCTGCTGCACTCATTCTTATGGATCCTCATGAGGTCTTCCGAATGAGTATGGTGGAGGCACACATTACAAAGTGCATTTTGCTTTTATGGGCTGATGTCTGTCTACGTAACAGCCTAAAGAAAAAAACATTTGTGAAACTAAATGTAAATCCATATTTTTTATATGGATATATCCTTTACTAAAATATAGTGTGATCTACCACCATCTTCCAACAACAACAGGTTTATATGTGTTCCCTTTTCGTCTTTAGTGACGTAATACGGTCCAATAACTTTCCAACTTTCATTGTCATAACCAAAGACATTAATGCTTATGCCTGCATTATATACCTCGAATGTTTTAACCTCTCTAACTTCGAGAGGAAATTTCATTTTGGCAAAGTTTAATGTTGTACCACATTCCAATATAATTTTTTCTAACGATATATTATTTATATTATAGGAATGTGGTTTGCACGCATGACTCATTGTTCTTTGGTTAAACGCTGCAATCAAACACCACTTAAAACAATAAATATCATTATTTTTGATGTTGAGACACGCATTCCTATCAAGAAGTGGTTTTGGGGTCGGTATATATTGTGAACCTCTAATCAACGCACACTTATTTATATTTATGTCCAACCACTCAATTTTAAGAAGTGTCCATCCTGAGTCTCTCTCCTGGAATTCTGACATCTTCATTTTTATAAGATCTGTTTGATCCTTTATCACAGCATCAATGTCATCAGACATTGTAAGTTGCACCATTTTAGTAGTGTGGTATATAATTGTTAATATTAGGTCAGTTTGGGAGAATTTTATGTATTCTACCGCAAGTTCCATATGAAACTTTAAAACTTTATGCATTGCCAGAGCATCATTTATCAGTTTTTTAATGGAATTGGAGTCATTTGAGAGGAATTCATCAAGATTTGTAAAGTTACTCCGTGCTGAGTATCTATACTGTGTAATACGATTATTAAAACCACTTGTAAGTACTTCGATGTTTTCGTTAATCGATTTTGCGGTGTTATTTTTGTGTGAGTTTGTCTGACAATGTCTGAACCAAGTCCCAGATTCTATATTAACTATGCAGTCTTCACAAAATACTTTTAAGATATCAGGTTTGGAAACCCTCTCTTCAACATTAGGTAATGTATATGGACGCATACGTCGTTGCTGATATCTCGATGCTGATGATAATGGAGTACTCGAAGTAGTTTGATGTTTCTCTAGCAATTGTTGGTGTCCGAAATAGTTAGTTTGCTGATATTGTTGTGGATGTTCTGCTACTTGTTGTTGTTGTTGCTGCTGACCAAAATAGTGGGACTGATATTGTTGACGTGGGATTTGATGTTGTTGCTGCTGACCGAAAAATGGGGATTGGCTTGTTCATGCGGTAGTTGTTGTTGTACTCCATTGGAATGTGAATTAAGTATTTCTTTATGTAGATGAAGAGCGTTGTGTCTATTTAATTGTGAATGGCTTTTCCCAACAAACCCACACATAACGCACGCTTCATGTACTTTCAAATGCTGTTTAAAACACACTTCATCTTCGAAAATTTTGGCGCACATATTGCAATTGCGTACAATAGAATTTATAATTCGCAAGAATGTAATCTTAATTTAAGCTTTGCGCTGACAAGTTTTATATGATGGAAGAAACTTTTTTAATCGTTAGCACGGTATAAACGTAATAGTGAAAAACGATCACTATTAAACTTTAACAAAATTTAAAAAAAAGCAGAAGAGTTGAAGACCACGGTGTTGTGTTTACGATGAATAAACGATCACTGATTTCAAACCCCAAAGTAGCGACCAAAGATTATTGCAAATAATTCCTTACATTCTCTCATTTCTCATTGGTGGACGGGGATAATGTAATATTAAGAAATATCACATGTGTAAGCACTCGTTCAAATAGGAATACATAGGGATAAATACACTCCTACAAACATCTAATACCACCCAAGAAGTATATTTCAATACATATGAGTAACGAACCACGGCTTTAAAGAACATGCCGTATTTCACCGATTAGAACCAGGACGACGGACATAACCCACTTCACATTGCATTTATATTTGTCGATACATTAAATGGTAAAAACTCTCGTTGAAATTAGAAGACATTTATACACAAGGCAATTTTGTAATGGCTATAAGGAACGTGCCATATTTTGTCGATCTGAAGCAGCCCGATCGACATAACCCACTTGACAATGTTTATTACACTACCATTAGGCAAACAGATGAGGAACGTTTCATATTTTATTGGGAAATTAGTGTTCATGTTTCTATGATCATATTTCTAACCACACTAGGATACTTTGTATGTAAAGTGTTCAACGAACGAGCCACATGGTATTTATTGGGGAACAACGCGTATTGTGTTGTGTTGTATAAAGCAAAGGGAGAAAATGTGTAGTGTGGTCTAAAGAAAACGCATCGAACACTTGACATTAATAAGGGTTCATAGAAATAATACATTGGCAGAGAGACGGATAGAAAAACCCAACCAAACATATTCACTAAGGCGTACTCAAAGCCTGGGAGAACAGAAACTCTTAGTAGCTGAACTGTCAACCCATGTCAACTTCACACCTCAACCACTTGAAAAAATCATTACACACTAGAAAAAATAGATGTAATAGAAAACCCCAATCAAAACAAATATATTCACTAAGACGTACTCAAAGCCTGGGTGATCAGAATCTCTTCGTAGCTGTTCTCTCTACCCATGTCAACTTCACACTTCAACCACTTGAAAAACATTACACACAAGAAAAAATAAATGTAATAGAAAAAACCCCGATCAAAACAAATATATTCACTAAGACGTACTCAAAGCCTGGGCGATCAGAAATTCTTAGTAGCTGTTCTCTCAACCCATGTCAACTTCACACTTCAACCACTTGAAAAATATTACACACAAGAAAAATAAATGTAATAGAAAACCCAAATATATTCACTAAGACGTACTCAAAGCCTGGGCGATCTGAAACTCTTCGTAGCTGTACTCTCAACCCATGTCAACTTCACACTTCAACCACTTGACAAAATATACACACAAGCAAAATAAATTTAATAGAAAACACAAATATATTCACTAAGACGTACTCAAAGCCTGGGCGATCAGAAACTCTTAGTAGCTGTACTCTCAACCCATGTCAACTTTACACTTCAACCACTTGAAAAAAACATTGAACTCGGGCACCCATGCCAATAACACGTAATAAAATCAAACTTTACATGAACACGATCCACTTGACCTATTTAAAAAAAACAATTAAAAACCAATTAATGTCAAAAATGCAATTAAGCATGTCACTAACAAAGCAATTAGTGTCAAACATGTCACAAAAGAAGCAATTAGTGTCAAAAAAGCAATTAAGCATCAATTATGATCCAGAACCCCCATTCCCCTATATTGGTACTGTATATACTATTTTGACCCATGTATGGTTTGGTTAAGCCTTGAATGTCACTTAGTATTTCTATTTGATTGTCATTATTCAATAATCCTTGTGCGTTTGTATATATTGTACTTCTGTGCTTTCGTCCTTGTATATTTGTGTGTATATCTTTCACCTGCTTTGATTGTTAAGCTGTTAATCCCAACCTTTTCTTTTTATTGTTCAGTTTATTTTGATAAACTGGGCACTCCCTATTTGCTGTTACGTGATTTTCGTCAAGTCCCATGTGCAATTTTTGGTTTGCTCTTATGCAGTTTATACATTTAGCAATGATTTCTTTGTTGCATTCTTTGGATTTATGTGGTCCATGACATTTGTAGCACACATCTTCATTTTTACAGTCCTCCGATTTGTGATTATATCCTAGGCACTTAAAACACTGCATTATACCAGTTCCATCATAGACTCTGCATTTTTCCCATCCAACATGTAACCTTTGCGCTGACATTACTTTTGTGTATGTTTCTTTGTTTACCTTTATTTTAATGTTATATATTATTCTATTATATTTTTTAAATTCATATGATTTTACAATTTTAAATTCAGATTCCTTTAATTCAATATTTTGCAATTTTAATTTTTCTATTAGTTCATTTTCATTGAATTTAAAAGTCATGTCCGTTATTACAATTGTCATATCATTTTCATCTGGCACTTTAATATGATATGTTTCGCGCATTTCGTTTTCTATGGCGTTTTTTACTCTTTCTCTTTCCTCATTATTTTCTGTTTGTATTACAAGTGTTCCGTTTCTTCGATTTTCTACATTTGTGATTTTAAGATTTACTGGATCAACCTTGTTTAAATCTTGCTTTGTTTTCTCGATTGTTTGCTTTTCTTTTGGCTTTACTATTAATGGTACTTGTTTCCTCATTTCTGGCAACTGTTTTGTTTTTCATTTGTTTCTTTTATTGTTTTCCTAATTTCGTTACACATCTGTTCATTGTTTTCCTTTCTTTTATTACATATCTCATTGTTTTTAATTTCGTGATCGTTTACCACGCTGTAAGGTTTCTTAATCTCGGTTACGTTCCTTTCACAAATTTTTTGCGCGAAATCTATTTTGTTAAGTCTTTGTTCATATCTTTTTTCAATTGTTTCCAATAATTCTTTAATTTCAGCTTCATTTTGTTTCAGTGATACTTCAAATTCGTTTTTATATTCCGCCAAGTTTCTTTTGTTTTTGTTGACACCATCTTGAATTTCTTTCAAAACGAGATCGACATTGTGGATATATTGGATGCAATCGTCACACATATACCTCACAAAACAATTAGACTCCAAAATTTTTGAGGAGTAGTGGTCAAGTCCTGAACATTTATTTGTGCAGTGATACACCTTGCCACACACTCCCGCACATCTTATGCCCGTTTCGCAGCGTATCGTACTTCTGCACTTATGGCATTCATCCATCGCGGCGCCGGATATTAGTATATATTTTATGTGCACAAAAATTTAAGTTATTATGTTAAACTTCTATTTTCGCGCACAGCTAGTTTATTTATCTCGGTTTTTTTATAGTCATTTTTCTATTTCTAGGCCGATATATATTTAATTTTTAGTAAATTCACAGAGCTTAATTTTTGACGTCCTTGTCTTTTAATGACATTCTCAATATAAATATATATATTTCGCACTGGTATTTTTACAACATATATAATCGTGTCCTGTATATTTAATTTTTTTTATATCTTTTCTTTCCTTAAGTGTGCTGACTAACTTAACGTCATTAATGGTCAGTATGGAGGGTGGGCTTTGAATCAGTGTAGCGTACAACAGCTTAAGCTACATTGCAATCATGAACGGCTAAATCTGTCCAATTTTTGTTTTACTTCCATTCAATTATACGGCCTTGTGTTTTACTTTATTGCCACCTAAATTGAATTAAAATCTTGTACGATCGAGCATGTCTGGGAGCTTAACACAACCCCCCAACGACGAGCACGGCCGATCCAGTAGTTAACCCCGTTCCCAAGGCAGTACACCGCGTACAGACGGATCGTTGCAATATTCTGTGGGTTCCTAAGCCGTACAAAGGAAACTATAATTCAATTTTAAACAACGCCTGTCCCAAGATTTTGAAAGAAAACCTAACCCACCGAAAACTAGTCACTCGCTCTCGTTCTTCGCTTATCGTTCGCCTGGCTTTACGTGTTAATTGTTTGGTTGTTTGCATGGTACAATAATAGATTTGTCAGTTTACTTTCCCAGTAAAAATTTGCAAGAATCTACTCTTGAGAAAGAAGAACAATGTTACTTTTTTATAAATATTTGCACAAAAAAGTACTCGAACGACTTCCAGTAAAAATTTGCAAGGAAACAGCTGATGTAGTATCATCCTTTGATACATAAATTTCGGCATGTAAAGCTCGGTATTCAGCTTTTATGAAATTTTACTTTCTATTTACGAAAAACTCGCTCACTTTTCATTTGGTTGGCTCTTTGCCAAAAATTTTTGTAGGCAAAATCAAGTACAGGATTGTTACAGTAAACTTATTTTGTACGAAAACAATTGTTTGATAACACTGTGCGACAGATGGTAGGGGTCAGAGATAGGTGGGGGTTATGACTACCAGAAAAAAAATATATCGGTCAAAGAAAGCTTTTACTTGTCCCGGCGTTTCGCTCGGTCACGTCCAGGAATCGAGATATATCGATTTGAAGTTAGTGAGTACCATATAGGGGAATTTGTCATGTTTGAGGCTATTTTGTTTGACATAACTCGAGAACGACTAGTCCAATTTTGGTGCAACAAACTTAGAAAAATTAAGAATTACAATTCTCTTAATCTATTGATATATTGTTTCTCTACAAAATCAACAGTTTTGCGCTTATAAAAAAATTATTTTTTCCATAAAAAATTACAAAAATTTATTTTTAAAAATCATGAAAAATCCAAAACGGGAAACAGTGTCCACTTATTACATTCACGTAAAGTCATATAACCTATGTGCGCGGCTCTTGTACAAGAGAACGTGGGTTCGATCCCTGCTCTGACCTCCTTAAATTTCTTCCGACACCGGTCACTTCGCTTAGTGACTGCGACACTATCGAGTATTTTGCCATGAAAAAGCTTCTCAAATTACCGCTCGGAACCTTTGAAAAACTGTAGGTTCCAATAAAAAAAAAATTGGTTTCCGTTACAGCGAATGAAGGGATTAGGGAGAGCTTCTTACAAATCAGTGAGCTGCGCGTGTTCTAGTTTTACACTCACTGATTGGGACCTAAAATTTTACACCGGTTCCGAACGGTATTTTTGAGAAGCTTTTTCATGGCTAAGTACTCGATAGTGTCGCCGTCACTAATCGAGGTGACCGCCGTCGAAAGAAATTTAAAGTGCGTATTACCATTGCACCACCGAGGTCCCAATCAGTGAGCGTGGTGGTTCGCCTTCTTATTCGAAGTCTGTATCGGATGAGTCTGTATCATCTGAAAAAAGAGCAATTGTTTTTAATCAGTCAGTGAACTTCAATTTTGTGACCTACCCTCGGAGGAAACGCCCATTGTATATTCTTCTTCTTCATCTTCATTATCGGGATCGTATGTCTTTTGCGACCACCAACAAATTCCAGCCATCGGCGAGTCCAGCCCTTTGCCTTCATATCGCGTTTCCATGGGCATGGGCACTTGATGGAAGCGCTCTCCATGTTCATCCGACTCTGAGGCTAGCTACTTACTGAAGTATTCGAGATGTTGATGCAAGAAGTGAATTTTGGGAGACATGTTCACTCCAATTTCCTGAAAGTATTGCAACATCTTGGTCACAAGAGCGGGGTAATTGTGTGCTCGCTTAAAAAAAATAAATGGTTTCCCATTACATTCCATGAAGGGATAGGGGAAAGCTTCTCACAATCACTGAGCTGTGCGCTTTCCAGTTATCACTCACTGATTGGGATCTACAGTTTTACACCGAGTCCGAACGGTATTTTGAGAAGCTGTTTCATGGCTATATATACTCGATAGTGTCGCCGTCACTATGCGAGGTGACCGCCGCCGAAAGAAATTTTTTTTTAAGGTGGTCAGAGCAGGGTACGAACCCAGGATCTCATGTACAAGAGGCGCGCACACTAACCATTGCACCACCGGCGGCGTACTTCCCAAGAAATATCGTATGACTTTCTTCACTGCCCTCCACGGAAGGTAATCATTACCGACTAAAGCGTCTTTACATTCATTTGATATTATGAGCTTCCGTATATCGGGCCCATTCAGAACACCTTCCTTCAATTTTGCATCGCTGATTCGTGGGAAAGTATGTTTCAAACAATCGAGAATTTTCGGTTTATTCGCAATGGCCTTGATAAAATGTTTCACGATTCCCAGTTTGACGTGTGTCCTTTCTGTGTTGAATCTGGAGCAAGCCAGTCATGCGTTTGGTATTGGTTTATTTTAACTCCACTCTTGGCAACTCTACTCTGATTTAGTTCGGTTTTAGTTGTGCTCCGTGAATTTAACTTTATTTTCATATTTTAAAAGTTTAAATAGTACTTACTTGTTGTGTTAATAGTGCGAAGATAAGTAAAATTACATGCAGTGCTTGTTTATACTGTTTTTGCATTATTGTGTGCAATTGGAAATTCTGTTGATCGTGTAAAACCCAAACAACAACAATAATATTTATTTGACATTGTCTAACGAACGTCTAACGTTGTAGTTGTTTGATTTTTGTTTTATCTTTCATTCTCTTTGTTTCGTTATTTGTGTGTCCGAGTTGCCATTTGGTTTTGGGACTTAATATCAAAGGAATAATAAGTTCATACGTTTTTGGTAATTTTGTCGAGTTTGGAATTCTGCTTAGTACTTGTTTGTATTATGCTATAACCCAGTATTATTCTGCATACTTTTAGGATTTCGTGATTTAGTGTTTGTAAATTGTACCAATTCGTTTTGAGTGTAGCTATAATTGGTAATTATTACTAAATTTGTACAGGCAGGGACCTATATGATTTATTTGTATAGTTTTCATAGTTTGTTGTACAATGTAGTATATGGTTTCCTATTAAATTTATGATGTAATTGTCAATTCGAATTACATTTGACTTGTTATACTTATTCAATTTCTTGTTTGATATAAACTTTGTGTGCTGACTTTGTGCTGTTCTGTACAGAGAAGTAGAGGCTCTTAAACATTTCCTTTCGAAAATCCTTAATTTTACCATGAACGCCGGCGATACGTTGAACCAGACAGGACAACTATATGTTATGACAGGACGAATTAACATTTGATTCATAATAGTTTTTACAACTGAATTTATATGTTTAGAATGAAAACGACGTCGATATACTATATAAAAAAAGCTTTCCTTACCTTTGAGACTATCTCATTTGTATGTTCATAAAAGTATAAGTATTTGTCCAGGTACACCCCTAGATATTTAATTTTGTGTTTGTTCTCAATGCTAGTATTCGAAAGGTTTTATTTGATTCCAAATTGTTTCCAATTCCTTTTTACGTCGTTATTACATTTTCGTACTGGTGGCCGAAATACAATAGTCTCACACTTGTTAATATTTATTTTTAAATGCCAACCAAGGGCATACTCCTCGACAATGTCGAATGAGTTTTGAAGTCCTTCATTAATATTATATATTGTTTTATCAGCATGATAAATAACAATATCATCGGCGAATGCCGACTAGTTTGATTATTATTGTTTTCATCGGAATCCTTATATGAAGGAAAGCTCCTATTGCATCATGCATTACTAGGTTGTCCGTATTATCCTTTTCTAGATCTTGCGTGTTTATTCCAGCTTTTCTTAGTATATTCCTTTCAAATTCGTGCACAAATATTTTAGTTAAATTGAGTGGTTTTATTTTTTAAATATTTTCCTACCTTGGAACATTCTTACTGGATCTCTATGATCTAATCTCTCCAGGTTTTCCTGAAATACAATTTTCATTCAATAGTTTTTTAATCAGTTTGAGTTTTGCCTTTTAAGTATTTAATGATAATTGTGTAAGTCTTGTTTCTAATCTATTGTCTTTTTATCATCGTTAATATTTTACTTTTATCTCAGTGTATGTTTTTAATTATGCTGTTAGTCCCCTTTTCCACCAGCAAATATTTCTTTGCAAATTCTTGAGTTTGTAGGCGAGAGGGGTGGGAGGAAGAGAAACAAATCTTTGTCAGTTCAGTATTTGCTGTTCTCGCAAAGTCGGCTTTGTTCTTTTCGCTGAAACAAATTTATTTGACATATCGTTTATTTTATTATAACCCATTCGTTTTAACTGACACAGACGGTTTTTGTTTACAAACCTGTTGGTTGCAGTGATTGTTTGAAGTAAACAATTGAAATTTAATTTATAAATTACTATTTTTAAACCGATTTTAAATTTTTTATACACTTCTTAGGAAAATTCTTTAAAATGTAAACAGTTTTGACGTTTCTTTCGTTCTTTTGAATCGCAAAATTTGGCAAAGAAGAATTTGTGAGTGGAAAAGCATTCAAAAATACCAAAAGAAAAAATTTGGTAAAGAAATATTTGCCAGTGGAAAGGGGGTCTTAGAAAATTTTTAATGGCCTCTGATATTAGAAGATGTAATCTAGTTATATATACATCTATTTCGTCATTCGTTAAATTGCGATAGTTCGGTATAACTGTTCCTAAATTGATTTGCTGCATTACCACCTTTTCAAACTTTTTCCAATTTGTCCTTTTAAAGTTAAATTTGAAAATTGTCGCGTCATTCAAAGTTGTCATAACATTCGGCTCACTCTCAATTTTCACAACTAATTCCACTGCGTTGTTGTCGCTATCGTAATCCAATGTTTTGCGGGAGTTTGACATTTCGTTGACTCTCAGTATATTTAGTCGTGGTATGACCCCGATCGAGGAAAAGATGGTGCTACAGAAGCGTAACGCTTCCATCTGAATTCTATTTCGTTTTCCGACAACCATTCTTTTAGACTATTTCCTTTTGCGATATTAACAGTATTACCCCATTCTGTGTGCTTGCAGTTCAAGTCTCCCGCTAGTACATAGTAACTATTTGAATTTTGCAGATTCATAGAATCAAATAGTGTTTGCAAGTCTGCTCATATTGAATTTATATTGCCGGCCGGATAGTACGCACATATAATAACTAATAAGTTGTTGCAGTCAACGGGTATCTTTATGGCGCATGTCTCTAAAGCATCTAGCGAATATATACTTTTGTTACCGTACCTGTAGTATTGTATGCTATTCTTGATTAATATAGCAGTTTCTCCACCCCTTGTAGCATCAATTCGATTTTTCTTATGATTTTATAATTTTTAAATTTGCATTGTGTCCATGGATTAATTTTGTCTCATTTAATAGGACAATATGACTACCTACCTACTCTTAAAAATTTACCTATTCTTGAAAAAAGGACCAATTATTAAAAATCCCATTTCTTAAAAAAACCTATTCTTCAAACAATATCTTCTCTTATAAAAAATACCTTTTCTTACAAAACTCCTTTTCTTAAAAGTGCCTTTTCTTAAAAATAAAATGCTACCTTTTTTTCCTGAAATAAGTAGGCTTTCTGAAAATAAGTAAATTTTCTTAAAAAATAACCTTTTCCTAGAATGAATACCACTTCTTTAAAAAGTACTTGTTCTTACAAAAGTACTTCTTTGTAAAAGAAAGTCATACTCTTATGGCTTTTTCTTACAGAAAGTACTTCTTCTTAAAGGTAGTACCTTTTCTTAAAAATAACATTATCATAAAAGAAGTACCTCTCGTTAAAAAAGGGTCGTAATACATAATCTTACAAAATGGACCTAAAACATATTTTTTTTTAAAAATACATTGTAGAAAAAAAATTTTTCTTGAAAAAAGTTTTTTATTTTACAAAACGTACCTTTTCTTAAAGATACATTTAAATTATCGTATTTTTCAACGGGCGCCTTAGACGTGTTGGAACTAACTAGTATATAATATATAGCCAAAGGAACTTCGTTCCATCCGGGCGTCCCATGACACCTAATTTGATTTTTTACTGTGATTTAATTATGATGACTTGCATGAACAAAGACTGTAAGGTTAGATCCGATACTGATACTTTGATTTCATGCTGGTTGTGTGATGGCTTGGTACGTGTTAAATGTGTTGGCCTTTATGCAAGAGTGGCAGACATCTTAGTGATGGTAAGGGTCTTCGTTGGTGTTGCCTGGATTGTAGAAATTTTTCAGGAGCATGAAGTCCGAGTTTTCTGATATAGAAAAGGAGCTTTCGGATTTATCTGATCGATTTTCTAAGTTTATTGGGATGTTCAATAAATATCCGGGATTGGAAATGAGAGCATGTTACGTTAATTCTCCAGCTCCGAGTTCAAGTGCAGTGAAATCTTCTGTCCCTTCTACTTTTGCTGAAGTCGTTTCTGTAGTTGCCATAGCTTCCACGGACAGCGATAAATCATCTCCTCCGGGTAGCAAACCCGCCCCGGTGCCAGGACCGGGACCGAGTACGTTGACTGTCGTACCGGCAAGGAAGACAGACACGACGGAAGAGGATATACGACTTCACATATCGTCTAAATTAGTCGGGAATAATTCTAATGATTCCATACAGTGCTTCAAGCTGAAATCACAATTTTCAGAACGTATGTCGTCTTTCGAAATTATTGCACCGGATGACCTATTTGTCAAACTGGTCGATTCGAAATTTTTGCCTCGCTGAACGTCCGTAACGGACTTTGAGAATCGGGATAATGGTAGGCGTAATAATTTTGCTAGATTACCGTCTGGAAATAGGGGAGCTCCAAAAAACTAATTGGGAGTTTGAATATGGCGTTCCAGAATGTTCGCGGTTTGAATACTAAATTGTTTAGATTATTTGTTGATAGCTCTGGTTTTGAGTTTGATGTCACTGCATTTTCTGAGACATGGCTTAAACCTAATATTTTTAATTCTGAGTTGTTCTGCAATAAGTACGTAGTTTATTGAAAAGATCGTGTTAGTAAAATTTCAATTCTCAATTGAAAATTCTTTATCTTCTGAGTTAGTTACAATTGATGATATTGGCGATCTTGAATTTATTGTAGTGTCCATTAATTTAGGCAATTTGAAACTGTTTTTCACGTGTTCTTATATACCGCCATCTTCGTGCTTTGAGGTATATCAAGAGCATATTGACGCTATTGCAAAAGTTATTGCGTTAGCCAGTAGAAAGGGCCGTATTTTAGTATTGGATGACTTTAACTTGCCGTCTGTGACATGGGTTTTTTTCCAATACCAATTCTCTGATTCCATTGACACCATGTGATTGGTCATCTGATTTTGTTACGCATATATCCGAACTTGGCTTGATTCAATTGAACGACATTCCCAATTTTATGAATCGGGTCCTTGATCTAGTTTTAGTGGATGATTCTAACAACTGATATTTCTCGAATTGATCCGTTAATTTCTCCTGAGGATAGTTACCATCCAACGCTGGGAATTAATTATACATATGACACCATGCAGGTTGGTTGCAATCGCTCTTCGTCCTATGTCTATGCTTTCCGTGTGCGAACTTTATTCTTTTGAATAATCTTATCTTTGATGCCGACTGGCATAGTATATGTCAGTGTGATAATGCTTTTGAATTTGAAATCGCCCTGGATGAATTCTATAATATTATTAATTTCTAAGTCTGTACCCAAGAGGCCTATAATGGGTAATATTAGTCCGCCATGGTCCTCAAGGGCTCTAAACAGTCTCAAGAATGTAAGGAATATATGTTCGAAAAAGTATAACAAATCTGGACTGCTAGCAGACTATGCTAGGTATATTGTTGCTACGAGTAAATACAACTCTAAATTTCGTGAGGGTTACAGATACATTTGTTGTTCTTGGTGCTCTCTTGGATAGAAAATTGAATTTCATCTCCCACATAATTACGATGGTAAACAAGGTTTATGGCGTTCTGAACTTTATTAAACGTTGGGCAAAGGAATTTTCAGATGACTACGTTACGAAAAATCTTTTTACTTCGTTAGACCGCACTATTCTCGAATATGGCTCTGTTGTTTGGGACCCTCAGTACAATTTGTATGTTAATATGATTGAATCGGTCGGTAAACAGTTACTCATTTTTTGTCTGAGAAACCTTCAATGGAATCGGAACCATAACACAGTGTGTAATTTTTTAAGTCATGGCAAAATAACCATATACGGACACCACTACGTGATAAAAGACCCCTGTCTCCCAGTTTTGCCCAAAAGTCCTCTAGGTTTTTTTATGGGCCCCCAAAGAAGTGGGGCCTCGGTGTCGTTTTTGCAAAAAAGTGATAATTTGCTCAAGCTCATATCTTGCAAACCGTTCAGAATTTTGAGGCAAAGTTGTAGCTCTTGTCATAAAGAACAACAATTGTAAACATATAACTTCATCTTCAAAGTCAAAATCGCAAAAAAATTTAAAAAATTAAATTTTTTTCCCCTTTTTCCCCTGTTCAGGTCCATAGGTAGGAAACCGTTCAAAATTCAAGGAAACAATCAACTACAAGAATGATCCTAAGATCTCAATAAACAACTTTCTAGAACATATGAACTTCCTAGGAATAATTCTTAACACCGTTTAGATAGCCCTTAAATAGCCGCAAAAGTGAAAAATTTGCCGACAATTTTTTAATTTGTTTTTTCTTTACTTCAACATTGATAAAGCCTTCTCCCGTAAGTGAAAAGGCAGGTTTCATTGTTATACTATTACTGATTTTATTAATCTTAGTCCTTAGGTGGTATGGGTTGACATTTAGAGTTAGGGTTGTAACAAAGAGTAGTAGCATGGATATTTAGTAATAATGATTTAGTGTTGTAGGGATTAGTAGTCTCAGCAGGGATGGCACTACAATACTATGCTATCTATTACAAAAATTATAAAACAAAATATTCGTATTATGTTTATAATGTTGATGGCCCTGGACTTGCAAATCGCACTCTCTTAACTTGTGGATCCAAATCGTCGTCCTAATCTGACTCTGATTCACAACTTATGGTGTCCACAGGCACGTTACTTCCAGACTGCCCTCCATCATCAGCTTTTTCTTTTCAGATACTTCATTAACATCATACAGGGTGATCTTGTGACTTCACCAACATACCTGAAATGAATTAGAAAAGAAATCAAAAAAGGAATGCAAAACAATGCATCAATAAAATTGAAATTACCTCTGGAGGCAATGCGTCGAGTTTTTTGCCTTTGTACCGTTTTTCCATGGGCATTGTGGTTTGGTGAAGCCGTTCTCCTTACTCATCGGATTCGGTAGGGAGTTTCTTTCACCCATTCTCTCGCTTCCGGTTCCGCGCCTCGATCCCCTCCCAAGACTCTGGTGCATACACGCTGAAGGTAAATCCATGCCATTGAATGATTATAATCATGAAGCGATGATTCAAAGTTGCTCTTGAATAGCTTTCTAATCTCAGGGCCATTAAGTACGCCTGTTAAATGAAGACAAAAAATAAAGACAGAAAAGAAAACGTTAACAAAGTGAAAATAGTACAATGAGGTGAACAAAAATTCGTTTTAAATTTAATACAATACCTTTTTTAATTTTGTCATCGCTACATTTTGGGAAAACGCTTTTCAAATAGTCGAATGCGTTTGGGCAATTTACAACGGCCACTTCGATGAATTTTTTAACAATTCCCAATTTTATGCGGAGCGGTGGCATTTGTTCCTCCACACTTCCTCTTGGTCTCCACTAATTACATTGGTATTGATTCAGAGGTGAGCGCGAATCCCAATTACAAAGAAAACAAAAGAATTTTGGAAAGCCGCCCTTATCGGTGATCCCTTGTAAAATGTTGATGACCTTCAAATCACAGAAAATCTTCCATTTATTTTCGTAGTATTTTTTTATTTTTATTTTTTTGTATCAAACCAACACTCATCCCCCTATAAATGCAGTGCATTGTGTTGGCGAAGGAAAATTGAGGTAGTAGAGGGTGGAACGATGGAGTAGTGTCTGTTGACAGTTGCCTTGAATGTTTGTATGTCACAATTGGTGGGAAATCCACTAACCGGAAGTTTATTCCACATACGGACTATACGGGTGAAGAACGAATTTTCCCTATAGTGTGTAGTGCGGTCAATCGGCCACTCGATAAAAAACGGATGAGAGTTCCTGGAAAGCCGCGTACTTCGGCTAAATATCCTCACGTCTGGCATAAGTTGACGGATGTCCGAGGAACATATACCGTGGAAATATCGGTAGAACAGCGACACGCAACCCACATTTCGACGATGCTCAAGGGGGGCAATAGAGTTGGATACCCTACTGTCCCCTATTAATACCGCCGCTCTCCTCTGGACACGGTCGAGAAGCTCCAAAGAAGTCCTAGGAGCACCTGCCCATATATGGGAGTTATACTCCATCTTTGGCCTGATGTAGGTGGTGTAGATATTGAGATCAGATGGAGTGAAGTATTTCTTGCACCGCTTTAAAAAGCCTAGACACTTGAATGCATCTTTCGACACTTCAAATACATGTTTTGCCCAACGGACATCACATTGTATTTTCATGTCCACAACATCAAGAGCGTCTGATTCATCAATATCCACACCGTCGATAGACAATGACGACACACCTGGGTCAGCAATACGTTTATGCGACAACAAACAACACTGGGTCTTACCCGCATTAAAATCTACTCTATTTTTCGACCCCATTCAACAATGGACACCAGATCGCGGTCGAGAAATAAATCATTAGTTTTTTCAACAAATTTTGTTTTTGTACAAAAAAACGCGGCAAAGTCAACAAAATTAAACTCTGCAGTAACCTGCCTCAGATTTTCAAGCATTTCAATGGGCTGGAAACATAACTTATTTTTGTCGTATCGATTTGGAATATGTAAGTTAACACTCTGCCCAACTCTGCCCAACTGGCCTAATTGGTTTACCATACCTATTGTACTAGTTAGTTATCATTCCTATCAACCATACATATATCAACTCAGGTTATCTGTGACACATTAGGAATATTAAGTAGGTTGGGGATTGGAAAAGTTTATGTCATTGAATTGAAATGAAATAAAACTATTTTGTAATTGACGACCGTATAGAACGGTAACGAAATCATGCCTTTGAATTAAAAAGAAATACGCTGAAGGAAAAACATTCATAAAGCAAAGGGGATTATAACATACCAAAAATCGTCCTTCCAATTAAGGTACAGTCGGAGCCATAACTGGCTCCATTTGGAATAGATTTTTGACCCCCAAACCAGAGGTGGTTAACTTGTATATTTGAAAAATATGGTATTTCTACATTAAGTTTTAAGAAAAAATAATTGAATAACAATAACAGACTAAAATATATTCATGCTTTAATGATGACACTCAAAAAACTAAGTGTTTTTAGTTTTTCTTGGACTAAAAAAAGGTGGTCGTTATCGATCGTTGTGGTCTGGTTGCTAAAATGTGAAAGGTGGGAGTGTATTCCTTTCATTTCATAAATAAAATTCCCATAATATTTTATACTGTTGAACAAAGTTATAAATTTTATAAAAAAAGTGCCACGAAATTTCATTACAAAAATGGATGAAAACACCATATAAAATGGTGTATACTTTTAGGCACACAACAATATGAATTTTCAAGTGTATTGCCCACAGAATCTTCTTTATTTATTTACATTATGTTTTGGTTGTGTTTTATATATCATGTCCCTAAAAGTATGCACTGAGAAATACTGAAAAATTAATAAATTTCGATAATTTTATAGTACAAATTTGACTTTTATTTGGAATGATTGGTTAATTAAAACCAAAACGGTAAACTATGGCCCCCTAATTTTTTTGCAAATATTCAGCTAACATATTAGGCTTTAGTTATTTATATAGATGTAAGTGCTGATTTACATCTATTACAAACTACAAAGAATTATATCTGTGTTTTCGAAAATTTTTAAAAATGAAAATTTGTATATGGGCGTTGGGCGTGGCACATTACCATGTGCGAGCTTTCTTTGCTTTAAAAACGCTGTCAAAAATATGGCAAGTCGCTGCGATAGTCGCAATATGGCCACAATGAAATCCATTTCCATTTGTGTTATTAGTTGTGGTCCATCTCTTCCCTGTTGGTGCTCATAATCCATTTCCATTTATGTTATTAGTTGTGGTCCATCTCTTCCCTGTTGGGGCTGATAATCTCAGAAACCACATGTGTAATTTACGCATGCATAGCAACTGGTTTCATCATGATCACCTGGGAGATTAATCCAGTTTACCGGCTTACAATACTTCATACTATGTTTGCCTCCACTCAACCATGCCATGAGATTGTTATAACATTGGCGACACACTGTATTGGGTGTGTAATTTTCACCGGTCAAGTCTTCGTCGTCGAAAAGCAACTTATATGCTTTCTTGAATGCACTAGTTAAAAGATTCTTTTCCTTTTGCAATGTTGTAGAACTATTTTTTCTGATTTGATGACCGCAAACGTAGCAAAATAAATCAATATTTTCACACTGGATATTGAAATTGTCAGTTGCCAATGTTGTGTGCGAATTATGCTGTAGCACTTTCACTTTTTTTACTGTCACTTTCACTTTATAACTTTCACCGCTGAGCTCTCGTTGACGTCGCACTGTGTATTGTGTGCTGCGTCCCTTGTGAATTCAATGCAGATGTTTGCTTCCAGGTAGTTTTTTGATAAAAGTTTTTTTGATTTTATATGTTCACAATTTCATCTTTACGACAAGAGCTCCAATGTGCTTCCAGATATTTTTTTTTTATATTTTGGGTTGTTTTTATGTGAATTCAATGCAGATATTTGCTTCCAGGTGGTTGTTTGATAGTTTGGGCACGGGCTTGAGAATTTTTATTAGAATCCACTTACTATCAGTGAAGGTACAGTGCACTCACACACTATGCCTACTCACTGACAATTATTTACATTTAAAGGTTTGGAAATCAAAATTTTTGTTAAGAAATCGCTTAATTTCTTATACTTCAATCGTTTTTAAGCGACATTTTGGCTCCCAGAAAGTACTTTTGTTAGAAAAACCTCACTATCTCCGGTCTGAGAAGGGTTAATGCGGTGTATTATACCTTAAAAAAAAGCTTGAAGTGTTGTATTTTACTGAGTCTAGGAAGAAATAAGTTTGCTAGGGCTCTTTTTTGAGAAAACCAGATTTTTATTAAAAAAGTGAGGTTAAAAAAATTTTTTTTTTAATTTGCCCCAATGAGTTATTAAAAATTAACATATTTATATGATCTTCTTCTATTTCAAAGATCTTCTCAATGATACCCATCTCAAGCAGATCGGATAAGAAATGGGTGAGATATAAGCGATTATATACTCAAGCTATAAAGGCCTATATCTGGATCGGCCTCCTTAAAAAAAACTTTCGGGTTTTAATCAGCGCTGAAAGCCCTACCAGGCCAAAGAAAATTGGTGTATTTTTCATAAAGTAAATTTGTTCGTAAAAGCGGAAAATAAAAAAAACGCTTTTTGGGAGTTTTTCGCTCATTTTTTAAAGTTTTTCGCGATTTGACCTTGAAGATGAAGTTTTTTTTTAATTTTATATGTTTACAATTTTTGTTCTTTATGACACAACAACTACAACTTTGCCTCAGAGAGTAAATCAAAATTCCGAACGGTTTGCAAGATATGAGCTTGAGAAAATTATCATTTTTTGCAAAAATTACACCTAGGCCCCACTTCTTTGGGGGCCCATAAAAAAAACTGGAGGACTTTGGGCAAAACTGGGAGACAGGGATCTTTTTTTTGGTCTTTTATCACGTAGTGGTGTCCGTATATGGTTATATTTTTTCGTGTTGCACTGTGTAATCTTCCTTCCCATACCAGTAGACTAGCATTGATCAGATTGCCGACTCTTAGTAGTAGACATACCATGATAAACTCATTACAGTTTTGAAAATAATTGATGTATGTATATGTTCTGAATTTCTGTTATCTCAGATTTTCATAAATGTCCCATTGAGACCCACGAGGTACTATAAACTCATTCACATCGAGTTTCAGCATTCGAATTATGCGTCCTTTGATCCAGTTATCAGAATGTGTCGTGGCTTTAATGAGCTATATCAGTATATTGATTTCACTGGTAGTTGGGAAACTACAATGTCTAGGATAATTTGTCATTTGAGCCGATTTCATTTCCTTTACATATGTAAATTTAATTTCTCCTTACTACCTGGTCTGATTTATAATTTGGTTTTGGTTTTGTTCGTAATTATTATATATTATGAAGTCTCTGTTATATTAATATCTCGTGATGTACTTTAAAATTATTTATGTTAGTGTAATACCAACTGGTGAAGAATTTCTGTAGTTGGTTGCAACGTGTGAACTTATGATCCTTGCTCTCCTGTTATAGTCCGGTCTATAATATGTACGCTGTCCTCACGTTATGGGGACGTGGCCCTCTCGGTCGGTAGGGGCGGGAAAGAGTGGCGGCGATGGGTTCGCTCCACTGAAGAAAATCGGGTATCCCACAGACACATGTGTTTCGTATAGCCTCCATTCCTCCTTGGATCATTGTAGCAATCTTAATCCAAAATTATTTTCATGGTATCGTAGTTTCACTCATATCTGTGCTGTATCCAATGACAATGCTTGGTTTTTTATTTGTTTATGTAGCAAAACAACTTTCGAGCTTGATTTCGAAGAATCGTGGACATTCGACAATCACCTGCGACGTAATTAATGCCCATCGCCTCCATCAGTCTCTTTATATTGTGGCAATAAACATGTGTGTTCCCTTAGTTGATTGTGCAGTAGGGTGTCCCACAAATTTTTTCTGTTCCGATTTTCATGGTTAAAAATAAATAAATGGTTTCACATTACATCCCATGAAGGGACAGGAGAGAACTTCTCACATTCGTAGAGCTGTACGCTTTCCAGTTTTCACTCACTGATTGGGACCTACAGTTTTACACCGATTCCGAACGGTATTTTGAGAAGCTTTTTCATGGGTCAATAGTGTCGCCGTCACTATGCGAGGTGACCGCCGCCGAAAGAAATTTTAAGGTGGTAAGAGCAGGGTTCGAACGCAGGATTTCATGTACAAGAGCCGCGCACACTAACCATTGCACCACCGACGCACAGTGGCGCCCGTAGAGCAAACGAGGTTGCAAAAATCAAAATTTTCATGTGCGCCGACGAAGTTTTGAATAAACCCATGTTATAGGAAACTTTTCAACGATTTCAAATATGCTACTCTTAATAATATCACATTTTTAGTTTAGAAGATATAACCGTTCAAAGTTGACCGACTTTCGGTTTTCAAAAAAACACACAATTTTTAGTCAATTTGTTGCGATTTCAGGTGTAATATCACGAAAAATAGGTAACGAATCGCCTTATTTTTTTTTGTATTTATTGATGTATTTATTAAATGTATAATGATAAAAAAAATTAACTGTTTGCTTTGTGTTTCTCCTGGTAAAACACTATTTAAAAACTATCCGTTTTTTCACTATTTTTCAACTTTGACGGAAAATAAAAAAAATCTATATTTTTCTATATTTGCCATATTTTCAAAATGTGTTCTTTGAGTACTCCTTTACATAATTCCAAAGGTTTTATCTGCCTCTAAGTGCCCCTTTGGCTTCTAGAGGTCAAAGAGTTAAAAAAGACATGGTTCTTGAGTGGGAAAAATCAAATCTATAGTCACATTCGTAACACATGGGTCAGGCCAGACCAACTATGTATTCATTTTGTAAAACAATAAAAACAACTCGCGTAAACTTCTGTAACTGGCACTCATGATAGAATTATTGGGAAAATGAGCTGTACGGACAGCATGGGATGCCATCATTTCCAACATGAAAACCCTTTTTTGTCTGAATTCGTGGAAAGAACTAACAATTCTTGGAAAAACAAAATTACGTTATAAAATGGACGCAACAATTGTCATCCAGTCCACACGCATTCGTATTTTGAGAACCTGTACACGATGTGATTGGTCACCCGCCCTGTAGGTAGGCAGGTCGGCCAGCACTCCACCACGCCACGCACAGTCCAACCCCGTTAAGACTCCGCCCACAAGAACCCAAGCGCACACTGGAAAATTCTATCTAATTTACCAATGACCAAAACATGGTGGTAAAAACTTGCGTCATGCACAGCTACTATATAAGTGTAAACACTTAGCGTGGTTTCAACAAACCTGATTGTGCTATTATTGACCAACCATCTAACCGCGAGTTATTGAAAACATGGCGTTAAACAATTTAAAACTATTTGAACTGTTCAGAAAGTCAACCACACCAAAGTTTTTCACGGAAGCTGCTTTAGAAGAACTTGATAGCTTATACGGAAATATTGAGAGAAGCGAAATTATAAAAAATAATTTTTATCTGATATATGCAAATATTAAGGCAAAATGGGTGAAAACTAATCGAACCATTCAGAAATTCAACTCCAAATACGAGGACTGGCTTAATGAAGACACCATCCTGGATATAGTGCCAGTAGATAAACCCACCACATCAACCAGAGGAGCAAAAGGAAGGCCAAAAAAAGTATTGAGGAGTGTTCAATTTTCACAAGAAAGAGGAAACTTGCCGAGGCCACCAATGACTTGACCACGAAGCATTTATCGGACGCGCTGTCTATTAAATATACAAAGGAAAGTGAAAGAGTGAGGTCGCAGATTACAAAATCTGTTGCTGATGCAAGCCCACTGCGACTAAAAAGGATTACGGAAAGCATTCCCACGCCCACAAACGCACACATTAAAAAGTATGGTTCCGAAGAAGCCTTGGCCTTGTTTATGGACTAAGAACTTTCCAAAGAAAAATATGAGATACTACGGGCATCCTTGATGCGACACGGGGCTGACGTTTTACCAGGATACAAGCATATTACGCAAGCCAAAATAAATTCACGACCACTGCATACGGAGTTTACGGAAGTCTCTGTGAAAGCCAATCTGCATTATCTCATGGGCCATACAGCAAAACGGTTGTTGGAGAGTCTTCCTGAAAATGAGGTGAAAATTCATCCTGAGAAACTGACATTGATCAGCAAATGGGGCTGCGATGGATCATCCGGACAAAGCGTTTATAAGCAAAGGATATCTTCCGATGACGCTACAATATCGGACGGAAATATGTTTATGGCATATGTTGTTCCTTTGCGGCTAAAATCTGATGTTTCCCTACACTGGAAAAATCCACGTCCGTCATCAGTGCATTATTGCCGACCAATAATGTTTCAGTTTGCAAGGGAATCGGCAGAACTCATAAGGACCACGGTGAAGGACATTGAAGAACAAATAAGCAAGATTAAGCCTACAAAGCTGCAAATTGGAGAAGGAAAATATATTGAATGCAATTACGAGTTCCACCTGACCATGGTTGATGGAAAAGTCGTAAACGAACTGACAGGAACAACCTCAACATTGTCATGCCCGATTTGCAAAAAGAGTCAGAAGAACTTTGGTAATTTAAACGATTCTACAAACGAGGAGAATACGAATATGGAATGTCACCATTGCACGCAAGGATAAGGTGTATGGAGTTCTTGCTAAAACTGGCGTATACCCTACCACAAGAGGAGGAAAACTTCGATGAAAATACATCAATAAAGGATAAGGAAAAGATCAGAAAGAAGCAAATACAGGATGCTTTTTTTAAAGAAGTTGGACTAAAAGTAGACTGTCCCAAGCACGGATACGGTAACTCAAACGATGGAAACACTTTTAGGAGACAATCACTGGAATTGCCAATCAAATTGTGAAAAGATTGGGAACGATCTTGAATGTTTTAAACTGCAAAGAAAACGTCAATTCTACAAAATATGGAGAATATGCATCGAAAACTGCATCTCTTTTAGCAGAAATGTATCCACAGAAGAAGTTGACCCCGACCGTCCATAAAATATTGGCGCATGGCAAAGACATAATTGAGTACCAGTGTTTGCCTATTGGAGAGCTTTCTGAAGAAGCACAGGAGTCTCGTAACAAATTTTATAAAAAATATAGATTGCAGAACACATTCAAAGCATCAAGGGTAAGGCAAAATGAGGACCTCTTCAACATGTTGGCAGCATCTTCCGATCCACTTATTTCTTCCCTGCGGCATGTGAAGTCACGAATAGAGTTAGAAAATAATTATAGTTTAGAAATGATTAGTCTTTTAGATATACCTTCTCCTACGAATTGTGATGAATATTTTACAGAAAATAGAAAAAATAAATTTAAAAAAGAAGTAATTTTTTTTAATTTGTTGGGTAATAATTTAAAACATAAAACCCTAAAGAAATAAAAATAAAAACAATCTAAAAATGTAAAAATAATCTTTTTTAGTTACCATAAAATTGATTTTTCTACAAATTTTAACTTTGATAACCCATAAGTAGCCCCTACAAAGCGTAGCACCCTTTCCAAACGCTGAACAGTTATCTATCATATGCTGTTTAAACTGTTCAATTATCTTATTCGGTTCAAAAGATATGATTTTTGCAACGAAAAAACTCAAATGGCGCCACTGTGCGACGGTCACGTCATGGTTGCTCAAGCTTAATTGGAAAGCTTATAGGGTAAAGTATTTTTGAGATTTTTTTCAGATTTTTCGGAAGAGGTTTAGAGGTCGCACAAGTCGAATTTCTCTCAAAAGTCGGGTATTCCATAAGTTGTTTGAATTTTACCTAAAACTCGGTCAATAGCCACGATTTTCATAGTTTGTAAGTCAACATTTTTAAAGCAAAGCGTCCAAACTTTTATTGTATATGCATAAACCACCAGTTTTGGCAATGATTTTGCTCAATAAGGTACCATGGTTTAAATTTTTTAGTAAATTTGGGATAAACATTTTAAATAACGCTTTATATCTTTTAAAATTTCTATGGAAATTTGCAAATCGAATGATGCTCTTTAAAAGACGAATAAATTCTACACAAATCTGGAAAACTGTACAATTTACTGTTACTTTACTTATAGACTTATAACATTTTAAAGCTTTTTATCCATTATATGAAATTAATAATATTATAAACTGTTTGCAATTTTGTCATCGGATTTGCTTTAAACATTGCATTAATGAAGAAATGTACTGTGGCTAAGGACAAAGAATTACACGCAGAAAAATCGGCCCCAGCGACATATTGCAGGAACCATATATATGTTCGCAAGCATCAATTGAAGATCTGGTGCGTTTAAAAGCATAAAGTGAAAGTATAATATATTGGCTGCAAACGTTATATTAACTTTCAAACAACAAAAAAAGACAGAGTTTTCAGCGTATAGTAAAAACAGATTTAAGGTAATACATGCTTCAAAATAAACAAACCCAAAGTTTTATTTCACAAGCCAGCCTTACTTTTTCTGAAGCATGCATCGTTTTTATTAATTTTTTACAAACAGATCCAGAAAAATGGGTAACCCACAAATTCTTTCACGAAGCAACGAATAAAGTCAACGATTGCAACGTGGTGTAGCCTAGATTTGTAGGTGTAGATTTTCAGAATTTGTTGCAGGGCATAAAGCTGTATCGCAAGATCCCCAATAAAGGGGTTTACTACACGCTGAAAAATCTGTCTTTTGTTTGTTTGTACGCCAATTTAACGTGTTTGTAGCTTGTCGTAAATATACCATACTTGTGTACAAACACATTGTGTTTGCTATTCAATATTACATGTTGGAGACACAATGATTAATAGACTCTAAAATATAGTTTTCTGACTCAAATGTGGCTTTGTTTGTTGAAAAGTGGTAAAAAAACCTGACAGACAATAAAGATCTTCAGTTCATGAAAACAATGCTTGCAAATATATATATGGTTCCTACAATATGTTGCTAGGGCCGTTTTTTTCTGCATGTTTTTTTCTGCATGTTTCATTAATGCAATGCTTAAAGCAAATCCGACGCAAAAGTGGTACAGAGTAAACATTTCTCCCTATTGTCACTTCGATTGTATATATTTTTTCTGTTTGAACTATAATCCGTGTGATAAATCCTACATTGGAAAACAAATTACACAAAATCAATGGGCCCAATGAATCCGCTCGTCCTAAGCCACCACCAAGCCACCACCAATTGTCGCTGACACTACCATCCCACTCAGAGAGATACAACTGTTGTTGGGGAATAAACGCACCTCAATTCTCCTAGATATTGGTGAACCTTTAGCGACGATATTATTAAATTAACTCCAAACAATAAGGAATTTATTCTCCTTGGTGATCTTAGTGCCAAGCATTCTTTAAGGAATTGTTCCACAAATATTACCGCTGGCAATGCTTTGAATATGTTGCAACCGTCTAATAACTTTTTTGTCTATAGTCCTGATAGCCCTACCTTGTTCCCGCATCAGAGAAATAGGAACTCATCTACAATAGACTTAGTATTGAGCAATTCACCATTAAGCATGCAAATAAAGACTCTGTGCTACGATCTTCCGTCAGATCACAGACAAATTTTGTGTACTGTAAATTGTTCAACGTTTAGCACAAAAGACCTTGGTAAATATGTATACAAACGCTGCGATTGGAATTTGTATAAAAGCGAAATAAATCGAAAAATGAGAGTATCTGTTGGAACATACAACTCAAAACCTGCGATCTATAAAGAAATCCAAGCCTTTGCGAAACTTATCCTATCGGCAGGAGACGTTGCCACTCCCAAGATAAATCAAACCAAAGACAACTCTTTGCCGAAAAATGTTGTAAAACTTATATGTGAAAGAAATAAGTTTAAAACAAAACAACAACGTGCAGCAGACAATCAAAGTTTAATTTAATGCACCAAGTTTGTCAATAAGATAATATATTAAAAAAATAAATAATGAAAGAAACAATAAATGGTCAAATCTGTTGAGCAACATTACTCCAGGAGACAAACGGTTTTGGCAAATAAGCAGAAGCCTGAGAGGAAAACGAAAAATCCAAATTCCGCACCTCACAGATGGACCCAACAAATTGATTTCAGATGAAGAAAGGCTGAAAACTTAGCAAACACTTTTGCGCAATCACATTATATGACGATAAACTATGGCCATCCATCCGAAGCAAAAATTAACCTGACAGTTAGAGACTTAGGACTTGAACCTCCGAATTTGGACGGAGTTGAATTTATTTCTGTAGTTGTGCTCACAAATCTTCTAAATTCACAAAAGATATCGAAATCTCCTGGTTCAGATAATATACCGAATATCTTACTAAAGAATCTACCTGAAAGGGCTACAAACATACTATTAATAATATTTAACAGTTGCATTGTATTAAATTATTTTCCAAACGCTTTCAAAAAAGCCAAAGTTGTTGCAATTCATAAACCTCATAAGCCCAGGAACAGCCCGAAAACTTTTCGAAAAACTTATCCATCATAGAATCAATGACTTTCTTTCTACACACGATATAATAGGAAAAGAGCAAGTAATTTTTAAGTTCATTTCCGCAAATCTACCCAAAATCCCTCTGTAAAATCGTAAAAGATTATCTCGACAGCAAATCCTTTTCTGTGACTGTAAATAATGTTCTCTCATCTACCAAAAATATCCCAGCGGGTTTACCACAAGGCTCAATACTGTCTCCACTACTGTACGCAGTATATAAACTTCAAGGCTCCTAAACTGATGGATGTAGCCTATTACGCAGATGATACAGCCCTGATCTCATCATGTAAACTTACAAGTGCTCTTTTGAAGAAAATGGAAGAAAGTCTTAAATCACGACAAAACACAAGCCATAATCTTTCCATACAATAAATCACCGAAAAGATCACCAACCCGACAACTTTATTTCAATGCCAACTATATTTGGTCGAAAACTTCTATTTCACCAACTTATCGAAGCAGTTTGCGGAAAAGCAATTAAATCGTTCCGATCATTATGGCCTCTCTTACATCGCCGTTCAACACTAAACTTTAGAAATAAAAATTTATTATTTAAGTGTGTCATAAGACCAATCCTAAGCTATGCGTTCCCGGTGTGGTATAAAGCTACTAAATGTCACTTAAAGAAAATGGAAAATAAATGTTTAAAAATGATAAATATCAAGCACAGGCGATATCCCACACAAGCGTTACACAATGAAACTGGATACGAAATGTTTGAAGAGTTTGTTCGTAGACAAAATTTTAATTATTTTAATAAAATTATAGACACTTATGATATAATAAGAGATTGCTTCGAATTAATATAATCGTACATATGGTATCTCTGAAATTCAACAAACTGAAAATGCTTGTATATATTTGATTATTTTCTAAAAATAATCAATATTTATATGTATATTACAGGAATATTTTCCAAATAGTCTTTGACTCTCTCTCTCTCTCTCTCTCTAAATCAAATGAAGGTTTTATCCCACTTTTGCCTTTAAACAAAATCTATTACTGTTAAGTACTCAGATGTTAATTTAATTAGACATACATAAGTATTACCTGATGAAATATCGTACCGATAAAACCCGTAAAATATTTATATAAATAATTATGTTATATAATTAAGAAATAATGGAAGAATAAAAATGAAGAAACTGAAGAAGAAGTAAAATTCAAAAAACGTTCGGAATATCCGATTTTTGGGAGAAATTCGACTTGTGCGACCTCTAAACCTCTTTCGAAAAATGTGAAAATAATCTCAAAAATACTTTACCCTATAAGCTTTCAAATAAAGCTTGAGCAAAAAAAAATGTTTATTGATGGGACACCCTAGTGTGAAGTGTTGTTTGAATAGCAGTTGTCGTCTTCGATATCCGGTGACTTTGACATTAGGCTCCAAATTGTTGCTTTCTTCCAAAAGCTGGGCAAGTTTTTCTGCTTCATGTTGAAACAATTTTAATTCTTCAACAATCTTGTACATTCTTACTTGTGATATTGGAATTATTTTGTTCGATGGGCCGGCTTCTGGTATTGCTTTATATGTGAAATCCGATTGAACCATTGTTGCAGTAGAAAAATAAGTTTCTCTGTCAGGACTTGGAAGCGGTGGAACAGGTGTTTGTGCACGTTTAACAGAGATGTGAACTCTTTGTTTGAGGCCTTTACGATTTACTCCACATATTTTAGTTGCACAAGCATAACAGTTGCCGGAATTGTGCTCTCCTGGATCAGTTCAAATCATTGGTACACCAACAGAAAGTGAACTGCGTTTCCCTTGGATGCACATGGTAAAGGCATTGTAGCACGTTTCCAAATTTTGTCTGGGGCCCACGAAACGCCGCGAATAATTTCGGAATAAAATAAAGTTTAAAAGCACGCCCCACTTGCTCAGTGAAATTTCCAATATTTGCCGAAAAACCTCTTTCGCCATAAACGTAACAAAATAAATTGAGATTTTTTGGACAATTTGCACTCATTTCCATTTTATACTTTCGTTATTGCGTCACTTTGCTTTGTTGTTATTCACTTTTAAAAAGCCGGAGAAAAATCACTTGTTCTTTTCGCGTTGGTGGGCACTTGTTGAATGACAGAAATCGATCAATGCACCCCTATAAATTCTACGTATTTGTCAACATTTAACTGCCAGGTAAAGGGTTTTTCAACAGATACGCTACAAAAGTAAATCGATAGGGACAGCAAACGACGCCATATTTTTTCCCGCTCTTTTGACATTTCTCTTCAGTAAGGTTTGCCATTTCATCATGGAAAGACGTACGAGCCTACAACGAGTCGAAATTATTAAAATTTACTACCGAAATTTGGAGTCAGTGGCCTCAACTTTAAGAGGCCAACTTTAAGAGCCCTCAACAATCAGCGATGAGGCTCATTTCTGGCTGAATAGCTTCGGCCAGAATTAAAATATGCGTTATTGCTCAGACAGCAATCCACACGAAATCCATGAGTCATCATTGCATCCCGAAAAAATTACGGTTTGGTGCGGTTTATGGGCTGGCGGCGTCATTGGGCCGTACTTCTTCCGTGATGATCAATACCGGCACATTACTGTGAATGCGAATCGGTACCGTTCAATGATAACCGAATATTTTTGGCCCCAATTGGATAATATGGACTTGGAGGACATGTGGTTCCAACGGGACGGCGCCACAAGCCAGACAGCGAATGCCACAATCAATTTATTGGAAACCAAGTTTGGTGAACGTGTTATCTCACGAAATGGCTCAGTCGATTGGCCGCCTCGGTCGTGCGATTTGACGCCGTTAGATTATTTCCTGTGGGGCTACGTGAAGTCTATGGTCTATGCCAACAAGCCAGCGACGATTGATGAACTTCGTACGAATATCGAACGTGAAATCGCAGCAGTATCGCCCGATTTATGCTTGAAAACAGTCGAAAATTGGGTTCAGCGTCTGGACTTCTGCATGCGTGCCCGTGGTGGCCATGCAAAAGAAATCGAGTTCCATACATAATGGCATCGAACGTACTTTCACAGGAAGAAAAAATTTCATTGGTATTTAAAACCGGTTTTGTTTTATTTAAAAAAACTTTTGTAGCGCTCTTATTGAAAAACCCGTTACTTATGAATGGATGCATCTGTTAAGGGAGCATATCGTCGCGTTTCTTCTTAGGCCACGTAAGCGCCAACAGCTCATTTTTCAGATAAAGATAAAAACTTCCTAATTTTTTAAATATGGGTTTTAAAACAAAGTGTTTTACAAAACATGGCTTTGCGACTTTCTGAAGGGTGTAGATGCATTTTTTGTGAAAAAGTTGGTTACTTATAAGTAACTGTAGCCAAATTTTTCGCTTATGTGTTTTTGGCGCAAACAGCAACTTGCAAATTTTGCTGCTTACGAGGTTTCTGTAAAATTAAAGAACACAAATTTCTGTATATAAGTTATCATTTATTCTTATATTTTTAAAAAACAAGTATTTTTAATATCACTTAGATTACAGCGTGCACAAAGAATCAAAGAGGCAACAACAAACATTAGCAATCGAACCTGATTTTGTTTTAATATACATACATACGTGCAATTGTTTGTTTATTCTCTCTGAATAGGGCAGGCCGGGGCTTCATGTACAAAAGCTTGTATTTTATAAACTACAGCTAAGACCACAACGTTAATTAACAAATCCGTCTTCTCTCTTTAAAGGCGTTAGCTATAAATATATGTAACTAGATTTTTGATTTTATTATTTTTGCTAAAAAATGAAGTCAGGTACCCCAATTTCTCTGGCGTTAATTATCAAAATATATCCCCCATAGATTAGTGTCATATAGCTGCCATTGTTCTCATCTGACATTTTCTTTCACACTATTCTTGGTGCGGTCGGTGCGATAGAGAGTTATTTGGCGTAAATTTACTTACTACAACAATTTGACTTACTTCCAACATCCAACCGCCCATCTGCAACACACCAAATGTCATCAATTGACTGACAGAGTTGACGTCTCCATACGTCATTACTCTATGATATCACCAATATTATTATGACTCTCTACTTCAAAAGAATTATTTTTTATTCATCTCACTGTGAAAATTTTCGACTTCGAAAACCTTCAATATTTACTAAATTTCTCGTGGTAATTAAAACTGAACCAGTGCATGAATTGTGACCGGAAGGGTGCCAAAAGTTTCTTTATTGAATCCACTATGAAAACATTGTGATTTTTAAGATATTTTTTTTACCAAAATGTCATATTTTTTCCATACATTTTAGCGTTTGTGTGGGAGCTGCTATAAGGAGCACAGATAGAGCATTGAATCCTTCAAAATAAATGTTGGTTATGTAAAAATAATTGAGGTTGGCCTTAAAAATTAATCCTCTATGAGCACGTGTTAACCTCTTAGGGTCGCCAGCCATGTTTAGATATGGATATATAGCTTTGGCATACAGGAAAAAAGTTGAATTTTATTAAAATAATGGGTGCTCGAGGAATATTTCTGCTCTATTGCATAAATACTTTTTGAGTTACTCGACGAAAAGAGAGCCGCACCAAAAAAAGCTCCGATTTGCCTGAAACTTTCCAGTTTTTTTTATCTCAAAAATAAATTTTGGGGGTGAGACTTTAATATTTGCAACTTTAAATATAAAAACCATTATAGTTTGCATGCAAATATAATTTTTTATGGCGCTTACGAGGTTTTCGAAATGGCTTTAATTTAATTTTTTTTCATACAAAGTTCTCAACATGAAAATGCAATCGGGTGGGTGGCAAATGTTATTTTCTACCATAAAAACCAAAAAAGTCAATTTCGAAAAAATAGCGCTTATGTGGTTTAAGAAGAAACGCGACGACATGTACCTCATTCAGCCTTCTAAAAACAGGGTCCATACATTTTATTAGTGTGCGTTCATTTAGCATAATTTATGACTTTGTTAACGAGCGTGTGCGTTTCAAATTTTTCAAAACTTTCCACATAATGAGCACTCATAAATGTGCATAGAATTTCTGTAAAAAAATCATCCGTTACAAGTAGCCACCGCAAAAACACACAACAATAAGAGAGTGCACTTCCCTTGATTCCCTCTAATTAAATGTGAACCGAGTAGCTACCGCAATCATACAAATTAAATATTCTTTTGTTTATTACTTTTTTTTTAATTCTGAGAATAATAAAACAGTCATCAACGATTTTTACAAAGAATTTTATACACATCCACGAGCAAATTATTTAAATTCATTCAATACGATTATCCACATTCATTGAAACAAAAAATCAATATTCTTGTCAAAATGAGATACCTTCGCTTAATTGTGAATAAAAGCGAAACGCGTTCATCGATTTTCATGATCTATGTCTCATTTTGTTCATATTGTTACGAATTTCGTTATTCGTCCTTTTCAGAGCTGTTGTATTCCCAATAATGAAACAAGGTTTGTTTTAAATTACGATAATGACAGCAGTTTAACTTTCTTTTTATTTTACTTATATAGTACAAAGGTTTACTTTATTTACACCACTTTACAATACGTCTTATATTTTACTATCAAATCGCGTTGCTTAATTTCCGGCGCATAATCACAAACTGACACATAATGCCAAAAACCTCCTCTATTTATACGAGATTTGCTTCTCGTCATCCTGTTTCTAGATAGTAAAACAGTTTTTAAAAATAAATTACTTGTAGCCGACTCCTCATCTGGTTTGTGGTAAGAGTATACTTTCAGGCGCAGCACTAGTCGCACTGTTATTTACATAATGTTACTTGGTCATTAAGAGTAAGTAAAAGCTTTTACTTAATCGTAACAATATGTTCTATAATAATAAATAAAATTAAATAATCAATATTCTTCGAGCTTGAGGTCAGATTTGCTGTTGGTCGAACAACAGAATAAAAATAATAAATAAAATTATTTAATTTTTTAGGCAAAAAATTATTTTTGATGTGTTAACATCTATGGGCGCGGGTAGGGACTTACCTCATAAAGTGAACACATCCAAACAGTTTGTTCGACTGCGATCACACAGATTGTCCGACTCCGATCAACGACTGCGAGCAACGAAAATTATGTGAACATATGTAGGGTATGTACGAACACAACAATGTATGTATACATGAACATACATACATTGTTGTGTTCGTACTCTCTTGCTTTGCATTCTCTTTGTTTTTTTGTGGGAATAAAACAAAAAGTATTAAGCAAGAAAATAATGACACATGTGCTTGCACTGGTCTTCAAATAATTTTAAGTATTAATATTATTTAAACGTAATGTCATCATATGACTAAAAGCTGTTTTTTATTTTCCAATGTAACATTTACTAATGTGTACATAGAAATCGAGCAGGTACCGTATAACAAAAAGGTGTTAACACATCGACCGTGGGTACGAACACTCATTGGATTTAGTTTTTCTTCATAAATTTATTTTTAACTGCAAGACTGTTGTTTCTGTAGAGACGCGGTATATCATTAGATTAAAGGAATTGTAATTCTTAATTTTTCTAAGTTTGGTGCAGCAAAATTGGACTAGTCGTTCTCGAGTTATGTCAAACAAAAGAGTCCAAACGTGCCAAATTCCTCCATATGGTATTTACTAACTTCAAATCAATATATCTCGATTGCTAGATATAACTTTTTCCGGTAGTCAGAGCCCCACCAATTTTGGCAGTCGCACGGTGAAATTGAACCCCCGCCGGAAGTAACGACCTTGTCGCGATATGGCGGCTTAAGCGTGGACTAGGCTGCGTGAACTAAAGGTTACTCCAGGAGAAGTGGAGTCTAGTCGTAGGATTAATCTGTTAATCTGGCCTACGCAAATAACGATTGTCAATGAAGCTTCCTCGACATGGCGATTCTTGCGTCTTTAGCGCCATTATAATATCCAACGTTGAATGCAAATATACTTTTACGGTGCCGAGGACCTAGATGGCCAGTTAGTGTTTAAATAAACATTTTACTGGCATACTCGTGGCACTTACAATGAACACCGATGACAAAACACAAAAAACCAATCCAAATGCACTTCAACTTGATAAAGACCCTGCAAACGATACTGGCTCACGATTGACTAGTACCAATATGACCTTTGTGACAGATCCCTTGCGTATCCACGACAGCATAGTGCTGCAGCACCGAGATATTGTGTCGATGATGGTGTCGCAAGGACAGGATCACCTCAATTGTTCAACCTGTGAAGTTGGCGGCAAAGCCGATCTCATGGACAACTGTGAACGAAGTAGCGATGAGGGTACTGTATACCCTCTCTGACGAGAATGGCGTTACTACCATCGGTCGCACAGAATAATCGGTCATGTGATGGTAATCGCATTTCGCATGATATTTGCGATTACGATTTCAAATCCATCAAATCAAATTAAACGGAGCATCAGGTAAGTGAAACGCGTGAGCTCCAGCACAGGGCGAAATGCAAATCGCGCGATTCTCATCACATACCCGAATGATAATTTGGAGTCAGTACCTGACCCTACTCTTGCTAAACAAGATTTGGAGGTTGACAAACCGTAACTCCACCTCCCGGTAACACTGGATATGGGTTGGCTGTTGCGGGTTCCACCTCGATCACAGCTGGCAAGTATAGAAACAGATCCATTGCTCATAAAGAGATGCGTCTATGGCAGAGCATGCGTAGTCGAAAGAAGGCTCATGAGTTGCGATACCGAATCTCTTTCTGAAAAGTACAAGCGGGTGCTATCCGATCGCCGGCAATTCTGTCGCACCCTGATGCCCTGCAGTTGAGTGATGAAAGGTGTAGCTAGCCTAAACAAAATGTAGTATACACAACTATATCTGGTCACACTCCAAACACCCGAGTCCAGGCCCTAGGTTTTCTGGTTGCAAATACCGCAAACAGAGCTGACTGCTCTTTGAGAGTGGGGGATTTTTCACCGCAGTCTGTGGAGGGTTCCTCTAATTCACCGCCGGAGGGAACATCCAATCCGGTGCTCTTGGCCCACCTCCCAAAAGCGGGAAGTTTGCCAAGAGAGCTAGATGGCTCGAAGAAACCAAATAAATAGTCGTTTGGGAGCAAATCCTTCCCTTAGAATTGCAATTGTTGATAGAGCTGATCCTGATGGTATTGATAAAAGGCTGATGAATGCAACGCTGAGCGACAACAGGAGTATCGGTGAGATAAGCTTCTGTGGTGTCGACTGTCTGAAGGGAGTCAAAATAGTCGATTGCGTCAATAAGGAGTCTGTGGACTTCCTTATAAACATAATTGCAGGTATTGGAGAAGCTTGGCAGGTTCGAGAATGGAGGTTATTTCTCAGCCCTTACGACCCATTCTATTCGTCTGGATACCGCCCACAGTTTTGTCAGCGGATAAGGTGGTTACACTAATTGGCAAGCAGAACCCGGGACTCAATACACATTTCTGGGAGGTATTGTCCACTGGTTCTGCTACCGACACTGATACCTCAGGCATCGATTTTAGAATCGCCTTGGACTCGGGTCACTCGATAGAAATAAAGCTCGTGAGGGAAAGATGCGTTTTAGTCTTGGAACCGTCTGGCTCCGCCACTCCAGCTTCTCTGTACGGAGATAGATGTAAGTGGCTTCCCGTGACGCAGATCAATCTGGGTGCATCCGCCAATCTCCTACTCTGCCTCACGAAATATGAAATTGACACTGCCCCAGTACAGGAGCCCTGGATAGACCGCAAGAGCTCAGAGAAAGGACATGAACATCTTTGTGGTCAGAACATCTGGAAGGCAAGGCTTGTACAGTAGCTAGAAATGATTTAAAACTTATTCTTTCTTCCCACTTTAGTACGGGCGATGTGGTAACGGTGTGCATGGATGTGGAGACTGGATCAAATGTGCGTCTGTGTACTTACCGTATGAAGATTGTGATCGGCCTGGTAGACCAGTTCTTGAATTGGTACACCTGGCATCTACACAAGGACGACGGCTTATTATGGACTGTGATGCAAATGAATGGGGCAGCGCTACGATAAATAATAGAGATGAGTCTGTCTTTGACCTGGTTATTTAATCCGGGCTCAAAATTTGCAATAGGGGAAATAGGGCCAACTTTGGTAATAAATTAAGTGAGTGTTATAGACATAACCCTATCTCTGAGGATTTGATTGTAAAGGATTGAAGGGTGTCGGATGACTACTCCTTTTCCGACCATAGTGCAATTCTCTTCAGTATTGACTTCTTAGCGGGATCTCAAGGTCCCTTTAGGAATCCTAGGAGAAGTGACTGTGTGAAGTTTTACGAACTTGTCACTAGGTTGTCGGGGTTAGGTTCCAATTCCTGCACCACACGTGACGATGTTAATAGGATAGTTTACAAAGTCACAGATCTTCTCTATAAATGTTTTATTGATACATGCCCCTTACCTTCCCGGGTAAGAGAAGGCAGCCCGTTCGTTGGACACGGGAGTTGTGAGCTCTACGTAAATCCACTGGGAAACCCTTCAATAAGGCCAAGAAATTGGAAAAGGAATCGGACTGGACTGTTAACAAAAAGTTTTACTCAGTTCAAGGAAAAGGCAAAACGAGCCGCCTGGATCAGCATATGTGAGTCCATAACCGAGTAAAATTACGCTGCACGATTTCGTTGCGTGTTGTCCAACGACCCTAGAGTTCTCGGCGACATTAAGGAATACGCTGAACGATTTCGTTGCGTGTTGTCCAACGACCCTAGAGTCCTCGGCGACATTAAGAAATCCGATAGGTCATGGGCCAACTGCGGAGCTGAGACACTTAGTACTTCTTATGAAAACTCACTTTCCAAACTGTGTGGATAGACTCTGCGGAGAGGAATCAACTTGTGACTTCCACTCCGGATATCTCGCAACTAGGAGTGATTGAGGACATAGTTGACGAATCGAGGTTGCTTAGGGCTATTCATAGATTCAAGCGTTTTAAATCTCCTGGACCTGACGGGATCCTGCCGGTTATGCTGCAGAAATGTGCTATTTTCGTCACCCCTCATCTTCTGAGTATATATATAGCATGTCTCAGACTTTCCCTGATACTAGTCGTATTTATTCCCAAGTCAGGAAAGACTAGTCATGTCGCTCCTAAGGACTACATTCCAAGCAGCCTCTCATCCATTCCATTGAGAGTTTTAGAGAGGTGTGTCACTCATAGAGCAAAGACGTATAGAGAAACCAACTCTCTCAGTAAATTAAAGACATTTGGTGTGTTGCAGATGGGCGGTTGGATGTTATAAAGTATTGCTTTAATAATACCAGATAGAGGCAATGGCTCAAACCATCCAACACTAGAACAGCAACGACATTTGTGCACCACAAATATATACTAACAATAGAAATAACAAAAAAGTCCAAAATACGTTTAAATTTCAGTTTTTCATCAAAACGACATGAAAAATTTAAATCAACAATTTATGTAATTTCGCCTGGTGTAAGCCAATTTACGTCACATAACTCTCTATCGATTTGACCGCACCAGGAATAGTGTGAAAGGCACTGTCAGATGAGAACAATGACAGCTCTATACGTCATTACACTATGGGTTGACTTGCACATCAGGAATCGAATTAGCACGTGCTACTTGAGTGGTAGACAACATGCCTACCTCCATGGTAAATCTGTGGAAACTGCTCTCCACGATGTAGTGGGTTGTCTGGAGCGCAACTTGAAATGTGGGGATTCGCTTTGGCTGCTTTCTTGGATATAGATGGTGATTTTAACAATGTGCCATCTAGCGCTATCAGGGAATCTCTGGAAAACGGTGGGGTGCCTCCACTTGTCGAATGGATTGAGAACATGCTTAAAGATCGCATTTTAATTTCGAACCTTGGGCTGAGCAAAGTTTGGAAGCTGACTACAAGGGTCACGCCGAAGGGTGGAGTGTTATCACCTCTGCTGTGGCTTTTAGTGGTTGACGGCATTCTTAGGGACTTTGAGTTGAGAGGAAGTAGAATTGTTGCCTATGCGGACGATGTTTATTCTTGTCGGTGGAAAATCTTGCCGATCAGTGACCTCATGCAGGGTGAGTTGTCAGATTCGGCCAGACACTGTGGCCTGGGTGTTAACCCGGCGAAGACGGAGCTGGTCCTTTTTACGCGTATGCGAAAGTTTGGGTTTTTTAGGAAACCTAGGTTGGATGGCGTGGAGCAGTCTAAATCTTTGCAAAATTCGAGTCAAATCCAGAGTGTTTGTTGGTTGACAGGTGACAGCACGCTGTCTAGCACACTTAGGCTAAAGACGTCCATTGTGATACCTGCAGTTTCCTCTATAGCAACTATTGACTAGTCGTCTAGCCAAATTGCCCTTTCAATGAATTTGTCTATAAGACCTACAGGAATATCCTGTAGGACTACGGTGTTAACTAAATGTGTTCCGAATATCCTACTTCTGAGTCCTGCCAGACCAGGGCAATCCAAGAGAAGGTGTTTCGTCGTTTCCTCGTTCTCTTCCATGCAACATCTACAGAGATTGGAGTTTCTATGTCCCAATCTTAGGGCGTGTTTTCCCACAAGACAATGTCCCGTAAGTGTTCCTATCATTGTGGATAGCCTGCCTCTCGGCAAGTTAAGTAGTTGCCTAGTCCTCTTCCTGTCCACCTGTGGTCAGAGGACCCTGGCTTGTTCGCAAGTTGAAGTAAGTCTCCACTCACTTGTCCTTGAACATATTATCGGCCCACTGCCTAATCTGCAACCGGAAGGTAGAGATTGGCATACTGACACATTCTTTTACCGGAAGAACCAGTGCAGTAGTACCCTGTCTAGCTAACGCAATTGCAAGGAATGCCGCTGTGTCCCGGTACCCAGATGAGCCTGATGTCGAAATACTCTGCCATCACCCTAAGTGATGAGTAGAATTCTTTCACCATCAGGGACGTAGCAAACATGGCTTCCATGTATTTTATGGTCGCCTGGCTGTCTGTGTAGATTCATATTCTCCGGAGGGTTGTGACACTACTTTTCAGTAGTTTAGCAACCTCCAGTATGGCGGTAATTTCCGCCTGAAATACACTACAGTGATCAGGCAGCTTGAAGAGGTATTTACATTTAGGTCCGGTGAATGGACCCCATAGCCTACATGCTCGTCCAACTTTGATGCGTCCGTGAAAAATCTGATACTACTGGTGTCCCCTTCCAGTGACTTTTCCCAGGTATTCCTGTTCGGAATAAAAGTCCTTAGATTTGTCGCTGGTAGAAGGTAGGGGATACAGTAGTCCGTTTTTACGGGAATGGAGTTGATCCGGTGTAGCAATTCAGCGTGTCCGGAATGCACCGATATCATGACGCCACCATCTCTGATTCTCACCAGGGATGTAGCAGCTGCCGATTCGGCCATGATATCAGGAGTACAGATGTTGAGGATAGCACTAAGTGCAGTACCTGACGTCGTGCCCATTGTCCCACTAACGCTAATCAGTGCTGATCTTTGAATTTTCATCAAGAAATTCAGAATATATTTCTTTTGGAGGGACCTCCACCAAACTACGGTGCCATAGAGAAGTATTGATCTGACTATTGCCATATAAATCCACATGGTGATCTTAGGAGACAGTCCCTACCTCTTTCCTATCGCCCCTTTACAACAGTAAAGAGCAACAGACGCCTTTTTCACCCTCTCCTCCACATTCGGTTTCCAAGACAGTTTTCTGTCGAGAATTATTCCCAGATACTTGACCTTTTCCGTCAACTATAATTGCATCCCATTAACTGACGCCAGTTCAAATGCGGGTATTTTATATTTCCGAGAGAACAAGATATGCTCGGTTTTAAGTTGGTTAAGTGATAGTCTGTTGTTAGCGGTCCAGTTCGAAATCAGACTAAGTAGGCTGGTTGTACGAATGCTAAGTAAATTGAGGTTTCTACCCGTACAGATGATAGCAATATCATCGGCATAGGCAAAGGCCTGGCATTCAGCCCTGTCTACTTCAAGAAGCAGTTCATTGACAGAGTTAACCATAATAGTGGAGACAGAACTTCTCCCTGCGGTGTCCCCTTGTTAACGTTCCTAGCACTTGTAACACCACCCCATTCAGCTTTGACGGATCTATCCACCAGAAGCTTCCCAATTAGGCGTGTCACTAAGCTGTCGACTCTTAGATTCTGTAACGACTTAAGAATCGCCGAAGGTTGAATGTTATTGAAGGCTCCCTCGATGTCCAGGAAGGTCCCTAGAGCGAAGACCTTATTCTCAAGAGAGTTTTCTATTATGCTGACTATCGAGTTGAGAGCCGTCTCAGTTGACCTGCTCGATAGTAGATTCTGTGGAAGATTACTTCGAACATGAATGTCCAGTAACCTTTCAAATGTCTTACGAACAAAGGATGATAGACTGATTGGTCTAGTCCTTTGGTTTGTCACGAGCATTTGCCCGCTTTCGGGACGAAACCCACTTTGGTTTGCTTCCAAATGCTAGGAATGACTCCCAGCAAAAGGCAGCCCCTGAAGATTGCCTCCAACCCACTACGAGATAGGTATAGTGCCTCCTGTAGTTGCGCGGGAATTATCCCGTGAGGTCCGGCTGATTTATAGGGCTTAAAGCATCTAATGGCCCATATCAGATTCTTTCTGCTCACTATTGAGCGAACTTTTTCTAAGCTAGGTGAGTTTCCGCCTAGCTCTTGTGGCTGACGACCAGCATTCCTGTCATCGTTGGGAAGTGGGTATCCAGGAGAATTCCAAGAGACTCTTCAGACGAATACGTCCACGTTCCATCGTCTTTCATTAAGAACCCCGCACAGGGTGGGTTTTTAGTGAGCACGCATCTTAAGCGTGCAGTCTGGTTGGTTCCCTCAATGAATTCACAGAAGTTTCGACAGGATTTCCGTTTGGCCTTCTTGATTTCACCTTTATATAGACTAAGACTAATCTTCTAAACGTCCCAATCCCTTTCGTCGCCGCTCTTTTTGGACTTGTTGAAAACCCGCCAAATGGACGATCTTAGATCCTGCAGCTCAACGTTCCACCAATGAGGTTTTTTGTTACCCTTGGCAGCATTATATTGGCAGTATTGCTTTAATAATACCAGGTAGAGGAATGGCTTAAACCATCCAACAATAAAACAGCAACGACATTTGTGCATTAACATTTTTGTGTAAATACACCACAAATATATACTAACAATAAAAATAACAAAAAAAAAGTCGAAACTACGTTTAAATTTCAGTATTTCATCAAAACGACATGAAAACTGTAAATCAACAATTTATGTAATTCCGCCTGGTGTAAGCCACTTTACGTCACATAACTCTCTATCGATTTGACCCCACCACGAATAGTGTGAAAGGAACTGTCAGATGAGAAGAACGGCAGCTCTATACGTCATTACACTATGGGTTGACTTGTACATCAGGCATCGAATTAGCCCGTGTTACTTGAGTGGTAGACAACATGCCTACCTTAAGGGTAAGTCTGTGGAAACTACTCTGCACGATGTAGTGGGTGGTGTGCAGCGCAGCTTGAAATGTGGGGATTCGCTTTGGCTGCTTTCTTGGATATAGATGGTGCTTTTAACAATGTGCCATCTAGCGCTATCAGGGAATCTCTGGAAAACGGTGGGGTGCCTCCACTTGTCGAATGGATTGCGAACATGCTTAAAGATCGCATTTTAATTTCGAACCTTGGGCTGATCAAAGTTTGGAAGCTGACTACAAGGGTCACGCCGAAGGGTGGAGTGTTATCACCTCTGCTGTGGCTTTTAGTGGTTGACGGCATTCTTAGGGACTTTGAGTTGAGAGGAAGTAGAATTGTTGCCTATGCGGACGATGTTTATTCTTGTCGGTGGAAAATCTTGCCGATCAGTGACCTCATGCAGGGTGAGTTGTCAGATTCGGCCAGACACTGTGGCCTGGGTGTTAACCCGGCGAAGGCGGAGCTGGTCCTTTTTACGCGCATGCGAAAGTTTGGGTTTTTTAGGAAACCTAGGTTGGATGGCGTGGAGCAGTCTAAATCTTTGCAAAATTCCAGTCAAATCCAGAGTGTTTGTTGGTTGACAGGTGACAGCACGCTGTCTAGCACACTTAGGCTAAAGACGTCCATTGTGATACCTGCAGTTTCCTCTATAGCAACTATTGACTAGTCGTCTAGCCAAATTGCCCTTTCAATGAATTTGTCTATAAGACCTACAGGAATATCCTGTAGGACTACGGTGTTAACTAAATGTGTTCCGAATATCCTACTTCTGAGTCCTGCCAGACCAGGGCAATCCAAGAGAAGGTGTTTCGTCGTTTCCTCGTTCTCTTCCATGCAACATCTACAGAGATTGGAGTTTCTATGTCCCAATCTTAGGGCGTGTTTTCCCACAAGACAATGTCCCGTAAGTGTTCCTATCATTGTGGATAGCCTGCCTCTCGGCAAGTTAAGTAGTTGCCTAGTCCTCTTCCTGTCCACCTGTGGTCAGAGGACCCTGGCTTGTTCGCAAGTTGAAGTAACTCTCCACTTGTCCTTGAACATATTATCGGCCCACTGCCTAATCTGCAACCGGAAGGTAGAGATTGGCATACTGACACATTCTTTTACCGGAAGAACCTGTGAAGTAGTACCCTGTCTAGCTAACGCAATTGCAAGGAATGCCGCTGTGTCCCGGTACCAAGATGAGCCTGATGTCGAAATACTCTGCCATCACCCTAAGTGATGAGTGGAATTCTTTCACCATCAGGGACGTAGCAAACATGGCTTCCATGTATTTTATGGTCGCCTGGCTGTCTGTGTAGATACATATTCTCCGGAGGGTTGTGACACTACTTTTCAGTAGTTTAGCAACCTCCAGTATGGCGGTAATTTCCGCCTGAAATACACTACAGTGATCAGGCAGCTTGAAGAGGTATTTACATTTAGGTCCGGTGAATGGACCCCATAGCCTACATGCTCGTCCAACTTTGATGCGTCCGTGAAAAATCTGATACTACTGGTGTCCCCTTCCAGTGACTTTTCCCAGGTATTCCTGTTCGGAATAGAAGTCCTTAGATTTGTCGCTGGTAGAAGGTAGGGGATACAGTAGTCCGTTTTTACGGGAATGGAGTTGATCCGGTGTAGCAATTCAGCGTGTCCGGAATGCACCGATATCATGACGCCACCATCTCTGATTCTCACCAGGGATGTAGCAGCTGCCGATTCGGCCATGATATCAGGAGTACAGATGTTCAGGTTAGCACTAAGTGCAGTACCTGAAGTCGTGCCCATTGTCCCACTAACGCTAATCAGTGCTGATCTTTGAATTTTCATCAAGGAATTCAGAATATATTTCTTTTGGAGGGACCTTCACCAAACTACGGTGCCATAGAGAAGTATTGATCTGACTATTGCCATATAAATCCACATGGTGATTATAATAACACCGACTAATACGGACAAAATCAACTCTGTGCGCTTCATACAAAATAAGCATCTCGACAAAAACGAGACGAGTCAGTACAAGCAGAGCAACAGCCGAGAGCGGACGAACGATACAGTCAAAAAACAACGCCAAGCATCGCCATTGATAACCACAAAACAGAAACAAAAGTCAATGTTAATAGAATTTAATTACATTTAATATTTATTCGCCGCCGCCGTCAACTACAATTCGTTTTTTTTGACTCGTTCTGTCTCTCTTGGTTGCCGTTGCGTTCAATCGGGTCAGTTTTCTTCATTTGGTGCGCTTGCAAGCGTGGTGCTGCCGGGCGCCGATTTTGCTGCTACGACGGTTGAATTCGTTGCTACGCAAACGCAAAGAAAAGACTGGAAGTATTTGCCTTATCACACGCCGACTCATATCCACTGCTGCCATTAGCGATTTGCCTTTGCCTACGATTGCTGTTGGTGTTTGTGAAATCTGCCATTGCCGTGCAGGTTTATCACCACTATTTCCGATTTGCCTTTGCCTACGACTGTTTTGTTGGTGTTTGTGAAATCTGCCATTGCCGTGCAATTTTACCACCACTATCAACCTGCCATTGCCGTGCAATTTTACCACCACTATCGCCGCTATCAACCTGCCATTGCCGTGCAATTTTACCACCACTATCGCCACTATCAACCTGTCATTGCCGTGCAGTTTACCACCACTATTGCTGCTATAGATTTTCTTTTGCCTACGATTGTTCTGTTGGGGTTTGTGAAATCTGCCATTGCCGTGCAATTTTACCACCACTATCGTCGCTATCAATCAGCCATTGCCGTGCAGTTAACACAATTGTCTTGTCTAGTTTTGTCGTGAAGTTTGCCACTGCCGAGCAAGGAAGGGAATAACGCGACAAAATGACTGATGAAAAGAAAAACTATAATTTGAGAAGTTCGAACAAAGAAGAATCGCCAGAGGAAAATGTCAATGAACGCCCAGAGGAGGAGTATTGCAGTGGGGACTCAGATGATACCGTAGTGGAATCCCCAGCACATCAACCAAATCAAATGGGTGCGATTCTTTCTTGGCCTGACGCATTGAGAGTGACAGTCACCAATCTCCAAAGAAGCCAAAATGAAAAAACAGCTGAAAAAAATTTGTTACGCCAGCAAGTGCAGACACAATCCTCACAGTCAACGACTCCTTATGATAGTAATGAGCCAACCGTACAAACTACAAATAACATTGTTCTGGAGAATGTAGGCAATGTGAAGCTGTACGATTTGCCGGTTTTTTCGGGGAATGCCGAGGAGTGGCCGTAATTTAACGCCAGCTTCAAGGACACTACTCAGGCATTCAGGTACAACAATCGACATAATTTGATGCGCCTTCAGAAATGTTTGGTTGGAGCCGCCAAGGAAGCAGTTACTTCGATGCTTATTTACCCACAAGACGTCAACAATGCAATGGAAGAATTGCAATTTCGATTTGGACGGCCAGATATTTTGGTGAAATCCCAATTGCAAAAAATTCAACAATTGCCAGTAATCAGAGAAAATAACCTGGATGAAATAATTCCATTCGAAACGAGTGTTCGAAATGTCGTCGCCATTTTGGAGTCTGCGAGTTGTCAGCAGCATTTGGCCAACCCCTTGCTGTTAGAACAGTTAGTATCAAAACTTCCAACGAACAGACAATTTGAATGGGCATCGAAAGCCGCAAACATAAGGCCATATCCGACGGTAGTAGAATTCTCAAAGTGGCTAGGAGAAGTAGCCAAGGTGGTATGTCTAATGCCAACTTCTGTTCCTGTGCCAAGCTCATCTAAGACCACTACACCACAATTCCAGCCATCAAAACGATTTTTGCATGTCAATGAAAATGCTCCAAGAACAGCATTAAAGTGTTTTTATTGCGGTGATGCACATTTGATTGCAAACTGCAAAACATTTATGGAGAGTTTGAATACGAGTGAACGTTGGGAGAAGGTGAAGCAACTTCGTTTATGTTTCTCTTGTTTGTATAAGGGCCACAACTCCTCAGAATGCCGCAACAGGAAAACCTGTGACGTAAATGGGTGTAAACGCCATCACCATTGGAGTCTTCATGAAGAACAAAATCGATTTCCATCCACAAGTTCATCAACTGATGATGAGTATTGCCAGTAAACATTTTTGGGCCAAATGGAGAAATTAAAACGTTTGCAATGTTCGATGAAGGCTCATCCATTTCTCTACTAGATGCAGAGCTGGCCAATTCACTAGGACTTCATGGACAATCTGACAACTTGACATTGCAATGGTATGGTGAAAGGGTCACCACAGAAAAATCAACCAGAGTCAACATTGAAATTTCCGCAAACTACACATCGAGAAAATACCAGCTCAAAAATGTTTACACCGTACAAAATCTTAGCCTCCCTACACAGTCATTTACCAAATCAGAATTTCAACATATGACGTGTGTACCCATGGCGGATTATGAAAATGCCAAGCCTACCCTCCTCATTGGTCTCGATGCTGTTCACCTTAGCGTATCCACAACGATAGTTCAATCCGGCACCAATCAACCGGTAGCCGCCGAGACGAAACTTGGTTGGGTGGCATATGGACCGATAAACGCACCAATCAATGCAATGCCAAGGGTGCTCTACATGCGTCATGAAAGGTCATTAAAGGAGTTGGACAAAGTTGTCGAAGAGTACTTTTCTGGTGATAGTGTTGATATTAGCCCAACACCTAAAATGCTACTATCCGAGGATGACACTAAAGCCCGCGAGATTTTGGACAGGTCTTTTACTCGGATTGACAAACATTTTGAAATTGGTTTGCTTTGGAAGCAAATGCCGCCTACCCTTCCAAATAGTTTTGAAATGGCAAAAAACCGTCTGTTGGGTATCGAAAGAAGGATGAGCCGTGATGCAGTATTTGCTGAAAAATACAATGATGAAATGAACAAGTATTTTGAAAAAGGTTACGCCAGAGAACTAACGGAGAATGAAATCACATCATGCAGTCACCCGATATGGTATCTACCCCATTTTGGTGTAGTTAATCCACACAAACCTGATAAGTTCCGCATCGTATTTGATGCCGCCGCAGCCGTCCAAGGAATTTCACTTAATTCTGCACTTATGAAGGGACCAGAACAGGCTAAACCACTATTTGCTATTCTATGCAAATTTAGAGAAGGAGTAGTCGCTGTAGCTGAGACATCCGCGAAATGTTCTCGCAAGTTAAAATAAGAGCCGTCGATCAACATGCACAGCGATTCTTGTGGCGAAGCGGCAATTCAGTTGAGCCTATAAAGAAATGTATAATGACATCGCTGATTTTTGGCGCAGCGTGCTCACCTTGCTGTGCAGAGTATGTAAAAAACCGCAACGTATTGGAGCATGAGAAAGAAAAGCCAGAGGCCTTCAAAGAAATCGTAGAAAATCATTATGTGGATGATTTCGTAAGCAGTTTTGCAAATGAGGAGAATGCCATTGAGATTTGCAAGAAGGTTGTCAACATTCACTCTGGTGCCGGTTTTGAACTTAGAAACTTTGTTTCCAATTCAAGGAAACTGCAAAATGTTTTAAACAAAGTACCAACACATACAACCAACACTCTTAACATGGAAAGGCAAGCCACGACGGAGAAAGTTCTTGGAATGTTCTGGGACACAGAGACTGATACGTTCAAGTTCTTGACAAGATTTCACCGAATCCCTGTTAACGTTCTTAGTGGTGACAGGCCTCCAACAAAGCGGGAGCTTTTGGGTATCGTTATGGCAGTTTTTGACCCTTATGGCCTGTTCGCAGATTTTTTGATATTTTCGAAAATTCTAATTCAACACACGTGGAAATTAAAAATTGGATGGGATGAACTGATACCACAGGAACTGCAGGACAAGTGGAAATATTGGTGGTCTGAGTTTGGGAAAGTTGTTTCCCGTAGCGTGGACCGCAGCTACTCGCCATTTTTATCTCAGAGTGCAGACATACAACTTCATATATTTGTCGATGCGAGTCAAGATGCTTTTGCTGCAGTCGGGTACCTCCGTATTGGGTATGATGGAAATGTCGACGTTGCCTTTGTATGCGGGAAGACACGTTGTGCTCCTTTAAAACTCACGTCGATTCCTTGCCTGGAACTGTGTGCAGCAGTATTGGGAACACGCCTGAGCAAATTAATCCGACATAGCCACAATATTCCAATTTCAGTAGTCACATTCTGGAGTGACTCACAGACCGTTCTTCATTGGATAAATTCGGCTACAAGAAGATACAAACCTTTCGTTGGACACCGCATAGCTGAAATTCTTGAAACGTCAAAAGAGCATCAGTGGAAATGGGTCCCAATGGAACTTAATGCCGCTGATGTAGCCACAAGGCCAACAAATCCTCCAAAATTTGTACAGGAGTCGTTGGACAACGGGTCCTCCGTTTTTGCTGGATAGTGACGACAAGTGGCCGCACGAAGTCATTGAAATACCTGCAGATCCACTCGAAGAAGAGTTGAAGCCATGCCTCTTATTAAAGGCCCAAGCAAGTATAAATTTTATAAAATTTGAGAGATTTTCGTCTTATTTAAGGCATAAACGAGCGGTAGCGTGGAGTTTGAGATTTAAGCGGACAATGCTACGACGCGTTAGAGACAAGGCAAAGAATGAAGCAGTACCTGAACATCTGGCAATAGGTGAAATAAATGAAGGAGAGCAGCTTATTCTGAAAACGGTACAGCAACAAGCCTTCGCCGAGGAAATCAGTTTGTTGAAAAGTGGTCATCCTATTGCCAAACAAAGTTCCATTTTTGCTCTTTCGCCATACATTGATGACCAGGAAATAATCAGATTAAGTGGCCGTATTGATGAAGCATTATGCCTCCCTTTTGAAGTACGTCGTCCAGTATTGTTGCCACAGAAACATTATGTCTCTGAACTCATCATGCGTTTTTATCATGAAAAACACCACCATCAAAACTTTTCTTGTACCCTGAATGAATTGCGTCAGAGATTTTGGATACCTCATGCCCGATCTGTTTTGAAATCTGAACAGGGAAAATGTATGAAGTGCAAGATCAGTCGTGCAGCTCCTAAACCTCCACAAATGGGCCAACTTCCTTCGGATCGTCTCACCCCATATGTTCGCCCTTTCTCATATACTGGTGTCGACTTATTTGGACCCTTTACCGTGACTGTGGGACGTCGCCACGAGAAGAGGTGGGCAGTAATCTTTACCTGTATGACTGTTCGAGCGGCACATATTGAACTTGCTGAAAATTTATCAACCGATGCATTTATTATATGCTTGCGCAATTTCGTAAACCGAAGGGGAACACCCATACGCATAAGGAGTGATAATGGCACAAATTTTATTGGAGCTCAGAGAGAACTCGTAGAGGCTGAAAGAATTCTGGATGTAGACCGTATTGCCGAGGAAGCAACAAAATTCAATATAGATTGGGTTTTCAACTGTCCAGTGAATCCGAGTTCAGGAGGTTGTTGGGAGCGCCTTATACGCATCGTGAAACGTCTTCTAGCACATACTTTAAAAGAAGTTTCCCCAAAGGTGGAAACTCTGCGGTCCGTGTTAATCGAAGCTGAAAATATAATAAATTCTCGCCCACTTACAGACGTTGCTCTTTCAACTGAAGACGATGAGCCACTGACACCCAATAATTTTTTAATGGGTTGTCTAAATTCAACACAAACTCCTCACCCAGTTGATGAGAAAATATGCCTTAGGAAACAGTGGAGAATATCTCAGAATTTAAAGGGTCGTATGTGGAAACGTTGGACCGTCGAATATCTGCCACAACTTCTCAACCGTCAAAAATGGCATGAGAAACCCGTTCCAGTGAAAATAAATGATGTGGTCTTAATTTGTGAGCCCACTTTAGCCCGAAGCATGTGGAAGAAGGGACGTATTACAGCAGTTTTTCCTGCAAGGGATGGTCAAATCCGTCTGGCTGAGATAGCAACGGCCACTGGTATTTTACGTCGCCCTGTCAATAGACTAGCCGTCTTGGCCATCGATGGTGAATCCCCAATTGATTCACGGGGGGTGGAGTGTAATAACACCGACTAATACGGACAAAATCAACTCTGTGCGCAAAATAAGCATCTCGACAAAAACGAGACGAGTCAGTACAAGCAGAGCAACAGCCGAGAGCGGACGAACGATACAGTCAAAAAACAACGCCAAGCAACGCCATTGATAACCACAAAACAGAAACAAAAGTCAATGTTACTAGAATTTAATTACATTTAATAAACTTAAATAAGCAAACAATATAAAATATTTGACTTCATTTTTTATTCGCCGCCGCCGTCAACTACAGTGATCTTAGGAGACAGTCCCTACCTCTTTCCTATCGCCCCTTTACAACAGTAAAGAGCAACAGACGCCTTTTTCAACCTCTCCTCCACATTCGATTTCCAAGACAGTTTTCTGTCGAGAATTATTCCCAGATACTTGACCTTTTCCGTCAACTATAATTGCACCCCATTAACTGACGCCAGTTCAAATGCGGGTATTTTATATTTCCGAGAGAACAAGATATGCTCGGTTTTAAGTTGGTTAAGTGATAGTCTGTTGTTAGCGGTCCAGTTCGAAATCAGACTAAGTAGGCTGGTTGTACGAATGCTAAGTAAATTGAGGTTTCTACCCGTACAGATGATAGCAATATCATCGGCATAGGCAAAGGCCTGGCATTCAGCCCTGTCTACTTCAAGAAGCAGTTCATTGACAGAAGTTAACCATAATAGTAGAGACAGAACTTCTCCCTGTGGTGTCCCCTTGTTAACGTTCCTAGCACTTGTAACACCACCCCATTCAGCTTTGACGGATCTATCCACCAGAAGCTTCCCAATTAGGCGTGTCACTAAGCTGTCGACTCTTAGATTCTGTAACGACTTAAGAATCGCCGAAGGTTGAATGTTATTGAAGGCTCCCTCGATGTCCAGGAAGGTCCCTAGAGCGAAGACCTTATTCTCAAGAGAGTTTTCTATTATGCTGACTATCGAGTTGAGAGCCGTCTCAGTTGACCTGCTCGATAGTAGATTCTGTGGAAGATTACTTCGAACATGAATGTCCAGTAACCTTTCAAATGTCTTAAGAACAAAGGATGATAGACTGATTGGTCTAGTCCTTTGGTTTGACATGAGAGCATTTGCCCGCTTTTGGGACGAAAACCACTTTGTTTCGCCAGGATTTCCGTTTGGCATTCTTGATTTCACCTTTACTTAGACTAAGACTAATCTTCTAAACGTCCCAATCCCTTTCGTCGGCGCTGTTTTTGGACTTTTGCAAAAGCCGCCAAATGGACGATCTTAGATCCTGCAGCTCAACGTTCTTCATCAAAACGACACAAAAAATGTAAATCAACAATTTATGTAATTCCGCCTGGTGTAAGCCAATTTACGTCACATAACTCTCTATCGATTTGACCGCACCACGAATAGTGTGAAAGGAACTGTCAGATGAGAAGAACGGCAGCTCTATACGTCATTACACTATGGTTTGACTTGTACATTAGGAATCGAATTAGCCCGTGTTACTTGAGTGGCAGACAACATGCCTACCACAAGGGTAAATCTGTGGAAACTACTCTGCACGATGTAGTGGGTGGTCTGCAGCGCAACTTGAAATGTGGGGTTTCGCTTTGGCTGCTTTCTTGGATATAGATGGTGCTTTTAACAATGTGCCATCTAGCGCTATCAGGGAATCTCTGGAATACGGTGGGGTGCCTCCACTTGTCGAATGGATTGCGAACATGTTTAAATATCGCATTTTAATTTCGAACCTTGGGCTGAGCTAAGTTTGGAAGCTGACTACAAGGGTCACGAGTGTTATCACCTCTGCTGTGGCTTTTAGTGGTTGACGGCATTCTTAGGGACTTTGAGTTGAGTGGACGATGTTTATTCTTGTCGGTGAAAAATCTTGCCGATCAGTGACCTCATGCAGGGTGAGTTGTCAGATTCGGCCAGACACTGTGGCCTGGGTGTTAACCCGGCGAAGACGGAGCTGGTCCTTTTTACGCGCGTGCGAAAGTTTGGGTATTTTAGGAAACCAAGGTTGGAGGGCGTGCAGCTGTCTAAATCTTTTGCAAAATTCCAGTCAAATCCAGAGTGTTTGTTGGTTGGTTGGTTGACAGGTGACATCACGCTGTCTAGCACACTTAGGCTAAAGAAGCCCATTGTGATACCAGCAGTTTCCTCTATAGCAACTATTGACTAGTCGTCTAGCCAAATTGCCCTTTCAATGAATTTGTCTATAAGACCTACAGGAATATCCTGTAGGACTACGGTGTTAACTAAATGTGTTCCGAATATCCCACTTCTGAGTCCTGCCAGAGCAGGGCCTCTTCCATGCAGCATCTACAGAGAGTGGAGTTTCTAAGTCCCAATCTTAGGGCGTGTTTTCCCACAAGACAATGTCCCGTAAGTGTTCCTATCATTGTGGATAGCCTGGCTCTCGGCAAGTTAAGTAGTTGTCTAGTCCTCTTCCTATCCACCTGTGGCCAGAGGACCCTGGCTTGTTCGCAAGTTGAAGTAAGTCTCCACTTGTCCTTGAACATATTATCGGCCCACTGCCTAATCTGCAACCGGAAGGTAGAGATTGGCATACTGACACATTCTTTTACCGGAAGAACCAGTGCAGTAGTACCCTGTCTAGCTAACGCAATTGCAAGGAATGCCGCTGTGTCTCGGTACCCAGATGAGCCTGATGTCGGAATACTCTGCCATCACCCTAAGTGATGAGTGGAATTCTTTCACCATCAGGGACGTAGCAAACATGGCTTCCATGTATTTTATGGTCGCCTGGCTGTCTGTGTAGATACATATTCTCCGGAGGGTTGTGACACTACTTTTCAGTAGTTTAGCAACCTCCAGTATGGCGGTAATTTCCGCCTGAAATACACTACAGTGATCAGGCAGCTTGAAGAGGTATTTACATTTAGGTCCGGTGAATGGACCCCATAGCCTACATGCTCGTCCAACTTTGATGCGTCCGTGAAAAATCTGATACTACTGGGGTCCCCTTCCAGTGACTTTTCCCAGGTATTCCTGTTCGGAATAGAAGTCCTTAGATTTGTCGCTGGTAGAAGGTAGGGGATACAGTAGTCCGTTTTTACGGGAATGGAGTTGATCCGGTGTAGCAATTCAGCGTGTCCGGAATGCACCGATATCATGACGCCACCATCTCTGATTCTCACCAAGGATGTAGCAGCTGCCGATTCGGCCATGATATCAGGAGTACAGATGTTCAGGTTAGCACTAAGTGCAGTACCTGAAGTCGTGCCCATTGTCCCACTAACGCTAATCAGTGCTGATCTTTGAATTTTTCATCCAGGAATTCAGAATATATTTCTTTTGGAGGGACCTTCACCAAACTACGGTGCCATAGAGAAGTATTGATCTGACTATTGCCATATAAATCCACATGGTGATTGTAATAACACCGACTAATACGGACAAAATCAACTCTGTGCGCTTCATACAAAATAAGCATCTCGACAAAAACGAGACGAGTCAGTACAAGCAGAGCAACAGCCGAGAGCGGACGAACGATACAGTCAAAAAACAACGCCAAGCATCGCCATTGATAACCACAAAACAGAAACAAAAGTCAATGTTAATAGAATTTAATTACATTTAATATTTATTCGCCGCCGCCGTCAACTACAATTCGTTTTTTTTGACTCGTTCTGTCTCTCTTGGTTGCCGTTGCGTTCAATCGGGTCAGTTTTCTTCATTTGGTGCGCTTGCAAGCGTGGTGCTGCCGGGCGCCGATTTTGCTGCTACGACGGTTGAATTCGTTGCTACGCAAACGCAAAGAAAAGACTGGAAGTATTTGCCTTACCACACGCCGACTCATATCCACTGCTGCCATTAGCGATTTGCCTTTGCCTACGATCGCTGTTGGTGTTTGTGAAATCTGCCATTGCCGTGCAGGTTTATCACCACTATTTCCGATTTGCCTTTGCCTACGACTGTTTTGTTGGTGTTTGTGAAATCTGCCATTGCCGTGCAATTTTACCACCACTATCGCCACTATCAACCTGCCATTGCCGTGCAGTTTACCACCACTATTGCTGCTATAGATTTTCTTTTGCCTACGATTGTTCTGTTGGGGTTTGTGAAATCTGCCATTGCCGTGCAATTTTACCACCACTATCGTCGCTATCAATCAGCCATTGCCGTGCAGTTAACACAATTGTCTTGTCTAGTTTTGTCGTGAAGTTTGCCACTGCCGAGCAAGGAAGGGAATAACGCGACAAAATGACTGATGAAAAGAAAAACTATAATTTGAGAAGTTCGAACAAAGAAGAATCGCCAGAGGAAAATGTCAATGAACGCCCAGAGGAGGAGTATTGCAGTGGGGACTCAGATGATACCGTAGTGGAATCCCCAGCACATCAACCAAATCAAATGGGTGCGATTCTTTCTTGCCCTGACGCATTGAGAGTGACAGTCACCGATCTCCAAAGAAGCCAAAATGAAAAAACAGCTGAAAAAAATTTGTTACGCCAGCAAGTGCAGACACAATCCTCACAGTCAACGACTCCTTATGGTAGTAATGAGCCAACCGTACAAACTACAAATAACATTGTTCTGGAGAATGTAGGCAATGTGAAGCTGTACGATTTGCCGGTTTTTTCGGGGAATGCCGAGGAGTGGCCGTTATTTAACGCCAGCTTCAAGGACACTACTCAGGCATTCAGGTACAACAATCGACATAATTTGATGCGCCTTCAGAAATGTTTGGTTGGAGCCGCCAAGGAAGCAGTTACTTCGATGCTTATTTACCCACAAGACGTCAACAATGCAATGGAAGAATTGCAATTTCGATTTGGACGGCCAGATATTTTGGTGAAATCCCAATTGCAAAAAATTCAACAATTGCCAGTAATCAGAGAAAATAACCTGGATGAAATAATTCCATTCGAAACGAGCGTTCGAAATGTCGTCGCCATTTTGGAGTCTGCGAGTTGTCAGCAGCATTTGGCCAACCCCTTGCTGTTAGAACAGTTAGTATCAAAACTTCCAACGAACAGACAATTTGAATGGGCATCGAAAGCCGCAAACATAAGGCCATATCCGACGGTAGTAGAATTCTCAAAGTGGCTAGGAGAAGTAGCCAAGGTGGTATGTCTAATGCCAACTTCTGTTCCTGTGCCAAGCTCATCTAAGACCACTACACCACAATTCCAGCCATCAAAACGATTTTTGCATGTCAATGAAAATGCTCCAAGAACAGCATTAAAGTGTTTTTATTGCGGTGATGCACATTTGATTGCAAACTGCAAAACATTTATGGAGAGTTTGAATACGAGTGAACGTTGGGAGAAGGTGAAGCAACTTCGTTTATGTTTCTCTTGTTTGTATAAGGGCCACAACTCCTCAGAATGCCGCAACAGGAAAACCTGTGACGTAAATGGGTGTAAACGCCATCACCATTGGAGTCTTCATGAAGAACAAAATCGATTTCCATCCACAAGTTCATCAACTGATGATGAGTATTGCCAGTAAACATTTTTGGGCCAAATGGAGAAATTAAAACGTTTGCAATGTTCGATGAAGGCTCATCCATTTCTCTACTAGATGCAGAGCTGGCCAATTCACTAGGACTTCATGGACAATCTGACAACTTGACATTGCAATGGTATGGTGAAAGGGTCACCACAGAAAAATCAACCAGAGTCAACATTGAAATTTCCGCAAACTACACATCGAGAAAATACCAGCTCAAAAATGTTTACACCGTACAAAATCTTAGCCTCCCTACACAGTCATTTACCAAATCAGAATTTCAACATATGACGTGTGTACCCATGGCGGATTATGAAAATGCCAAGCCTACCCTCCTCATTGGTCTCGATGCTGTTCACCTTAGCGTATCCACAACGATAGTTCAATCCGGCACCAATCAACCGGTAGCCGCCGAGACGAAACTTGGTTGGGTGGCATATGGACCGATAAACGCACCAATCAATGCAATGCCAAGGGTGCTCTACATGCGTCATGAAAGGTCATTAAAGGAGTTGGACAAAGTTGTCGAAGAGTACTTTTCTGGTGATAGTGTTGATATTAGCCCAACACCTAAAATGCTACTATCCGAGGATGACACTAAAGCCCGCGAGATTTTGGACAGGTCTTTTACTCGGATTGACAAACATTTTGAAATTGGTTTGCTTTGGAAGCAAATGCCGCCTACCCTTCCAAATAGTTTTGAAATGGCAAAAAACCGTCTGTTGGGTATCGAAAGAAGGATGAGCCGTGATGCAGTATTTGCTGAAAAATACAATGATGAAATGAACAAGTATTTTGAAAAAGGTTACGCCAGAGAACTAACGGAGAATGAAATCACATCATGCAGTCACCCGATATGGTATCTACCCCATTTTGGTGTAGTTAATCCACACAAACCTGATAAGTTCCGCATCGTATTTGATGCCGCCGCAGCCGTCCAAGGAATTTCACTTAATTCTGCACTTATGAAGGGACCAGAACAGGCTAAACCACTATTTGCTATTCTATGCAAATTTAGAGAAGGAGTAGTCGCTGTAGCTGAGACATCCGCGAAATGTTCTCGCAAGTTAAAATAAGAGCCGTCGATCAACATGCACAGCGATTCTTGTGGCGAAGCGGCAATTCAGTTGAGCCTATAAAGAAATGTATAATGACATCGCTGATTTTTGGCGCAGCGTGCTCACCTTGCTGTGCAGAGTATGTAAAAAACCGCAACGTATTGGAGCATGAGAAAGAAAATCCAGAGGCCTTCAAAGAAATCGTAGAAAATCATTATGTGGATGATTTCGTAAGCAGTTTTGCAAATGAGGAGAATGCCATTGAGATTTGCAAGAAGGTTGTCAACATTCACTCTGGTGCCGTTTTTGAACTTAGAAACTTTGTTTCCAATTCAAGGAAACTGCAAAATGTTTTAAACAAAGTACCAACACATACAACCAACACTCTTAACATGGAAAGGCAAGCCACGACGGAGAAAGTTCTTGGAATGTTCTGGGACACAGAGACTGATACGTTCAAGTTCTTGACAAGATTTCACCGAATCCCTGTTAACGTTCTTAGTGGTGACAGGCCTCCAACAAAGCGGGAGCTTTTGGGTATCGTTATGGCAGTTTTTGACCCTTATGGCCTGCTCGCAGATTTTTTGATATTTTCGAAAATTCTAATTCAACACACGTGGAAATTAAAAATTGGATGGGATGAACTGATACCACAGGAACTGCAGGACAAGTGGAAATATTGGTGGTCTGAGTTTGGGAAAGTTGTTTCCCGTAGCGTGGACCGCAGCTACTCGCCATTTTTATCTCAGAGTGCAGACATACAACTTCATATATTTGTCGATGCGAGTCAAGATGCTTTTGCTGCAGTCGGGTACCTCCGTATTGGGTATGATGGAAATGTCGACGTTGCCTTTGTATGCGGGAAGACACGTTGTGCTCCTTTAAAACTCACGTCGATTCCTTGCCTGGAACTGTGTGCAGCAGTATTGGGAACACGCCTGAGCAAATTAATCCGACATAGCCACAATATTCCAATTTCAGTAGTCACATTCTGGAGTGACTCACAGACCGTTCTTCATTGGATAAATTCGGCTACAAGAAGATACAAACCTTTCGTTGGACACCGCATAGCTGAAATTCTTGAAACGTCAAAAGAGCATCAGTGGAAATGGGTCCCAATGGAACTTAATGCCGCTGATGTAGCCACAAGGCCAACAAATCCTCCAAAATTTGTACAGGAGTCGTTGGACAACGGGTCCTCCGTTTTTGCTGGATAGTGACGACAAGTGGCCGCACGAAGTCATTGAAATACCTGCAGATCCACTCGAAGAAGAGTTGAAGCCATGCCTCTTATTAAAGGCCCAAGCAAGTATAAATTTTATAAAATTTGAGAGATTTTCGTCTTATTTAAGGCATAAACGAGCGGTAGCGTGGAGTTTGAGATTTAAGCGGACAATGCTACGACGCGTTAGAGACAAGGCAAAGAATGAAGCAGTACCTGAACATCTGGCAATAGGTGAAATAAATGAAGGAGAGCAGCTTATTCTGAAAACGGTACAGCAACAAGCCTTCGCCGAGGAAATCAGTTTGTTGAAAAGTGGTCATCCTATTGCCAAACAAAGTTCCATTTTTGCTCTTTCGCCATACATTGATGACCAGGAAATAATCAGATTAAGTGGCCGTATTGATGAAGCATTATGCCTCCCTTTTGAAGTACGTCGTCCAGTATTGTTGCCACAGAAACATTATGTCTCTGAACTCATCATGCGTTTTTATCATGAAAAAACACCACCATCAAAACTTTTCTTGTACCCTGAATGAATTGCGTCAGAGATTTTGGATACCTCATGCCCGATCTGTTTTGAAATCTGTACAGGGAAAATGTATGAAGTGCAAGATCAGTCGTGCAGCTCCTAAACCTCCACAAATGGGCCAACTTCCTTCGGATCGTCTCACCCCATATGTTCGCCCTTTCTCATATACTGGTGTCGACTTATTTTGACCCTTTACCGTGACTGTGGGACGTCGCCACGAGAAGAGGTGGGCAGTAATCTTTACCTGTATGACTGTTCGAGCGGCACATATTGAACTTGCTGAAAATTTATTAGCATTTATTATATGCTTGCGCAATTTCGTAAACCGAAGGGGAACACCCATACGCATAAGGAGTGATAATGGCACAAATTTTATTGGAGCTCAGAGAGAACTCGTAGAGGCTGAAAGATTTCTGGATGTAGACCGTATTGCCGAGGAAGCAACAAAATTCAATATAGATTGGGTTTTCAACTGTCCAGTGAATCCGAGTTCAGGAGGTTGTTGGGAGCGCCTTATTCGCATCGTGAAACGTCTACTAGCACATACTTTAAAAGAAGTTTCCCCAAAGGTGGAAACTCTGCGGTCCGTGTTAATCGAAGCTGAAAATATAATAAATTCTCGCCCACTTACAGACGTTGCTCTTTCAACTGAAGACGATGAGCCACTGACACCCAATAATTTTTTAATGGGTTGTCTAAATTCAACACAAACTCCTCACCCAGTTGATGAGAAAATATGCCTTAGGAAACAGTGGAGAATATCTCAGAATTTAAAGGGTCGTATGTGGAAACGTTGGACCGTCGAATATCTGCCACAACTTCTCAACCGTCAAAAATGGCATGAGAAACCCGTTCCAGTGAAAATAAATGATGTGGTCTTAATTTGTGACCCCACTTTAGCCCGAAGCATGTGGAAGAAGGGACGTATTACAGCAGTTTTTCCTGCAAGGGATGGTCAAATCCGTCTGGCTGAGATAGCAACGGCCACTGGTATTTTACGTCGCCCTGTCAATAGACTAGCCGTCTTGGCCATCGATGGTGAATCCCCAATTGATTCACGGGGGGTGGAGTGTAATAACACCGACTAATACGGACAAAATCAACTCTGTGCGCAAAATAAGCATCTCGACAAAAACGAGACGAGTCAGTACAAGCAGAGCAACAGCCGAGAGCGGACGAACGATACAGTCAAAAAACAACGCCAAGCAACGCCATTGATAACCACAAAACAGAAACAAAAGTCAATGTTACTAGAATTTAATTACATTTAATAAACTTAAATAAGCAAACAATATAAAATATTTGACTTCATTTTTTATTCGCCGCCGCCGTCAACTACAGTGATCTTAGGAGACAGTCCCTACCTCTTTCCTATCGCCCCTTTACAACAGTAAAGAGCAACAGACGCCTTTTTCAACCTCTCCTCCACATTCGATTTCCAAGACAGTTTTCTGTCGAGAATTATTCTCAGATACTTGACCTTTTCCGTCAACTATAATTGCACCCCATTAACTGACGCCAGTTCAAATGCGGGTATTTTATATTTCCGAGAGAACAAGATATGCTCGGTTTTAAGTTGGTTAAGTGATAGTCTGTTGTTAGCGGTCCAGTTCGAAATCAGACTAAGTAGGCTGGTTGTATGTAGGCTGGTATGCTAAGTAAATTGAGGTTTCTACCCGTACAGATGATAGCAATATCATCGGCATAGGCAAAGGCCTGGCATTCAGCCCTGTCTACTTCAAGAAGCAGTTCATTGACAGAAGTTAACCATAATAGTGGAGACAGAACTTCTCCCTGCGGTGTCCCCTTGTTAACGTTCCTAGCACTTGTAACACCACCCCATTCAGCTTTGACGGATCTATCCACCAGAAGCTTCCCAATTAGGCGTGTCACTAAGCTGTCGACTCTTAGATTCTGTAACGACTTAAGAATCGCCGAAGGTTGAATGTTATTGAAGGCTCCCTCGATGTCCAGGAAGGTCCCTAGAGCGAAGACCTTATTCTCAAGAGAGTTTCTATTATGCTGACTATCGAGTTGAGAGCCGTCTCAGTTGACCTGCTCGATAGTAGATTCTGTGGAAGATTACTTCGAACATGAATGTCCAGTAACCTTTCAAATGTCTTAAGAACAAAGGATGATAGACTGATTGGTCTAGTCCTTTGGTTTGACATGAGAGCATTTGCCCGCTTTTGGGACGAAAACCACTTTGTTTCGCCAGGATTTCCGTTTGGCATTCTTGATTTCACCTTTACATAGACTAAGACTAATCTTCTAAACGTCCCAATCCCTTTCGTCGGCGCTGTTTTTGGACTTTTGCAAAAGCCGCCAAATGGACGATCTTAGATCCTGCAGCTCAACGTTCTTCATCAAAACGACACAAAAAATGTAAATCAACAATTTATGTAATTCCGCCTGGTGTAAGCCAATTTACGTCACATAACTCTCTATCGATTTGACCGCACCACGAATAGTGTGAAAGGAACTGTCAGATGAGAAGAACGGCAGCTCTATACGTCATTACACTATGGTTTGACTTGTACATTAGGAATCGAATTAGCCCGTGTTACTTGAGTGGCAGACAACATGCCTACCACAAGGGTAAATCTGTGGAAACTACTCTGCACGATGTAGTGGGTGGTCTGCAGCGCAACTTGAAATGTGGGGTTTCGCTTTGGCTGCTTTCTTGGATATAGATGGTGCTTTTAACAATGTGCCATCTAGCGCTATCAGGGAATCTCTGGAATACGGTGGGGTGCCTCCACTTGTCGAATGGATTGCGAACATGTTTAAATATCGCATTTTAATTTCGAACCTTGGGCTGAGCTAAGTTTGGAAGCTGACTACAAGGGTCACGAGTGTTATCACCTCTGCTGTGGCTTTTAGTGGTTGACGGCATTCTTAGGGACTTTGAGTTGAGAGGACGATGTTTATTCTTGTCGGTGAAAAATCTTGCCGATCAGTGACCTCATGCAGGGTGAGTTGTCAGATTCGGCCAGACACTGTGGCCTGGGTGTTAACCCGGCGAAGACGGAGCTGGTCCTTTTTACGCGCGTGCGAAAGTTTGGGTATTTTAGGAAACCAAGGTTGGAGGGCGTGCAGCTGTCTAAATCTTTTGCAAAATTCCAGTCAAATCCAGAGTGTTTGTTGGTTGGTTCGTTGACAGGTGACATCACGCTGTCTAGCACACTTAGGCTAAAGAAGCCCATTGTGATACCAGCAGTTTCCTCTATAGCAACTATTGACTAGTCGTCTAGCCAAATTGCCCTTTCAATGAATTTGTCTATAAGACCTACAGGAATATCCTGTAGGACTACGGTGTTAACTAAATGTGTTCCGAATATCCCACTTCTGAGTCCTGCCAGAGCAGGGCCTCTTCCATGCAGCATCTACAGAGAGTGGAGTTTCTAAGTCCCAATCTTAGGGCGTGTTTTCCCACAAGACAATGTCCCGTAAGTGTTCCTATCATTGTGGATAGCCTGGCTCTCGGCAAGTTAAGTAGTTGCCTAGTCCTCTTCCTATCCACCTGTGGCCAGAGGACCCTGGCTTGTTCGCAAGTTGAAGTAAGTCTCCACTTGTCCTTGAACATATTATCGGCCCACTGCCTAATCTGCAACCGGAAGGTAGAGATTGGCATACTGACACATTCTTTTACCGGAAGAACCAGTGCAGTAGTACCCTGTCTAGCTAACGCAATTGCAAGGAATGCCGCTGTGTCTCGGTACCCAGATGAGCCTGATGTCGGAATACTCTGCCATCACCCTAAGTGATGAGTGGAATTCTTTCACCATCAGGGACGTAGCAAACATGGCTTCCATGTATTTTATGGTCGCCTGGCTGTCTGTGTAGATACATATTCTCCGGAGGGTTGTGACACTACGTTTCAGTAGTTTAGCAACCTCCAGTATGGCGGTAATTTCCGCCTGAAATACACTACAGTGATCAGGCAGCTTGAAGAGGTATTTACATTTAGGTCCGGTGAATGGACCCCATAGCCTACATGCTCGTCCAACTTTGATGCGTCCGTGAAAAATCTGATACTACTGGCGTCCCCATCCAGTGACTTTTCCCAGGTATTCCTGTTCGGAATAGAAGTCCTTAGATTTGTCGCTGGTAGAAGGTAGGGGATACAGTAGTCCGTTTTTACGGGAATGGAGTTGATCCGGTGTAGCAATTCAGCGTGTCCGGAATGCACCGATATCATGACGCCACCATCTCTGATTCTCACCAGGGATGTAGCAGCTGCCGATTCGGCCATGATATCAGGAGTACAGATGTTCAGGTTAGCACTAAGTGCAGTACCTGAAGTCGTGCCCATTGTCCCACTAACGCTAATCAGTGCTGATCTTTGAATTTTCATCAAGGAATTCAGAATATATTTCTTTTGGAGGGACCTTCACCAAACTACGGTGCCATAGAGAAGTATTGATCTGACTATTGCCATATAAATCCACATGGTGATTGTAATAACACCGACTAATACGGACAAAATCAACTCTGTGCGCTTCATACAAAATAAGCATCTCGACAAAAACGAGACGAGTCAGTACAAGCAGAGCAACAGCCGAGAGCGGACGAACGATACAGTCAAAAAACAACGCCAAGCATCGCCATTGATAACCACAAAACAGAAACAAAAGTCAATGTTAATAGAATTTAATTACATTTAATATTTATTCGCCGCCGCCGTCAACTACAATTCGTTTTTTTTGACTCGTTCTGTCTCTCTTGGTTGCCGTTGCGTTCAATCGGGTCAGTTTTCTTCATTTGGTGCGCTTGCAAGCGTGGTGCTGCCGGGCGCCGATTTTGCTGCTACGACTGTTGAATTCGTTGCTACGCAAACGCAAAGAAAAGACTGGAAGTATTTGCCTTACCACACGCCGACTCATATCCACTGCTGCCATTAGCGATTTGCCTTTGCCTACGATCGCTGTTGGTGTTTGTGAAATCTGCCATTGCCTTGCAGGTTTATCACCACTATTTCCGATTTGCCTTTGCCTACGACTGTTTTGTTGGTGTTTGTGAAATCTGCCATTGCCGTGCAATTTTACCACCACTATCAACCTGCCATTGCCGTGCAATTTTACCACCACTATCGCCGCTATCAACCTGCCATTGCCGTGCAATTTTACCACAACTATCGCCACTATCAACCTGCCATTGCCGTGCAGTTTACCACCACTATTGCTGCTATAGATTTTCTTTTGCCTACGATTGTTCTGTTGGGGTTTGTGAAATCTGCCATTGCCGTGCAATTTTACCACCACTATCGTCGCTATCAATCAGCCATTGCCGTGCAGTTAACACAATTGTCTTGTCTAGTTTTGTCGTGAAGTTTGCCACTGCCGAGCAAGGAAGGGAATAACGCGACAAAATGACTGATGAAAAGAAAAACTATAATTTGAGAAGTTCGAACAAAGAAGAATCGCCAGAGGAAAATGTCAATGAACGCCCAGAGGAGGAGTATTGCAGTGGGGACTCAGATGATACCGTAGTGGAATCCCCAGCACATCAACCAAATCAAATGGGTGCGATTCTTTCTTGCCCTGACGCATTGAGAGTGACAGTCACCGATCTCCAAAGAAGCCAAAATGAAAAAACAGCTGAAAAAAATTTGTTACGCCAGCAAGTGCAGACACAATCCTCACAGTCAACGACTCCTTATGGTAGTAATGAGCCAACCGTACAAACTACAAATAACATTGTTCTGGAGAATGTAGGCAATGTGAAGCTGTACGATTTGCCGGTTTTTTCGGGGAATGCCGAGGAGTGGCCGTTATTTAACGCCAGCTTCAAGGACACTACTCAGGCATTCAGGTACAACAATCGACATAATTTGATGCGCCTTCAGAAATGTTTGGTTGGAGCCGCCAAGGAAGCAGTTACTTCGATGCTTATTTACCCACAAGACGTCAACAATGCAATGGAAGAATTGCAATTTCGATTTGGACGGCCAGATATTTTGGTGAAATCCCAATTGCAAAAAATTCAACAATTGCCAGTAATCAGAGAAAATAACCTGGATGAAATAATTCCATTCGAAACGAGCGTTCGAAATGTCGTCGCCATTTTGGAGTCTGCGAGTTGTCAGCAGCATTTGGCCAACCCCTTGCTGTTAGAACAGTTAGTATCAAAACTTCCAACGAACAGACAATTTGAATGGGCATCGAAAGCCGCAAACATAAGGCCATATCCGACGGTAGTAGAATTCTCAAAGTGGCTAGGAGAAGTAGCCAAGGTGGTATGTCTAATGCCAACTTCTGTTCCTGTGCCAAGCTCATCTAAGACCACTACACCACAATTCCAGCCATCAAAACGATTTTTGCATGTCAATGAAAATGCTCCAAGAACAGCATTAAAGTGTTTTTATTGCGGTGATGCACATTTGATTGCAAACTGCAAAACATTTATGGAGAGTTTGAATACGAGTGAACGTTGGGAGAAGGTGAAGCAACTTCGTTTATGTTTCTCTTGTTTGTATAAGGGCCACAACTCCTCAGAATGCCGCAACAGGAAAACCTGTGACGTAAATGGGTGTAAACGCCATCACCATTGGAGTCTTCATGAAGAACAAAATCGATTTCCATCCACAAGTTCATCAACTGATGATGAGTATTGCCAGTAAACATTTTTGGGCCAAATGGAGAAATTAAAACGTTTGCAATGTTCGATGAAGGCTCATCCATTTCTCTACTAGATGCAGAGCTGGCCAATTCACTAGGACTTCATGGACAATCTGACAACTTGACATTGCAATGGTATGGTGAAAGGGTCACCACAGAAAAATCAACCAGAGTCAACATTGAAATTTCCGCAAACTACACATCGAGAAAATACCAGCTCAAAAATGTTTACACCGTACAAAATCTTAGCCTCCCTACACAGTCATTTACCAAATCAGAATTTCAACATATGACGTGTGTACCCATGGCGGATTATGAAAATGCCAAGCCTACCCTCCTCATTGGTCTCGATGCTGTTCACCTTAGCGTATCCACAACGATAGTTCAATCCGGCACCAATCAACCGGTAGCCGCCGAGACGAAACTTGGTTGGGTGGCATATGGACCGATAAACGCACCAATCAATGCAATGCCAAGGGTGCTCTACATGCGTCATGAAAGGTCATTAAAGGAGTTGGACAAAGTTGTCGAAGAGTACTTTTCTGGTGATAGTGTTGATATTAGCCCAACACCTAAAATGCTACTATCCGAGGATGACACTAAAGCCCGCGAGATTTTGGACAGGTCTTTTACTCGGATTGACAAACATTTTGAAATTGGTTTGCTTTGGAAGCAAATGCCGCCTACCCTTCCAAATAGTTTTGAAATGGCAAAAACCCGTCTGTTGGGTATCGAAAGAAGGATGAGCCGTGATGCAGTATTTGCTGAAAAATACAATGATGAAATGAACAAGTATTTTGAAAAAGGTTACGCCAGAGAACTAACGGAGAATGAAATCACATCATGCAGTCACCCGATATGGTATCTACCCCATTTTGGTGTAGTTAATCCACACAAACCTGATAAGTTCCGCATCGTATTTGATGCCGCCGCAGCCGTCCAAGGAATTTCACTTAATTCTGCACTTATGAAGGGACCAGAACAGGCTAAACCACTATTTGCTATTCTATGCAAATTTAGAGAAGGAGTAGTCGCTGTAGCTGAGACATCCGCGAAATGTTCTCGCAAGTTAAAATAAGAGCCGTCGATCAACATGCACAGCGATTCTTGTGGCGAAGCGGCAATTCAGTTGAGCCTATAAAGAAATGTATAATGACATCGCTGATTTTTGGCGCAGCGTGCTCACCTTGCTGTGCAGAGTATGTAAAAAACCGCAACGTATTGGAGCATGAGAAAGAAAATCCAGAGGCCTTCAAAGAAATCGTAGAAAATCATTATGTGGATGATTTCGTAAGCAGTTTTGCAAATGAGGAGAATGCCATTGAGATTTGCAAGAAGGTTGTCAACATTCACTCTGGTGCCGGTTTTGAACTTAGAAACTTTGTTTCCAATTCAAGGAAACTGCAAAATGTTTTAAACAAAGTACCAACACATACAACCAACACTCTTAACATGGAAAGGCAAGCCACGACGGAGAAAGTTCTTGGAATGTTCTGGGACACAGAGACTGATACGTTCAAGTTCTTGACAAGATTTCACCGAATCCCTGTTAACGTTCTTAGTGGTGACAGGCCTCCAACAAAGCGGGAGCTTTTGGGTATCGTTATGGCAGTTTTTGACCCTTATGGCCTGCTCGCAGATTTTTTGATATTTTCGAAAATTCTAATTCAACACACGTGGAAATTAAAAATTGGATGGGATGAACTGATACCACAGGAACTGCAGGACAAGTGGAAATATTGGTGGTCTGAGTTTGGGAAAGTTGTTTCCCGTAGCGTGGACCGCAGCTACTCGCCATTTTTATCTCAGAGTGCAGACATACAACTTCATATATTTGTCGATGCGAGTCAAGATGCTTTTGCTGCAGTCGGGTACCTCCGTATTGGGTATGATGGAAATGTCGACGTTGCCTTTGTATGCGGGAAGACACGTTGTGCTCCTTTAAAACTCACGTCGATTCCTTGCCTGGAACTGTGTGCAGCAGTATTGGGAACACGCCTGAGCAATTAATCCGACATAGCCACAATATTCCAATTTCAGTAGTCACATTCTGGAGTGACTCACAGACCGTTCTTCATTGGATAAATTCGGCTACAAGAAGATACAAACCTTTCGTTGGACACCGCATAGCTGAAATTCTTGAAACGTCAAAAGAGCATCAGTGGAAATGGGTCCCAATGGAACTTAATGCCGCTGATGTAGTCACAAGGCCAACAAATCCTCCAAAATTTGTACAGGAGTCGTTGGACAACGGGTCCTCCGTTTTTGCTGGATAGTGACGACAAGTGGCCGCACGAAGTCATTGAAATACCTGCAGATCCACTCGAAGAAGAGTTGAAGCCATGCCTCTTATTAAAGGCCCAAGCAAGTATAAATTTTATAAAATTTGAGAGATTTTCGTCTTATTTAAGGCATAAACGAGCGGTAGCGTGGAGTTTGAGATTTAAGCGGACAATGCTACGACGCGTTAGAGACAAGGCAAAGAATGAAGCAGTACCTGAACATCTGGCAATAGGTGAAATAAATGAAGGAGAGCAGCTTATTCTGAAAACGGTACAGCAACAAGCCTTCGCCGAGGAAATCAGTTTGTTGAAAAGTGGTCATCCTATTGCCAAACAAAGTTCCATTTTTGCTCTTTCGCCATACATTGATGACCAGGAAATAATCAGATTAAGTGGCCGTATTGATGAAGCATTATGCCTCCCTTTTGAAGTACGTCGTCCAGTATTGTTGCCACAGAAACATTATGTCTCTGAACTCATCATGCGTTTTTATCATGAAAAACACCACCATCAAAACTTTTCTTGTACCCTGAATGAATTGCGTCAGAGATTTTGGATACCTCATGCCCGATCTGTTTTGAAATCTGAACAGGGAAAATGTATGAAGTGCAAGATCAGTCGTGCAGCTCCTAAACCTCCACAAATGGGCCAACTTCCTTCGGATCGTCTCACCCCATATGGTCGCCCTTTCTCATATACTGGTGTCGACTTATTTTGACCCTTTACCGTGACTGTGGGACGTCGCCACGAGAAGAGGTGGGCAGTAATCTTTACCTGTATGACTGTTCGAGCGGCACATATTGAACTTGCTGAAAATTTATCAACCGATGCATTTATTATATGCTTGCGCAATTTCGTAAACCGAAGGGGAACACCCATACGCATAAGGAGTGATAATGGCACAAATTTTATTGGAGCTCAGAGAGAACTCGTAGAGGCTGAAAGATTTCTGGATGTAGACCGTATTGCCGAGGAAGCAACAAAATTCAATATAGATTGGGTTTTCAACTGTCCAGTGAATCCGAGTTCAGGAGGTTGTTGGGAGCGCCTTATACGCATCGTGAAACGTCTACTAGCACATACTTTAAAAGAAGTTTCCCCAAAGGTGGAAACTCTGCGGTCCGTGTTAATCGAAGCTGAAAATATAATAAATTCTCGCCCACTTACAGACGTTGCTCTTTCAACTGAAGACGATGAGCCACTGACACCCAATAATTTTTTAATGGGTTGTCTAAATTCAACACAAACTCCTCACCCAGTTGATGAGAAAATATGCCTTAGGAAACAGTGGAGAATATCTCAGAATTTAAAGGGTCGTATGTGGAAACGTTGGACCGTCGAATATCTGCCACAACTTCTCAACCGTCAAAAATGGCATGAGAAACCCGTTCCAGTGAAAATAAATGATGTGGTCTTAATTTGTGAGCCCACTTTAGCCCGAAGCATGTGGAAGAAGGGACGTATTACAGCAGTTTTCCCTGCAAGGGATGGTCAAATCCGTCTGGCTGAGATAGCAACGGCCACTGGTATTTTACGTCGCCCTGTCAATAGACTAGCCGTCTTGGCCATCGATGGTGAATCCCCAATTGATTCACGGGGGGTGGAGTGTAATAACACCGACTAATACGGACAAAATCAACTCTGTGCGCAAAATAAGCATCTCGACAAAAACGAGACGAGTCAGTACAAGCAGAGCAACAGCCGAGAGCGGACGAACGATACAGTCAAAAAACAACGCCAAGCAACGCCATTGATAACCACAAAACAGAAACAAAAGTCAATGTTACTAGAATTTAATTACATTTAATAAACTTAAATAAGCAAACAATATAAAATATTTGACTTCATTTTTTATTCGCCGCCGCCGTCAACTACAGTGATCTTAGGAGACAGTCCCTACCTCTTTCCTATCGCCCCTTTACAACAGTAAAGAGCAACAGACGCCTTTTTCACCCTCTCCTCCACATTCGGTTTCCAAGACAGTTTTCTGTCGAGAATTATTCCCAGATACTTGACCTTTTCCGTCAACTATAATTGCACCCCATTAACTGACGCCAGTTCAAATGCGGGTATTTTATATTTCCGAGAGAACAAGATATGCTCGGTTTTAAGTTGGTTAAGTGATAGTCTGTTGTTAGCGGTTCAGTTCGAAATCAGACTAAGTAGGCTGGTTGTACGAATGCTAAGTAAATTGAGGTTTCTACCCGTACAGATGATAGCAATATCATCGGCATAGGCAAAGGCCTGGCATTCAGCCCTGTCTACTTCAAGAAGCAGTTCATTGACAGAAGTTAACCATAATAGTGGAGACAGAACTTCTCCCTGCGGTGTCCCCTTGTTAACGTTCCTAGCACTTGTAACACCACCCCATTCAGCTTTGACGGATCTATCCACCAGAAGCTTCCCAATTAGGCGTGTCACTAAGCTGTCGACTCTTAGATTCTGTAACGACTTAAGAATCGCCGAAGGTTGAATGTTATTGAAGGCTCCCTCGATGTCCAGGAAGGTCCCTAGAGCGAAGACCTTATTCTCAAGAGAGTTTCTATTATGCTGACTATCGAGTTGAGAGCCGTCTCAGTTGACCTGCTCGATAGTAGATTCTGTGGAAGATTACTTCGAACATGAATGTCCAGTAACCTTTCAAATGTCTTAAGAACAAAGGATGATAGACTGGTCTAGTCCTTTGGTTTGACATGAGAGCATTTGCCCGCTTTTGGGACGAAAACCACTTTGTTTCGCCAGGATTTCCGTTTGGCATTCTTGATTTCACCTTTACATAGACTAAGACTAATCTTCTAAACGTCCCAATCCCTTTCGTCGGCGCTGTTTTTGGACTTTTGCAAAAGCCGCCAAATGGACGATCTTAGATCCTGCAGCTCAACGTTCTTCATCAAAACGACACAAAAAATGTAAATCAACAATTTATGTAATTCCGCCTGGTGTAAGCCAATTTACGTCACATAACTCTCTATCGATTTGACCGCACCACGAATAGTGCGAAAGGAACTGTCAGATGAGAAGAACGGCAGCTCTATACGTCATTACACTATGGTTTGACTTGTACATTAGGAATCGAATTAGCCCGTGTTACTTGAGTGGCAGACAACATGCCTACCACAAGGGTAAATCTGTGGAAACTACTCTGCACGATGTAGTGGGTGGTCTGCAGCGCAACTTGAAATGTGGGGTTTCGCTTTGGCTGCTTTCTTGGATATAGATGGTGCTTTTAACAATGTGCCATCTAGCGCTATCAGGGAATCTCTGGAATACGGTGGGGTGCCTCCACTTGTCGAATGGATTGCGAACATGTTTAAATATCGCATTTTAATTTCGAACCTTGGGCTGAGCTAAGTTTGGAAGCTGACTACAAGGGTCACGAGTGTTATCACCTCTGCTGTGGCTTTTAGTGGTTGACGGCATTCTTAGGGACTTTGAGTTGAGAGGACGATGTTTATTCTTGTCGGTGAAAAATCTTGCCGATCAGTGACCTCATGCAGGGTGAGTTGTCAGATTCGGCCAGACACTGTGGCCTGGGTGTTAACCCGGCGAAGACGGAGCTGGTCCTTTTTACGCGCGTGCGAAAGTTTGGGTATTTTAGGAAACCAAGGTTGGAGGGCGTGCAGCTGTCTAAATCTTTTGCAAAATTCCAGTCAAATCCAGAGTGTTTGTTGGTTGGTTCGTTGACAGGTGACATCACGCTGTCTAGCACACTTAGGCTAAAGAAGCCCATTGTGATACCAGCAGTTTCCTCTATAGCAACTATTGACTAGTCGTCTAGCCAAATTGCCCTTTCAATGAATTTGTCTATAAGACCTACAGGAATATCCTGTAGGACTACGGTGTTAACTAAATGTGTTCCGAATATCCCACTTCTGAGTCCTGCCAGAGCAGGGCCTCTTCCATGCAGCATCTACAGAGAGTGGAGTTTCTAAGTCCCAATCTTAGGGCGTGTTTTCCCACAAGACAATGTCCCGTAAGTGTTCCTATCATTGTGGATAGCCTGGCTCTCGGCAAGTTAAGTAGTTGCCTAGTCCTCTTCCTATCCACCTGTGGCCAGAGGACCCTGGCTTGTTCGCAAGTTGAAGTAAGTCTCCACTTGTCCTTGAACATATTATCGGCCCACTGCCTAATCTGCAACCGGAAGGTAGAGATTGGCATACTGACACATTCTTTTACCGGAAGAACCAGTGCAGTAGTACCCTGTCTAGCTAACGCAATTGCAAGGAATGCCGCTGTGTCTCGGTACCCAGATGAGCCTGATGTCGGAATACTCTGCCATCACCCTAAGTGATGAGTGGAATTCTTTCACCATCAGGGACGTAGCAAACATGGCTTCCATGTATTTTATGGTCGCCTGGCTGTCTGTGTAGATACATATTCTCCGGAGGGTTGTGACACTACTTTTCAGTAGTTTAGCAACCTCCAGTATGGCGGTAATTTCCGCCTGAAATACACTACAGTGATCATGCAGCTTGAAGAGGTATTTACATTTAGGTCCGGTGAATGGACCCCATAGCCTACATGCTCGTCCAACTTTGATGCGTCCTTGAAAAATCTGATACTACTGGTGTCCCCTTCCAGTGACTTTTCCCAGGTATTCCTGTTCGGAATAGAAGTCCTTAGATTTGTCGCTGGTAGAAGGTAGGGGATACAGTAGTCCGTTTTTACGGGAATGGAGTTGATTCGGTGTAGCAATTCAGCGTGTCCGGAATGCACCGATATCATGACGCCACCATCTCTGATTCTCACCAGGGATGTAGCAGCTGCCGATTCGGCCATGATATCAGGAGTACAGATGTTCAGGATAGCACTAAGTGCAGTACCTGACGTCGTGCCCATTGTCCCACTAACGCTAATCAGTGCTGATCTTTGAATTTTCATCAAGGAATTCAGAATATATTTCTTTTGGAGGGACCTCCACCAAACTACGGTGCCATAGAGAAGTATTGATCTGACTATTGCCATATAAATCCACATGGTGATCTTAGGAGACAGTCCCTACCTCTTTACTATCGCCCCTTTACAACAGTAAAGAGCAACAGACGCCTTTTTCACCCTCTCCTCCACATTCGGTTTCCAAGACAGTTTTATGTCGAGAATTATTCCCAGATACTTGACCTTTTCCGTCAACTATAATTGCACCCCATTAACTGACGCCAGTTCAAATGCGGGTATTTTATATTTCCGAGAGAACAAGATATGCTCGGTTTTAAGTTGGTTAAGTGATAGTCTGTTGTTAGCGGTTCAGTTCGAAATCAGACTAAGTAGGCTGGTTGTACGAATGCTAAGTAAATTGAGGTTTCTACCCGTACAGATGATAGCAATATCATCGGCATAGGCAAAGGCCTGGCATTCAGCCCTGTCTACTTCAAGAAGCAGTTCATTGACAGAAGTTACCCATAATAGTGGAGACAGAACTTCTCCCTGCGGTGTCCCCTTGTTAACGTTCCTAGCACTTGTAACACCACCCCATTCAGCTTTGACGGATCTATCCACCAGAAGCTTCCCAATTAGGCGTGTCACTAAGCTGTCGACTCTTAGATTCTGTAACGACTTAAGAATCGCCGAAGGTTGAATGTTATTGAAGGCTCCCTCGATGTCCAGGAAGGTCCCTAGAGCGAAGACCTTATTCTCAAGAGAGTTTTCTATTATGCTGACTATCGAGTTGAGAGCCGTCTCAGTTGACCTGCTCGATAGTAGATTCTGTGGAAGATTACTTCGAACATGAATGTCCAGTAACCTTTCAAATGTCTTAAGAACAAAGGATGATAGACTGATTGGTCTAGTCCTTTGGTTTGTCACGAGCATTTGCCCGCTTTCGGGACGAAACCCACTTTGGTTTGCTTCCAAATGCTACGAATGACTCCCAGCAAAAGGCAGCCCCTGAAGATTGCCTCCAACCAACTACGAGATAGGTATAGTGCCTCCTGTAGTTGCGCGGGAATTATCCCGTGAGGTCCGGCTGATTTATAGGGCTTAAAGCATCTAATGGCCCATATCAGATTCTTTCGGCTCACTATTGAGCGAACTTTTTCTAAGCTAGGTGAGTTTCCGCCTAGCTCTTGTGGCTGACGACCAGCATTCCTGTCATCGTTGGGAAAGTGGGTATCCATGAGAATTCCAAGAGACTCTTCAGACGAATACGTCCACGTTCCATCGTCTTTCATTAAGAACCCCGCACAGGGTGGGTTTTTAGTGAGCACGCATCTTAAGCGTGCAGTCTGGTTGGTTCCCTCAATGAATTCACAGAAGTTTCGACAGGATTTCCGTTTGGCCTTCTTGATTTCACCTTTATATAGACTAAGACTAATCTTCTAAACGTCCCAATCCCTTTCGTCGCCGCTCTTTTTGGACTTGTTGAAAACCCGCCAAATGGACGATCTTAGATCCTGCAGCTCAACGTTCCACCAATGAGGTTTTTTGTTACCCTTGGCAGCATTATATTGGCAGTATTGCTTTAATAATACCAGGTAGAGGCAATGGCTTAAACCATAAAACAGCAACGACATTTGTGCATTAACATTTTTGTGTAAATACACCACAAATATATACTAACAATAAAAATAACAAAAAAAAGTCGAAACTACGTTTAAATTTCAGTATTTCATCAAAACGACATGAAAACTGTAAATCAACAATTTATGTAATTCCGCCTGGTGTAAGCCAATTTACGTCACATAACTCTCTATCGATTTGACCCCACCACGAATAGTGTGAAAGGAACTGTCAGATGAGAAGAACGGCAGCTCTATACGTCATTACACTATGGGTTGACTTGTACATCAGGCATCGAATTAGCCCGTGTTACTTGAGTGGTAGACAACATGCCTACCTTAAGGGTAAATCTGTGGAAACTACTCTGCACGATGTAGTGGGTGGTGTGCAGCGCAGCTTGAAATGTGGGGATTCGCTTTGGCTGCTTTCTTGGATATAGATGGTGCTTTTAACAATGTGCCATCTAGCGCTATCAGGGAATCTCTGGAATACGGTGGGGTGCCTCCACTTGTCGAATGGATTGCGAACATGTTTAAAGATCGCATTTTAATTTCGAACCTTGGGCTGAGCTAAGTTCGGAAGCTGACTGCAAGGGTCACGCCGAAGGGTGGAGTGTTATTACCTCTGCTGTGGCTTTTAGTGGTTGAAGGCGTTCTTAGGGACTTTGCGTTGAGAGGAAGTAGAATTCTTGCCTATGCGGACGACGTTTATTCTTGTCGGTGGAAAATCTTGCCGATCAGTGACCTGATGCAGGGTGAGTTGTCAGATTGCGCCAGACACTGTGGACTGGGTGTTAACCCGGGGAAGACGGAGCTGGTTCGTTTTACGCGAATGCGAAAGTTTGCGGTTTTTAGGAAACCAAGGTTGGAGGGCGTGAAGCTGCCTCAGCCTTTTCCAAAATTCCAGGCAAATCGAGAGGGTATAACTTGCTGGTAATTTGGATTTTGTACGGAAACAAGTTTAGGTCGTCATGAATTCGTTGTAATAACCGTCTGCTAACTCCAATTTGCGCCGATAAGTTTCGATTCGTAACGCTTGAATTTGCCTGAAATACCGATGCTACAGCCGTGATTGTGTCTTGAATCCGAATATATGGATCTCGATGGAATGGTCTTCGTGCGGTGCTTCCAGATTCGGCAAACATGTTTACCCACCTCATATTGGTCCATCAAGTCGGACTGCCGCCAAACTCCCGCCTAAATACCCTTTGAACGGAAATAAATTACTGCAAAGCACGGTACCGCTGCACTATCCAAATCCTCTTTTCGGTATGCCAAGCATTCGTTTTAATAAATTTAAGTAGTAACCAAAAATAAAAAATAAGTCGATTACTCACACAGAAAATAAGTTATCGCGTTTTGTTTTTGTTGCACGATTCGCGTGCCACCCTGTAGTTACATTCCATTCAACTGTTACAGTTGTGAAATAATGACATCGTTTTCTTGCTAAATTTCAGTGCCATATTATATGTTAATATATGTTTTACTTCTATTTGTTTACATAAAACAGCTGTTCTATCTTGGACATTTTTGTTGGGAAAACTTTGTGAAAACAAAATTTGCAAGATCTCTAACATCAAACTGTCAAAAATTTCGCTCTCTGGCTCTTATTAACTGGACTTTTGGAGTATACGATCATTGGCACAAATTTTCAAGTAATCGAAAAAAGCTTGTAGCTGATATGATAATTTGAACAAATTATTACTATTTCTTACTTGTTAGTGTTCGTTTACTCCAAAAAGCCAGAGAATATTTTTTTTGACAGTTCATTGATAAGACACATAGAGCAAATTAGAACAGAGAATATTATTATTATATAATTATAACTTCACAGGTTTGGTTGCATGTAAACGTTGAATGATTCAAGGCGTGGCTTCAATAACAGCAGATAGAGACAACAACAACCGCATTTCGTGTCTGTGTGGCAAGATAGTTGTGCGAAAGACAACACACATGTACTTATATACCATCGTTAAACGTCAACAAAATGTGCAAAATACATTTAAACTTCGCAGTTCTATACAAAAACGACATGAAAACGTTTAGTCAGCAGTTCTTGTAACTCCACCTGGTGTAAGTTAATTTTCGTCGAAGATCTCTCATTTGCACATACCTACGACTAAGCGTGAAATGAAACTTCAGATGAGAGAAATTGTTTCTCCATTCTAATTTGCTCTATGGATAGAGAACATACAAGTTGTTACTAAAGAAATTTTTGCCAGTAAGAATTTGCAAGTTCGGGCATATGTTTTAAAACATATGTTTTGTGCAAACTAGCAAAATTAAGAAATATAAGGAATTTAAAATAAATGATTCATCGAAATTTTATTTTAAAGATAAAAAATGATTTTGTAATGCTCTGTAATTAACATTTGACTATTTTTTTTAAAAAATAAGGGAGTTTTGGTTGTTTATAATGTTTTATTCGAACTGCGGCTGGTGGTTCTTTCAATTTTTACATTGCAAATCAGCTGTTTCGTGGAACAGGCTGTTATACTCGTATACTACTCAAACAAGTTTTAGGTCTCTTAAAATTATGCAATCTCATTCCCCTAAATCTTGTTGTGTTTGTTCTTATGGAATGGATAGTCTTACAACTGACCATCATAAATATGTTTTAATTGCAAGCCAAGAAAAAAAAACGCCTTCTATGCAGGAATTGAAAACCTATTGAACATTTTGCATTACATTACATTACAATCTTCAAAAACGGTTTGACGATTCGATTTCAAATCCACAAATTACCTTAGAAACAACTTTTGGGGTCTGAAGTCCAAATCCGTGTATACTTGTGTAATTGTTTGGGACTGAAATTGTGGCATTGTGAGTATTTTGAGAAAGCTAACATTAGACGAGTAAAAAGAAAAATTGAGATAGATGGTAAATCCCCGCAACGAAAATTTTAGTGTAGATACAAACTTTTGTATGGAAACTTCGCAGCAAGTGACTATTACGCTTTATTGATTACGCTGAATTATTAAACTTTTTGTTACAACGATTAACGTAAGCATCGTACAACTCCGGAAACATCTTGTGCTTTCGACGCATTCAAGACATTTTGATTTAAATTGTAACGTTTAAGTTTAAATTTTTGACTAATAGAAAACAAAAAAAAAACTGCCAACAAAATTGTATGAACAACAGAACTAATGGTTATCGATATATTTTTACATATGTTCTTATATTATTATTTTCTAATAGATGTAAGTATTGAAAAATATAAGTCATTCACTTCAATAGAATCATTCACTTCATTAAGTCGACATGATGATTGGTTTAGCTTTCGTCCATTGAAAAATCGACATTGTTTAAAATTGCATCTTTTTGGACATACTCGTATATTTTACTCAATTCTGGAGAATCTTTTATGGATTTAAGAAAATCGGTCAATTGTTGATTTTTATCTGTAAAATAAATGATTTAGTAAATAAACTTATAAATACATCATTAACACCATCCATATATGTACCTGCTTTAGGAATTTTGGAAAGTGCACATACTGCGCGAAGTGCCGATCGCTTCAGCTCATCCTGTTTCTCATATTCTTGTTTCACCGAATTAGCTTTGACTTTGTGAGTACACGTGTCTTTCAGTTGTTGTATAAATTGATCTAGTCCTGTTGAAGGGGAGGGAAAAACATATATATTATTATATATTAAGTAAACAGTACGAGCATTTGTTTTTGAGCTTTATTTGTCGGCTTTGATGGAGTTTTAGTTTGTTAGAAGTTGGTCATAAAACGACGAGAAATTTGAGAATGCGTATTTTCGCTCAATGCAACCAGCATCAAAACATAATTGTGATGTCAGTAATATCAATCAAACACTATACTTATACAAACTTAGTTTACTTCCAGTTGCTTACTCTCTGTTCTCTATCAAATCTCCAACAATCATTTCGATCAGTTGTGGCTTGGATACCCCTAGTTTAATGTAAAATTTTTCGAAAAAATCGTTGCCAATCTCGTTTTTGCGTTATTATACTGAGATTTTTATGTGGAATATTAATTCAATTTTTTTAATTTTCTTTATTTAATTATTTCTTAAAAGTTTATTTATTTCATTCTTAAAAGTGAAACAAATGTTTTATATTAGAGCTATTAACAAACTTATATACATACATATGTAATTCAGTTAATTAAATTCAATAACAATATTATAAACTTTACTTTTGGAAGACTAAGATCAATGTGATAACAAATACTACTTAAAATAATCATAGATCGATTAATTGGCTCATTTATAGCATAATTACTTAAGTGAGTATCAATATTAAAAGTTTGGAAATGGCGCGGAGATCGTGATGGCGCATTAAAACGAATAAGCGATAACAACTCAGGACAATCAGCGAAATAAGTAGACAGCGACTTTCATATGAAGGCAACGGAACATTAAAGTTGAGAGAAAACAAGGGAAACTTTAGAAAAGACTTCTGAATCTTTTCAATACGATTAGCATGAGTTGCAGCAGTTGGATTCCAAACAAAAGAAGCATATTCCAACTTGCAACGCACTGAAGAAAAGAAAAAAACTTTTTAGTGAAGACGCAGAAATATTTCTTCGGATGAAATACAACAAGGAACACCATTTTGGAATAATATAATTCAGATGGCAAATGAATGTTAATTTAACATCAAAAACAACACTCAAATCCATATATTCAAAAATTGTATTTAAATTTGTGTTAGAAATATAATAAAATGAGTCAATAATATTTCTACAACGGTGAAAAGTTAATTGAAAACATTTATTAGTATTGAATGGTAAGTCGTTGACATAAGACCAAGTAGAAATTCTATCTAAATCCGCTTGCAATAACGCAACATCATTTAGGGAATAATTCGCCTTAAAAATGTTAAGGTCATCGGCGTACATAAGATGTTTGGAATTAAAGATATACAGACCAATATCATTAACGAACAAGTTGAACAGTATGGAACCAAGGATATTACCTTGAGGTATACCAGAGGTTGGATAGTATGGAGCAGAATAGTAACCATCAATATAAACCGTGCATATTCTATTTGATAAATAAGATTCGAGTGGATACCCATTTTGAACAATTTAAAAATAAGAATATCATTACGAACTATGTCAAAAGCTTTTGAAAATTCCGTATATATTGTGTCTACTTGAACGCCTCTCTCAAATTCTTTAACACAAAAATTATTAAAAACAGCTAAGTTACTAGTGGTAGAGCGTCCAGCGATAAATCCATGCTGACTTAGAGAAATGTGGCTCTTAACTAGAATATTAACTTATCGTACACAATATACTGAAACATCTTAGCTATGTTTGGCAGCTTAGTTATAGGCCTGTAATTAATTATTAAAGTTCTATCTCCTTATTTAAATATTGGGAAAACAGTAGAAGTTTTCCATTTCTGAATAAAAAGTCCAGCAGATAGAGATTTATTAAACAATATCCTAAGTGGAACGATAAAGGCAGAAACAAATTTTTTAAAATAAAAGATATTCCATTTGAGTCAGACTTATAAGAATTTGAGAGCTTTGAAATACTCAAAAAAATATCATCGTCACAAATATCAAAAGATCCAATATCAATACATGGCAAAATATTAGCAAAATCATTTTCATTCAAAACAGCAGAGTTATTCGAAAAATTCGACTCGAAAAAAATTCTAAATAAATTAACAGAATCTTGTGTCGAATTAGAAACAACATTATTATACATTAGGGCCGTTTTTTTCGTAACCCATATAAGTTAACATCAACTGTTACGAAAAAACGCATAGACGTAGAATATTTCCAACTTGACTTTATCCTATAATTATTAAATTCTATTTGTCAATTTGATTATTTAAAAGTCAAAACCAAAACAAAATTCTAAAGAAAACAGTGTAATATATGAGGTGGTTATTCTGCATTGACATTGCTGCAAAAAGTTTTCATTTGGAAATTTCGAGTAAATTAACTTCTGAATACAGTATTGAAAAGCAGATGTTTGGATATACGGAATATTCAAATATGTGATTTCGATTGGTGTAAAACACTATTTAGAAATAAAACAAACATAGTAAATGCGCAGCTGCTCGGTAGTTGACAGATGTAAAAACAGAGCCAACATATACGACTCAAGATCACGGGAAAATAATAAAACAAAAACGGCGTCGCCGGGCAAGCGCGTGCTCTTTTACGTCTCAAACGTGCTCGGGAGTAGCTAGCGTATGAGAAGCGAGAAGTAACACGCTATTCTATAGTAAGGTTAGACAAAATGGAGTGAAGTAATGAGTGTGGATCGGTGTGCTATTTATTCACAAAGTACATAAAATGTGCCAGAAACTTCGTACATCATTTAAATTTACATAAAAGTACATACAATTTACTACAAAGTACATATCAAAATCCATAAAATGCATGAAATCCGCCAGAAAGTACATCAATATAGTAAAAAATTTACAAAAACTACACAAAATGTACCAAAAGTACGTAACAGTACCAACAAATTTCATCAATTGTACCATAAATGCACCACAAATTATTTTAAGTGTAGTGATTTGTGAGTAAACTACACCAAAAAACTGCATAAATGTCCTCAAATGTGTACCAAAAAGTACACAAAGTGTATCGAAAAATAAAATTGCAAGTAGACAGAGCCGAAGGTCTTCTTGTGAATGTTGTCAAGTTATGGTAAGGAATAGGCTTCCTTTTTCAATTTACTTCCTTTTAGTTTTGCTTTAGTTGTTTGGTGCCCAGCATTGCATTGGAATCCTTATTCTTGAAGAAGAAAAAACCAATAATATTTTATACGATTTTTTAAATATTTTGATAAAGAATATTAACCACCCCTTATATTTACATCATAATTTTCGAAACGTCGTGGAAATATAAGAAATGAAATGACATACATTTTATATTTTCCATACAACAAAGTCGAACTTGGTAACACTTCTATCGGGGTTATTCTCAACTTCTAAAATTATACATGTTAACGTGCAGGTTTTCATTTTGTATGAGTTAACGTGTATAAGTTACGAAAAAAACGCCCCTATTATAAATTTAGGAATTGAATAATTATTATTTTTTTGTTTTGATAAAAGAAAAAAATCGCCTAGGATTTTTTTTTATATCTCATCATAACTCAATATGTACTGATTATATAAGAATTTATTTAGAAAATTGAATTCCCGCATATAGTGGATATACAAATTATCATCCAAAGACGAACTGGAAGCCTTGAATTTGTTATAAAATTTATTCCATACATTTTTCAATTTTTTCAAACCTATGGTATACCAAGGCAACTTATATACTTTTGGTTTTACTCGAGTTAAATTGTCATATAAAATATTTTGTACTGTTTTGAGCAACTAATCAAAACTTATTGCAACAATAACACTTTCTAGCACAAGTGGCCAATCTATTTCACAAAAACACGAATTAAGTAACTCAAAACTACAAGAATTATAGTCATAATCCGCAAATGTTATTAATTGCAAATGCGAGAACTCGTAAAACTGCAACTGAATAGAAATAGCACAATGAATGATGCACGGTAGGAGGCGAGATGGGAAACGTACATTCAATTACTGAAAATTTCATTTGGGAACTTACAAAAATCAAGTCAAAATAAGCGTCTCAAAATTATTGAAAATCGTATTAACTTGTTGTAGCCCAATACTAAATAAAGAATCTAAAAAGTCTATTTCAAACAGTTTATTGACATTACATGGAAGAACACTTTCTGCGTTTTGAACTTCAGACCAAACAATATTATTAAGGTTAAAGTCTCCAATAATACGTAGTCTATCATTGGATTTCATATTATTAGGCAAAATATTACTAATATGACCATGATACAACTCATCCAAACTATTTGGAGGAATATAGGAGGCAAACAAATAAAGATTTTCTTTTATCGATTGAATTTCCACGCTTAGTTGATCAAATAATGCTTCTTCTTACAGCAATTAACACGCCACCACCTCTAGACTAGAAAACAGCCACTGGAAACTAAATCTTTGTCTCTGTCTGGTATCAAAAAATCATCACAGAAAAAATCATCATTGATCCAAGTCTCCACAATTATATCATAATAACATTGAGATGTCAATGGAAAAAATAACAAGATTTTTTCCTCATACCGGACACATTATGATAATAAATCCGTAAAAATTAATTTTTTTTAGAACTAAGAAAGTTATCTAAATTTCCGCAAGTACAGACTTTTTCCTCGGAAAAAACTTAAAGGGACGTACATATTTTAATATTTGATGTCCAAACTTCAGATTTAAACAATTTATCACAAAATTCAGGATTAACTCCCAACTTAAAATGTACATATTTTCAATCCTGAGGGGACACATTTTTTTAAACTAAACAATAACAAGAAATAGCTCTTTATCAATATGGAAATGATCACTAACATACGAAATTATATGTACGAGCCGCAGTAATCGTTGGCTTAAACGATCCCAGATGTACCCATTTCTTATTTGTAATAACTTCCAACTCTGCATTAATGTTATTATCAATAACCGCACGGCGCTCATTCTGCTGTCTTAATTCTCGTAACATTCACCCAATCGGCATTAACAGCAGAGACGGCACCTAATGCAATTTCACTCATAGCATCAGAGAAAACATCAACATTGGGTTAGTGCTGCGACATCGACCTCAAAACATCGATGTTTTCCAACATCGATGCAGAGGTCGAACGAGTTTTCAGTCAACTAAATACTGTTAAAACTAAGTTACGAAACAGATTAATAACAAGTACTTTAAATGCTATGCTTAATGTCAGGTAAGCTTTTAAATTAATATACATACGTATGTATATGTAGTTTTTTAAATTTCAGATATGTTCTCAAATGTAATAACAAATGTTGTTACGAGTATGACGTTCCAACATCATTACTTAAAAAAGTCGGAACACTTGCCGCATATACCAGTGGAACACCGGAAGACTGGTCGTAAATTTTTAACTAAATAGTTTACTCTATCCATATTAAAATGCAAGCAACTGAAAACTAATTACTTTCTAAAAGCTAGATTCATCATAAATTTAAAACCCAATTCTAAGCTTTTTACACTATACGTATATGTATTTATACATATACATGTGTACATATTTATATTCCTTTTACGGAAAAATAAATGAAATTCGTATGTGTTTCGTAAACAAAATGCGTTTTATTTCGATATTCTTATAATTTAGCGGAGTTTTGAAAAATTTTCCCGCTAAATAAATATTTTTAGCGGATTCTAGCGGATTTTTGAATACATTTGGCGGTATTTTACAGAAAATACTTGGCAACACTGACCAGCACACACATCAGCAGTATTTGTACTCTCTATAGAAGAGTGGGTTCGGCAACAAATTAGGGCGAGGAGCATACTCAAAACCGGTTTGTGTTAAAGAGATACTCCGATGAAACGAATATAATGGTAGATGCAGTACGACAACAAATACAACAAGCCAAAAACAACAGGCATTTTGTTTTTGCTCAGTGTCTGTGTTGTGTCAAGTCAGCTGATAGAAAAATTATGAAAATGTAAACAAATTTGCAAAAAGTGCCATTTAGAAAATGATTTAGTGTTATTTGATACATATATTGAAAGTGTAAAAGTGTGAAAATTAAAACGTTTCTATGTAATTTTTGCAGAGAAATATTTCAAAAACAGCAGTTGCTGGCGAACGGGGGTTGCAGACAAACAAATGTAAACAAACTTTGACATAAGAGAAAAACTTACTCCCACTCAGTCCAGAAAAAAGTTCAAATCAGCTGGGCTAGTGCTTCTACCATTTCTTTGTACCATGTGACCAGCCCATACCGCAATTGCGGAGACCAACACAGAAACAAAGTCACTCTTATTCAAAAACAAGAGTCTGTCAAATAAGTTGGTTTTCGGTTTTAGTGTTTGGAATTTTTTCAAACCGAACTACACACCCTGTGTATCAATTCCATAGTTTAAGTCCAGTACTCAGATAAACTATAATTTCAGATTTCCGTTTGAAGTCTATGTAAACAAACAGGTTACGTATTTTGCATCCACTTTAAATGGAAACCTTAAATTCAATTTCAGATGATTACTACGCTTAAACAACGATATGTCACACGAAATTAAAATTGTTCGCTGTGAACGCGTTGAAACAAATTTGAAATAAAGCAGTCGGTGGAGACATGGCATACCAATTACCCAGTAAATCGCTCTAGAAACATAATTTGGGAAACAAATTAAGACTTAATTTCCGCTCACATGTTACGGAATAAGGTTGTCTATTAGAGATGGGCACGTGAGTAAGTTTTGACTCACGCTCACGAAAGGAAGACAGTCACTCACGCACGATCACGCACGAAGATTTTTTCGATACTCGCGTTCACGCACGCTCACGTGAGCAGAATTTGATCCTATTCACATTTACGATTGATACACGTGATTCACGACAATCACGCAAAAATTACTCAAAAAAATAAAACGGGTTTTTTATATGAACCACTTTCTTTATATTCAAACCAATATTAAAAAATATATCCAACACAATGTTCGTAGAAAGTAAGTTGTTAAATACGTTAATTAGGATCATATTCAGGAATTAGACACTACTACACTTGAATGTAAAACCCTAAGTTAAATTGAATATCGTTTTTAATAAATTCAGCAAATAAACTAAGCTCTCTTATACAGGAACAATATTTTATCACCTGTATCTAAAAGAAGTTTGAGCCTTATTTTCATTAGTATTCTTCCAGAAGGACAATAGGACCAATTGGAAAAAAAAATGGAGGCTTTCAGAATATTTTATCTAAATACACCCTTTTTCAACGCACGTTTTGCTACAGAGTGTGAGGCTGTCAGTGATGTTCAAACGCTCACGACATGTAACTTCGAAGCTTGTAACCAGATTTGTTGTTTTTGAGATTCTACTAAGCAGCACAAACGAAAAACACTCGGAATCTGACCATTACAAAGATATTTGGAATTACAATTTTAACATGTAAATTTTTGCACTGACTTTGTTTAGGTTTTTGGTAAAAACTTGATCATTTTGAGTCAAAATGTTACATTGACAAAACTTCAATCAGTTTTAGGTTGAACAAATTGTTAAATTCTTTCAAATCGGTTGGTAATGACATTTTTACATTTTTTCAATCTGAAAACAAAACGAAATTTGTTAGAATGGGTACCAACACAAAATATGAAACATTAAACCTAAATAAGTTTGTGTTTTATTTGAAAACCAAAGTAAGTAAAACAAAGTTTTTTTGCGCGAACAAATTTTTATAGGTAGAAATGCTAAACTTGGAGTCGCGGAAATTGTTACGACTCAAACTCCGACTCCAGGCATATATCCCAGACTCCAAGCACTGCATACTTCGAAAAATTACGAGATAATTAAAAGATATTTGTTTTGTAAATTCTACGCAAATTCGATTTGAAGTATGTTTATAACAACGTAATACCACAATCTTGTATAGCCCAATGTATGTTTAATTTAATGCAATTAATATTACTTGAGATATAGTGACACAAGTGTGGGATTTTTACTCCCAAAAAAAATTTGTTATGAAATTGGTTTAAAAAAATATAAAAATCAACAAGCGAAACTTTTCTCAAACTCAAACATTGAAAATTTTGTTCAAAAATCATTAATTTTCTGCCAAGGCTGGCTGTAGGGTGTATGCACAAACAATTTTAAATAACATTTAGTACCTTTGGCAAGGCCCTTACAACACTTTATAACTTTCTTACAAAAAGTGTTAGAAACTATTGAGAGAATGGTGGTTGGTAGCTCCTAACAAATTTCGTTTTTTTCAGATTGAAAAAATTTAAAATTTGAGAAGTTGTCGTTGCCAACCTGTTTTAAAAATGTTTTCAACTTACGTTTGGTTGAAGTCTTGCCAATGTAGCTATGTGTTTAGAACTACATTTTGACTCAAAATGACCATGTTATTACCAAAAAACTAAAAAAAAGTCAGTGTAAATGTTTACATTTTAATATTTTGATTCCAAATATCTTTGTAGCGGTCAGAGAGACGACACACGACCCTGCATGTTTTTGGTTTGTGCGACTTAGTAGAATCGCAAAAACAAAGATCATTTAAATCGGACTACAAGTTAAGAAGTCACATGCCATGAAAGTTTTGTCACCCTGTAGCGAAACGTACGTTGAAACAAGGTGCCTCTAAATACCAGGTTCTGAAAGCCTGACTTCTCACCTACAAAAACAGTCGGACCTATAGTTTAGAAGTTCTGATATTATTACCACTTTTTTGCAATCGGCCCCACTGTATAACGTAAAAAACTCCTTCGACTGTAGCAGATTTTCTTGAAATACAGAAGATGAAGAATGACGATTTTAGAGGGAAATGCTATTAGAAGCCTTCCGAAAATACTTTGTTTAACAAAGTAGTAAGAAAATCGAAATTAAATGATATCAGTCATTCGGAAATATGCGTGACTCACGCGAAAATAGTGCTCACGCACACTCACTCACGCACGAAGATTTTTTCGTTCACCCACGCTCACGTGAGCAAAATTTGGCCCAACTCAAGTTCACCCGTGAATCACGCCAATCACGTGACTCGTGCCCATCTCTAAATATTGTCTATATAATTTGTTGGGAATACCAATTTCAAATCTCGTAGATATTCAGAGTCAATTACCTTCAAAATTAAGTTAAATCAGGGGATATCCATGCCACAGCTAGTCGACATGGTACTTGCAATCTGATAGCGAACACATAGTACTTGTAGATATGAGAATGAGCGATAAACAACTAGAAGCAAGCCATACAGCAAATTAAGATTCAATAGTGTTTGATTGATACTAATGACCGCTAAATTATGTTTTATGTTGGTTGCATCGAAAGAAAATACGCATTCCCCTTATTTCTGTCCAACCAAAGAGTAACAGGACCTCAAACTTGAATATTACCATATTACTCTATAGTTAAATCTGTATAAAAATTGGATTCGGTTTTGAATTCCCTAGTTAGTATGGCTATAGCCATAATATTATTACATTTCAGTGTTAAGCTTTGTTTTCTGAATGGCGACAATAAGGATTTTATATTCAGGTATGTGGATAATTATCTCAGATTTAATTGCATTTTCGTGAACGAATACCGGCTAGTAACAGTATGCCCTAACCGCCGAAATTGGTGCAATAGCGATGAGACAATCCTCATATTTTAACGAGGACCAATTTGGGTTTGTTTACCTTGTGACGACAAGTCAAAAGGACCAAACTGCTTGGGCCTACCTGCAACGAAATAGGTAGACAATTATATAGGTTTATATAGCCATAACTTTTTTTGTTACCGTATGATCTATGCAAATCTTAGATACAATTGGAAACACCAAATTGACCCTTGTTACGCAACACCATCGATATATGGTTTCCCACTACATCCCACGAAGGGATTGGGGAGAGCTTCCCACAACCAGTGAGCTCTTAACAGACTTAACTATTAAAAATATACATATGTATATCTATAGTTCCGCTCATCGTTACAGTTGTAATATTTTTAATGCAGGGCCAATCAATGTCGGTGTAACTGGAAGTAATGCCAATGTGCGTTAAGAATTAATTTGAAACATAATACGACCATCAAATTTACTGGAATGGTGACCTGCGGTTGGAACAAAAGTTACTACCTAACCTTATAATTGCGTTGGTATCATCTGTAAATTGTAATTGAAATTCACTTGAGGGTAAGACAAAATTGATGGTGTCAACGACTAGAGAAACCTCTCGACTTGGTCCGCACTTGAACGTTGACAACCGATTTAATTTTGAAGTGGTAGATGAATTTGTCTACCTTGGATCCGCCATGAACAAGGACAACAACGTCAGCCTGGAGATAGATAGGAGAATTGTGCTTGCAAATAGATGTTATTTTAGGCTCAGCAAGCAGTTTAGGAACAAAGCCCTCTCTCGACGGACAAAAGTCCAGCTATATCAGTCTCTCATTTTACCTGTCTTGACATATGGCTCCGAAACTTGGGTCATATCGCAAGCGGATGAAAAACACCTGGGAGTTTTCGAGAGAAAAATTCTCCGTAAAATATATGGGCCTGTTAGGGAAAACGGCGAGTACCGACGTCGCTGGAACGCAGAGCTATATACTCTCTATTCTGACGTGGACATAGCTAGACGAATCAAAGTGTGCCAATTGCGTTGGCTAGGCCATGTTATCAGAATGGATGAAGATGAGCCAGCGAGAAAGATTTTTCATAACGTACCCGATGGAAGCAGGAAAAGAGGACGACCAAGACTCCGCTGGAAAGACCAGGCAGAAGAATCCCTCCTTATCCTTGGTGTTACCAACTGGCGAGAAAAGGCGAAGGATAGAGCCAGTTGGAAGAATATGTTGAAATTTGTTTAATTTGTTTGTTTAATTAATATGTGCCATGAGGTTGTAATATAGTCAATAAAAGTGAAATTGTAAAATTGTAAAATTCTGTCACTTCAAGTGATGTAGTGAGAAAATAGGTTTTTATGTAATTGATACCATACAATATCTATTGAAAATTATCGACTCTTGTTACACTACTAACAATTAAGACGTCTTCGTTGGCATGGCAAAATAAACCGATGTCGATATTCTCCACCAAAACAGCTGTTGGTTTGTGTTTTGAATATTCCAAAAATATTTTCAGTTCATTATAAGTAATGGTCATTCGTGTGCTGGACACTATCAAAACAACCTTCAAAATTAAATTTTTGACTCTGGTTATTATTTTGAAGACAACAAAATAAAAATAGCAGCCAAACATTAAAATCTGGTCAAACACTTTTCAATGTATTAAAATTGCAACATAGCCCAATTTAAAATTACTTTCACAATTTCTGTCATGGCACTTTTTAGAGGCTTGATAGAAAAGAGCTGATCCCTGATTGTAACGTTTACAATTTGTTAACCTATTGAAGGCAGACGGATTTATATTAAGTAATTAGTCTTAAATTATGCGAAAAACTGAAAGTTTTCATTAATTTGTCTCAGAAATTGAAACAGGGTGATACGAATAAATGAGGAAGCTGATCGTCGCTATTTATAATTCTTATGTTTACAAATTGGTCAGTCATAAGTTAACTGCACGATTACCAAGCAATGTTTTTAAATCCAGGCTTGGATTTACGAAACGAAAATTATATTATTTTGTTATTTATTTCGTCAGCTACAAACAGCCGGGACATAAAATAATGCAATGTATAATCTACATGCAACAAAAAATTAACTTGAAAAAAATTCTAACTTAAAATAAATTTACAAATCCCTGACGTATATACCTGGTTATTCCGAGAGACTGAAGCATTCCGATATCTATGACAAAGGGTCATATGAGTTGGCGTTGAAAGCACACAATACCTGAGCAGATTATTTAGCCGGACAAAGTCCAAAGTGACGGAAAAGGATGAGTCTAATATTGTGTATCAGATAAAATGCAATGGCATACGTTTGCCCTCGATGACGAAATTGAAGACAAGACTGTCTTCCCATAAATCAGATTTAAGGGCCACCTATAAACCTATGGAACAGAACACGGCATTAGCGGCCCACTGTGCTGTGAGAGGTCATAATCCTAACTTTGACGACGATGACATTTTAGCGGAGGAGACACATTACTCACGACGACTCACTCTCGAAATGTTGCACATAATTAACGTTCCCTCAGAGAAAAGACCGACACTGACCGATGCGCTCAAATAAATCGACACACAATTAGCAAACACAGAGAAAACAGACAATAGTTGACGAAAACTTGCACACTGCGTACGAGTAATTTGTTTTTTTGTGATTTATAATACATGAAATTATTGGCAATCGTTTTGTGATCAATATGTTATTAATGTTAAATATTTTTGTATATAGAACCCTGAGGATGATTAGCGATGCTACTCGAAATATTGGGAAAATTTAATAAATCTTGAAAAAAAAGTCGAACCCGCTGGTATTTTAATTTTATGACCTCAAGCCAAACTACAGGGAACAGGGGAAAAAACAAAAATATAGTTAAAGAGCGGAACGATAAAGAATTGCAAAATTAATAAATGAAGCAGTTGCTGACAGTAATAACAAATTGAAAAACAACAATAACAAGATAATTGAAAAAAAAAACAAAAAATGCATTAAATACACTAGAAAATATTTAAACGCAGCAAACAGATTAGCGTGACTACAGGGTACAATGAACAACAGGAATACAGGAACGCAGGAATATCAGGAAAGTTAAAAAAGATGCATGACACCAGTGAAATCAGGAAACGATAAATGACATTCATATACATAGGTGTGTCTGGATAAGTATCTAACTGGAAAGTTGTATTTGAAGATATAATGTTATTTCGCAATAAACATAAGCGAACATATTTGAACGCAGTTACAAGATTAGCGAGAATACGGCCACAAGGAGCAACAGGAACACGGGAATGCAGGAAAAATATCAGGAGCAGGAACAAACAAACAGGAAAGTTTAACGAAAAGCATGACACCAGTGAAACCAGGAACGATAAATGGCAGCAACGACGGAAAAAGTATGTGTAACCAATGAATACGAAACAGGAAATTGGACGAAGGCATGGATGGCAGAATGTATGTTAACACCAAAAATGTTTGGTGGGTCAATAACCAATAATGCTGACGCTGTTAAGCGTGCCACAATTGGAGCAACGATCGCAGACGTTGTGCCATAAGTAATATCAAACAATGCTGACGCTGTTAAGCGTGCCACAATTAGAACAACGACCCCAGAGGTAATTTACGTTATGCCAGCAGTCAACGCGACGGTGCACATTTTGCGACGTCATCATTAGTTGGTAAGGTAGTTATCATTAAGAATTTTGTAATTAATTTAAGTCAGTTCATTTTGAATCATTAAATAAAGAAGTCGCTCCTCTAAGCAGCGCAATACAGGAATAAACTTTAATCTTGTTAATTTGTATTCAGGAACAAAAATTTAAGTAGGAGTAGCAGAATGTAGGTAGGGCAGATGGAGGTAGCTTGACGATGGAGCAACTAACTGGATCGCAGAAACACGGGAATGCAGGAACAAAGGAAACAGTAGGAATAATACAAACAGGAAAGTTTCACAAGAACCATGTCATCAGTGAAATCAGGAACGATAAATGGCAGCAACGACGGAAAAAGTAGGTGTAACCAATGAATACGAAACAGGAAATTGGACGAAGGCATGGATGGCAGAATGTATTCAGGAACAAAAATTTAAATAGGAGCGCTAGAGTGTCCTACGGCTCAGCAGCAGGTAAGGTAGGTAGCGTGATGATGAAGCAACGGACTGGTGCAGTTGCAGTTAAGCCAATTGCAGTGTTTCACGTAATAAACATTCAATGATAATGGTTATCAGTGGTTTGTAATGTACAGAAGTTACGTAATCTGGTAAATCTTAGCTTAACAAACATTATGGTACATAATCGAACGTTTTATTGAGGCAATAGAATCAGTTACAGAAAACAAAATTTAGATTTTAAATAAATTAAATTTTATTTTATTAAAATTTTTACAAAGTTTGAATATCGGATTAACCTCCTCATAATTACATTTAATCGCTGGTAAATTTGAAGGGACAACATTTCTTGTAACACGAATTGGAACATTAAATTTAAGATTAGAAATTAAATAAGATGAATGAATATGCCCATTTATGAATTTTACCATGAATCAGATATCAAGCATAGTTCTGTGACGTTCTAACGTATGAAGATTAATAAGCGCAAGCCTGTGAAAGTAGGGTGGTAAATTTATGTCGGGATTCCAAGCAAGATTCCTTAGATCAAAACGTAAAAATTATTTTTCGACAGATTCAATTCTATTAATATGACATCTGTAAGAAGGAGACCAAACTAACGAACCGTACTCCAATATCGGTAGAACTAGACTCGTAGAAAGATGCTTTGAAAGACATGGGTCGTCGAACTCCCAGACAAACGTTTTATAAAACCAAATTAAAGTTAAGCTTAGTATCAAGACTAATTCCTGAGTCACAAAATGCATAAACATTTTCCAGAACACTATCACCAATTATGTATGACGTCCGTAGAACTGTTCATCTATTAAATTAAATTTTCTTACATTTCTCCAAGTTAAGCAACATACGATTCGACTCACCAATTAACAAGATTGGTTAAATCATTTTGCAGTAAACTGTATTCATCAGATGATTTTACGAACCTAACCAACTTTACATCATCTGCATACATTAGCATTAACGAATTGTGAATAACTAATGGAAGATCATTTAAAAAGAGATTAAAGAGAATCGGACCCGAATGACTTCCCTGAGGAACGCCTGAGGGCACAGGTATCCGCATTAAAAGAGTATTCCTGAATAATACACATTGGGTTCTATTGAGAAAATATGATTTCAACAAATCTAATAAACGAAGAGGAAAACCAATTAAATCAAATTTTAGAAGAAGCAGACTAAGGTCCACTTGATCCAACGCCTTACTGAAGTCATATATACAGACTTCATCGGTGTATAATTTAGAAGAAAAAATCAATGAGTGTTCGAACTCACGGGCGATGTGCTAACACCTTTTTGTTACACGGTACCTGTTCGATTTCTATGAACACATTAGTAAATGTTACATTGGAAAAAAATAAAAAATAATTTTTGTGCTATTGCTCTTTCTTTTTTCGTACATCTGCTTTAACATTAGATGTACTATTGTTAAAATAAATGAAGCAATGTTTAGCTCACTGAAATAATTGTTTTTGTTTTGTCATAAACAGAGCGACGACGACCTGCTTGTTTGAATGCTGGCATGCAACTGAATAAAATGCAATATTTAGCTCACTGAAATAATTGTTTTGTTTTGTCAAAAACAGAGCGACGACAAAAAGTTTTGAATAGTATAGAGAACTTATTGCACTCCGGGCCGCCGGAGGTATAAGCTTCTGTGGTATCGGCTGGCTGAAGGGAGTCAAAATCTTCGATTGCATCAATGGAGTGTGTAGACTTCCTTAAAAACACAATCACCGGCATTGGCGAGCCTTGGCCAGTTTCGAGACTGGAGGTTATTTCTCAGTCCTTACTCCCGCTCCCACCCATTGTACCCGTTTGGATAACGCTGCCAGTTTTTTTCAGCGGATAAGGCGGTAAATTTCCTTGGCAAACAAAACCCGGGACTCAATATCCATGTCTCTGAAGCATTGTCCACTGGTTCTGCTACAGATACGGATACCTCAAGTGCCGATTTCAGAATCGCCGTGGACTAGGAGTCACTCGAACGAATTACAGCTCGTGAGGGAAAGATGATTTTTGGCGTTGGAACGATCAGGTTCCGCCACTCCAGCTTTTCTATACGGAGATAAACGTAGGCGGCCCCACGTGGCGCAGATCAATCTGGATCATTACGAGGCTGCCTCCGCCAAGTTCCCTCACGAATCATGAGATTGACATTGCCCTGGATAGAACGCGAATGTGGAAGGTCTGGGCAATGTCAACGTGAACATCTTTGCTATCCGAACATCTGCCAAGGTAAGAGCTTGTGCAGTAGCTAGAAAAGATTTAAAACTTATGCATTCTTCTAACTTTAGTATGGGCGATGTGGCAACGGTGTGCATGGATGTTGCGCCTGTATCAAATTTGTTACTTGCGTCTGTGTACTTGCCGTATGAGTATGATCCGCAAGGTAGGACAGTACTTGAATTCGTGCACCAGGCATCTACTAAAGGTCAACGGCTTATTATGGGATGTGATGCAAATGAACACTATAGACAGTGGGGCAGCGCTGAGATAAATAAAATGAGTCTGTTTTCGATTTTATTATTCAATCTGGGTTCAAGATTTGTAATAGGGAAATAGGGCCACCGTTCGTTATAAATTGAGTGAGTGTCATTAACTTAACCCTGTCTTCTGAGGAATTGCTTATGCTTCTGACCATAGTAAAATTTTCTTCACTATAGACTTCGTGGCGGGATCGCAAGGTTGCTTCGGGAATCCCAGGAATCCTAGGAAAATTGACTGGATGAAATTTCGTAAACTTGTCACTAGGACGTCGGGGTTGGACTCCAGTCCCTGTACCACAAGTGGCGATATTAATATGGAAGTTTACAAAGTCACAGATCTTCTTTATAAATGCTTTATTGATACATGCCTGTGTGGTGGACACCAGAGTTGTGCTCTGCGTAAATTCACTAGGAGACTCTTCAAAAGACCAAAAGATGGAAAAGAGAATCGGACTGAACTGTGTACAAAAACAGATTTAATCAGTTCAAGCATATTAAAAAAGGCAAAACGGGCCGCCTGGATCAGCATCTGTAAGTTTATAAACGAGGAAAATGGCGCCACACGATTTCGTCGCGTGTTGTAATAGGACCCCACAGTCCTCGCCGACATTAAGCAATCCGATGGGTCATGGACCAACTCCGGAGTTGAGACACTTGAGCTCCTTATGAAAACTCATTTTCTAAACTGTGTGGATATAGACTCTGCAGAGAGGTATCACCTGGTGACTTCCACTCCAGATATCTAGAAACTGGGAGCGGTGAGTACCTAGGTCTAGGTTACTTTGGGCTATTCGTAGCTCCAAGCCCTATTAAAGTCCCGGTCCTGACGGGATCCTGCCGGTTATGCTGCAGAAATATGATGCTTTTGTCACCCCTCATCTTCTCAGTATCTGTACGGCTTGTCACTTGTTATCAATTTTCCTGATACCAGACAAATGGAAGGAGGTTCTAGTTGTTTTTACTCCCAAGTCGGGGAAGGCTAGTCATGTCTCTCTTATGGGCTACAGACCAATTAGCCTCTCAGTGCTACATGTGTGGTTTACAACATACCTATCTCAAGGGTGAACCTGTGGAGATTGCTCTGCACGATGTTGTGGGTTTCACTTCGGCTACCTTCTTAGATATGGAAGATGATTTTAACAATACTCTATTTAGCTCTATCAGGGAATCTCTAGAGTCCGCTGGTGTGCGAACATGCTTAGAGATCTCATTGTAAATTCGAACCTTGGAGTAAGCTCAGTTCGGAAGCTGACTACAAGCGGCACGCCGCAGGCTAGAGTGTTATCGCCTCTGCTGCTGTGTTTAGTAGTTGACGGCATACGTAATGAGTTTGAGTTGAGAGGACGTAGAATTGTTGTCCATGCGGACGACGCACTGTGGCTGAGGTTTTGACTTCATTGGCCAAAAGTCTAATTTTTTTTTTGTCAACGATATTTAAAGTTTTTACGCCTTTTTGTAGCTTCTATATCCAGATTAAGGTAGCCAAAAAATTAGGGTAAACTATTGCTAATTATGGGCGTGGCATGCTGTCAAACTCAACTGTTTTTTTAATTTCAGAAAAAGGTGTATTTTTTTGTTTTTTATCAAAAATAAATGGTTACTACTCGCAAGCTATCATCGATAATGGCCTGCGGTCTTTTTTATAATGTTGGTAGGATTATAGTCTTTAGTTGTTGTAAGTGGTCACAGCTCTAGAGTTTAATATTAGGGGCGTTACGAAATATTTATGGAACTATTATATTTTTCTCAAATTTTAACTTTAGTGGAATAGAACTTCTAGGGAACAAAAGGGAACAAGAAACGTATACCACCCGGAGAAAGGTGAAAGTGTCCTCTTTAAACCTATATATACTTTTGCACCCGCCACGACCCGCCGGTAGAACACTTTTTTCATTTTAATGAAATTACTCTAAAAAATTCAAATTACGATAATTTAAACCGCCCTATAAGTACTCGTATAAAATGGTGTATTAAATTTGTGCTTTAGGTATTTTATAGCTTATAATAGTCATTATTTTTTCTATTACCAGTAATATATTTGTAAGTAAGAATGTCAATACACAGAGGATGTAATTAATTTTTATTTTACCTAACAATGCACTAATGCCATTTTTTTATCTTTTTATTTTACCTGGAAATATAGTTTGATGGCTTATGAGAAGACTTATAAATAAGCGACAATTGAATACAAACTCAATTGCTCTAATATATTTCAGCAATAACAGACGCAAATAAAAATATTCAGAAAAATATGGAGCTTCAGTTATAAAGAACTGGCCGAAGAGTATTTTAGAAACTAAAACCAGGAAGATGTTCTTAGTTACGTTAAAATAAAATTAAACTTAAATTCGTGTAGCACCGAAATACAAGAACAATTATCTAATTTCGTCAAAGCACTAAAAAAACGCTACAAAGAAGTTAGCTACAGTAAACAAAAGTTTTATATAAAAAGTGCAAACTGGGTAGAAGGCAAAATTATTGTCGCTGCAGAAACAGCAAAGCAAGATAAGGCTGGAAGACCACGCAAATCATTGGACAACTGCAGCGATGGATCTAAGAGGCGGAAACTTAAAGATGTTAACCATGAAATTGGTTGTACAAATATAAAAGAATCTTTCCTACATCAGTTACGATCACAGAGCCATTTAACAAAAGTGGATATCATTGAAAAAGTTCTTAAAGCTAGTCCAGTGAGAACAAAACGGATTCTTAAAAGTATACCAACTCCGAGCGATGCAAAACAGTTCACAAATGAGGAGGCATTAGCATTTTTTCTGGATTTGAAATTAACAAAACAGCAATATATTCAGCTCAGATTGCGTGCGATTGAAAAAGGCTCAAATATGTATCCAGCATATCATCACATAACCGCTGCTAAAATGGACTGTTTGTCATCAAAGGACACTATAACAATCACACCAATTTCGGCAGAGGTACAACTACAATCTCTACTTGATCACACAGCCGAACGCTTGCTACAATCAATAACAGGAAATGAGTTAAAGAAATATGGAAACACAAAGTTAATTCTTTTTTGTAAATGGGGATGTGATGGTTCTTCGGGACAAAAACAATACAAACAAGTTGTATGTGAAAATATTTCGGACTCAGATATATTCATGGTATCATTTTTACCATTGCGATTGAAAAAGATTTTGGAAGATTCAGAGCCTTCGACTAGTACAACGCAAACAATGGATATCAAGGCCCAAATTGCAACACTACAGCCATTACAATTACAGTTAGATGGGCAGCAAATTGAAGTAAGCTACCAATTAGTGCTGACAATGATAGATGGAAAAGTAGGTCAGGCTTTGACTAACACGAAGGCTGCATCCAGCTGCATTATATGCGAAGCAACATCAACCCAATTAAACCAAGTCCCGATAAAATCATTAGATAATACCGATGCATATGAATTTGGATTATCACCACTACATGCAAGAATACGACTTATGGAACACATACTAAAAATCAGTTATGATTTGGATTTCGGGTCTTCAGGATCAATAAGAAACAACGAAACCAACAAAGAGTTAAGAAGTTCAAAAAAGAAACATGTTCAAGATTAATATCGCAAATTTGGATTGATTATAGATCAGCCAAAACAAGGGTCAGACAATACAAATGATGGCAATACCGCCAGTTCGATCAGGTCACACATATGTAAATCCAAATTGGTTATGGATTGCAAGCGAATCTTGACTAGTGTCTTGTCCGGCAAGCTAAGATTCTGCTGGGTTACGGGACGTAGTGATGTCACAGGGAATGTTGAAGCAGACTGTCTTGCTAGAGCAGGATGCACTTCTACTGATTTGCGATTGATTGGCTGTTCAAATCCACCGATCTGTTCCTTGTAGGGCTGGCCAGATTGGATTGCCGGCAGTGGACTCAGGGAGGACTAAGTCCCTTCTTTGACTGGGTAAAGCTGACTTGGGACAATCACGGGCCACTGTGATGCTGGAGGCTTCACTCGCTTTGGATTGTGGTTACTGCCGTGCTTGTGGTGATGAAGAGGTGGAGACCATTGAGCACTTTCTCTGTCAATGCCCAGCCCTACAGTGTAGGCGTTGCTTTGGATGCTTTCAGGCAGAGGGAATTTAGGATTTCCTGCAATTTTCACGGAGTTTGCCATGAATCCGAACAGGCGAAACCATTGTCTATTAGTTCTTTCTACCCCACTGGTAATCTGGAATGGTAAACCTTGACCTGTAGATGTGGATCCTCATCTTTGATAGTATTGTATGTATTGATCAGGGCTTATCAAGGGATCACTTATTTAAAGGCACTAAAAATTCCATATTCAGCAGCCTGCATATTTTGCAATTTGTAACCGATTGCAGGATTTTAAAATGAAAATGGAAGCTAGACATCTTGAGATATAAAAAAAATTATGACAATAGTGGTTTCCGAACTAAAGAGCTTTTTTTGAGCAATTTATAAAAAAAGTCAAAAAATTGCCATTTTTTTGGTTCACTTGAATAAAGGCACTTTAACTTATTTTAATGAAAAACAGTTTTTCTAGTTTTTTTTAATTTATTTTACTTTATTTAGGAACTATTAGTAATGGGTACAACCCCCTTTGTTTTTAATAACTTCAAATATACGGGTTTATGTAATCCAACGAAATTTGATTCCAAGCATCCGTAATGACCTGAATTAGTGACTGCTTGTCATCATATTGTCTACCTCCTTCATAGACCTTACGAGATAACCAACCCCAGACATTTTCGATAATGTTTAGATCTGGCGAATAGGATGGCCAGTCAAGAATATTAAAATTTTGATTGCAATGAACTCCTTCAATACTCTAGCGTTGTGTATAAGGGCATTATCTTGTTGCAATATCCAAGATATGGGAGCAAATAGTTCACTGAACTTCGAAAAAGCCGATTCCAATTACCTTTTATAGCGTGCGCCAGTCATTTTTGCACTTTGAAATTCAAGATCGATGGTGCCATAGTACGTAGTATCACCCCACACCATAACGCCGCCCTCTCGGCTGTGATGTCAGTTCAAAAAACGCTTTTCTTTGCGCAGATCATGGAAATAATAGTTGAAGCCATCAGGCCCAACCAAATTAAACTTCTTCTCATCCGTAAATACAATGGTTTTCCAGTCATTTACATCAGTGGTCCCCAACCTTATTGTCGCCGCGGACAGGTCAACGTTTGATAATTTTAATAATTTCATGCATATTGTCGTGCGGTGTTTGTTTTTACTTCAAAGGTATTGTGTCGGCGGCTACTTAGCGTAAAAACAGAATAATAATTTTTACTCTTATTATTATCTTTTGAGCGGCCCGGTACCATTTGATCCACGGACCGGTACCGCACCAGGGGTTGGGGACCACTGATTTACATGATCTCTTGGCTGCACATCCCATACCATGTAGTCTCTTGCGAATTGAAGCCGCTTTTCCTTACGAGGAGCATTAAGTGGCGGTTTTTTTGTAATTTCAGGTATTAAGATACTCACAGCTTTTAATTACTCTGCGTACTGATGATGACTTGCTCGCTTCCACTCCAGCTTGAGCTCTTATTTTTGACAAGGATAAGGCAGAAGTAGAAGCAATTCTGATGATTTTTCTTTTCTCATACGTAGATAAAGACAATGAATCACGGTAAACATCGATTTTAGTTTTTTTCGATAGATTTAATATTTTTTGTTTTGCCATTTTGACTCGTAAAATGATTAAGATGTAATAACTTGTAATAAACAAACGCTCCCTACAAAAAATCATAGCTTACTTTATAAATAATAAAAAAAAATAATGAAGTGCCTTTCTTCAAGTGAACCAAAAAAAATAGCACATTTTTGGACTTTTTTTTTTAAATTGCTCAAAAAAAGTTTTTTAGTTAAGAAACCACTATTGTCATGATTTGTTTTTATATCTCAAGATGTCTAGCTTCCATTTCCATTTTAAAATCCTACAATCGGTTACATGGAATTTTTAGTGCCTTTAAATACCTTTACAATACAACAGGGTGGCACTGAAATGTATGAAGCAATTAGATTTCTCGAACTTTAACAAATACCAAGCGTATTCTTATGCCACTTGGTCTGAAAGTAACGTGGTGAAAATTTAAGCCCAATCGGATAACTCTAACCCGGCGCGGCGCGACTTGTGGTCAAGGTTTTCGAGTTTTGGCATTTTGGGTATAAATTTGTATACACTAGAAAATGTTCATCTTAGTTCATTTGAAGATAAAATTGCACATTGACCTGGTAAAAATTTCAATATAATCCCAACACTTTAGGTGTTCAAACCCCTAATTTGAAATAATTTTAAATTTTTAGAAAAAATTTAAATTTAGGATTTTCGGTTTTTTCCCAAAAGTTGTATATAACGGGGTTTTCAATAAGAGCGCTACAAAAGTATTTTTGAAATAAAACAAACCCGGTTTTAGATACCAATGAAATTCTTTATTCCTGTGAAAGTACGTTCGATGCCATTATGTATGGAACTCGATTTCTTTTGCATGGCCTCCACGGGCACGCTTGCAGAGTCCAGACGCTGAATCCAATTTTCGACGGTTTTCAAGCATAAATCGGCCGATACTGCTGCAATTTCACGTTCGATATTCGTACCAAGTTCATCAATCGTCGCTGGCTTGTTGGCATAGACCATAGACTTGTCGTAGCCCCACAGGAAATAATCTAACGGCGTCAAATCGCACGACCGAGGCGGCCAATCGACTGGGCCATTTCCTGAGATAACACGTTCACCAAACTTGGTTTCCAATAAATTGATTGTGGCATTCGCTGTGTGGCTTGTGGCGCCGTCCTGTTGGAACCACATGTCCTACAAGTCCATACTCTCCAATTGGGGCCAAAAATATTCGGTTATCATTGAACGGTAGCGATTCGCATTCACAGTAATGTGCCGGTCTTGATCACGGAAGAAGTACGGCCCAATGACGCCGCCGGCCCATAAACCGCACCAAACCGTAATTTTTTCGGGATGCAATGATGACTCATGGATTACGTGTGGATTGCTGTCTGACCAGTAACGCATATTTTGCTTATTCACGAAGCCATTCAGCCAGAAATGAGCCTCATCGCTGAAGATGATTTTCCGATGAAAATCCGAATCATTTTCAAGTTGTTGCTCAGCCCACTTCACGAACATACGACGCTTATGGTGGTCAAGCGGCTTCAGTTCTTGCGTCAATTTGATCTTGTAAGGATGTAGGCCAAGATCTTTTCGCAAAATTCGCCACAACTACGTCACAGAGATGCCCAACGCTTGAGAACGACGAGTGAGACACACAATTTCTTGAACTGAAGCCTCAGCGGCAGCAATGTTCTCGACACTACGGGCACTTCGTTGTCTCACTGGCACGGGAACATTTTGCACTGTGCCTGTGGATTCAAATTTTTCCACTAGACGCTCAATTGTTGATCTGATAGGACGATTATGACAACCATAAATTGGACGTAGCGCTCTTAAAGTTGAGGCCACTGACTCCAGATTTCGGTAGTAAATTCTAATAATTTCGACTCGTTGTTGGCTCGTATATCTTTCCATGATGAAATGGCAAACCTTACTGAAGAGAAATGTCAAAAAGCGGGAAAAAATATGGCGTCGTTTGCTGTCCCTATCGATTTACTTTTGTAGCGTCTCTGTTGAAAAACCCGTTAAATGAAAAAATATTCTACCCGGATACCAATGCCTTCTAGTAAAAGTGTATACGCTTACAATAAGGTATAACACGATATAGTCACTCAACGGTTTCAGGATGATATAGTGCGGCAAAGAAGGCTATCTCGAGGAAAAATCGCCAAGATGGCCTTGTAAGGGTGCCAATCATACAAATTGTAAAAGATGAGCTAAAAACAAAAGTTATGTGGTCAAACCGATTCTATAAAATCGGATATGACAAGTGGTTACAATTACCGGTTTTAAAAATTAAATTAAATTAAAAGTTAGTTCGTATAAAACTGTTAATAAATCCGGATTTGATTATTGAAACCGGTCTTTTATTCCAGTAGTGGGAACCGGGTTTAACAAGTTTAAGATTACCATGAGAAAATTACGAAAGATGAAGAGCATCGGCAATGTCTATTTAAAGTAAGTTGTATTTGAACTAAAATATATTTAATTCATGTACAGTCGCCCACAGCTTGTTTGATACAGTCATTGATTTAAAGAAAAAGTTCAGATATTTTGAAAACTCTTGCTCACAGAAAAAAAAATGAAAACGCAGTCATTAGCATTATTGAATTACACATTTTATTAAAAAAAATTAACTGAAAAAACTTCTTCATAAGACATAATAAAATAAAATAAAAACATATTTTTCAGGCCACAGCTTAAAAGATGCATTACATTTCTAGGCTTGATAAAACGTAAAAAATAGGGGTTTTTTGTACTTAAAATTATTCTTAATACTTAGTGGGGAATCCTTTTTGGTCTAGGACAGCTTTGAGTCGCGATTTCATAGACTCTACCAGTATTTTTGTATAATCAGGACTAATTTTACCCCATTCCTCTAGTAACGCACGTTTAAGGTCTGCAGCATTAGAAATATTATGTTTTCGAATTTTTCTTTCAAGCTCCGACCATAGATTCTCTATGACGTTGAGGTCTGGGCTCTGTGCAGGGGACTGTACAACATGTGGGCAGTTCCAAATAAGCCAATTCTGGACAATGACAGACTTATGCTTCGGATCGTTATCCTGGTAGAACCTAAATGTTTCTTTTATATTAAGTTTCTCTGTACTTTGCAGTAGATTGTCCTTCAGTAGGTCCAAATACATTTTTTTTATCCATGTTGCCTTCAATAAAAAACAGATTTCCGACACCTGCGTACGAAACACAACCCCAAACCATTACATGGCCTCCACCGTGCTTAACCGTACTGCGCAAATTTCGTGGATTAAGGATGGTGTTTGGTTTTCTCCAAACAAAGGACTTGCCATCTGCTCTATAAAGGTTAAATTTGGTTTCATCAGCATAAATAACCGATTTCCAAAACTCAATATCCTTGTGTATATGTTCTCGAGAAAACTTTATTCTACGCTTTCTATGGGGGTGGCATTAAGTAATGGTTTGTTTCGGGCAGTCCGGCCATGAAAACTTGCTTCTCGCTTCTTTCAAAAATGTGTTGCCTCTTTTTATTAAAAATTGCATTAAAACTTTTTTTGTATCTAAAATTTTATGGATTTTATTAAGTTTTTTCCTTCCCCTGTCAAGTAACAAAAAATCGAGTTAGGGCCTTTTTATATTAAGCCATCGATATATGAATTAAATATATTTTAGTTCAAATACAACTTACTTTAAATAAACATTGCCGATGCTCTTCATCTTTCGTAATTTTGTCATGGTAATCTTAAACTTTTTAAACCCGGTTCCCACTACTGGAATAAAAGATCGGTTTCAATATCAAATCCGGATTTATTAACAGTTTTATACGAACTGATTTTTAATTGCGAGTGTTAACCCCGGGTTTTAAACCGGTTTCTAAAACCGGGTATTGTACCCAATTGTCATATCCGATTTTAAAGAATCGGTTTGACCACATAACTTATGTTTTTAGCTCATCTTTTGCAATTTTTATGATTTGGCACTAGTGATGTGCGGTTTTTTTTTTTTTTTTTTTTTTTTTAAGACCAGCACTCAGGGGATGCCCCCTATAAATGCAATGCATTGTGCTGGCGACGGAAATTTAGGTAGAGGAGGGTGGAAAGAGGGAGTAGTGCTGATTTACATTTGCCTTGAATCGCTGTATGTCACAATTGGCGGGAAATACACTTGCGGGAAGTTTATTCCACATACGGACCGTACGACTGAAGAACGAATTTTCTCTGTAGTGTGTTGTGCGATCGACTGGCCAATAGATAGTAAACGGATGGGAGTTCCTTGAAAGCCGCGTACCTCTGCTAAATGTCCTCACATCTGGTATAAGTTGACGGATGTCCGAGGAACACGCACCGTGAAAATACCGATAGAACAGTGTCACGCAACCCACATTACGCCGATGCTCAAGGGAGGCAATAGAGCTGGACACCCTACTGTCCCCTATCAACACCTTTGCTCTCCTTTGTACACGGTCCAGCAACTCCAAAGATGACTCTGGAGCACCTGCCCATATATGGGAGTTATATTCCATTCGCGGCCTGATGTAGGTGGTGTAGATATTAAGGAGATCAGATGGAGTGAAGTACTTCTTGCACCGCTTTAAAAAGCCTAGGCACTTCGATGCATCTTTCGACACTTCAAATACATGTTTTGCCCAGCGAACATCACATTGTATTTTCATGCCCAGAACATCAAGAGCGTCTGATTCCTCAATATCCACACCATCCATAGATAATGACGATACGACTGGGTCAGCTGTCCGCTTGTGCGAAATCAGACAGCACTGGGTCTTCCCCGCATTAAAACTTACTCTATTCAATCGACCCCACTCAACAATGGCCTCGAGATCGCAGTTGAGTGTTTCATTCATTAATTGACGTTTATCACTAATTTCCTGAAGATTTGGCCTGTGGTCGAATGAATATGAATGACAGAGATTACTGTCATCCGCAAAAGAGTAGATTTGGTTCACAGTCCGACCCAGGAGATCGTCAATGAAAATAAGAAAAAGAGAAGGAGAGAGAACAGAGCCCTGTGGTACCCCTGCCGTTAATTTATGTTCATCGGAAGAGGTGCCATCTATAACAACTCTTATAGTGCGATCTCTGAGAAAACTCGATATAAATCGAGTGAAATTATCACCAACACCAAAAGCAGCCAGCTTCGACAAGAGTGCCTCATGCCAAACTCTGTCGAAGGCCTTGGAAATATCTAGAGCCACCACCTTACTCTCACCAAGCCGGTGGATGGATCGACTCCACTGTTCCGAAAGGAACGCCATCAGGTCTCCCGTAGATCTTCTCCTACGGAAGCCATACTGTCGATCATTAAGCAGGTAATTTGACTCGAGATACTTCACAAGATGGTGGTTAACCACACTAGCCAACAGTCGTTTTGTGATTTGTTTCTAGCATACTTTTGCTCATTGATTTTGACCTACTAAACACGAAAATGAGTTTTAAACATTTTTCTGTTGATTGGTTTTCGAGATACAAATTTTTGAACTTTTTTTTTTAAATTTTTGGAGGTACACTTACAATTTTGAGCATATCTTTCGTCTTCTTTGACGTATTTGATCCTACTACTACTCAAATTAAAGCAAATTGAGCCGTCTACAACTCATTCTCAGAAAATTTTCAAATCGGGTGAGTAGTTTTGATGTTGGCGGCTTAAAAAGGTTAAAAAACTGCGTTTTTTTAGTAAAAATGTGGCAGAAAAATTCATATAAAATATAAAACGCGATGCTAACAGCGATTTTGGTTTTTTTCCAAAGAAAATAAGTACTTACTTAACAAAATCTGACAACAAATGGCGGACTTATAATTTTTTTGGTAAAACACCGAAATTCCGCTATTTCACGATATTTTGATTTTCATTTGAGTTGTAGTTGTAGTTTTCGATTGAGTTGTAGACGGCTCAATTTGCTTTAATTTGAGTGGTAGTAGGATCAAATACGTCAAAGAAGACGAAAGATATGCTCAAAATTGTAAGTGTACCTCCAAAAATTTAAAAAAAAAAGTTCAAAAATTTGTATCTCGAAAACCAATCAACAGAAAAATTTTTAAAACTCATTTTCGTGTTTAGTAGGTCAAAATCAATGAGAAAAAGTATGCTAGAAACAAATCACAGAGAAAATTTTGTTATTTGTGACCTAGTGCCATGCTCTCCATAACTTTCGAGAGCGCAGAACAAATAGCAATTGGGCGGTAATTGGCGGGGTCACTTGCATCACCTTTTTTGGGAATAGGCTGGACGTTGGCTACCTTCCAACACGCCGGGTAAACTCCAGCGCGGTATGCAAGATTGAAAAGGTTGCGCAGTGGGCGTGCCAGCGTTGAAGAGCACTTACTTAGGACCAGTGCTGATATACCATCCGGACCCGGGGATTTACCTACGTCGAGATTCGCGAGAACCTTTTTAACTCCTCGTGTTCGAAAAAATATTTCAGGCATGAAGCCAGATACGTTATCTACCACGGGGAGTGGTTGATTGCTTTCCGGCAAGGAAGAATTCCTTGCAAACATTTCAGCCAAAAGATTTGCTTTATCAACCGGTTCAGTGAATAAGTGGTCATCTTTGACAAGAGTTGGAATAGAAGAACTATTCTTTATTCTTCTCGCAAATGACCAAAAGTTCTTACTTCCCCTAGGGAAAGAGAGGACATTAGCACGAATACGCTGTTCGTAAAGAAATTGTTCGCGTAGAAGTACTTTGGCACATTCTGATCTTGCCTGCTTGCGTAGCATTTCAGTGTGGACGTTTTTATTTCGACACCATTCACTGAATGCTTCCTCTTTAGATCTGACAGCATTCTTGCATGTCTGGTTAAACCAGCATTTTTCATATTGTTTAACCGAAATGTTTTTAGTCGGAATGAATGACTTCATACCGATTAAAATTATCTTTACAATCATTTCAGCAGCAGCATCAATGTCATTATCTAGAAAGCAAAGCTTCCAGTTGAAATGCTGATAAAAACTGTTGAGCTCAGCCCAACGTGCCTTTTCGTAGGAAAAAGTTGTTCGCTTCGGGGCTGAGTTTGAAACGAGTCGAAGAGCTGAATACGAGAAGGATGCCGAAATGACACAGTGATCCGAATTACCAAGAGGTGCAAGAGTGATAACTTCATACTTTTCAGGGTGTGAAGTTAAGAATAGGTCAAGTAAATTACGGTAGTGCCCTTGAACGCACGGAATGTGCGTCGGTTCCGCGCCGCGTTTTTGAAGAACTGGTCCTGTCGAGTCCGGTTCCGTGAAGACCCGGGTATTTGGAGCATTTCCGGTTCTCAGCAAATTGTTCCAAAGGGGCTTAAGTGGAGTGCCTTATTAAAAGAATATAAAATTTGATAGAAGTTCACATTTTTCGGTCCTTTTGAACCCGGTTTTCGGTTGCTTTGGAACTGTTTTCGGTTCTTTGGAACCGTTTTCGGTTCTTTGGAACCGATGTTCGATTCTTTAGAACCGATGTACAGTTCTTTGGAACCGTTGTTCCGTTCTTGTAAAGGACCAGTTCTGCGGAACAGGTTGCTCGGTATTGTGGATCATTATTTGGCACCCTTACGAAACAATCTTGGCGATTTTTTGCCGCACGATACCATCCCAAAACCGTTGAGTGACTATATCATGTTATACCTTGTTGTAGGCGTATAGACTTCTTCTAGAAGGCATTGGTATCCGAGTTGAATATTTTTTCCATTTAGATCAGTGATGGCCAAAAATTGAAAAACCTACCACATGTGGTAGGAAACGAAAAATGCTGCTGACGCTCTGCTCCCACACGTTCATGCTCATTTGATTGTAGCAACAACAAAACAACGTGTTTACTCAAATGAACTCAGTTGCTGTTTGGCATTCATGTGCAGCGCAGTTGCCTATTATTGCACGCACACAAACGTACTTTCCTAGTGTTAGTGTGGCCATCACTGATTTAGATACAACTTTTGGGAAAAAATCGAAAAACCAAAATTAAAATTATTTCTAAAAATTAACAATTTTTTCACATTTGAGATTTTACTCAAATTATTACCACTTTATGTTCAGGTCAAAGTAAATTAATGTGCATTTTTACAGTGTTTTATTTAACTTGCTTCGTTGTCTGTCAGTCTGTATTGTTGAAATCAGTCTGTATTGTTCAAATCTAGTAACTCATTTTTTACACAACTGCAGTTGACCACTCGAACTAAAATTTTGCACACTTGTCAGATTTGGATGACAATACATGAATATGAAAAAAAAAAATTAAAACATTAAAAATTTATTAACTAATACTAATACTTTCAATAAAGAGCGTAACTGAGAAATGAAAATTTTCTAGTATCTACAAATTTACACACTAAATGTCAAAACCCGAAAAATTTGACCACAAGTCGGGCCGGCTTAGATTTATCCGATTGGGCTCAAATTTTCGCCACGTTGGTTTTAGGCCAAATGGCATAAGAATTCGCTTGATATTTACCAAAAATCCGAAGTTGATTTTTCATTGCCTCCCTAATATACCTAGGTATATACATATGTATGTATAACGGGAACATAACTGAGTCGTTCGTCTGTTTGTCCTACGTCTATCTATCTATCGGGATTTATACTATTAGTGGGGCTCGTCCCCTTCTCTTCTTCCCTTCTCTCTTTTCTTCACATATTTATGGGCAATTACAATGGGTCGACCTACCTCCGAGTGTAGTGATGATAAGGCAGTTGTAAACTGTATCATATTGTCACATGTCCTAAACCTAACCAACCCAACCAGCCTAATGTACATCCTTCTTCTTCGGTTCTGTATTTGTGGCCCGGTTATCTGTGATTTCGCTATAGGTTCGACATACAAAGGAAAATAATATGTTCAGTGGTAAACATTTGAGTTCCTAAAATTGAAAAGTGAATATATCTGTTTTTGTTTTGTGTTTAATAGGAAATATCTTCTCGTAGGTGAGTAAATTGACTTTTTGGAATATATTTATGGAATAATTTTGTTCACAATTTTGTTTCTGGTTTAAAGTGCGGCGTTCCGATAAGGATCGCGCAAAATTGGTAAGAAATTGGTAAGATATCGTAGCACCTGCGATACATCGACACAGCAATACGGTTTCGAATTTTCTAGGAGACGCCATTGACCAGGACCAAGCGGCATATTGGGCAGTTAGCAACTGATGTAAATATGAGTTGTAGGCAAATAAATCTGTAAATAGATCTAAATGTAGCGAGACAGCTTGTCCAGCAACTGCTAAAGGGAAATATATTCCAAACCACGCTTAACCCAGTGAATTGAATTTGTATACGACGCTTAAAGAACTGAAACTTGTATCATTGGCGAAATGAGAGAAAATTGATATGGTTACCTTACGAATCTGGATGGGTTCTACGCCACGCATGCTACAACAAGTTCTTACAAACAAAGGCAATACAATGCTGTTTTATTTACTTAATTAAATTGTTTATCTATAAGCACTAATACAACTTTTCATTTTGTATATATGAAATATTTGTTTTTGTTTCTAAAAAATAAATCAAAACATCTATTTTTATTTATTTCTAAAGCACGCATAAATACAAACTAAAAATATGAAAAATGTTTTATTTTCTAAGCTACAATCCAATATAACAACACATTGCACGTACATACATATAAATATTTGTCAGAGGTATTTCAGATTTTGTAAAAATTACAAAAATGCCTGCTGTCTCAAAACCATCAAAATAATATTTTTTTTATAAAAAAAAAACTAAGCTTATTAGTATATTTCGGTATTGTGTCCAGCTCACGAACAGCCATTGATAAATCACAACTAATTATGTTGGGAATATTCACAAAATTTTAATTCAAGTTTGGAACATCCACAACATTTATTTTGAAGCCAACTTACTACACAGGTCAACAAAATGAAAAATGAAAAATTTACGCCACGAATAGCCTTTATATAGATTTAATGCGCTATGGTCCCTTAAGTACGAAAATGCTAGAAATTTTAAATTCTATGGATAAGTTTTACTCAAATATGTTTAAGTAAAATTTACAATTTTTCAGACTCTATTCCATATACATATGTATGTATGTTACGATAACTTGAACTCACATATTTTGGTAAAAAAAATTTATAAAAATTCAAACTTTAACTTATACATACACCGTTTTTTATGCTGATCAACAGTTTAGGAGCTATCAAAAAATTGTGAGGAAAACAAACACCTTAACATATTATTATTATCATTTTAAAGAGTCATGAAAAATCGAAAACAACAAAGTGTAACATTTTATTTTTTTATAGTAAAGCCACTGACATGGTGAATAAAAATAAAACGAAAAAAACAAAAAATTTCATAGATTGTTGTGCCACTGTTAGTTGGAAGATCCATTTTCCATTTGCTATGCTATACATACATATATTCACTATACATAATTCACTATTCATACACTTGCAAGTCAAGTGAAGGTGTATATTGAATCGAACTCACAGCAGGGACAATTATTGAATGACCAGAGACAGTTCACTCGTAACGTAGTTTTCAAAGAAGTTCTGCATTAAACATAGCAAATCTTTTCTTAAAATAAATACCTTTTCTTAAAAAATGGAAATTTTTTTTAAAAAAAAATCTTAATAAAATACCTTTTTTTAAAAAAAAAATTATATTCTCTTTAATTTTCTTTAAAAATTTAAAATTTTCTTTAAAAAAATGATTCTTCTTAACAAAAAAGAATCTTTTCTAAAAAAAAAGACATCTTACAGAATTACCTTTTATTAAAAATCGATTAAAATTAAAGCATGTTTCGACGGGCGCCATAGGCGCGTTCCAATCCACTAGTTCCCTATATTTGTTAAGTGCTTTAACATATTGATTCATCAGACCAAGTTTAATGTGAAGAGGTGGTAATATGATGCGATCGCGATGCGATTTATAACATTTGGCATACCTGGAACCAGTGTTTCCCTAGAAGGCCATTTTTTTCTCGTCCAATGATCTGATTTAGCTCCGCTGTCCCATAAACATATAAAACAAAGCCGCTTTGTTGACCTAAGAGGAAATTTACCATCTTCAGATCAACACATATTACCTACTTATGTTCACCATACTTTATCTTGTTCATGACCAATGCAATTACAGAGTATTCTCTTTTACTTTGGTTGAATGTGCGATCGGCAAGGAGCCACATATATTTCCATAATGCAATAGGTCACACTTCAAGCTACGTTTTGACGAGTCGATAATTAAACGCCATTCGGTTGAATCGTATCTATGTAAGCCCATAGCAGTCATCAAACCAGAAATATCTGTGCAATAAACAAAATCATCCTCTTCAGCAAAATAATGAAGTAAGCCTTTTCTCGAGTACGGTAATACGAAATTTTAGTTTCTTTAGTTATGAGACCTGTTTCTTTCATCCGGGACGCAATTGGTTGAGAAGATCTTTTAGACAATCCAAGGTATGGAATTACATCATTAAGGTGGTTTGATTCCATGGTCTCGGCCAGAAATTTTTGTGTGCGATGAACACGTCATTTTTGAATGTAGAATGTAGTGCTGGATCTGAACTGTCTGATTGGTAACACATACTTTAGGTTGAGTGTCCTGGTGAAGATGAAACCACTTGTCAATGAAAGCACTTGTCAAACTGTCCATTTAGGTGACTGTAATGGTTGTTCATGAATAATTTCGCACCGGAATCGATAGTTTTGTTTATTTACCACACCATTCAGCTTAAAGTGGTCGTTTCAAGTTGTTCCCAATTTATGACGTTTGCGGTAGTCCAATGGCTTCAGTTCTTAAGTGATAACAATTTTATACGGATGCAAGCCCAAATCGTTTCCCAAAATCCGCCAGGTTGTGGTTTGAGACAGTCGCAATGGTTAGCAACGTCTTGGGATCGATAAATTGCGGTCTTCAGCAACACTTGCCTGGACGGCAGCAATATTTTCATTACTTCGAGCGGTTATTTGTTTTATTGGCACTTGAACATTATGTAGAGAAAATGTAAGCTCGTAATTTGCAACAATTCGACGAATAGCAAGCACAGGTGGACGATTATGGCTAAAGTGCACGAAAAGTTGCAATTGGAGAACGATTATTTTGATAAAAACAAATTGAATAATTTGTAAACGTTTTTCTTGCGTATATTTCTCCATGATGAAATTGTAAACATTGCTGAATACAATGAAAAAAACGAAAGATCATGACATACTGCATATGGCCGATATGTCACTTAGAAATCATATTACTCAAATTGGAAAACCCTTTATTGGCCACACACAAAACAAAATAAATCCGGATTGTTTTACATAACAAGTTTCTGACTTTCTTACTCATTTTTATTAATATTTGAAAATCATTTTTTTAGCTTGTAAGCTGAAGGACTCTAATTTTCATATAGGGGTAAAATGATATTTCCGTTATCGCAAACACTTCTTGAATGAAATAAAACGGCTCATTGAGGTCTTATAAATGCTGAGCGCGATTTCCCAGTGTGGTATATCTACCTTCTTCAGTTTTGTGACACGATACTATAATTTGGGATTACCCTTTCGGTGGGTACAGTTTTTGCCTGCTGAAAGTTTTTGGTAATCCCAAGAGTCATAAAAAACATTAAGGAATTTTATGCGCGATTTTCAAGTGTGACATATCTACCTGTGGAAATTTGTGGAAATTTTTTGTTATCCCCAAGAATCATTAAAAACAGTAAGCAATTTTATGAAACGTTTTATTGATTTGTGACTGAGTGCGATTTCCAAGTGTGGTACATCTATCTGCTTCAGTTTTATGATATGATACTATAATTTGGGATTACCCTCTGTGTGGGTTTAGTTTGCGTTTATTACTACATTTATATATTTCCAAGAATCATAAAAAACAATGAGCAATTTCAACTTCGTCCCCGCCGAACAATAGGTTCAGTGTTTTATATAGGGGTTTGCCAAAATCCGTGGCGTAAAATGCATCTGTGTTTCTATGTTCTGCATTTTCATTACACAATTTTCTATAGCACATCGACGAAAAGTTTTTAAATTCATTCAATAAAAAAATATTTAGTCATTATTATGTAACCCAAACAGATAATGGCAGTGCTTGTAAAAATGCGATACCTTCAATTAAAATAAAATAAAAATAAATGGTTTCCCATTACATCCCATGAAGGGACCGGGAAGAACTTCTCGCAATGACTGAGCTGTGCGCTTTCCAGTTTTCGCTCACTGATTGGGACCTACAGTTTTACACCGATTCCGAACGGTATTTTGAGAAGCTTTTTCATGGCTATATACTCGATAGTGTCGCCGTCACTAAGCGAGGTGACCGCCGCTGAAAGAAATTTGAAGGTGGTCAGAGCAGGGTTCGAACCCAGGATCTCATGTACAAAAGCCGCGCACACTAACCATTGCACCACCGACGGTCACGATACCTTCAATTAATGCGAATAAAAACGTAAAGCATGCATCGATTTTCATGATCCAAATCTCGTCTAATTCACATGATATGTAGCTTAAGGTGGACCTTGAAATTACATTTTTGCGATATTTTGGTAGATGAGGGCTCTATTCCGTGCCTTTTTGAAAAAAAATGACAATGCCGAAAAAAAAAATTAAAAAAAAAAAACATTAGGGGTTGCGCACGAGCCGAGAAAAAGGTCCACTTTGCCAAAACTAGGGGGGAAATTGCCATAGGTCATCAGGGGCCACCCGTAGGGGGGAAGAATGTATGGCCGACCCCCATTAACTTTTTACCGCCAACATTTTCCCCCAAGACACCCACCCCCTATCTCCTCCCCTTAGGGGGGTCACCATACAAAAATGGAGGTTGCTCAGTATTTTCGAAAAACACCATAGGTCATCAGGGGTCACCCCTAGGGGGGCAAAATATATGACCGACCCCCATTAACTTTTCATCGCCAACATCTTTTCCGAACAAAACTATCTCCACTCCTTGAGGGACTCCCTATACAAAAATACTGAAAATCTATGTATTTACAGTTGCACAATATCGAGATTTTTTTGATTTTTTTTCAGAAATTCCACCAATATTCAAGAGTGGTCATTGTTTGGAAAGTCTTGAAAAATTTGAAACGCACACGTGCTGAATCAGGTACATAGGCACCCTTAGCAGATGCCCCCATTCATCAGTACCTGGCAGTAAAATATTGCAAAATACGTAGTAGTTATAAATAGCAGTTCATTCATCGATTGTTGTCATTCAACAAGTGCCGACGACCGCGAAAAGTAAATTGATTTTTCTCCCGTTTTTTAAAAGTTAAGATGACAACACGACTTAGATCGCGCGACGATATTTTTTTGATTGGTTATCCAAGCATGAATATTACGGGGAACAAATTACCGTCGAAGAAGCAAGTGCTAAGAATGCATTTCTTCAACATTCGCAAACGAAACATGTCGAAGAAAAATAGTGCGGTTATAGTCGCGGACGCAGTGATGATTTTTTGGCGCCAAGCAGCTATTCCGACGAAAGCCAGAGGAGATGTTACAAGAAAAATAGCAGCGCTGCACGATGAGTGGGATGCTTTAAGAAAGTCATCTCACAGAAAGACTGAGTCCACTAGAGAAAAAGAGAATACGTTTTCTGATAGCTTGGATAATCTTTTCGACATCGCACACGCCAACGCCCTTGAGAAAATGACAAATACCGAAGACAGAGTTTCTGCTAAAGCAAAGAGAAGATGGCCGGCCAGGAACTATGGGAGGTGTGGACGCTACTGATACTCGAACGAGGAAAAGAAAAGCTGAGCGCGAAGAACAAGAAGAGTTGCGACGCAAACGTGCAACGGAATCTAGTAGAGATCGGTTCGCTAAAGGCGGTAAGCTATTTCGCGCTTTGTGTGTTCGTTCTGCTAAAGCAAAGAGAAGATGGCCGGCCAGGAACTATGGGAGGTGTGGACGCTACTGATACTCGAACGAGGAAAAGAAAAGCTGAGCGCGAAGAACAAGAAGAGTTGCGACGCAAACGTGCAACGGAATCTAGTAGAGATCGGTTCGCTAAAGGCGGTAAGCTATTTCGCGCTTTGTGTGTTCGTCCAATGTTTATATTCAAATGAAATTCGTTCAATTGCAGTGGTTAAATTTTCAAGCAGTGATTCAAGCGATGATAATGGGAGACAGGACGAAAATTCCCGGCAGAAGCTGGCCCGTCAAATGTTGGTGACAGAAGAGGTTACAAACAATGTTTTACTGAACGAGTCCTATCAGCTTTGGACAAGTGCAAAGTGACTGACCGAGACGCGGTCGGCAGTATGATAGCGGCGGCAGAAGCATTTGGACGCGATCCTCAACAATACACAATAAACCGTACGTCGCTTCGGAGATGTCGGCGTTCAAATCGAGAGAACATGCTCAGTTATGTGAAAGACAATCCAGAAGTAAGATCGCATAGATTTATTTGCTCTCATTTAGAATTCTTATTCTTCAACGCGTTTCATTCATCTCCAGCTTGTCGCAGCTAAATCCTTCGTAGTCCATTGGGATGGCAAAATGCTTTTGGATTTTGTGGGTACAAAGAAGGTGGACCGTCTACCGGTAATTGTCTCGTACGGAGAAAAAGAACAACTTCTTGGAGTTCCCAAAGTAGAAGATGGGAAAGGAAAAGGCCGGAGAATAGCACATGCCGTTTATCAACTGTTGGCATCTTGGCATATGACACATCGAATACAAGGACTTTCTTTCGACACGACATCAACGAACAGTGGCCCATTCTCCGGAGCCGCAGTTGCTCTTGAGCGGCTGTTGGAGAGAGAAATCTTATATTTACCTTGCAGACACCACGTATACGAACTGGTGCTAAGGGAAGTTTTTGAGACAAAAATGGGAAAGACCAGTGCACCAGGCGTTCCTTGCTTTGACCGTTTCAAACAGGAATGGGACGCTGTAAAGGTTAAACCATTCCATTCTGGCTTGATAGACGATCAAGTCGTCAGAAAAATTCCTGTGGCAATGCAAGTCGGCATAAAGAAGTTTTGCTTAGATCAATTGAAGGAGAACACCCTCGCGATGACTACAAAGAAATGCTACAATTAATTCTTTTGTTTCTGGGTGAAAAACTTGAGAATTACCATTTCCGACCTCCAGGACCCGTTTCCCATGCTCGATGGATGGCAAAAGCCATTTACAGCCTCAAGATGTTTTTGTTTCGGAGAACTTTTCACTTATCTGTATGTGAATTGAATGGTATTCGACACGTTTGTATTTTTGTGGTGCGACTTTACGTCAAGGCATGGTTTGGTTCTTCTCGAGCAGCTGAGGCGCCGAATCAAGATTGGAAGTTTTTGAAGGACATCGTCGAGTACAAGTCCGTTGACCAGGATTTATCTCGGGTAATGATAAAGAAATTTATCGGTCACCTATGGTATCTCGCCGATGAGCACATAGCCCTTGCCTTTTTCGATGACAAGGTTTCAAATGAGTTGAAGGCCAAAATGGCCCAAGCATTGCTAGAAAATGAGAATGACGAAGGTGAAGAAGATGAAGAAGACGAAAAAGGTGAAGAAGATGAAGAAGACGAAGAAGGTGAAGAAGATGAAGAAGACGACCCGGTTGCCCCAGCTCCTCGCGTCGTAATCAAAAGCACCAGCGTTAAAAAAATCGAGGTGAAATTCAAAGATGTGAATGAGGAATTCTTGGCTAAAGACTTGAGCAACTTCGTCTCTCATAATACCAAAAATTTATTTGTACGATTTGGAATATCGCAAGATTTCATTCTTGCAAATCCAGCAACCTGGAAATCTCGCGCAGACTATCAAGAAGGTCGTAGAATTGTAAATAACTTGCGCGTTGTGAACGACACTGCCGAAAGAGGAGTAAAAATGATACAAGATTATAATAGAATACTGTGTCAAGGCGAAGAAGAGAAACAGTATTTACTACATGTTATCGATTCTTACCGCAAGAAATACCCATCAGCGAACAAAAATATGTTAATTTGACTATATTATATTAAGAGTGCTTAGTAGTACTACTCAATTACAGCTTCTTTTATTTTTGTAGGGGGAGTCCCTCAAGGAGTGGAGATAGAGGGTAAGTTTGTTCGGAAAAGATGTTGGGGATGAAAAGTTAATGGGGGTCGGTCATATATTTTGCCCCCCTAGGGGTGACCCCTGATGACCTATGGTGTTTTTCGAAAATACTGAGCAACCTCCATTTTTGTATGGTGACCCCCCTAAGGGGAGGAGATAGGGGGTGGGTGTATTGGGGGAAAATGTTGGCGGTAAAAAGTTAATGGGGGTCGGCCATACATTCTTCCCCCCTACGGGTGACCCCTGATGACCTATGGCAATTTCCCCCCTAGTTTTGGCAAAGTGGACCTTTTTCTCGGCTCGTGCGCAACCCCTAATGTTTTTTTTTTTTAATTTTTTTTTTCGGCATTGTCATTTTTTTTGAAAAAGGCACGGAATAGAGCCCTCATCTACCAAAATATCGACATAAGGTCCACCCTAATGTAGCTTCAATATAAATAAATCAAATTTAATACTTTTTGCAGTTTTGGATCTTTCCAGGATTTTTTTTTTCTCAAAAAAAAAATACTATTTTTTCTTCAAAACAATTTGTTTCATAACTTTGACACAACTGTACACATGATTTACGGATATTGTAAATCTAAATTTTGGTAAATTTATTTTAACCAAATCGGACGAGTTGATTTCGAATTATGACAATATAGGTGGAGAAGTGTCTCAAAATATTGACAATTTTAAAAAAAAAACATATCGATAGAATTTAAAGATTTTACCATTTTTGTACTTAGGGAGCCGTGATGCATCAAATCTATATAGTGGTTATTCGTGGCATTGTTGGCTGTTGACCTGTGCTATCTGTAAGAAAATTTAATTAAAATCGTCCACGGTGTTCCAAATTACAGTTCAACAAAATGGTGTCAGAGAAACATCATTTGCCTCTTCAATAAACTATAAGTACCTATTCTGATTGTGCACTAAGGCAAAACCGAATTTTATTACGAACTGAAGTTGCTCAAATTTCAAATATCAAAACGAGTGTAGATTATGATAATACTTGGGCGGGGCCAATAAAATATAATTTAAAAAAATTAATCGAAAATACTTACGCAATAGTACAGCATCTGGGCAGACCACAGCCAGGCGTGCTGTCATTAAATATGTCAACATCTTTATATCGTAGTGGTCACAAAGGCCGGCTTGTACATGATCCAAAAATTGCATTACGTCTACACGTTCTAACCCCTGCTCTAAGAGTGTGTACATGCATTCGAATGCCGCTTTGCGGATATCCAGGCCGTCATCAACAGTGTGTTTAAACGGTCCCATTTCAACTTCACGGATAAGTTCATTCTATACGTATAAAGTAAAGAAGTTTATTTTAATTTTTCTATAAATATATAAATCAACCAACAAAATAGAATTTTAAACTTGATGAAATTCAGTGGCTTAAGACATTTGATATTTCCGGTTCGTAACATTGCCAATTTTTTAAAATGGTATTTAGTGTATGTAACTCATATTCTTATAAAATATGTATTTTTTATTTTACCAAAAATGGATTTTAAACAAACATAACACACTATATCTTTGTTTAAAATGCATACCTTAAATTCGCCTCACGGAAACCTTAACCCTATCAAAAATAGCATGACAGAAAATTGTACTTCGTCACGTTAATCAATCGGTGATTTTACCCCGATATGCGTATTTTGGGGGTTATTTTTCTTAGGCTAAAAATAGAAACTCATCTCACTAGTGGCAAGAATCCCTTCCAAACCTCGACACAAAATGTTATATAGCGCGAATATACACTTAGTCCCGCTAAACTATTTGAATTTCTTTTGAGTCATTACACGGTGTTACAAAAAATAGATTTTTTTCTGTCCTATGAACCAAATGCACATATTCCGAAAGAGGCGAAAAAATAAAAATACACGTGTATCGTCGATTTTCATGTACACGTCCGAATTTTTTTTTTTTAAGTTTGAAGTATAAAGCTCGTAGTGGCCTGTGTGAAAGCCTTTGGTTGGACCGATTTTTAACCCTTTTTCAGTGATCCAATCGAGCTGATTTTTTGCAGGCAGACTCGTGGAAATGACTGTATCACGTCAAATTTTTTAAAAACAATTTTTATCAATTCTCAGATTTTCCCCAATTTTTATTATTTTTGAAAAAAAAATATTTTTTTCACTTTTCTTAGCAAAAATGTTTTTTGACCCATCCTACTCGATATAGTTGTAGTTAATCAATAGTAACCTTCTAACACTAAACAGTTTTTGACTTTTACAACACTTACAACTGGTCTGACAGATGAAATAAGGAATTGCAAAATTGTTTTAAGTTCTGTTGTGCGAAAACGTATTTGTATATATTTCATCTGAAAAAAATGCAGTGTCCGACGCGAAATAACTTTTGTTACGTTTGTGGCTTATTCGCACCAAGTAAAAATTTGAAAAATATTACTAAAACAGTGGTGAATTCGTTTCAGAAAATATTTAAGACTGCTTATGTTCCTTACTTGTGGTATACTCCGGAAGTCGTGTGCGACTATTGCTATAGAAATTTGTGCAAGTTTACTGATGGAAGGTCAACAATAAAGTACGCTGTACCAACAATTTGGCTACCACGCACGGAGCACTGCAATGAATTGTGCTACTTTTGTGTAACTTTTGCAAACAAAAGGGTACCAATACATTCACCGCAACAAAATTCGCTACGCTAATGTAGAATCGGTAATTCCAGCAGTTCTATACTCAGCAGAAGAGCGTGTAGCGGCTTCAGTGGAGATTTTTGATAATGTTCCCGAAATAAGCGATGCAGAATCAACAGTTGTACCAACACTGCTATCAACTTTTCTTGCACCGAATGCAAGATGCGAGAGTCCACAAGTATCGGAATTTGTGGCAACACCCAGTGAAATTGGGACTGCAATGCCGCATTTAATAACGCAAGCCGACTTCAATGACCTCGTACGAGACGGAAATTTGTCGAGGAGGACAGCAGAACTCTTTGCATCACGCTTTAAGCAGTGGAATAAAGTGGCGGCTGATTTTAAAATAACAGCCGCTCGTGGTCGAGGTACCACTATTCCATATGACGAATTTTTTAAATTGCACGAAGATCGGGAAAAAAACCTAGCTTATTGTTATGATATTGATTTGATGTTTGCAAAAATTGGTTACCCTCATATTTCATCGGTCAACAGTCTTAAAGTCGTGCTGCTTCATATCGGTAACATACATCCATCTGTCCCGATCGCATATGCCACAAACCTCAAGGAAACATACGAAGGCATGGAATTAATATTACAGCTGATAAAGTACAAAGAGCATAATTGGAAAATATGCTGCGATCTGAAAGTGGTCGGTTTACTCATGGGTGTTAAGCGTGGATTTCCAACCCACCAGTGCTTTTTGTGTACATGGGAAGGTCGAAAAAGAGATGAGCATTACACTGAATTTAAGTGGAAGCCGCGAACATGCTACAAAGTAGGCGTAGAAAGTATAAAGAATCTACCATTGGTGCAGCCGTCTCAAATCATTTTGCCTCCACTACACATTAAGCTAGGTCTCGTATCAAATTTTTTTAAAAAACTGGATCGTGATGGCGAGGCCATTGCAACTTTGCGCAAAATTTTTCCGAAATTGAGCGGCGCAAAGATTCATGCAGGTATTTTTTTAAGAAGTCATTCAGTAACTTTATGTTTTTTAATGATTTTTTTGATTTAAGGTGTTTTCAATGGTCCGCAGATAAACAAAATAATTGCAAGTTCTGAATTTTCATCAAAATTAAATGCTATCGAACAACGTGCATGGAAAGGTACAGTTGCCGTTATTGAGCAGTTTCTTGGTAACAAACGATCTGCCAATTATAGAAATATTGTAGCAGAAATGATTTCGGCATATGGCGAAATGGGCATATTAATGTCGCTAAAGATCCATTTTCTTCACAATCATTTAGATTTTTTCCCTGATGATTTAGGAGCTTGTAGCGATGAGCATGGCGAAAGGTTCCATCAGGACATTGCGGCTATTGAAAAGCCCTTTAAAGGAAAAGACATTACGCATATGCTTGGCGAATACTGTTGGTCTATTTGTCGCGATACTGAAGCAAATGCTTACAACCGCAACAATAAAAGGCCTAAATTTCTTTAAAAACATTAAAATTTTTAATGTAACAATTCTTTATTTTTATAAAACAAAAGTAATAAAAAAAAATTGTTTTTTTAACGAACTGAAACCTTAAAAAAAAACGATAACCATTTTAAAAAAAAAATTAAGGAAAATCTGAGAATTGATAAAAATCTATTTTTTAAAAAATTTGACGTGATACAGTCATTTCCACGAGTCTGCCTGCAAAAAATCAGCTCGATTGGATCACTGAAAAAGGGTTAAAAATCGGTCCAAAGGTTTTCACACAGGCCACTACGAGCTTTATACTTCAAACTTAAAAAAAAAAAAATTCTGACGTGTACATGAAAATCGCCGATACACGTGTATTTTTATTTTTTATCCCCTTTCCGAAAAAGTAAATTTGGTTCATAGGACAGAATGTGTGTAACACGGTGTTATATCCCATCAAAATCCATCTATCAATGGCCTTAAACGAGTTTCGATTGATCCCCAGATCAAAAGTTATATCGACTTGTAAAGACGACCCAACGATCAAACCTTGATTTATATAAACAATTTACAATTTATGTACATCAAAGAGTGGAATATATATCATGGGTACCGGTTAACTCAGTAGAGTTGCCTCTAACCGTTGATACATATTTCGACTACAACAGTGTTACCATGGGCCAAAAATTATGTATTTATTACACAAGGGAACAAAATCGAAAAAAATTTGATACCATTTAAAACCACTATGTTTTCTGATGTATTACGACATCCATGTTACAAAAGTGGACAAAATTTTAAATTCTATGGATAAGTTTTTCTTAATAATTTTTTAAGTAAAATTGTCCATTTTTGAAAAGCTTGTTCCACGGATTTTAACATAACTCAAGAACGATTCATCCCACTTTACTAGTGAATACACCAAAATGCCTACAAGTTTTGTTAACATTGTTTTTTAGCCTGCACAAGACTTGCGGAGTTATCTAAAAAGTTGTGATGAAAAATAATATTTTTCAGCCAAAATGTATACAATTTTTTTTTTAAATTAGAAAAAATCCTAAACGGCGAAAAGTGCTCGGTTTAGCACTTTGATAGTAAAGCCTGACCTGCTATGAATAAAATGAGACATTTCATAAGAAAATCGATGGATTAATTTTGATTTTATTCACAATTAGGTAAAGGTACCTCATTTTGTCCAAAATATAGAAATTTTTTTTAATGATTCTGAGAATGAAAAAAAGTCACAAAATGCGATTGTAAATTCTGTGAATCGTAACACATTTGTATTCAAGAGTTTTGTAAAAAACCCCACACAAAAAGCACTTGTTCTACCTGTTTACTGCAACAAGAAGCTAAAACACGCACTCGCAAAAAAGAGTTTTGTAAAAAACCCCACACAAAATGCACTTGTTCTACCTGTTTACTGCAACAAGAAGCTAAAACACACTTGACAATCACACCCGCAAGCAGTATATATAATAGTTCAAGTATCCTTTCTTAATCATTCAACAAGTGTACGCAATAGTGAAAAGTCTAATTTACCCAAAAATGAGCAACAAATTCAGAAAGTTTTCGTGCAAAAACGACCCGAACTTATTTTGTTACGTGTGCGGTAAATACACCACCTTGAAAAATAAACAAATTTTCTCAGATGTAGTACAAAAAAATATTCATTCCATGAGAAAACGCCACAAATCTGACCGAAGGTCTTCCGATTTTCTTCAAATTTTGCACGGAGAGACTCTATGGAGCCTAATATACATTTGCGTTTTTAGATTTTTAAAATTGTTAAAGATCCCGATTTTATTAGCGTTTTTCATTTTTCAAAAAGTTAAAAAAATGGAAAAAGTAGTGAACTTTGAAGAGCCACATTTCCATAAGTGGACCGAATTTTTCAAAGATTTAAAAAGTCTATTTTATGATTTGCAATTTAAAAGTTACCACTATAAAAAAAAAAAATTGTATGCAAATGCAGTTTTAAAGTGCATTTTGCAGTGCGTTTTCCCCCTTCGATTTTCAAAAAAAAAACATTTTTGTAAAATTTAGAATAGTATTTATTAAATAAATGTTCTCTTTTTCTGGGACAAAGAATTTTTCTATTTTTAATGATTATTCATCTCGCCCCAACTAATAGTTTGATTCGATCTTTGCTACTTTTGCTTGTCACAGAATTGTACACACATATGTACAAATGTGTACATAGGTGTGTAAACACGCTGAACACAATACATGATGAAATAGGGAAGAAGTATTTCATCATCCAATTCTAGTAGCATGTAGTTTTCTAGGAATAAGTATTTGGCATCAAAGGTAAGCCTACTTACAAAAAAATCAAAAGAAAAACAATTTTTTTTCTGTACATTAGAATTTTTTGCAAAGTGCATCCAAAAATAGCATTTATATTACAAGTAATTGCATTCGCATTATTCTCAATCAGCATTATTTTAGAAAAACACACTTTAAATGACAACAATACCTTACAGTAACTTTTTAAATAATAGTAATGCGACAAAAACTGTTTAAAATATAGCAATTCAAAGTTACATACCAAATAAATTTCTTTCATATTTTGCACAAACATTTTCAAAATCCTAAAAAAAATTAAATTTTATTTTTTTTATATGAAAAATCAAGTAAGTCTCTTTTTAAAAAATCATTACAAATAGTAAGCTGCCTTGTCCCAAAAAAAGATTGCTTGTCTTTTTTATAAAAAATTCTGAATTTTGCAATGTTGTTAAATTTTTTAAAATCATAGGGGGAAAAAGAAGTGGAAAATGCATTCAAAAAGTGCAGTTGCTATAAAAATGCATTTCTGAAATCAAGCCCTCATTTTTAGAGTACGGATTTTACAAATAGACAACCGTATCATTCAGAAACTTTTTAAATTTTTGAAATAGTCCATCTACATAAAAAAATATAGCTCCCCAAACTTCACAACTTTTTTCACTTTTTTTAGGTTTTTCCACAATGAAAAACGCGAATAAAATCGCGAGTTTTTTAAATTTCAAATATCTGATAATGGGATTCTCTTAATGGCTCCATAGAGTCTCTCTGTTGTCAATATAAACAAAATCGGAGGATGTGAATTCAGAAAATAACTTATTTTCAACTTTCTTTCCTGGAACGAATGATATAAAGATTGCTATAATATAAATCCGCACAATTTAAACCAGCATTGGACACCGAGTACTATATGCATGTCATGTCGATTGAACTTATCTTCTAACGTAAAGTAAGTATAGGTTAATAGATTTGGAATATTTTATACTAACAGTATTTCTTATCTAAATTTTGAATTCTTCATATTCCTTATTTCAATTTTTTCCCATTTTACAGACGACACTTGGAAATTTCGAAGGCTATGCTATGGAGAGAAACAGCGAGCCACGAATCTGATTGTTATTTTTGTTTAAGTACAACAAGCGGCTTCGGAAAACATATGCGATGGTCTTACCCCACGAGGTCTGCTGATGGGTTTACACTTGCTGTTCTACATTCGGAAGAAATTGCAAATGCAAAAGATCGGGGTGCAAGCTGCAGTCAAGTGCTTTCATCTTCACCAGGACTGTCAACCACAAGTATGTGTTACCAATCAGATAGTTCAGATCCAGCACTACCATCTACATCTGCAAATGACGAGTTCATCCCACACAAACATTTCTCGCCGAGACCATGAAATCAAGACCAGCTTAATGATGTAATTAGAGACCTTGGACTGTCGAAAAAATCTTCTGAATTACTTGCGTCCCGGATGAAAGAACCAGATCTGATAACTGAAGAAACTAAAGTATAGTATTACCGTACTCGGGAAAAAGGCTTACTTCATTATTTTTCTGAAGAGGATGATTTTGTGTACTGCACAGATATATCTGGTTTGATGACTGCCATGGGCCTCTGTATGATTCAAGCGAATGGCGTTTATTTATCGACTCAACAAAACGCAGCTTGAAGTGTGTCCTTTTGCATAATGGAAATAAATTTGGCCCCTTGCCGATCGCACATTCAACCAAAGTAAAAGAAGAATACTCTGTAATTGCATTGGTCATGAACAAGATAAAGTACGATGAACATAAGTGGGTAATTTGTGTTGATCTAAAGATGGTCAATTTCCACTTAGGTCAACAAAGCGGCTTTACCAAATATCCTTGATTCATATGTTTATGGGACAGCAGAGCTAAATCAGAACATTGGACGAGAAAACAATGGCCTACTAGGGAAAGACTGGTTCCAGGTATGCCAAATGTTATAAACGAAGCTCTAGTGCCCCGAGATCGTATCATATTACCCCCTCTTCACATTAAACTTGGTCTGATGCAACACTATGTTAAAGCACTTAACAAAGATAGTGAATGTTTCCAGTATATTTCAAGGAAGTTTCCCAATCTGAGCATGGAAAAGCTGAAAGCAGGCCCACAAATTCGCAAATTGGTGAAGTATACTGATTTTGGCAGTTCAATGTCCGAAATTGAGAAGAATGCATGGGATTCGTTTGTATGGGTTATTAAAAATTTCTTAGGAAATAAGAAGTCTGATGATTACGTTGCGCACATTGAAGAGATGTTATCTCACTTCCACCGACTTTGATGCAACATGAGCATCAAAGTACACTACCTGGACAGCCACTTAGATCGTTTTCCTGAATATCTAGGAGACTTGAGTGAAGAACAGGGCGAACGTTTCCACCAAGATATCCGGACAAGGGAGGAACGATACCAGGGTCGGTGGGATGCACACATGATGGCTGATTTTTGCTGGAGTATTCAGAGTAAAACTTCGTCATTCAAGAATAGTAGAAAATCGTTTAAATTAATTAAATTAATTATTTATTTATTTTCTTATTTTATTTCTTATTATAAATTCAACTAATAAAATATAAATTTTAATAAAATATAAAATGATTTTAAGGTTCAATCAACCGAAAGAAGATTATTATCTTCGTGTTGCATTCAGGTAGAACTGGGTTTTTACAACACCCTTCTTGTGTGTGTTTTTACAAGAGCACAAGCATTAAATACAAATTTGTTGCTACTCAATGCAACTATTTTCAATCGAAATTCACTTTTTTTCATATCAGAATCATTTGTTTCTAATTTTTCGACCTTTATTTTAATTATTCTTGACTAATTATCCAAGCTTAAGGTCACTTTCCTTGGAAATCTTCTTCAGGATAGTTTTTAATATTAATAATAACAAAAATATTTCCAAAGGAAATCGAAATATCGAGCGAGAAAAGAGTAAAACAAAAAGTTTTATAAAATCAGAAGTGACCTTAAGCTTGGATAATTAGTCAAGAATATCAGAATCATAAAAAATTTTTTTTATTTTTTTCTCATTTTTGTTGATATTGTAAAATTTCAATATTCTTGACGAATGGGATAATAAATATTTATCCATCGATTTTCTTATGAAATGTCTCATTTTATTCATAGCAGGTCAGGCTTTACTATCAAAGTGCTAAACCGAGCACTTTTTGCCGCTTAGGATTTTTTCTAATTTTGGCTGGAAAATATTATTTTTCACCGCAACTATTTAGATAACTTCGCAACTCTTGTGCAGGCTAAAAAGGCTAATAATAATAAAAACTTGTAGGTATTTTAGTAGAAATTATTTGGTGTATTCACTAGTAAAGTGGGATGAATCGTTCTTGAGTTATGTTAAAATCCGTGGAACATGCTTTCCAAAAATGGACAATTTTACTTAAAAAATTATTTAAAAAAAACTTATCCATAGAATTTAAAATTTTATCCACTTTTGTAACATGGATACATCAGAAAAAAATAGTGGTTTTAAATGGTATTGTTTCCTGTTGACCTGTGTTATTTGTAATGAAATGAAAGCAATTTAGGTACAGATTAATATCGATACCATAATATTGATACCATTGATTATTACCATACTTTTTTATCTTATGAAATTAGTTATTACTTTATTAACATAAACTCCGCAAACTCAGGGCAGCCTCACTTTTGATTTAAAACTTAAAGTTTACTTTTAGTAAAAAGTTCTTAGATACCACATATATTTTACTTGTGTTTATATATAAACACTCTTCTAGTGTAGCGGATGTACGTGTGATTCGAGGTGCCAATATCAACTCGGATCATTACCTGGTGGCTGGGAACGTTCGCAAAGACTTAGCACGGCTAAGCCGAACACGGGAAAAGCTAGATATTGACAAGCTACAAATACCGGGGATATCAGTGTCCTATCAACAAAAGCTCACTTTCCTGCAAGGGAAGAATTCTCCCCTCCTGAGGACCCGATGCGCAGTGGAAGCATATCTCCCATTCTTTAGAAACCGCCGGAAGGACTGAACATGACTATCAAAAACCGAAGAAGGAAAACCCATGGTACGACGAAGAATGTCGCATTGCAACTGCTGAAAAAGACGCTGCACGTATGGCAACGAAACATTCACTTACAACGCGTGCTGCTAGTGAGCGGTGCAAGAGGCTGAGAAGGGAGGAAAACCAACTATTTAGGCGGAAAAATACCAGTGGGAGCAGAGGGAGAGTGAAAAGACCGAAATGTGCAGGATGAATAATGAATCCCGAAAATTTTACCAGGGGGTAAGAAGATCGAATAACGGGCTGCCCTCCTGCAAGGACCAGAATAGAAATCTGGTGATGAGGTAATGATTGTGGAAGACAGTTGTAGATTGAATCCTAGAAAAGACCCACGAAAAGCAAATCGATACATACCTTTTTTTTGTCGTTTACAAAACTGCTTTCGATAGCCCCATACGGGGAAGATTGTACGAAGCTATGTCTGAACTTGGGATTCTGGCAAAAACTAATCCACCTCTGTACAATGACGCTGGACAGCAACCGAACCATTCTGTACCAGGCGAGAACTGAGACAAGGCGACACACGTTCTTGCAATCTCGTCAACATCTTAATAGAGATAGTAATGAGAAAAGCTGCAGTAAATACGAACAAGACCATTAACATGAAAAGCCATATGGGCATTTCCAGAGAAAGTGCCACCCTATGTCACATCACGTCACCCTCGTTAATTGATTATATTTTATGACCATGTGGTTCGATTGTTTTCTATTATTTTCGTAAGTAACTACATATTTATTAAAAGAAAATAAGACAATCAAACAAACTGGTCTTAAAATATAAGTAATTTTCGGGAGTGACGTGATGTGACAAAAGGTTGACCTTTCTGTGGAAACCCCAATATGTTGCTGGCGTGTGCTGACGACATAGACAGAAATTTGCGAGAGGTTAGTGCAGTATTTTCAAGCATCGAAAAAGAATCAGCGATTGCTGGTCTTGCTGTTAAAGAGGGAAGACAAAATTGATGGCGTCGACGAGTAGAGAAATATCTCGACTTGGTCAGCACTTGACTGTCGACAACGGATTTAATTTTGAAGTGGTAAATGAATTTGTCTACCTTGGATCCGCCGAGAACAAGGACAATAACGTCAGCCCGGAGATATATAGGAGAATTGTGCTTGCAAACAGATGCTATTTTGGGCTTTGTAAGCAGTTTAGGAACAAAGCCCTCTCTCGACAAACAAAAGTCCAGCTATACTATACCATCATTTTACCTGTCCTGACATATTGCTCCGAAACTTGGGTCATATCACAATCGGATGAAAAACACCTGGGAGTATTCGAGAGAAAAATTTTCTGTAAACTATATGATATTGTTAAAGAAAACGGCGAGTACCGACGTCGTTGGAACCAAGAACTATATCAAATGTTTTCTGACGTGGGCATAGCCAGACGAATCAAAATACAGAAGTTAATTGCGTTGGCTAAGCTATGTTATCAGAATGGACGAAGATGAGCCAGCGCGAAAGGTTTTCGATAACGTGCCCGATGGAAGCAGGAAAAGAGGATGTATCCTTGGTGTTACCAACTGGCGAGAATAGGCGAAGGATAGAAGCAGCTGAGGAATATTTTGAAATTTGTTTAATTAACATGTGTACGACATCTGACCTCATGAGGTTGTAAAATAGTCAATAAAAGTAAGTATACGATATATAACATTGTTGTCTCTTCTTTTAGTACCAACAATGTGAAACGAATTCGCAAAGGTAATGTATTTTGTAATCTTAATATAAACAATGCGGCAAGAGGTGCTGCTTTTGGTGTAAATTCAGGATAACCTCACTTTTGATTTCTCAGTAAGTTTTCCAATTTTGGAAAATTGTAACTGAAATTTCGATTGTTTAAGGTGAAAACATTTCACATAGATGACATTTTAATACAATGGAAAGAACGGTTGCCGGACATGACCCCCACGAACATAATCCCAAAATCGATTTTGGGGGTTAAGGCCAGCCATCATCGCAGACATAATATCCAAATTCCATTGGGGGTATGTCGGCGATGCTGAGCGGGCATAATCCCCGAAGAAGAAAACTATCATAAGGGGTCGTTCAAGTATTACGTAAAATGGTATGCTGCATAACAGCGGCGGGAGGGTGGTTTGAAGAACGAGTTACGTAACATTTTTTTATTTAAATAAAAAAGTAGGGAATTAAAGTCTCTCAAGTTAAACCCCTTTTGGTTTATGTTTTCCGGGGAATTTACTACATGATCTAATAGATGAGTTTATTTCAGATAACAACCTCCTTACGATTACTCAATCTGGATTTCGTCCAAAGATAAGTTGTGTTAGTGCGCTGATAAAAGTAACTTAGGACATTCGGTCCCATTTGGATGATAACAAAATAGCATTCCTTATACTATTAAACCATTCTAAGGCATTTGACGCTGTTGACCATACAATACTTTTACTTAAACTCGAGAGATTGTTTAATTTTTCTCCTACGGCTATTCGGCTAATCCGCAAACGTCGACAGAATATTTCAGTTGATCAGGTTTTAAGGTTTGGAGATTCGAGTATCGAGGTGGTTGAATCTGCCAAAAACTTAGGAATTGTTTTCAATAAATATTTAACATGGTCGGAACATGTGAATGTGATTAACGGTAGAATACATACACGGAATGCTTCGTAGTCTTTGGTGTTCACTTATCTGGTTCAAAATCGTATCTGGTTCCAACACTGTAGCATGGTTGAGTACTTTTTGCATATTGCAATTCTGACGCTAAACGGAAACTGAATGTAACATACAATAACAGAGCGCGATATATTTTTGGCCTTAAACGTTTTGATAGTGTTTCTCAGCTCTCGAAACAAATCTTTGGAGTTTCATTTGATGCATTGAGCTTGTTGGTTTGCAGATCATTAATATATTTGCATAAGATAATATCTGTGGTTTTCACGAATAATCGCGTAAGTTATAAAACTAAACTTTGTAGGAGAGCAAAAACAATTATTTGTTTCAATTGCGGCTTCTGTAGATGCTTTTTTAAAGTTTTTTCTTTACTATCTTCTTAACGGTGACTTTCTACGTATTATAATACATAGTTTTCATGAAAAAATCCTCACAGGACCAAAATCAGTAAAAGGATTAAAAATGCATATGTTTGATTGACTCATTAAGTGTGTCCAATATAACATCATATCTCCACATAAGTTATTTTTTGTAAAAATAAATGTTATCATTTTAATCACACATGACGACTTACGTTGTTGTTTTTAGCACACAAGTTGGCGACATATTCAGAGTTTTTGATACTTACAGCACAACGTATGCAGTAAAACAAAATCGATTTATTTATATATTTTAATTAAAAATTTTTTTTTTGATGTTTTATAAAGGAAATTTATGAAACTTAAGATAATTAATTCAATAAAATACATCTGTTTTGTATTGCGAACATGAAGGAACAAAACAATTATTCACAGAATAACATTATAAAGCATGAAATAATTCATTTAAAAAACTATATTTATTACCTTAACATACATAAAAAAGGAACTGAAACAAATTCTGTAGTACAATATTTATTTATTAGTTTTCTACATCTTCCTCATCTATGTATAATGTATTTTGAGATGTTTCGGAAACTTTGATATATTTATAAAAATCGTGGAATAAATTAATGCCATTAAATCCGGAATTAATGGCAACAAATGTATTAAGTCTTTTTTTTCTCGGAAGTAATAGGAAGTTTTCCAACATTCTTAGACTGAAGGCTATAGTTGAAAACATCTTCTGATGAAATTTTTTTACTTTTAAGTCTCTTAGTTTCGACAGCAACACTACTAAAATAATCTTTAAATTCAATTTTATCAAACACACTTTTTTATAAATAATATTTCGGATATATTCCACAAAAGATTTTGCCCGTTTATATTTTTATTTGCGTTTTGAAAGTTATGCTCAAATGTCTTTTCAAAGCTGACGAAGTCAGCGGTATTCATTTCAAAAACTTAAAAATTATTAGGTTTGCTGAATCCAATTGTGAGGATGGTAAACTTCGGGTACATTTTGCATCTTCTGTCGTTCAATTATATTGTGATCGCTGTCACATTCTAAGTGTGTGTGGCCAGGTTCTAAAAACTTTTGCTCGATAAGTTCTACGTTTATCCCACGTTGATTAACGTGGAGAACAAGCATAGCAGTAACAATATTGTTTTTATTTTGACCAGAACATGTATCCGAATAAATCACAACATGGCTTTTAAGATCAATATTCATTTTAAAATATTTCCATATGCATGATGCAATTTCATTAGCTCCTCTTCCACCTATAGTTTCATTCCAAACAAAACAGTAGGTCTTCTTTTGTAAAGTTTAATGTCCAGAGACATCGCTTATAGAATGCTATGGAAGAATTAAGATTTGGTGTTGGTAAGCATTTTTGAAGATCCATACATAACAGAGTTTTTGTTACATCCGTTTTGTAAGATTTTTTGATTGCGTATGCCTCTTCGGCTAATTTTTGGTGTTTATCACGATCAACAATAAGCTGATTTTTAATAGCATACGATTTTGCATGTTTGATGGCTATAGAAAACTGATCACACTTCGAGCAAGTATCTAGACTAGGTTTCTTAAATTTCAATTTTTCTATTTTAAAGAGCCGACGATAGGTGGCATATGAAACGTAATTTTCCATATTATCTTTATAAAGCTCATACATTTTACATAGGTTTAAATTTTCCGCTAAATACTTCTGGTTTGTATGAGCTCGGGAATAATGAGACTCATAGGCCGGAAACGATCTTATGTGCGCTATTATTTCGTCTTTTTTTTTTTACTGCTGTTAACTAGTTTTAGAAGTTGTGGATTTTCCGCGTTGGTCTTCGAAATTATTTTTACCAACAAGTTTTTGTTGGACGCTGCGCAGAAATCCTTCTCTTTCTCCGTATATGTTAAGAAAACATTTTTACATACATTTTCAGCTGTATCTCCAACAAATATCCGATATTTATAAGTGTAATTGCGTTCTTTTTTATTCGCATAAAGATTTTTTGATGACTGTTTTAATGAGTCTGAACATATCCGCAACGCGGCTAGTGTATTGCGTTATTCGTTCCAATATTCGTTAAACAGTATTAAACGATATTCATCCGAAATTTTCTCTTTGCATCGTAGTCGGCAAACACCCAATTCTTTGCTGCATCTCTCAGATATAGATAATATTTCCACTTCTTATTGAAGTATATTTTTAGTCAGAATTCCTTTTTGCTTTAATGTCTGAAATTTGTTTTGAGAGCGATCCACATTTGCCTTCTTTCCATCATTATTAATTGGCATTTGCCGCTCTTTAAAAAAACATATCAGAACTCTTAAATGTTAAAACAACATTTTTGTAACTACTTACTATTATCAATCAAAATTAGAATAACAAAATTTTTATGTTTACTGTTGTTATTTTTTAAATCAGCATAAAATGATTTATCATTGAACACTTCTTCAATAGTATTAAACGTTAATTTATCAAAAAATATTTCACTTCTCTAAGAACGAATGTTATGTGCATTCACAGCGAAATCTAATACTAAAATGATAGACAAAAGCATTGACATCTCGCCCAATATAACAAATACTTTTCTCAAAAAACAACATAACGGGACTTAAAATTACAAACAACCGCTTATCTGCTGTTGTTGCAACTAAAGAAGTCAACAATAAACGCACAAGTACATATAAGTAAAATTTCAAAAAATACTTTCATATTTTTTGCACGAATAACAACATAACATCACCTATGCTTTGTATTTGGAAAAATATTCAGCAACGTTACATTTTTTGTCGATGTATGTCGACATAAATCGTTAAAATTGCAAAATATTTTATTAAAAAGCTAACTTAAGTTGTTTTTAGCAGAAAAAAATTAATAATAGTACAATATATTCTAAAAAACTTAATACTTATAAAAACCTAATGCAAAATGTAGCACTATGACATCATTATCTCAATTTCGGTAAAAATCGACTTACGCGATTATTCGTGAAAACCACAGATATGTATATACTGGTTGTCCGGTATATCTCGATGAAAAGCTGGTATTCCTGAGATCCAGTGCATACCCACTTATCTGAACGCCACTTCTTTATATTAATTAATTACCTTTATTTTTACAAACCACCAGCAACCCAGGCAATTTATTCTAATTTAAATTATAATTTTCATTAACCTACAATGTTTTAATTATTTACATTTTTATTTTTAACTTTTTATTATGATTGCCATTTCTTTTTTTCATTTCCAACATTGTCTGCATAAATATTTAATGTAACTGTATTGGTTATGATCAATAAATAAATATACAAGGTGGCGCAAAAGTAATCCTCCTATCAGAAAATGCTATAAATTTTGCGATTGGCCCCTAATGTCAGTTCTGTTTTGACATTTGTGTAGTAAACACATGCGAAATTCACGTTAATAAACAATGTTACGCTACACTGCTCCAGAACGCGGAATATTGCTGACTATTTATTTGACCAATAATCGGTCGGTGACTTTGGCACAACGTGAATTTCGTCGCAGATTTCCTGGCCGTCCAACGCCTACTGGTGAAACACTGCGACGTTTAGCCGCTCGCCTCGAAGAGACTGGCACAACACGATATGCTGCCAGGCGTGGCAGACCCCGGGGTAGCCGTTCTGCAGAGAATATTGCTGCTGTAGCCGAGGATGTCATGGATGCGCCGTCGACATCGACCAGACGACGTGCCACGCAAATGGGTATCAATCGACGGTCTTTACGGCGAATTTTGGTACAAGATTTGAAGATGTTTCCGTACAAAGTCCAGACGGTGCATCAGCTGTTAGCTGCTGACCGCCAATCGCGTCTAACATACGCTCAAGCCATCCTTAATCACCACCAAGAGGAAGATGATTTTTCATCAAAAATAATCATGAGTGATGAGGCCCATTTCCATCTTAGCGGGTACGTAAATAAGCAAAATTTACGTTTCTGGGGCACTGAAAATCCGCGTGTAACCCACGAAGAGCCATTACACCCGCTCAAAGTCACTGTATGGTGTTCTGTTTTCGCTGGAGGAGTCATCGGACCGTTTTTCTTCGAAGACGTCGCGGGCCAAACGGTTACTGTGAATGGTGAGCGCTACAGAGCAAAGAATAAAAGTAAACAAGCATGGACAGAAAATATGAAGCCTGTGTTAGATAACACGGGCGCATAGGTCAGACGTAGAATACGTTAGTCATTTTGCAATTAAAATATATGAATTAAATATAATTTTTGATAAATGATTTAAATCTATCAAATTTATCTTTAATTTTTATGTTAAAAATTTAGGATAGTTTTTAACAAAATTTGGGTACACTTTATATCAATTCGATGCACTTTTGAAAACAAGTGTAAATAGTGCATGTGGCAACACTGGTTCTGTAATGTTCACTTAAAACATGCATTGTCATTATACTTCTTCTCTTTCTCACACTGGTTCTGTGATGAACACACAGATAATCGTACTGCTCTTACACATGATGTTATAATACATAAAATACAAAGCATATGAAAATTAATACAAAATTTGAAGGAGTTAAATTTTGATTTACTTATAGAATCAAAAAAATTATATGTAGCAATATGATTATTTAAATACAAATCAAAAGAAGACATATTAAATATGTTACGACCATACTTGAATTCAATGCATGCATAAAGTATTAAAAACTTATACTGAAAGTGACAAACATTTTCTCAAAATTTTGTGCTCCAGATCAACACCCCTACCTTACCGTATAACGTATTCTACGTTAAAACAAAATACACATGCATTTGACAGTTACTAGGTACAACGTCATGAAAATACTGAAATCAGCTGTGCTAATGCTTCCACTTGATATAAATACACGTTGCACTAGATGTTATTGGGCGTCTACTAATTAATTAAATTGTCAAAATCAGCTGATTGTGAGCAGAGTATTCAGGATCTTGCCTATCGCAGAAACCGGGATTTCAGTTGTTTCGAAAAGTTAAATTTTTTACTTTTAATAAAAAAGATTTATAGAAAACACATAAATTATGTTAATTCATGATTCTTTTTATTATTCTCTTTTAAAAATTTCACACATATTTGCATTTAATAATAATAATAAGGAAAAAGTCGACTTTATGTCTTGTTGTGGTATCAAAAATTGTATCGGGAAGGGGGTAGAACACACGATTTTCAGCACAAAATGTTAAATTCAAAAGATGGGGGAAATCCCTATTTTAGGAGTTATGGGTCTTCAAAGTCCGGACAACGAGGGGTTTTGTCGCACAACTTTTTTTTGTTTGTCGGACGATTAGTTTGTCTTTCGAGTCGTCCAGCCGGGCTCAGAGACCAGGAAGAAAAATACCTCTGTTCCTTAATTTTTTGGATTTTGGGAAAATGCAAAAACTATTTTCGATAATTTTCAAAATTTGAACGGCCGATATTTCGATAACAAAGCGAGTTATCGAAAATTTTCATTTAATTTGTATTGTTTATTTTGCCTTATATTGTCCAAAAACGCTGCCCCACAAATTCCTTTAGATGCGTTTTAATACACAGTACCCGATGTTTGGAGGCCCATAACTCCTAATATAGAATTTTTTCCCAAACTTTTGTATCTTACATTTTCAGCTTAAAATTATATCTTCTACCCGACCGGTGGACCGGTTTTCAGTATTTGATTACTGTAATTGTGAGGCGAATATAAACAAACTCGATCAGCTGTGTTGGTGCAACCACCTTCTTCACTACTTCTTGCTACAATGGTAAATAAATGGTATCAGCTGATCGCTTAGTACACCGCAAAAACATATCTGCAAAAGTTCTACAAACGTACAACACTTTTGTATGGATAAAATCTACTACAGTTGTACATCTGTTGTAGAACTTTAGCACATACGACACATACAACAGTTATGACGCTCTTGTGAACACCCTAAATATATGGGCAATTCCACTGTGTCGAACGTGACCGTTGTGCACATTCAAAGCGAAAAAAGGTCTGCATAAAACATATTTTAGATTCATCTTTTACATAATCGTATAGATCCTTAATAGTACTATCACTGGTGGTTTAGTCTTTTTCAGGCAAAATATTGATTACAAAAAAGGAGCGGTTCGAACGCGACAAAAAGAAGTGTTTGTGAACATCTTTGAAAACATGAGATTCAGTGAAATCAAACAATATTTTAGAGATGAAAATTTTAAAATGTTAAAAAAGAATTTTTCGAATCCTTTTTATTTGATAGAAATATCATATGTATGTAGTTTTTTTAAATTTAAAATTAATTTTTTTTAATTTAATATGACTATCCTATTACAGTTGTGCTCAAAAAAAATGTATTCAGATCTTTTTACATAAAATTATTCATTAATTAATTCTCTAAATTGTATACCAATTAATTATTCAATTAAAGCTATATTAACTTAAAATATTTCACTTAAACAAAACTTTTTTAAAAATTCAGTGTTCAAAATAATAGGAGTGTTAATCCGAAAAGTCTTAAGGACTCTGGGGACGATCAACAAAACTCATCAACGCTTTAATTGTGTGCGTGCAGTCGGCTTTTGTCGGCTACACATACGCGTTGTCGGCTCTGGTTGATGAATATCTACACTTTTTGATATTTTGAGTTGATGGTTTTTAGTTGATCGTCCCCATCATGTTTGTCAACGATGACATCATTTGTGTTTTGTAGTGAACGAGTGAGGATGAAAAAGTGTGCGGATGAACAAAAATTTTTAATGCTTTTCATCGAAACATACCACTGCCTTGAAGCTTTGTGGAACATAAAAGTAGAGGCTTATTGCAACAGAGATGAAAAAGGGAAACAATATGAAATGCTTTTGGACAATACCCAAAAGGAACTGTGGACGATGTAAAAAAAAATTGCTAATTAAAACAAAAACAAATTGCTGTACACGCTACCAACAACATATCATCTTCCGACGACGACATACTTGACCGAACTTGACAAAAGCAAAATAAAAATGAGGGTTGATGGTTTTCAGTTTTCCGTTTGCGGGCAAGACACGAAGACAGCGCACACAACTAAAGCGTTGATGGGTTTTGTTGATCGTCCCCAGAGCCCTTTAAAGCAAAAGGCACAAAAATCTATAATTATTAAAGGAAAAGGCCAATTGCTTTAGTATTTAGTTTAATATCCTCTGTTTTTGATAACTTCGGCACATCTACGATGCATGGAGTCAATAAGATCCTGGTATCTCTTTAAAGGGATTTGGTGCCAGGCATCACGCACTGCGTTCCATAGCTCTTCCGCATTTGACGGTTGTTTCTCTGTAACATATTTCTTAACATCTCCCCATAGATGTTCTATGGGATTGAGGTCCGGTGACTGAGCAGGCCACGACATAACCTCAACCCCATTCAGTGTTGCCGTTTTGGTCGGATCCGACCAAATTTGGTCGGAAAAAATTAAAATTTTTTAATTTGGTCGGATGGTCGGACCAATTCAATTTTGGTCGGTTTTTGTCTCTAATCACAAATTATTTTTTTTTAAATCTCATATATTTTATCTTAAAAATACTTTTCCACACTGTTTTCCATTTACCAATAAATTATGCACTTCGATGACGGGTAAGGAGTTATTAACGACGTTTATATTAGATCAGTGACAGTGAACTGTGCGATACGTTAACCGAATTCCGCTGTTGGCCATTAAATTATAAACGACGTTTAGCTTAATTTAGTGACAACGATTTGTGTTATTCTTCTTCGCCCTATTTCTTATGAATGTCAGCATTTTGGAAAAAACACTGAATAGGAAAACAATAAAACATTCTGCATGGCATTAGAGGATTGAACTATGGATAAGTAAGTCTAAATATTAATCAACAAAAAACGTGTTTTGGTTACACCGCTTGCTTATATAATCGCTTGTTTTGTATGAAGCACTTAGCGAGAACTTAGCGAAGCGAATCATTTTCGCTAAGTTTAAACAATTTTTTTTACATCTTTTACAGTTTTCTACTCTTTTTCATATTTTTGAATAAAATTACTTCTCGCTAAATAGCCGTTGTCTTTGCAACTTAGCAAGCGATAATCGCTTGCTTGTAACCAAAACACGACTAAAATCTTTTTGAAGCTATGCTTCTTACAGCGGGCTTTGAGAGACGGAGTTAACTGGGAAAAAATGGCATAACGAAAATGCGTGAGGTGATAGTACCGTTATTTTTAACATAACAGAATAAGCTTTATCATATACCAGCGCCACCTCTACAGGACTAGTAGAAATAAAAGTAGCTAACCTGTTATCAATAACATGGATCAATCCACCACAGATTACAACCATATTAATATTTCAGAAAGCTTTAATAAACATGACTTTAAATACAATGTGCCGGATTTCACTTTTGCAAGCTTTTATATCACCATGTAGTTATTGCAATTTGTCAAACTTCATGGAAAATAAAGCTCATCTTTCAACTCTTTCCAAATAACATTAACACTCTCACAACAGGTTTGTAGGCTAGTTGGTTGGAAGCTAGTGCAAACAAAAAACAAATACAAACAGGTACAATGGACACACGCAAACAACTACACATTAATTTGTGTATTTGTGTTATTAGAAGTACGAGAAAGAGAGAAAGAGAAACCTTATGCTCATTAAACGACGAAAAATGTTGTATGTGCTCGCAATTAAAGAACAACAGAGATGAGGCAGCGAGAATCAATAGTTTATATTGCAGAAACAACAAGTTGAAGCTCTCATTGACAGGCAGAGAAGTAAACAGCACATGGCTCTGTGAGAGTTGTATGCGTGTGCCAAGCTTTCCTTTAAATACTCAGCTGATAGCTTACAGATCGTGTGGTCGCATTTTACATGTATATGATTCTACTACTTACTTTTAGTTTTTATAAAGTGATGTTTTACTTCTTATTGTAATTTAAAATTTAAAAATATGTAAAACATTTAAGTTAATTGTACGTCGTTTACATCATGGAGGAGAGTGAAAAGTGCAGCATACAAGTTTCAAGTGTAAAAAAAGAGTGCGTAAATTTAACAGTGAATAAAGTGTACATTAGATGGAAACAATATTGTTTATCACTTTAAATATAATTTCTATAAAATTGTTCATTAATGTTAATAAAACATAATATAATATGAGTATTTCTATCGTATTTTTATGTATTATTAATATTAATAAACACTTTTAGGTTAAGTAGCAAAGATAAATTGGGAACATTGCAACATAATGAAGCGCAAAGGAGGTATCGTGCACGTAAAAAAGAAGAAAAAGCTGGTGAAAAAAAAATTACTTTGCAACATAATGAAGAGCAAAGGAGGTATCGTGCACGTATAAAAGAAGAAAAAGGTGAAAAAGAAATTTCTAAGTCAAATACTCAAAGACAAAGAGAATTTATTCAGAAAAATAAAGAACGATTAGCAGCAACGAAGCGTGAAAAACGGAAACGGGATAAAACCAAAAAAAGCGAGGAAACATTAAAATCTGCATTGGAGGAAGAAAATGGGTAATATTATTTTTTTTATTATGTTTTTGCCGCGACGGTAACATTTTTTTTTTCTAGAAAACAAATGAAAAAAATTAAAGTAGATAAAAATTATAAGATTCAAAAAAATTTTATTCACAACACAGACAATGAAGTTCAACAACGAGAACAACTTCAACAACAAGCAAATTTAAGACACAATTTAACACCATACCAAGAACTTAATCAATGCGTAACACCCGACGCTATTTTACTTCATTATACAGATATTCCTGGAGATGGTAATTGCTTATTTCACTCGCTGATTAAAGTACTCAAACTCAAAATTTCAACTCAACAATTGAGGAAACAGTTACTTGACTCACCCTATTTACACTTGTGCGGAAACCAACAAAATGTACGCAAAATTCTTTCAAGTGCATCGGAATATGGAGATATGGATTGTTTATTCATCGTTTCAAGAGCTTATAATCAAAATATTTGCGTTCATTTCCATTTTTTCAACAAAAACACAAAAGCAATTGACGCATGGTTTTGTCTTTTTAGAGTTAATCATACGCAAAATATAATTCACCTACACCTTTTTAATAACCATTATACTCCATACATTGGAACAGATGATTTGATAGACGGAATTCGCACTATTGACAACGTTGTTCCCATTCCTAATGCTGTTGTTTTAATGCAGGATGTTTGTTACACTTCTATTGATGAGAATGAACTGGAGATTGATAATGATCAGAATGAAATTGATGAGATTGAAATAGAAATTGAAAACGTACATAATAACTTTAATCAGGAAGACATGGAAATTGATGTTGAGGTTACTGTTCCAGTTTACTCCAATTATAAAAAACACTCTATAGGTCATTTCGATTTTTATAAAAATTTTACGAGTAATACCTTTGGTCATTCTTGTGCTGTTTGCGACAGGCTATGGTGGAAAAGGGACTTAAAAATGGCATCAGAAAAATATGAAAATATTTTACTAAAAATTTTGAAGGTAACTTTTTTTCAATTTTTCAATTTATTTTTCAATTTATTTTTTAAAATTAAACACAATCTGTGTTTGTTTTTATTATTATTTATTTATATTTTTAACAATGGCTATCGAAACACTTTTTTTATTTATATTTTTAACAATGGCTATCGAAACACTTTTTTCTAGAATTACGTTCCTGGTTCAACAGTTTATGTTTGTTCTACATGTGCAGCATCTTTAGCTAAAGGAAATATACCATTGTGGTCTACTTACAATGGTTTGTCCTATCCGGCAATTCCTTCAAATTTGCCAACATTAAACCTTATTGAGCAACGATTGATATCACCAAGAATACCTTTCATGCAGATACGCAGGCTCAGACATGTAAATGGCCAGTATGGTATTTATGGTCAAATAATAAATGTTCCAGTTGATGTAAATACTATGGTGAAACTGTTGCCTACAAATATTGAAGACGACCATTGCTTTTATGTACATTTGAAAAAAAAATTAATACATAAAACTAGTTATGTCCAGGGGCTTATTAACAAAGGGCATATTAAAGAATGGTTACGATATTTAGTAACTACGCCTCTTTACATTTATCATGAAATTAAAATGGATGATTCATTTTTGAACTCTGATCAAAGAACTTCTAAATTAACAATGGATGATGTGAGTGAGCACGTTCCGCCCGAAGATAATCTCACAGCACAGCAACAAACTCTTTTGTGGAATGAAGATCAATTTCTCGGTATAGCACCTGGTGAAAATAAAAGGCCAGTTAGCATTTTGTTCGATGAATATGCTGAAGAACTTTCTTTCCCAACAATTTATGGTGGTCAGTTTAGAAAATACAGAGATGGAATCAATGTCACTCCATTTATGGAAGCGACCAGTGAACTTCGGCGTACTGACCGACGCGGTATTGACCCACAGCATCTTTTATACGTGGCCGCAAAAATCATGAGGTTACGAGTAAGCAAGAGCATTAGTGTGGCATTTAAGCATATTGGCTCTGATACCAAAATAACTAAAGAAACCATTCAATCGAAAGAGTACGTGAATAGCTGTATAGAAACTAATCTTGCATTTCTTCGCTGCATACCGAATTCTGCTTGGTATTGGTCCGGTCGGAAAAAAGATCTTTTCGCTATGATTAGACAATTAGGGGCACCCACTGCTTTTATGACTCTGAGTGCAAATGAAACAGGGTGGAACAATTTGTTAAAAATATTATACCGGTTGAAAAACAATGGAGCAGAAATTTGCGATGAATATTTGGAAGAAATGAGTTATGTGACCAAAGCCAAATTAGTGAATGAGGACGCAGTGACTTGTGCAATTTACTTTAACAAATTAGTAAATTGTTTATTGAAAATTTTGCAATCCAAGAAAACAAGTCCCTTTGGCAAATATCGAGTAATTCAGTTTTTCGAAAGAATTGAATTTCAGCATCGTGGTAGTCCACATGCTCATATTCTTCTATGGTTGGATAATGTACCAGATGATTTATTAAGTAATAATCCTGATGTCATTCAATTAATTGATGAATTAGTTTCCGTGTCAGAATCAGAGGCATGTGGAAACATTAAACTAGTAACTCACAAACATACATTTACGTGTTATAAGAAGATGGATCCAAATAAAAAGCAAAACTGCAGATTTGGTGCACCAATTATGCCTACAAAAAAAACAATTACCTTGATGCCTATGAAAGACACTGATTCTGATTTCTGTCAAAATACTTTTAAAGAATATAAAAAGCATTACAATTTAATTAGAGAAAACCTTGAAATTTTTGACTATGAGGATTTCAATGACTTTTACGCTCGAAACGACATCAATTCTGACGAACATTATTATAATATTATTCGTGCTGGTATCAACAGGCCTAGATTGTTTTACAAAAGAACACCATCGGAAAAATGGCACAATACTTTCAATCAGTTCGTTTTTCATCATTTAAAGTCGAACATGGACTTTCAAATTATACAGGATGAATATGCTTGTGCAGCTTATGTCGTTGAATATGTCAACAAACATAATATAGGGATCAGTAACTTGCAAAGACAAATAATAGAAATAATGGACGAACATCCAGAATTCGACGTTGTAGATATCACTAAGAAAATGAGTGTTGACGTGCTTCATGCTGTCGAAATGCCTGCACAAGGGGCTGCTTGGTATTTACTACGAGAGCCCATGTCTAAGTCATCAACAGCAGTAGTTTACATACCAACTATATAATCCAAATGAACGTCAAAGAATTAGAAAATGCATGAAGGATTTGAATGTGTTGGACTATGACTGCACGGATATTTGGAAGGAGAATTGGTTCTATAAGTACGAAAAAAGACCTGAAGAACTCTATGACGTTACACTAGCCCAATTTGTATCTAAATATTATTTAAATAAAAAAGGAAATTACGTGGAAAGAGTAACTCCAAAAATTATCAGATACAGAATGTATCACATGGCTGACCACTACAATGATTACAGACGAGAGATGGTTATGTTGCATATTCCATTTAAAAGTGAAGATACTGATATACTGGCCGAAAATAAGTTCATTCAAATTTACGAAGATAACAAAGACCTGATTTTAGAACGTCGAAAAGAATTTGAATCAAATTTAGATATTGAAAAAACATTAGAAATTTGCAAACAGTTGTGTAGAGAAATCGAAGAAGAGGAAGATGAAGATGAAGAGTTACTAAGGGCAGTCAATGTCGTGCTTGAAAAGGATCCTTACGACGTATTACTACGTGATCCGCAGTCAAACGTTAATGCTGATTTGCATAATGCATCACTCAGTAAGCTTGGTGCCATTGCTAAAAAAAGAGAAAATTTAATGGAAAGGGATCAATTCTATAATTTAATGAGAATGGCTAATGATGAACAAAGAGATCTGCTATTGAATATAATTCACCATTTACAATCGCCAAATAGAACACCATTCCAAATTTTTTTCACTGGGCCAGCAGGTACAGGGAAGACTTTTGTTATCAAACTAATAATGGAAATTTATAATAGATTTACTGATAATGATGGATACTGCAACGCTTACATTGCTTGTGCTTCAACTGGTAAAGCTGCAGTTGCTATTGACGGTACAACTGTTCACACGGCTCTCAAAATATCCCTAGGAAAATTGCTACCTTTATCTTCAGAATCAGTGCAATTATACAGATCACTTTTTAGGTATGTCAAAGTACTAATCGTTGATGAAATTAGTATGATTAGTGCGGAACTTCTGCACAAAATTGATCAACGTTTAAAACAAGTGACTGGAAACTACAATACAGATTTCGGAGGTATTGATGTAATTTTCATTGGAGATCTAAGACAATTACCTCCAGTAAGAGCGACACCAATTTATAAGCCAATTAGAACATCGATGGAATTTTATGAACTTACCACAGTAATGAGACAAGCTAATGCTGCATTTTCGAAAGCGTTGACCAAAATTGGTAATGGGAATCCACTAGAGAATATAGAATTTGAACTTATTGAATCACGATTTTTCGAAAAAAGCATCGTTGACAGATTGTGTCCTCATGGAGTTCGTTTGTTTTGGACAAATGAAGAAGTTGAAGCCTACAACAATTTTGTTTTACAACAATGCGATGACAAAGTTCATTCAACGGCTCATGACGTAATTAATGGGTCCACGAATCATGAACAAGACGCTGCTTTCCGAATAAAGTTGCATAAAAAAGCAATTATTGATACAGGTGGACTGCCATATCAAACTATTTTCGTTGTAGGAAAGCATTACCTTCTCACAACCAATATTGACGTAGTTGATGGTTTATGTAACGGTGCTGTTGGTAAATTGGTACTTCTTGAATATGATGAAAATAATGCTTTAATTCGAATTTGGCTGGAATTTGCTGATCACAAAATTGGAAGAAAAAAACGACGAAAAGCAGCTCGGTTGGCATTAAAAAATGGAGTCAGTGATATTGCCGTACCTATCGATTTAAGAACAGCTAATATTACATTAACAACTAATAAAAAAGTCGTTGCCAAGCGAAAACATTTTCCATTAGACGCGGCTCTCTCTATGACTATTTATAAGTCACAAGGTGCAACTTTTGATCAAGTCGTCTACAAATATAGTAGAAAACAATCACAAGAACTTGTATATGTTGCGCTCTCTCGAGTAACAAGCATCGAAAATTTATATATCGTGACAGAAGATGATGCTGCATTTCATTTGTATCACAATCGAGTGCAGGCCAAATCAACGGATTCATTATTAAAAGAATTTCAAAGGCTATCCTTAAATACATTAAAAACACAAGCTAGAACTATTCTTGATTTTATCAATAACAGAAAAGGTGTTTCAATTATGACTTTGAACACCCAAAGTGTAAAAGCCCACAGAGATGATATGAAAGATTCGGTTATTAGAGGCGTTAATGTCTTACTCCTTACTGAAGCGTGGATGAGTAATATTGAAGATATTAGTTTACCTAATTTTTACTGCATTGTTCAATTCAAACGTGACGATGTTCGAGCAGGTGGAGTTGCAGTTTATCAAAATATTAATGATACAAAGAATGTTTTGACTCCAAATTTAGAAATAACAATATCGAACACCAATGAGATTTCTGTCAGACATTCAAGTGTTGGAGATATTTGTGCATGTTTTTGCAAAATGGCAAATGGTGTTGAGATATTGATAGTTGTCATTTATATTTCACCTGCTTCGAAAAAATAAGATATAGAACTTTTCATCCATCGAGCACTTCTTGAATACACCGAAATTAGATCTCAAGCACTTGGTAAAAATTATCATAAAATACCAATAATAAGGCTTTTAAGTTTGGATCTCCAGCATATCTAATATCCCATTTCTCATTTGGAAACTCATCCAGAGCAAACACATTGATCTGTCCTCGGTTTAACTCACTCATAATGCAACGTTCATTCTTAGTGAAAGTTTGCCGTATTTGGAACTCTGTTTTTCCATATATTGATAGGCATTTTGCGCATTCGATTTCCGGATTCAAAAATAAACTTATTTCTAATCTATAAAATTTAGTGATCTCGTTGTTAATAGTGGTAACATTAATAACCTTTTTAACCATTTTAAGAGGTTTATTGGGGGAACAATCCATATCCATGATGATAGTAAAATATTCTAAATTTATCCATTATTAGAAGTTATATTTTGCATGCATTTTTGAAATTATTGCCATAATTTATATGTAAGTAACTATGTAATCATTTTGGCCTTCTTTGGCTTATCGATTATCAATAAATTGAATTGAATTGAATTGAATAAATTTTGGCTGGGGATTTTAACATAAACTTTGCTGATGGAAAATCAGACCACCTACAAAAATTTCTTTTGGATAAATTTAACTTAAAAATCAATAATGACCCTGCACAATCGACTACTAGACATGGCACCGCTATTGATGCAGTTTTTTCAAGATACTTAGAGAATATTCAGTCATTAATTTATACGTCTTATTTCAGTTAGCATAAGCCTATAATTTCTATGATACAAATGCCAGAATAAAATGAATGAATGTATTTAAACAAAGCTGTTTTCATTTTTTCAATGATGATTTTCAATGATGTTTAATATTGTTAACCCAATTAAAATGTTTTCTTAACATAGAATACGTTATACGGCAGTATAGGGGGGTAAATTCGTGCTAGTGGAAAAATAATAATAAATAATATCTGATGTGTTAATAATAATAGTAATAATAAATAACTATATATATTTTCAATCATTGTGTTTCAAAAATATTAAAAAACAATCGAAAGTAAGTTGGAGCATAGCTTCTGTCGGCAGTCCCCCAACTGCCACGTGTGTATTTTTTTTTATTAATATCGTAAACATCTATTTTAGATGCATAACAAAAAACAACAAAATGGAAGCAATAACCGAAAACAACAATGAGGCAGCTTGTAGGTAAAGTTGTTTAAATTAACAAATTTTGATAAAATAATGAATCTTTTTGTTTACAGTGATGCAAATGTTTTTGCTGATAATCCGCAATGTTCTAAAAGGAAATTTAGAACAGATTGGCTTACTACTTTCGAATGGCTGCAGGAAAGGGATGGTACTCCATTTTGTACTGCATGCTCCAAGCCACTTGCTGTACATCTGCAAAATCATGAAAAGACAACAACGCATGTACAAAACTATGACACCAAAAAGAAACATTTGCGTATCGACAAATTTTTTAACAACGAACAACAAAGAAAGTAGCAACAGCTAAAACATGTAGAATTCACGTTGGTCATGTTTTGCATTACGCTCAATTTTCTTTTCATATTGATGGACTATCTTCCTGCATTATTGGTTGAGTGCTGCCCGGACTCTGCAATTGCAAAACTAGTGCATTGCGGAAGGACAAAGGCCACAGAAATAGCAGACAAAATTGGAAAGCAGGCAAGGAATGATGTACAAAAAACAAAATGTTCTTTAATTGTGGACGGAACTACCGACCTTTCTACGAAGAAATTGAAGAAAACGCCACAAAAAAATTGCCATCGTCTATCGAAAAATTGTGTCGGAACATATACACCTTTTTTCTCGTAGTCCCAAACGTGTCAGCGAACTCAAAGAATTCCAAGAGTATTGTTCAGTTGCGCCGCATAAAATTGTAGGTATATGCAGCACCCGTTGGCTTTCGCTGGAGGCCGATGTATTAAGAATCGTTGAGCAATGGGATAGCCTAAAATTATAAAAATGAATAATCCGCACTATGTTTGGTTATCCAAAAGGGACCTACATAACCAAATGTAAAATCAGGAACTTTAACTTTTTATTTGTAATGTGCTGTATTTAATACATGCCTGAATTATAACATAAGTAAAGGAAACCAAGATATGTTAAAAAGACTGAATTAAAATTTTTTACTTACACGTAAAGAAAAAACTCGTTCCTCCCAAACGAAATCTCAGATAACTGAAGTTCGTTTGGGGACTGTAGTTGGGAGAAACGAACTTCTGTTAGGCCATACATATTATTTCGTTTGGGAGAACCGAAAAATGTTTGCAGCAAACGTGTTATGAAAAACACAAGCTGAAAAAACGTTTGCGAGAAACGAAAAACGGTTCCGCCAACTGTTCCCTCGGTTACAGCAACCGAGTTGTAGTTGATCCTAACTAAAAAACGTTTGCAAGAACTGAAAAACGTTTGCAGTAAACGAGTTATGAAAACTTAAAGCTGAAAAAACGTTTGTGATAAACGAAAAACGGTTCCACCAACTGTTCTTTCGGTTACAGCAACCGAGTTGTAGTTACAGCAACCGAGGTGTAGTACAACATGATTGGAAAATTAAAATTTATATTTATGGTTTCCATAAGCTCTTTTTGTGTAAATTTCCAACTTTTATGATTTTGGTTTTACCCATAAAGTTTGTTTTAAAAAAGTTAAAATTTGTTGTTCTTTTCAGTGCTACTAACATGTCTGTCTCGCCTTGCATTCAAATAACGACTAAAAGCGCAGCAAACTACAACGCGTCAGTTGTCCATCCAAGATATATTGACAAGACAAAAGCCTTTTATGTGTATGCGTGAGTGTGTATGTCAAACGAGTGGACTGTGTATACAGTCGACAGAATGAGAGAAATTTACGATCTTCGTAATCTGTGCCCTCATTAGAAAAATAGCTAATTTCAGTTATCGCAAACGGTTTTTAACTTGCGACAAATGTAATTTTGTAAGCGTTTAATGCAAACGAGATTTCGTTTGCAACAACATAACACACATTTGCGATATATGAGTTTATTTGGGATAACTACATAAACGGTTGCGATTAATAAATTAATACAAATCAATCGAAGTATTGTTGTGGCAACCGAGCAATAAACGTTTTTTTTTCTTTGCGTGTAAAATTTAAAATTTTAATGTATTTAATTATTAATTACATTACATAAATATTAATTTACATGCCTGAATTCTTTAGTCCAAATGTGTTATATATGAAATCTTTATTTTACTTAAACATTAAACAAAATGTACATCACAAAACACAAATATTAATTAAATTTTAAAATTTGGTCGGAAGCTGGCGATTTTGGTCGGATTTTGGGAAAATTTTGGTCGGAAAAAAATTTTCAAACGGCAACACTGACCCCATTGCCCCGAAACCACTCCTTTGTCAATTTGCTAGTGTGTTTTGGATCATTATCTTGCTGGAATACCCATTTCAGAGGCATATTCCACTCTGCATAACGGAGCGTTATTTCCTTCAAAATTCCCCCATAGACGTGCTTATCCATGATACCTGTTATTTGATGAATTGAACCTACACCGTTGTATGAAAAACTCCCCCATATCATTATTTTTGCAACACCATGTTTAACCGTCTTTTTTGTATATTCAGCGTTATATTCAGTATTGGGCGGACGTCGTACACACTGGTTAGACCCAGTTCTTTGTTTTGCTTTCGTCTGTCCACGGTATGTTCCTCCATTTTTCATTCGACCAATCGATATGTTCTTGAGCGAACTTTAAGCGAGCAGCTGCCTGTTTCTTTGAAAGCAATGACACCTTTCGTGGACTTCTTGCGAATAAATTATTTTCCATCACTCGTCTACAAATAGTAGGACCACTTACACCACGATTTAGCTCCTTTTGAATCTTTTTTGAAAACGCGGAAGAGGTTACCTCACTATATCGCACAATTTGGAGGTCATCAACAGTTGATGTTTTACGTTTGCGCCCATGATATATATGATAAGGCATTTGCAATCATTTGATCAGAGCACCCTAAAATTTCCTTAATTGCTCTATACGTCTTTCCTTGTTTTCTTTTTAATTAATTCTCGTTTTTGTTCGGAAAAGTGTTTTCCTCGTCCCACTATTACACAAATTTATATGAAAATTTATTTAATAATTATTATTTAATAATATTGCACCGTCGGTGGTGCAATGGTTAGTATGCGCGCCTCTTGTACAGGAGATCCTGGGTTCGATTCCTGCTCCGACCACCTTAAAAAAATTTCTTTCGACGACGGTCACCTCGCTTAGTGACGGCGACACTATCGAGTACTTAGCCATGAAAAAGCTTCTCAAAATACCGTTCGGAACCGGTGTTAAACCGTAGGTCCCAATCAGTGAGTATAAAACTATAAAGCGCACAGCTCACTGTTTGTGAGAAGCTCTCCCTAATTCCTTCATGGGATGTAATGGGAAACCATTTATTTATTTTATTTATTTAATAACTATAGAAAAAGTTTCAACGTCACTTTCCATACTTACATTTCACTTTTTTATTTTTAATTAAAAATTAAAATTACAAATCACTATCACTCCTATTTTTATGATCAAGTCGATCTAAGGGCAAATTCAGAAATAAATCAATTGCATCATAAATATAATAGTTATAATTAGCTTCTCTTTTTTATTTTACATGCCGTTGTAATTACCGTTAGAATATCACTTACTTTGCAAGTTAATATACCAACAAATTTGACATGAGAAAATATTAGGTGGCAGCACTCCTATTATTTTGAACACAGCTGTATATACTTATGCATAGAGAAATTTGAAAAACTGGTGGACCAATTTTAAAAATGTTTCTTTTATGTGAAAGCTAATTGGCCACAGATGGTTCGTAAGAAATAAAAAAGTGGGCGGGGCCAAAAGTGGACGTTACTTTATCCGATACCAGTTACTCTTATTATTATTTATCAGTTACTTTTAAAATATTTATAAATGTTCGCATGCGAAGCTGCGGGTATTTGCTAATTTCTAAATAAATTTGTATTTGTATTTATTTTTAATTATATATTTAAAGAAATGTCTTAAATCTATGAAAAAAATTAAAAATGTTTTACATTAAGCTGTTTTTTTTTAAAGAATATGCAGCTGCTTCAATTTCATAGGATACCTAAAATGCTTCTTACACTATTCCCTTTTTCATTTAATATCAGGGACTCCTTCTCTATTTGCTCTGATGATATGAAATATAGTTGTATGCCGTGAATGTTATTTTTTTTGCACATTCAAAAAACGATTGAGCGTTCGATAAAACCACATTATAAGTCTTTGTTATTTGCCAAACCTTTCTTTTTAAAACCGCACTCACTCCATCAACAGCACCTTTCCGTGCGATGTTGCGATACTATTCAATTGCATAAAATTGCATTATAATTCTAACTTATTGAATTTTTGCATAGTAAGGAAGGCTCGATAAAATGTATTTGTTTTTAAACTGCGAGCCACATCCGTTGGAAAATATGACAATTTTCGATTGGCTACCATACAGGACTTCGAACTCCGATACAAGCTTCATCAAAAAACAAAAACATAGTCTTTGCTGTGGGTTAGCTTATCACTGATGATGGAGAAGGTCTCCCAAAAACCACGTCACACAGGCGAAAATTGAAATCACTAGCTCAAAAGTCTGTAAACCTTTCTTGATTTCCTCAAAATATTTTTGTTGGGCTCTTTTAATAAAAAACTTTAATTTAAATGAAGAAAGCCGCGCTTGAAGTTTGTACGTGAGGTCTATACGATTGTCTATTTTTCGCCAATTTATCCAGTTCACATCATCTTCCATATTTAATAAATAGGTAAGAGGAACTATGTCTTTTATGTCCCAAACGTATTTCTCGCAACGCCTGCCATGCAATTTTCACTGGAAATGTCACAACGAACGGGCTCTAAGAAGGTTTGATAATCGGTTGGAAAGTTCTGTATTATTTTCTCGCATCCTTCTAATAAAAAGTCGAAATTTGCACCATACAAGCAAACACATGTTATGCGGCATCTTACTCGTCAATTGAACATATCTTGGTCTATATTTAAAAAAGAGCTACTTGCTAAATGCATCATTTCCAAACTCCTCTTTGTATAACACTGTGTGTAATTTGTTTGTGAACATATAAAATCAAAAAAAACTTCATCTTCAAGGTTAAAATCGCAAAAAAAACTTTAAAAAATTCGATTTTTTTACCTTTTTTCCCCCCGTTCAGGTTCATAGATAACAAACTGTTCAAAATTCAAGGAAACAATCAATCCCTTATCACGTAGTGGTGTCGGTATATGGTTATATTTCCATGACTAAAAAAATTACACACAGTGAAATTAAAAAATTTTCGGGAAATATGTCACTTGTGGCTGCCTAAACGGTGTTAAGAATCATTACTAGGAAGTTCAGATGTTCAGTTCAGTTGTTTATTGAGACCTTAGGTATATTTTTGTAGTTGATTGTTTCCTTGAATTTTGAACGGTTTGCTACCTATGGACCTGAACAGGGGAAGAAACGTTAAAAAAATCCAATTTTTTAAAGTTCTTTGCAATTTTGACCTTGAAGATGAAGTTTTTTGATTTTACATGTTATCTGAAAAAGTGCAAAATTACGATCATTCGTGCAAAAAACAAGTATAGTAGAGATATTTCTTTTCAATTGTGTTATGTTGTTATGACGTATAATTTCACTGTGCGACAAATGGTAGGGATAAGTGATCGGAGTGGATTCTGATTACCGGGAAAAGTTATATCGGTCAAAAACAAGTTATACGTGTCTCGGCGTCTCGCTGGGTCACATCTAGGAATCGAGATATATCGATTTGAAGTTAGTAAGTATCACATAGGGGAATTTGTCACGTTTTGTGCTTTTTGTGCGCCATAACTCGAGAACCGACTAGTCCGACTTTGGTGCAACAAACTTAGAAAAATTAAGAATTACAATTCCTTTAATCTATTGATGTACTGTTTCCCTACATACTCAACAGTTTTGCAGTTTTAAATAATTTTAGGAAGAAAAAATAATTTTTTGCGTAAAAAATTAAATTTTTCATTTTTAAAAATCATGGAAAATCCAAAACGGGAAAAAGTGTCAAGTCATATTACTTTCACGTAAAGTCACATAACCTATGACCAAAATGAGACATAGATCGATGAACGCGTTTCGCTTTTACTCCCAATTAAGTGAAGGTATCTCATATTGACAAAAATATTGATTTGTTGTTTCAATGAATATGGATAATCGTACTGAATGAATTTAAAAAATTTGCTCGAGAAGGATATGTACCAAATTGTTTGGATAAAACGTTGATGACTTTTTTATGATTCTCAGAATTACAAAAAGTAATAAACAAAAGGTTATTTAATTTGTATGATTGCGGTAGCTACTGCGTTTATATTCAATTAAAGGGAAACATGGAAATTGCACTTTTTATTGATGTTTTTCCGTTGGCTACCTGTAATGGATGATTTTTTTTACAGAAATTCCATGCACATTTAGGAGTGTTCATTATTTGGAAAGTTTTGAAATATTTTAAACGCACACGCTCGTAAACAAAGTCATTAATTATCCTAAATGAACGCACAATAATAAATTGTCTGAACTATGTTTTTAGAGGGCTGAATCAGGTACATATGCTCCTTTAACAGATGAGTCCATTCACAAGTACCTGTCAGCTAAATATTGAAAAATACGTAGTATTTATAGGTGTTAATTGATCTCCCAGTTTGACATGGAAAGGGGGCAAATTCCCCTATATGATACATACTAATTTCAAATAAATATATATCGATTCCTACACGTGACCAGCGAAACGCCGTATAATTTTCTTTTACTAATATAACTTTTCCCGGTAGTCAGAACCACCGCAGTGTTATCATTAACAGAACAATATCCCGCGTTTGGTAGTGACGGCATTACATTATGACAAAGAAAATTGGTAATAAAGTGAGACCAGTGGAAAGAATCAAATACAAAGAAACTATAAAATACTTGTTTTCACACATATCAAAATTATTAACCAGTGTTACTAGGGTATCCAATCGATTAACCGTTATTCGATTAATCGAACAATTTGACTCAAACATTTGCTCGGGTTAATTAAAACGACTGAATTCGAGTAACAAATTAATTAATCCACTAATACCGATTAATCGATTAAATGAGAAAATAATAATTAAGTATAATACTCTAGGTGCTCTTAAATTTATAAACGGGCACGTTCCACATCTCTACTTGTTTATAGAGATGGGCACGTGAGTAAGTTTTGACTCACGCTCACGAAAGGAAGACAGTCACTCACGCACGATGACGCACGAAGATTTTTTCGGCACTCACGTTCACGCACGCTCACGTGAGCAGAATTTGATACTACTCACATTCACGCGTGATTCACGTGATTCATGACAATCGCGCAAAAATTACTCACAAATATAAAACAAAATTTTTACATGAATTCAAACCAATATTAAAAAATATATCCAACACAATGTTCGGAAAAAGTAAGTTGTAAAATACGTTAATTAGGATCAAATTCAGGTATAAGGCACTACTATACTTAAATGTAAAGCCCTCGTTTTTAAAAAATTTAGCAAATATACTAAGTCCTTTTATACAGGAACAACATTTTATCACCGTTATCTTAAAAAAGTTTGCCTCTTATTTCCATTAGTATCCTTCCAGACGTATATGGGACTAATTGCAAAAAAAAAGTGGTAATAATATCAGAAATTCTATTCCGATTATTTTAGAATGTCCCAGGTATTTATGGGATAGGAGTCAGGCTTTCGGAATATTGTATCTAAAATCACCCAGTTTCAACGAATGTTTTGGTACAGGGTGTCAGGGTGTTGGTGATGTTTCAACATTAAGGGCATGTAAATTCGAATCTTGTAACCTTACTTGTAGTTAATTTAAATTACATTTAATACCTTTGGCAAGGCCTGTGCTTAAAAATATCATAACGTTTTATATCATTCTTACAAATAATTTGAGAAACTATTGAAAGAATGATAGTAACTTTCCTAAAAAAAACTTAATTTTTTAGTTTGAAAAATTTTAAATTTGAGAAGTTGTCGTTACCAACCGGTTTTAAATAATTAAAAATATTTTTATTTTACATTTGGTTGACGTCTTGCCAATGTAGCTGTGTTTTTATAACTACATTTTAACAAAAAATTACCAACTTACTACCAAAAAACTAAAGAAAGTCAGTGCAATAGTTTACATTTTGAACTTTTGATTCGAAATATCTTTGTAACGATTAGAGATACTATACACGACTCTGCATGTATTTGGTCTGTGTGGCTCAGTAGAATCTCAAAAACAGAGGACATTTAAATTGGGCTAGAAGTTAAGAAGTTACATGCCACGATAATTTGGTCATCCTGACAGCTTCTAGCTAAACCTATGTTGGGACAAGGTCCTCTAAATACCAGATTCCTCCTCTACAAATACTTAGTACATTCTGAAATAATCGGACCTATAGTTTAGAAGTTCTGATGTTATTACCACTTTTTTGCAATCGGCCTCACTGTAAAACGTTTTAAAACTGCTTCGCTTGTAGCAGAGTTCCATGAAATACAGAAGATGATTAACGACGCACATAGAGGTATTTGCTCGATCTGGGCGGCCAAAACCCCAAAAGTCAAAGTAGGAATAATATTGAAAAAAAATAGTCACTGCGTTAAAAGACATTCCAAAGAACATGAGACAACAACCAAAATTTTTTTTCCGCGCATCACGCGCACGTACGAGCAGTCGAAAGTTGAGTGTTTCACAGAGTTCTCATAATAGAACTGGGTTCCCTTACAAAACAACCGGTTTTCATCGTAAATATTAGCAAAACAAGTTAATCGCACAAGGAAAAAATTATGGATCCTAGTACTTCAGATAATGGACTTATGAAAAATCATTTTACAACATATAATTAGTCATATCAATGCTGATTTTTTATTGATTGAAAGTAAGGTTATTTTTGTAGTAAATTTTTGTTGAATTTCTTTTTGAAGATGCTTTTTGATATGTTATCAAGGTAGATCAAGGAATAATTTTTTTTGTTTAGCATTATTCAATCTTTCCTTTATTGAAGTAGCAAAAAATTTTTCCCGGATAGTCCCGGATAAGCACTTTTTTGACACCTTAAACATTTTGGATCTCAGAAGCTTTTTTTTTCTGTCAGTTGAGTTTTTGCAAATAATAAAACTAACTTTGAAAATAAAAAGAAATCGTTGTTGTCTATGTCGAGTTCGTGTGCATATTGTTTTCATTAACCCGAATTCTGCTAGCATCGTCATATGACGACGAAAATATTGACAACTTCAACATAATGGGAAACCGGTTTAAACCGTTAGAAACAGAAGAAACAAGTGAATTTGTCTTGCACGTTGCTTATTTTCTCATTAAAAATTTAGTTTCAAGTTGTTATTCAACGTGTTCGGAAGACAAGATGGTGAAGCGTAAAACTCTTTTCGACAAAATGAACAGTTCAGGTGCGCCTTCTATTGATGGTAAGCTAAAATGTTTAAAGAATCAACTGTTCGCATGTAAAGGCTATAATAAAGAGCAATTAGCTAGCTTGAAGCGTAACTTTGCTCACTTTAAAAGCCAATTTAAACAAAGGTGGATAAAATCTCACAACAAAGAGGAAACCTTTTTGAAGTACAATGACTCATGGCTTCAAGGGACCATTGAAATTCCTGTGGAATCGTCTCAAAATCAACCTGGCCGACCTCAGAAATCTTTCGGGCAGTCAAGCGACAGAAGCAAAAGGAGGAAAACTGAAAAAATGCGGTCCTGTTATGAAAAAGATTTGATCATCCATGCTGCAGGTGTTGAACTAGAAAAAAGCGGAAAAAGAGATGCATCTTTTATTATCAAAGATATTTTAAGCTCTCCTAAACGAGCATCTAAATTTAAAAACGCGTATAAGCGTAAAAAAACTACACATTCGCCCTTAACACCAATGAAAGCTTTGCAAATGTTTATTGATGCAGATTTGACGAAAGGTCAATATGAAATAATTAGAAAAACTAATATGAAGTTTTATCCCTGCTACAGTGTTTTGCAGAAGGCAAAGAAGCAATGCTATCCACCTCCAGAAGCTTGTCGAGTAACAAGTAATGGTGCCGAAGCTGATTTACAGTCACTGATGGATATTACAACTAGACGTTTATCAGATTACTTAGAAGAAGTTTTAATAACCATTAAAGAACAAGAGCGAAAATCCCTGAAGCTGATCTGTAAATGGGGTTGCGATGGCTCCAAGCAAGATTTGTATAAACAGAAACAAGATAATGTTGAAGATTTGGATTCAAACATATTTCAGAGTTGTTTTGTTCCTCTTAGATTAGTTTGTGGAGAGAAAAAAGAAAGAATTATTTGGGAAAACCCAACACCATCTTCGTCCCGATTTTGTAGGCCGATCAGATTCCGTTTCATCAAGGAAAGTGCTGCAGTAATTGAAGACGAAATAAAATATGTTAAAAATAACATAAACAATTTAGTTGCAACTGAAGTTGACTTAGACGGGGACAAGTATTTGGTGAAACACATATTAATAATGACTATGGTTGATGGCAAAGTTTGCAACGCAGCCACAGGTACAACATCTACAAGCAAGTGCTACATTTGTGGAGCTACCTCTAAAGACTTCAACAAGCTGGACTTCACTACAGATATTAATTTTGAAGCTATTGAGTTCGGCCTTTCTGTTCTACATGCCAGAATACGACTACTTGAAAGTATACTTCATTTGGCATACAAACTACCTGTTAAGAAGTACAGAGAAAGGAAAACAGAAGCAGAAAAAGAATTAGAGAAAGCTAGGAAAAAAGAAATCCAAGACAGGTTTCGTGCCGAAACTGGTTTAATAATCGACATGCCAAAAGCAAATTTTGGTAATACAAATGATGGTAATACTAGCCGAAGATTTTTTGACAATCCATCTTTAGCAGCCGAAATAACGGGCATAAATTACGACTTTATATATAGACTAAAAGTAATCCTTGAAGTGATTTCAAGTGGTTACAAAACAAACATTGAAAAGTTTGAAAATTATACCACAGAAACGGCTCGATTATATGTTGACCTGTACCCATGGCATCCTATGACTCCAACGTTGCACAAAATTTTGGTTCATGGCGCAGTTGTAATTGGAAAATCTCTGTTACCTATAGGACAACTTTCGGAGGAGGCGGCAGAAATTCGTAATAAGCATTTCAGAAGTTATCGGCAAGACTTCGCAAGAAAATTTTCTAGACAAAACTGCAATGAAGATATATTTAATCGCCTTCTACTTAGTTCGGACCCTTTGTTAAGCTGTATGAGAGCAATAAAGAATAGAAATACTAACCCGTTCTTGCCAGAAGCAATATCAATGTTCATATCTGACGAGCCATATACAAATGATTATTCTTCAGAGAGCGATGCGATATTCAATTAAATGTTTTGTTAATCTTTTATGTTGTTTTTGTTATTTTGTTTTCAATAAAACATGTTCATTATATATTCTCATCATTTACATACCATTTTTTTTTTTTTATTCATTACTTTTGAGTACGTATTTATTCCAACATTTTGGTTTTATTAAAAGTTCATTAACTCAGTCAATTTTTAACGGATGATTTAAACCAAAGTTGCATTTGACTCATAAATAAACATACTTTTATGCTACAGTCTTAATTTATGCGGTTCCTAAATGAAAAAATGTGTAAAAACATCTCCAAAATTGAAAAATAGCCCATTTTTTTGGAAAAGTTAGTTTGCTGGAGGAAAACACACAGATGTCTCAATATTACTTAAATATTATTTTCATATCTTCGAAATGGCTGAGTTTTTTCTTTCTAAATCCACTGAGAAACTCAAAATCGGTTCATATTTAACAAAGCTACTAGCTTTTATCTGCAAAATGGCAGAAAACCCGGTTTTTACCCGTAACTCAAGATTTTATAGGGTTTCGCAAATTTCAAGGACAGAGTCTTGCTGTACTCGGCAAGATATCTGCATTTAAGCACAAAAATAATTTTGGCCGCCCAGATCGTTGAAATACCTCTATGTGCGACGCTTTGTTAGAGTGAAATTACAGTAGAAGCCTTCCAAAAATACTTTATTTAATAATTCGGAAATATGCGTGACTCACGCGAAAATAGTGCTCACGCACACTCACTCACGTAAAGATTGGACCCATGCAAGTTATGTCGACATCAACTTCACCACCACAAACACTATCTTAAAATACCACCTTGAAATAAACTGTTGTAAATAAATTTCAAATTAAATTTTTGTTCGATTTTGCGCCGTTTGTATTTGTCGAAGGCAAAATCGAAGTTAACATATAAAAATATTCAGTAAGTCATTTTTGGAGAAAGTTTTCAGTTATAATTTGTTCGTCAATGAAAAAACATTAAATCAGATACAAGAAAGAAAATATCTGACACTTAACCCACGTAACTGGCGCAGTCGAAAAAGGAATCTTAATCCAAAGATTAAGTCACGATCTAGCTCTCAAAACTCGCTCGAAGTAGAGCGATCTAAGAAACAAAAAGAAAAAAATATAAACAACATATATCAGGAACAATACTTTTGTGAAGAAAAAGTCAAAACAAAACCAAATATAGTCGTGAGATTTTGTGCAAATGGCTAAAGACATGGAAAAGAAGACAACAGAAACCAGCAGACCATACTTCACACCCGAAGTGCTGACCGAATCACTCCAAAACATACAACCGTTATCAACGCTCCAAATGGCAGCCCCAATTCCAAAAACAGCAACGCCATCCCCCAACCCCACCTCTACAAGTTGCGAACAGCTCCCTTTATCCGAAGCACTTAAGGAAACATCGAGGATACAAGAATTTCGAGGCGACAGAAGGTACGACGTGACCTCGTTCATCGACGAAGTGGAATTATTCAGCACACTATTTAAGGGAACACATATGGAGGAGTATTTCTTCAAGAGGTATGTGTTTAAAAAAATACAAGAGGAAGCAGCAAACGTCATCAGAGCAACAGGGAATATGATCTAGGACCAAATCAAGCAAGAACTACTAAAACATTTTGAAGTTCGAGAATCATACCACCAACTATTCCACAGGGCACGAAATGTCAGAACTGGTGATATATGTCAAGCTTTTAATTATTTAAAAAAACATCCTAGATAAATTAAACAATAAGTATTTCCAAGATCCCGAAAAACCAGGAGAATTTTCTCCGAGCACAAACGAAGCCCTAATTTTGAAAACATTTTTAACACGCATACCACCACCTCACGTAGCCAGTAGAAATATAAAAAGTCTTAGGGTAGCATATTATTGCTTAGAAGAGTGTGGCTTAGTTAAATACAATAAAAAGAGAAACGAAACCCAACATTTTAGTAAATACTCGAAATTTCACTGAAAATAATGCCAATACTAATCATAATAACTCAAACAATAATAACTACAATAGCAATTCAGGATACTTTCACCAATCACCCATGTCCAAACAAACAACCAAAGGGCAACTTCAAGCACAACAATAGGGATAGGTCAGGAACATTTAGAACCTCTCTAAACCAAAGTAAACAATATCCACAACCAATGGAAGTAGATCATCTACAACAAAATTCGCATGAAGAAGCAGAAGAATCAGAAGTAGAAGAAGCCGTAGAACACGAAGTAAATTTTCAATCAGACAGTCCGGAAAACACTTACCCTTAATAGTCGGAGGTAATAAAATTAAATGCTTAATAGATGCAGGGTCCACAACCACTCTCCTAAATAAAACTTCCCTACCAAAGTATAAAAGAATCCTCTTAGATAAACCAATCTCTCTGGTCAAATGAAAATAGTTAACGAAATTATCACTGAAGTCCCGAAGGAATTCAAAGATAGTAACTTTATGCGATGGAAATTAACAGATTTCAGTGACAAAGAATTTGACGGATTAATTGGACAGAATATATTACAATCATTTGGAGCGAAAATAAATCTCGAAGAGGAATTCATCGAAATTAATAAAAACAAAATTAAATTTGTAAATTCTTGCCCTTTTTTCTAGGAAGAAATTCCTAGAGAAGATATGAATTCTGAGGAAAATCATATTTAAACACAATTATAAACGAACATTCAGATCTTTTTTACAAAGAAGGACAACATCAATCCCATACACACGAAATTAAACACAGCATAATAACCACTACGTACAGACCTACCTACACAAAAAGCTACAGATATCCAAAAATACACGAAGAGGAAATAGCTAGACAAATAAACGAAATGTTAGGACAGAACATCATAAGGGTAAGTAATTCCCCTTACAATTCACCAATCTGGATCGTACCCAAAAAATTAGATAGTTCTCGTAAACGGAAATGGCGCATTGTAAGCGATTAATGAGATTACTCTCAATGATAAATTCCCTATTCCCAATATCGAAAATATATTGGATAAATTTGGAAAAGCCAACTATTTCACAACGTTGGATTTGGCAAAGGGCTTTCATCAAATTCCCATAGAAAAAGATGACCACAAAGGTAACAGCCTTTTCAACCCCTTACGGTCATTACGAATTCATTCGAATACCCTTTGGCTTAAAAAACGCCCCGTCCACCTTCCAAAGATTGATGAACTCAATACTACGAGAGTACATAAACAAGAAATGTGTCGTCTACTTAGATGGCATACTTATCTTCAGTACAAGTATCGAGAAACACATGGGTAACATAAAGAAAATTTTTGCGAAATTGGGAGAATATAACCTTAAAATACAAGCCGATAAATGTTCCTTCTTCTGTAAACAAACAAATTATTTAGGTCATACCCTTACCACAGAAGGTATAAAACCCAATTGAACCAAAGTTGAATCAATTCAAAAACTAAAGCTCCAAAAAAACCAAAACCAAATAAAATCTTTCCTTGAAATAACAGGCCACTACCGGAAGTTTGTGAAAGGCTATGCAAATGGTAAGGTTGTACCAAATACTTGAAAAAAGTGCAAAGTGAATATTAATGACTCACAATATATAAACGCATTTAAAAAAAACTTAAAATCATCCTAATGCTGCCCTCAGACGTACCAACAGTTGATTCAACTTTTGACGTTTGAGTTAAATAAGAAAGTTGGTCGTTCTCCTCACACGTTTCATCTTTTGAATCAACTTTTCATTCAACTTCATTTAAAAATTATTTTTGAAGCGTCAACATGAATTCGGATGTTCTTGCGCTACTAAAAATTGATGTAATTTTAGAGGAAGAAGAAGAGACAATTGCAGAAAAATAAAAAACTAAAGAAAAAAATTTGGTCAAAGTACTGGTTAATAAATTGAAATACATTTTCAAACAAAAAACTTAAAAACATTGAAAGACAGTTAGGCAAAACATACAAATTATATGTATGTATGTTATCTTAATGTCAGACGAAACATTCAATGATTATTTATTTATTATGTATTATTATTTATTTATTTATTTCTTATTATTTATTTATTTATTTATTTCTTGTTATTTATTTACTTATTTATGTCTTGCGATCAACGCTCTTGCGCTCACAGCGTATGTGTTGCTTGATCAACGTCAAGAAAAAATGAAGAAAAACAATGGAGTTGAACAGCTTGCCCTCACACGTACCAACATGTTGGTTCAACTTCAACAAATTATGAAAATTTTTTGATTTTTCATTCAACTGACGACCAACTAACTTCAACTAGCCCTCAAACGTACCAACAGTTGATTCAACTTATGACAGGTTGAATCAACTGTTGGTACGTCTGAGGGCAGCATAACGAATCCACCTATTCTTAAATACCCAGATTGATCCAAAGACTTTAAATCAGTTTTTGCCACCCGTATGCCCGCGGGCACGGCAATGGTATTAGTGCCCTTATGCATGTGAGACCGACGCTAAAAAACGAACATCAGTATGATGCCAGCAGTCAACTGAGCAGGTTCGCGTCGGATGATTTTTTGAATTTTGTTCATTAACTTCTACGTCTGCGTAATTGTATTTGGACTTCGCACACTGATAAAATAAATCAAAGCTGTAATTTAAATATTTATATTAGTAATCTTAATAAAATAAATATATTAGTAATCTTAATAAAATAAAGTTGTTGTTATTTTTTGTACTTTTATTTGACATAATGTTGAGTGGGAAGAAGAATTTTTTTAATTTCATTTATTGGCCGCCTCGGTCGTGCGATTTGACGCCGTTAGATTATTTCCTGTGGGGCTATGTCAAGTCTATGGTCTATGCCAACAAGCACAAGACTTGATGAACTTGGTACGAATATCGAACGTTAAATTGCAGCAGTAGCGGCCGATTTATGCTTGAAAACCGTCGAAAATTGGGTTCAGCGTCTGGACTTCTGTAAGCGTGCCCGTGGTGGCCATGCAAAAGAAATCGAGTTCCATACATAATGGCATCGAACGTACTTTCACAGGAATAAAGAATTTCATTGGTATCTAAAACCGGTTTTGTTTTATTTAAAAATACTTTTGTAGCGCTCTTATTGAAAAACCTGTTACATATGATTTTTTGTTCAGTGCATACACATCGTTGGAGGAAAAAATGAAGCGAACGTATGGTTGTGTGAGTTTGGCAAACACTGCTTTAAATTGACAACAGATGCTAGCGACCATGCACTAGGTGCAGTTCTCTCCCGAAATGAGCACCCAATCGCCTATGCAAGCAGAACGTTGAATGATCACGAAAAAAAACTATGCCACTATAGAAAAAGAACTACTTGCAATTGTCTGGGCAGTAGGCTACTTTCGACCATACATATATATACACCCAGCGAAATAAATATAAAGGCAACACCATTTTTTGTTTTTTTTATATTTTATTTTATATTGTATTAGGCCTTTCAAAATAAAATACTTTTCACCAAAAACACTTTGACTATAGCTTCTTCAAGGTGAATCAACAAAAATAAACTAATTACTAGTGCGAAATATTTATAAAGGCAAAAGGTATATTTAAATATTTTAACAAGTTTCGTAAGACGTGTGATCTCCATTAACGCTTATAACTTCTACTAAGCGTCTTAGCATTGAGTTGATCAACGAAGGCATATGCGCAGGATCAGATATCTCCCACTTTCTTGAATTGCTACTCTTCGATCCTTGACATTCTTCAACTGGCGCCCCGGGGTGGTAAACTTGGGTAGGTAAAATGGACTAGAGCTTCTCTATCGGATAAAGATCAGAACTAAGTGCATGCCAGTCGAGAGTTTATATCATTTCTGGACTCCAGAAACTTTGTAATTTTCTTAGACCGATGTACTGCTGCGTTGCCCTGCTGGATGATAAATTATGGGACACAAATTTCTTCTCCAGAACTAACTAAGACGACATCCAATAGTCGAATATAATACACGGAGTCGATTTTTATGAAAATGAGTCATATTGGACTCATACCTGCCCAAACTGTAAGGGACCCACCGGCAAAATTTCACCGCTGACGCATAATTTTGGAAAAAGCTCTGGAACGCTAATATTTGTTCAATCCATCAGGTCCATCCAAATTTAATGTTTTCCATTGGCAAATATCACTCCTCATCCAAAATGTATATATTTCAGCGAATTTAAATCTGGATAATTCATGTCTTGGTTTGAGACCAAGTTTTGCATACTTTTCCCATATAACAGTTTCAAGTAGCGTTTCATTATTTGTTGAACACGACCGAACCCTGCTCCCAAGCTCAATTCAGCAATAATTTCCTTATCACCGAAGTTTCCTGTTACAGCAACCCTTTTGATCTCTCTTTTGGCGCTTTCACTGATGAGCGGTGTCCTTCCTGGTCGTTTTGAGTTTCTATATTGACCATCCTATTTTATAAAATAGAATTTCCCGATTGGAGAGCCCTTCATCATGATAATCTTAAAATTTTCCCCTTTCTTCTTTACTTAGCTACTTTCCACCAGGTATTCTATATAAATTGATTTTTTTTAATTTGACATAAGTTAATTTAAAACAATAAAATAACAACCAAAGAAAACTCACTTCTCTTTAAATTCGTATTTACTACTGTTCGAATACGGGTTCTTTTCCATGTTTCCTTTATATGTATATATTTCGCACCAGAAACAGAAAACACAACGTCACTTTTCATTTAACTTGTAAAAGAGATCGAATGGCTACATTCTATAACATAATATACCTAATGCCTCATAAATGCATTAAAATTCTACACCAAAAACACAGTGCATTGAAAGTACCGAGAAAAAATATACTGCCTTTATAATTATTTCATTGGGTGTATGGTAAACAATTTGAACTAGTAACGGACCACCAACCGTTAGTGTGGCTACATACCAAAACAAAGGGTAAAGACATAAACCCAAGACTGCAAAGATGGTTGCTAAAACTTGGCGAATATAACTTCAAAATCCGTCACATTAAAGGAAAGGAGAATAAAGTAGCTGATTTTATGAGCAGAATAGACAACACAATCGGAGAAATATTAGCTATAGAGAATTTAGACGGATTAGAAATAGAAGAAAATACAGACAACTTCAGCACTGCCGCGACTATTTATTCTCAAGAAGAAGAGCTAAATGACCACTTTCCAGTCTTATCCACGATAGTAAACAGACTTCCGACACAAATCATACTAACAAACTACAAAACAGAAGACGTTAGAATGGTAAATAACAGAAAAGAAAATTTTTATAAGTGCCAAAGACATAGAAACAAACTACATGACAGATCTGTTTCGCCAACACATCACCTCAGGACGAATCGGTATATTCACCGAACTTTCAGATCACCTCTACAATGAAGTACAATTAAAACTCATGAAACTATTTGGCACAAGTTTAAAATTTGTACGATGCAGCTTCAACGCCAGAGATATCGATGAGAACGATTTATATAAACAGATAGCGAAATATCATAAATATGAGACCAGACATGCAGGCATTGTAGAAAACTACGAAGGCCTCAAAAAAAATATACTACAATAACCTTAAACATTTTATTCAAAAATACATCAACAACTGCGACATATGCAACAGATATAACCAATGCTCAAATGCTCTGAAACACCGTCGGACGTCAACAAAATCATACACATGGACGTTTACACGAACAAAACACAGCTTCATCACATTTATCGATAAATTTTCCAAATACGCCATAGCTCTTTACTTAGAAGATAGAAATAGTATCGCAATAGTGGAAAAACTTAGACTATTTTTCTCAATAAGAGGCAAGCCAGTGAAAATAATCACCGACAATGAATTTAACTCACTCAATGTCAAAGACTTTTTGCGGAATGAAAATAAAGAAGTCCTTTTCTCTAAATCAAATAACCATGCGGGCTATGCTGATGTCGAAAGACTACACAGCTAAATTTCAGAAAAATTCAGAACTCTTGAAGCTCAAAAATCACAATCTTCCAATGTGTTGAATGGTATAACAACTCGATTCATTCCACAATTAAATCAAAACCTATGGATGTAGTGGAAAATCGGGTAGACAAACAATTAATTTTCAAACACCTATCTAACACTAAAAACAACACAATTCTGAAACTCAACGAAAAAAGGGAAATAGTTGATGTTAACAACGAAGAAAGTTATGCGAAAAACTACAAAGCACTTAGGCATAAATACGAACCCAGAGACCGAAAAATTAATCTTGAAAATGTTCACCCAAACAATTTTAAAAGAAGAAATAAATTTATAGGTAACTTGGAAATCGACAACCTTGACACTCTTCGAATGGCAGCCCTAACAATCCAACCAATCAACACTAACTGGTGCTGTGAAGGATGAAGGTAGAACAAATATAAAAAAACACATTCAGATTATAGAACAAAATAACCAGAACATTATTGAAGGGTCCATTAATAATATTCGCATAAACAATCATTTTTAACGAAACCATAAGAACTTTTACAAAAACTATAGAAAGGAACAGGGTCAGAATCTTAGGAAAATTTAATAAGGTAAACCAGAATAATGCCCGACTAATACCCATACCCTATATGTAGACACGATGCTAAAAATAAATTCACTATCAGACCAAGTAGAACATATTCAAAATAGTATCACAGCAGCAAGCAACAATATCATGGTTAGCAACATGTTCACAACAGAAGAGATCGAATCTCTTAACATGGACAGACTTCTTTAAGCTTCAATATACTCAACCAGCAATGGCAAAATATAAACAAAATCAAATACTGTTCTTACTTAAAGTACCCAATAATACAATGATAACACAGAGATCATAAATTACACCTCTAGCAACTTACATTTAAAACCCGACACAGACAACGTAAAGAAATAAAAGAATTAAAGGTTCACAAAACAATTCATTGTAAATTTATAGTAATTAATGCAATTGTAAATCTAACTTTAATCATTGTAACATAATAGTATATAGGAAACTTTAACAAATCAAACGGAAAATTCCGGAGATTTTTCAACCAAGGGAGGAGGAGTTATGTCGACATCAACTTCACCACCACAAACACTGTCTTAAAATACCACCTTGAAATAAACTGTTGTAAATAAATTTCAAATGTAATTTTTGTTCGATTTTGCCCCTTTTGTATTTGTCGAAGGCAAAATCGAAGTTAACATATAAAAATATTCAGTAAGTCATTTTTGGAGAAAGTTTTCAGTTATAATTTGTTCGTCAATGAAAAAACATTAAATCAGATACAAGAAAGAAAATAAAATAAAACTCTCTTTTATTTACGGACACTTAACCCACGTAACTCGCACGAAGATTTTTTCGCTACTCACGTTCACGCACGCGCACTTGAGCAAAATGTGGTCTCCCTTCACGTTCACAATCACGTGACTCGTGCCCATCTCTACTTGTTTACCACTTACAAAAGAATGTCAACATATGTAAGTACTGCAGAAGATGTCATACAGACATCAGCTTTGTTCATTTACATTCCCAGTAAAAATTTGCAAGAATTTGCATTCGAGAGAGATAGAACTATTGTACTCTCTTTATGACAATTTGCACAAAAAGTACGCGAACGACTTCCAGTAAAAAACTGTAAAGAAACTGCTGATGTAGTTTTATCCTTTGCTACACACAGTTTGGCTTGTAGTTACATTACATATATAATGCCACAGTTGTCCAATTATGACGTCGTCGGTTCACCAGAATTTGCTGAATGCCACTATATATTATTGCTTTCCATGTTCTTTCTTAATCTCAGTGCTATTTAATATTAAAAAATTAATTTGACCCTTTTTCGGCCGTTGTTAATTTATTTTACACTTTTCTTTGTTTAAATAAGACAGCTGATTTCAAACATCTGTTTTATCTTGCAAATTTTTGTTGTCTCAAATATCTCCAACCAAAATTTGCAAGATCTCTAACATCGAACTGTCAAAAATGTCATTTTAAATTCTTCACCATATCCTCATGTGAATCGACTATGTGGAACTGCAATAAATAGTTTTATTTAAGAAACAGGGTTGATATGTGTGCTGAAGTACAATATGTAATAGCGGGACCGCCATCTAACGTTTTTTTTTCTAGTGCTTATTTCGTGAATGGTAACACTTAGCTCATGTCTGATTTGACAGATAATTAGTTTTATCATTCCGCTGAACGAATATGGTTGTGTATTCGCTTGAACAACGCTGGGAAATATGGGAAAAATGGGCCTGCGATCGACTTACAGAAGATGCCGATTTTACCAAAAAATCATCTTTTCAGATGAAGCTCATTTTGATCTTGGCGGGTATGTAAACAAGCAAAATTGTCGCATTTAGGGCACAGAAAACCCGCACGCATACATTGAAAAGCCGATGCACCCAAAACGAGTCACTGTTTGGTGCGGATTTTGGTCCAGAGGCATAATTGGGCCATTTTTCTTCGTAAATGAGCAAGGAGTGGCCGTTACAGTCAATGGCGATCGTTATCGGGCCATGTTGAACGAATTTTTGTTCACAAAAATTGAAGAGGAGGATATTGGCAACATTTGGTTTCAACAGGACGGCGCGCCGTGCCACACAGCCAAAGCTACACTCGATGTTTTGCGCCATTTTTGAAGATCGCATTATCAGCCGCAGAGCTGATGTCGTTTGGCCACCTCGGAGCTGCGATTTGGCACCGTTGGACTATTATTTGTGGGGTGCCCTCAAAGATAAGTATTACGCCGACAAGCCAGAGACAATTGACGCTTTAAAGGACAATATTCGTGAAGCCATTGGTGAAATACAGCTGCACACAATCGATAATGTGCTTAAAAATTTGACCGATCGTGTAGGCTATTGCATGGCCAGCCGAGGCAGCCATTTGAATAGAATTATTTTCCATTATTAACCGGAAGGATTGTAGTTTCAAATAAAAAAAGAAATTTGAGAAAATATTCAGTAGTTTTTTTTATAGCATTTTCAAAAAAAAAAAGTTATTTGGCGGACCCTTTAGAAGGTAATGTGCGGAATTATCGGAAAACCGCATATCCTAATCCAAATGTAGGTATTTATTTCTGAATAGAACCAGACAAAAAACAATATTTATGTTGTGATAATTTGTTGCCACATTATTGAGCAAGTTTTGCCAATAATTTTTTAATTATAGATGCTCATAATTATAGAGAAAAATTAGTAATTGTGATGGCAAACTTTACTGGATCTTCAGGAATTGTTCCCATTATCTTGGCCCTGTACCAATCTTATCCCAGTCCCAATCTATGGATATATACATAAACATTTGGTGACCAAAGTTTTCCATGTCGCTTAAAGAATTTCTAGCAATTCTTAGCATGGATTGTGTTGTTTCAATTAATAAGATATATATTTTTTATTTTAACATATTTTTTATTATCAAATCTTTTAATTACAATTGAGTAAAATTACTCGAATAACTCGAGTAAGAAAAAAACTTTACTCGGTTATTCGAGTAAGTCAGGAAACCTGTTTTCAAGATACTCGATTACTCGAACAAAGCATAAACCCGAATAATTGCATACTATAATACGTACTCGCAGCTGATGATTTGTTGCATTCCTTTGTGTGGTACTTTTTGTGTGAGTCTTTAACCCTCATTGGCACCGCGCGGGTCGTTTGCGAACTTTAGAATATTTTTGTTGTTTTTTAAACGAAATTGTTATTATTGCTGAATTTTTTGCGTTTCGTGACACTAGTCGACAAAGTTAAGGATTTTTGGAATTCGCGTACCCTACAGGCGGTCACTAAGTTTGTCATCTCGTTGCAAATTTTAAATTGAATTTGTGAATTCAAGTTTCTTTGGTTATAGCGAAATAAATCAAGAGTACCGGTTTAGATAAGTACACCCTACAGTCGGTCAATTCGACACGTTTTGATTTTGTCAAAGATTTGATAATTATTTCGAACTTTTATTGCCGAAGTGGATATTTAGTGCGTGTTCGTGTACCCTACCCTCGGTTTTGCATACAAATACGGATTTTGGTATCCATAGTTTGTTTTTACGTTTACTATCAGAACTTTTGAGTGGATTTCGTTAAATTTGTCATCGAATAAAGAAAATACTGAGCCATTTCGTGCTTCCTCAGCAACATTTGAGTGTATTATCGTATAGGTCCTGCGAACTTTATTGAGATATTTTCTTTCGGTCGATTTGTCTTTGTTGTCCATCGGAGTTTTATAAAGTTTTTGGTGTTATAATCATGTCTAACTCTCCTGTTAGTATGTTTAATAGAGCATCTAATGCATTAGTCAAATTTGATACTAAATTTAGCACTACTAAAGAGGAGCAGCACACCGTGTTCACTCTCGAAATTGAAGCCACTGAATTGAAGAAATTACGACGTCGGGTTGTTTCTATGTACGAAAAGTGTCTCGTTCATCTCAAAGCTGAATTGGACACGAACCCAGATGACATTGTAACGGTCAAGGGAAAATACTAGGCCTCTTACAGCGTATATGCCCGATGTCTAATCTCTCTCTAACTCGCGTAAGATGATAGCAGGATCTTCGGGCAAACCTGGCCATGCGACAACGCCTTTGAGTGTTCGGTCCAGGATGAATATTATGACTGCCGCACGACCGGTACGTAGCATATCCGTCTCATGTGGTGGTTCTAACGTAGCCTCTATGGTTCACTCTTTAGCGGCACCGCTTTCTTTGGGCGAGGGGATGCATAATATGAATATATCACCATGTGATGTCGATGTCATTCTTGGCCTATTTTTAGGGATATTTTTACCGCCATCTATATATCGTACGTAACACGCGTCTAAGTGATGCAATTTGATTAAGAAAACGAATGGTGACGCGAGGGACATAGTTTCGAAATTCCTCCTGACCAATCGCAGTTTCGAAATCGCGTGGCGGGCGTTGAAAAATACATACGAGAACTCGCGCATCTTAGTTAACGACCAGCTCAGAAGACTTTTTGGTCTTCAAATTGTGGGACAAGAGTCCAGCAACAGGTTGAAGACATTGCAGCGCGGTATCAACAGGTACTTGTCCGTTAGGTCTGTAAACGATGTTCCTACGAATAAGCGGGATCCGATTATCTTATTTTTGTGTGTCCAACGTTTACCCAGACAAACAGTTACTTTATGGGAGCAAACTATTAAGGACAAATCGGCTTTATCTCATTGGAGAGATTTGGACTTGTTCCTCACCGAGAGGATTCAAACTTTGGATTGTTTTCACGACATTGTGGCTACAGTCTACTCTGGAAAATCGTAGTATGGGAAGGTTAAAACATACTTCGGTTTTTGCCCAATGGAACAATATCCTCTTCGAACCTGTCCTAAATTCAGACGACTCTCTGTATCGGACCGATTTTCGACTTGGAAACGTTACAAGGTTTGCATCAACTTCTTTCTCGTGGACACGAGCTGCATAGGGAAAATTATCGAGCCTTGCAGAACACTGCAAACTCTAATGCGAATTAAATTTCGGCCCAGGCTTTGCCGGATGCGAACGCGGCAGAATCGATTAGATCCAATCCCAACACTAGTTCTGGGGATATTATACCCTCTACCTCCAACGGTATTACCTCTTCGATAATAAATCGACAGGGTTTTCATCATGAATATTGTTCACCATGGAATGGCATATCCTGTTCGTGCATTGAGTGACCCTGCCTCTGAGGCATGTTTCATATTGGAACGTTTGCAAAGGCAGCTTCAACTGGCTACACTTTCTGACAATGTCCAAGTTTGCGGCATCAATCAAGCTGTCTCCGCTACTTCCAGAAAAATGTGCTCTGTAAATGTTAGGTCGCCTCTCGATGCGTTGCTTCTGTTGGAAACTGTGGTCTAAGTCTTGCGAAATATCTCCGGTAATTTTCCCTCATTCACTGTTAGTGCTGAATATGCGGCTAATTTGTTGGATCTACAGTTGGCTCATAAGCGATTATTCGAGTGTCAACCTGTTGATCTCTTGTTGAGGCTGATCTCTATCCTCGCATCGTTTTTGGAGAGAAACGACAGGTGTTGGAGACTTTTCGCGCACAGAACACTGTGTTTGGGTGAATAACCGGCCGTTTTTATCTTCCCCCATAAATACCTTTACCACTACGGTTAGCATTCCTGAAGAGGAAAGTCTCAACAAAACTGCTTCGATTTTGTGAACTGGAGGAAACTCCTAAGCGTAAAATCCTATCTCCATAGGATAGATTGTGTGAGGAACATTTCAAACGAACTACGTATCGGGATTCGGAAGGTCGTTATGTCATCAAGCTTCCTTTTAAATCGGAATATCCGACAACTTTGCAATTGGGTGAGTCTTTTGGACACTAACTTCGTATGTATGACAGTGTTGCGTGAATGTATAGACCTTGACCATATGAAGCCAGAACCTGCTTCCGCTTCGAAATCCACCTATTGTTGTTATTTGCCGCATCATCCTGTTATAAACCCCGAGAAACGAACATCCAAATTGCGTGTGGTTTTCAACGCGTCCAATCTTATTTCGTCTGGTAATAGTCTTAACCACCGTTTTGCATGTTGGTCCCATATTACAATCGGACTTGGTGGTGTTGATCTTGCGATGGAGGTTTTTCCAATTTTTGTATAATTGCGACAATACACAGATGTATCGGCAAAGTAGAGTGGACACAGCTCACACCATTTATCAGCGCATTATTCACCGGGATGCTCCCTTTTCGTCCTTAAAGATTTCGCACTTCTGACAGTAACTTTTGGCGTCAATTGTGCTACTCAATTGGCCATTCGGGTTTTATTTCAATTGGCCGACGATATCGAAGCACCTGTAGCTGCCCTTATTATACGTAAGTATATGTAAGAAGACGATATATTGGGTGGGTCTCATGACTTGAATGCGGCAAATTATTGCCCGTCATGAGCTCATAGCAGCGTTATATTCTACTGGATTCCAACTTCGAAACAGACAGATATTGAAGAGATTTAGATCCGAGTACTTAGTGGATGTTACGTTATGACGTTCGTGGACTCTAGTAGTTCTAAGCCATTGGGCCTTCGGTGGAAGGCTCAACTGTATACATTCTATTTTAGAGTGGATAATATTTTACCTAAACCGAAATTCACTAAGCGGCCAGTTTTATCCATTATTGCCAAGATATTTGACCCCATAGGTTGTCTCGGTCCAAATATTGTTGTGCCACAGATTATCACGCAACTAGTGTGGAAATATAACATTCATTGGGACGCGCCATTGTCACTATAAAAAATAAATGGTTTCCCATTACATCCCATGAAGGAATTGGGGAGAGCTTTCTAGTTTTATACTCACTGATTGGGCCCTACAGTTTTTACACCGATTCCGAACAGTATTTTTGAGAAGCTTTTTCATGGCTAAATATTCCATAGGGTCGCCGTCACTATGCGATCCTTTAGGACAATATGGTTTATATATTCAAATCCCGAGGTTGATTGGCTATACTCCTAGTTATCTTGCTGAGTTACAAGTATTTTCGGATGCCTCGGAAAAGACTTACACGGGGCTGATACACATCCGTTTGGAATTCCCCAGTGGTGAAATATAGGTGCAGTTACGCTCTTCTAAAACGCGGGTTGCTCCTATAAAATCGGTTGCATTACAGCGCCTTGTACTCTGTGGTGCTGTATTGGCCTCAGAGCTTCTTAGGCCAACTCTTCGGGAAATGGGTATTATTAAGTCTATTGTTGGACGACACTGTCCACATGGCCTACTTTTGTCGCAAATCGCCTTTGCAAGGTACAGGATAACCGATCTGAGGATAACCCAGACGATTTGGGAAGTCGAGGAGTTACGCCTGCTGAACTGTCAGACTATAATCTTTGGTGGCACGAGCCACGGTGGCTCAGCCTAGATAAGACTCTTTGGACAACACAGAATTTAACATCTGTGGCCACCGATGTAGAAAGGAGGCCTTTATAAGTGCATGCTTCGTTCTGTAGGGTTCGCAATCTTGGAGAATCAAATTGAAGGTTAAGTCGAACGAACCTCGAAAGAAGAATTTAATTGAAACACGTTGGTTCTTCTAGTGACTATTTCATACTCTGTCTCCATTTTATTATTTCATATGGAATTGGTTTAAAGAATATAGGTAGTTCGTATGTACGTGTATTACAGCACTTATACATATTTATGACCATCTACTACAACGCATAGTTGCATCGACTCATTATGTCGATGTAAAAAGACTTATACAAAAAGATACATTTAACGACAATCAAAATTTGAATATATAAAATATTATTCTGGGTCGCCACAATACCCCCGGCTAGTTTTTCATTATCCATAAAAACTAGGAATCTTGACTCGTCTTCCCGAGCGGGTGACTTGCGGGTTAGGAACCATACTTTCGCTGCTTTCCCTCTCTTTATTTGTTCGCTCAGCCTGAGTACTTTTCGGCGGTTCTATTGGCTCGTATGAAAATATTTTTGCTGGCTTAATTCGGTCTATTGAAATCTTTTCTCTTCTTCGACACTTATTGAACACAAAATATTTCTGGTATCGTCGCTCGACTTCGAACGGCCCTTCAAACGCTGGTTCCAAAGGCTGTCGCACTCTATCTACCCTAACAAAAACCAATTTACAATCGTGTAATTCACTATTAACAAAGTTCTTGACATTTGAATGCCATGACGGCATAGTGGTTCAAAGGTCGCTCATTGCTTGCCGTAGCTGTTGTAAAAATTCGGTTTGGCTATCTTTTGACTTACTCGGTAACAAAAATTCTCAGGGTAACTTCAACTGGGTGCCATAGAGTAAATCTCCTGGACTCGCTTCAATATCGGACTTCACAGTAGTACGAAGTCCTAATAGCACTAGTGGAAGCACAAAACACCAATCTTTGGAAGCATAACAGTTAATGGCATTTTTAAGAGTACGGTGCCATCTTTCTATCATGCCATTCGCTTGTTGATGGTATGCTGTTGTTCGTAGATGTCGTACGCCAAGCGTCCGGGTGAGCTCCTGAAAGAGAGTTGATTCAAATTGCCGGCCTAAATCGGATGTTATTTTTTCTGGTACTCCATATGGGGCTATCCAACCACTCACAAACGCTGATGCGACGGTGCGCGCGGTGATATCAGGTATAGGAATTGCCGTTGGCCACCTTGAAAAACGACCTATGCATGTGAGGCAGTAGCGATTGCCGGCCGATGATGGCAATGGCCCAATCAGGTCTATATTTACATGTTGAAACCGTTTATGCGTTGAGCTGTACTCCTTGAGTGGAGTAACAGTGTTTCTGTCAGTTTTCACTTTTTGGCACTGGATGCAAGTCCGAACGAACATGGCAACGTCCTTTGCCATACTAGGCCATACGTATCGCACCCTAATTAGTTTTCACATAGCTCTTACGCCGGGGTGTGAGAGGCTGTGCAACTTTCTCATCACCAGTTCTCTTTGCCCCAGTGGTACATATGGTCTTACATGTTTGCCATTAATGTTGTAGTATAAAAACTTTGAAGAGTTTGGAATTGGTAATAATGCTAGGTTGAGCGTCAAATCCTTGCCTGACTCAAGCAGAGTTTTTAACTCGGCATCACACTCTTGCTCCGCTGCCATTGTGTCGAAGTTGACTACCTCCATTGAAACTCTGTTTATGCGAGATAGCCAATCAGCAATATTGTTGTTGCTGCCTTGAATATGCTGGATGTCGGTTGAAAATTGGCTTATAAAATCAAGTTGTCGGACTCTCCTCGGCGGAGCTTTTTCGCTGTTTTGCTGGAATGCGAACACAAGCGGTTTGTGGTCGTTGTAGATGGTAAACTCTCGGCCCTCCAAAAAGTGTTTGAAGTGTTCAAGTCTATCAGGGACTGCTGTCAACTCGCGATCATATGCACTATATTTGCGTTGTGCATCTGTGAGCTGCCTGGAGTAGAAACCGAGTGGTTGAGCTGTCCCGCGCCAACAGCTAGATCTGATGCATCTACTGTTAATGTGATTTTATAATTAGGAGCCATATAACATAAAAGGGTTGCGTTTACTAATTCGTTTTTGCAGGCCTCGAATGCCGCCAGAGATTCTGTTGTCCATGCGATTGCGGTGGTGTCGTGCTTTTTATTGCCGTTTATCAGTTTTTGTAAAACGGATTGGTGTTTGCTAGCATGTGGCAAAAATGGCATATAAAAGTTAATCATACCCAAAAATCTCTTAAGGTCTTTTGCCATATGCGGTTTTACAAAATTTCGTACAGCTTCAACTTTTTTCGCGGTTGGCTTAAAGCCCTCAGCCGTAATAGTGTGCCCTAAAAACTCCAGCTCTGTTTGTCCCAGTTTATACTTATCGGCGTTAATTGACAAATTACTTGTTCGTAGTCTCTCGAAAACTACGCGTAAATCCCGCTCATGTTGTTCTTCGTCGCTGTAGGCCACTAAAATGTCGTCAATGTACGCAAATGTAAAATCCAGCCCTCGCAGCATGTCATCAATGTACCGTTGGAACGTTTGAGCTGCGTTTCTCAACCCAAATGTCATGTGCATAAACTCGTATAAGCCGAATGGGGTTGAAATTGCCGTTTTTGGTATATCGTGGGGCTCAATCGGTATTTGATGATATGCTCGCTGTAAATCAATTGCTGAAAATACGTGCAAAATGTTGGTGACGTCGTGTAGATAGGGAATCGGATACCGATCAGGTAGTGTCTTGGCATTAAGCCCACGGTAGTCTCCGCATAGCCGGCACTCGTTGTTCGGCTTTCTTACCAGATGCAGTGGACTGGACCACTGGCTTTTCGATGGTCTGCATATTCCTTTCTCCATAAGATATTGAAATTCTTTTTTTGCTGCTTCGAATCGTTCTCCGGCTAGTCGTCTTGGCCGCGCAAATACTGGTCGACCTGTGGTTACAATATGGTGAGTTGTTTTGGTTTCGGTTGGCTTTTTGTTTGAGTTAAGAACTGTCAAGTCACTATACTCACGTAGGATGTGTGAAAACTTTGAGTGGGTTTTATGTGTTAGAACTTTAATAGATTGCTTGTTTGCAGAATTCCCTTTTGTCTCTAGCATTGTTTTTCTGTCAACCACTTTACCTCTTTTCATGTCAACAAGCAAATCATATGATTTCAAAAAATCAGAGCCGATGATTGCGTTGTTGACGTCGGCGATGTAAAAGATCCATACAAAACTTGGGCGTAAACCAAGCGAAAGATACAAACGGCGTTGACCGTAAGTTTTGATGGGCGTCCCGTTTGCTGGGTAGAATGTCGTAGTCGAATGTTTTTTTCGCTTGTCAGCGGTGTTAGGTGGGACCACAGAAACATCAGCGCCGGTGTCGGTCAAAAATGGTATGCTTGTACTTTTGTCACAAACAATAAGGCGAGCGATTTGATGAAATGTATTGTCAGCGCCGCCCGCGCAGTCCGACAACATACTTAGTTTTTTGTGTTGTTTGGCGAATAATTACATGGAGGTCGACACTTTTGGGCATCCTTACCATATGTTACATGATACCAGCATTGTTGAGTAGCATTAGCCGCTGGAGTGGTAGATCTTCGTTCCTTACTCTTTGATTTACGATGGACGGATCTATCACGGGACCGTCTTTCACCAAATCTCACCAACTGATTTAATTGTTCCTCGATTCGTTGAATTCGTACACTGAGTTCGTCGTCTTGTGGTTGCGCTCTCGTCATTGCTGCTACTTGGTGATAGTCAGAAACTTCTAAAATTGTATCCGCAAGTTTAGCCAACTCCGGTAAGTCAGCGTTAGATGCTTGCAAAATTGCTCGAGTTTGTGCCGGTAATCTCTGCAGCCAAAGTGATTTCAGAAAATCGTTATTTATTTTACCTTTCGCCAATCCACTTAACTCATTCAGTAATTGAGTCGGCCGTTTGTCCCCCAAATCAATTTCAGATATGAGTTTTTGAATTTTCTTCTGTTCCCTGTCACAATATCTTTCGATTATGCACGCTTTGAGGTTCTGGTATTTGTCTCTCTCCGGCGGATTAAGAATATCATCTGATATTTGAGATAAGACTCCACTTTCGATAGCCGCGACGACCGTGTTGAACCTTGATATATCACTGTTAATACGAACCATATTTCAGGTTGCTCTGGCCAGAAAGGTGGAACCTTGACGGAAACTCTGTTGACGATGGTGCTGTTTTCTGAAGTGATGTTTGTGTCTCTTCCCGTGGCCTCCGAATTTGCTTGAGATGACGTTGATGCTCCTGCAGGAAGCAAATTCTCATTTTTATTATTAGCGTCCGTATTCTGCATGTTTCGCTATTAGATCACGTCGGGGTCACCAATTGTAGGGTTCGCAATCTTGGAGAACCAAATTGAAGGTTAAGTCGAACGAACCTCGAAAGAAGAATTTAATTGAAACACGTTGGTTCTTCTAGTGACTATTTCATACTCTGTCTCCATTTTATTATTTCATATGTAATTGGTTTAAAGAATATAGGTAGTTCATATGTACGTGTATTACAGCACTTATACATATTTATGACCATCTACTACAACGCATAGTTGCATCGACTTATTACGTCGATGTAAAAAGACTTATACAAAAAGATACATTTAACGACAATCAAAATTTGAATATATAAAATATTATTCTGGGTCGCCACAGTTCTTTACGAACTATGAGGATATACATTGTCTCAAACAATTGTCCGTACACCAGCAACATAATTTACTGTATTTCATAAAATAATTATCCCTTTTTGAGTGAGATAATCGTTTTTTATAGTGTAATTTGTACTGTAAATGATGACTAAAATTAAAAGTGTAACCAAGTTAAACTTTTTAGTGCACACTGAGTGGTGGGAAAAAAAACTAGAAAACATGAACTCAACTGAACGAAAAAACAACAATTTTAACGGTTTTTAAAATTTTTGTTTTATTCGTATAATTTGGTATTCTTGTTGTTTGTTTTTCCGATTTAACTATTTATTCTTTAACAAAAATGCGTTCAAAGAATAATAACCATTCATCGATTCCGACTGACATCAAAGAATTGATTGTTCAAATGAAAAATGACGGCAAAAGTTTAAGAGAAATTGCGGGATGTGATTCTAGACCACGATCATATGCTCAATATGTGATCCAACAGCACAAAAAAATGGATCATTCGATATGATGCCGGGAAGCAGTCCAAGACTTGGGAAAAACTTGGTTCTAAAATAAGTAAGGTAAAACTTACGGAAAACATTGAAAACACCGAAAATGTTTCTTGCAATCCACAAACCGTCCGAAATTTTCTCCACCTAAACAAATTTCGGCGGCCGTGCAATGGTTAGTGTGCGCGGCTCTTGTACATGAGATCCTGTGTTCGGTCCCTGCACTGACCGCCTTAAATTTCTTTCGACGGCGGTCACCTCGCTTAGTGACGGCTACACTATCGAGTACTTTAGCCATCAAAAAGCTTCTCAAAATACCGTTCGGAACCGGTGTAAAACTGTAGGTCCCAATCACACGCACAGCTCACTGGTATGTGAGAAGCTCTCCCTAATCCCTTCATGGGATGTAACGGGAAACCAAAATGGACAAAATGTACTATTTAAATCTTTCAAAACAAAACCTAAAAGCTAGCCCAATAAAATTGTGCCTAGGAGGTGACTTTCGGTTCCTCCACGACAATGACCTGAAGCACACGTCAATGGTTGTAAGATAATGGTTGCTCTACTATGTGAAAGAAGTGATTCCTCACCCTCCACAGAACGCAGATCTTAACCCTATAGAGCATCTATGCATAGTTCTAGAGAAAAAAATCCCCAAGACGCAAATGCTGAAAGGTGCCATTATAGAGGAATGACAGAATATTGGAAGAGAAATTAACCAAAAATTGGCGTTGTCTATGAAAAGTCAGTTTATGGATGTTATTGAGGCTAAAGGATGTCATTCTCGATATTAAATAATACCCAGCGAGCAATTCTTTCCGACATGTCTGATGTCAGAAAATTCTGTTAAATCTCTGTTATTTTGTCAGAGAAATCTGCGCATTCTCTGAAGGAAATTTGCAACATCGCAAGGAAATTTAGCAAGAGATTTGAGCGAGAAATGTGCTCACTCTCTGAGCGAAGAACTCCGTTCTCTGCTTATTCCTTGAAGAGAATTTTTTATTTGGTTTTGTTATTATTTTTGCATTCCATTGAAGTTTTTTTAATGCGATTTTTTTTGTTTTTAATTCCGTTTTCTCGCATTCCATTGTAATTTTTTTTTTGTGCGATGGATGGATATGTCAATCGATCGTCATTTATGAATCAAGCGGGGAGTAAGTAGCTATTTATGTAAGTGATCTGTGACCAATAAAAATAAATAAATATAATAAAAATAATATAATAATAATATAATAAAAATATAATAAATAAAATAAAAATACATTCTCGGACAAAATGTCAGCCAAACATCAGAATTGTCTGCACATTCTCAAGCAAAATGTCAGACAAAGCTCAGCATTGTCTACACATTCTCGAACAAAATGTCAGATTTCCCTCCGAATTTTCCATCAGAATTCGGACAGAATTCTGTAAGAAAAGTTTGCACAAGTATCAGAATTTTAACAGAAATAATGGTCCGAATTCTTGTCAACCGTTCATACAACTTTCTGTAAGAATTCTGACCGAATTCGGCATCAGACTCGGCAACTTGTGCAGACGTTCGGTCAGAATTCGGACAGAAGTCGGAAGGAATTGCTCGCTGGGAGATTACATATTACGTTTCTTCCACATCACGCATACTTCTCATAGTCGTCAAAATTCTTACGATAGTTTGACCTTCTCTGTTGAGGAGATGAAAAATGTTCGACGTCACCTGGCTATTTTGGCTCAAGAGCAAATTTTTCAGAAGAATATGGGGGTTTATTGCATCAACGTGCTATTGATCCCAATAGTACCCTAGTATCCTTAAATCCATTTCTGGATGATGGGGTTAGGCGCCTAAACGGCCGCTTAGTTGGTTCCCCTTCACTTCGTCTGTACAGTTGCCATGATTTTGCCGTATGCTTGCCGTTTTACTCGTTTGTATACAGAATTTGTTCATATGCTGTCGATTCATGGCGGAGTTGATGCATTGAATACTGGATTCCGCGCCTGAAAAATTTAGTTTTTACCATAGTTAATCGGTGCAAGACATGTACTTTGTTCAGAAAATATTCTTGCAACCAGATTATGGCCGCTCTCCCACCGGAGATAACCACAATTGCGAGACCATTTACCACTACAACTGTAGAGTATGCGGGACCATTCGATATAAGGGCTTCCCCGGGTAGGAATGCTAAATTCTTGAAAGGGTACGTATGCGTATTTATATAATGTTCTCCCAAAGCAATACATCTCGAAGCTACAACTGACTTGACTACGGATGCGTTCCACAGATTTAATGCTCGCCGTGGGTGCCCGCTTACTGTTTTCTCGGATAACGGTACAAATTTTGTAGGCGCAACTCAAGAACTTGAACGTGACTTCTGCATCGTCCTGCAACAATGCTGTTTACGTCGGATCAGAACTGTCAAAATATGTAGTGGCAGTTTATTCCAGCCGGTGCTTCCCATATGGGTGGGATTTTGGAAGCGGCCGTGAAAAGCTTCAAGATTAATTTTCGCAAGTATGCACTAAGCTGCAACTATACGTTTGAGAATTTTTCGACCGCTTTGACGCGAAGAAAAGAAGCTTGTTTGAACTCGCGTCCGCCTTGTCCAATGTCGGACAATCCCGATGATATTGTCGCTCTAACTCCGGAACATTTGTTGATATGTGCTACTTTTTTGTCGCCTCCTGAGCCCGTACTCGAAGATCATCCACACGATCCATCGGTTCAAGAAAACTCGGTGGAAAAATGAGTAGCTACACAATTTACAAAATCGTTATAAGTGAAAATATCTTCAACGCGGCATGCAGGAAGACGACTTAGTCGTGATCCGCGATGAGCGCCAGCCTCCAACTTCGTGGAAGCTAGGTGGTGTCGTTCATGTTCCCCCCGGTGGTAACGCCCACACTCGAGTTGTCGATGTTCGCACGGAAAACGGTGTTGTAAGACGAGCAATCTCAAAGTTGGTTATTCTAACCAATTGAGCTCTCTTTTATAAAAAAATCAGAATCTGGATGATGAGATTTTGTACCAGGGTGAATCATTCTGTCGTCCCACCGTGGCATCATCATAATGGAGATACGCAAGAACAACGTTCAGAAATTATTAAATTTTTTTTATCAAAATAATCGTTCTCTAATTGCAAATTTTAGTGCACTTTTGCCATTATCGTCCACCTGTGCTCGCTATTCGTCGAATTGTTGAAAATTACGAGCGAACATTTTATTTACATAATGTTCAAGTGCCACTAATACAAAGAACCGCTCGAAGTAATGAAAATAGTGCTGACGTTCAGGCAAGTGTTGCTGAAGACCGCAATTTATCGATTCCAAGACGTTGTCAACAATTGGGACTGTCTCAAACCACAACCTGGCGGATTTGGTAAAGGATTTGGGCTTGCATTGTCGTGGAACAACTTAAAAACGATAACGATTTTTTAAGAAAATCATCTTCTACGATGAGGCTCACTTTAATTTGAGTGGTGCGGTAAATAAACAAAACTGTCGATTCTAGTGCAAAGAAAATCCACAAATTATTCATGAACAACCATTACATTCACCTAAATAGACGGTTTGGTGTTGTTTTTGGTCTGGTAACACCGTTACTGTCAATGGAGAGCGGTACAGATCGATGATTACCAACTTTTTATGACCGAAATTGGAAGAAGTTGATCTTGAAAACATCTGTACCTCGTTTCTGTAGTTCTCGAATCGAAAAAGTTTTACATTAAGCATGAAACAAAAAATTCCATCGTTTCTCCATTTGTGAGTAAAAAGTGTTTCTGTATATCAATGCGAAAAGACGTTTTTATTGGAGTATTCCAAGAAAGCTGTCAAGTAATAAAAAATTATAAACAATCAAAATATACTTTTATTGACTATATTACAACCTCATGAGGTCAGACATCTTACACATATTAATTAAACAAACAAATTAAACAAATTTCAACATATTCTTCCAACTGGCTCTATCCTTCGCCTTTTCTCGCCACTTGGTAACACCAAGGATACGGAGGGATTCTTCTGCCTGGTCTTTCCAGCGGAGTCTTGGTCGTCCTCTTTTCCTGCTTCCATCGGGTTCGTTATCAAAAATCTTTCGCGCTGGCTCATCTTGATTCATTCTGATAACATGGCCTAGCCAACGCAATTGGCACACTTTGATTCGTCTAGCTATGTCCACGTCAGAATAGATATTATATAGCTCTGCGTTCCAGCGACGTCGGTACTAGCCGTTTTCCCTAACAGGACCATATATTCTACGGAGAATTTTTCTCTCGAAAACTCCCAGGTGTTTTTCATCCGCTTGCGATATGACCCAAGTTTCGGAGCCATATGTCAAGACAGGTAAAATGAGAGTCTGATATAGCTGGACTTTTGTCCGTCGAGAGAGGGCTTTGTTCCTAAACTGCTTGCTGAGCCTAAAATAACATCTATTTGCAAGCACAATTCTCCTATCTATCTCCAGGCTGACGTTGTTGTCCTTGTTCACGGCGGATCCAAGGTAGACAAATTCATCTACCACTTCAAAATTAAATCGGTTGTCAACGTTCAAGTGCGGACCAAGTCGAGAGGTTTCTCTAGTCGTTGACACCATCAATTTTGTCTTGCCCTCATTAACAGCAAGACCCACCTTCGCTGATTCCTTTTCGATTCTTGAAAATACTGCAGTAACCTCTCGCAAATTTCGGCCAATGATGTCCATGTCGTCAGCATAAGCCAGCAACATATGGCTTTTCGTGTTGATGGTCTTGTTCGTATTTACTGCAGCCTTTCTCTTTATTATCTCCATTAAGATGTTGAAGAGATTGCACGAAAGTGTGTCGCCTTGTCTAAGTCCTCGCTTGGCAGAGAATGGTTCAGTGAGGTCTTTCCCCACTTTCACTGCTGATTTGGTGTTGGTCAGCGTCATTCTACAGAGGCGGATCAGTTTTGCCGGAATACCAAGTTCAGACATAGCTTCGTACAGTTTTCCCCGTATGGGGCTATCGAAAACAGCTTTGTAATCGACAAAAAGGTGGTATGTATCGATTTGCTTTTCGTGGGTCCTTTCCAGGATTTGGCGTAGCGTGAATATTTGGTCAGTTGTGGACTTGCCTGGTCTAAAACCACACTGATAAGGTCCAATCAGGTTTTCAATAATTGGCTTTAGTCTTTCACATAATACGCTCGACAAGACCTTATACGCGATGGATAAAATACCGATACCGCGATAGTTGGAACAGACACACGGATCACCCTTTTTGAATACAGGACATAATACACTGAGACTCCAGTCGTCGGGCATAGATTCCCCCAGCCATATACCGCATATCAGTTGATGCATGTGGGCTATCAGTTCAGCGGATAGGCCATCCGCACCAGCGGCTTTATTATTCTTCAGGCGGGAGATCGCCGTTCTAATCTCGTCTTGGTTGGGGGGGGGGTACAATCTATACTATCTTCCACGATCATTACCTCCTGATCTTCAGTGGAAGAATCTGAGTGGAGTAGTGCTGAAAAGTGGTCTCTCCACATTTTGAGCACACACTGCTTCTCAGTCACCAGATTCCCATTCTCGTCCTTGCAGGAGGGCAGCCCATTATTAGGCCCATTGGTCGATCTTCTTACCCTCTGGAAAAACTTTCCGGATTCACCATTCATCCTGCACATTTCGGTTCTTTCACTCTCTCTCTCTGCTCCCACTGCCATTTTCTCCGCCTAAATAGTTGGTTTCCTCCCTTCTCAGCTTCTTGTACCGCTCACTCGCAGCACGCGTTGTAACTGACTGTTTCGTTGCCATACGTGCAGTGTCTTTTTCATCAGTTGCAATGCGACATTCTTCGTCGTACCATGGCTTATCCTTCTGCAGTTTTTGGTAGCCAAGTTCAGTCATTGCAGCGATTTCCAAAGAATGGGAGATGTGCTTCCACTGCGCATCTGGGTCTACGGGAGGGGGGGTATTCTGCTCCAGCAGGAGAGAGAGTTTCTGTCGATAGGACATTGATATCTCCGGTATTTGTAGCTCGTTAATATCTAGCTTTTCCTGCGTTCAGCTTCGTATGTTATTCGCCCTGCTTAGTCTTGTGCGAACATTCGCAGCCACCAGGTAATGATCCGAGTCGATATTGGCACCTCAAATCACATGTACATCCATTACACTACAAGAGTGCCTGCCATCTATTACCAAGTGATCAATCTGGTTCTTCGTCCGTTGATCAGGAGATATCCAGGTCGCCTTATGAATGTCCTTATGCTGGAATCGTGTGCTACTAACTACCATGTTCTTTGCAGCGGCGAAGTCTATCAGTCTTATTCCATTATCGGAGGTGGTATCATGTAGACTGTGATTGCCGATGGTTGGTCGAAAGACACTTTCCTTTCCTAATTTGGCATTAAAATCGCCTAGAATAATCTTAATGTCGTGGTCAGGGCCATGTTCATATACTTCCTCCAGGCGCTCATAAACTGTTTCTTTGACCTCATCATCTTTATCCTCTGTCGGTGCGTGCACACAAATTAACGAGATGTTGAAATATATCGCTTTGATGCGAATTGTGGCTATGCGGTCACTCACTGGGTTGAACCTTGAAACTAGGTGTCGCAGTCTCTTGCCTACTATAAATCCGCACCCAAATTCGTGCTTACGCTCATGGCAGCTGTAGTAAATATCGAAGTTTTTCTTTCTGGTGCAACCATATCCTGTCCATCGCATTTCCTGGATCGCTGTGATGTCAGCTTTATATTTTCCGAGGACATCCGCCAGTTGGAAAGTGGCACCAGTCCTGTATAACGTTCGAACATTCCAGGTACATATCCTTAAATCATGGTCCTTATAACGTTTGCGAGGGTCGTCAACAGTTGGGGGGTTTCTTTGTTCATTATATTTTTTTTTTATTTTTTTTATATTTTCTGTGTAGTTTCATTGCCGATATAACGGTGGCGGGAGGCAAACCCAGCCCACCGTGGTTTGTATTTTACCTACTGCCAGGATGATTATGTTTCAGCCGCCCAATATGGATCAGACGCTGACCAGAATGCAGTGTGTCGAAACTGGATTTTGGTTTCTTCAATTTTTATCCGCCGTTGGCCAGGGGTGTTGGCTCATCCGCCTTCAAAGGACAGAAGAATATGTCAACTACTTCGAAGAGCTTCAGTGACAGGGTGACCTAATAATCCTGAGACGTATCAGTGATCGCATTACCACTCAGGTTGCTCATTCGTTTCGCCATCTCACTTTAGCTAGCTAACGGAGGTTTCCGATAAGCCATTGCCCAGGACATACTGCGTGGAAGTAGTGAGCTGCTTGGACTGCCCAATGCAGGAATCATTTCTGGCCAATCCCAAGTGAATGGCTATCAGAAACTTTCCACCTCCACGGACAATCAAAATATGCTAGTGCGAAAAAGAACAACAAAGAGAAATTGTTTTAGGAGATTCCCACTGCACCTTACAATTTGTGTTGGAACTGTCTCCTGCAAATTCAAAATTAATTGACATATACACTGCGCGTCTTCAGGTTAGCACACCCCCTATCAGCTTAATATAATTGCTCTTGTTGTTGTTGTTAAGATGCAGTTACAATTTTGTTCTCTATTTTTCTCCTCATCGTATACACTCTCACTGGCAAAAAGAACATGCGACGGAAAGATCCCGTTTTAGCTTTTTTCTAAAATTGGTGATGGAAAAGTGTGCTGTAATTTTGCGTCATCGGGTTAGCACATGTAAATTCTTTTCATTTTATCTTCAACAGTTGAACGCGAAATTTTTGTTGCTGCTTAATTAGTCTATTAGCATTATCATGGGTAAAGGAAAATCCTTATCTGTGGAGGAGAAATCCAAAATTGAATCATACAAGGAGTCTGGGCTGTCAATAAGTGGAATATCCAAAAAAAATTGCCAGAAGTCGTAAAGTAATATCCGAATTTCTGAGCTATAAGTCGGGATATGGCAAAAATAATAAAGGCGGTAATAATAGAGTGATTTCCGATGGTGATACGAAATGCTCCACATTTAAAGTGACTAAAATGGAAGAAAAAACCACCACTTGACGTTGCTCGTAAGGAAATGCGCTTGAATTCTGCACGGGAGCACATGACATGGAATTCTGATTGGCGCTACGTTGGCTTTTCGGATGGAAAGAAGTTCAATTTGAAGGTCCGGACGGATACAACTACTACTTCCATGATCTTCGCAAAGAGGAACACCAGTTGGATCGCCTTCATAGTCGGGTGGGGGGTGTAATGGTGTGGGGAGCCATCTCCTATTATGGTACGTGCGAGTTACAATTTTTGACAGCAAATATGAATGCAAACCTACAAATTCGTTTCGTAATTTGCCATGGACTTTCCAACACGACAATGCTCGGATCCACACTGCCCGGGTGGTTAAGTCGTGGATTGAGGGTCAAAATGTCAGTTTAATGCAGTGGCCGCCTTATTCACCCGACATCAGTATAATAGAAAACGTGTGGGGATGGTTGGCTCGTAAAGTTTATGAGTCTGGGAAACAATATTCCAACAAAGGAGAACTAATTGAAGGCATTAAGGGCGTTTGGTCAGCCATTTCTTTAAATTATATTGAAATATTGTACGAGTCGCTTCCCAAGCGAATCTATGGGGTCGTTCTCAACAAGGGAGGATCGACACATTATTAAATTTTATTGAAACATGTTTAAATTACTAAATGGATAAGTTTATAAATAATTTCAAGGCTTAAAAGCTTAACAACAATGAAAAAAAGTTGTATGTGCTAACCTGATGACCAAATTTAAATTGTTATTTTTAAAAAATTTTTAAATAAATATTAAAAAATTGAAAAAATATATTTTTTGTTTTATTTAACTCAGAATTAAATTGGCCATAAACAAAAATAATTTAAAAACTTTAGTTCTTAAGTTAAGAGCCGCAACTACTTGCGCGAGGAGGTGTGCTAACCTGATGACGCGCAGTGTATTCAACTATATTTTCTATTTGCTTTTTTGATTTCTCTGTAATCTTTTGGAAACATTAATTGAAATACATAACAAAAAAAATATAATTCTATATAATATAAATTCTTAATTTCTTAAAAAGGCTCTTTGTAGAAACAATATCAAAATCTCACACCGTTTTAATATGCGAGTATTTTTGACGTTTCAAATTTTAAATTTTTCGACTCCCTACTTTTTATAAACAGTTTTTCTCGTATTTTTCCAATAAGCATGAAAAAAGCACTACGTCACAGAAAGATTTTTTGAGTTTTTGTTTCAATTCACATGTTTCACGTGAAAACTTTTACGATTCTAGAACTACAGAAACGAGGTACTGGTTCCAACAATTCGGGGCTACGTGACACATGGCACGTGCAACAAGCGAATTATTGCGAGAAAAGTTTTGACATTCGATTATTTCAAGAAATTGTGACATTGAATGGTCTCCAAGAAGTTGTGATTTAACTCCATTAGACTATTTATTGGGGGGTAATTTTAAGTCATTGGTCTTAAGCAATAAACCAGACTCTCTTCAAGCTTTACAAGTCGATATTGAACGTGCTTTTCATGACATACGACTTGATTTAGTGAAAAAAGTGGTCGAAAATTGGGTTGAAAGACGTTTTATTCAGAACGTAATTGTATCGATTGTACTTCACATTAAATAAAAAACATTTGAATTTCCTTAACAATTCGTGTTTTTGTTTTTAAAGAAATCATATCCCTCAAATTGGAAACCCCTATATCTTAATTACTTCCCGTATTTTTTTGTACTTTTTTTGAATTGATTAGAGTTTATTCGAATGAATAGCTAATATTTATATACAGTCCATATTATGCATGTTGCTACAAGGCAAGGTGGCCGGCAGGTTTTCGCTTGGTTTGAATTTGTACCGTTGGTATCCCTTTTTTGTGCACATTAGGAGTTAGGCTTAATACTTGTCTAAAATGGTAGTAAATAGATTCTAACGAGTAACGAATTGCCACCACTTTTCGCCCTTCGTGCCTTGTTCGCTTATGTTGGTGAAATTTATTGTTCGTTATTTCGATCTCCTACGGTCAACCCCCTTGTACAAGGTAAATATATCGAATTTCCCATAATAGCGCGGAAAATCTTCATTATTTTAAAATTAAAAATTTGTCTTTATTTTTTCTTATAATTGGTTGGTTTTCTTATTTATATTGTTATTTACATTCTTTGCCCTTGGCGCAAACAATGATCTTTGAACTAGAGATGGGCACGAGTCACGTGATTGCCGTGAACGTGAGGGCGACCACATTTTGCTCACGTGAGCGTGCGTGAACGTGAGTAGCGAAAAAATCTTCGTGCGTGAGCGTTCGTTAGTCCAATCTTTAGGTGTGTACGTGAGCACTATTTTCGCGAGAGTCACGCATATTTCCGAATTATTAAATAAAGTATTTTTGGAAGGCTTCCAATGTAATTTCACTCTAACAAAGCGTCGTTAATCATCTTCTGTATTTCATGGAACTCTGCTACAAGCGAAGCAGTTTTAAAACGTTTTACAGTGAGGCCGATTGCAAAAAAGTGGTAATAACATCAGAACTTCTAAACTATAGGTCCGATTATTTCAGAATGTAATAAGTATTTGTAGATGAGGAATCTGGTATTTAGAGGACCTTGTCCAAACATAGGTTTTGCTAGAAGCTGTCAGGATGACCAAATTATCGTGGCATGTAACTTCTTAACTTCTAGCCCAATTTAAATGTCCTCTGTTTTTGAGATTCTACTGAGCCACACAGACCAAATACATGCAGAGTCGTGTATAGTATCTCTAATCGTTACAAAGATATTTCGAATCAAAAGTTCAAAATGTAAACTATTGCACTGACTTTCTTTAGTTTTTTGGTAGTAAGTTGGTAATTTTTTGTTAAAATGTAGTTATAAAAACACAGCTACATTGGCAAGACGTCAACCAAATGTAAAATAAAAATATTTTTAATTATTTAAAATCGGTTGGTAACGACAACTTCTCAAATTTAAAATTTTTCAAACTAAAAAATTAAGTTTTTTTTAGGAAAGTTACTATCATTCTTTCAATAGTTTCTCAAATTATTTGTAAGAAAGATATAAAACGTTATGATATTTTTAAGCACAGGCCTTGCCAAAGGTATTAAATGTAATTTAAATTTTTTTGGGCATTTACCCTACAGCCAGCCTTGGCAGAAAATGAAAGATTTTTGAACAAAATTTTGAAATTATGAGTTTGGGAAAGGGTTTCCTTGTTGATTTCTACACTTTTTTAAACTGAAATGCTGTTAACTACAAGGTAACAAGATTCGAATATACATGCCCTTAATGTTGAAACATCACCAACACCCTGACACCCTGTACCAAAACATTCGTTGAAACTGGGTGATTTTAGATACAATATTCCGAAAGCCTGACTCCTATCCCTTAAATACCTGGGACATTTTAAAATAATCTGACCAATAATTTAGAATTTCTGATATTATTACCACTTTTTTTTTGCAATTAGTCCCATATACGTCTGGAAGAATACTAATGGAAATAAGAGGAAAACTTTTTTAAGATAACGGTGATAAAATGTTGTTCTTACTTTTTCCGAACATTGTGTTGGATATATTTTATAATATTGGTTTGAATTCATGTAAAAATCTTGTTTTATATTTGTGAGTAATTTTTGCGTGATTGTCATGAATCACGTGAAACACGCGTGAATGTGAGTAGTATCAAATTCTGCTCACGTGAGCGTGCGTGAACTTGAGTGCCGAAAAATTTTTCGTGTTTTGCATGTGGTGCATGTTAAGTTCCAAAGTATTTACGATCTCCATAGAGGAGAGAAAAGGGTCTTGCTTTATCAACTTGCAAATTTCTTGATCTGTTCGGTCAGATGTCTTGCGAGACCGTCCACCTTTGTTGGTTGTATCAAGTGATTCCGTAATTTTATATTCTGTTATTAATCGAGACACAATGCTCTTGTTCACGCCATATTTTTTTTGCTATTTCACTTTGTGAATGACCTCCATTATATGCCTCCAGCATAAGCAATTTAAAATGTCTATCGTATATGTTATGGATCATTGTTTTAATAAAAAATTTATGATCTCGCGGGGCACAATCGATCACAACTGAAGCATAATTAAATCGTATTTGCAATTACTCTTCATGTCTTGGACAATAAGCGTTACTTTCGTGCGAGAATAAAAACAATATCGAAAGAAAACCAAAAGTTGCTTAGGTTTTGTGAAGCTAAAATTTAAGTATATATTATTTTCGTCACATATTGAACCTAAATTATTTATTTTTGCAAATATTTATGTTGCCAATAATAAAATAAATGAAATACTGTCTTTTATTTTATTTTAATTGAATATTTTTTATTTATTAAATTGTTACAAAAGTTGCTTAGGTATTGCGCAATATTTACTTATATTTTGCCAATCCCGCCGAGCTTTTCTCTTCTCATTTACCAGATGTTCACTTTCCCTATTCGTGTGAGTGTACAAATGCCCTAGCCGCTCGTTCGGAGATGGCGCTGCGTGGCAAACTGCTTCCTCAAGCAAAGAATTAAAAATAGTGGTATGGTTCTCAATATCAAGTTCATTGACAATACGTTTGTTCAAAACTGAGACATGACTGCTTATACATTTTTTTTATATTTGAACCAATTTGTATTTTTGGATTTTAGCCTCCTAGGGGCTTCTATCTCGCGATGCTCATTAATTGAAAATATGACTGGGGAATGGTCGAAGTCAGTCCTAGTGGCGGAGACGTTTGGCATAGCATTTCTCCTACTTATTCCGCAATAAATAAGATCAGGTTGTTTGTTGCGATCATGCGGTCAGTACGTTGGCTGGGAGGACTGTACGTAATCGAGCCCATTTTGTCGAGATATGATGCAATTGTACAACTGTTTGCCTTTTGCTACGAAATCAGTAGCACAAACTGTTTTCAACTTTTCATCAAGATTCTTCTAGTGTCTTTACCGGGCAGTCAGGCGATTGGTGAAGTTCACCACAGACTACTACGCAAACTGTCTGTAAAACACAATAGTTCTTAGTATTCCCATATTCCTGGCAATTTTGACACTGGATCTTTTATGTGGCTCGTCCCCAAAGATTCGGCGTTGCAGCACGTACTGCAATTTGTAAATAGGGGGACCTCATTTCTTTTCAACTTTCACGGGTCTGGCTCAAGCTCAACCTGAAATATAGGTTGGGGGACTTTATTTCTGTTAAAAATATTCACAACAGAGCGAACACTGAACACCTGCTATTCCTTTTCCTTCGATTTCACGTCAGACTAAATGACCTTAACTACTACATCTAAACCATTACTGCTCTTTAGCTGGTATGTGTAAAAAAAAATTCTTCGATAAGGTGAAATAATTAGATGTTTCCTTAAACCTTTTAGCATTATAACGGGTCCGCCAAATAACTTTTTTTTTTTGAAAATGCTATAAAAAAAATACTGAATATTTTCTCAAATTTCTTTTTTTATTTGAAAGTACAATCCTTCCGGTTAATAATGAAAAATAATTTCATTCAAATGGCTGCCTCGGCTGGCCATGCAGTAGCCAACACGATCGGTCCAATTTTAAAGCACATTATCGATTGTGTGCAGCTGTATTTCACCAATGGCTTCACGAATATTGTCCTTTAAAGCGCCAATTGTCTCTGGCTTGTCGGCGTAACACTTATCTTTGAGGGCACCCCACAAAATAATAGTCCAACGGTGTCAAATCGCAGCTCCGAGGTGGCCAAACGACATCAGCTCTACGGCTGATAATCCGATCTTCAAAAACAGGGCGCAAAACATCGATTTTCGCACACATTCTGCAACATTACCATGATTTTCAAAGTAATGTCGCAATATTTTCCAACGTTGTTCAAGCGTATACACAACCATATTCGTTCAGCGGAAGGATAAAACTAATTATCTGTCAAATCAGACATGAGCTAAGTGTTACCATTCACGAAATAAGCACTAGTTGAAAAAAAACGTTAGATGGCGGACCCTTTACATTTGGACCCTCGTTTCATATATTCTACCTTGCAGTAGAAGAACAATGTGGAATGTGTTAGTTCTAGTAATTTTCTTAATATTATCCACAAAAACTTTTCGGGAGGAGGACTTACGCTGTTCTTAGAAACCGAGTTATTTTCAGCTCTGCTGACCTTTCTACTATACCCCTTTAAGGGGCTCGACTTCCGCTTACGCAAAATTTAGCAGTTCATACCCGTTTGCGTTGTCCTTACACTTCCCTCCTTATCGTTGGAGGTGTTACCCGACTTTCCATTAACAATAGCAATAGATGGAGAACACGTTTTCTCCATCTGTTGTATTTTACTCGAAACTGTGGTAGTTAACCTAAACTTTTCTGCGAGTGTAGCCATCAGCTGGTTGCTGTCACTGCAGTTGTCCTTTGATGCCAAGTTTGTCATCTCTGCACATTTAGTCATTTCCCCGCGTTTGTTTGCAAAGATATATATGTTGTATTATACCAACTTTCATGACGTTTGTTCGTCTTATGACTGTCATGTGTGCTTTTAGGTCTGTAGGTATTACTGCCGTTTTCCGCCGAGCTCATACACTTATTGTTATTGTTTTTTCCCCCACTTTTCTTTGCTTCGTTGTGAGAAGTTTTAATATTTTATTACACTAGTTGTTTTTTATTCGTTAAGCCTCCATTAGCTGTTAATACTGATTCTAAATTCTGTAACTAAATTGAAATACTTTCATACTTCGAAGGACTTTTTGTACATTCTGATTACAGATTCTGAAAGCGTTTTTGAAGATATTTCCAACGAGATATGTGAGAACGCGGAAGATTTCCTTGTTTTCGCACAATGGGCGAAAATACTTTCTGGTGTCTGAAACCAAATTGAAATAGGTGCACTCGCGAGAAAGTGAACACTGCATTACGACAACATCGCTTAATGTGAAACCATTTTACTTTACATTACTTTACATTTCCATTGAAAGTAAGATAGCCCTATAATGTGAACAGTAAGTAATACCGTGTGCGTCAGTTAGATATGCGTAAATCCGTTAAAATTTAAGTTCTTTCTAGTTTCGGGAATCCAGTTTTGTACAAACGCATGTACTTTGTGTCGCTTTGACATAGTAACTATTTCAGTTGCTATTTTGAGCTCTTACTAAAGGGCTGTTCTTGCGTATTATGTGTAAAGATGTAGATGTGTTCAAAAAAAGCTAACTTTTTACAATTAAAAGAAAATGCAGACATTTTAAATGTCCTTAGAGTGGAAGCGAATGTAACTAGCTTTGCAAAACAGTATAAAGTCGCTAAGTCACGCATATGTATGTATGTGGCATCAATAAGAAAAAAAGAGGAAATTTTAAAGTGTGACAATAACACTTTCTCCGGACCAGCAAAAAGAAAAACTATGAGGTCGTCCGAGCAGCCCAAAATGGAAAAGTATCTCTATTATACATAAAGCATATACAAATATGTACATTCATTTCAATATATCTTCGTAATAAATCATTTTCTTCTTTTAATGTTAATAATACAGTCTTATTTCAAAATATAGGAATACATGGTCCAGAACGATGGTATTAATAATACATTTTGCCTTAAATTTTTTGTCATTCGGAAATGTGAACAATTCACAAACGTGAACGGGGAGTGTTTTAATTAGTTCACGTTATCGCGAGTGCACTGTACTTGCATCCTTCGAAGGACTTTTTGCAAATTCTGAAAGTGTTTTTAAAAACATTTCCAACGAGGTATGCGAGAACACATCAGAATTCCTTGTTTTCGCAAAATGGCCGAAAATATTTTTTGGGTATCTGGAACGAACTTTAAACACTTGAATCCTTCGAAGGACTATTTGCAGATTCTGTTTATGGCAAGCAGTCAGTCTTGAAACACTTCCACAATGTGGCAACTCATATGACAACGATTTGCGAACAAATTTCATAACTCTACACACATTTCGAACAGATTTGATAGTTTGTTGGGAGGAAGCGTTGCACAGTGCTTTGGCTCATAGATATAATTAAAAAAATTGGTTAATTAAATTGGGTGTCATATAGTCTGATGAAATTTCAAGACCCACTGGTGACTTTGTATGGGTGGTGGTATCAAAATGCCGTATCCGAATCTGCTCAAACTATATACAATAAGGATAATAGCCAGAAAATTACGTTTTGCAAAAATTGTTTAAAAATTAATCAATCCAATAGGGTGTTACAGTGCGATATAGTTTCAGAGCGACCCTACCCTTTGTATGGGAGGTACCCGTAAGCGTGGCGCTTTTGGGTCCAAACATTGAAATTTTTTTGATTTTGGCTTGGTACCAAAAGTCACTAAATTTCATGTTGCTGCAACCACGATTTGTGAATTGTACCTATATATACTTTATAATGAAATTGCTTTTGTTAGATTTTGTTTTGTTTTAATAAATGTGCCTAGTACAATTTTTGAACACTGTGTTCTTTTTTTATTTTATTTTACTCGAATAATCGATTAATCGAATAACTTGATTGCGTTTTGTTCGGTTAATTGTCAGATTGAAATTTACGATTAACGATTAACCGCTTAACCCGATTAAATGGGTACCCTAATGTTAACCCGTTAACAGAGTTGTGTAAATGAATGTGGTTTGTGTCTTTGCTAGTTAAACTCGGAAATCTTCACGGACATAAATTAAAATCAAATTGTTACACAGATATTCCGGTTTTTACATATTAATACAGTGTAAGAATCACCAATCCGCTCATTATTAGATAAAAGGGTTAAACTAGTTGTTACTTACCTTAACTTTAGTCTCAGAATATAGCCATGGTAAAAGTGTTGGTAAAAGGTCTCGTACAAGACTTGGCTTATTGTGCACTGCCGAATTAAATGCTACCAATGCCACTCGCCGTACAGATGGTTCTGGATCTCGAAGCAGGAACAAAAATTTACCAATATTCTGTTTTAATAGCAAATCAATTGGTTGTGGTTGGTCAGATATAGTATACTTGATCGATGACACAACAACTGTGCGAATCAGAGGACTTTCTGCTTTAAGGGCCTCTTGTAGTCTAGGAAGTAGTTCTTCTGGATTGACAAGAACTAATTTGCCCAAGCACTCGGCAACCACATTTCGAGACCCTTCTTCGGGACACTCACAATGCTTAAACAATTGTTCCCATATCGATGGAACAGAAGGCAAAAGTTGTGATAAACCGTTCTGAGTAACTGACAATGACGATATAACTTCCTTTAAGGAATGTAACAACAAGTATTGCCGCCGAGGTTGCGCTTCAATTTCATTAAGTATAAGTGGTAAAAATGTCTGCAAACTTCCGACAGATACAGCGCCTAAAGCGTGACTAGCAGCTGCTTTAACATCCTCTGATCCGGCACCAAAGCACTCAATAATACTTTGCGGTAATTCAGGTATTGAGCTTAAACAAAAAAATCTCCCGATCTCTCCAATAGCCAGTAAACTGAATACAAGTTGGTTGTCTGGTATTGCTGTTCGTTTTTGAAGATCTTCTAGTAGTAGTGTCGCCAACGGTATAGCCTCATTTGGGCACTGTTCAGTTAAAGCTGCAACACATTTAGCCAGAGAATGGTATGCCTGTTTGTGAAGCTGGTCGTTGGAAGATGTATTAACAACAGACGTTGTGATAACGGGTTCCATAAGTTTCTTTAAGAGTGAATGATAATCCAGTCCAGGTAGATTCGTTTTGACAAGGGATTGGAATAAATCGTGAGTACAAATGAGCGCTGAACCCTGTAATGATAATTGGTTTAAGATTTATTCAATTATGGGATTTTTTGTATTATGTACATAAGACAGACAATAATAAATCTTAATATTTAAAAGATAAGTATAGTATATCGGTTGTCAGTCTAATCAAGCCATCTATAAAATAATGTATTAACTCGCTTAATTTGTATGCGGAATGAAAATATGCTCTAGCGATCGACTTTATTCAATATATTACCTTTTAGAACGAAATGCAAGTAAAATAAGTAAACAGCTTCTAACGAAAGAAACGGGTTAAAAATAGGTTGCCAACAAAGGCCACCTTAAGATCCATAGACGACAGACAAATTGATATAATATGACTACAAATACTTATATATAAATAAAGGCATATTCCTTTACAAGCATCAAGCATTAACATTGGAAATACTTTCATGCACAACTCTTCGGCATCATGCCGAAAAACTATCGGATTCAAACAGACATGATTTACTTTTGTTATGAAATTTACAAAACAGAGCGTTGCTATCAACAATATTATTGTTTCAAGTTCACGGTGATCAATCTACGTCAAATTTCATCATTCCCTGCGGTAGTTTTTAATCGGTCAGTTTTTTAAAAAATCGAACACAAAAAGTGTTCCAATGATAACAGGGCTGTCTGTATAGCTATTTTTGGTTTGCTTCTGATATTGCTGTGATCACAAACCTTTAAAAAATTACAACATTACAAATTTAAATTTTCTCAATATAAAAATATGGGGTCGTATTGTGACCGGAACATAACATGTGTAGTTTTTTCTAACGGAGTAGCGTGGTTAAAAGCTAATGATTTCATCACCAGGGCCCTAACTATGTAACTCGCTTCGAAAGAAAAATTTAACGGAACCGGATTTTTGGTACCATGGATCTCGAATTCGAATGAGCGATATCCGAAAGTCGGATTCTAGTTTCGATTTTCGGAAAGATTGAACCATGTATTACGATTTTCGAACAAAAATTACCTCGATTTTTGAGATTCTTATTCGGTTGCTCTTGAGATAGCGGAAAGAAATAAAATATTTGATTTTTATAAAAAATAGACAAATTTTATATTATTAATTAAGGAATTTTTATGCACAATAAGAAAAAGAATGTTTTTTTATTTTTATGGCTAAATGTCTTTTAAAAAATTTGATTATTCAATGTTATATGGTATTTTTCAACTTATTGCCGTGCCCATGACCAAAGTATCGCTATACTTCGGAAAACAGCGACTCTAAGGAATTCGTGCACTAAATAAGACGACAAAAAAAAATCTCCTATTACTAAAGCATAGTATTAGTGTCTTTATTAAAGAAAAATATTTTTACTAGGGTGCAAAAATGCATAGTCCAGTAGGAACTAGGGACGGGCGTTATGGTTAAAACTAGTGAATAATAAGAAATTGTAATTTTTTTCCTTACCTTTCCAATGAAATAATTAAAGCGAGTTTCAACAATATAATATTGCCCTCCTGGCCTCGTAAGGGTTAATTTATCATGAGCAGTTTTAACATAGGCCAACACTTATCTCGCTGTATAAGAGTTATCTTCATGTATTAGATCAGTAGTTTTTTCATTCTAAGTAACGATCTCTTTTTAGCACATGAAGTGCAAATTTGTCTAAGGATTGGAGTTTTCATGTAATAGTTCTAAGTTAGTTCCTAAGTAACCACCAATAAGCGACATTGAAGTCAAGAGGAATTCCGTTGGTTTTTTTTTAAAAGCCTAAGATAAAAGGGTTCACACCCCAACAACCCCTAATTTACTTTATCTAGGATATTTCTAAAACTTATTTATGAACAATAACAAACCAAAAATAATTTTGACATGAAATGTTGCCAACCAAAAAAAAAAACATTTTCCGAAAGTATTGGTAACACTTTTTGTTCAATCCGAAAGTTGTACATTTCACCATTTCAAATACGGATCGGAAAGAACTTTCGAATAGTTTTAATTTTCAAATCGAATTACATAGTAGGGGCCCAGATCAGCAAGTGGAGCGATGGCTTGAATTCTTTACGACACAATTTAGACTTCCGGATGATGATCAGTGTACCCCTTCGGCAAAATACTCACGCCGCACAGTTACGCCCGTAGAGCAAACGAGGTTGCAAAAAGCAAAACTTTCATGTGCGCCTACGAAAAATCTAAATAAAACCATCTTATAGGAAACTTTTCAACGATCTCAAATATGCTACTCTTAATAATATCAGATTTTTAGTTTAGAAGACATAACCGTTCAAAGTTGACCGATTTTCGGTTTTCAAAAAATACACCATTTTTAGTTAATTTGGTGCGATTTCAGGTCTAATATCACGAAAACTAGGTAACGAATCATCTTTTTTTTTCCAATTGATTGATGTATTTATTAAATGTATAATAATAAAAAAAAGTATTGTTTGCTTTGTGTTTCTCTAGGTAAATCACTATTTAAAAACTATTCCTTTTTCACTATTTTTCAACTTTGATGGGAAATAAAAGCAATTTATATTTTTTTCAAAATATGTTCTTTGTTTATTCGTTTACATAATTCAAAAGGTTTTATCGGCCCGTACGTGCCCGTTTGGCTTCTACAGGTAAAAAAGGTTAAAAAGACATGGTTGCAGAAATTGTAGGGCGTGCATCCCTTACATGTTTTGACTGAGTTGGTTTGATCTAATAGTTTGAAAATTGCATTTTAAGTCCGTCCCAATATTCCCAATGCACAAAAAACTACTCATTGAAATTAGCAGGTACGCACCTCACTTAAAAATTACTTTGGCGTATTTATTTATTTTTGTTTATTTATTTATTTATTACAACCAACACAAAAGAAAATGAATTCTAATATCGAGTGTGTTGGCTCACAGGGTGTTACATTGAATATGTTTGTACTTTGAACACTCGAAATACATTAAAATATCTACTAATAAAATTATTAATTTCTAACACAAACTACCTTTATATATAAAAATACAAAATGAATATAAAAATAAAGAAAAAAAATTAAAAAAAGAACAAAAATATGAATACAATGGGATTTAGGAAAAAAATAGTGTATTGGAGTATATTTATGTTAATATTATTTTTAATTATATTTATTCCTTGAAATGATTAAAAATCCAAGTTTTAAAATGCCTTGCGTTGCTTGTTGTTTGTATTTGTAATGGTAGTTGATTCCAAATACGAATAGTGTTTACAAAGAAGTGTTATTCTGATAAATGACTGTTATGTCTTACTTGTACAAGACGTTTGCCTCTATTAGATCTCATAAAGCTGAGTTTTTCGTAGAGATAGGACGGCGTAGATGTATATATTATTTTATGCAGAAATTTTAGGGATCTGCATATTAATAAACTGTCGAACGACAAACCAAAGATTTTTAAAGAGTAAACAGACACCCTGTCAAAACGTTTTAGGCCAAATACATATCTGGCTATATTATTGTACGTCACATTAAGCTTTCGTTTAGATTCAGAATTACTAAATGCAAAAAGTTCGCAGCCGTATATGAGACTGCATCCTAATATTAAGGAGAATAAACCATTGAGTGCGCCAAAGATTACGAAGCATTCCATAAACTCGCCCGGTGGTAACGTTCACGTGATCTGTCCAATTCATATATTTGTCAAAAACTACCCCCAAGTTTTTGGCCGATTCCACTAACTCTATCGTCGAGTCACCTAACCTTGAACTTTGTGTAACCAAAGGATTCTGGCAGCGTTTATGTATTATTATGTACTTAGATTTACTTGGATTTATGCACAGTCCATTTGCCGTAGCCCATTTAAGAAGAGAAGACAAGTCGGAATTAATGTTATCTATACAGCTTTCAACGTCCCATATCCTAGTGCTGGTATATAATTGTACATCGTCAGCATACATGTGTATTAGGGTGGACCTTGTGTCGATATTTTGGTAGATGAGGGCTCTATTCCGTGCCTTTTTGAAAAAAAATGACAATGCCGAAAAAAAAAATTAAAAAAAAAAAACATTAGGGGTTGCGCACGAGCCGAGAAAAAGGTCCACTTTGCCAAAATTAGGGGGGAAATTGCCATAGGTCATCAGGGGTCACCCGTAGGGGGGAAGAATGTATGGCCGACCCCCATTAACTTTTTACCGCCAACATTTTCCCCCAAGACACCCACCCCCTATCTCCTCCCCTTAGGGGAGTCACCATACAAAAATGGAGGTTGCTCAGTATTTTCGAAAAACACCATAGGTCATCAGGGGTCACCCCTAGGGGGGCAAAATATATGACCGACCCCCATTAACTTTTCATCCCCAACATCTTTTCCGAACAAACTTACCCTCTATCTCCACTCCTTGAGGGACTCCCCATACAAAAATACTGAAAATCTATGTATTTACAGTTGCACAATATCGAGATTTTTTTGATTTTTTTACAGAAATTCCACCAATATTCAAGAGTGGTCATTGTTTGGAAAGTCTTGAAAAATTTGAAACGCACACGTGCTGAATCAGGTACATAGGCACCCTTAGCAGATGCCCCCATTCATCAGTACCTGGCAGTAAAATATTGCAAAATACGTAGTAGTTATAAATAGCAGTTCATTCATCGATTGTTGTCATTCAACAAGTGCCGACGACCGCGAAAAGTAAATTGATTTTTCTCCCGTTTTTTAAAAGTTAAGATGACAACACGACTTAGATCGCGCGACGATATTTTTTTGATTGGTTATCCAAGCATGAATATTACGGGGAACAAATTACCGTCGAAGAAGCAAGTGCTAAGAATGCATTTCTTCAACATTCGCAAACGAAACATGTCGAAGAAAAATAGTGCGGTTATAGTCGCGGACGCAGTGATGATTTTTTGGCGCCAAGCAGCTATTCCGACGAAAGCCAGAGGAGATGTTACAAGAAAAATAGCAGCGCTGCACGATGAGTGGGATGCTTTAAGAAAGTCATCTCACAGAAAGACTGAGTCCACTAGAGAAAAAGAGAATACGTTTTCTGATAGCTTGGATAATCTTTTCGACATCGCACACGCCAACGCCCTTGAGAAAATGACAAATACCGAAGACATTGAGTTTCTGCTAAAGCAAAGAGAAGATGGCCGGCCAGGAACTATGGGAGGTGTGGACGCTACTGATACTCGAACGAGGAAAAGAAAAGCTGAGCGCGAAGAACAAGAAGAGTTGCGACGCAAACGTGCAACGGAATCTAGTAGAGATCGGTTCGCTAAAGGCGGTAAGCTATTTCGCGCTTTGTGTGTTCGTCCAATGTTTATATTCAAATGAAATTCGTTCAATTGCAGTGGTTAAATTTTCAAGCAGTGATTCAAGCGATGATAATGGGAGACAGGACGAAAACTTCCCGGCAGAAGCTGGCCCGTCAAATGTTGGTGACAGAAGAGGTTACAAACAATGTTTTACTGAACGAGTCCTATCAGCTTTGGACAAGTGCAAAGTGACTGACCGAGACGCGGTCGGCATTATGATAGCGGCGGCAGAAGCATTTGGACGCGATCCTCAACAATACACAATAAACCGTACGTCGCTTCGGAGATGTCGGCGTTCAAATCGAGAGAACATGCTGAGTTATGTGAAAGACAATCCAGAAGTAAGATCGCATAGATTTATTTGCTCTCATTCAGAATTCTTATTCTTCAACGCGTTTCATTCATCTCCAGCTTGTCGCAGCTAAATCCTTCGTAGTCCATTGGGATGGCAAAATGCTTTTGGATTTTGTGGGTACAAAGAAGGTGAACCGTCTACCGGTAATTGTCTCGTACGGAGAAAAAGAACAACTTATTGGAGTTCCCAAAGTAGAAGATGGGAAAGGAAAAGGCCGGAGAATAGCACATGCCGTTTATCAACTGTTGGCATCTTGGCATATGACACATCGAATACAAGGACTTTCTTTCGACACGACATCAACGAACAGTGGCCCATTCTCCGGAGCCGCAGTTGCTCTTGAGCGGCTGTTGGAGAGAGAAATCTTATATTTACCTTGCAGACACCACGTATACGAACTGGTGCTAAGGGAAGTTTTTGAGACAAAAATGGGAAAGACCAGTGCACCAGGCGTTCCTTGCTTTGACCGTTTCAAACAGGAATGGGACGCTGTAAAGGTTAAACCATTCCATTCTGGCTTGATAGACGATCAAGTCGTCAGAAAAATTCCTGTGGCAATGCAAGTCGGCATAAAGAAGTTTTGCTTAGATCAATTGAAGGAGAAACACCCTCGCGATGACTACAAAGAAATGCTACAATTAATTCTTTTGTTTCTGGGTGAAAAACTTGAGAATTACCATTTCCGACCTCCAGGACCCGTTTCCCATGCTCGATGGATGGCAAAAGCCATTTACAGCCTCAAGATGTTTTTGTTTCGGAGAACTTTTCACTTATCTGTATGTGAATTGAATGGTATTCGACACGTTTGTATTTTTGTGGTGCGACTTTACGTCAAGGCATGGTTTGGTTCTTCTCGAGCAGCTGAGGCGCCGAATCAAGATTGGAAGTTTTTGAAGGACATCGTCGAGTACAAGTCCGTTGACCAGGATTTATCTCGGGTAATGATAAAGAAATTTATCGGTCACCTATGGTATCTCGCCGATGAGCACATAGCCCTTGCCTTTTTCGATGACAAGGTTTCAAATGAGTTGAAGGCCAAAATGGCCCAAGCATTGCTAGAAAATGAGAATGACGAAGGTGAAGAAGATGAAGAAGACGGAAAAGGTGAAGAAGATGAAGAAGACGAAGAAGGTGAAGAAGATGAAGAAGACGAAGAAGGTGAAGAAGATGAAGAAGACGACCCGGTTCCCCCAGCTCCACGCGTCGTAATCAAAAGCACCAGCGTTAAAAAAATCGAGGTGAAATTCAAAGATGTGAATGAGGAATTCTTGGCTAAAGACTTGAGCAACTTCGTCTCTCATAATACCAAAAATTTATTTGTACGATTTGGAATATCGCAAGATTTCATTCTTGCAAATCCAGCAACCTGGAAATCTCGCGCAGACTATCAAGAAGGTCGTAGAATTGTAAATAACTTGCGCGTTGTGAACGACACTGCCGAAAGAGGAGTAAAAATGATACAAGATTATAATAGAATACTGTGTCAAGGCGAAGAAGAGAAACAGTATTTACTACATGTTATCGATTCTTACCGCAAGAAATACCCATCAGCGAACAAAAATATGTTAATTTGACTATATTATATTAAGAGTGCTTAGTAGTACTACTCAATTACAGCTTCTTTTATTTTTGTATGGGGAGTCCCTCAAGGAGTGGAGATAGAGGGTAAGTTTGTTCAGAAAAGATGTTGGGGATGAAAAGTTAATGGGTGTCGGTCATATATTTTGCCCCCCTAGGGGTGACCCCTGATGACCTATGGTGTTTTTCGAAAATACTGAGCAACCTCCATTTTTGTATGGTGACCCCCCTAAGGGGAGGAGATAGGGGGTGGGTGTCTTGGGGGAAATGTTGGCGGTAAAAAGTTAATGGGGGTCGGCCATACATTCTTCCCCCCTACGGGTGACCCCTGATGACCTATGGCAATTTCCCCCCTAATTTTGGCAAAGTGGACCTTTTTCTCGGCTCGTGCGCAACCCCTAATGTTTTTTTTTTTAATTTTTTTTTTCGGCATTGTCATTTTTTTTCAAAAAGGCACGGAATAGAGCCCTCATCTACCAAAATATCGCAAAAATGTCATTTCAAGATCCACCTTAATGTGTATATTGCAAAAAGGTAATTGATTTGGTAAATCATTTGCATACAAAGTATACAATAGAGGCCCAAGTATGGATCCCTGCGGAACTCCTCTTAATAAAGAGAGCGCACTGGGAATGGTACCCCCACTATATACTGACTGACATCTTCCATGCAAATACGACGACATAAGTTTCATAGCCGTGGGAGAGAAATTAAACATTCTATCAAGTTTTAAAAGTAGTATAGAATGATCAACAGCATCAAAGGACTTAGTATGATCCAATAACAGAAGAAATGCTATGTAGTCATCATCCAGCTTACGCAACTTAATTTAGGTCTAAACCCAGATTGTACTGTTGAAAGAAGACTGTTATCCCTTAGAAAGTCAGTAATTTGGGTATGTAGTAAACGTTCGAATGCCTTAGGAAAATATGGTAAGATGGCAATTGGTCGGAAAGCATTGCCCAGTTTGGGAATAGCCAACACTTTGGCATATTTCCACCTTGTTGGATATGTCGATGTCGTGACTATGGTATTAAATAAATGTGTAATATAACTAACTATTGTAGGCAATATTATCCTAATAAAAACTGGATGTAATTCATCAAAGCCTACAGCATTTGATTTAATGCTTAATAAGGTACATAAAACATCATAATTACTAAAACAGTCAAACTGAGATTCATTCCGGTTCTGTTGTCTGTCAAAATTTAAGTAATAGTCGGAATTTCCAGCGGGAATTTTCATATTTACAAATTCTTCATTTAATTCATCGGCATTCGGCACACATTGGACGTTACTTTTATCTTTGACAATTCCGATGTCACGAATAACTTTCCACTTACTTTTGGAATCTATCGATGACGAAAATTTACTCTCATAATATTTACTCTTCGCAACACGTATTTTATGTGTCACTCTATTCCTAAGAGTATGGTATAAAGTTGAAAAATGCGGTATCTTAAATCTTTTCCATTTATTGAATGCAATATTTTGCAGATCAATCAGTTGCCTTATTTCTTCCTTAAACCAAGGTTTATTCCCACTTATAATTCTTCTTGTTTTCAATGGAACAAACTCGTCAAACAATTCTGAGATATTATTCTGTAGGAAAAGAACTTTATGGTCAATCGATGGTAAATAGTAGATCTGATCCCATACAATTATGGACATTATAAGGTTTAACGTATCGTAATTAATTCGTTTGAAGTCACGAAAACTATACGTATCTTCCGAATTGTCAGAACACATTTTGAAGTCAATGTCGCAAAAATTAAATCATGTTTCGAAAATACTGGAACAGAAAGCTGATCATACAGCAAAATTTTTGACATATTGTTACATAGAAATAGGTCAAGTAACGTATTGACAGTAGGCGAATAGTGAGTAGGTATTTCTTTGTTCACTGAATTTAAACCTATTGACCGCATTTCTTGTAATGAAGTATTTTCATTTAGAATATTACTGTTAAAGTCACCGGAAATAAGAATATCGTTATAATGTAAAGAAATTTTAGCCAACATTGTAATTAAGGGACTAAAGTCGACATAACGATTTGGTCTGTATACATTACCCAGTAATAGTTTTTCTATTCCGTTTGAAATTTCAAGAAATTTCTGCACTGCATTTAATACATTTTCTCACATAAATGGCGACACCACCTGCATGACCTGCTCTGTCGGCACGATAAAGTTTATAGTTTTTCATGTTGTAAACATTGTCACAAATATCCGATCTGAACCAGGTTTCGGACACACAGATAATGTCTACATTGGAATTTTCAAAACTGTAACGAAATTCATCAATTTTCCCATTCAAGCTTTGAGCATTGATATGTGAAATCTTGAGGCCTGATTTTAAATTTGTCAATATTCGAATTATACTATACGTATTATATTTGGAACCGTTACCAATACTATGCAAATTGTTAATTTTTAAATAATATTAGAGATGAAACGCAGCCATAATAAAATTTCAAATCACATAATACAATAGCACAATTAAATTTAAATTTGAATGTTTGAAATATGAAATATATTTGAAATATAGAAAAAGAAACTGCAATAGTCGGAAAAATAACATAAAAAAATATTTCGGGTATATTGTTAAAGAGAAGCATTAGAAGTTTTTTGAGATGTTTTCATCGGAGGAATGGATAAGTTTATTTAGATATTCAATAGATGTTACTTGGAAGAAATCATCAGTGTTATGTAGCTTTACGTTAACTTTACCGCGCTGTGTGTAAATAGAATCCAAAATTGTATCCTTTTTCACACGTAGAGCTTGCAAGAATATTCTGTAGTTTAAAGGCGTCAACTTTTCATTGATATAGAATGGCACATTGATATCAAATACCGAAACCATAAGTTTCAAGGGTCCATTTTGCCTTATATAATATGATATTGATCTCAAAAACATATTGCGATGGTAGGGCGTGAAGAAGTTGACAATACTAGTGGCGTCCGAGTGTTTCGGACCACTCCGTGTACGCCGAAGTCAGAAAATTGACTTTAAATCAGGACTATTAATTCCAAGCCTGTTGCACAAGTTTCGAAATAAATGCGAAAGGTTTTCATTATCAAAACATGGGACACCATTAATTCTTACGTCACATGCAATGCTGGCATTCTCACGTTTGTCCAATTCAATTTTCATGACGTTCATTTCCATTTTAAGTTCGTCTATGTCAGACGAGACTATTCTCAAATTATCTACTTGTTCAGTAAGAACAATAACTTCGGATGACACTGTTTCCAATGCCTCTACTCGGCAAGGTGCTAACGTCCCTTCTAATTTCATCAAATTTTCTTTCAAACAAATCTACAATTCTCTTTTCACTTTCTCTTATTTTCTCATCTATCTTCTCACATATTATTTCATTATTTTTTGCAATCTATTATATGCCAAAGACGAGTGCAAGAGTCGTATTCTGACAATCGAGGTGTTTTGGTTGCCTGTGAGAAAATAAGAGAATCACGAGCCGGTCTTTTAGGCGCGGATTGATGTTCGATATTGATTTCTTCTTGTGAGTCGTAATTGCTTTCGTTTGGTGAGGTGTTGAAAGACATGATGTGATTATATTTTCGTTGTGGTTGTTTATGCTTCTGGTGTTGCTATTGAGTGTTGTCGAATATATTTTCTGGTTCAATGTGATTGTGTGGTATGTTTTTGTTGTATTTATAAGAGTTTTCCGTCCATGTCTCTCTTATAACTGAGATTGTTATTTTCTTCCTTTTAGATGTATTTATGTACAAATGGTCAAGAACAATATTGACTTATTTGGACACGTGCATAATATCAAAATTGCATAATTCAGCCTAAACCCATATGTATGCAGGTGGTAACAGGTACATTTTTACCCATGGTAGCATAAGCCTATATATTGCAAAATAAGCATAATGCCTGCATTAGTCTACGACTGAAAGTTGGGGCAACAAGTACTGAAACCATGGCGTTGAACAATTTCAAATTATTTGAACTGTTTAGAAAGTCAACCACTCGATAGCTTATACGGAAATATTGAGAGAAGCAAAAGAATAAAAAATAATCTTTGTATGATATACATATGCAAAAATTAAGGCAAAATGGGTGAACCACTCGAACCACTCACAACTTCAACTCCAAATACGAGGACTGGCTTAATGAAGACACCATCCTGGATATATTGGCAGTAGATAAACCCACCACATCAACCAGAGGAGCATAAGGAAGGCAAAAAAAAAGTATGGAGGAGTGTTCATATTTCACAAGAAATTTTTCGGACACGCTGTCTATTAAATATACAAAGGATAGTGAAAGAGTTAGGTCGCAGATTACAAAATGTGTTGCTGCTTCAAGCCCACTGCGACTAAAAAGGATTAAGGAAAGCATTCCCACGCCCACAAACGCACACATTAAAAAGTATGGTTCCGAAGAAGCCTTGGCCCTCTTTTTGGACTTAGAATTTTCCAAAGAGAAATATGATAAACTACGGGCATCTTTAATGCGACGCGGGAATGACGTTTTACCCGGATACAAGCATATTACGCAAACCAAAATAAATTCACAACCACTGCATACGGAGTTTACGGAAGTCTCTGCGAAAGCCAATCTGCCATATAGCAAAACGGTTATTGGAGTCTTCCTGAAAATGAGGTGGAAATTCTGCCTGAGAATCTGACATTGATCAGCAAATGGGTCTGCGACGGATCATCCGGACAAAACGTTTATAAGCAAAGGATATCTTCCGATGACGCTACAATATCTGACGGAAATATGTTTATGGCATCTGTTGTTCCTTTGCGGCTAAAATCTGATGTTTCCCTACACTGGAAAAATCCACGACCGTCATCAGTGCATTATTGCCGACCAATAATGTTTCAGTTTGCGAAGGAATCGGCAGAACTTATAAGGACCACGGTGAAGGACATTAAAGAACAAATAAGCAAGATTAAGCCTACAAAGCTGCAGATTGGAAATCGGAAAATATATTGAATGTAGTTACGAGTTCCACCTGACCATGGTTGACGGAAAAGTCGTAAACGAACTGACAGAAACAACCTCAACACAAACGAGGAGAATTACGAATATGGAATGTCACCATTGCACGCAAGGATAAGGTGTATGGAGCTCTTGCTAAAACTGGCTCATACCCTACCACAAGATGAAAACATCGATGAAAATACATCAATTCAGGATAAGGAAAAGATCAGAAAGAAGCAAATACAGGATGCTTTTTTTAAACAAGTTGGACTAAAAGTAGACTGTTACAAGTGCGGGTACGGTAACTCAAACGATGGAAAATGATGAAGCAGTATCTAGAAAATCGTGAAAAGATTGCGAACGATCTTGAATGTTTTAAACTGCAAAGAAAGTGTTAATTCTACAAAATATGGAGAATATGCATCGAAAACTGCATCCCTTTTAGCAGAAATATATCCACAGAAGAAGTTGAGCCCGACCGCCCATAAAATATTGGCTCATGGCAAAGATATAATTAAGCACCAGTCTTTGCCAATTGGAGAGCTTTCTGAAGAAGCACAGGAGTCTCTTAACAAGTTTTATAAAAAATATAGATTGCAGAACACATTCAAAGCATTAAGGGTAAGGCAAAATGAGGACCTCTTAAACAGGTTGACAGCATCTTCCGATCCACTTATTTCTTCCCTGCGGTATGTGAAGTCACGAATAGAGTTAGAAAATAATTATACTGTAGAAATTACTAGTCTTTTAGATATACCTTCTGTTACGAATTGTGATGAATATTTTACAGAAAATTGAAAAAATTAATTTAAAAAAAACAATTTTTTTTTAATTTTTCGGGTAATAATTTTAAAACATAAACCCCTAAACAAAAAAATAGAACAAACAGTTGAACTAAACTCGCGTCTGTATCTACTTTTCGTAGACTTCGAACAAGCGTTTGATGGTGTACACGGCGACTCAATGAGGTCCACCTTGACGAAAAATTGGATGCCGAACCAGATAGTGTCCATGATCCGTGAACTTTACAGAAATGAACAGTATAAAGTTCGTTTTAATGGGGAGGAAAGCCAACCTTTCACCACAACTGCGGTAGTTTGGCAAGGAAGTGTGTTGTCCCCTACATTATTTCTTCTACTTATGGACGAGGTAATGGAGGCAACTAATGCAGAGGCACCGTTCGGAATTCAGTGGAGTAATTATGTACATCTACATGATAAATTGATGACATAGAGACCAAGTTACTCTCTGAAAATGAAAACAAAATAGGATTGAGTGTTTCATTTCTAACCCTGCACAAAATCTGGCGCCATAAGAGAATATCGGAAAAGGCGAAATCGCGAATATTCAGTTGCAGTAATCGTTGTTAATCGTTGTGTGAGACAAATTCTCCGAATATACTAGCCTAAGACAATTTCTAATGAAGTGCTCTGGCAAGTACATGAAACAGTCCTATTAAATCAGATATACGTAGAAGAATGAGAGATTGCTACAGCGGCACTTGAATGGAACCCACGGGGGTGTCGGAAAATACATCAAAGCGGTGCCTGGAGAAGAAATACAAACAAACTCGTCTACTACGGAACCAAATTAAATCACTTGCCAGACACAGAAATCGATGGAGAGAATTCGTTGACGCCCTATGCTCTTCGTGAACCTTTTGTTGAAACTTCATATGGTAATATTGTTTTATATTTGTATGTTCTGTTTAAATAAATAAAGGGAATATATATATATATTCTTCTAACAAGAGGTGGGCGCGAGTCACGTGATCGGTGTGATTCACGTGAATCACGCATGGACGTGAGCAGGACCAAATTTTGATCACGTGAGTAGCGAAAAAATCTTCATGCATGAGCGTGCGGGAGTCAAATCTTTGCGTGAGTGCGCGTGAACACTATTTTCGCGTGAGTCACGCATATTTCCGACTAATTGATATCACTTAATTTCGATTTTCTTACTACTTTGTTAAGCAAAGTATTTTTGGAAGACTTCTAATATCATTTCCCTCTAACAAGGAAGGAGTTTTGCAACGATTCGGTGCAAAAAAGTGTTAATAGTATCAGAACTTCTAATCTGTATGTCCGATTGTTTTAGAATGTAAAGTACTAAGTATTTGTAGGGGAGGAATTAGGCTTTCAGAGTCTAGTATTTAGAGGCAGTACGTTTTGCAACAGGGTGTCAAAATAGACCACCTTGGTGATGATCACACTTTCATGGCATGTAACTTCCTAACTTGTAGACCGATTTAAAAGCTCTATATTTCGAGATTCTACTAAGCCGCACAAACAAAAATCATGGAGAGTCGTGTGTCGTGTCTCTAACCGTTGTAAAGATATTTGGAAGTTTTAAATGTTTAAAATGTTAATATTTGCATTAAATTTGCTTAGTTTTTTGATTTTTTCCAGATTTAGAGATTTAACAGTTGATTGGTGTGTGACATAATATAGCTTAAAACCACAAAGTTCATTCAGATCGACAGTGTTTTGCGGGAGGTTATTAGGTACGGTACAGAATCTCCAAATTCAGGCCGAAATGGTGCTTTTGCGGGCGTTACCTAGACTTGTTGTAATACCGCTGGTAGACATATTGTACACAGTTGGAAAAGATACGTCTTCTTCTACTACGTTTCAGATTTTTCGAACATTTCTTATACATTCTTGCAGGACTGTGGAGTCTGGCCAAAAACTGGGTATAACGTGTCATTGTTGGCAACACAACACACAAATATTAACTTTGTTTCAGAAGACATATTTTTGTAAATTAAACAACAGTTGATCCCCTATTCAAAATAATGTAAAAAATAATCCATTTTTCAAAATAAAGTGCCCATATTTGTTGAATTGAAAAAAGTTTGTAGTTCGATTTTTTTTTATTATTGTAAATATTCTGTTGTCTATTTGCAAGTATAATTTACATATGATTTGGAACGTTTTTAATGATATCAAAAACAAAAATACATCGGCTGTGTTGCGAGATAATTTCCATAATCCAGGAAACCCACGACAAATTGATGTAAACCTAAGGCAAACTGATTGTATCTAATACGATGTAAAATATACATCATTCAAAAAAATATGTCAACAAATTATTCTTTTCGAAAATTTAAAATTTTGATGGAGCATAAATATCGAAAATATTTACTTTTGATGAGAAAGCTAAACTTTGAGGCGGAGTCGTCAAAATTTGTACGACGTCAACTCCGAATCCAGACGTATATCCCCGACTCCGACTCCACAGCACTGCATTTTTGGACGAATTTTTATTTATTCGTCCTTTTACTTCATTATTCAAGCTCAAGACCATCTATATCTCTATGAATAGAGATATAGTTTTTAAAAAAAGAAGATGTTTTGCAAATGCATCCTCATGATTCCTGGCGAACCGTATAGCTATTTCAAATCTAGTCACAGATCTTTATCAGCGGTTGTTTGAAATGCTGCTTTTGATTAAACTAAATACAAACAAAAACTCATCTGAATAGAGAATTTTCCACTATCCAAGTGTTCGAAAAATATCGCAAACACAACACACAAGAAAACATTTGCAAACAACTTCTTTCCATCTCCAGAGAAACATCGGTCGCCATTAGAAATGTTTTTTGTTGTTGCCTAAAACACAACACAATGTTTACAGGCAATTGCTATTGCCTGTTGTTTCGACATGGGACTGTCCGTGGAGGTGGAAAGTTTCTGATAGCCATTCACTTGGGAGTGACCAGAAATGATTCCTTCATTGGGCAGTCCAAGCAGCTCACTACTTCCACGCAGTATGTCCTGGGCAATGGCTTTTCGGAAACCTCCGTTAGCTAGCTAGAGTGAGAATGCGAAACAAATGAACAGAAAATCAGGTTTAGTAGGTGACTGATGTCACTGAAGCTCATCAATCAATCGGGCATAGTATTTTGTCCTTAGAAGGCGGATGAGCCAAACATACGGGAAAACGGCTGATAAAAAACCAAAATCCAACTATTGGCAATTTCAGTCTACATGCTGACTGTTCCGACAACGGTATGAGACTGATTGACTTGCCGCGGCAAAAAAATGGTCATTAGTGGTACAAGATTCTAGCATAAAGACATCCACAAGGCTACTTGGGTATCCCCTGATCAAAGAACTAAGAACCAAATTGATCACGTGGTAATTGATGGAAGGCACTCATCCAGTGTAATGGACGTACGAGTGATCAGAGGAGCTAACATCGATTCTGATCACTACCTGGTAGCAGTAAAGGTTCGCACAAGATTAAGTAGAGCGAAAATCGTACGAAACCAGACGCAGAGGAAGCTGGACATCGGAAAGCTGCAATTACCAGAGGTAGATAAAGCGCGAGAGTGAGAAAAAAGTCAAAAACGGAACTAATGGACATGGTTCTGGGCCCCCTTCTGTAAAGACAAGGACGGAAATCTCATCGCAGATGTGCAGAGCATGTTGGGAATATGGAGATCATTTCTCCGCGCTACTAGTACCTGAGATATCCGATGACGATCAGACAATCGATCACAATATGAACGACGACGTCGATTGCCCCCCTCCTAACCAAGACGAGGTCAGAACAGCTATTGCCTGGCTTAAGAACAGCAGACGATGGATTACCGGCGGAGCTGTTTAAGGCTGGCGGCGAAGAGCTGATAAGGTGCATGCATCAGCTCATTGGTTAGATGAATGCATGCCCGGCGATTGGAGTCTCAGTGTACTATGTCCCATATTTAAAAAAGGTGACCCGAGTATATGTGCAAACTACCGTGGAATAAGCCTTTTATCCATAGCATATAAGGTTCTATCAAGTATAATGTGCGAAAGACTAAAACCAATTATCGCTGACCTGATTGGACAATACCAGTGTGGCTTTAGGCCTGGAAAATCGACAACTGACCAGATTTTCACGCTACGCCAAATCCTGGAGAAGACCCACGAAACACAAATCGACACCTATCATCTATTTATCGATTATAAGGCGGCCTTCGATAGTCCGATACGGGAGAAACTCTATGAAGCAATGTCTGAGCTTGGTATTCCTGCAAAACTCATACGCCTTTGCAGGATGATCTTGACGAACACCAAATCCGCAGGGAAAGTTGATAAGGATCTTACCGAACCTTTCGAAACTAAGCGAGGCCTCAGGCAAGGCGACACCCTATCATGCGATCTCTTTAACATCTTAATGGAGATCATTATGAGAAAAGCTGCAGTCAACATGAATAAAACCATCAGCAGCAAAAGTCACATGCTGCTCGCGTATGCAAAAGGCGGTGCGAGGTTTTGATATTGTTTCCACAAAAATTCATTTTTAGAAATTAAGAACTTATATTTTAAGTGGAGAAGATAAGAATTATATATTTTTGTTATTTATTTATTTATTTATTCTTCTTTATTCAGTCTATGGATGACAACAATCCTTACAGACTAGCTTAAAATTACCAAAAATATTCATCTAGAGATCTTATAAATGATATTATCGGAAGAGAAAAATCTACGCCATTAAAGGTATTTATATAATTTAGCTCCCTTAATGACCTCAAAATAGGTGCATTCATTGAATAGTTCCTCCTGTGAAGTGGTACATTAAACATTTCATTACAACGCAAATATCGAGTGGGTATATTGAATCCAATCAACGAAAGTAGAGAAGGGCAATCAATAAGTCCACAAATGAGCTTGTAAATAAAAATAACAGAAATCCTTTTCCTGCGATTAACTAGAGAGTCCAGATGAATAAGTTTACACCTAGCTTCATATGAAGGTATAGGTTCACTAAAATGAAGAGAATAAAGAGCAAATTTCAAAAAAAATTTTTTGAATTCTTTCAATTCTGTCAATATTAACTTTATAATAAGGATTCCACACAATAGCAGCGTACTCAAGTTTAGATCGAACAAACGTAGTAAATAGTAACTTACGTGTATAAGGATCATTGAAATCACTACTATTGCGCTTAATAAATGCAAACATCGAATAAGCTTTTGGCATTATATAATGAATGTGCAATTTAAATTCTAATTTGGAGGCGAAAACAACACCAAGATCTAAAATATTGTCCACTTTAAGCAACATTTGGTCATTAATAAAATATTCGGCATTAAACATTTCTAAACGCCTTCCATAAGAAATATGATGACATTTAGAAACATTTAAGGGAAGATGATTTAAGTCACACCATCTACATAATAGGTATAAATCCTCCTGCAGATAATGCATTTCCAGACTATTAGACACAACAGCAAATAATTTCATGTCATCAGCATATAAAAGACATTTGCAAAACCTAAAGATTTCACAAACGTCATTCACAAATAAAATGAATAATAATGGTCCAAGGATACTGCCCTGTGGGACACCAGACGTTGCAACATATGAATCAATTAATTGTTGCTAAATATAATATTGTTGAACATGTGTCCACTAATTTGGAATTTGCAGGAGACAATTTTAAGGGTTAAATTCCAACAGAAATAGTAAGGAACAGTGGGAATCCCTTAAAACAACTTGTTTGTTGTTGTTTTTCGCACTAGCTTATTTTGTTTGTTTATATTCTTTTATTACTTGACAGCTTTCTTGGAATATTCTAATAAAAACGTCATCAGTATTGCCACTTTTCGCATTTTTACTCACAAATCGAGAAACGGTGGAATTTTTTGTTTCACGTTTAATGTGAAAACTTTTTCTATCCGAGAACTACAGAAACGAGGTACTGGACTACCAAGTTCAATACAAGTATAAGTAAGCCAATTTGGGCATACGGCTCTCAACTATGGGGCAATGCCAGTAAAACAGAGATCGGCAAAACCACTACGCGACGTTTTTGCTCTCACATATTGCGCACAACTAATTGAATGAGAACACAAGAAATCATTGAGTCTCGCTTGAACAGTCGGTCGAGGTGATTGTGTCGTCACATTTTGCCTAGTTTCACCTAAAAAATTAGTGAAAAGTAGGAGAATGAGATATTGTGAGAGGGAAGAGCGCAACTTACCCATACAAACTCAAATTACGTTTGTATGCGGTTGCCAACCCCTGCAGAAGAAGTAACATCAAAGTTATCCAAAGAGTTCAGTCAAAAATACTACGAGTAGTTACACTGTTGTAGTCGAAAAATTTATCAGCGTTCTAGTAAACTGTATCGGTTAGAGGCAAGCCTACTGAGTTGATCGGAACCCCTGAAATGTTTGTATCACGTTAAATTTTAAAAAAATCGATTTTAACCAATTCTCAGATATTCCTTCACTTTTTTATGAAAAAAAAAGATTTTTTTTCACTATTTTCAGCATAACTTGAAGTGACTCGAATTTTTTCACTGACAACATTTATCAGAATTATAGCCACGGTAAAGCTGATACTTATTAATACAATCTGAACGTTTCTAGGCACCCTAAAAGCTCATAAAGACCACTTTGTATTTTGAAAATGGTCATTTGTATGTACATATATGTCTCCATTACGCGAAAACAACGTGTCCGGTTTAGTTCGAAAAATTTAGAAAAGTTTAGAATTACAATACCTTTAATCTATTCCTATACTATTTCTCAATGTAATCAACAGTTCCGCAGTTATAAAAAATGGTTAAAAAAATATTTTTTTGGTTAAAAAATTAAAATTTTGTATTATTAAAAAAAGATGAAAGCTAGTTTTATTAGTTTATCCTAAAGTCACATGACAAATGAAATAAATGAGACATGGATCATGGTTGGTTGGTTTTCGTGATTGCTAAAGATACTATTTAGCATCAATTAGTGTCTTGATACGCCGTTTTGCGTACCACATCACTCCGGAAAGTCCAAAGTACCGTGTCTATATCCAGCCTGTTAATCGGAGATACCTTATTAGATCCCCTAGATCTATCTCGTGTATCTCAGTGAGGTTATGCAGGAAGGGACGGCCCATAGTCTTGAGGCGTCTATTCATCAGAGCCGGACAACTTCAACGGTCTTGCGTGATTACAGATTTGCCAGTGACCGGTCAGCACGCCAGTAAGCCTAGATATGTCGCCCCGATTATGGTTAATTAGGGAGTTAGTCCGGTGAATGCTATATTCTGGCCATGTGTTTCTGGATATGAGGCACGTTTCCGTTCTATCCCATCTGGCCTTAGCTCGTTCAAGGTAATGCAGGAAAATACCTCTTTTGACCAACCCTATATTCGTTGCGACTGACACCATATGGTCTTCGGTGGAAGAGGATCCTGCCCTGGCTAGTTCGTCTACACTTTCGTTCCCAAGGAGGCCCTTGTGGCATGATATCCAAGTAAGAACCATATTGGCCAACCGGCCGAGCTCGACAAGTTTTCCCTACATTCACTAACGAGTTTAGATACAGTGTTGTAAGATTTAAGTCGCTTGGTTATCTATAAATATACCAGTGGGCTCTGTTTTTCGCTGTAGTATAAGTGCTGTGCAGGCTTCTTTGATGGCCAGTACCTCCGCTTGGAAAACGCTGCACTAGTCTGAGGTTGAATGATAAATTGAGACCTGTCTCTTCGGAGAAGACAGTCGAGCCGGTTCCACATTCCACTTTGGATCCGTCCGTAAATACTTTGGTGTCAAAACCTGTAAGTGGTTCCCCTTTATCCCACTCTATTCTCCTATGAAACCTGACATCGAATAGGTTATCGTATGTCAATGAGGGGGTGCAGTAATCGGTGGTTATATTGAGTTTTCTTGGGATTGTCTGTAGTATACTCGCATGTCCATATGCGTTGCTCTTCCAGAATCCAAGAGCGTTTAGTCGGGTGGCACTCCATGCCGCACTAGCTGTGATGTGAAGGTCAATTTGTATAATATGAAGCATTGCATTAAGGGCTTCAGCTGGACACGTCCTCATTGCCCCTGTTATGCCGATGCAAGCTGATCTCTGTACTCTATACAACAGTTTCATGGTGGACGTCTTCCCTGCGACAGGCCACCATACCATTGCTCCATAGCAGAATATTGGTCTGATTATGCTAGTGTACATCCACAGCACCATTTTCGGTCGGAGACCCCACCGGCTTCCGAACATTTTCCGACAAGCGTAGTACGCAACGGTTGCCTCCTGTGCATGGTGCTCTTTGTTACGCTTCCAGGAAAGTTTAAGGTTTAGAATCACGCCCAAATACTTGGCTTGAGTTGACGGTGGAATCTCTATTCCACTTAGCCGAGGAGGATTAAACTTTGGTATCCTGGCCTTCGTGGTAAAAAGCATGACCTGAATTATCCCTAGATTCACTCGAAGACTACTCCCAGTGGTCCAATCGTTAAGTGATTTCAGGGCCCCATTCATGATTTCGCTCAACACGGATGGGAACAAACCAGACACCATTATTACCACGTCATCCGCTTACGGCACGGTTTTGATCCTCATATTCTCTAGTTTCAGTAGTATTTTGTTGATCATGAGTAAGTAGGGGAGAGATGACTCCACCCTGGGGAGTTCCCCTATTCACTCGCTTTGATGACTCGCTGTTTCCCATGGAGGCGTTGATATTTCTGCTCTGTAGCATTGTCACTACCCAACTCTTGAGGAATGTTTCTACGCTTAGATCTTCAAGTGATTCTGCTATAGCTGCTGAGCTTACGTTATTGAATGCACCCTCTATATCCAAGAAGGCCGCGAGGGTATATTGTTTGTATTCCAATGACCTCTCAATAGTTCTGACGACTTCGTGCAGGGCTGTGTCGGTTAAGCGGCCTTTTAGATATGCTTGTTGGCTGCGTGATATTTTGGGCGATCCATCCATCTTCTTGCGGATGTGTGCGTCGATTAGCCCTTCAAGCGTTTTCAGAAGAAACGATGAGAGGCTGATTGATCTGAAATCCTTTGCGCTCTCATGACTCCGTCTCCCCGCCTTGGGAATGAAGACCACTCTTACATGGCTCCAACTCTTTGATAAGAAGTTAAGAGTCAGGCAGAATCGGAACATAATACAGAGCCACGGCCTAATTATGACCTCCGCGCATTGCACCATCTTTGGTATAATACCATCTGGGCCCGGAGATTTATATGGTGAGAAGCTTTGATGGCCCAGGATATTGTCTGGACTGGCTATAGTATTCGAGTATTGGGTTGATAATGTTGGCACCTCCCTGGATGTGTTCTCGCAGCCCGGGAAGACATTGATCATAAAAACCGATTGACGCGTTTCGCTCTTATCCTCAATTTAGTGAAGGTATCTCATTTTGTCACGAATTGTATTACACATCAACCCAAACAAAAAACTCGATCGTCTACGATTTAATAGATAGATCGGGTAAATGTTGAGCTGGAAGTTTTTTACAACGCAAACATTATTTATAAGACAACAAACAGTGGTTGGGGTTCGCCATTAGTAGCGATTTCGAAAGCAGATGAAGGCGAGGGAATATGCGTTGATTATAAGGTCGGCCTAAACCAACAACTTGTTGATACGCGCTATCCTATCAGGAAATTATACCATGTTTTCAATAGTCTCCGGAATTCTAAATATTTTTGCCGCCTTGATTTACATAAAGCGTATCTACATATACCAGTAGACGAAGCCTCAAGCCTGTGCGTTGGTCAAAACGCCAACGTGAAGTCCAAGGAACACCAAATCAACAGCGTAGTCGATCATAAAAAAGAAAACGCAATCCACCACATTTTCGGGATTATGTATAAATAAACTGGCAAGTTTATTTTAAGTGTGCGAGAATTGTTATATTCTGTATTACATACGTATGTATATAGAATCTTCTCCCAATCCTATTCTTAATAGTGCAATCTGGCTACTCAATTACTTCAATATGACAGTTGTCAAATTATAACAAACATCTGTGATCTTCATATTTAATATCCATTCGAAAACAACTAATCAATTCAACAAAACCTAACAAATTATTTTAATAAAGATATTTATTGTTCAACAATCACGAACGTTTATTGTTATTTTAAATCTCGGGGTTATAATACACCGCGTGCTGTTACAACACTTACGTCCAATTTCACAAAAAAAATTAAAGCTAACTGACAGTTAAAAATTATAAATTTCACACAAACTGACACCAAAAACTATTCGTTAGCTCTAACTGTAGAATAACTAGATATGGTGAAATCGGCTGTTAGTGTGTGTTTATAAAAAATACTGTGTGTTATACTTAGTAGGGAGATAAATACTGTTACTTATATTTTGGGCTATAAAATAAAAACTAATCAACGTTTTTGGACCATTTTTTTATATATTTATTGATATGTATTGTATACAAAAAGCTAAGTTTCATTAAAAATGTTCGCCCTTGGCCTTCACGCACGCCTTAAGTCGCATTGGCCAATCATCAATAGCTGTACGCAACTCATGCATTGGAAAATTGGCAACAGTACGAACCTGATCTGTCTTAAGAGAATCAATGTTGCCATTCGAAAACAGCCATTCCATTTGTAATCCAGAGGGTTCAGATCAGGGCTGCCAGAGCACCATTCTTCAGATCATATAAAAGCTGGCAAATTGTTTCGAAGCCAGGTTTGTGTCGTTTTAGCCTTATGAGACCCCTTGTTTACAGAAATGCAAGTCAGTTACCCATCATAAGAGACACCCCACCATACTATGACTGCAGCTGGATGATGACCCTTTTCGACCCTTGGGTTGAATCCATATGCTTCTTTAGATGATCGTGCATAAACCTTATCATTTTGTTTGTTAAATTTTTCCTGTACGGAAAGTCCCAAGTCCCACCAAGTCTTTTTAATAATTGGACTCATGGACTTTTGGGTGATTTTCATCTCACGGGCCATGATTTTCTGTTTCCGGAGAACATTTCGTTGAATTCTTGCTTTGACGGCTTTGATGACTTGCTGTGTCCGAATGGTTCGTGGGCGGCCCGATCGGGGGCGGTCTTTTATATCTCCAGTCTGCTCGAACAATTGTATGCACCTGTAGACGAACATGCGACTAATGCCGAGCAGCCAGAGCGTTTTGAAAATATCGGTTTTTTTTCTTTCCACACTTAAAAAGTGCTATAACTGCGGTACGGTTTTCCTTATCTGACCACTTCATGGTGAAAGTTGACACAATTTCAAATTCACGTAACTAACTAGAAACTAGACTAGCGCTATAGAGGTTAACTTTCAAAAACTTATGATAATAAAAGGGTATGTTAATTTTTATTATTCTAATGGGTATGTTCAATTAAGTAACAATATTGATATGCCTACTAAGTATAGTAAATATGACAAAAGAAACTATGCATATGTGTGTCTACAAAATCCTGAAGTTTTTCTCAATGGATTTGTAGCCAGTGTTGCCAGAAGCTGTCAAAAACACATGCCAAAAAAAGTGAAATTTCCAACAACGAAAAAGTGCTACAAATTTTAGTACTGCGGCACTTTGAGCCCTATATTCATTAAAAAAAAACACAATTTCGTAAACAATACATATTCGAACACCCTTACCCATAGGGATGGGAGTATATATCATTAGCTACGAAAAAAATTGTAACGCATAGAAGAAGTCAGAAGTTGAGCCATGCCCGCCTGTCTGTATAGCTGGCTGGTCAACATGGGAACTGCCGTAAACCTTTAAGGACAACAATGAAATTTTGTCATTGCCTATTAGTTTGGGATTGAAAATAGGTTTTCTCATCAGGGCTTAAAATTGCTGGCTGATTTTCATTACTAAACTGATATACTGACTGTGACTGCGAAAATGATCCGAACAAACTGACTAAAACCGCATACACAAAAAAATTTTGTCTGCGCTTGGTTAGCAGGGGGCAATCGACGTCGTTGTTCAAACTTTCTTTTTTCCTTATACCGCTCAGTCGCAGCTCGCGTTACAATTGTCTGAAGCATTGCGTTACAATTGTCTGGATACATCTGGTAATTTCAGCTTTCCGATGTCTCTGCGTCCGGTTTCGCACGATGTTCGCGCTACTTAATCTTGTGCGAACCTCGTACATCCATTAAAATGGATGAGTGGTACCAAGGGGTCAATTTGGTTCTTTGTTCTTTAAGTATGGGATACCCAAGTAACCTTGTGAATGTTTTTATGCTGGAATATTGTACCGCTTGCGACCATGTTTTTTGCCGCGGCAAACTCACTCACTCTCATACCGTTGTCGGAAGTGTCATCATGTAGACTGAAATTGATTAATCAGTAAACTTGTACTTAACTAGAGAAAATTGGCGAGGTCACTACGCCCTCCCATACTAAAGCTGAGCGATTAACCAAGTTAACCGCTTTAATGAAAGCTGTTTCCGTTTCTTAAACTTAGTAAAATAATTAGACGGTTGAACCGTCTATTGAATTTTGACCAGTACTTTACTGAGGAAAATTCAAATTACTTACTTACTTACTTATCCGGTCTCGGCCAACCCCGGGGGGTCAGGGACCTTACAAAACGAAGATAACATATTTCGCCAACCAGTTCGATCTTTTGCTTTATCTCTCCAGTTGGCAATACCAAGTGTACGCAGGGATTCGTCAACCTGATCCCTCCAGCGGAGTCTTGGTCTTCCTATTTTTCGTCTTCCTTCGAGTTCGGTTTCGAAAACCCTTCGCGCTGGTTCATCTTAATCCATTCTACTGACATGGCCTAGCCAGCGCAATCGCGTTATCTTGATCCGCTTAACTATGTCAATGTCAGGATAAAGCTCATACAGCTCATGATTCATGCGTCGCCGATACTCGCCGTTGTGCACTATAGGGCCATAAATTTTTCGGAGTATTTTTCTCTCGAAGACTCCTACAGATGTTTCGTCTGCTTGCGATAGGACCCAGGATTCTGCGCCATAAAGCAAGACAGGTTGAATGAGAGTCTGGTACAGCTGGACTTTTGTTACTCGAGAGAGGGCTTTATCTCTAAAGTGCTTGCTTAGCCCAAAATAACATCTATTCGCAAGCACAATTCTCCGCTTGATCTCAAGGCTGACGTTGTTGTTTTTGTTCACGGCAGATCCGAGGTATATAAATTCGTCCACTACCTCGAAGTTATAACGGTTATCAACGTTCACGCTTTGGTCTAATCGTGTGGAGGCCCTGTTCGTTGAAACCATTAATTTTGTCTTGTCCTCATTCACCGTCAGACCCACTTTTGCTGACTCCTTCTCAATTCTCGAAAAAACCGCAGTAACTTCTCTAGTTGTGCGCCCAATGATATCTATATCATCAGCATACGCGAGCAGCATGTGACTTTTGCTGCTGATGGTTTTATTCATATTGACTGCAGCTTTTCTCATAATGATCTCCATTAAGATGTTAAAGAGATCGCACGATAGGGTGTCGCCTTGCCTGAGGCCTCGCTTAGTTTCGAAAGGTTCGGTAAGATCCTTACCAACTTTCACTGCGGATTTGGTGTTCGTCAAGGTCATCCTGCAAAGGCGTATGAGTTTTGCAGGAATACCAAGCTCAGACATTGCTTCCTAGAGTTTCTCCCGTATGATAGTCCGATACGGGAGAAACTCTAGGCCGCTTTATAATCGATAAATAGATGATAGGTGTCGATTTGTTTTTCGTGTGTCTTCTCCAGGATTTGGCGTAGCGTGAAAATCTGGTCAGTTGTCGATTTTCCAGGCCTAAAGCCACACTGGTATTGTCCAATCAGGTCAGCGATAATTGGTTTTAGTCTTTCGCACATTATACTTGATAGAACCTTATATGCTATGGATAAAAGGCTTATTCCACGGTAGTTGGCACAAATACTCGGGTCACCTTTTTTAAATATGGGACATAGTACACTGAGACTCCAATCGCCGGGCATGCATTCATCTAACCAAATTTTGCTAATGAGCTGATGCATGCACCTTATCAGCTCAACGCCGCCAGCCTTGAACAGCTCCGCCGGTAATCCATCGGCTCCTGCGGTTTTGTTGTTCTTAAGCCGGGCAATAGCTGTTCTGACCTCGTCTTGGTTATGAGGGGGGCAATGGACGTCGTCGTCCATATTGTGATCGATTGTCCCATCGTCATCGGATATCTCAGGTACTAGTAGCGCGGAGAAATGCTCTCTCCATATTCCCAACATGCTCTGCACATTTGCGACGAGATTTCCGTCCTTGTCTTTACAGAAGGGGGGCCCTGAACCATGTCCATTAGTTCCGTTTTTAACTTTTCGGTAGAATTTTCGGGCTTCGTTCTTCCTTCTGTATGTCTCAATTTTCTCACTCTCGCGCTTTCTCCACTGCCGTTTCTTACGCCTAAAGAGACGGTTTACCTCCTTTCTCTTATCCCTATACCGCTCAGTTGCAGCTCGCGTTGCAATTGACTGAAGCATTACCATACGTGCAGCGATCTTTTCGTCATTTGCTATGCGACACTCTTCATCGTACCACGGTTTATTGCGAAGCGGTTTTTTGAAACCAAGTACGGTTATTGCGGCAGTTTTTATAGAGTCGGAAATGGGTTTCCACTGCGCATCAGGATCGTCATCGGGAGGGGGTGGGTTCTGTGCCAAAAGTTGCGAGAGCTTCCTTGAGTAGGATGTGGCTACCTCTGGTAATTGCAGCTTTCCGATGTCCAGCTTCCTCTGCGTTTGGTTTCGTACGATTTTCGCTCTACTTAATCTTGTGCGAATCTTTGCTGCTACCAGGTAGTGATCAGAATCGATGTTAGCTCCTCTGATCACTCGTACGTCCATTACACTGGATGAGTGCCTTCCATCAATTACCACGTGATCAATTTGGTTCTTAGTTCTTTGATCAGGGGATACCCAAGTAGCCTTGTGGATGTCTCTATGCTGGAATCTTGTGCCACTAATGACCATGTTTTTTGCCGCGGCAAAGTCAATCAGTCTCATACCGTTGTCGGAACTGTCAGCATGAAGACTGAAATTGCCAATAGTTGGATTAAACACATTCTCCCTTCCTACTTTGGCATTAAAATCTCCTAGTACAATCTTAATGTCATGGCCAGGGCAGCGGTCATACGTTTCCTCTAGGAGCTCATAGAATATGTCTTTGGCATCATCATCTTTCTCTTCTGTCGGGGCATGTACACAAATTAGGGAAATATAAAAATATTTCGCTTTTATGCGGATTGTGGCTATTCGTTCACTCACAGGATTGAACCTAGAGACTAGATGTCGCAGTCTTTTGCCAACTACAAATCCACAACCAAATTCATGTTTTTTTTTCATGGCAACTGTAGTATATATCGCAGTTTCTTTTTCTTGTGCAGTCATGTCCTGTCCATCGCATTTCCTGGATACTTGCACCGGATCTATATAGAGTTCTTACATTCCAAGTGCATATCCGTAAATCGTGGTCCTTATAACATTTGCGGGGGTCGTCAACAAATAGGGGTTGTTTATGTTTTCTGTTTCGTTTTTGTATTTTCACTGCCATTATGAACTGTGGCGGGAGGCAAACCCAGCCCAAATTTGTTTTAATTTTTGTTTTTAGTGTCATGTTCTCCGTACATCAAATTTCAAGAAATTTCTAATAAAAGTCTAGACCAATACACTTTACAGTAAAGGATTTTTTAAATGCCAACTTACGTCCATATTTGACATCCACACCCGTGATAATTCTACATATGTTATAATTCCTGGTTGAAAATGCAAATTATCGACAAAAATGCTAAAAATTAAGCAAGAAAAGTCAAAAGATATCAAAAGTTTCCCAAAAAAGTGCTAAAAAGCATTTAGCATGTTATTTCAGAAAAAAAGTGCAGAAGCCAAAAAAAAGAATCTAGAATTGCACTTACAGTGCCTAACTGGCAACACTGTAGCTGATCGTTTATCATCGTAATCACACGAATAAACCTATAGTGTACCAGAGAATGTCGATAAGTACCATTTAGAATACACTTACAAGTATTATTCGCAAAACAAATACAAATACATACAAGTAATAGACGAAACGCATACAATACTCTACATATTTATGCCAACGATAACTTAAGTAGCTACAAGTGCTAACATTCGATGGGTAGTACATAAGTACAATTGCGAGTTAGGGTTGTTGTTGAGCGCTTGTTAAACGAAAGTAAACGAAAACACTTGTGTGTGTTAGGTTATACAGAAGTATACAAAATCACTTGTGTGTGTTAGGTTATACAGAAGTATACAAAAACACTTGTGTCTGTTAGGTACTTAATACCCACTGGGTATGAGTAAAAAATTGGTTGCTGTGTAAAGGAACGCTGTTGTACGGTGAAATTATGTGGAAATATGTATGTATGTATATACATTTACAAAGTGTGGAAAAGTGAATAATAGAACTAGAAAATATTGAAAATTAGCGCACTGGTTTTTAATTAACATTTGAATATTGGGGCTTATGCAACAAGACCTGGCAATGCATTGTTTTGACGTAGTTTAGTGGCCTTATTAAAAAATCGACAACAAAAATTAATCTCATTCTGGTCCTCAAACAAAATAAAATTGAATTAAAAAATTATTATTTTCGATGGGTTTGGTATTAAGGACCATTCAAGCCATTCAACATTTCTCAGTTTCTCACTAAATCAACTGCATTTTTCCGTTTCCACAGCACTTGCTGTATACTTATAAGTACTTGTGTGTACCCATACTTATAACACGACTCTGTATACAAATTATGAAAAAATACTTCAGTACATGTGTGTACAATCTTCTTTAGATGTATTCTGGCGAAGAGAGCGAATAGGAGTGGATGTGTAGAGAAAATGTTCCTTATAAGTATAGAGTACACACATAAATTGTACAAAGCAAATATGTGGTGGTATGTATTCTGCGTGTTAAAAATTTGGGTACACAAGAATGAAAATTCTGCGTACGTACTTGGGTATACTTTTGCAACGAGTACTTATTGCTATTCTCTGTAGTGTACGTGTGTAAACTTCGCAGTAGCAGCATATTTTTGCCTGGTTTAGTTGGACACAAAGACAGGCCATTTGATATGTCGAGTTTTTGGGGCTCTCTATCTTAGCTGTTGTTGCTATTGCAGATACATTGGTGTCGGAGGTGGTGGAAAACGATGTTTTAAAGATGGCGTTTTCAGATATTATATATCATTATATGAAAGCTGGAAGATGGCGCTCAGGTATTTAGCTGTTGTTATTGTTGATACATTGGTGTCAGGGGTGATGGATAACGTTTTTTATGAAGACATTTTTCAGAGATAATTTGAGCATGTTTTTTATTTTTTTATGCAACTGTTCTTTCCCATCGTTAATTTAAGATTTACGTATTAGCCCGGTATTCAGTTTTTATGCAATTTTCGTTGCTATGAGAAGTACGTATCTAAGTATATAAAATATAACGAAAATTTCATGAACTGAAAATTTCGCTCACTTTTCATTTATTTGATACTCAGCAAAAATTTCGTAGGCAAAATCAAGTACAGGGAAACAAACAAACACGAAAACAATTGTTTGCTAATTGTTTGAGACCGGAATTTTGACATTTCGATCATTTTAACAATCAAAAGTAACACATGTATTAAAAATAAAACGGAGTGCTTAGAGGTATTATAAATTAAATATTTACAAGTCATCTCAAAGATAGGTGGTTTTCCGTTTAGAGATAAATGGCAACATTTCGTACGAAAATTTCGCAAGAACTGAATACGGGGCTTTAAAAGCTAATTTTGTAGATTTGTAAAGTGAATTTAAAACTATTTCATAAAATTTTGTACGTATAATTCATGAAATAGTAGTGATTCTTCGAATATTCAATAAGTGAAAGACATTATATTACTGCATCATTATTGTTCCAGAAAAATGTCACCAAATCGAAAAAACATTGGTCGTCTCACAAAAAAATGCTAAACGCAAGAGTCCAAAGAAGTGGACTATATATCGAAAGATCGTCACGACGACGCCGATCAAGGAACACTTAACCGCATTGCATTTCAGTATCATTGCTGCATCCAGTTGTTGTTGTTGATGATATGAATAAAGTTTGCAAACACTGGAAAGTATTGAAGTTCCAAAATGAAGCACCTGTAATATGTTGTCCGATAGTCATCAAATTGCGAAAATTGGGTAACACGCACGAAAACTTATTCCTCCAACAATTTGAATTACGCAACATCATACTACATCGTCGAAACAATCATCTAATACGTGGTGCAGAAGCTCATAGTATAAAAGTCAATTTTGAATTGGCATTGCATTTGTTGTTACTGATTTCATGTTACATATTTATTTATTATAAATATTATTATAAATATTTGAAAACCAAAATAGGAATAATTTTAAAAAAATATATTAATATTAATCAGAAAATTTAATTCATCCTACTTTATTTAATAAATAAATTAACAAACTTAAATGATATTTACGATTTTTTTCTTCTAACAATGTTGTGTTGTAACTTGCAAGGGGAGTAAAAATCAGTTTTTGTCATTGGAATATCGACAAAAGGTTATTTTTTTCGGTCAGTTGTATGGAATAATAATATTTGGATATAGAGTAATTCCATGGGAAGTCATCACACAAATTTTGGCTCTTCTCTCCATTTTGATGAAATTTTCAGAACATGTACTTGGAAGTGCGCAGAAGAAGAATCAATTTTTTTTTCATATATGTAAAAACTTGAATTGTGACCGTATGAAAATTGTGGTCATTTTTTTTTAAAAATCTTCTAACTTTTGACTGAGTTGAGGAATTGCAAATTGGTTTTTGGTAATAATTTGCTAAGAGATTCTTCTATTTAAAATGCTACTATAAGATTTTTTTAATTTTTTTTTTTAGAAAAATCTAGAATAAAAATTAAAACTGAATTTTAAGAAAAAATATACCTTCAAATTTTTCAGTTTTTTTTTCCATAGTAGATAATATTGTAACTGAACCCCCCTGTTAGTTTCATGATGGTGTCTCTTCAACTTATTGAGAAAATAAATAAATAGATGAATGAGTAATTTAAAATTATTTTATTTAAGATTATGAAATGTCGAAGAAATTTGAAAAAATTTATAAGTTCATGATTTTTGATGGTTTTGGGTTGTCTACAGCATTGGAGAAACTTTTTGCAATAATTTCAGTTTTTGAAAACGGAATAAATGCGTGATATTTTTGGGTGCCAGGAAAGGTAATTGAGCTTTCAAATCGTTGCTTTAATATGACTTCTTCTTCAAAGTATCCTTCATGTGTACAAAACTCTACATGAATTTTCTCCAAACCTCTTGCAAATAGGAACAAATCATGAGCGTTCAGAATTTGATTTTCTAATGGCCTTTGTAGACTTGCCATTGCGGCTGCTCTTTTTAGGGCACCTCCTACTCCATCGCATGGTCCCTTACCATGAGATGTCGCAAAGAAGTGCCACTCTGCATCACATTTGAAGTCGAAATAGCGGTGGGTTAGGTTAACAAAGTTTTTTCTATTTTTGTACTGGGCTGCCGATCCGTCTGAAAAATATATAATTTTTTTTAATTTTTCTGTTTTCCGTTCTCTTAAAAACTGTATTAATTTCCTTTGAAATATATGTACAGATACTGAATTATGTTCTAGAATTTCAGTTATAATAGCGAAACTAATATGATCTGTGTCATTTCTTGAATTTTTGTAATAAGCTACAAAAGGGTGAATGGTTGCTTGATTGTTTGTCCAGTGGTAGCTTTGCGTAGAATCTTGAACAATAAATGAATAATTTTCAGCGAAATCGCAAATAATTAAAAATTCTCCTTCAGTTAAATTGTTTTTAACATAATCAAGATATTTATTTTGCTCTCTTGCAATGAAGCTGTGCAGGATTAGTTTTCGTTGGTGTTGTGCAAGATATTCAGTAAATTCATCTGCTGGTTTTCGGACGGTTAGTAAGTTGGAACGATCAGTTTGAACCCATTGTTTAAAGGTGATAGTTCTCAACTGGTTTTTGGAGTAAGCTTTCTGTAAGCTGAATTTCAATTTAGAATCTCCTGGACAATATGTGCAAGCACCAAGATAGCAGTCTATATTGGGTGGATTACATATGCATTGCGCAATCCAGTGAAGATATGTAGGAAATTCTCAGCATTCTTTTTCGGCAACATATTTTATTTCTCCACCTGTAAACATTAATTTTATGTTTTGGTGCAGCGCACAGACGCAAACTGTGTGGGAACCACTTCCGCCAGCTAAGATGCATTCCTTTGGTCTGAGTTCGGCAAATTTCGAAAATCCTACTTTTTTATCTGGATACGCATCTTTGAAAGATTTATGTAGTTCCTTAAGGTTACACAAAATAAATCTTTTTTGTTCTCTCACTTTTTCACCGGTATTTTTTGAGACGCTTACAAAATCTTTTTTGCCGGGCATGACACGACTGTTAATGTCGCGTTTGTAAAAATTCTCGACCAACACTTTTGTTTCTGTAGAAAAAATATTACATTGTTTTGGTAGAAAAGTTGTCAAAAATTTGTTGTACCAAATAGTTTTTTCGCATTGCGAGCCATGCGATTAGAAGATCCAAATGTGTTTGAAATTTTTTTATAGACCAATTTTTGGGTATGGTTATTAAAATTTTAAGCTGCAAACTCCTGTCAGAACTGTCAGAAATTTTCCCTTTAACTTTATCAAAATAGCCTTTCTTTTTAATAGAGATAATATAACAGTTTCCAAAATCAATTGGCGGTTCATCCAAAACACTCAAAACTTTATTTAGGTAACAAAATGCAGCTTCTTTCTCAGCAGAAACATTCACAAAATTTTCTATTTTGTCGTCACTATCTTCTTCATCTTCGGAGTTTTGCTCTTTTTCATCCTCGCTGTTTTGGTTGTTGGTACTTGACTCTTTTTCATCACCGATAGTTACCTCTTTTTCATTTTCGCTGTTTTGCCCAGATTGTTCTTGAAACACAATTGATTTTTTTTCTGTTCAATAATATTCTACAATTAGTGCAGATGTATCTATCCCTCTCCAGATTAGAAAAGGATTCCAGTAGATCTTGTGGAATATTTCGGAGGTTTTTTTAAAAATATTTATGCTTGGGTTTCCGCAAAGGATTGCAACAAATCTTTTGGAATGGCATCACAACAGTACAAGTATTTTTATGTCTCCTTAAAACGACGGACTTAATGTGCTGGTTGGTCGCAACGAACTTTTAAATCAAACTGCGAAGCAGTGCGGTTTATTTTTCGAAATTAGCAAAACAATAATTTTCAAAGCCTACTCTCTTAAAATTTTTTAATTTCGTAGCATTTATTATTAGAAGTTTAATTGGCAAAAATCAAACAAAAAAAATTATTTTTTTTACATTTCTCTTTCATCTATTTATTTATTTTCTCAATAAGTTGAAGAGACACCATCATGAAACTAACAGGGGGGTTCAGTTACAATATTATCTACTATGGAAAAAAAAACTGAAAAATTTGAAGGTATATTTTTTTTTAAAATTCAGTTTTAATTTTTATTCTAGATTTTTCTAAAAAAAAAAAAAAAATTTAAAAAATCTTATAGTAGTATTTTAAATAGAAGAATCTCTTAGCAAATTATTACCAAAAACAAATTTGCAATTCCTCAACTCAGTCAAAAGTTAGAAGATTTAAAAAAAAAAAATGACCACAATTTTCATACGGTAACAATTCAAGTTTTTACATATATAAAAAAAAAAATTGATTCTTCTTCTGCGCACTTCCAAGTACATGTTCTGAAAATTTCATCAAAATAGGAGAGAAGAGCCAAAATTTGTGTGATCACTTCCCATGGAATTACTCTATAGCTATATTTATGTTTTGATTTTTTTTATAAGAATTGGCGCTGCAGAAGAACTTATACACATCAAAAACATTTGTATGTTTCCATCTCGGCCCCAAATTGGTCGGGATACATTATTAATTTTTTGGCTTTTACTTTTGGGAAATGAAGTATGCATGATCCAATTTCTTGTGGACCTCTTGAAGCTACTGATTCATTCCACGTATACATCTCCGTATCTCCCGTATGCATCCCCCTTTGCCAGATTATGAACTCCAATGCAGTAAATCCATAGCTGTCGTTTGTACTATCATGTATCTATTTGATAACTGCGAAGTGGCTAGAGTCTTCATAGGGTCGAAAGAGATTGTAGTGACCATTATTTTTGACAAACTCAGAATCAAACTTCATATCATTTCTTGCATCCTCAGCTTTCGTCTGCATCTCGCATCCTCAGCATTTTCTTTAATTAAATCTTGTTTTATTTGATTATCTTCACAGGCCCGTATTTTTATTTTATCTGAATCACAAGTTTGTGTGGATTATAGCCCACTGTTGCAGTTTGCACTTTAAAACAACCGCTGATGTAAATATGTGGCTAGATCTATCTATACGGTCTGCCAGGAATCATGAAGATGTATTTGGCAAAACTTCTCTTAAAAAACTATATTTCTATTAATAGAGATATAAAGTAGACATGGGACTGTCCATGGAGGTGGAAAGTTTCTGATTGCCTTTCACTTGGGAGTGGCCAGAAATGATTCCTTCATTGGGCAGTCCAAGCAGCTCACTACTTCCACGCAGTATGTCCTGGGCAATGGCTTTTCGGAAACCTCCGTTAGCTAGCTAGAGTGAGAATGCGAAACAAATGAACAGCAAATCAGGTTTAGTAGGTGACTGATGTCACTGAAGCTCATCAAACAATCGGGCATAGTATTTTGTCCTTAGAAGGCGGATGAGCCAAACATACGGGCCAACGGCGGATAAAAAACCAAAAGAAGAAAATCCAGGTTCGACATATCGCATCCTGGTCAGCATCTGATCCATAATGAGCGCCTGCAATCAAATATTCTGGCAGTAGGTAAAATGCAAAAACCCGGTGGACTGGGTTTGCCTCCCGCCACCGTTCATAATGGCAGTGAAACGAACAAGAAAACATAAACAACCCCTATTTGTTGACGACCTCCGCAAACGTTATAAGGACCACGATTTGCGGATATGCACTTGGAATGTAAGAACTCTATATAGATCCGGTGCAAGTGCCCTCGAAAGTTATAAGGCTGACATTACCGCTATCCAGGAAATGCGATGGACAGGACATGGCTGCACAAGAAAAAGAAACTGCGATATATACTACAGTTGCCATGAAAAAAAACATGCATTTGGTTGCGCATTTGTAGTTGGCAAAAGACTGCGACATCTAGTCTCTAGGTTCAATCCGGTGAGTGAACGTATAGCCACAATCCGCATAAAAGCGAAATAACGGATTTTTCAACAGAGACGCTACAAAAGTAAATCGATAGGGACAGCAAACGACGCCATATTTTTTTCCGCTCTTTTGACATTTCTCTTCAGTAGGTTTTTTTTTTTCATCATGGAAAGATATACGAGCCAACAACGAGTCGAAATTATTAAAATTAACTACCGAAATTTGGAGTCAGTGGCCTCAACTTTAAGAGCGCTACGTCCAATTTATGGTCGTCATAATCGTCCTACCAGATCAACAATTGAGCGTCTAGTGGAAAAATTTGAATCCACAGGCACAGTACAAAATGTTCCCGTGCCAGTGAGACAAAGAAGTGCCCGTAGTGTCGAGAATATTGCTGCCGCTGAGGCTTCAGTTCAAGAAAGCCCAAATGTGTCTCTCACACGTCGTTCTCAAGCGTTGGGCATCTCTGTGACGTCGTTGTGGCGAATTTTGCGAAAAGATCTTGGCTTACATCCTTACAAGATCAAATTGACGCAAGAACTGAAGCCGCTTGACCACCATAAGCGTCGTATGTTCGCGAATTGGGCTGAGCAACAACTTGAAAATGATTCGGATTTTCATCGGAAAATCATCTTCAGCGAGGAGGCTCATTTCTGGCTGAATGGCTTCGTCAATAAGCAAAATGTGCGTTATTGGTCGGACAGCAATCCACACGTAATCCATGAGTCATCATTGCATCCCGAAAAAATTACGGTTTGGTGCGGTTTATAGGCCGGCGGCGTCATTGGGCCGGCGCATTACTCAATGATAACCGAATATTTTTGGCGCCAATTGGATAATATGGACTTGGAGGACATGTGGTTCCAACAGGACGGCGCCACAAGCCACACAGCGAATGCCACAATCAATTTATTGGAAACCAAGTTTGGTGAACGTGTTATCTCACGAAATGGCCCAGTCGATTGGCCGCCTCGGTCGTGCGATTTAACGCCGTTAGATTATTTCCCGTGGGGCTACGTCAAGTCTATGGTCTATGCCAACAAGCCAGCGATTAACAAACTTCGTACGAATTTGCAGCAGTATCGGCCGATTTATGTTTGAAAACCGTCGAAAATTGGGTTTAGCGTCTGGACTTCTGCAAGCGTGCCCGTTGTGGCCATGCAAAAGAAATCGAGTTCCATACATAATGGCATCGAACGTACTTTCACAGGAATAAAGAATTTCATTGGTATGTAAAACCGGTTTTGTTTTATTTAAAAAAAACTTTTGTAGCGCTCTTATTGAAAACCCGTTATTTTTATATTTCCCTAATTTGTGTGCATGCCGCGACAGAAGAGAAAGATGATGATGCCAAAAACATATTCTATGAGCTCCTAGAGGAAACGTATGACCGCTGCTCTGGCCATGACATTAAGATTGTACTAGGAGATTTTAATGCCAAAGTAGGAAGGGAGAATGTGTTTAATCCAACTATTGGCAATTTCAGTCTACATGTTGACAGTTCCAACAACGGTATGAGACTGATTGACTTTGCCGCGGCAAAAAACATGGTCATTAGTGGTACAAGATTCCAGCATAAAGACATCAACAAGGATGATCACTACCTGGTAGCAGCAAAGGTTCGCACAAGATTAAGTAGAGCGAAAATAGTACGAAACCAGACGCAGAGGAAGCTGGACATCGGAAAGCTGCAATTACCAGAGGTAGCCACAACCTACTCAAGGAAGCTCTCGCAACTCTTGGCACAGAACCCACCCCCTCCCGATCACGATCCTGATGCGCAGTGGAAACCCATTTCCGACTCTATAAAAACTGCCGCAACAACCGTACTTGGTTTCGAAAAACCGCTTCGCAATAAACCGTGGTACGATGAAGTGTCGCATTGCAAATGACGAAAAGAACGCTGCACGTATGGTAATGCTTCAGTCAATTGCAACGCGAGCTGCGACTGAGCGGTATAGGGAGAAAAGAAAGGAGGTAAACCGTCTCTTTAGACGTAAGAAACGGCAGTGGAGAAAGCGCGAGAGTGAGAAAATTGAGTCATACAGAAGGAAGAAAGAAGCCCGAAAATTCTACCAAAATGTGAAAAACGGAACTAATGGACATGGTTCAGGGCCTCCCTTCTGTAAAGACAAGGACGGAAATCTCGTCGCAGATGTGCAGAGCATGTTGGGAATATGGAGAGATCATTTCTCCGCGCTACTAGTACTTGAGATATCCAATGACGATGGGACAATCGATCACAATATGGACGACGACGTCGATTGCCCCCCACCTAACCAAGACGAGGTCAGAACAGCTATTGCCCGGCTTAAGAACAAAGCCGCGGGAGCCGATGGATTACCGGCGGAGCTGTTTAAGGCTGGCGGTTATCAAAATTTGGTTAGATGAATGCATGCCCGGCGATTGGAGTCTCAATGTACTATGTCCCATATTTAAAAAAGGTGACCCGAGTATATGTGCCAACTACCGTGGAATAAGCCATTTATCCATAGCATATAAGGTTCTATCAAGTATAATGTGCGAAAGACTAAAACCAGTTATCGCTGACCTGATTGGACCATACCAGTGTGGCTTTAGGCCTGGAAAATCGACAACTGACCAGATTTTCACGCTACGCCAAATCCTGGAGAAGACACACGAAAAACAAATCGACACCTATCATCTATTTATCGATTATAAGGCGGCCTTCGATAGTCCGATACGGGAGAAACTCTATGAAGCAATGTCTGAGCTTGGTATTTCTGCAAAACTCATACGCCTTTGCAGGATGACCTTGACGAACACCAAATCCGCAGAGAAAGTTGGTAAGGATCTTACCGAACCTTTCGAAACTAAGCGAGGCCTCAGGCAAGGCGACACCCTATCGTGCGATCTCTTTAACATCTTAATGGAGATCATTATGAGAAAAGCTGCAGTCAATATGAATAAAACCATCAGCAGCAAAAGTCACATGCTGCTCGCGTATGCTGATGATATAGATATCATTGGGCGGACAATTAGAGAAGTTACTGCGGTGTTTTCGAGAATTGAGAAGGAGTCAGCAAAAGTGGGTCTGACGGTAAATGAGGACACGACAAAATTAATGGTTTCAACGAACAGGGCCTCCACGCGATTAGACAAAAGCGTGAACGTTGATAACCGTTATAACTTCGAGGTAGTGGACGAATTTATATACCTCGGATCTGCCGTGAACAGAAACAACAACGTCAGCCTTGAGATCAAGAGGAGAATTGTGCTTGCGAATAGATGTTATTTTGGGCTAAGCAAGCACTTTAGAGATAAAGCCCTCTCTCGAGTAACAAAAGTCTAGCTGTACCAGACTCTCATTCAACCTGTTTTGCTTTATGGCTCAGAATCCTGGGTCCTATCGCAAGCAGACGAAACATCTGTAGGAGTCTTCGAGAGAAAAATACTCCGAAAAATTTATGGCCCTATAGTGCACAACGGCGAGTATCGGCGACGCATGAACCATGAGCTGTATGGGCTTTATCCTGACATTTACATAGTTAAGCGAATCAAGATAACGCGATTGCGCTGGCTAGGCCATGTCAGTAGAATGGATGAAGACGAACCAGCACGAAGGGTTTTCGAAACCGAACTCGAAGGAAGACGAAAAATAGGAAGACCAAGACTCCGCTGGAGGGATCAGGTTGACGAATCCCTGCGTACACTTGGTATTGCCAACTGGGGAAATAAAGCAAAAGATCGAACTGGTTGGCGAAATATGTTATCTTCGTTTTGTAAGGTCCGTGACCCCCGGGGTTGTCCGAGACCGGATAAGTAAGTAAGTAAAGTAGAATGGTCTTGAGCTTGAATAATGAAATTAAAATATATATTTTGCTAACTGCAAAAAGGTCAAAGTGCTGACACATAGCGAATCACTTTTGTATTTATTCAACATTGATTTTTATCGTTAGAAAATTTTTTGTAGTTATCAAGAATGAGTCTAATTCAATTTTTTTGTTCTTTCGAGTTAGACCACTAATGCTCTAGCGCTTCATATGTCACTTGCATAGTCGATATCATGCAAGTGTTCCAAACTGTGCTTCTACATTGGTTCCATTCCAATACCTCATCCATAAGTGGAAGAAATAATGCGGGGCACAAGACGCATCCTTGTCTAAATCCCGCAGATGTGGTGAAAAATGTCTTTCCATTAAAACGAACTTTATATGATGCATCTCTTTACAGTTCCGGAATCATGGATACTATGTTCTCTGGCCTTTATCAAAATAATAACACCACGAAAAACAAGGTGTTTTAAACTTATATATGAAAACAAAGGTGGGCTATCCCACATTGAGAACGAACTGAGATAATGGGGGTTTTAGTTAAGGCAACTCCAAGGGTAATTTGTTTTATTTTCCGGGAAAGTGGGAAAAATAAATGAATTTCCGGGATCTCGGGAATTCCCGTTTAAAATTCGAGTCGCATATTTTATAACTTTTTTCGATTTCTTTAGGTCACTTTTGTACCACAAGAAAGAACAAACGTAGTTTTGTGAATTGCAATGTCTTACGAAATATAATATTTGGTGCATCTAACGAGGATGTACATTAGACAGACAGTACCTAAAAAAAAGTTCGCCGTGCATCTTCGAAAAATAAGTATTATTGCAGGTCAGTTTCAAAAATTTTTGTTTTGTTTTTACCGAGCTTACAGGTCGCGACTTTAAACTTTTCTTTATATCTTCTTAATTTACAGTCGGATCTTTAAGTGTGATATATGGATGTTTTTGTCTTGAGACCAATTTTTCTGCGTCAAAAGTTATTGACCTCAAGTACCCTCTTCTAGTTCTTACCCATCATATCTCAGTTGCTACTACCCTAATGTACCACTGTAATATCGAAAGAACCGATAAATAAATATATCAAATTTTTTTTAGTAAAATGTTGATATAAATTTAAGAGTATGCTTAGATACATTCCAAGATACATCGCCGAAACGAAAATGACTCCATTAACCGGAAAATTTTCGTCGCTGCGACGAATATGTTTCTCTACTATGATGAATATGGCCCATCGTTTCCATTAACATGTTTCATTGTTGTAAGAAACTAGGTTGTAAATTTTATCATCCACATATGAATGATGTATAAACTAAAGAGCTGCATGAATGTTTTGTTTTTCTGTCTATTGAGAATGAATCGAAAACAACTCTAATTGAGAATACATCTAACGAGCGAAACAAATGTATACTTCATTCGCTGTGGGGCAACCAATCGAAACGAAACACGCATTCTCAAAAAACCAATGCAAACTATACTTTACTTGATTTAGAGAATGGAAACATGAGAGAATGGAGACATGAGAGTATGGAGACATGAGAGTAATGAGAGTAATGAAACATGAGAGATCGAATAGAATAGTACATCACACTAGTGGTCGTTTGTTTCGATAATAAAAGCAAAACAAACGAAACATGCATTTTGTTCCGAGAATGAAAAACGAAACACACAATCACTCTCATCTTTCCAAATTATTATGGAGACATTCGAATGCTTTGATTTTTGTTTGTGTGCGATGTTGGTTTCAACTTTGTCGATTGCAGTTGTCATTTGCATAATTTGGGGGTTTCCATAAATACAATTTACAATTTTTGCTAAAAAAAAAAATAAATATTCGTTATATAAAGATTGAAAACACTTCAACTTTGAAGTTACGGCCGCAAACATATGAATCAAAACAGAAATCAAATTTTCATTTCATTTGATTGTAAATCCAATATTTTCAGTTAAAAAATGTTCAAATGGTAGAACAACAACATATTTACAAATTTAACTTAAATCATGGCAATCCATTTTTTAATATCCTTCTTTCACAAACGACGAACACTAACTATCGGATTTACGGGAATGTTTTCTTTGTTTCGCTTTTTAAAACGAAACAAACAAAACATTTCCTTATTCTCCATCGCACACAGACAAAAATCAAAACATTCGAATGTGTCCATAATAATTTGGAAAGATGAGAGTGATTGTGTGTTTCGTTTCTCATTCTCGGAAAAAAATTCATGTTTCGTTTGTTTCGCTTTTTTGAACGAAACAAACGACCACTAGAGTGATGTGCTATTCCATTCGATCTCTCATGTTTCATTACTCTCATGTCTCCATACTCTCATGTCTCCATTCTCTCATGTTTCCATTCTCTAACAACAACAAACATTTTTGGAGTTCGATTGCTCGTTTCGCTTCTACAAATGCGAATAGGAAGACTGTTTACAAATTTGAGAATGTGTTGAACAGCGTTCCAAGCATACTCGTGCAGATCTTTAGTACAAACTACCATTAAAATAAAGCACCCTTCTTTTGCCCATTTTACCACTTTGCTTTTTCGTGGCAAAATTACTTAAGTTTCTGGCAATTTGACGTTTCCGTGGATGGTTTCCCATTACATTCCATGAAGGAACTGGGGAGAGCTTCTCACAACCAGTGAGCTGTGCGGATCTACAGTTTTACACCGGCTCCGAACGGTATTTTTGAGAAGCTTTGTTGCATTGTTGCATAGTAAAAAAAAATTTTTAGAATTGGCTGCTTGAAAGGAACGGATGACGTTTTTCTTCTTCCGGTACCCACTGACTCAAAACTATCACACACTACTGAGTACTGAAAATCAAATGGATGATCAACATCGTGTGTCAGACGAAGTATTTTCAATCGCTCAAGTTCTTTGTTCGGCATGCTCACCTTTCTATTGTATCTGTGGTCACAAACTAACAGCCTAAGTCGATTCTAAAATTGTTCAGGGAGAACAGTTTAAAGTTTAATATCTTTACTGTAAATCAGTACCTCGATTCTGTAGTTCTCGAATCGAAAAAGTTTTCACATAAAACATGTGAATTGAAACAAAAACGCTAGGAATCGGTACAAAAAATCGTTTCTCACATGTGACTGTGTCTACAACGTTTGTTTTGCGAAAACTTTCTGTGACGTACAGCTTTTTTCATTCTTATTGGAAAAATGCGAGAAAATCTGTTTCTAAAAAGTAGTGAGTCGAAAAAATTAAAATGTGAAACGTCAAAAATACTCACAAATTAAAACGGTGCGAGATTTTGATATTGCTTCTACAAAAAGGTTTTTTAAGAAATTAAAACTTATTTTTTAAGTGGAGAAGAGAAGAACTATATCTTTTCTGTTATGTATATCAATTAATTTTTCCAAAATATTACAGAAAAATCAAGAAAGTAAAAATAAAATGCAGGTGAATACATGTCCATACTTCTTTTTGTTATTCTTTTTCACGCTAGTTTATTTTGTTTGTTTATATTTTTTTCTTACTTGACGACAGCTTTCTTGGAATATTCCAATCAAAACTTCATCAGTGTTGCCTCTTTTCGCATTGATATACAGAAACACTTTTTACTCACAAATCGAGAAACGATGGAATTTTTTGTTTCATGCTTAATGTGAAAACTTTTTCGATTCGAGAACTACAGAAAAGAGGTACAGGAGTCGCAGTTTTTGCGATAACTTTGTTACAGATAACAAGGAAACGAATTCTTTTACTTACTTCTTAACAAAAAAGAGTTGCTTATTTGAGCACGGTGACTTCTCAAATTTTTTTTCCAATTTTGTCCCAACTCGAGTTAGGCTGTTATTGTTTCTGACCACAGATATATAGAAAAGGATGTATGTATGTATGTTACGAATGGACTCGAAAACGGCTGGACCGATTTTGATGAAATTTTCAGACAATATTCAGAATCATCTAGCGGGTGAGATAGGCTATACAGCCAGGGTGAAAGTGGACGGTGCCACGCCCCTTTTCAAAAATCGTTTGAAGGCTTTTCTAATAGACCCATTGTTATGAAAATTGCACAATGAGGTACTGATGACCTGCTGATAGTACTTGGCTATGCATGACAGTGATTGGATAAAGGGGTGTGGCACCACCCATACAACTTGAAATTTAAAATGGCTATAGCTCATGAACTGTCAGCGATATGAAGATGAGATTTGGTATATATGTTGTTGGAACAGTAAGAATTACAGCCAGGGCGGAAGAGGGCGGTGTCACGCCCACTTTGAAAGAAACCGATACAACAGCCATAACTATAGTTTGAAACGTAATGGAACAAGAAATTTGTACAAAAACTTTGAAGGCAAAACGCAGTTTGCCGGGTCCAGAGAGTATGTTATAGAATGCTATTCCAGCCGTGGATAGTACAATGGTTAGCGTGCGTGCCCTTGAACATGTGAACGTGGGTTCGATTTAGACTGTCCAAAAAACCGTATTTTTTTGGAAACCGGTTGTCGGGTTGTTCGAAAAATCAAGTAGGCAAGAACCCGGTTTTAGGTTTGTTCGAAAAATCAAGTTTTCAAGAAACCGACGGAACTAGCACTTACAATACATTTGTTTAGCGATCATTTCATATACTTTACTTTTATTGACTATTTACAACCTCATGAGGTCAGAGGTTGTAATTAATTAAACAAAGAAATTAAACAAATTTCAACATATTCCTCCATCTGGCTCCATCCTTCGCCGGATTCTTCTTGCCCTCATTAACAGAAAGACCCACCTTCGCTGATTCGTTTTCGATTCAATCTACTATCATTATCTCCTGATCTTCAGTGGAAGAATCTGAGTGGAGTGGTGCTGAAAAGTGGTCTCTCCACATGTTGAGCACACACTGATTATCAGTCACCAGATTTCCATTCTCGTCCTTGCAGGAGGGCAGCCCATTATTAGGCCCGTTATTCGATCTTCCTACCCTCTGGAAAAATCTTCGGGATTCTCTATTCATCCTGCACATTTCGGTTTTCTCACTCTCTCTGCTCCCACTGCCATTTTTCCGCCTAAATAGTTGTTTTCCCCCCTTCTCAGGCTCGTGTACCGCTCACTCGCAGCACGCGTTGTAACTGACTGTTTCGTTGCCATACGTTAAGCGTCTTTTTCATCAGTTGCAATGCGACATTCTTCGTCGTACCATGGCTTATCCTTCTGCGGTTTTTGATAGTCAAGTTCATTCCATGCAGCGGTTTCCTAAAAATCGGAGATGTGCTTCCAATGCGCATCTGGGTCTTCGGGAGGGGGTATTCTGTCCTAGCAGGAGAGAGAGCTTCTGTCGATAGGACATTGATATCTTCGGTGTTTGTAGCTTGTCAATATCTAGTTTTTCATGTGTTCGGCCTCGTACGTTTTTCGCAATGCCCAGTCTTGTGCGAACTTTCGCAGCCACCAGATAATGATCCGAGTCGATATTGGTACCTCGAATCACACGTACATCCATTACACTAGGAGAGTGCCTGCCATCTATTACGAAGTGATCAATCTGATTCTGCGTCCGCTGATCAGGAGATATCCAGGTCGCCTTATGTATGTCCTTATGCTGCATGTCATATACTTATTACCGTTTAAAACTCAAAATTTCACAACTTTATTTAAATATGACAATCACGTTTTAATTTTTAATAAGGTAATTATGTCATATTCCAATTTGTAACATGTGTTTAAATATAAAAATTAAAAGTTTTATTAAAATTTACATTAAACTGATTTAAATTCGAAAATCATATTCAAATTTGAAATCTTATTAAGTTTAAAACATTTTTAAATTTGAAAAAAAATTTAGAAAGTTAAAATATTCTAGTTGAATAATTTGTAGTTATTTCGTTTTGAAATTTGATTAAAAAAATTGTTTGGAAATGTTATTTAGAAGTCATTTTAGAATGAGAAAGAAACATGATTCGTAATTCCAAAATTTCCTTAAAATTCGAAAATCATATAATTTATTATTAATTTTTTTTAAAGATATGAACACAAATTATGTAAAACCCGGATAACAGGTTAACCGTAGTCAAATAACCGGTTTCCGGTTTGTTCGAAAGTTAGGATTTTAAAAAACCGGCACACGGTTAATATCAAAAAACCGGTTTCGGTTGTGGACACTCTAGTTCGATTCCTTACTTGGCTACCTTACATTTTTTAAGACAGTGGGCACCTGGCTTAGTGGCGGTGATATTATCGAATACTATTCTATCAAAAAGCTTCTTAAAAATCTTTCGGGACCGGTTTAAAACTACAGGTCCCAATCAGTGAGCATAAAACTAGAGAGCGCATAGCTGACTGATTGTGAATCTCTCCCCTGTCGCTAAATGGGATGTAATGGGAACATATTTATTTTATGTTATTTCAGAGGACAGCACTGGTTTGGGGAGTGTCTTCAGTAGATCAAATGCAAAAGCTGTTGTGCCGTCATCCTTAAGCGGTCAACACACTAGTCATTCTTGAGCAAGAGCATGCTCAAGTTTGATAATGTGTTATCTAGCTCGGCAAACCGATGTCAGTTTACCAAAAAAATCTGCCAGCAAGATAGTGATGGAAACATCAGCGATAGAGTTCATACTTGTTATCGAAAATAGTTAAAGTATTTTGAAATTAATGAGTTTCTCAAAATAAAGGATATCATAAACAAAACAATATACATATTAAAATTCAAATACTTTTAAATAAATAACTACGATTAGATATAAATGTAATAAATGTACCAGGAATACACTTTCCTGTTACAAATGTAATAGAAAGGCCATAAGAAATGTATCCGGAGAGCGTTTTCTGCAATTAAAACATCCGGAAGACGCTTTTTATAAGACATCCTCCTCTAAGGCCGTCGGTGGTGCAATGGGTAGTGTGCGCGCCTCTTGTACTTGAGATCCTGGGTTCGATCCCTGCTCTGACCACCTTTAAATTTCTTTCGACGGCGGTCACCTCGCATAGTGATGGCGACACTATCGAGTATTTAGCCATGAAAATGCTTCTCAAAAATACCGTTCGGAACCGGTGTAAAACTGTAGGTCACAATCAGTGAGTATAAAATGGATGTAATGGGAAACCATTTATTTTATTTACTCCTCTAAGATATTTTATATGAAATGCCTGATTTTTATAAGCAATATTACTGGAAGAAGCTTTTCTGCACTAATCAAGCGGTTTCGGAAGACAAAGCGAAATTACAAGTGTTATTCTGTCTATCAAAAGAAACTGCATCTAACGGTTTTTAAAAATAAATGTGTTATTATAATTTTGATACAGGGATTTCGATTAATGGTATGCCAAGGAACTGTTCCGCTATTACTGAAGTAATGATATAAGGGGCATTTTGAGCACATTTTGCACTTCTACATGGCTGGAAAGAAGTCAATAGCAAAAAATTTTCGTTTCGGCTATTATTATGGAGACTCTCGTGCAGAGTTACATATTCTTGAAATTGTTTAGTTAGTTTCACAATTAATGGCGAAAACAAATTTAGCAGCAACTTTTTATTGTCCATTTTTGCGAACGTTTTTTCTTGCGCACGCCTTTTTTTATCCAACTTTTTTATTTTCAATAAGACACAAATATAGTTTAAAATATCAAAACGAAAATGTCAATGAAAAGGAAAAGGAAACGAAAAGAAAATAAAACAGTGAATGACAACGTGATGGAGTAGTCAACACGAAGTCTGAGCATGTAATCGAGCACCATGCTCAATCTAATCTAAACTAGTGCTCCAGAATGACAAGTGTGTGGTACGCTTTAGTTTCAGCTTTCATTTAATTTGTAACCCTTTCAGCTTCCTGCTGGTGACGGTCAAACATAGTCAGCATAAGTTTTTATTTGAGTCATCTTATGTTTGATTTAAAGTTGAAGAATCTCAAAATCTTCGATAATCTGTTTCTGGTTGATGAAAGGGCAAATTTAATCTAAAGAATGAAGCACAAACCCACTTAAAATTATCGGCATAAAAGCTTACTAAAGCCAAACGTTTCGGGGAGAACAAATTTCAAATAAGTTTCTTTATTCGTCCTCAGTGAAGTTTTGGGGACAGTTTTTACTGCAGCCTGCATAACCAGACCCACCGTCCCGCTTTTGGCATTATTGTCCCACTTTTTGTGCGATTGTGCCGCGTTTTGTTATCTTATCCTTATATTTCTTATTTTATAAATTTAGTCCTATTTTTACCCAGTGTGTAAAGATTTTTGGGCACAACCAGCTGGTTAGATTAAGCATGCAGTATAGTGATTTTAAGAACCGGTTCTGTCGAGACAAGTTCTGAGAAGAACCGGGTATTTGGTTACAAAAAGATCATACAAATATAAAATTCGGTTGTCAGCAAATTGCTGCCCCAAAAAGGCGTAAGTGAAATATCTTATGAATATACAATCTTTTAAAAAAAATACACATTTTCTCATCCACCCAAAGTCTTCTTATTTAGGAACCGTTTTACCTGACTAGGACGAGCTGCAACAACCTGTAACAAAGCTATTCACTGATGAAAACCTGCAAAACTCAACCGAGAAAGAAAAACATAGTCAAGAGAAAAAGCTGCAAATTCGGACGTGCTGATTGTTAAAGTTCCTCTGTGAAAACATTGTGAAAAAATAAACTGTATAATTACATACAAAACAATAACAACTCCAGTTGAACGTCTCAACTTCAAAGCAAAAACAATAATCTTTACACATAGTCATAAAAAACAACAACAACAATTAAGCGCTCGAGCGCTAGCATCGAGACAAGTCTCGACTCGCCTAATGTCATGAAGAAATCCAACACTAAAAACACTAACAATGTACCGGTCACAAACGCAAACTACTATCAACCATTGCAAACTTTGGTTATTGATGACAATGATGCAGATGAACAAATTGTTGAACCAACAACCAAAAAAGAAATAATACCGCCACTTACCGTACTTAAGTGCTCAACAGTTGAATTACAAGAAATATGTAAAACACTAAAAATTTCAGAGTTTGCTATTAGGAAGGTTTCTATAGGACTGAAAGTATTCTGCCAATCAAAGGAGAATTATGAACATTTAGTTAAATATTTGAAGGGCAAATTCGAGTACTTCCAATATTCATCGAAAAATGAGAAACCATTTAAAGCATTACTTCTTGGTCTGGATAAACATGATCCCGAAGTTATTAAAAAGAAATTAATCGAAAAAGGATTAAATTGTTTAGATGTTAAGTTAGTACACAAACAAGGAAGGGCTAACAATGAAATTGTCTTGTATGTTGTATACTTCAAAAGGCAATCTATAACTTTGAGAGATCTCAAACAAATCTACTGTAATATTGAGCATATACGCGTAAAATGGGAACACAAAAGCACCCAGAAATATAAGATCACGCAATGCCATAATTGCCAGATGTTTGGTCATGGCTCCTCCCGATGCAATGTAAGCACGTTCTGTGCCAAATGTGCAGGTCGACACAAAACTTCTGATTGCAGTACTCAGATATATAAATGTGCAAACTGTCACGGCCCACACCAATCTTCTTCCCCTGATTGTCCGAGTCGTAAAAACTATTTGGAATTAAGACGTCTCCAGAACAAAGTGTTGCTATAATTCTCAAGAAAAATATCAAGCATGAATTGTTGCCAAACATAAACACAAACCTAATAGAAAACATCGGTGTCAAAATATTTAGATCTAACGGAGACAGTATTGACATTTACTCATGCAGATCCATTGATAATAAAAAACAAAAATTCAGCTCTGATCTGCGTAAATTAAGCTGTGGCAGCAGCATTTACCTATTAGGGGGCGACTTTAACTCAAGACACAGTATGTGGGGATGTTCAAGAGCAAACTGCTGGGGAAATCTGCTACATGATAAACTTCCGAGTTATAACATTCAATTAGTTGTCCCAAATGAGCACACTTACATCTCTTCGAGTACTGGAAGGCAAAACTCCACACTAGACATCTTCTTGACAAATTCAATACAACATTTTTCTGAAGCGACTGTAATCAATGACTTAAGTTCTGACCACCTACCAGTCAAACGAACTTTCAAATGGCATGCCGATAGCACCTCTACCCGAATATTTGATTACAAAAGAGCAAACTGGGGCAAATTTTCTCGTATTGTCAATTCTCATATAAATTCTGTCCATATCGAATCAGTAAACAGAAGAGAACAAATAGATGAAATGGTAGAATATCTTACCAATGTTATAAAACTAGCTAAAGAACAAAGTATTCCATTAAAATCCCCACAAATAATGAGACGGCCTCTACCTACAAATATTAAATACTTGATAGTGGTAAAAAATAGATCACGACGCAATTGGATTCGCTATCGATCCACCGCTGATCTTGCTGTAATGAAAATGCTGAACTTTCGTATTCAAGAGGAAATTATGAAATTCAGAAACATTTCCTGGAATACTTTTTTATTATCTTTAGAAGTAGGCTTTTCCCCTATTTGGAACGCAACAAAAATATTAAGGAAGAAGTCGAAAAATATACCAACGCTAATACACAGCAATACACGTTACACTAATGGTTTGGACAAATGCGAAATTCTAGCCGAATCGTTTAATTTAAACCATACAGTCTCAAATTCCTTAAGTGATCCTGAGACCGTACATCAGGTCAACGAAACACTACAATCACTAGAGTCACAAGAGAATAAAACTAGTCGACATTGATACCGTTGCGAGCTTTATTAATCAACTGAAGCCCCGTAAAGCGCCTGGAATCGACGGTATTGACAATAGATGTATAAAAGCCTTGCCTAAAAAAGGTGTACAATTTCTGACTATGATTATAAATGCATGCCTCCAACTGTCATATTTTCCTCAAGTGTGGAAAGAATCAAAAGTTATCCCAATAAAGAAACCCAATAAACCCCCCCAAAATCCAGGTTCCTACAGACCTATTAGTTTATTATCATCATTGAGCAAAATCCTGGAAAAAGCCATTAAGCTGAAATTAAACAAATTCACTGAAGATAATAACGTTCTTCCTGCAGAACAATACGGATTTCGTCGACAACATAATAACATCCATCCTATATTGCGAATTAGAAAGCTGGTACAAAATAATTTCAATAAAGGAGAATCTACCGGATCGATGCTATTAGACGTAAAAGCAGCTTTCGACTCCGTTTGGCACGATGCCCTAATTTCTAAAATGTTTAACTATAATTTCCCAATGTATATCATTAACATTATTAAAATCGTTTCTCACCGATCGCACCTTTAAAGTCCACGCTTGTGGTAACCTGTCAACGACTAGAAGTATTGTAGCTGGGTGCCCACAAGGATCTTGTCTTTCACCAATTCTGTACAACATCTTTACTTCAGACTTTCCCCAGTTAGATGGATGCCAAGCATCAATTTTTGCAGATGATACCGCCATTCTTAGTTCTGCTGTTCTTGCGACGGATATAATAACAAGATTGGAAGAAGCTTCCGCTTTCGTTTACGCGTACTTCAAAAAATGGAAAATTCAAGTTTACGCTGAGAAAACTCAAACTATATACGTCACCAGAAGGCGAAAATCGATATTCGTCCCACAAAGGTGTATCATCTGCAACAATGCTGAAATAAACTGGGAGAAAAAAGTAAAATATCTTGGAGTAATTTTGGATTCGAGTAATTTTGGATTCGAGAATGACGTTTAAAGATCACATTGCCTATATAGTAGATAAGTTTAATCATTTGATTCGGATCATGTACCCTTTAATTAATAGAAACTCTCATTTGAATATTGCAAATAAAATGTTTATATTCAAGGCGGTATTTCAAGCTGTCCTCTTTTACGGATCACCATCATGGAGCTGTGTCGCACAATACCATATTAAAAAACTTCAAATAGCCAAGAATAAAGTTTTAAAAGTGATTTTAAACCTGCCAAGGCGTTATTCGACACTGTGTCTTCATGATTCCGCAAAAGTGGAATTAGTAAACGACAGACTAGCACGTCTAACTGAAAACTTTATATCAAGATGTCTATCATCTGATTTCGACCATATCAGAGAAATAGCCTCATTCCATAACAATTAGTTTTTAGTATAGGTTAAGTTTTAATGTGATATTCTAGTCATAACATTCAGAAAGGTTTTTTGTGAATTTTCCTTCAAACTGCACACCATCCAAAACCATACCTTATATAAATTATAAAATTAATTTTTAAGTAGCAAAGGTTGGTACAAGCCTAAACTCTTTGTTATATTATACTAATAAGAAATTAAATGTTTATATTAATAAATGAATAAATTGAATTGAATTGAAAAAAAATACCCGTGCGAAGAAGCTACATGTAGGACAAAGAGGGATGCTCATTGATAATCGTACACCAAGCATCACGGATAAATCTAAGAAAAAAAAATCTAAGAAAAACTAACACTTTTTTATATACATATTTAACCTGATTGCAGAAAAGAATATAAACTAAACAAGGCTAACCTAACCCTATTGACAAAAATTAATTTTTGTAAAAAAAAAAGACAGAAAGAAAACAGAAAAAGTGAAAACCAAATTAACAATTATTCGACTTATCTTCCCAAAGTCTAATCGCATAACGATAACACCACGAGAAATAAACACCCGGCGTCAACGACGACATAGAGCGCTCCATATCGGACGGAAGACATTGAAGGAAAAGTAATTCCTGAAAAATTGGATAGAAAATAAATAAAAACCAAATTCCGGTAATCCCATATGGGAATATAAAAATGTAGTAATCCGCTTTTTGGCGTGATTCTGGTTAGGTTAGGAAATAGGTTCTTTCTATCCTGAAAGGGTCAAAAGTGAAAAGTAAGATTATATTTGGTTTTTGTTTGATATTTAAATAAGCCTAAATAATAAATAATTTATAAAGATAATTTTTTGTGAATTTGATTGAACCATATAATAAATAATAATAAATGAAGACCAAATGAAATTTAGAATTAATCATAGAATGGTGATATAAGGGGAAAAACCAAAATTTGTTTTTGTATATAGTTGAAGGAAGCCATAAGCAACTTCACTACTAATTAAGAAATGAAATGAAATAAAATGAAAAACTGTTAATAAGTCATAGTGCGAAAATGAAGAGCTAAATTTTATTGATAAGGTCAACTAATCATTAGGCTTGATACAATTTCGGGGACATCACCAAAATAGGTGATCGGGTGTAGTCCATGGATGCTGTTATCTTAGTTCCTACGACGACCATGTTGTGCATACCGACGATTGTGTAGTTTCGACTGTTTTGAAGTAAATCGATTATGAAAATTTATTATAATCCGGTTGGTAATCGCGGAACCTACGAACCGGGTAGGGAACATTGTGAAGTGTTTATTTCTTTCCAACGTGAAGCCAACCAATCGGTTACACAAATCGGAGATGCTGAAAAATTATCACTATGTGAAATTTGCTTAAGCGAAAAGGAAACACGTAACAGACATGTGTTGGAGATACTACACAGTGATGTGTGTGGTCCAATGCAGACTGCCTTCCATTCTGGTGCAAAATATTTTGTAACCCTTACAGATGACATCTCACGATACTGCGCAATCTTTGTACTAAAGCAAACAATCTGATAAGTTGATCGCATTTAAGAAACTCAAAAATGCAGCAGAAACGTTTACAGGTGAAAAATTAATATAATATTATAATATTAATCAATGCACATTTTGTAATAGTAGAAACAATACCTTGGAACACATTCTTATCAACTGTAATTTTTTTCACAACCAAAGATCCAATATTTTCCCAAACAATAATGTATTAGAAATTTTAAATAATCTAACACCTGAAAACACTGAGCTAATTCTGAAATACCTGGAAGTTTGTAAATTATATAATCTTAATTAATTTGTATTCAATACCATAAACACTGCAAGCTTAAGACCATCGCAGTCATAGCTTCATCCCCCAGTATCATTTAATAATTAATTATAACCTGATACTTACAATAAATAAATAAACAATCTGATAATGGCCGTGAGTACTGCAATCGTGATTTTGATAAATATTTGGAGGAATGTGGTAATGGTAGACGTTTGAGCGCCTCTTATACGCCAAACAAAATGGCGTGTCAGAACGCAAAAACAGAACACTCTTGGAAATGACCAGATGCATTTTGAGACAGATAGGTGCTCCACCAACATTTTGGGCAGAGGCAATTACTGATGTCAACTATATTAGGAACAGATGTCCTACAAAAACTTTGAATGGGCATATCGTCGGTTGACAGGAAAAACTCACTAAGTACACATTTTAACTAAAATTACTTTTTAATGCTAAGTACTATAATTTTCAATTATGTATCGCAGGAAAAACTCAGTAAGTCCCTGTCCCTAAGTGCTTCCAAAATACCAGTTTCAAATTTCATTAACTGCGGTCTTTCAGATTTTTACGGCAGGAAAAAATCATGAACGTACTTAATAAATATTTCTTGGGAACACTCTATGATATATACGATTCCGATTATTCGGATGAAATTGACAAAAAAGTTCTAACAAGACGCAGAACAAATCACCCAGAAACCTGGAAAGTCAATGTAGTGAAATCTCGTCGAGAAAAATGTATGCCTTATACTACCAAAAACAAAAGCCATCCTGCAAAAGCTCCAAAACTTGCTGATTGTTCCAAATGTAAGTTTAAGTGTACAAGCAATATTACAGAAGAGGACAGACAAAAAATTTGTAAATTGTATTGGGGATTTTGTGACTTTGCTAGAAAGAAAGATTTTATATTAAAATTTGTCCAAGCAGAGCCACCGAAACGAAGAAAAGCAGATCCCAGCAGTGATACAGCACGCCATGTTTCTAAAAAATATTGCTTAGAAACTAGCTCTGGAACACGTCATAGAGCATGTTCAATTTTTTTTGAAAAGACGTTGTGTATTTCGAATGGGCCTATTAATACAGCCATCAGCGGTTCCCATTTTGGATCATTTACTGATAACGATAAAAGAGGCCGAAAGGCGCCTGGTAACAAAACTAGCGAATTAGTGGTCGCTTTAGTAAAAACGCATATAGAAAGCTTCCCAGTTATGGAATCCCACTATGTTCGAAAGTCCTCAAAGAAACTGTACCTAAATGTATAATGTATAATCTTTACCGTAATTATTTCTGCAAAGAACGCAATATTACTGAAATTGTCAGCGAAAAAACTTACAGAAGGATATTCTGCGATAATTATAACTATTCGTTTTTTAAACCAAAAAAAGACCTCTGTGCGAGTTGCGCTAAATATGATCAAGCCATAAATAAAAACGAGCTGGAAGCAGAGCATTCAATGCATTTAATGAGAAAAAAACAGTGTAATGAAGCCAAGGAAAATGATAAACTGAGATGCAAAAATGATCCTGCGTTCATTACTTGTACTTCCGATTTGCAAAGTGTCCTCCAGTTGCCGTATTCGAGTGTCTCATTGTTTTATTATTCCAGAAAGATATGCGTATATAATTTGACTATCTACGTAAGAAGCGGAGAAAATGCTCATTGTTACACTTGGAATGAATTGAATGGTAAGCGAGGGAGCAATAAGATAGGCTCAATTTTGTTTCGTTTCCTAAAAACATTGCCCTTGACCGTGACAGATGTTTCACTCTTCTGTGACACTTGTGGTGGTCAGAACAGAAACCAGCAAGTAGCAGCCGTGTTAATGTATGCTGTAAAACATTTAAGCCATCTCTACAGATCGGAGCTAAAATTTTTAGAGTCAGGTCATTCGCACATGGAATGTGACTCCATGCATTCCGCAATAGAGTCGGCAAAAAAAATAAAAGCGCTTACACAATGTCTGACTGGATACGGATTTTTCAATCTGCTAGATCTTCCAAAAAAAGATAAAAAGAAGGGTGAATATCAAGTTCGTCTCTTAAAGTTCGCGGATTTCTATAACCTACAGGAACTAGCAGCTACCACTATCAAAAACCGGAACAAAGACGAGTGTGGTGAAAAAGTGTCATGGCTTAAAATAAAGTGTTTAAAATTCGAAAAAGAATTCCCAGAAATTTTATATTATAGATACGATCATACATCTGACTACAAAAAAATAAATGTATCCGGAAGAGGTCGCCGAAGGACAATAGTTGAACTAAAATCAGCATACTGTAATCTTTTACCTATTTCACAAGCAAATAAAACTGACCTTGTAAAACTTTGCGATGCTGGTCTAATTCCAGAAGAAGTTATCCCGTGGTTCAAAAGTTTGCCTACTATTAATTTTGTACATCCGGAACGCTTACCAGAGCCATCTAATGATGAAAGCGATATAGAGGACGACGAAAGTGTTTTTTTTTTCTTTAAATAAATAAATGATTAATCTTACTAAAAGTAGAATTTGGTTTTCATTATGTGCCTCTATGTTTGTGATCTCGGCAGGTAAAATTCATTAAGTCCTTCATTTCGCACTTTTACGAAGACTTTTGCATTTAACACGAAGATACAAGCTCAACTATAAAAAAGAAATATAGTTTTATTATAATCTACGATTTTAAGTCGATAACTACTAAAATAGAATTTTGGTACATTGTGCTCTAAACGCACTTAGTGAGTTTTTCCTGTCAACCGAAGATATACCCTACAAAACGTGGACCGACCGAACACCTACCGTGCATACATATACACGTTTTGGATCAAAAGTTTACGTATTGGTGAAGAACAATTCCAGGGGAAAGTTCGATTCAAAATCTGAGGAGTGTGTTCTAGTCGGATACTCAAGCGAATCTAAAGCATACAGGTCGTGGTCACCACACAAAAGTAACAAAAGCCGAGATGTCAAAGTTATGCAAAGTGTGTACTTTGAAGATGAGTATGAAAATATCCATGAATTTCCCTAATTGGATGATGGCGATACGGTTAGTTTGGAACTATCATTGGACAGAATTCCAGACACATTGGATGATTTTAATGCTGAAGATGAATATGTGACTCAATTGCTGAACACCTGGGAGATTGTTGAAAGACCCGACAACAGGAAGGGAATTGTAAATCGTTTTGTACTTCGCATTAAAGAAGATAGTAAGAAGAAGGCCATGCTGGTGGGTAAAGGTTCTACATCGATACGCCTACTGGCCGCGATATCTGCGAAAAAGAATCTTCAAATCGACCAAATGGATGTGGTCACCACATATCTAAACGGTGAGATCACCGAGGGCGTTTTCATGGAAGTCATTGAGCATCTGAAAATGGGGTTGGAGAAAATTATTAAAGGCGATTTAGTGGGTTCATCCAGATAAAAATCTCAAATGGTGAAAAATTTTGCGACAAAATGACTAAACGCATTGAATTTCCGTAAGGATCCAGTTTGTAAAATTTTAAAAATTATCCTAAAGAGTGTGTTTATGTTGACGATTTGCTGATCGCGTCGAACAATAAAACTTCGATAACTAAGACCTGTCAACATGTCTGGGAGTTGAATTGCAACGGAACGGAGCTGAAGGAAACGTATTCTTGAATCAACGTGATTATGCTAAAACGTTATTGGAAATATATAACATGAGCGACTGTAAGCCAGTGCAAGCTCCAATGGCAAATAATTGTAAACTGGAGAAGCCTGCAACTCAAGATGGAAATTTGGTGAGAAAATATCCGTATCAGAATCTCATCGGTGGTTTAATGTACGTAGCCGTAAATACCCGTCCGAATACAGCGTTTTGTGTGAACTTTCTAAGTCAGTTCAACACAAGCTACAATGAGGAACGTTGGCAAGCCGCTAAGCGTGTATTAAGGTACATCAAAGGAAACATTGACAGCGGACTATTGTATCAACCTGATGATACACAACTCTACGGTGGGATGAGGTGGAATGAGGAGCGAATATGAAGGATAGACGTTCATCAGGGGTGTTATAGAATCCAAGGCGGTTTTGTTGATTGTCGGTTTTGCAAACCAATATTGGTTTTATTTGGTGTCATGAAACCAAGTCGGTTTTGTTATTTTCGAATGCAAATAAAACCGATAATCGAATCAGCTGTTGCAAGATATATAGTATTTCAGGTAGTATTTCAGCTAGATACAAAAACAAATTGCCTGTTGTTGTTGGCTATAAAAATTACCATTTCTAACGAGTCTACCTCTAGTAGCTATATCTTGAGCTGTTGTTTACATTTGTATAATTGTTTACATGTTTAATTTATAGTGTTTGGATAAAATAGAATGTGTATTTGAGAACAAAAAAATTACATATAAATATTTATTTTTATTAAATTAACAATAATTGACTTAAATTTTCACAAAATATCCACCTGCACAATAAAATTAAATGAAAAACGACGCTTGACGCTACATGATTTATTCACTATAAAGAAAAGCGATAGCTGTAGCTGCTTGTTTTATTTCCAATAAGAAAACCGATAACATTGGTTTCTGTGACACCTAAAACCGATACTAATTCTAGTTCGAACATAAAACCGATAACATTGGATTCCATGACACCAAAGTATATTTGTTGTCGTTTTCAAATCCAATACCGACAACATTGGATTCTATGACAGCCCTGCATATTCTATATATTGGGAAGCTCGCAAATAGAAAACGGTATCCCTTTCGAGTAGTGAATCAGAATACTTGGCCTTATAGGAGGCATTACATCTGAAGGAGCTCTTGAATGAAGTTGGCCTGTAATGTGAACCCAAGCAACTCTATAGCGACGGCCAAAGTGCACAAAAGCTACCAGCCAATTTTGGGTATCATCCACGTACGAAACACATCGACGTGAGACATCTATTTATGAAACAGAAACTTCAAGATCGTGAAATAGTTATTCAATATATGAAGTTATGCCAACAGATGCCCTCACTAAAGCTTTGAGTGTGGACAAGCACAATAGATGTATTGAAGTCTTGGACACGACCGGAATCGATGGCCATTGATGTTACCATTCTCACTACTTCGAGAGGTGTTGTAAAGGGCGAAACATTTCAAATTGCAACCCTTTATTGTACTTTCCAGTTTTTACACTTATCCTTTTGCACTCAATTGCCACTCTCTTTTTCTTGTTGTAATACATTCGTATATTATTGTAAATACTTTTATTCTCGAACTTGAACTCTGAATAAAAGCACGCGTTTATAATCTACGAAATATGTTTCAATTCTAATAATGCTATTATCCATCAAATGACTTCTGTTGATAGAGCTGATAAGCTTCTGTGGTGTCGACTGGCTGAGGGGAGTCAAAATCGTCGATTGCGTCAATGAGGAGTCTGTAGACTTCCCTAAAAACACAATCGGCGGTATTAGCGAATTATTCGAGACTAGAGATTATATCTCAGTCCTTACTCCCACTCCAACCCATTGTATCAGTCTGGATACCGCCGCCGATTTTGTCAGTGGATAAGGTGATAAAATTACTTGGCAAGCAAAACCCGGGACTCAATACCCATATCTGGGAGGTATTGTCGACTGGTTCTGCTGCCGATACGGATACCTCAGGTGCCGATTTCAGAATCGCCCTGGACTCTGGGTCACTTGAAATAATAAAAGCTAGTGACAGAAAGATGATTTTTGGTCTTGGAACCGTCAGGTTCTGCTAGTGCAGTTTCTCTGTACGATCAATCTTCACCACTGCGATGCTGCCTCCGTCAATCTCCTACTCTTCCTCCTGAGCCATGGAATGGTATTGCCCTGGTACAGGACCCCTGGATCAACCGCGAGAACAATGTGGAAGGTCTGGACGACGCCAACGTGAACATCTTTGCGGTCAGAACATCTGGCAAGGTAAGAGCTTGTATATTAGATAGAAGCGTATGTGTACTTGCCGTATGAGGATTATGAGGCGGATCGTAGGACAGTTGTTGAATTTGTGCGCGCTAACGGGCTACGGCTTATTATGGGTTGTGATGCAAATGCTCACCATACACAGTGGGGCAGCGCTGGGATAAATAATAGTGAGTCTGTTTTTGATGTTGTTATTCAATCCGGGCTCAAAATTTGTAATATGGAAAATAGGGCCAACTTTCGTAATAAATTGAGTGTCATTGATAGAACCCTATCTTCTGAGAAATTGCTTGTAAAGGATTGGAGGGTGTCGGAATACTACTCCGTTTCTGACCATAGTACAATTCTCTTCACTATAGACTTCGTGCCGGGATCTCGAGGTCTCGAGGTCCCTTGACTGGGTGAAATTTCATGAACTTGTCACTAAGATGTCGGAGTTGGACTCCAATCCCTGCACCACAAGTGAGGATGATAATAGGAAAGTTTACAAAGTCGCAGATCTTCTCTATAAATGCTTTATTGATACATTCACTCTTACCTTCCCGGGTAAGAGGAAGCAGTCTGTGTGGTGGACACGGGAGTTGTGGGCTCTGCGTAAATCCACTAGGAGACTCTTTAATAAAGCCAAGAAATCGAAAGGGGAATCGGACTGGGCTGTGTAAAAAAACAGTTTTAATCAGTTTAAGACGGATATTAGACAGTCAAAACCGGTCGCTTGGATCAGTTTTTGTGAGTCCATTACCGAGATAAATGACGCTGCACGATTTCGTCGCGTGTAGTACAAGGACCCTAGAGTCCTCGGCGGCATTAAGAAATTCGATGGGTCATGGACCAACTCCGGAGTGAGACACTTGAGCTTCTTATGGAAACTCACTGTTCAAACTGTGTGGATATAGACTCTGCGGGGAGGAATCACCTGGTGACTTCCACTCCAGATAGGACTGGGAGTGATTGAGGACATAGCTATTTGGGCTATGCATAGCTTCAAACCCTTTAAATATGCTGGTCCTGACGGGATCCTGCCCGTTTTGCTGCAGTAATGTGATGCTTTTGTCGCCCCTCATCTTTTGAATACCTATAGGAATTGTCTCAGACTTTCCCTGATACCAGACAAACGGAAGGAGATACTAGTCGTTTTATTTCCAAGTCGGGAAAGACTAGTCATGTCTCTCCTAAGGACTCAGGCGAATCAGCCTCTTATCCTTTCTATTGAAAGTTTTGGAGAGAATGGTTGACTTGTACTGCTCTGCACACGATGTTGTGGGTTATCTTGAGCGCAACTTGAAGTTTGGGGATTTCACTTTGGCTGCCTTCTTAGATATAGAAGGTGTTTTTCACAATGTGTCATATAGCGCTATCCACTTCTTGTCGAATGGCTTAGAGATTGTAAATTCTAACCTTGGGATGAGCTCAGGTCGGAAGCTGACTACAAGGGGCACGCCGCAGGGTAGGGTTATCCTCTCTGCTGTGGCTTTTAGTGGATGACGGCATCCTTAAGGACTTTGAGTTGAGAATCGGTGGAAAATCTTTGCCTACGATCAGCGACCTCATACAGGATGTCCTGGGTGAGTTGTCAGATTGGGCTAGGCCTGTGACCTGGGTGTTAACCCGGCAAAGACGGAGCTGGTTGATTTTACGCGCAGGCGAAAGAGCACGGCGTAGAGCTATAACTATCATCTGAGGCGAAATGTGCCAGTATCGTTCTTGATCAGAAACTGAACTGGAACCTAAATACTGAGGAGCGAATGAAGAAAGAATTGAACGTGCTCTACGCCTGTCGGAATGCGATTGGCAAAAGCTAGGGTCTTTGTTCGAAAATAGTGCGTTGGCATTTTTCGGCTATAGTGCGCCCAATTTTCACGTATGGCTGCGTAGTCTGGTGGAATGCATTGGGGAACAGCTACCAGTTGAAAATGATCAGTATGGTTCAGCGCGCTGTGTTGATGTGCGTCAGTGGGGCGAGAAGTGATGTCTATGCGAGACGGTGTGCTGAGACGGCGAGATGCTGAGTATTGTGAGTACATTGGTATCGGGATTTGATTGCGAATCACCCGGACGAGCGTTTGAGTCAGACTACTGAATACATCCTGCCGACTGTGGACTTTAGGCGATGCCCAGAGATCATGATGCCAGATAGGAAACTGGCTGGGAGGTATACCTTCCTCACTCTCTGGCCATCTGATCTTTACAGATGGCTCCAAAATGGAATCGGGCACAGGAGCGGGACTCTTTAGTGAGGGCCTTCAAATCGGGGTTTCGATGAGATTGGGTACGAACTGCAATGTCTTCCAAGCGGAAATCGTGGCAATTATGCGAGCTATTATGCGAACTATGCAATGGTTAGTGTGAGCGGCTGTTGTACATGAGATCCTGGATTCGAACCCTGCTCTGACCACCTTAAAAATGTTTTTCTTTCGGCGGCGGTCACCTCGCATAGTGACGGCGACACTATCGAGTATACATATTGCCATTTATAAGCTTCTCAAAACACCGTTCGGAATCGGTGTAAAACTGTAGGTCGCAATCAGTGAGTGAAAACTGAAAAGCGCACAGCTCAGTGATTGTGAGAAGTTCTCCCCTGTCCCTTCATGGGATGTAATGGGAACCATTTATTTTTTTTTATTTTTTTGCTTGTGTCCATCGGGTGAATTCGTCATCTGCGTTGACAGTAGCCAGCCCTCAGTACGATCATGTCACACACATGTAAATCCAAATTGGTTAGGGATTGCAAGCGGATTTTGAACAGTGTAGTGCCCGGTAAGCTAGACGCTGCTGGGTTCCGGAACATAGTGATGTCACAGGGAATGTTGAAGCAGACTGTCTTGCTAGAGCAGGATGCACTTCTGCGGATTTGAGATTGATAACCACTGCAAACCCACCGATCTGTTACTATTATGGCTTGATCGATCGCTGTTCGCTGAACGAGATCAACGCTGCCTGGCTGGCCAGAGTGGATTGCACAATTTTGAGGGACATATAGCAGGCATTGGACTCAGGGAGGACTAAGTCGCTACTACGGCTGGGCAAGGCTGACTTTCAGCTTCTCATTGGGGTTAGCGGGGGTCACTGTGATGCTGGAGGCTTCACTCGCAACTGGGTTGTGAACGAGATTGATTACAGCCGTGCTTGTGGCGATGAAGAAGAGGTGGAGACCATTGAGCACCTTCTCTGTCAATGCCCAGCCCTACAGCGAAGACGTTTCCGTTGCTTTGGATGGTTTAAGGCAGAGGACTTGACCTCTTTTCGCAATGTAACCATGGAGGATTTGATATAATTTTCACGGTCTGTCATGGATCCAGGCAGGCGAAACCGTCATCTGATGATTTGTCTATCGGTTATTTCTACCCCACTGGTAATCTGGAATGGTAAACCTTAATCTGCACATGTGGTTCCTCACCTTGGGATGGTATTGTATGTGTTGATCAGGGGTTATCAGGGGATATGTATACAAAACAAAACAATACGGTTGGCTTTTGTATATTTTTATTTTACAAATAAATAACAAATATCTAATATAAACCTGAAACACCGAATTTCTTGAACTGTCGTCTTATTACTTGCTAAAAACTAGAATTCATCTCTTTGCATAGGTAACGAATGTCTACAAACGACTCTGAGAACAAAAGTCCCGTTATTCAACGGGATGGTCTCTCGTCACATTTTCTCAACCTAATAGTTCAGTTGCATTCAGAAGATCAGTAAAGAATTTATAATTTGAAAATTTTGTGAAATTTATAGATACAAATTATACCAAAAAAATAAATGAAACCGTAGGATTAAGCAATTACACAGGGGAAAGAATAGTAAAACCAAATATCATTTCATTTTCATTTTTTTCGAATGGTCGGATGGTAGAACCAAAATCATTTTGGTAGGTTTTGTTATATTTTTCATTTTCTACAATGGTATTTTTTTTTGTCAACACAAGAGGCAACAGTGGCGAGGAGACAGTGTTGTAAAACAATGTTCTGTTTGTTACACGAACTGTTTCATGAACTACGATGGCGCAAGTAGCTGAGCGGCATTGAACTATGAAATGCTTCTTCGAGTTTTTCTGGCAATACATTGATTGTGAAATTCTGTGTTCGCAAAAAAAAGTTGACAAATATAATTTCCGTAGGCGCAGAAGCATGGACAAGTATGTAAGTAAATGTTTACTTTTGAAGCAGTGTAACTGTATTGATAATATTTTGTAGACACATAACAAAAATACCAAATCTGCCGGACAGAGAAAACAACAACGATGATTCTTGTACGTAATTATGAGGAGACGTATGTATGTACATATGTAGGAACAAAAATCTGATGTTTTACATTATTTCTCATTTCGCATTGATGCAAATACTGCACTGAAAATGTCAAAAAGGAAGTGCAGGTAGGAATGGTTGACAACTTTTGATTGGCTTCTGGAAAAGAATATGTCTGCATTTTGTGTTGCATGTTCCAAGCAGTTGACAAATCATTTCGTTCAACTGAAGTGCCACGAAAAAACCAACTTACACATTCAAAATTATGATATGCAAAAAAAAAAAACAATTGAAGATGCAGACGATTTTCACTAGCGAGTAGCAAAAACAAGAAAAGAGTGTAGAAAATGCAGAATTTACACTTGTAATGTTTTGTATAACCCATAATCTACAATTTTTGTTAATAGACTACTTGCCAGCTTTGTTGGTTGAATGTTGCCCGGATTCATCAATAGCTACACTGTGGGAGAACAAAGGCAACGCAAATAGCAGATTGTGACAAAATAAGTGAGGCAGGCAAGTGACAAAATAATATCCAGTTTAACAAATAGGAAGATTTATTTAATTGTGGACGAAACAACCGGCATTTCAACAAAAAAAAATATGTTATTTCCTTTAAGGCTGTAAGAGATCAAAAAAAAATATTGTTTTAGTTGCACGTTATTTTGACTCCATTTGTGGCGTTCAAGATAAGTTCATGACCTTATTTATTGGAGATCACTAAAGCACATGTAGCTTCCATCTATAATTTAATTAAAAATTAAGGTCATTAATAACACTAGCCAACAGTCGTTTTGTTATTTGGTTCTAGCATAGTTTTTCTCATTGATTTTGACCTACTGAACACGAAAATGAGTTTTAAAAATTTTTCTGTCGATTGGTTTTCGAGATACAAATTTTTTAACTTTTTTTTTAAAATTTTTGGAGGTACACTTACAATTTTGAGCATATCTTTCGTCTTCTTTGACGTATTTGATCCTACTACTACTCAAATTAAAGCAAATTGAGCCGTCTACAACTCATTCTCAGAAAATTTTCAAATCGGGTGAGTAGTTTTGATGTTGGCGGCTTAAAAAGGTTAAAAAACTGCGTTTTTTTAGTAAAAATGTGGGAGAAAAATTCATATAAAAATTCATATAAAATATAAAACGCGATGCTAACAGCGATTTTGGTTTTTTTACGTATAGCTGGCATTTTTCCAAAGAAAATAAGCACTTACTTAACAAAATCTGACAACAAATGGCGGACTTATAATTTTTTTGGTAAAACACCGAAATTCCGCTATTTCACGATATTTTGATTTTCATTATTTGCACAGCTTACCTACCCAACGCAAACGAATAAATACATTTGAACTTAATTTAAAATAAACAAATTAGTCTTAGTATATTAGTTTTTAATTTATTTAGAGCACTACATACTCAATGTATGGCACAATTAGAAATGGATGTGCCAGGTTAGCTAAACTAACGAAATTAACCAAATCAACGCCCATAAAAAATGAGTAGAAACAAAGATATAACTGTACATTTTATGCCATGTGGAAAAACAGCTGACTTCTTCTTTGTTTTTTCTATTCGCTGCAATTGGTTTCACGTATTAGGGTCCAAATGTAGTCACCCATCATAGCCGTGTCATAGATGCCCTGATAGCGTCGTTCCATAGCCTTCAATTCCTGATGAAAGCGCTCGCCGTGTTCGTCGCTCACGTCTCCTAAATTCTCAGGGAAAAAATCCAAATGAGAATGCAGAAAGTGTATTTTAAGTGACATGTGCACTCCTACCCAAAAATGAAAAAAAAACGAGAATTAAAACGCTATTTAAATTAACATTTGTTTCAAAAAAAACCTACCCATTGCTTCATAGTTCTTTACCAGATCCTCAACTATGTCCTTATAATTATGGCTTTTGTTGTTTCCTAAAAAGTTTTCCACAACAAGCCTGAAGGAATTCCATGCTGCGGCTTCGATGGGTGATAACAGCTTCGGGAATGTTTCATCTTTCAAAATTTTTTTTATATCGGGTCCTGCGAAGACTCCTTCTTTAATTTTTGCCAGCGAAAGGTAAGGGAAAATTGACCGTAAATAGGCAAAAGCTTCACCTTCTTTGTCCAATTTTTTGGCAAAATTTTTTATCAAACCCAATTTTATGTGCAGCGGCGGAAGTATTAAATTTTCACGGTTCTCTATTGGTGGTTTGCGCTGAACATTCGCTTCTCCAACTACAGGTTTCGTTCGTTCCGGCCATTTTTTTTGAATATAATGCTGATCATCAGCGCGGCTATTCCAAAGGCACAGAAAACAGCAATGTCGCGTATAGCCTCCTTGGAGTCCACACAGAATGGCCACAACTTTGAGGTCGGCGCATATTTTCCAATTATATTTGCTATACTCTATGCATTTCAGCAAAATCTTCATAGTTTCATAGTTCTCCTTTGAATGAACCGCATGAGCAATAGGAAGAGATGGCTTTTCATTCCCATTATGTAAGAGAACTGCCTTCAAGCTCTCTTTGTTGCTGTCAATAAACAACCTCCATTCATTGGGGTTGTGAATTTGGTGAAGCTCTTGGAACAAGCCGGAAATGTCGCTGCAAAAACATATTTGGTCTTTCTTTGTATAAAATTTTGCATACTGCTGGTGACGCTTCCTGTACGCTGTTACTTTCACTTCTGAATCCGCAAATCCACACTGTACCATCCGAGACGCAAAAAGTTCGGATTTCTCCTTAGTGAGACCAAAATCGCGCACCCAATCGTTTAGTTCGGCCTGTGACAGTAATTTTCGCTTTCTGCACGCCCCAAATTCGCTTGCACTTGACTCGGACTCTTGATCTGACGATTCTGCTTTTTGAAGAGATGCACCAGGGCACACTGGATATGGTACATCATTCGAATGTGGTACTGGAAGTGCAAACGATCCCACTTGAGCGTAGTTCCATTTTAAAAATCTCCCTACCCCACTGTTTGTGGTGAGGCAAAAATAACAGTCTGTGGAATGGCATAGCGGCTTTTTCCACATCATTGGTGTATCGAATTTCATATGGCGCCTAAAATTAAAATAAATTACTATATTTGCTTTGCTTAATGTGTTTAAATAAAAATTCTTACCTTCCGCCAGCTGCCCAGTTGGTTAGGATTATATAGCAAAGATCACATAGCGACTTAGGTGTCCATGATTCTGTGATATTTGGTGAAATACCAAAATAATTCAAATAGTGCAATTGCACTGCTGGAGTAAACGTGTGTGCGTGATTATTCTTTATAAACTCGCCACAAACATTGCAGAAATTGTCTGGATTGTTCAAACACTCGAACACACGTAGTCTTTTACTCATTGTCTTACTTGTTGGGTAGGTATTATATGCACTTAAATTCAATTTGTTTCACTTTTTACTCGTACTACTCGCGTTCGTAGACACTTGTTGAATGACAAAAAACGATAAATGAACACCTATAAATACTATACCTGGCTATATACCTGATTCAGCAAGTGTGCGTTTCAAATTGTGGAAAAGTTTCCAAATAATGACCACTCACAAATGTGGGGGGAATTTCTGTAAAAAAAATCCGATACAGGTAGCCATCGGGAAAACACACATCAATAAAAAAGTGTAATTCCCTTTAATTGACTGTGAACGGAGTAGCAGTCATAAAGGAACTCGAAGAGCGTCCACGCACATTCAGAAGCGTATATTATCTACTCTGCAACCACAATCATAAAAATTAAATAACTATTTGTGTATTACTAATTTTTTTTAATTCTGAGAATCATAAAAATTACGTAAACGTTTTTTCCAAACAATTTTGTACATGTAAAGTGGGTTTGCCAAAATTCGTATCGTAAAATGCACCTGTGTTTCTATGTTCTGCATTTTCATTATACCATTTTCTTAAAAACATCGACGAAACGTCCCTACGGTATTGTAAATAGGTTTTTTGCAATTATGAAATATTTGTGTTATTAATATTAATTTAAAAATTTTATCAAAACTGCTAAGTGCTGTGACATTTGAAAAAAATTTCCAAAAAAAAAAATTGCTGATTTCACTAAATTTTTGAAATTTCACGTCCCTTGCCAGAACAGAAGACATTAACCCAGGGTGGTGAAATTTTGAACAGAAGTAACTTATGTATAGGAGCAACTGTTCCGTTCTATTCCAAAAGGATTATAAAAAACTTGCTTTTTCGATCCCTCCTAGCAGGTTAGCTGTGCAAATAATGAAAATCAAAATATCGTGAAATAGCGGAATTTCGGTGTTTTACCAAAAAAATTATAAGTCCGCCATTTGTTGTCAGATTTTGTTAAGTAAGTACTTATTTTCTTTGGAAAAAAACCAAAATCGCTGTTAGCATCGCGTTTTATATTTTATATGAATTTTTATATGAATTTTTCTGCCATATTTTTACTAAAAAAACGCAGTTTTTTAACCTTTTTAAGCCGCCAACATCAAACCTACTCACCCGATTTGAAAATTTTCTGAGAATGAGTTGTAGACGGCTCAATTTGCTTTAATTTGAGTAGTAGTAGGATCAAATACGTCAAAGAAGACGAAAGATATGCTCAAAATTGTAAGTGTACCTCCAAAAATTTAAAAAAAAAGTTCAAAAATTTGTATCTCGAAAACCAATCAACAGAAAAATTTTTAAAACTCATTTTCGTGTTTAGTAGGTCAAAATCAATGAGAAAAAGTATGCTAGAAACAAATAACAGAGAAAATTTTGTTATTTGTGACCTAGTGTAATTGGTGTAAGATGGTGTTGGTTTGTCAACAGACGGTGGTAATGTTATGGCTGGAGATGTTAAAACTTTGCTAAGCAAAGAAATAGATTTATTTTATATAAAGTGCACATGTCAATCACTACACCTGTGTTCAAGTTACGCTTGCAAACATTTACCAAAAAATATTGAAATGCTTTGTCGCCACATTGACAGTTTTTTTCACACAGTCCTAAACGTTTAAATGAACTCATAGAATTTCAGAATTACTGATCAGTGAAACCTCACAAAATATTAGGTGTATGCCAAACTAGATGGCTTTCACTTGAGAGAGTAATTTTAAAAATTATTGAACAATGGGATATTTAAATATTTCATTTCCTGCTTTTATGAAGTACAAGGTGTTTGACCGACCTGCACACCTTGCGGAATAAATTTCTATTTTTTTCTATTTTCTATTTTTATCTTATATACTGCCTATTATTAATGACCTTAATTAAGAGTTCTAGCCGGGAAGTTCACATTTGTATTCAAGCTTAAAAAGCGACTTTCGTCTGATTTTAAGCAATTTCATTAAGAAGGAATTGCTTAATAACAGCACTGAAATTGATTTTAAAAATTAAGATAATCAAATTGATATTTCAAACATTTTTATTGGCACAAAAGCAGAAACTTTTATGAAAAGTAACTTATCTAATAATGACATATTGGAAGTCAAAACTAATATTTTAGTTTTATGTTGAGTTATTACAACAAATTAACTCCAGATTTGACTTTAAACGTGATGATATGTAACTATTACAGATAATTACACGATAAAGTGTTGTCTAACGAAGATTTGCCAATATTGCCCCTTGTTCTCCAGACTTGTAGACTGTAACTCTGATATTATTATAACACAGTGGAACTTATTACGCCTTAGTGAAGTGAATTTATCATCCGAGTTAAATATTGAATCATTCTGGGTAAAAGTAACAACTATAAAAAAACGGATTAAATGAAATTTGTTTAGGGGACCTGGTCAATTTTATTTTTAATTTGCTGTCTCTGCCACACAATTCTGCAGCGGCAGAACGCAAGTTTTCGGCACTTTCTTTAATAAAAATTAAACTTAGAAATATCAGCATAATGTTGTGTAAGGAACTTGACAAAAATAACAACACGCACTACGTGTGGTCAGCTAAAAATGATCTAAGTAACTAAAAAACAATTAAAAATACAAATGCAATGAATTACTGTATATTTAAGTCGATATGAATGTTATTATATTAAAGACTGAATTATAAAATGTACTTCCTTTGTTGTTAAAATACATTTATTTTTGTAACATTTAATACCAATGTCAACCTAAAAACTGAAATAATATTTTTTTTAATAAAATACATAAACATATGTACATGTGTACAATATATGATTCCAATATAATCACTATATGTATATTAGTTGTTTTATTTATTTTGAAAAGGTTTGGTCGGTTACACACGATTTTGGTCGGATTTTGGAAAAATATTGGTCGGGAAAAAATGTTTCCAGTGGCAACTCTGCTAACACTGCAAGATATTGACGGTGTTGATCTTCATCCTCAGTGCATTAGACGTTCCTTAAAAAGAGCCGGACTATCATCTCATATCGCCAGAAACAAACCACTTATAAGTGAAGTAAATAGAAAAAAACGACTTGAATACGCAAAACAACATGAAAAGGTGTATATTGAGGATAGGACAGTTGAGTAAGTTTCCCCGATCAATGTAAATTAAATGTTTTTGGCAGAGATGGACCTGTAAAAGTGTGACGAAATCCAAATACCGCGCTTGCGCCAAAAAATATTTGCCCGATGGTGAAACATGGTGGCGGTTCCGTAATGGTTTGGGACTGCATGGGCCAGTGGTGTAGGGGAAGGAACTACGATTCATAGAAGGGACAATGGATCGTCATATGTATATTGATATTTTGAAAAAAAAATTCCTACCCAGCATTGAAAAGCTTCAGTTAACAGGAAGTTTTATATTCATGCATGATAATAATCCCAAGCACACTCAGGCATAGTCAAAGAATAATTGTCGATCGATGCTGAATCATCCTCCACAATCCACAGATCTCAATGTTATTGAGAATTTGTGGGCTTATTTGAAAGTGAGAGAAAAAGTGCCAACATCAGTTCCCAGTCTTAAAACCGTTTTGATCAAAGAATGGGAGAAAATTTTAACAGAAACAACAACAAAATTTGTTTTAAATATACCTTCTCGTATTACTGAGGTTATAAAAGCCAAAGGCCGCATTTATATGTAGACTTTTGTAAGATGGTGTATATACATTCTGCGTTCCGTTCCGCTTACGTTTTTCTTTCGATTGTGGGTATTCTACATTACGAACGTAGTTACGTTTTTCTAAGTTGTTATTTAGCTGACGGAGTTTGTTTGTGAAAAAAAGAATACAAAATTTAAAAAAGGATTTAGAAAAATTTAAGTATAAAATAGATAAAATTTTTTTTATTTTTTGATGTGTAAACATCTATACGCTGGGGGTAAAAATCTTTTTCACCATACAAACACAAATTTAGAGTACGAGGTGCGATGAAATCGTTAACCAATCGTAAAGCGTTATCAAATCGGTGTGAGCTATGTATGAGTGTATTAGTGTAATCATACGCTGCATACAATATACTCAACACTATGTAGTGTGCAATAGTAGCTACTAATTTTTTTTATTAATTAACCCAACAAAATGTGGGTGCGGGGCACTCTCAGAGCAAAGAGAGTAATGACGTATTACGTGTTAAACAAAAATGAGCGAGCAAGAGAGCAATGAAAGAGTGTTGTGGCAGGGGTGAGGCAAACGAAATTGTGTCTATAGCGTATCTATTAACATAATAATGTATGTATGTACATGGATCTGTTGCTGTTGTTGAACAGAGATATAAAGCATAGCCACGCAAAATTTCATTTGCACCTCATGGGCTTGCGCAGTCGACGTTATGGTGACACACTAAGACGTCAGCTACTTCGTACAAAGTATGTGTGATGTTGTGTGTTCGGCTGTTTCGTTGCTGTTGATATGGCAAACATGTTGTTATGTGACACACGTATACGTCAGCTGCTTCGGACAAAGTATGTGTGATGTTGTGTGTTTGGTTGTTTCGTTGTTGTTGCTATGGCCAAACAAAGCGAGTCATTTGATGTCCAGCATTGCCCGGTGTATACAAAAACAAGTAGAAATGGTGTTAAGTACGGCCGGGCCGAAGCTTATATACCCTCCACCATGACAATTTACAATCACACTCTCCACTCTTTGCATTCCCTTAACAGTTTTCATTTTAGGTACCCCCCCCCCCCTACACCCACCACCCACACAAACACTCCACGGCACAGCAAGCTCAAATAAATCACCAACATATCAGTAGTAGTAGTTGTTGTTGTTGTTGGTGTTGTTGTTTTTTTATTATAGTGAAAGGTAAGTCCGTCGGTGGTGCAATGGTTAGTGTGCGCGGCTCTTGTACATGAGATCCTGGGTTCGAACCCGGCTCTGACCACCTTAAAATTTCTTTCGGCGGCGGTCACCTCGCATAGTGACGGCGACACTATCGAGTATCTAGCCATGAAAAAGCTTCTCAAATTACCGTTCGGAATCGGTGTAATACTGTAGGTCCCAATCAGTGAGTGAAAACTGGAAAGCGCACAGCTCAGTGATTGTGAGAAGTTCTCCCCAGTCCCTTCATGGGATGTAATGGGAAACCATTTATTTATTTATGAAAGGTAAGTCCAATAAAATGTGGGTGCGGAGCACTCTCAGAGCAAAGAGAGTAATGGCGTATTATACGTATATAAAAATGAGATAGCAAGAGAGCAACGACAATTTTGTGAACTTGTGTAGCGTATCTACGAATATAACAATGTAGTATGTATGTATATACAAGTGTCTGTTGCTTTGCATTCTTTGACTTTTGTGGGAATAAAACAAAAAGTATTGAGCAAGAAAATAATGACACATGTGCTTGCACTGGTCTTTAAATAATTTTAAGTATTAATTGTATTTAAATGTAACGTCATCATATGATTGAACGCTGTTTTTTATTTTCCAATGTAACATTTACGAATGTGTTCATAGAAATCGAGCAGGTACCGTATAACAAAAAGGTGTTAACACATCGCCCGTGAGTTCGAACACTCATTGGATTTTTTTTACTGATTTGTGAGTTTTATTTAATTTATTACAGGTCAAAAACAACAACGCCCGCGCAATACGAGAAGCTGGTGGCTTTCATGGCCGCAAATACAGATATTGCTGGTGGCTTCCTCACGGGACCAAACGAAAATATTCAGGCATTTTGGGAAGAAGTGCAATGGGAGCTGAACGCAATGAATTTGTAAATAAATGGTAAATAAAAGAAAAGATAACTCCGGCACTACAGGATTCTTTACGCTGCTTTAGTTTGGCCACATACATCTTTCTTATGTTCAGGTTTTTTTGCCTTTTGGTACTCACTGATGTCTTTAATTCCAAGAATATGTAAAACATTAACGACGACCGTTACCATATGGTAACGCTGACAGCGTGCCACGTCATCCGAAATTTTAAAAACATTTGAATGAATATCATCAAATTTTTTTCAGTATTCAACAAAGCATGCTTTGATCTTTCTTTAGCCATGTACAATTACACAAACGAATGTTAGTAGTGAGGGTGGCAGCTAAGTGGAAACAAGTGTTTTTTTACAAGTGAGACAAAAAAAGTTAAATGGAGAGACCTTTCAAGTAACAACATTAATCAGTAATACGTTACGGGTTTTTGGGTTTTGTTTGTTGGTTATAATATTAAAGTATCATAAAAACATAAATATAAATTATTTTATAACTTTGGTGATATTTAGCGTCTAGTTGAATATAACTGTTACCATATGGGCACAATCGTCACAACCCTAGTGATTTTAAATATTCTTTATAAAAGTTTTCTCTTTTGTTGTTTGATTGAAATTTTATATATTTTTTAAATTTATTGGTTTGAATTGCGTTTGTGTAATACTTATGCATTTTAAGCACTTAAAAAATATGTGTATACAGGGTGTCCCCTAAACTTTTGTCTAAACTTAAACACGTGATAGCTGAGAACAAGAGCTACATTGTTTGTTCTTACGCCAATTGCCTAGGTGGCTTCGTTTTCGAGATATTCGTGTTTAACATAATTGAATTTTTAAATGCACTTTTTAAACTAGAAAAACTACTTGTTTAATTTGCAAGAAATTAAAAAAAAAATTTGAAAAAGTTGATTGCTTAGAGTTTTTTCCCTTTCTGTCATTTTTCTCGTTTCTAAATTTTTGTCGTCATGAAATTCTCCTTCCAAGAATACGGTGATATCGTGTGCCATTATGGAAACACTTACGTAGCACAAAGGCTTTATGGAGAAAGATTTCCGCAGAGGCAGCTTCCTGATAGACGTGTGTTTCAAGCGGCATTTGCTCGCTTTCGTGAGACGGGAACCGCTTCAAGACCATGCGAAACCGTTAGGAGCGGAATTCGGTCCACTGTCCAAGACACAGTTTTACAGGCAGTGGCAGAAGACCCATCAACAAGTGTCCGAAAAGTTGCTCAAGCAAGTGGAATATCGAAGTCGCATGTGCACCGAACACTGAAATACCATAAAGTACACCCTTACCACTTTACACCAGTGCAATCACTGCAGATGGTGATTGTGAGAGGCGCTTGCAATTTTGCACGTTGATACTTGAAAAAGATTCAGCTGATGAGAACTTTTTAAAACGAATTTTATGGACTGACGAATCCAATTTTATGGACTGACGAATCCACTACGCTCTAGAAAATCCGCACATGAAACTGCAAACAAAACATCAAACCAGATTCAGTGTTAATGTGTGGGCTGGTGTGATAGGCACACATTTGATTGGACCGTTTTACTTGCCCGAAAAGTTAACCGCTGTTGGGTATTTCAAATTTTGCAAATCGATTTGCCAACTTTTTTGGAAGACATTCCCTTGAACACATTAGCGAACATGCATTACCAACATGAGGGTTGTCCAGCACATTCCAGCAATATTGTCAAACTATTTTTAAATGAGGAATTCGGGGAAAGCTGGATTGGGCGTAATGGTCCAAGATCGCCGGATATGACTCCCCTAGATTTTTATGTCTGGGGACGAGCCAAGGAGCTCGTGTATAACGAAGAAATCCGCGACCGGTGCCAACTTTTATCGAAAATAGATAGCGCGTTTGAAGTGATACGACAGGAAATGACTATTAATACAACTACAACTGAAATAAGAGACCGCATATCTAAGTGCATAACGCAACAAGGCTCTCATTTTGAAAATTTTCGTTAATTGAAAACATTTAAAAAAAAATTCGTTTTCATTTCAAACGAAAAAATAAATTATTTAAAATCAATTTTGAAGCAATTTTCAATGATATTTCTTTTTCATTTAAAAAGTAGATTATGCATTTATTGAAAATGCATTCAAAAATTCAATTATTTTAAACACGAATATCTCGAAAACGAAGCCACCTAGGCAATTGGCGTAAGAACAAACATTGTAGCTTTTGTTCTCAGCTATCACGTGTTTAAGTTTAGACAAAAGTTTAGGGGACACCCTGTATATACACATTTTGCGTTAATTTGAGATTTTTTGATTTGTAACTTATTTTGTTTATTAAAATGTTCCTCCAGTTATACTAAATTCAAAAATACAGACGCAGCTTTGGAATAATTGAGAACTTTAGTAGAATCCATCGACGAAGAAGCTTTGGCGAGCACAATTTTCCTCGATTTACCTGACCCGGGATCGTTGTCTGGAGAAGATCACGGGGAGGAAGATGAAGGAGGTACTGTAGATGACCTTCATCGCTCACTACTTTTGCAGCCATGCGGACTGCGAATAGGGAATGCTAAATACGATGATGAACAGCTTCCCAATTTCAGTTCATATGGAGATATTTCTGATGTTATAGCAACCGTGAGCAGTATAATTGATGTATGCATTTGATTTTTATATGTGATACTCTCAAACGTAAATGTCTCTACAATACAGGCGGAAGTGCTTCAGAGTGTGGAAATCCCTGAAGCACCAAAAGTCAAGCGCCCGAAGAGATTGGAATACGCTTCAGTTATTAAAGCTGAGCCATCGACTACACATGCAGACACTTCAAAACAATTCGACAAGGAACCAATTAATAATATGTCATCTTCGAGCAATCTTCCGAATACTATTCCACACTTTGGCGATCAGTTCTTGTGGGAAAATGATAACAAAGACGGAACTAAACAGATATTTCCAATACCAGATTATCGAGATTGCGCACTTTCTCCTTGGGAAATGTTTGAACTTTTTTTCGATGACGATATGCTTTCAATGATAGCTCAGGAAAGTAATGCATACGCCGTTCTAAAAGAAGACAAAAATCCGGAGATAACTCCATATGAATTGAAATCTTTTATTGGTATAATGGTAATTAGTGGATATTCACAAGTTGCAGGCATGAGGTCATATTGGTGTAGAGATGGCGACTTGTATAACAATATGATAGCGTCGGCAATGACTCGCGATCGTTTTGAAACCATATCAAAGTTTATTCACTTTGCACCTCTAACAGCTATGGATCCTACCGACAAAATGTGGAAATTACGTCCAGTATCTGACCGACTTATCGCAAACTGTATAAAGAACTTTCACCCGGAGCAGGACTTATCATATGCCGAGTCCATGATAGCATATTATGGGCGTCATATTTATACGTGGAAAGCCAATTCGGTTTGGATTTAAAGTTTGGTGTGTGAATACGCCAAAAGGATATCTTTTAAACTTTGAAATATACCAAGGTAAAAATCCGCGAATAAATCCAGTTTTGGAACTTAAGTTTGGAAAATGTGTGGCTCGATTATTGGAAATGATACACGCTTTTCCACCGGAATTAAAAGTTCATCCTTACTGTTTTTTCGACAATCTATTTACTGGAATTCCGGTGCAGGTCCTGTAGAAGTAGCGAAAAGGTACTCGCGCGAATCTTCGACATACATCAACATCCCAAGGCCTAACGTATTCAAAGAATACAATAAAGCTATGGGTGGAACAGATCGCATGGACCAAAATGTATCTTACTACCATATAGCTACACGAAAAAAGAAATGGTGGTGGTCAATATTTACATACTTTATTGATGTAGCTATATAAAATGCATGGCTTTTGCATACTAATGCTGGCGGATCACTCTCTCATAAAGAATTTCGCCGAATCATCGCAACGCACTACTGCACGAAATATGCCAATTTAGAGCAAATTCAGAAGGGAAGAAAGAAATACAATATTTCGGAAACTGATCCACGATTTGATGGATTGTGTCATTATGTTGGGCCTTCAAAATCACGACGCAGATGTGCATACCAGTTTTGCAAATCTACCACGCGGCTTATATGCAAAAAATGTGATGTTGGCTTATGCCCAATTTGTTTTGAAATATATCATACTTCATCAGAAAATAAATAAAAAATAAAAACATGTAAAATTAATTTATAAGACACAATAAAAAGTTTGTTTATTAATAAATTGTAAAATTCTTTACTTTATAGCGCTTTTGGCAGTTTTTCTAAGGTTGTGACGACTGTTACCATATGGTAACGGACAGCGGCGGGCAAACGGCGGGCGGGCCAAAAAATTAAATGCCAGAAATTTGTTTCTTAAGTCAACCAAAGGTATTCCTGAAAAAATTTTTAAAATATTCCTATTATTTTGCTCTCGTCATTAAAGGGTTAATTCTCTTATTCGTTTTAACTATTGAATCACTGGTTTGTTTCACTAAACTTCACATTTTATTACAATGTTTACACAATTGCTCATTTTTTTGTTTCGTTATCTTACGTTCCACAGCCAAACAGCTTATTGTGACACTTGTCTTGTCTTCTTGTCTTCTTCTTATCCTTACGATTACGTTTACCATCCGTGCGTAGCGGAATGCGGGGACGTAATCGAAACGCAGAATAGGGGTGAATGATTGCCAATGTGGTCTACGACACATTGCCCGGTCTTCACATCTGTAATCCTCAAACCCAATATTTCTTTTAGCTGTCATATCTTAAGTTTTCCATAAACTAACCAAACACTAATTTGGGATTGAAAAAGTGGGCAAAGTGATCCCACAACTCGGGTAAATCCATTTTTTTAAATGCGGGATAGCCCACTCTGGGGAGAAATCCCAATTGTTTAGGAGGAAAAAATTGCAGTGGGAGCAGAGAGAGATTGAAAAGACCCAGCGCCATATGCAGGATGAACAATGAATCCCGAATATTTCTCCAGAGGGTAAGAAGATCGAATAACGGGCCGAATAATGGGCTAATGTGGATGAGCTAACTGCTGAAGGCAGGTCGAAGGACTGCTAGCTCACATGCACAATACGGCGAAAATTGTACGAAGCTGTCTGAACTTGGGATTCCGGCAAACCTGATCCGCCTCTGAAGAATGACGCTGACCCAACACCAAATCAACATTGAAGGTGGGGAATGACCTCACCGAACCATTATGTGCCAATCGAGGACTGAGACAAGGCGACACACTTTGGTGCAATCTCTTCAACATCTTAGTGGAGATATTCACAAAAGCTGCGGTAAATACGAACAAGACCATCAACACGAAAAGCCAAATGTTGCTTGCGTATGCTGACGACATAGACATCATTGGACGAGAGGTCACTGCAGTATTTTCAAGAATCGAAAAAGAATCAGCGAAGGTGGGCCTTGTTGGTAATGAGGGCAAGACAAAAATGATGATGTCAACGACTAGGAAAACTTCTCGACTTGCTCCCCACTTGAATGTCGACAACCGATTTAATTTTGAAGTGGTAGATGAATTTATCTACCTTGGATCCGCCGTGAACATGGACAACGTCAGCCTGCAGATAAATAGGAGAATTGCGCTTGCAAATAGATGCTATTTTGAGTTTAGCAAGCAGGTTAAGAACAAACACCTCTCTCGGCAGACAAAAGTCCAGCTGTACCAGACTCTCATTTTTAGGACTCTCTTCCTGACATATGACCCCGAAACCTGGGTTATATCGCAAGCGGATGAAACAGAATGGGGAGTATTCGAGAGAAAAATTCTCCGTAAAATATATGGTCCTGTTAAGAAAACGGCGAGTACCGACGTCGTTGGAACTAAGAGTTATATCATTTAGGCGAATCAATTGCGTTGGCTAGGCCATATTATCAGAATGGACGAATATGAGCCAGCGCGAAAGGTTTTCGATAACGTACCCTATGATGTAAATAGGAAAACATGACGATCAAGATTCCGATGGAAAAACTAGGCCGAAGAAACTCTCCGTATCCTTGGTGTTACCAACTGGCGAGAAAATCCGAAAGAAAGAACCAGTTGGAGAAATATGTTAAAATTTCTTTATTTAATTAATATGCGTAAGACATCTTTCTGACCTCATGAGGTTGTAAAATAGTCAAAAAAAGTAAAGTAAGCCAGCCCACTCTTGATTTAAGTCCTTCATATATCAAACGCCGTTGCATTAATTTTATTGGATTGGTTGGCAAAATGAACATTATACTGTAAATTAAAGAAAAGTAAATTAATGTATGCAAACTGTCAAACTATTATAAAACAAAAATTATAAATAACGATCTTCGGTCAAAAAAAAAATAGGATTTTCATACGTTTGGATATTGCACAAGGAAACAAAACAACAAATTTATCTAACTAAGAAATTGTCCATAAGTTCTCAATTGGGTTCAAAACTGTGGAATGTGCGGGCCACGCCAATTTGATTGTGTGCTTTGGGTCGCTATCTTGTTGGGAGAACCAGACCATTATTTCATCAAGTATTTGGCATATACGGACGTATCCATAGATGTTGTAAACCAATGAATATATACTACGTACAGTCAAGGAATAAAGTCAACATACAACCTACGATTTTGAAGTTTATGAGAATTAGTAGCGACAATTTAAAATGATATTATTGCAATATTTTAGTCATTTAAAATAAAGATTATTTGAAGAAAAAAATATAACATGGAAATTATTAGGGAAAAACACAATAATTAGCGGGAAAAAAGTCTGCATACAGCGTGGCAACTCCTTAAATCAAATAGAAAATTGAAAACAAAGAAATTGAAATCACAGATAACTTTGTTGAATTAATTACATTTACAAGCATAACAATTATTTAAGTGGACAAAGTGACAAAAAAGAAGGTATTATTCGAATTTTTATCCTTGCAAATGGAAAAACGAAAAGAGATTCATACTTCAGTTCGGAATATGGTAGTAAATCTCCGCAAGGAAAATAAATCTTATGGAGAAATTGCTAAGACAGTAAAATTAAGTCGTGCTACTGTCCAGACGATCATTAGAAATTATAATAATACCAATAGTACCGAAACTACGCCACGTTCTGGCAGACCTAAGAAGATTTCGAGACGCGATGTTCTTGATCCAAAGAACATAATACCAACAGTAAAACATGGTGGTGGCAACGTTATGGTTTGGGGCGCCATTGCGTCATCTGGAGTGGGTCGTTTGGTTTTTGTCGAGGATAATATGGACCGCTACCAATATAAAAATATATTGGAACAAAATCTGAAGGCATCTGTTGATAGTTTAGGCCTGGGAAATCGATGGATTTTCCAACAAGATAACGACCCTAAGCATACTGCACACGTTGTTCGACACTGGTTTCTTTACTATGCCCAAGACAGTTGAATTCGCCACCCCAGTCACCAGACTTAACCCCAATAGAGCACATATGGGACGTTTTGGAAAAATTGGTACGATAATATGACATTAGTAGCCGTGAAACATTAAAAACCGCCCTTATTCGTGCATGGGCTAAAATAACACCCGATATTACGGAGAATTTGGTGATATCAATGCCCCGTCGTCTTCAAGCAATTATTGATGCCCAAGGTGGACCGACCAAATACTAAAAGTTATCTTTTTTTGGTTTTTATATATAAAATTTTGAAATAATATATATTTTTTGTGGCTGTATGTAGACTTTTGTATGAATTTTCAGTGTTTTTGTTACAACTGTTTTTATTATGTAAATGAATTGGTTTTTATTTTATAAATTAACTTATTTATTAATGCCTTAAATATTGAAATAAATATTTTTTAATTTTCTTCACAAACTCTAAAACAAGGGATGTATGTAGACTTTTTCCCTGACTGTATAGTATGACAAGCATGCTGAAACCATAATTCTGGACCACTACGTATAATAGTTTTCGGAGTATATTTTGGATTGTATTCTGTATGAGGTGGTCTTCTTACATAACACTGTGATAATATGGCGTCATATAAAACAAGTTTCGGCATGTCTGACCAAAGAACGTTACGCTACTTTTGTATTCGCCTCTTCAAGAGGAATTTTGCAACTTGATAACAGCACCACTTTTCTTAAACTGTTTCAACATCTATACCTCTGTCAAATATTTTCTCTTTTTTCTCTGTTGGACTTTATTTATAGTCCCGTTATCTATGATTATCGCTGTAAGTTTGCAATTCAATAGAAAATAATTATATGTGCAGTCGCGTTCCTGACACTATAAAGTGAACAACTCTATTTTTCTCGGGTGTTTAGTATAAAATATCTTTCTGTACGTGAGTAAAGTGATCGTTATGAATATATTCTAAGAAACGTTTTATTCACAGTTTTGTTTCTAGTGGAACATGCCACGTGGAAGTGAACTTACGGATGGGGAGCGCGGAAAAATTGTTGGAATGAGACTAGGAGGGAAAAGAATTGGCGAGATTGCAGCTGTGGTAAATCGACATCGCAATACAGTTTCGAATTTCCTCAAAGAGCCCAAAAACTATGGTTGTATTAAGTGCAGTGGACGCATCCCAACTGTAGACCAGAGGACTATAGGTCTTCGGTACCAAAGCAAAATGGCCAAACCACGCTTAACCCAGCGCCATAAAAATGGGCGTATTGCTTTTGCAGAAAAGTACAAGTTTTGGGAGGACAAATAGGAAACCGTTATATATAGTGATGAGAAAAAGTTTAATTTGGACGGACGTGATGGTCACCATAAATATTGGAGAGATTTACGACATCGTCGGCAAACGTGCTACAAGCGAAACCACGGTTGTGGATCACATATGATATGGGGTGCATTTGGAGCACGAGGGAAGTCAGAAATATGCTTTGTCCCAACTAAATTGAATGCGGAAGCAGACGTTGATCTGTTGGACAGCAATTTAATTGACTTTGCTGGCGAATTATATGGAGATAAATGGACTTTTCAACAAGAGCACATTACTCGGCTCACAAGGCATTTTTTTAAGTCCCGAAATATTCCATTGCCGGAGTGGCCAGTCATAAGTCCGGACCTCAACCCAATTGAAGACCTCTGGGGGATACTTTCCCCCAAGAAGTATACGACGCTTAAAGAACTAAAAAAAAAATGGTGTCCTAAAACATCCCATGAAGGAATTGGGGAGAGCTTCTCACAATCAGTGAGATGTGCGCTTTCTAGTTTTACACTCACTGATTGGGACCTACACCGGTTCCGAACGCTATTTTGAGAAGCATTTTCATGGCTAAGTACTCGATAGTGTCGCCATCACTAAGCGAGGTGACCGCCGTCGAAAGAAATGTAATGTGGTCTGAGCAGGGATCGAACCCACGTTCTCATGTACACTAACCATTGCACCACAGACGGCCACTACAGAACTAAAACAAGTAATATTGGCGGAATGGGAGCAAATTTACATGTCCACTTTAAGCAACTTAGTGAGTTCTAAGCCACGCAGGCTACAACAAGTTCAAATACACAAGGGCAACTCAATATCATATTAATTACATATTTTAATTGGATAAGAATACGAATTAAATTTAAGTTTAATTTTTGCATATATAAATATTTTCTACAAAGAATAATATCAAACACTTTTTTGTTCTAAAAACTAAATTAAAAAATATGTTTCCTTATTAAATTAGTTTTCTAAGCTCCAACTCAATATGATACATTGCACATATAAATATTTGACAGGAGTAGCTTTTACAGCTCTTTGCTCTTCCTACACAGAAAAAAATATTGGCCTGTAAATTTCAATTAAAAATATAATTGATTTTTTTCAAAAAATTCAATTAAAAATTAATTGAATCAATTAAATTTTTAATCATATTTACAATTTATTTTTGAGTTTACAACAGAACTTGGAGTTGGCAAGGCGCAAATCTACGGCACTAAAAATGTTTAATTTTTGAGTGCATTATCGAATTTTTGCTGTGAATCTTTCTAAATTATTATAAATATGCATGATATGTTCTTCACAGACCTTAATATAAAAAATTTTTGTAAACAAAAATTGTTGTGATAAAGTATTTTACTGAAAGTTGAATTTTACAGCGCCGTTGGGAGACAATATTTGTGTCGGCTAAGTCACCAGCCGTCGTCGTCACTTTTCGTACGGCTCTACATAGTCTTTGACATACAACACTGTTGTTATTTGTAATTCGTTTATTGTTGATTGAAAGATTTTATTTTGTGAACTTAAAGAATAATATTGTTTAAGTTTTTTTGTTTCGTGATTAAAACTGCGTTTTTTGTAATTGTGTTTAATTGGCAAGTGTTTTTGAATAAAGCACTCATGCGTTGGTGTTTTGTTTGCAATGAAAAATGTGGCTGTCCCCAAACATTTTTTATGCACTTGAAAATACACAATTTGCCGCCTTATGCCTCATACACACAATTGTTTACACGAAAATTGTTTTAAAAAATTTCACATAAAATGAAACTTAAGACTCACCTACTTAGACATTTTGAACGTGTAAAACAAGAGTGCCCTAAATTGGATAAAACCAATACATTTCTCCAACAAAGCTGTGAATATGCAGAAGAGATGGAATGCGACAATGGAGTGACTGTTGCTGCGGAAGGAGCAGATAAATTGAATGTTTCTCATCAGATGTACATTTTTTTTACCCCATAACTTTTTATGAATAACACCGTTACTTTTTAATATATCGCACCCTATCTACAAAAGAGTCATAACTCAAAATTTTCAAATTTTCAGTAGAGCCAAAAAACTGATTTTGTTAACTAGAAATATGTATGAAAATACGCAATAATAGACATATTCATACGGCAATTTTTTGACGAAAAGAAAGAGTAAACGACGTCAGATTTTTACAGCGGATAGAAATGGTCTTTGGTTATTGTTTTTAAGCAAAAAATTAAAATCTGAAAATTTTGAGTTATGACTCTTTTGTAGTTAGGGTGCGATATAATAATAGTTTAAGAAAACCGAACATTAGTTCCGATTATGAATCCAAATTCTACAAAAATTTAATTTTTTATAGATATAACTACATGTGTATCTGCGAAACCTTGAATAAAATCTAAAAATAGAACATTTTAGTTTTTGTTTGCGTCGTCGCAGGGGGTGGGAGTTTTATGCTGAAAAAAACAATAACGGTTTTAATTGATTCAATTCAAAATTTAATCAAAAATCGCATAACAAAAATCAATAATTTAGGGCGAGTTTCACACTCGTCATTTAAAAGCTCAATTTAAAAGCTCACAGACATTGTTCATATTAAATGACAAGCGTCGGGCATTTAAACTACATTTAAATGGAGAATTTTGAACTGTGAAACTGGCCATTAATCAATATTTTTGAAAAAAATTAATAAATGTTCTAATCAAATTTAAAAATTTACAAAAACCTTTAATTAATATTATCATTTTCGTGATTACACCAAATTCAATTAAAAAATTGATCAAATAAACAAAATTTTTTAATTGAAATTGATTTTTATTTTTTTCTGTGTAACCAAACGTTTAACCATTGACGGTGGCATGGCGGCGTCTACGAGTTTCAACCTTTTGTTGGAACGTAACAGTATTTCTGATCATCTTATTTCAACAACAAATAATTTTTCTGATTTCAACAATAGTTTTATGTTCTGAAATTATATTTTAACAGTAACTTGTACACTTTGGAACTGAGTTGGATATACGTAGAAAACAATGACTTGGATCGGCCATATACTTAGACGACCATCATCATATATGGCTAGAGCGGCACTTGAAAGGAACCCGAAAGGGTGTCGAAGGCCAGGAAGACCACCAAATACATGGAAGCGGTGCCTGAAAAAGGAATACAAACAAACTTATCTATCATGGAACAAAATTAAATCACATGCCAGAAACAGAAATTGATGGAGAAAATTCGTTGACGCCCTATATTCTTCGTGGACCTTTAATTTAAACTTTGTATTGTAATTTTATTTTATATTTGTATGTTCTGTTTAAATAAATAAAGGACATATACATATGAGGAAAATCATAGCAACTATCCCAGAAAAAAACTAAAGATGTTCCGATTCGGCTGAATGTTTTTTTTATGCATTGCCGCATATGTTTATTTGAAATGGGCGAAATTTATTCACTTTCGTTAACAACTGGCGAAACAGAAAGGGCTCAAAGTTTTCAATTTTCACATTAAGTAAGTTTCAAATTTCACATTAAAGTACTATATTTTCATCCGAGTATCCGAGCTCCTTCGAATACTGTGATCAAAAATAAGTTTTTGTTTTATATAACCTATTTTTCACCTTTTGACCCGAAGGAGGTACGATTACATTTTTTTTTAATATTTTTAAGAGAAAGATCATTTTCTTGTCCATAAATGAACCAATTTTTAAAATAACCTTTTTCCTTCTTTTCAGGATATTTCATTGTATAGCCTGCTACCACTGACAAAACTAATACAATTTCTTTGTGTAGCTACCGGTGTTTTTTCTGCCAGGGAATATTCTGTTTAAAATACAAACGGTTTGAAAGAAGAGCAAGAATTTAATTGTATATCTAACGGTACTTATTTGTACTGCGGTCTTAATAACTCTTAGTCAAAGTACAGCCGCGGGAAAAATAATAGCACTATGGGTTGAATTAGTAATTTTCCGACATTCGATATTTTGTATAGCAGTTCACGAAAAAAAATTATTGAAAAATTGAAAGACAACAACCTTAGATATAAAGTGGCAATTAGATTTTCCAAGTTTCATTTATATTTTCAAAACAACCTTTCAAAAATTAAATACATACTAATTAAAACGAAGCCAGGAACAAAAATAGCACTATCATTCAAAAATGGCAAATAAAAAAGTAAAACATAACATTTGAAAATAGTGAAATATAGATATTAAAATATATTAAAGTATGTATGATGTAATTAATTTAGTATTTTGTTACTTGACCCTTGTTGTTTATAACGGCAGCACTTCGTCTCGGCATCGAATTAACTAACACTATAGCCCAAAGTTGTTCATTGTCTTTGGCTTTGCCTCAAAAACAGCTTCTTTGACGTAACCCCTATCGGATTAAGGTCTGGAGACTGCACGGGCCATTAATTGAATGACATTAATTAAATGGTCTTCAAACCATTTCCGAGCTTTTTACTTGTATGTTTGGGGTCGTTGTCATGTTGGAAGACTCACACCAAAGAAAATTCTTCGCCTGCATAAGGCAGCATCACGTCTTAAATATATCAACATAAATGTGCTGATTCATTACTGTTCTCCATGATACGAAACCCAACCCCATACCATTGTGCTTCAACCTCCATGCTTTATCGTTTTGCATGTGAATCGGGGTTTATACTCTGTGTGCGGTAGACGCCTTACATAAAAGCGAGAGCTTTTCCAACAAATAAAACAATGTTGCTCTCATCAGTCCATAAAATGTTCGTCAATTTCTGTGCTGGAAAATTTAAGTGCTGGGGCCAAATCACCGCATTCGTTATCGAGTTCACTTTCGTATCGTTAAACATTTCGATAGTCGAAATTTGTTGGATCACGGTATTCGATCGTAATCTATTTTGTCTACTACTCTTTTTTACATTGCTGTAAGCATATGGCAAAGACGATTTACAATTAGACGACCAGAAGATGTGCGCAACTTGGCAACCCTGGTAAAAGAGAACCAAAAAGTGCTAGGAGTTCACTCAAACGCAGTTCTCTTCCGCGTCATATCTTGTTTATTTCATACTTTTTGCATAGTTTATGTAATTTTACTTCAACATAGTTGGAATTTGTATAGTTATATACAATAACACTATCAAAAAGCTGCTCGTGTATTGAAATATTCAATGAAGAGAGTAAGAGAGAGAGTAGACAAGTACTAGGGTTTCACTCGTTTTGTTTGTTGGCATTTGAGTGAAGAGAACTTTTGACTGTCTACTTGTACATCGTTTTTGCATATGGTATTACGAAAAACAACAGGAAAGAGGAAGGCAAAAGTAGTCAATTGTGAAAATTGTTTTGTATTATACAGAAAATTTAACTTTGAAAATGAATCCTTTTTTTCTTGTCTTCATTGTCGGATTCGGAGGATGAATCAAATATAAGCGTATTGAGAAGAAATATTCGCGAAAAAAGTAATCCTTTGTCATTGCCTGAAGTTGAGGTAGTTGTAGTTGTTTTGAAGTGAGCGGCTTCCGCTGTGTTTTTTAATTGATGTTCATTTTCCATGAAAACAAGTAAAATTATATTGTGTTAACTTATTTTGCTAAAATACAAAAATACTTACATTTTTATAAATTTCTTTCCAAAAAAAATATTTTCAACTCATTTTATTCTCAACTTTGAATTTTTTTCGCGTCTTTGAACTGCAATCTTTGCATTCCTTCTTTTTAGCGTGCAAAAATGGTAGTTTGTTTGATTTCGATAATAAACTACCAATCGTGTACAACTTCGAGTAAATACGATTCGATAACGAGTACCGTGATCCACGTTAACTACATATCGAAGGCAAAGTACTCGATATCGAATGCGGTGATTTAGCCCCTGGTTTGCAAACTGCATACTCTTGGTCACATGCTTAGCACTTAAAAGCGGAAACTTTCTTGGGCCACAGGCATGGAGGTTATATTCTCGTAAACGAGCTCGAAATTTTTTTCAACGCATGTCGTTATTTGTAATTTTTTAGCTCCGTGTCAGTTTTAAATGGTCCCTTCCCACTGCGCCGACCTAACCGCTTCACAAATAACTTGACATTGCAGGGCTTCTTCCACGTTTTTCGCATATTTCTTCACAGCCCAATAAACTTCAAATTTCAGCATACGTTTTTCCGTCTAAAATAAGTTTTTTAATGATCTCTCTTTTCTCGGCGTACCAATGTTTTCCCCGACTCATTGCAATACAAATTTTCATTGATTTTCTTGATCGACCAGACTGAATTCTTAAAAAACTTGATTCTTTATGCACTTTAGAAATGACTTCCTAAATAGTAACAGAAAACTAGTTTCGGAACACAACAAAATTTTACTGCTATTATTTTTGACGTTTGATTTTGCTCGTTTCTAATATAAAAACAACCGTAGACATTGAGTGTTAGTTTGCCTACAAAAAATAAGCGTACATTTAAAAACTACCCTAAATCAGTTAAAAGTTAAATTTCAGCAATTCAGTAAGAGATCTGAAAGAATAATGCTTCTAACACTTATTCCGAAATTTTGGAGTCCCAAAAAACTTATGACCGAGTGTAATTCGACTGAACGGAAAACAAGGAATGCAAACGAGCTGTGTAATCAGAGTGGAATTTTAACGTGCCCAAGTTGCTATAAAAAAAGGAGTACCTCAAACGGTAGCTTCAGTGAAGGATTATTATGAACGTGTTGATATTAGTGGGTTAATGCCAGGGGTGAAAGATTACGTATCACTAAAACAAAATGACGGCAGGCGTCGGCACGTTCAGTAAATACTAATACTTGGAAATTTAAACGAACTGTTTGCGCAATTTAAAACTGAGCATACTGACGTTAAGATTGGTTTCACAAAATTTACTCAGTTCAGAGCATTGCATTGTGTTCTACCAGGAAGTAGCGGAACTCAAACTATGTGTGTATGCGTTCACCACGAAAAATTTAAGCTAAATCTTAAAAAACTTACGCAGGACTCTAATGTGATTTTAAACGATTATCATGACTTCATTCAAACAATTATTTGTACCAAACCAACAAGCTCTTGCTTTTTAAATGAGTGTGCGGTATGTCCGGGCACAGCATCACTTCACGAAATGCTAACTTTGTTTTTTGATAATAATTTCATAGACGAAGTTAAATTCGATACGTGGTTACAATGCAAAAACTATTACCTGGTGTTAGTTTTCATATTTGAATGACATGATTTCTAAGTGACGTTTCGGCCATATGTATGTATGTAGAATGTCATGATCTGTAATTTTATTTATATTGTATTCAGTAATGTTTACAATTTCATCATGGAGAGATATACGCAAGAACAACGTTCCAATTGCAACTTTTCGTGGGCATTTGCCATTTTATGGTCGTAATAATCGTCCTCCTGTGCTCGCTATTCGTCGAATTGTTACAAATTACGAGCGTACATTTTCTCTACATAATGTTCAATTGCCAATAAGATAAAAGAACCGCTCGAAGTAATGAAAATATTGCTGCCGTTGAGGTAAGTGTTGCTGAAGACCGCAATTTATCGATTCCAAGACGTTGTCAACAATTGGGACTGTCTCAACCCACAACCTGGCGGATCACTCAAGAACTGAAGCCATTGGACAACCGCAAACGTCATGAATTTGCCGTTTTTGTCTTGGAACAACTTGAAAACCATAACGATATTTGTAAGAAAATCATTTTCTCCGATGAGGCTCACTTTCATCTGAGTGGTGCGGTAAATAAACAAAACTGTCGATTCTGGTGCGAAAAAAATCCACAAATTATTCAAGAACAACCATTATATTCACCTAAATTGAAAGTTTGGTGTGGTTTTTGGTCTGGTGGAATCATAGGTCCGTAATTCTTTCGAAATGAAGCTGGTAAGACCTTTACTGTCAATGGAGAGCGGTATAGATCGATGATAACCAACTTTTGTTATGGCCGAAATTGGAAGAAGTTGATCTTGACAACATCTGGTTACAACAAGTCGGGGCTACGTATCACACAGCACGTGCAACAACCGAATTATTGCGAGAAAAGTTTGGAGATTCGATTATTTAAAGAAATTGTGACATTGAATGGTATCCAAGAAGTTGTGATTTAGCACCATTATACTATTTCTTGTGGGGTAATTTTAAGTCATTGGTCTTTATCAGTAAACCAAACTCTCTTCAAGGTTTAAGAGTCAATATTGAACATGCTATTCATGACATACGACTTGATTTAGTGGAAATGTTCTTCAAAATTGGGTTCATCGAATTCGTTCCTGCAAAAGAAGACGTGGAGGTCAGTTGAAAGACGTTTTATTCAGAACTTAATTGTATCGATTGTACTTCACATTAAATTGATTCACAATTGAGGATAAAGAAGTCTCAAGGGCAAAATTAGTGCAATTGATAGATAACCACTTGTATAAGTCAAGATTGGATAAGAGAGATAAAGATCTCTTGGGTACAGTGGCACGCACTAAAGAATATTTGAACGAGGACAACGACGTACTTATTATGACTGCTGACAAAGTGGGCAAAACAGTTGACATGGACGATGAAGACTACAAGATAAAGATGGGTACCATATTGGGCGACATATGCACATATAGACGTCTCAGAAAGGATCCAACTACGGGAATACAGGAGACGACTGATGATCTAGTGTGAAAATTACTTTAATGACAAATTCATTGACGCATTTACGAAGGGTAAATTATCGACGAAAAACGCCACAGCTCCTAGAATATACGGATTGCCGAAATTCCATAAAGAGGGAAATCCTTTAAGTTCAATTTGTGCATCAATTAATGCACCGGGATATTCTCTATGTAAATTTGTGGTCGGGATACTTGAGAATGTGACAAAAGATTCATACTACAATATACAGGTCACGGTTGGAGAATGGACGATGATGAAATACTAGTATCTTTTGACGTAGTTAGGGAAGAGATTTCCCATTATACTAATTAATTGGGCTCTTAAGACTATAGAGGACAATTGAGACAAAATTGGAGCGAACATGACGCGAGAATAATTTATGTAAATTTTGACATTCTGTATCAGCGCGACACGATATTTCAAGTACGAGGACAAAATATACGAGCAGGGAAAAGGTATGCCCATGGGTTCTCCGGTATCACCGACTGTGGCTGACATTATAATGGATGTATTATTAGATACGACACTCAACACCCTGACGGTAGGGCCGAAAATCTTGACGAAATACGTGGATTCGTGATCATTAAGGAAACTGAGGTGGAGAACACGATCATGGCACTAAATTCATTCAACAGACAGTTACGATTCACGGTGAAAGGGAAACGGGACCACAAGCTTCCGTATCTGGATAGTTTATTCATAAGACAGGGAAACGCTCTCAAAATAGACTGGTATCAAAAACCGACAGCGTCGGAACGACTACTGAATTTTGAGTCCAAACACCCCAGAAGGGCTATTATGAACACAGCCAGCAACTTTATTAGGAGAGTATTACAGATAAGTGGTATACAGTTTCATGGGACGAATAAGGAGAAAGTACGGAAAATACTCCTATTGAACAATTTTCCGAGAAGGACGATTGAAGATTTGATTTCTTGAGCTGAGATTGGACGACTGACAGATAATATTAACACATCCGAGGCGAACATATACAGATCGACAACATATATTCCTGGACTATCTGAATGGATGGGAAACTCGGACATCTACGATAGGGGGAATGTGACGCTAGACGATCTATTCGGCCGGACCAAATCGAAAATTGACAAGAGGACAAGCCCAATGTGGTGTATAAAATACCATGTAATGGGGACAAGTCCAACGTATGCCAGAAGGTATATGTTGGCACAACTATGGGTAAATTCAGGATACGAATATCTGCTCACAAATCGGACCAAAAAGCGCACTATAAGCCTTTGGAACAAAAAACTGCACTCGCGGTCCACTGTATTTTAACTGGACATAAGCCTAACTTTGACGAAGTGGAAATTCTTGCTGATAAGAAAAATTACTCTCGACGTCTCTTTCAAGAAATGTTACACATAATTGACGTTCCAACAGAGAAAGGGTTAACTTTAAGTGTGATACAGAGCGATGTGCGCAAGTGTATAGGCACACTATTCAAAAATTTAAGAGGAAAATCGAAATCAGTTGACACAAGCTTGCGGAAGAGTTTTGACGCATTTTGTGTTATCTCGCAATGTAATTACAACTTTTTATTCCCTTGAAAATAGAAAATATATATTTATTGTGTTTTTTGTTTATATTGTTTATGCGTTTCTTCCTTGTATTAGATCCTTGAAAATTACCAACGAAATTGGTTGAAATATTGGAATTAACTAATAAAATCGTGACGAAACAACAATCCTACACATTGATTTCTTTTTCACATATGACCTCAAGCCGAAACAAATCTGAACACATTAAATAAAAACATTTGAATTTCCTTAAAAATTAGCGTGCACATGGAAAAGAAGCATGTGAGGGAGTAGAAGCAAATTTGAAGAGAGGAGCTGCGCGAGCGATTTTGGTTTGTTGCCCCAAAAATCACATACTAACAATAGATGCATTATATCAATGGGCAAAAAAATATTATTTAGAAACAGAAGTCTAGATTTTAAAGCAATAGATTTTAAAAGATTTGAAAGCAGGTTTAAAAATTCTTTAAGCATACCAGGCACTCTAAAATATCATGCATTTTATTAAAACAAATCTCTCAGGATGAGAAATATTTCCAAAGATAAAGAGATCAAAATCTCCCAAAAGGCAAAATTGAAGATAAAGGGAGATAATAATAAATGTTTATTTTAAGTAAAAGATTTTATAAATTGGTTCATTTATGGACAAGAAAATTACCTTACTCTTAAAAATATTTTAAAAAAATTAATCGTGCCTCATCGGGTCAAAAGGTTAAAAATATTTTTTAGTCCTGAAAATCAAGGTCTTTATAAAACATTAATTTATTTTTGATCACAGCATTCGAAGGAGCGTAGAGAATTCCGCGGAAAACATGGTTTTTATTTTTTTTATCTCACAGTTTAGACAAGATACTCGATGGAAATAGAGTACCTTAATGTGAAATTTTGAAATTTTTCAAACTTTGAGCTCCTCCTCTTTCGCGAGTTGTTAACGAAAGTGAATAAAATTTGGCAAATTTCAAATAAACATATGCGGACGAAACGGAACATCTTTAGTTTTTTCTAGGACAGTGGCTGTGATTTGTATATATCGCAACCATAAAACGACAAGGTTCTAACTGAAGTTTTTTAGGAATTCATCTGGATACATTTCATCGTAATCATATCGTTTCCGAGATATCTACAAGAATGAACATCTTACACATTGATTATTCAGATCCAGTAAGTGTTAACTGGAGCTTCTCAACAATTAATTGGTGCACTGGGTCACGATATAAGAAGAGAGGTTAGGCTACTATCAAATTATAATAACAATGTACAATTTCGAATAAAAACAACTTGAAACTGCAATAACGATTAGAAAAAAACCGAAGAAGTTTAAAATTGTTTGTTCACATGAGTTGTCAATTCAACAAGAATGTTACACATACACATTAAAACCCCTAGATAAAATCAAATGCGCTTGAGAGTAATCGTATGTTAACTAGGGTGGGCTGATTTGTAAGGACAAAAATTTGTCGATATTGTGCCATCTATTTTTCGATAGCTTTTGGCATGAGAAAAAAGAGTTCCACTACGACATATCAACAAAATGATTTTCGTGGCGCCCAAATTTCAATTCTCAGTCAATGACTACCAGATTTTAAAAACAAAGTTGCGTTTTACTCATTAGGAAACGTCCCGTTTGAATAAATTCAAGATCATCGCCGAAGTTGAAAAATCGCGAAAAAAAATTTAAAAAGTATCTGTATTTTCTTAAATAACGTATATATCGTTTGACAGGCCTAAGTTTCTTCTTTATAAATTCGGTGAGAAAATGAAAATCGGTTGATAATCAGCTAACTTACAGGCTTATAAGTGTGCAAAGGTACGCAAACCCGGGTTTTTCAACCGGTTTTCAAGATTTTGGGGGTGTTTGGGAAATTTCACAAGCAGCAGATTCTTCCCAGGTATTTTGGACTGTCGCACCGCGTTACCTACTAAAAAAAACCTTAAAAATAAAAGTTGAGAAAAAGTCAAAAAAAAATTTAATTCGGTTGCCTCGAAAATAATTTTGTTGCTATGTCGTAGTGGAACTTTTTTTCCTCATGCCAAAAGCTATCGAAAAATCGATGGCACAATATCGATTGCTACATCGACCCACCCTAATGTTCACGTCTTTATTATAAGAATTTTACGATCTTTCTTTATTTTTTGTCTTCTATGGAAAAAATATAATTTATTGCAAAATTGGAGAAATAATAACACCACTAATAAGTTCTTAGAATATTTTCATAAATATTTAAATATGCCCGGCTACGGTATCATTCTGTGGTATATTTCCAACTTAAAATGTACTGATTTCCACGTCAGGTTAGTGGCGAAATTGAAGTATTATTTAAAAAGTGGATAACCCTACATCTGTCAGTTCTTGCAATAATTTAATATATAATTTTATGATTTGGTAACATTTGTGCCATTACAACATCTTATGACGTTTGCAACACATTTGTGACGATTACACAACAACCTGAGAAAATAATGTCCGGACTAGGGTAACCATTCAATTAATCATTATTCGGTTAATCGATTAAACGTTCTATAAAATTAACCGAATAATTAAATTTTTCGATTAACGATTAACTCGAACAAATCATAGCGATTAATCGATTAATAAAATATGTGTACGTGTTTATCGCAAGCAGTCCGTCTTGAAACACTTGTACAATGTGGCAACTCATATGACAACGATTTGCGAACAAATTCCATAACTTTACACACATTTCGAACAGATTTGACAGTTTGTTGAGAGAAAGCGTCGCACAGTGCTTTGGCTCATAGACATACATAAAAAAAATTGTCTCAAAATTGGTTCATTAAATTGGGTGTAATAGTCTGACGAAATTTCAAGACCCACTGGTCACAAAATACCTGGTCCGATTCTGCTCAAACTATATACAATAAGGATAATAGTCAGAAAATTACGTTTTGCTAATTTTTTGTAAAAATTAATCAATCCAATAGGGTGTTACAGTGCGATATAGTTTCAGAGCTACCCTACCCTTTGTATGGGAGGTACCGGAAACCGTGGCACTTTTGGGTCCAAACTTTGAGATGTTTATTAATTTTGGCTTGGTACCAAAAGTCACTTATTTTCATGTTACTGTAACTACGATTTGTGAATTGTACCTACATATATTTATTTTATACTTTATAATGAAGTTACGTTTTGTTTTGTTTTAATAAGTGTGCCTAGTACAATGTTTGAACACTCTTTTCTTTTTTTTTTTTTTGTTTCATTTTATTCGAATAATCGAATAATTTGATTGCGTTTTGTTCGGTTAATTGTCAGATTGAAATTTACGATTAACGATTAACCCGATTAAATGGGTACCCTAGTCCGGATACAAAACACTTATCGATATACTGAATCTTCCATCTATTGAAAACACAAATATCATCTTCAATTTCATTAAAGCTCTACAACTAAGAATTTAAAATAGCTGATAGTGCTCTAGAATTAATTGAATCTTAGAAATGTTTTCATAAGATTAAGCAAATAAATAAATAATAATAAATTGGTTATTTTATTATAGAATTATGAAGACGTGTTGTCAGTTGTCAGTTGTGATACTTCAGTACAAAAAATAAGATTTATGATCAAATACTTACCCCCGAACTCATAAAGAAAATTAACCATTGGTTGTTATTTGACACCGATTTGCTATTCATCACGCCTTGAACTTAACTTTGTCCAACGATTGGCCATAAAGCGAACAAGTACATACTAACACATGCATGTTCATGTTATAGTTGGACCGGTTATGGATAAATTTTTGATTAAAGCTCCACATTCAGTTCTTGCGAAATGTTCGTAAGAAATTTTGCCATTTACCTCTAAACAGAAAATTTTGTTGCGGAGAATTACCGACTATCTTCGCAAATATTTCATTTACAACTCCTCTACGCACTCTGTTTGAGCCATATACTAATTACAATACTAGATTTAACATTTCTCTCAGCAAATTTATGACATTTGGCCTGGTGTGATGTGAACGTTGGATGTTGAAAAGAAATGCTTTACTAATACCAGATAGAGGCAATGGTTCAAAACACCGAACAAAATAACAACAACGGAATTTCGTTTTGTGTGTTAAAATTATTGTGTTAAATACATAGAAATGTATGCTAACAATAACAGACAATAAAAAAGTGTAAAATACATTTAAATTTCAAAGTTTTTCACCAAAACGATATGAAAAATTAAAGTCAGAAGTTATTGTAATTCCACCTGGTGTATGTCACTTTTCGTCAAACATCTCCCTATCTCTCTCTTTGTCAAACTTCTCCCTATCTCACCACGAAGAGTGTGAAAGGAAACGTCAGATGAGTCAAAGATTATCTCTAGTTATAACAATTACTCCATGGTTTGAGCCTGCAATCGTTTTTCAGACAGTTGCAAAAATTAAAAACAACTTGAAATTCGAAGAGATGACAAACCAGTGAGTTCAAAAACTCAAATTCACAAATTGCATGAAGGCTTGCAACAGTAAGAGCATCATTGCACTACGCCTTTCACGCGTGTGTTCGACGCGTGCCTAACGCGTTTTGTTTGTGAGGTGTGGATTTGTTGGCGGGGTAGACTTTCACGCACGATACGAATCAATACAAATATTTAATTTTTTTTTTACAGTTTTAACGAATGTAAAACAACGAATTCAGCACAAAGAATTAAATTTAATTAGAATAGACCACTTTTACAAATTTTTACGAAGGTAAGAATGAGAGAGATCAGCCGATTAAACGTCAAAAACTGCAGAGTGGTGCAAAGAAAAATGCACAATGTAATCTATTCGTGATTTACGTAAGTTTTTTAAAAGAGAATAGCGTGATTATTGCAGCTTGACAAGCATAATCTAAATATGGACTAATATCATCCTCACATAAAGGCCTCCAAAATAAGTGAGAGCCGAGGAACAGAATGAGAGGGATCCCTTGGAATATATATTGATCTCACAAAAAATATGCAAGACAAAACAAAAGTAAATAACATGGATTGACAGTTTACGTTAGAAGAATTTATGTACATAGCAAGAAAAATATATTGTTTCTCCATTGTATTTGTAAATCATGTGGTGTTACTTTTGGTTGTCAACATTATCGAAATGTCAAAATGCCAGTCCCAAACAATTATCAAACAATTGTTTTCATACGAAATAACTTTGGCGTAACTATCCTGTAATTGATTTTGCCTACGAAATTTTCGCAATGAGCTGAGTACAAATCAAATGAAAAAAGTGAGCGAAATTTTCGGTTCATGAAATTTTCGTTATTTTTTATACACGTTCTTCCTTATGGCAACAACAATTGCAGAAAAATTTAATACCGAGTTTAACGAGTGAGTAAGCAAACAAAAAAAATCGTCGTACGGAGCATACATCCAGTGACTAACATATCGTTATGAATACGGCGGTTAATATTTAAAGGTTGACTAATACAGAACATACATATATTATTTACCTGGAGTAGTGGAGAACGAAGCAACTGTAAAACTGCTGGTAAAAACTGATCATGGATACCAATTAAAGCTTTTGGATGTTTGCGAGCAGTTGTAGTTAGTAAAATTAATGAATATTGTGCCACATGCAAATCGGAATCGGAAATAAGAGGCGGTATTTCAGTAATCGCTGTTTGAAGTAACGGAGGACCAAATATATCTAATGCATAATTGTCTGCAAGTTTATTTAACAATTCCAACGAGTGTAATTTCAAAGCGCGATGGTTTTTACGAAGAAATGTCCCCAGTGCAGGCATAACCTCATTTAATATAGGTGTTAGATCAATACGAAGTGGTGATGCAGCGATCATGGTCAATGCTTTAACACAGCTTAAACGGGTAATTTCATTTCTTAAACGTTCCAGAAATATAGGCAAGCATGTTCCAAGTTCAGCTTTTAGAATGTCACCCATATTAGCAATTATCTGACCCATACATGCAATCGCTCTTTCTTTGACCTCTTGATCTACGTCCGTTGTTTTAAGCTTTTGTATTGTGGCAGAGTACACCTCCTCAGCAAACGGCGAAATATCAAACGAATTATTGGAGCTGGTCAGATCATCCAGAGGCCGAATAACTTGTACTAACTGCTGAAGAACGATAAGACCCTCTGTAGCAATTTTATAAAAGGGGTCGAACACTGCAGTCACTACTAGCGGAACCAAAACAGGGATATGGGACGAAAATACACAAGGTTGATGACTTTGAAGAAGAGAGCACATAAAGCTAAGCGCTTCGATTTTCATATTACTTGTCGAATTTTTGTCGCTCAAAGAAAAATGAATTCCCGGTACAATAGAGTCTAAATGTTGTGCTAAAGCACCAGGAATAACATTCAACAGTTCACGTAAAAGTAAGAAGCAATCCTGGCGTGTCTTCACCGACTTTTCTTTCATAAGTGGATATGTTGCCTTTATAATACTGGGAACTTGTTCTATTAAAAGTGCCACTGGGGCTGGAGTTTGCTCCATAGAATCGGGATCTTGTGAAATTTCAACGAGAGAACGTGTGTTCCTTAAGAGTGATACGTATGCATGGAAAATGTCCGATTTTACATTTTCTTCACGCTCTTTAAAACGAACAATTAGCGACGGACTCAAATCTCGGTAAAAATCCTCAATCATATCATGCCTCGACGCAATTATAGATTCAATACATTTGGCAGCAGCTCGACGCACTTTCCAACTCATATCGTCATCATCACTATACTCTTCACTATCATCATAGTCATCTTCTTCGGTATCCATAGCAACATTGCAATCAACTTCGTCTGCTCCATAATTGTAGTTAGGGTCGTAAGTTAAATATTTAAGACACAATTCAAGTATCTGAAATTAAATAAATACATAATTTAGTTTGTTATTGAATATTTTGGATTTATGTTTGATTTGTTCCCATACACAAAATTTAATTATTAATTAATTATTAATACATATATTCATTCAATAACCAGGCAGTAATGTCATTTATGGTTAAATGCGCTAAAACAATTCAGCTACTAAGTACATAACAAAATATAAGAATAACAATTTAGAATTTATACTTAGAAAAAAAATAAATTAAAAAATCCCATTTATTCCCACAATATTTAAACAATGAATATAAATATTTTTCAAATAAGGTTTGGATGGGCTACCGATAGCGCACAAATAACCGGCATACGTAGAAAACAATGTAGTTGGATAACCCCTATTCTTAGGCTCCCAACAGAAGATATTGCTAGAGCGCCACTTGAATGGTACCCTTATGGGTACCGCAGGCCAGGACGCCACCAAATTCATGGAACCGTTGTCTGGAAAAGAAATACAAACAAACTCAACTACAATGGTACCAAATTAACTCGTTTGTCCGACACAGAAATCGCACCTCTTATTTAAAATTTGTATTGTAGTAATATTAGTTGTGTTTTTCTTGTAAGTATGATACAAAAAAAACGCATCCCGGTTAGACATAAATGCCTTGGTAGCACTTCAATGTACTGCCATTTTTTGTATCTACTGTTGTGTCATTCTCTATTTGTAAACACAAGGCCGTTCTTGATACAAATTTGACAATTTTTTACTATTTCTCAAAAAAAATTAACAGATTTTCCAAACATACCAACTGAAATGCGCTACCCTTAACATGGATCCATAGTGGCTATTTGTTCGTAGCGCCAAGTTCGATTAATTGAAAAAGAACATAAAGTCTACCACAAGATACTTCTCTATAAATATTAATAGTCCAGATAGCTACCGTTCAATTAGTTTATTAAGTATATTTAAGCAAATTTTTTGACAAAATTTTTGAAAACAAGCATTGACAAACACTTAGAAATACTTGTAAATAACATAAGCACAACACATCAAATTAAAAGAATATGCAATCATGTTAAAGAAAATTTTACAAGTGGATTCTCAACAGCTCTACTACTAGTTGATGTAGCCAAACCTTTTTATTCCATATGGCCAAATGCTTTACTACATAAAATGATAGATTATATATTTCTACCATTCCTAATTAAAACTATAAAAAGTTATTTAACTGATAGATATTTTATTGTTACTGTTGACAAAGAATTATCTAATGCAACAGAAATCCCATCTGGTGCCCAACAAGGATCCGTAATGGGACCAATTTTGTACAATATTTAGATTGGGTCATCATATTCATTGGGTCTCGATATTGTGACCAATGTACAATGTGCAATTAACAAATTAGTACAATACTATGACAAATGGAAGATTAAATTAAATTATGATAAGACACAATTTATCTTTTTCAGGTCGAACTTAGCGGCTTAAGTGTATGTCTTACTGACATGGGAAGGTTTAGAGTGCCCCTTCTGAACACTCAACACCACGCCCCTCTTTTCGAACTAACTAACTAACTAACTATCTTTTTCACAAGGATAAGAAAGAATTGTTTTCTACTATCCTCTAATTTAACCATAAACGGCTCTGACATATCGTCGTTACGAAGTTACCTTCACGTATATGACAAAATCAAAAAAAAAATGAGATAAGAAAAAAAAACCATTATTGTGGATATACAATAAAAAAAATATATGAAAATTTTGAATTAAAAAAAATTAAGCTATCTTCACGTATGTGAAAAAATATTTTACAGACGTAAAAAAAAGATATTATCATCTTATTAATATATGAATTTTGTTTTCGTTCTATATCTCAAAAGCAACTCCGGATAAAGTCTATAAAATTACAAAAAAGTAACAAACAAATTTGCATACATTGTCGCTGCACCCTAATGTATAGTATAGTGCATACACGTGACGATAATGTCGGAGTAAAAAAATGAATGCTGTTTTTTAGATTATGTTTACGTATGTGCCATAAACGAAACAAATATTTAGATCTCGAGCCTAATTATTTAAAAATTAAGATCTAACTATTCAAAAAGGTAGAATAGAAAATGAAAAAAACCAACCCGTAAAAAACATAGTTTTTGACTATACATTCTTTATATATGACCACGCCCCTTTGTCCAATCCCGCCCATATTTGTATCAGATCTTAGAATATGTACACCTAACCAACATACCCAATTTTTTTCAAATACCGTTAACAGGAGCAGAAAAAATGAATTTTTAATTTGTGATTTGTATTGGAGGTACCACGCCCTTTATCCAATCCCGCCCATATTTCATATTTTGACAGTTTCTTTTTGTCATCGCCATTAGTTTGCATGCGAAGTTTCAGCTCGATTGGATCACGGGAAAAGGGTTAAAAATCAATCCAAAATTTTTTCTGTGCGGTGCATACAGACAGGTGAAGTTAATATAAAAAAAAAAATGGTGTCCCATAACATCCCATGAAGGGATTGGGGGTGAGCTTCTCACAGTCAGTGAGATGTGCGCTTTCTAGTTTTACACTCACAGTTTAACACCGGTTCCGAACGGTATTTTGAGAAGCATTTTCATGGCTAAGTACTCGATAGTGTCGCCATCACTAAGCGAGGTGCACCACCGAACGAATTTAAAGATACAAAAAAAATATTTCCCAATAGGTGGCGTATACAACAATATGTGACATTTTTTTGGATATAAAAATAGCCATAACTCGGAAAATTTCATCAATGACTTTTGATATTTTTACTCCAATCGATGTAGAATTTCAGGCACTTACTACTGACAAAAATATTATACTTTTTCCACACCAATTTTTTATACAAATTGTTGAAACTTTAGTCAATTTCCCAAAAAAATTGTTTTCGAGATATGTGAAGATAACTTCGGAACGACGATATTTTGGTCAGATAATGTATAGTACCTGGATAAAAAAAAACTCACATTCCACTGTCACATTTCTAACATAGGTAACCAAGGTATAAAATTAGCCACAAGATTGGCACTCTCACAAGCAAATTTAATACATCGTGCGAAATATCGGATAATGTTTTGATATTTTCACTTCTGGAAACATAGATTTCATATGAAATTTTCATATGAAATGTGTGTATGTATGTATTTGAAGCAAATGTTTTTTTTAGAACTTTCCTTTGAAGGCTTAAATAGTTTCAAAAAAATTAATTATATTTATTCCTCAAATATACTACTCAAGTGCAATAAACCTATGTATTTAAATAAACTGTAAATATTCATTCAATAAACGTAAGATATTGTAGAACTATTTTTCTGTAGAAAGGTGCATTTCAGTATACTTTTACTATAGGAAGTGGCCAACGGTACATTTGTTTACCGAAGTGTCTCTCAGTACTCTTTTTTTATAGAAAAAATGTCGTTTAATATACTTTTACCAGAAAAGTGCCCTCATTTTCTATAAGAACCTGTGTAAAAGGCTGATATACGAGTACTAGTTTCTTCACTCCCTTACTTGGGAAGCTTTTCAAAAGGATTCCGTTCCAGATTTTATATAATATTATAAAGATTTTTTATAACGAAATGAAATAGGGGAAAAAATTGACAATAACGAAATCAAAGCTCTAAAACAATGTAGAGAATTGATGAGGGCCAGATTTTTAGTTAGCAACTTTTATAGTAGCTTGATTATATTTTCACTCCTCAAATACATTTCTAACTGCTAAGAACAAATTCCAATATTATATTCAGGACATTGTATTCAGGGCACGCCTTAGTCCACTAACCCTAATGGGATAGATTTACATCTGCATATTTATCACACATATACGTCATAATAATGTGCCCTTCACTTAAGAGTATACTAGACGTCGATCAAGGTCCATTATATGCCAGGAGGATAAATCTAAAATCAACAAATTCCTTTAATTTTGAATGGAGAAGAAGAATATAATCACCTTTACTGAGATTGTGCATCTGCATCTACGTTTGGCGCTTTGCCTGCCTTTCTCAAATGTACTTAAAAATTGTGTTCTTTATCCATAAATTCAAATGCAGTAAACCAGAATTTTTGGAAAATGTTCCTTTGTATTACGAATTCCTGTCACAATTAGTTTTTTTCCTTTTCAGTAGGCATTTGTCAAAAAAAAACTTGGTAACACCCCGATAAGGTTAACAGTTATAATTTTCCCCGTTAGCGTATACAGGATACCATTTGTAAGGGGAAACGTGTATAAGTTCCAAAAAAAAAACGAAACAATTGTTTTATACCGTTATATTTTGCTTAAATAAATAAAGAGCACATACATATATATCTGAGCCAAAAATGAAAACGACTCATGTGAATTTTTCATACTTTTCAGTAGAGTATTTTTAGGGTTCAGTAGTCATTTAAAAAAAAGAAATTATGTAAATACACCAAAGAACACTTGTATTTAATTGGAGCCACCATAAGATAAGAATACACGATATTATTAACGATTACTTAGTTTTGGAGATATAGCTATATATAGATCTTAGCTCTTCATAAGCTGTTTTCTCCAAACCAAAAATTTAATGAAATTACGTCTTATACGCGCATAAATCGTTTCTCCATTTTTTTTGATTGACCTATGTCTACATAAGTTGTGTGCTATTTAAAAATAAGAAGCATATATTATTTTAAATATCTTATGTGAACGTAAGTTCTTGTTCCACAGAAGGTTTTACATAATATTCGCCCATGTGCTGCATTTCGAGTTTAGTCGAATGTGAAACATTTTTCCTTTTTTGGTGTGCGTTATTCCGAATACCCAAAAAATATTGGGTATTCAATTCGAGCGCATGTACTCTTGTGAATCGCATGATGAGAATACTGGAGTACAAATTCTGGACAAATAGTTATTACTATTTGGCAACCCATGCGCTTGACAGTTGCATCAGTCAAGCAATAACGACTTGTGGTTATCCACATAACCATATTCGTAGATTGTTGTTATTGTGATTCTTACTTGTTATTTTATATTTTATTTAAAAAAAAAACCTTTGGCTCTACAAAATAAAGGAAACTTTCGAAAATTAAAATACAAACCCTTAGTTCCCCTGTTGTTTTTATTTCATATGTGTTATTGTCCCGCAAACATTGGTCCTTCGAACGAGGATCCATCGCCTGCAGTGTACACCGTACTGATCCTTTACTCTTCTTTTTTTGGTAAACAATAATATCTACGAGGGACTGGGATCCGATTTTAGTTTTCACATGTGTGTAGCGTCTACCCAAGCACACCATTACCTTATGGGACAGGACATCAAGGACAAGACTGCCATATTTTTGTGGAAAGTTTTGAATATTTCTTTCTCTAAGAGAATACAAACATTAGATTGTCTCTGTCCATTAAACATGGTGTCAAAAGGGTGAAGACGCATTTTTTGAGTACTGAGCCTTCATCGAAACCCACGGCCGCGTCTGCGAATAATGCTTATACGCCGGGCACCTCTCACTAAACTGGCAAGATCTGTTATTTTGTGTCCCAACCATGCTCACAATCTTCACTCCTGTTTCCGTTTTACAAAACTTACCGTCTCATACCGTCTCGTCATCGCTGTTGTATTAATTGCCTGTCGCGTTCATATGAGGATAATGACTGCAGTAGCAAGCATAATTGTTCCATCTGCAATAAGCGGCATCACACGTTCCTTCATAGGGACTCGGTCAGTAGTCCCGGAGTCAAGGAAACACACGGCTGATTCTTCTGCTGTGACCATTGTGAATCGACCAGTTGCATCGTCGCGAGATGATGAGCTGCCATCAACTTTCACCGGTCAGACACCCGACGGCACTTATACGAGTAATAGACAAGTGTTTTAAGCCTTGCAGAGTGGACGTTTTACTTGGTGCTGATATTTATCTGTGTCTTGTTTCTAGTGGAACTAGAGTGTCCAAAACCGAAACCGAAAAACCGGGGAAACCGGTTAACCGGTTTGTTTGCTATTTACCGTGTGCCGGTTTTTTAAAAACGTAATTTTCGAACAAACCTCTATAGTGACGTTTTGAGTAGAGCTCTACTATACGCTCTACAGACTGTATACACTGCAGCCACATTTATCTCTACTGTAGAGTCGCATGATAGAGCGCATTTGCCGCAATACTTACTTACTTATCCGATCACGAACAACCCCGAGGGGTCAGGGACCTTACAAAACGAAGATAACATATTTCGCCAACCAGTTCGATCTTTTACCTTATCTCTCCAGATGGCAATACCAAGTGTACGCAGGGATTCGTCAACCTGATCCTTCCAGCGGAGTCTTGGTCTTCCTATTTTTCGTCTTCCTTCGAGTTCGGTTTCGAGAACCCTTCGTGCTAGTTCGTCTTCATCCATTCTACTGACATGGCCTAGCCAGCGCAATCGCGTTATTTTGCTCCGCTTAACTATGTCAATGTCGGGATATAGTTAGCTCATACAGCTCATGGTTCATGCGTCGCCGATACTCGCCGTAGTGCACTATAGAGCCATACATTTTTCGGATCATTTTACCCTCGAAGACTCCTACAGATGTTTGTCTGCTTGCGATAAGACCCAGGATTCTGCGCCATAAAGCAAGACAGGTTGTATGAGAGTCTGGTATAGTTGGACTTTTGTTACTCGAGAGAGGGCTTTACCTCTAGCCCAAAATAACATATTCGCAAGCACAATTCTCCGCTTGATTTCAAGGCTGACGTTGTTGTTTTTGTTTACGGCAGATCCGAGGTATATAAATTCGTATACCACCTCGAAATTATAACGGTTATCAACGTTCACGCTTTGGTCTAATCGCGTGGAGGCCCTGCTCGTTGAAACCATTAATTTTGTCTTGTCCTCATTTACTGTCAGACCCACTTTTCCTGACTCCTTCTCAATTCTCGAAAACACCGCAGTAGCTTATCTAACTGTGCGTCCAATGATATCTATATCATCAGCATACGCGAGCAGCATGTGACTTTTGCTGCTGATGGTTTTATTCATGTTGACTCCAGCTTTTCTCATAATGATCTCCATTAAGATGTTAAAGAGATCGCACGATAGGGTGTCGCTTTGTTTCGAAAGGTTCGGTAAATCATTATCTACCAACTTTCACTGCGGATTTGGTGTTCGTCAAGGTCATCCTGAAAAGGCGTATGAGTTTTGCAGAAATACCAAGCTCAGACATTGCTTCATAGAGTTTCTCCCTATCGAAGGCCGCTTTATAATCGATAAATAGATGATAGGTGTCGATTTGTTTTTCGTGGGTCTTCTCCAGGATGTGGCGTAGCGTGAAAAGTCTTTTACACATTATGCTTGATAGAACCTTATATGCTATGGATAAAAGGCTTATACCACGGTAGTTGGCACACAGACTCGGGTCACCTTTTTTAAATATGGGACATAGTACACTGAGACTCCAATCGCCGGGCATGCATTCATCTAACCAAATTTTGCTAATGAGCTGATGCATGCACCTTATCAGCTCATCGCCGCCAGCCTTAAACAGCTCCGCCGGTAATCCATCGGCTCCTGCGGCTTTATTGTTCTTAAGCCGGGCAATAACTGTTCTGACCTCGTCTTGGTTAGGAGGGGGGCAATCGACGTCGTCGTCCAAATTTAGATCGATTGTCTCGTCATTGGATGTCTCAGGTACCAATAGAGCAGAGAAATGATCTCTCCATATTCCCAACATACTCTGCACATCTGCGATAAGATTTGCGTCCTTGTTTTTACAGAAGGGGAGCCCTGAACCATTCTATTAGTTCCGTTTTTCACTTTTTGGTAGAATTTTCGGGCTTCGTTCTTCCTTCTGTATGACTCAATTTTCTCCACTGCCGTTTCTTACGCCTAAAGAGACGGTTTACCTCCTTTATTTTCTCCCTATACCGCTCAGTCGCAGCTCGCGTTGCATGACTGAAGCATTGCCGTGGGTGCAGCGTTTTTTCATCATTTGCAATGCGACACTCTTCATCGTACCTTAGTTTGTTGCGAAGCGGTTTTTCAAAACCAAGTACGGTTGTTAGTTGCCGCAATAGCCGCCATTGATTTTGACATTTTAGGTTTGTATCTTTCTCTCACGGGGAGACATGTTTTAATTATTTAAACGATATAAATTGCAAAATATAGAAGCACAGCAATATTTCTTTTAAACGAAAATCGAATCACAAATGAATAGAAATGTCAAAAATGTTTCAATAGAAGTGTCATTCAGTTGGAACAATACAAAATTTGAATGTAAATACCGTAAATACGTTCAAATATACATAAAGAAAAAACTATCAATTAATTTTGATAGAGAGTAGAGCATATGTAGAGCTCTACCGAGAGAACACTCACGTAGAGATTGTAGTGATTGTAGCTCTACGCAAAAATATGATAATTTATGAAAGAAAATAATCGAATAATAAAACTAAAATGGAAGAATATGCAGCCGGTACCCTGTACGCCAATCTCATGGCAATCGTTGTTTTTTTTTTTTTTTGAAACAACAACATCTATGCAATAGCTTTCGATGAAAGCATGCATAGGAAAGAAATGTTGTGAATATTGATGGTTATGGCAAAGTATTGTTGTGGATGTTTTCGCACAAGTAGGAGTTTTAGACAATTCTCGCTTACTTGAGATTTGTTTATCCCTATAATGTGTAATGATATACTTATATAGTTTTTATTTAAAATGCATAGGAAAGAAATGTTGTGAATATTGATGGTTATGGCAAAGTATTGTTGTGGATGTTTTCGCACAAGTAGGAGTTTTAGACAATTCTCGCTTACTTGAGATTTGTTTATCCCTATAATGTGTAATGATATACTTATATAGTTTTTATTTAAAATTAATAATAACACTACTCAACAAAAGGAAAAAAAATTCATGTACTCCGGATGCGATAATTTTTTCTGTGTAGATAACCTTGACATGAGCTCGAAAAACGCAATAAAAAATTTTTTTTTCGTTTGGTTTTTTTTTTTAAATTTTAAAATTTTTTTTTGGTTAATTTGTTTTTGTATGAAAAATTGTTTCAGCAACTAACAAATCTCGTCAAAATATATACTAAATGGATAGTAGTAGACCCCAAAACATAAATAATGTGCGTCTTCATTCATCGGCTAGCTACAGCGGTCGGTTGTTGAATCAGGAATTTTACAAAATTTTACCGAAAATTTACAAGTAAAAGCCCCTTAAAGCATTTTAAAAAAATATTAATTCACAGAGTGCATTTTTTTTTGTATTTTATACGCAATGTGGCAGGTTTTAGAAATCAAACAAGCTACTTTTTAAGAAAATCCATCAATTAATAATGAAGTTGTGAATTTTTTCGCTAAAGCCCTCAGAATCTACTTTTTAGTTCGAACATTGCATTTTACCTTTGAAATTATCTCACTAGTCAACCAAATGAAAAAAATGTCATGTACTTTTTTCTAATGAAGTATTTTTTTCTGTGTAGATAACCTTCAGATGAGCTTGAAAAATGCTCATGTCAAGGTTATCTACACAGAAAAAATTATGGCATCCGGAGTACATTTTGACTGTTGACTAGTGTAATATATTAAAAAAATAAATAAATGGTTTCCCATTACATCCCATGAAGGGACCGGGGAGAACTTCTCACAATCACTGAGCTGTGCATTTTCCAGTTTTCACTCACTGATTGGGACCTACAGTTTTACACCGATTCCGAACGGTATTTTGAGAAGCTTTTTCATGGCTATATACTCGATAGTGTCGCCGTTACTATGCGAGCTGACCGCCGCCGAAAGAAATTTGAAGGTGGTCAGAGCAGGGTTCCAACCCAGGATCTCATGTACAAGAGCCGCGAACACTAACCATTGCACCACCGACCGTATATTAATAATATTAATTAATAATAACGTAATTAATTGAATACAATTCTGAAATTTTGAGTTTTCAACAAGAATATGAAATGGTCGTTAAACTAATGTATTGTAAGTTCTACATGTGTAATTTAACTTAAAGGAAAAAAACTGACAAAAACCGGTTCCACCAGTTATAGTTACTGCGAACGCAGTACCGCATCTGGTCCGATAACATTCAATGAGAGGATGCTCTGGTGGCCGCTACAGAACGAGAGTGGCAGAAGTTCTTACAAACCTATACCGCGGTGAATTCCATCCGCATTCGCCAATAATTACATTACATTACATTATTATACGCGGGCGTACTCTATATACGCATAGAAACGTATACACGTCTGGTTTCGTGTAAAACGAAAGTAAGTAGAAGTAGTTGAAATCCATATCCATGCCGCGGCTTGAGTTGTCGGGCGCCGACTTGGCATCGGAACTATTGAAGTTCACCCGCGAAGAGATTGGAATACAATTACACCGTGTTTATTGCCGGACGGATTCGACGATAGTTCTCTGATGACTGAGGAAAACTCCGTCCACACGGACAACAATCGAGTTTGCAGAATTCAGGAGAACAAGGCAGCCAAGATGGTATCACGTGCGTTCTGTGGATAATCCTGCGGATTTGGGTAGCAGTGGAGTTACCCAGCAGAACTTGTCTCCTCTGCCCTTTGCGGCACAGGAGTGATAGACATCTTTGCAGTGTCCACCAGTTGGTTTTGTTGGATACGTACATAGAGTTTAGGCCTATCAAAACTAATGTAACGTTCTTTGACAACGATGATGATATTCTTGAAAGGTTTTCTTCCTTATTACGGGCAATGCATGTAATAGCATATATGTATGCTGAAATTCCATCGAACGCATCCGGCTCATGAGGGTCTATACTCTTACGGAAATTCTGCCGTTTCGGCTGATGAACTAAAGGACGTTAAGCTTCGTTTGGCAATTCTTGCTCAGACCTACTTCGCTAAGGAATATAAGTGTTTATTGGATAAGAGCCATAGCATCCCTATAGTTCATTGGTGACTGTCAATCCTATGCTGGATGACGAGGGTGTTATGCTCGTAATTGGCCGCTTGGTGAAATCTCCCTCTCTTCGCTATTCGGTGCCACATCCCATCATCTTGGCGTATCGTAATCGCTTCACGTGTTTACTCCTTGAGTTTATCCATTTGTTATCGATACACGGAGGTAACCAATTGATGCTGCAAATTGTTCGCATAAAATACTGGCTGCCCAGGCTGAAAACATTGGTTCGTGCCATTGTACATCAGCGTAAAATATGTGTTTTGGATCGGAACGCATTTATGGCAGCCTTTCATCGTTTTATAGTACGGCGAGGCTGACTGCGTTCTCTTCTCTGACCATGACACTAATTTCGTTGGTGCTCCAAGATAAATGGAGCGTGATCTCTGTCTTGTTCATCAAGATTGTCGCCTACGGGTTTATGCGGGCCCTTCCTATCAGTGCTTGTCCTTGAATTTATGTACCTTTGAGGAGTTTCAACAGTGCTTTCTCGTATAGAAGCGTGCTTACCCGCTTAGTCCTGGAAAATGGAAAATTTACCGTTCACCGGCTTATCCGACTACCAGGATGGCATGCTGACCGACGAGGCCATAACGTGAGCAGCGGTCGCCTCGACAGCGCACATCGACGTTCCCACGACGATCGGATCTATGCTCCGGAACGACCCGAGTTACACTCGGCCAAGTATTGTCAACTCAGCAACAGCTCAGATCACAATGCAACTATGCCTTCCCAATGGCTTTGCTCAGTTTGGAACGGTATTATACATAGGAATATAGCATCTGTACAGTGTAATCGCTGTAGGAAATGGAATCATATGAGGCGTTACACTAATCTTCGCACAGAAACTGGAACGGGGACTTTGTCGCGTTTTGTTGCACGACTAATGCCGGGACAACAGTCGGCACTCCATACAGTCGCCTCAGACGACAACTCAACTGTCCCGATAGCGCCTGAATCATCACGGCCAATCATTGCACCCTACAGCTGCTTTCGGCAGCTTTTCAATTGCCTCCCGCAATACCGCAGCTGCGCCAGACAACTCCCAACCTAACGCCACTGCACCACCCTAGGCGGCAACTACTTAAAGTCATGATCAGCAATCTTTTAGGATCATGAAATTTAATTGTTATGGTTTTAAGAAAAAAATTGCTGAGATCACAACTATATGCATTCTCATAGCCGCCGTTCAGGTGACTAATCTCACCAGTGAGTGTAGACTTTCATCTCATGGGAACTATGTCATCATTCGTAGAGACAGGGAGAGAAATAACGGTGGCGGGCTCCCATCATCATCAAGCGATGCGTGAGCTTCAGACTCACAGATCCACCCTCCCCTGCCCAGCCAGATCAGTTCCTTGAAGCGATGAGTATAGCGACTGGAGATATCATTATTGAAATCGTGAATGTGTATATCCTGCCCGTTTATAGTATCGGTGCGATCTATCATCCCTCTATTAAACACCTAATCCAGGGTGATAGTACAATTATACTTGGCGATTTCACTGATCATCATGAGAAGTGTTTCTCTCAGCTAGTCTCAGACCAGTGGCATTAATATTGCAGACCAGATAGACGACACAGAACTCGGAGCGACTTCTCTACAAGAATAACGGCTAATTTCTCAAGCTCCCCCGTCATCTCCATCGCCAGTCCGTCGCTACTAGCCAATACCACCTGGCAGACCCATATAGCCTTGAACTCTGATCATATTCCCACCCTGATCACTGTAGAGAATCCCAGCGACTTTGAGTCGGATAAACGCACATTCGTTAACTACAACAAAGAAAACTGGCCTGGCTTTACGAACGTTATTGATGAATCCCTTCGTCATTTGCATCTACCTTCTTGCGCCAGACACGGTGAGATGATCCTAAGGAATACCATTCTCAAGGCTGCAGAACGTTTTATCTCAGCTGGTAGAATTCCTAACTGTAGACCCAACTACCCATCTGATGCTTCGCGTCTAGCGGATGAGCGTGATCTCATACACGCCGGCAATCGGGCGATGAACGAATTTCGCCACTGACGGATGAGATTAATTTACTCAACAGCCAGCACCGTCGTGGCAGATGGCTAGAACATCTGTAAAATTGCAAAATTGGTTCGAAAAGGCTATGGTCTACGATCAGACGTCTATTTGGTAATGGAAATGATTAGGGCCACGTTGCTATCGCGTTTCATAGTACGCATTACACGGATGCCAAGAAATGCGCTAACAAATTCTGCCAGCAATTTACTGCAAACCCAACCCACCAGAATATGACTACGAGAACTGTAGTTCGGAGAAAGAAGATTCTCAAACGAGATCTAGTTCCTTGCACAGCCATGGAAGTCGAAGTAATAATCTCCAAATCTAAACCCTCTAAAGCTCTCGGTCCTGATCACGATGATAATGCTGAAGAAACTGACCAATAGGGATTCGGTATCTCGCGCATATGCCCTCTTTCGGTATGCCAACTGGTCATACCGGACGCGTGGAAAACTGCTGGAGTTATCCCACTCCTAAAACCTGATAAACCTGCTAACCAGGGAGATTCTTACCGCCCGATCTCCCTCCTATCTCCTGTAGCAAAGGGTTTGGAGTTCCTACTCTTGCCAACCCTGAAAGATCGTTTTCATCTCGCCAATCACGAAAATGGCTTCAGGCAAACGCATAACACTTCGACGGATTTAAATGAGATAACTACCCACATCACCAATGGACTTAGTCAGAGCATACCCGCTGAACGCAGTGGTCGCAGCTTTAGACCTGTCTAAATCTTTCGACACTGTTGATCACTCGATCCTGCGCCAGGACATATTGAACTCGTCCCTCCCAAACCCTACCAAGCACTGGCTTGGTAACTATCTCAATGGGAGACAAGGCTTTGCAGAGTTCAGGGGCCGGAATTTCCGTTATCGCAAGCGGTAGAATTAACAGCTATCTGGCTACCCTTACCATATTTCTGCAGGAACGGAATTTACAGTTATCTCCGTCGAAGTCTGATAACTGTGAAGTCTGACTCTTTTTACTTCTTCGACCAATGAAGTAAGGAGACGGACAGCTCGATATCTTGTCAATGGGGGGTCTATAGATATTTTCGATAATCTCCTTACATTCCCTAAGCATGCGAATCACATTAGGAGAAAAGTTCACACCCGCAACAAGGTCCTAAATGACCTTGCAGGGACAACTTGGGGTAAGGAGAAGGAGACAATTGTAGTGACTTATAAAGCTATAAGTCGCTCTGTTTCAACTATGCCGCTCCAGTTTGGTCCTCTTTCCTAAGTGATACCTTAAGGTGGCCCTAATTTTGAAAAGTGTTCCTTTTCCCGATCGATCCCCCTAAAATTGTTCGAATAGATAAAAAACTATTAAATATGAAGTTTTAGGCCGATCCGATGTGATTTAGAGGTCGCTACATCCTCTTAAAATTTCAGAAAATAGCGTTTTTTGCATTTCTTCCCATTTGCCAACCTTTCGAGCCCAACTAACTAATTATAAACATAAAAGAAATACTATCACATGTTATTTGATGAATTACCTTTCCAAAAAGTTACAAATTATAGAAATCCGACAAAAAATACGGAAGCTATGACGTTTTATATTATATAAAACCTCAAGATATTTATGTTTTTCAACAGCCGGCAATTGGTTTTTATTATACGATATTATTATTTGTTAAAATCACAAATTGTTATTTATGTATGTAAATAAATATCCAATATTTTTTTTTAATTATATTTTTAGTAAAAAAATATTTGAAATTAGAAATTTTATATTAAGATTATTTATACAAAGACCAAATTAAATTTAGCTTTTATTTCCAGACAAAGATTTTTTAGTGTGATGTTTGAAATTTTTTCGATATTCAGCAACAACTTGCAATAAATATTGCTTTTCCTCTTCTTTTTTAGTTAAAACTTTATTATATTCTTCAATTAACTTTACTCCGCGTTCTGCTGTATCGTTTACTACATTTAAATTGTTAATTAAGTTTTTACCTTTATTATAGGCTTCATTTTTGTTCCATTTAAGGGGGTCTTCATTTAAAAAATTTGTGGAAATTTCAAAGCGATCAAAAAATTTATGGGTGTTTGCGGTTACGAAATCATGAAGATCTTTTTGTACAAAGATTTTAACTGCGTCGGGCTTAAGCTGTATACGCTTCACATTTTCAACTAAATCATTACTGTCACCATCATCATCCTGAACATTGGCGTTCTTCAGAGCTCCTATTTTGTAACTTATTATTTTTTTTGTTTCGTATGGAACACTTTCATCGAATAAACTCAAGGCAATACATTCATCTGACAGGTACCACAAATGATTTGAAAATTTTTTGATCACAGCTTCAGATATTTTATAATCAAATGACTTGAAATTATAAATTTCACGTATAAAGGAAAAATCTTGGTATGTATGCTTTCTTGGAAAATAATGCTTTCGACATCCATCGGGCGTGGTGCATTGGTCCTGGGGATCGAAACGTTGCTTTAGTATTAGTGCCTAAAAATATTAAAGTTAGCTCCAACAGTTCTTGATAATCGTCTCTAGCAATCTCCTTTTTTAATTGTTGTTTACAAAAATTGGAAATATCGTCCTTCACACTATTTAAAATCGTAAACACCTTTTCATCTTGAAGTGCTGGTTCAAAATTTTTCTTATTGATGTTTGGCCATTGCACTTGAAATTTTTTAAATAAGGGAACGTCATTACTTGTAGTAGGTCCAAATTTACATTCAAATACACCTCTTAGTATGACTTCATATATGTGATGCCGGCATGGTAAATAGAGTAAATCTCTTTCAAGTTTTTTTTCTAAAAGCGATGCTGCTCCATTGATTCTTCCGGTGTTTGAAGCTGTTGTATCACAACATAACGCTACGATGTTTTGGTCAACATTCCAATCCAACAAATGCTCATATATTGCATCACACATATCAATTCCTTTCCCAGTATGCAGTTTAGGAACACCTAAAAGCTGTTCACCATTATTGTGACTGATTATAATAGGTAACCTGTCTACCTTTACATTTCCCATTATATCAGGTACGAGTTTTCCATCCCAGTGTAAGATACCATGTTGTATCTAGAGAAACAGAATTTTATCATATAGCATACAACTAACAAGAAATATAGAAGAACAGCAATTATAACAAACCTTAAATGCTGTTTTGATTTCCATTGCTTTTTGTTTTCGTTTCAATTCTCTCTGACGTTGTAACGTTGAACGATTAATAATAAGATCATTAATATTATGACCCAACGCCTCTGCAATAGCTACAATTACATGCATAGCAGAACGGTCACTAATTTTACATTTATCCAAAGCGGACACAATTCTGGAATTAATAAAGTTTATTTTGCCCTTTGTTTCTGCTTGGGTTGATCCAGGCGTATCTTCACATATAGATGCGTCGGTGCTTTCATTATCAGTTTCACATAACGATGATAGATCTAATTCTAATGTCAATCATTCAAACAAAATTAAGAGTATAGAAAATATAAAGATATAATAATTATATAAAAAAAAGCTTAATAACAGCGTAATACCTTGAGAACTATTAAGAGCTACATCCGCACAATTTGTAACTCTGTTTCTTCTGGCTTCCTCTGCTGTTAAACGCTCTGTTTTTCTTTTTGCTATCTGTAAAGATTTCATGTCAACACCTGCCATGGATCCTTGACGGCCTTTTTGACGTTGTGCAATTAGAAACTGTTTATCTTCCTCACATTTAATCATATTAAGTGCGTTAGCATGTGCGATGTCAAAAAGATCATCCAGTTTTTCGGTAAAAGCCCTTTCCTTGTTCCGCTGAGCTTCAGTTCTGTTGTTTTTGTTTTTACCAATAGCTACCCATGTTTTATGCAAATTTTCCAATTTGTCAATGCATCGTTGTTCATCTCTTATTGGAATCTTCGCTTTTGACCAAAATATTGAAACCTCTCTAATGGCTAAGCGTGCACTTTCACGAATAGTTAACTTTACAATATTGTGGTTGTAAAAAAACACAGACAGCACTTGTTTGTTTGACGGGAGCTTTGCGCCGAAAATTTGAGAAATCTCACTTCCAATCAAATATATATTTGAGCGAATACTTTTTTTAGTATTAGAGCTCATTTTCTTTTAATTATTACCAAAAGTAAAGTTCATTCACGATTTTGTTTTTTTTATGACTTTATGTTGTTATGGATTTTGTTTACTAACATAACAGCACAACATATGGTGACAATCAAGTTGAATAACGGAACAAAACCTATGTTGATGGTTGCCACCTGAGCTTTTATGCCAGCAAAAAGAGCAAACTGCCGGTTGTTTTGTAGCATTAAAATGATGAGGTTTTGAATCATATAAAATGTCGTAGCTTTGTTACTTTTTGTCAGATTTTTATAATTATTGATTTTTTGGAAAGGTAATTCATCAAGGAATATATGTTAATATTTTTTTATGTTAATAGTTAGTAAGTTGGGCTCAAGAGGTTGGCAAATGGGAAAAATGCAAAAAAAAAACCCTATTTTAAGTAATTTCAAGAGGATGTAGCGACCTCTAAATCACATCAGATCGGCCTAAAACTTCATATTTAATCTATTCGCACATTTTTAGGGGGATCGATGGTGAATCCCATGGAAAAAAAATTTTCCCATACAAACGAAGGCCACACTAGTGATACCTACTGGAAAGGTCTGTAGAGGATCCAATATAGTGTGCTTCGAATAGCAACCGGGTGCACATAAATGACGAACGTGGATCATTACATGAGGAGACCAAGATGCTGTCAGTGCAACAACATGTGTTGTTGATGAGGCAGTTTCTTTTGGCTTGTCATCTCCCCAGTCACCGAAACCATCATATTCTGATGCAGAATCCTCCTCCTCGTCACATCCGGAAGGACATCAGGCGCTACTGCGCGGACAGCCAAGACGGCATTCCATTCCATTCCAAAATGTTGCATAACACAGCGGTGTCAGGGGCCATATTCCTGCAACATGGTCCTTAACGATTTCGGATAATGAGAGGCTTCTGCCCATGCACACCAGAACTATTCTAGCAAAGCTTAGATCTGGTTGGAGTTCTATTCTGAACTCATACAGATGTTGCACAATTTTTTCCAGCTCCCTACCGTCACCTCCAGTGGCACATAGGGCAATTACTCTTAATTTTGTTTTTACATCTTCCAGGGACGAACGAGTGGAAACAGAAATATGTTACAACAGCGGACATCGCACTGGTGGCTGGGATCCCTGCAGTAGTTGTCTCAGTGATCGCAACCGCCGTTTCCTTAAAACCGTCGAAGTCTCCTTTCCCCCTCTGTCGACGCAATCACCAATTGCGTAGTTGCGTCAGGTTTAGGTCCATGGGTACAGAGAAAAAGGCACGAGCCGTGATGAAACTTCAGGTTTGTGTAAATTGTTCACTAGATTCTCACGCCACCCGTGACTGCCTCAGTACCCATCGCTATCTTAAGTGTCGGAAGAGCCACCAATGCTGCAACACTCTAGCCCTTCGCGGCCTGATGCCTCGACCCCAAGTCGTTGCCTGCGGAACCCTCGCGGCAGAATGCCGACGGCCCCTTCGTACGTCGATTCGATCTGGCTAGTCCACGCGTCGTTCCCGTAGTGGGCGCTCCTAACTGGTCACCCAGGGCGTCCCTTCGATCAGCTCTATCCCAGTCGGAAATTTGGTAAGGTACTTCCAAAGGTAAGGCAAGTTTTGAATACTTCATTTTGTTGTTTACTAAAAGAAACTATTAAAGGTATACAAATCAAATCCTAAAAATAAATCCGAAGTTATTGCTAAGCGTCGGCCAATTTTGAAGACTTCACATTTCTACGCTTACTAAAAGAAATTAGAAACGGCATGCAAAGCCGAAGCCAAAAACCAGTTACGCTATCTTACTTTTGTTGGTGGACGAAAAAATAAAATATGTCATTCTCTGTCATTCCATTTCTGCTACTGGCATGAGACTGCGTGTTTTTTGATTATAAATAAGAAGTTTAATAAAATATTTCTGTACGTGAGTGTTATTTTGCAAAATGCTATTGAGATTATACAGAGAACAATGTTTTATACTTTATTGTTCTTTTATACTTTATTGCCACTTTTATACTTTACATACCATGTGGGGTTTTCACGAAGAAATTTACGGCTCTTGGCAGCTAAAAACTAAAAATATTTTTTATTTTCTTGTTTTTATACCTGTAAGCGAGGAAAGAAGTATTACACTGTAAGCGAGGAAAGAAGTATTATTGCATACGTTTTTATGTATCGAGAAGGGGAAAATGCATGCTTTTGGAAAGCATAACTTACAAATTCTTCCAAAAAGAAACCATATTCGGAATACACGTTCTCAATATTGTAATGCATTACACTTTCACTGCCAAAAAGAAGTTATTGTAGAATCCAAACACGAAGTTTCTCGAGTGATAACATGCATTATCTTCACTTTATTTTTAGAAACAAAAGTGGAAGCATGTATTATGTATTCTTATCCTTTCAAAATAATGCTTACGACAGGCGGCAATTCTTTTAAGAAAGTAATGGGAATTCGTAAGGTAAGATAGCATCACTCTCGAACGGAAAATAAGCATACTGTAATGTATTATTGCATGCTTCTTTTTCCTTCTGGGATGTTCTCAGTGCACGTTTTAACGGCCTCAGACTGGCAATGCATCGTGTTATTTCGTTGTCGCCACTCGTGCTGGTTAAAATTCGACACGGCGGATCTAGCTACTCAGCACGGGCATTAATTGACGTTTGCATCCAGGGTAGTCAAATTTACCGTAGCCTAGTGCAACGACGCCGATTACTGTTGAAGTATGCGTATTGCCGCTTGATGCTGGACTAACCGTCCAATAGACCCAAAGAGTTGACTGTCACGGCACGAGTAGCTGACTTGCCGAACGTGGTATCACCTACGGAGCCGGTTCCAGAATCGACCCATACCCACTTTGCGGGATTCGCTTCGGCGGGCCGATGGGTTTCCAAATCGAGTCGGGTAGACATCATTCTTGGCCGGAAATATACCAAAAAGGTGTTGCCCGGGAAGAATTGTACCGTTCCGGGTTTTCCCCGGATACGTATACAGTGTTTGGCTAGGTCGCTGCCAGCTCATGTCAGACCGATGTCGCCTGGCCACTACAAATATATGTTGTACGTGGTTTTCACTGCCGAGGTACTCACGATTGCAGCACCATCGCACCGTGTGACTTTTTGCACTTCTAGAATGCCAAAATTATTAACTTTCGAACGAGACCTGGTATAATGACGAAATTTTCCACAAATACTTCGGTGGTTTACGTGAGATTGGAAACCAAAAATGGGCGAGGTCCGCCCACTTTTACACCTACCTCTCTTGTAACGGGTTTTTCAATAAGAGCGCTACAAAAGTTTTTTTAAACAAAACAAACCCAGTTTTAGATACCAATGAAATTCTTTATTCCTGTGAAAGTACGTTCGATGCCATTATGTATGGAACTCGATTTCTTTTGCATGGCCACCACGGGCACGCTTGCAGAAGTCCAGACGCTGAACCCAATTTTCGACGGTTTTCAGGCATAAATCGGCCGATACTGCTGCAATTTCACGTTCGATATTCGTACGAAGTTCATCAATCGTCGCTGGCTTGTTGGCATAGACCATAGACTTCACGTAGCCCCACAGGAAATAATCTAACGGCGTCAAATCGCACGACCGAGGCGGCCAATCGACTGGGCCATTTCGTGAGATAACACGTTCACCAAACTTGGTTTCCAATAAATTGATTGTGGCATTCGCTGTGTGGCTTGTGGCGCCGTCCTGTTGGAACCACATGTCCTCCAAGTCCATATTATCCAATTGGGGCCAAAAATATTCGGTTATTATTGAACGGTAGCGTATTCGCATTCACAGTAATGTTGCGATCTTGATCATCACGGAAGAAGTACGGCCCAATGACGCCGCCGGCCCATAAACCGCACCAAACCGTAATTTTTTCGGGATGCAATGATGACTCATGGATCACGTGTGGATTGCTGTCTGACCAATAACGCATATTTTGCTTATTGACGAAGCCATTCAGCCAGAAACGAGCCTCATCGCTGAAGATGATTTTCCGATGAAAATCCGAATCGTAGCGCTCTTAAAGTTGAGGCCACTGACTCCAAATTTCGGTAGTAAATTTTAATAATTTCGACTCGTTGTTGGCTCGTATATCTTTCCATGATGAAATGGCAAACCTTACTGAAGAGAAATGTCAAAAGAGCGGGAAAAATATGGGGTCGTTTGCTGTCCCTATGGATTTACTTTTGTAGCGTCTCTGTTGAAAAACCCTTTACATTATATTAAAAATCTTTTAAAATACATATAGTAAGCTTGTTTTTTTATCCCCCGCTAAACTATTTTTTATACGACTTTGTATGGAGTGCCGCTTAAAATCGCTTAATATCGCTTAGTTCCGCATACAAAGTTGTCGAAAATTTAGTTTAGCAGGGAATAAAAAAACAGGCTTAGTATTAGATCGATATAATTTAAAGTTCGGACCTCCTAAAGCTCACATGGATCCAGAAACACACCCAAAGTTTACATGGGTTCATAAATTGACCTATGCCGAGTGTGAAATTGTCCACACTTAGGATGCCGAAACTCCTTTAGTTCTCAAAAAAAACGAACTAAATTTAAATCCAAATACACTTAGGAAAATTTGACTTCGTATGGATCCGTCGGTGGTCCAATGGTTAGTGTACGCGGCTCTTGTACATGAGAACGGGGTTCGATCCCTGCTCAGACCACCTTACATTTATTTCGACGACGGTCACCTCGCTTAGTGATGGCGACACTATCGAGTACTCAGCAATGGAAACGCTTCTCCGGTGTAAAACTGTAGGTCCCAATCAGTGAGTGTAAAAACTAGAAAGCGCACATCTAACTGATTGTGAGAAGCTCTCTCCAATCCCTCCATGGGATGTTATTGAGCACCATTTTTTTATGGATCCAAAGATTCCTGAACATCTGTATTCCTGATATCATGGCCGAATCTTCGGCCGCTACATCCCTGGTGAGAATCGCAGATTTTGTCGTCATGATATCGGGTCATTCCGGACACGCTGAATTACTACACCGGATCAACTCTATTCCCATAAAAACGGACTACTGTATCCCCTACCTTCTACCAGCGACAAATCTAAGGACTTCTATTCCGAACAGGAATACCTGGGAAAAGTCACTGGAAGGGGATACCAGTAGTATCAGATTTTTCACGGATGGATCAAAGTTGGACGAGCAAGTAGGCTATGGGGTCCATTCATCGGACCTAAACGTAAATATCTCCTTCAAGCTGCCTGATCACTGTAGTGTATTTCAGGCGGAAATTACCGTCATACTGGAGGTTGCTGAACTCCTGAAAATTAGTGTCACAACCCTCCGGAGAATATGTATTTACACAGACAGCCAGGCTGCCATAAAATCCCTGGAAGCCATGTTTGCTACGTCCCTGACCGTGAAAGAATGCCACTCATCACTTAGGGGGATTCCAGAGTATTTTGACATCAGGCACATCTGGGTACCGGGACACAGCGACATTCCAGGCAATTGCGTAGCGGATGCGTTAGCTAGACAGGGTACTACGGCACCGGTTCTTCCGGCAAAAGGTGTTAGTATGCCAATCTCTATCTTCCGTTTCAGATCCTCTCAAGCCTGCGTCCTCTGGCCACAGGCGGACAGGAAGAGGGCTAGGCAACTACTTAACTTGCCGAGTGGCAGGTTATCCACAATGATAGGAACACTTACGGGACATTGTCTTGTATGAAAACACGCCCTAAGATTGTGACATAGAAACTCTACTCTCTGTAGATGCTGCATGGAAGAGGACGAGGAAACGACGAAACACCTTCTCTTAGATTGCCCTGCTCTGGCAGGACTGAGAAGTAGGATATTCGGAACACATTTAGTTAGCACCGTAGCCCTACAGGAATATCCTGAAAGGATATCAAATTCATTGAAAGGGCAAATTGGCTAGACGACTAGTCAATAGTTGTTATAGAGGAAACTTCAGGTATCACAATGGGTTTCTTTAGCTAAGTGTGCTAGACAGCGTGCTGTCTTGCAGCCTTTTCAACCAACCAACCAACCAAAGATTTGTGAACTTAAATTAAGATCCCTTTTTCCGTAGATCTTGGAGCCAATATGTTTTATTAATAGCCTATTTATCGATGTCGAATGAAAGACAGTCACTCGAATTCGATTCAATTTGGGTTTCTCTATCTCTTAAGTTTTCGTTCTTATGCACTTGCTCCTGTCAATTTGTATGTGTTACGTAATTATGCATTTATGAATTGTCAGATCGACATTTTTCATTTAATTACAATTTCCTTAAAAAATACTACTTTATTGTATAGGCTTGAATACAACCCTGCCGATCTATTGATACCGATTGTCAGTGGAAAGCAAAGCAAAACAAACAAAACAAACAAACAAACAAGACAAAGTGAAACCAAATGATCCCCCATTCCACCTCCACCGAAAATTTGCTGGCTCCGAAAACCTCTGGGGTTTTTCCATATGGTGGACCAGTGCCTGCAGCTGCTGCATCGTTGACTTTTTCAGACTATAATTTGTCATGCATTTTAATTTGAAAATTTGTATTTGATTTCCTTTACATTTTATATATCTTTGCCACTCGAAAACAAAACAGGAAGTGACACTTCCATTCGCAGTGTTGACAACTCTAAGAAACTCTATTTTTGTATGAAAACCTTTACGTATTCGAAATTTTCTTTCGACTTGTCATTCGAGTCGTCGGTCACATAAAGTTGAATTAGTGAAACCCAAATCAGATTTCTTTCGCTTCCAAACGTTTGCGAATGCATTCTTTCGACATCGAGAAACAGGCTAAAATATGTTATGAAATAAAGTCCAACATGTTTTCTCAAATTTTGGATAATTTTTCTTTAAAAGTTGTAATAAGTCTTCCAAACGGGTCAAAGATTTCAAGAAATCAAATTAATTTCACTTTCTTTAAGCACGAATGGACATGAAATGACGGACCTCTTCTTTGAATAAAGCACCAATTTCTTTAAACAATTCCATGTAGTAAGAAGTACATATTTCTTTATTTGTAGGAGCATTTTCTGATCGAAGAAACTCAAGTACTTTACTGCCCAAAATTTAGGAACAACGAACTTAAAATAAGGAAATACTTCATTGTATAAACACTTAGTGTCCTTGAAAATATATTTCCAGCCCTCATATTACAGTTCTAAAACTATGTACATATTTTTAACGCTAATATTTATGATACTCTACTTAAAAGTATTACACCTGTACTTAAATTAAGTTCAATTATGAACTCAATTTTAATATTTGGAATAATTTTTACTCCAACACGAATTAAAAGATTTTTCGTACAAAAAAAATTATTTTTTAGGATTTTGTGAACTAAATTTGAACGCGCTTGGTCGAAATAAGTATATTTTTCCTAAAATTTAATAAAATTGTCGTGTCTTGCTATATTTACTTGTAACTGTAAATACAAATAATGCACTACAATTGAATACATATTTTAAACTAAATTTAGGGAAGATTTGAACCCAATTTCATCAGGATACCAGAAAAACTTTCAGTTTTTTTTTCAGTTGTATGAGAGGTACATATTGTTCCTTACAACTGATGTATGCTGCCTAAGCAAATTATATTGATGGATTAAAAGATTTGTCTCTATAGTCAGGGGCAGATCCTGGTCCGGCAACAAAATACTTACCGACTTAATCCACTTTTAATATTTTTTAGTGCAGTGTCATTTGTAGTTAAATTAGTGTGCAATTTCTGAAATATAGCGGCAGAATTTATATTTTCGGACGACCTCAGTACCACTTCATCCGCCATTAACAAATTATCTGTTTTAGTGGCATTCATGCGCTCTTTCGCCTTTAGTTTTTTACTCGCAAAGATATGCGTATGGATATGTCACCGTCCTGTGTGGCCGTCGATTGGGCAGTGGTAGTGTGCGCGGCTCTTGTACATGAGAACGTAGGTTCGGTCACTGCTCTGACCACTTTACATTTCTTTCGACGGCGGTCCGATGCATGCATAAGTATGTACGTGCCTATGATGTTATTGAACTTTGTTGATTCTGTCAGTTGACCCTATGTATTTTCGGTATGCAATGATTGTTGTTTGTGGAAATTTAGATATTGCAATTTTTGGAGATTTCAAAGTAAATGAAATGATTTACTTTGTAACCCTTTTGCATACCAAGCAACAATCGTTGCATACCAGTCAAGTAAAAGAAGTCAAAGAATATAAATGTTTAACTGCCGTGCTGCTAAAATCGTTTTTAACTTAGACAGCGACGAGTCTGCCGTGAATCAAATTGTGAACTTTTTTATATCTTTAAATAATTATTTTAGATTTTAAATACTAGTCTAAAGTTTTTTTTAATTATTTTGATGGCTCAAGTTGCCAGTTTATCTCTTACATTTTTATGGTGCCGAAACCCGGGAACTATTGAAAAACAAAATAACATTATAGAAATGTGAACATTGACACAAAAACATTTAAAAAAGAAAACAAAGTGGTACTGTATACGTGTGGTTTCGTGTGTACGTTTAATTCGTGTGGTTTAAATAAAATGGAGGATATGTCGCGCGCGATCGAGGAACAGCGTATACGAATAATTAGTGAATTCGAAAAACTTCCTAGCAACGTAAAAACTCGCAGTCTGTCCCAAACTTTGTTGTTATCTAAAATCGAGGAAATAAACAAATCGTTTGAGACCAACCACGAGCAAATTTATGACCATGAGCTGGATAATTCGGTTGTAATTCGGTAATGGTGTCCCTTATCTCAAGGATGATTTGTACACCTCGTTCGTTATATTATTTCATTATGTAATTTATTATGTGTTAGTTAATTTATTTCAATTGCTCTTTAATTCCTAACTCTTTCTAAGCTTTTATTCATGTTCGTTTCTTTTATTTACTCTATAGTTTAATTTGTTATCAAATTTTGATATTTTGGGTCAGCCTTACATGTAAATGTCACTACATCATGCAATTTTATATACTACTTATTTTTGGTCCGCTCTCTGCTGGTGTCTTGTCTTCATCAGCCGTCGGTCCGCTGCTGTTGTGTTGTCTCCACCAGTCGTTGGTCCCAACCATCAGTTGGTTGTTCTGATGCACGTACGTAGATACGTTTGTATTGTATATTGCCTATTTAGTTATTGAACTTTGTTTATTCTGTCATATGACCCTATGCATTTTCGGTGTGCAATGATTGTTGTTTGTGGAAATTTGGATATTGCAATTTCTGGAGATTTCAAAGTAAATGAAATGATTCACTTTCTAGCCCTTTTGCATACCAAGTAACAATCGTTGAATACAAGTCAAGTAAACGAAGTCAAAGTTGGTAAATGTTTAACTTAATGGTAGATGCTCCCAAAAGCTTCCACTACACTGTTTCCACACAAATTGTATAAGAGCATTTTAGATAACCGTTATCTTTCGCAATGTTGTTACTGTAACTTTTATGAGTACATTTTCGTGACAGCTGTACTCGTGTCTATTAAAGTCTAAAAAAATTATAAAAATCGGAGAATTTTTGGTTTCCTAAAAGTCCATCAATACATTAAAATGGATCGCGATCCAAATATCACAATGTATATTGAACGTGTAGCAGTGGCCTTACGGACGAGTATTGATATATGTAAGATTGCAATTTGGTGCGTATCATCCGTACTGCAATGGCAGATCTCCGGAGACGCTAAGAAAAAAGCTTAAGTCTCTGCGTCTTTCATAACTTTTTACATTTTTTAAAAAGGTCAACATTTCCCGAAAATCTCCTACTTAATAGAGCAGAACTCCTTACCGTCAAAACTTGTCAAATAAATGTGCGTGAGGTTGCGTGCGTGTGAACCAGAACAATATTCTGTACAAAATGTATTGTTACGATTAAAAGCTTTATGCCCCTATTAGGGTTCTCAACTCTTGTGAGAGTTTGGTCGTAAACAATGAATTGGCATTGCCGGTCTCAACTCAACGGCCGACTCAACTCAACTGAACAACAGCTGATTTTTTGGTTGTGCTACTTAGTTTTGTCGTATTGCCGTTGGCAACTCTGTGCCAGTTTGGTTGACAAATGCGTTAAATTTACACCACTGGTTAAGAGCAGTTGAGTTTATAGTTGTTCGTGTTTTTAAGTTGATAAGAACGGAGATCGTAAGTAGATATTATTCAAATTATAATTTTCATTTAACATTTGAAAATTTTGATTTAACAATAATATTTTATACAGGGTGATTCAGGAAGTTCCGGACAAATTTCTCCAGCGTATTCCTTGGCCCATTTCATGAAGAAAAGTCCACTAGGACTATGTCCGAAAATGCAAGGGTGCGAAATGGTGCGAAAATTTTCGGATTGGTGGTCGGAGGGTAGTAGGTTAAAGTTGCTAACTTCTGAGCCAGTGGTCGGATACCTTCATGAAATCGGCGGTGCGTCTCACTGAATGTTGTTCGGTTTGGTGGTCGTCGATTAGGAAAACGTAATGCATATTCACGCGCAGCAGCGCTTGCATTACCATCGCAGAATCCATACATGTAATAAATGTCTGCTAATTCTTCGTTTGAATAAGTTGCCATTTTTACTAATTCAAAACACAACGTACTCGAGACTGTTGCTGCAGCAGAGATTAGCGTAAAGTTTTACTTTTTTGTCGTTATTCACTTTTAAAAAACCGGACAAAAATCACTCGTACTTTTCGCGTTCGTAGACACTTGTTGAATGACAAATTTCTATCAATGAATACCTATAAATACTACTTAAAATCTTTAACGTGTTAATTTACAAAAACAAATAAATGTGTGCTGTTATTTCGCTTCCAAAAACAAAAACAAACATTATTACATTTCAGTAAAATTGTCATAACTTTGGAACGGTAAGACCTCTGGGCTTCGTTTAGGTCATTTTGGAAAGGTAAGAGGTATGGCTATCCATAAGACCATAACCATAAGTTACCTGCCATCTGGCTGAGCAAATTGAGGTTATGTGAATTTTTTTTCCCCGAAAGCTCTGTACCTCGGCGATTTGACTTTTTTCTACTTTTCCAACAAGCCCAAAAAACATCCGACCACTGGCTCAGAAGTTAGCAACTTTACCCTACTACCCTCCGACCCCCAATCCGAAAATTTTGAACCCATGGCAGCGGGTTGAATTTTCGGGCATGGTCCTAGTGGACTTTTCTTCATGAAATGAGCCAAGGAATACGCTGGAGAAATTTGTCCGGAACTTCCTGACTCACCCTGTATATTCTAGATGTATCAAAATCACAAAAAAAGGCTCAGTTTGAGAAACTTGTCCAGCTAATGGAAAGTAATCCAGCCGTTGTCCGAGGAAAACCACAATTTGGCACCACGCAGAATCAACTGCGAGAACTATGGAAAGGATTTGCTGTGGAGTTAAATAGTTTGGGACCACCGTCCAGAACCTTACATGAATGGCAATGTGTATGTGCAAATACATACCTTGCACTGGGCATTCAGTTCAAGAGCGGTGGATGCATCACAAATATTTCTTCTTAAATGCAACACATCCGTATTCGGGTTCTCGACTCCATCTTCATAAAACAAATCTATGCTACTTCAATTTCGACTTTGCAAGCACAACACAATTGTTAACTTCTTTTATTTTCACCTAAATCTGCTGCTTTTACTTGTCAAAATGGATATTTCGGGCTGGTAATACTATAACAATTGCAACGAAAAACAGTTGTGAACCACAATATCAAAACTAAGTTTGGTCGTGTTGAAGTAGAGTCGTCTCTAAGTCGACCAAACTAAGTTGAGTGGTGAACAGTAATAGGGGCATTACTTACGCTTAACGGATAATTCAAAGTCATGTTAATGCGAATTATTTATTAATTGGCTTAGCTAAAAAAAAAATTTATTTTTTTTATTTAAGATTTTATGATTTATTGAATCTGCTCCAAAGGCTCCTAACAATAAGTGCTTGAATATTATATTCTAAACGGGATTAATACAATTTTTGATAATTAGATTAATGCTGAAGCGGGTTTGGGATGTTTCTTTAATTACAGTGTTGGGAAATCTCCCCTAGATAGACAGGGTGAACTTGTTGTCAGTGTTTGAATGCGCTCACTGCAGATTACTCAAATTAGATACATCTTTGATTTTTTCTAGATTCTGTTGCACACATTTTTGGGATCGAAAATAAGCGTTTGAATATATCACGAAAATAAAATGAGTTGCTCTTTGAACGGTCATCCAAATCTTTTTTGTTTGTATTTGCTTCAAAAAAAGCTGGGTATTGTTCAGATTGTGAGTAAATCAATCAAACCGAAAACCCCGAAATTATTCGAAATTTCCTTTTGTAAGAACAGTTCGACTCAAACCCGAGGGGTGTCGTAAGATGTTTCTTTTGCTTGTGAAGAAACAATATAGATCCGGTTTATAAGGATTTCTCTTAGAGAAGCTCACATTTTTTACCACATACAGCTCGGAGAAATCAATCCAAATCCATTGTTGATTTCATCTGCTTGAATTTTGGATTTGCCTGTTGATGCTCACAGAAATATCTGTATGGTATGTGATTTTTTGAACAAATTCAAACACTGCTTGTTGTTATTCTTAGATTTCCTACAGGAACCTTTGTGTATTGTGAAAGTTTTTATTGGTGAATTTCTTTGATGCGGTGGAATTCGTTCTATATACATTTTTTTTAATCTCTATGTATACTCTCATTTCGAATATACCATGGTGCGCTGATAATTAGCTACTCGCAGTATTTTTGGCTGAACTCTTACTAGCAATGCCCCATAGTTGAGAGCCGTATACCCAAATTGGCTTAATTACACTGTTGTAAATTTGAACTTTGTTGTCCAGTTTAAGTTTTTTTTTAAATATGATTTATTGAGTAATGCTTTTACAAGTATCATCTAATTATAATCCTGCGAAACCGTCAGGTTTGTTTGCCGGTAGAAATTGATTATATTTAATAAATACATATCAAAAAATTAATTTTAGGAAGATCTTTTAGTTCAGCTGTGCTGAGAATTATGCAAGTATTTTTAGATATTTTTATATAATTTTATTTATTTATATATTTCATATTCATTTCGAATTGAGCAGCCAATGTAGTTGATGAGTCTTTCAATTTGATCTGTGTTTTCTTTGCCTCAATATGTCTTTTCCACGTCATCCTGCGATGAAGATGTATACCTTCGTCGCATCAAGGAATCGGTGTCATTTAGTTTTATTTGTGGACAGGTTTTATGTGTTCAGGGTATACGTAACTTGTTGTTGGACACCCACCGGAAGAGACAACCTTGTCGCGATGTGGGGGCTTAAGTGTGGCCGAGGCTGCTTAAACGTAGCCTTGGCTGCGCGAACCAAAGATTACTCCGGGGGAAGTAGAGTCTCGTTGTAGGTCTATCTGTCGATCAGGCCTACTTAAAAAGCGAATGTCAATGAAGCTTCCCCGACGTGGCGATTCTTGCGATTTTGGCGCCATTATAATATCTAACGTTGAATGCAAAGCCACTTTTAAGGTCAAGGTGGTTGGAAGTAGTGCCGAGGACCTAGAGTGGCCAGTTAGTGTTTAAATAAACTGGTCCCTAACAGCACCCTTCAACGCCAAGGCACTGCTCGGTAGTAATGTGTCGCCCGGTCCAACTCACTGGGGTGGACTGTAGTATATTTACTAGTATAGTGATGATTTCTTCGACCTTTCGTATTGTATTCAAAAATTAAATTGTTCGAGCGTTTTTGGTCGTATTTTTAATTAATTTTATTCTTCGATATTTCGCTACCCTTTGGATAGCATCGTCAGGAAGATAAACACAATTATTAATAAGAAATGAAAACAATTGATAAACAAAATGTTTTTCATGTCATTCGAAAAAAAACAACAATAACAAAAAATCACAAAATTAAACAATTGAAGAAATTTTCTTGTCATATGAAAAATGTTCTAAGTTACAGCCAGAAAAATTTTTGTGTAGAAATAGTTTCTCTAATTTACAGCCAGAAAAATAATTTGGTTGATAAAAATATTGTTACGAATAAGTAAAAGCTTTTGCTTGCTGTTAATGACTCTACTAACAGTATGTAAATAACAGGCAGTTAGTGCTGCGCCTGAAAGTATGCATTGTAACAACGTACCAGCTCGCTAAACCAGTAGCATGAATTCACCTCAGTAAAGATAACTCTCCGCCCTTCGAGATTGTTCTACAAAGATAAGCAATGTCTAGAATGTTCTTGAATTCGCTAGATCTACCTTCATATGAGTATGGTGAGTTAGTATAAATAGCGGAGTTCTTTGGAATGGAGAGATCAGTTTGTGATTAAACCCCGTAAAGTGAGCAACGCGAATTGATAGTAAAATATAAGACTTATTAAAGTGGTGTAAATAAAGTAAACTATTGTACTATATAAGTAAAATAAAAGGGAGTTAAACCGTTGTAATTATCGTAATTTAAAACGAACCTTGTTTTATTATTGGGAATAAAACAACGCAAAAAGGACGAATAAGGAAATTCGTAACATTGGTGTCAGAAGTGAAATTACGAATTAAGGACAACGAAGAAGTTTGAAGAACTCAAAGTTGAACAACTAAAAAAGGAGTTGAGTAAATTGGATCAACCGACAACTGGTAATAAGGTAGAGCTGCAGAGGCGATTAATAGAAGAATTTAAACGCCGAAACATCGACATTGGCACACATCAGTTCGAGAGCAAAGACGAAATGGAGGTTTGTGCAAAAGAAGCAACTGGTAATGTAGATGTTTCTACAATGTTTGCTGTCATGATGGCCAAATTGGACGAAAATTCTAGAATTATGAACGAGAAATTTGGCGAGAGTTCTAGAATTATGGACGATAAATTAAGCGAGAATTCTAGAATTATTCAGGAAACATCAAATGCCACAAATGAGAAACTGCAAGAAATCTCTGAAGTTATGGAGATTAAAGTGAACGATAAATTCGAAAAGGTTGAAGAAAAAATCGAGGAAATGGGGCAGAAGATTGAAGAAGTCGAACAGAAGTTCGAGGAAGTCGAACATAAGTTCGAGGAAGTCGAACGGGAACTAAAAAATTATGTAAGCGAATTGCAAAGGAAAATGAGTGAACTTCAGTTGCAAGAGGGTCCAGTGCGAGTATTTTCTGAAGGCTCTAGTAGATTGAAAGCTCCCAGTTTCAATGGCTCTACACCATTCGACGTTTTCAAATTCCAATTCGAAATGGTCGCAATTAAGAACAGCAACGATAAAGCAGTAGAGCTACTTTTAGCACTGAAAGGCACCGCAGCAGAAGTCCTTCAGAGCATTCCCGTCAGTGCCAGAAACAACTACGAGGAATACTGTCTGCGTTACAACGCAAGTATGGTGGCGATCACAAGAAGGATTTATATCGCATGGAATTAAGAGGCCGAGTGCAAAAGCATAATGAAATACTTCAAGACTTCGCAACCGATGTGGAATGCTTGGTGTTATGGCATATCCTAGAGAACCCCAAACTTTCTTAGAGCAATTTAAGATAGAGGCATTTGTTAGGGGCATTAACGATCCTGACGTTAGATATGCGGTGTAAATGCTACATTTGTGGAAACAGCTTCATTTGCTTTGGCGAATGAGACGGTGAGAATAAGGAGAAGGTTACAACTATATTAATGGACAACAATTTCCCAATAGGGTTAGTCAATAGATTAATAAGGCAATATGAAAATAAGGGGCAAGATAACCAAAGCCCAACGGTGGAACCGAAAAAGTTTAAATCATTATCTTATGTGCCAGGATTTTCTGAGAGATTAGAAAAATGATACTAATAATTACAAAATGGCCCATAAAACAACACACACACTAGGTAGATTGTTTAGTAAAACCAAAGATAGAATAGATAAATTTGATAGATCTAATATAGTATGCAAAATACCTTGTGGAGGAAATAATATGTAGGTACAACTAAAAATAATATACAATATGTAGGTACAACTAAAAATAAACTTTAGACTAGAATTGCAGGACACAAATCAGATAAAAAATATAGACACATCTCAACACAAAAAACAGCATTATCATCACACTGTGCAAACTTAAATCATTTTCCAATCTTTCAAGATACGTCAGTTTTGAATAGTGAAAATAATTATAAACGTCGTTTTATGTTAGAAATGTTACAGATAATAAGGACTCCAACAGCGAAGAGAATAAACTTTAAAGCAGATACGGATAATGTAGCACAGAATTATAGACATTTAATTAGTAAAATGTAGAATATTTCACCGAAAATTGTTTGATGTATCATTGAATTTGTCACTAGGTAACATTTTTAGTATATCCAGATGTAACTTGTTGAATTTATCATTATGTACATATTTTTTTTAACGTGGCCGTCGGTGGTGCAATGGTTAGTGTGCGCGGCTCTTGTACATGAGATCCTGCGTTCGAACCCGGCTCTGAGCACCTTAAAATTTCTTTCGGCGGCGGTCACCTCGCATAGTGATGGCGACACTATCGAGTATTTAGCCATGAAAAAGCTTCTCAAAAAATACCGTTCGGAACCGGTGTAAAACTGTAGGTCCCAATCAGTGAGTGAAAACTGGAAAGTGCACAGCTGAGTGATTGTGAGAAGTTCTCCCCGGTCCCTTCATGGGATGTAATGGGAAACCATTTATTTTTTTTACATATTTTTAACAACCAAATTATTTTTCTGGCTGTAAATTAGAGAAACTATTTCTACACAAAAAATTTTCTGGCTGTAACTTAGAACATTTTTCATATGACAAGAAAATTTCTTCAATTGTTAAATTTTTTAATATTTTGTTGTTGTTTTTTTTTTAAATGACATGAAAAAATTTTGTTTATCAATTGTTTTCATTTCTAATTAATAATTTGTTTATCTTCCTGACGATGCTATCCAAAGGGAAGCGAAATATCGAAGAATAAAATTAATTAAAAATACGACCAAACGCTCGAACAATTTAATTTTTGAATGAACACAGAACACGAAAAAAATCAAAACAAATACAGGAAATCAACACAATGAAGACGAAACCTCAAACGAAACTGGAATACAAAACGAAACCGATACGAAACTAACATTTGAAAATGATCACATGCTAATCGACGATAGCATTGTCCAACAGCACCATGAGATCATGTCGATGATGATGAAATCGCAGAATTCAGATCATCATACTCATGGTTCTACAGGGGTGGTGTCTTGACCCCTGTAGTAGAGAACGTGGTAGTCACACAAAAAGCCATTGGCAACCAAAATATGGATGACGACGCGGACGTAACCAAGCGCGACTGCATAAGCCCCCAGCCTTCAAAAGCAAGTGGAGTCTCCAACTCTGATTCCCAAAGCGATAACGAAAATAACATTACTATTTTAGCATCTCCGAAGAATGACGACGTAAATAAACTGGTTGATGAAGTATGCGAGAGAACAGCTAAGCTATCAAACCCTATCCAACTCGGAAGAGGAAGCTGAATATGAAAACTGGTAAGGAACCACCATCCTACGCAAACGTAGCAAGAAGGCAATACCTGGACAATCTCTTGTAAGCACTCATTGACAGCGGCAACCCAACTGGCTTAATACCAAACGACCAGCACCAAAACGTAGAGGACCTAATCAACACAAAGGTAATGGAACACATAATGAAAGCCGAAGGTGGACCACCCTTAGAAGTCGTTAGCAGCGATTTCAAAGGAGAGGTACTTACACCAGATTGCCTCACAACACTGCGTGGAAACACTAAAGAAGCTAGGGGATGACATCTCTGCCCCCTGGGAAGGTGGTAAGCTAGCCCTCGTAAGGAGAAATGACATCCCCAGGCTGACAAAGGCGACCGTATACATTAAGGGATGGGGCAGCAAGTTCGCATCGGATGCCATACTGAAAGTCATTGGCAAGCAAAACGCCGGACTAACCATGGATAAATGGGATGGTTTCCACAGGGAGGAGGGCATGAGGGTGTATGGTGTTCTCTGTAACCAAAGCCGTCTACATAAAAGTTGGCAAAGTGTCAATTGGCGTGACGACCGGTGCAATACAACCGGATAATGCAAAGAATGATGAAGCGAGTTGAGTCTCGGTAGAAGATTAAGGAGGTTATTCGTCATAGCGTTGCTTTGATGAGTAATATCCACACTGTTGTATTAAATGCTCTTTATACTTATGTATTTTTTTTCTCTTCTTTTTGAAAATTTGAGCTTGTTTGTTCGAAAAATTAATTTTTTAAATTGGATTATTAATTTAGTTGTAAATTTTTTTCTAACGCATAATCTTTTTTTCTATGACTTCAGGTAATTTTATAGGAGAAATTGTCAGTGATGGGTCCTTCATAAGCCGCTTTTGCTCAGATGCCTTAAGCAATATTAATATTGGCTTTTGTAATGGTCAGTCCCTTAAACCTGGCACCAAATCTACCAAGTTTGATGAGCTGAAGAATCTTTTGATTGGAGGTCATCTCAATATTATTGATTTTGCTGAGACTTGGTTAAAACCGTATGTATCAAGTAAAAGTATACACATTCCTGGTTACACCTTATTTCGAAATGATCGTTCTATTATGCGTGGTGGTGGTGTTGCATTTTACATTTCCTCAAGAATTAAAGCTACCGTTTCGTTATCGGTTTCGGAGCCTGATTGTGAGGCTCTTTTTCTGCGCATTGATACTTCTGCGGCTAATCTTGTCGTTGGCGTGATTTATTTGCCACGCGGTATGATAGAAGTCCTTGAAAATTGTATTTCTGATATTGTCACTAGGCATGAACATCTTATTCTGGTGGGTGATTTTAACTATGACATTTTTGTTAGTCGTAATTATGCTAACTTTCGTCACATGCTCACAAGATGTAATCTGTCAGTGCTTCACAACAATAGACCCACGCATTATGATATCAACACCGAGTCAAGTTCCTTGATTGATTACTCCCTTGTTAGCAATACTCATTTTATCTTGAAGAGTAATCAATTTTATTTCCCTTCTGTTAATTCACACCACGCCTTTTTGCTAATTCAGTATGACTTATCTTGTCCGCTAATACATCGTATGTGACATTTAGAGATTATAATGATATCGACATGAATTCTTTGGTCGAAGATCTATTGTGGAGATTTTTCGACTTTATATACCACTAATGATACGAATGTACAATTATCTTTTCTGAATGGACTACTTAGTGGTCCTTTTTTTCTTATGTACCTGAGAAAACCAGGATAGTTAATGCTAATGGTCATAGTTGGTTCACTCCACAGGTGAAGTCTGCCATTTATAATAGGGATCTCGTCTATAGGGCCTATGTTGAGAATAAGACTGATAGTAATAAGGATATTGTTACGAATAAGTAAAAGCTTTTGCTTGTTGTTAATGACTCTACTAACAGTATGTAAATAACAGGCGGTTAGTGCTCCGCCTGAAAGTATGCATTGTAACAACGTACCAGCTCGCTAAACCAGTAGCATGAATTCACCTCAGTAAAGATAATTCTCCGCCATTCGAGATTGTTCTACAAAGATAAGCAACAACAACAACGTCTAGAAGGTTCTTGAATTCGCTAGATATACCTTCATTTGAGTATGGTGAGTTAGTATAAATAGCGGAGGTCTTTGGAATGGAGAGATCAGTTTGTGATTAAACCCCGTAAAGTGAGCAACGCGAATTGATAGTAAAATATAAGACTTATTAAAGTGGTGTAAATAAAGTAAACTATTGTACTATATAAGTAAAATAAAAGGGAGTTAAACCGTTGTAATTATCGTAATTTAAAACGAACCTTGTTTTATTATTGGGAATAAAACAACGCAAAAAGGACGAATAAGGAAATTCGTAACATTGGTGTCAGAAGTGAAATTACGAATTAAGGACAACGAAGAAGTTTGAAGAACTCAAAGTTGAACAACTAAAAAAGGAGTTGAGTAAATTGGATCAACCGACAACTGGTAATAAGGTAGAGCTGCAGAGGCGATTAATAGAAGAATTTAAACGCCGAAACATCGACATTGACACACATCAGTTCGAGAGCAAAGACGAAATGGAGGTTTGTGCAAAAGAAGCAACTGGTAATGTAGATGTTTCTACAATGTTTGCTGTCATGATGGCCAAATTGGACGAAAATTCTAGAATTATGAACGAGAAATTTGGCGAGAGTTCTAGAATTATGGACGATAAATTAAGCGAGAATTCTAGAATTATTCAGGAAACATCAAATGCCACAAATGAGAAACTGCAAGAAATCTCTGAAGTTATGGAGATTAAAGTGAACGATAAATTCGAAAAGCTTGAAGAAAAAATCGAGGAAATGGGGCAGAAGATTGAAGAAGTCGAACAGAAGTTCGAGGAAGTCGAACATAAGTTCGAGGAAGTCGAACGGGAACTAAAAAATGATGTAAGCGAATTGCAAAGGAAAATGAGTGAAGTTCAGTTGCAAGAGGGTCCAGTGCGAGTATTTTCTGAAGGCTCTAGTAGATTGAAAGCTCCCAGTTTCAATGGCTCTACACCATTCGACGTTTTCAAATTCCAATTCGAAATGGTCGCAATTAAGAACAGCAACGATAAAGCAGTAGAGCTACTTTTAGCACTGAAAGGCACCGCAGCAGAAGTCCTTCAGAGCATTCCCGTCAGTGCCAGAAACAACTACGAGGAATACTGTCTGCGTTACAACGCAAGTATGGTGGCGATCACAAGAAGGATTTATATCGCATGGAATTAAGAGGCCGAGTGCAAAAGCATAATGAAATACTTCAAGACTTCGCAACCGATGTGGAACGCTTGGTGTTGATGGCATATCCTAGAGAACCCCAAACTTTCTTAGAGCAATTTAAGATAGAGGCATTTGTTAGGGGCATTAACGATCCTGACGTTAGATATGCGGTGTAAAAGCTACATTTGTGGAAACAGCTTCATTTGCTTTGGCGAATGAGACGGCGAGGGTTGTTTCCAGTCAACAGACACATCAAGTGCGAAGGGTAGAAACGGAAGGCAAATCAAAAGATTTGAAAAGCGCCGTTAGCGAACTGAAAGAAGTGATTCGGATTCTCACGAAAGCGCTATGGCAAGCAACAAAATTTAAAGGTGACAATCATGGCAAACCTGGTCATATTGCACGAGACTGCAGAGAGCCACGAAAACGGTCAAGATCTCCAGCGATAACGGCCGATACCGGACGAGTAAATGACCGTCCACATGTAATCAAACCTAAACAGGATTCTAAGGCTGAGATAAAAGAGCAAATTATTGACGTCCGATCCCTGAGAATTGAATCGGACGACGAGTGGTTCACGGCACAGAGAAGTGATCCTGTATTGGCAAAAATTATTTTGGCAAAGTAAGAGGATAGACAATTAACGCGGAATGAAATCGCTTCAGAAAGCCCCGTTTTAAAATCATATTGGGTCCAGTGGAATAGTCTGAGATTGCTAGATGGCTGTCTATACCGTGTATGGGAAAGTGAAGATGGAAAAACGGAGAAAAATCTAATTGTGGTACCTGCCGTGAAAGTGAAGGAGATAATTGCAGAATCTCATAATGGTCCGAGTGGTAGGCATCTCGGAAAAGGCAAAACTATGGAGAAACTAAGGGAACGTTTCTATTGGGTTGGTCGTAAAAAAGCTGTATCCGAGTGGATTGCAGGCTGCACCCAGTTCTTGACAACTAAAGGACCAACGCGGAGGAGTTGCGAACAGAGACATCAGGAGAGCCCAAGTGCTCCCTTCGAGCAAATATCCATGAGTGTGGCTGGTCCATATCCAACTAGTAGCTCTGGGAACCAATATGCCCTAGTCGTTATGGACTACTTCAGTAAATGGCCCGATGTGTACGCTATTCCGAATAAAGAAGCGAAAACAATAAGCAAAGCTATCGTGAACAACTGGATAAGTCGTTTTGGTGTCCCTTTAGAACTGCATTCGGAGCAGGGTAGGAATTTTGGAATCTGCCGTCTTGAAAGAAATAAGCGAGAGGAATGGAATTCGTGGTATGAGAACGACATCATTGCGCCCTCGGAATGACGGCACGGTAGAGAGATTTAATCAGGCTCTCGAAGAATATTTGAGCAAGGTCGTCAGTAAGGACAGAAAATTCTGGGACGAACGCATACCAAAATTCCTTCTAGCACACCGGTCGGCCACCCAGGATACCACTGCCAGAAAACCAGCTAGTGCCGTCTTCGGGACAGAGTTAAAGCTCCCTAGAAATTTGGAGTTTGGCAACTGCCTAAAATGCGACAGTGGGGAGAATGATGGTATCCCAGGAGAGCTTAGCGAACTTCACGAGTTTGTTCGCAACAAAATAAAGATGGTCAGTAACAAAATGAAAGCCAGGTACGACCGAAGCCAGCTAGTTTTACTGTTCAACCCACAGCGCAAGAAAGGTTTATCTCCAAAACTGCAGACTCACTGGGAAGGCCCTTACAAGGTTGTCAAACGAATAAATGACGTGGTTTATAGAATCCAGAAAAGTCAAAGTCCAAGAGCTAAAATGAAAGTCGTGCATTTGGAAAGACTAGCCCTGTATGGAAAACGGGGTGTTGAGCCTGCTCGGGACGAACAGACTTAAGTGGGAGGCAGTGTTACGAATAAGTAAAAGCTTTTGCTTGTTGTTAATGACTCTACTAACAGTATGTAAAGAACAGGCGGTTAGTGCTGCGCCTGAAAGTATGCATTGTAACAACGTACCAGCTCGCTAATCCAGTAGCATGAATTCACCTCAGTAAAGATAATTCTCCGCCATTCGAAATTGTTCTACAAAGATAAGCAACAACAACAACGTCTAGAAGGTTCTTGAATTCGCTAGATATACCTTCATTTGAGTATGGTGAGTTGATATAAATAGCGGAGGTCTTTGGAATGGAGAGATCAGTTTGTGATTAAACCCCGTAAAGTGAGCAACGCGAATTGATAGTAAAATATAATACTTATTAAAGTGGTGTAAATAAAGTAAACTGTTGTATTATATAAGTAAAATAAAAGGGATCGTAATTTAAAACGAACCTTGTTTTATTATTGGGAATAAAACAACGCAAAAAGGACGAATAAGGAAATTCGTAACAATATATATAAGCAATATAGATCGATAGCTCGTCGAATGATTAGGCGGGCTAAACGGACTGATGACATCCGTATGTTTTCCGGAATCAATTGCCCCCGTGATTTTTGGTCTCGACGAGAATAATTACGACTGTAATATTGACCCTGACGATTTGAATGATTATTTCACTTCTGTGCCGTCTCCTACTATGTCTAGTTTTAGTAATTTAACACATGTTGATCGAGATAATGTGTAGAATATGTAGAATTAAGTCTAATGCAGTGGGTGCTGATATGATTTCGATTAAGTTTATAAGATTAGTTTATCCCTTTATTTCCACACACCTTCTTCACTTTTTTAATACTATTTTAATAACTGGTAGTTTCCCATGACAGTGGAAGCTTGCTAACATTTTTCCAATTCAGAAGAAGGGGACCACTGGATCGTTGTGCTCCCACTTTAGGCCAATTTCTGTGCTTCCGGCTTTGTCGAAAGTCTTAGAATGATTCTGAAGGATCAAATTTCTACTCACTTGGACTTGTTGTCGTTAGTAGATCCACGTCAATCTGGTTTTCGAAAACATCATAGCACAACTTCACTGGTTCTTCACTTGACTGATGAAATAAGGCGTTGTATGCACCCGGGTATCCTTGCAATATTAGACTTAAGTAAGGCGTTTAACTCTGTTGTTCACAATATTCTTTTACATAAACTGTTTTCCCAATTCCGTTTCTCTTACTCGTCTTGTTTGCTAATTTGCTCGTTTCTGTCCAGTCGATCTCAATTCGTTGTTTCTAACGGCTGTATGTCCAACACCCGTGCGGTGCATTACGGTGTTCCTCAGGGCACTATTTTGGGTCCAATACTGTTTATGTTATATGTAAATGATCTTCGTGACTGTGTGTTAAATTCTGAACTTAGTGTTTATGCTGATGATATTCAGTTGTTTGCAACTAGTTCTACAGGCTCCACCGCAGATTGTGTTAGGGTCTTGGATTCTGACATCGGCCGGATTTGTAATTGGAGCGACCGTAATAATATCAGTATCAATGACTAAGTGTTTGCATCTGATTCTGTGTCTTGTTTAGGTTTTGAAATTGACTGTGGACTGAATTTTACTGACCACATTGCTCATGTCTGCTCAAAGATTAATATTATATTAAGGCGTCTTTACAGTATTGATGTCATATTACCGATTGATGTAAAATACAGATTGGTTCATGCGTTACTTACGCCGAACATTTTGTATGGACTTGAGATTTTCACTGGTACCAATTTGGCTAACTTGCGCAGACTTCACACATGTTTTCATGGTATCTTAAGATTTGTCTTTTCAGCTCTTGGGTTGTTCCTTTGAACATTTTTTGCATCTCAGATGTCTATACTTTTTCTTCTGCATTGTAAAGTTTAGTCTCCCCTCGTATCTTTTTAATTCTATCACTTTTCTGCATTCCAGTAGAAATACTCAAGTGCTTTTAGAAACTTTCTCTCATACGGTGTTGGAACGATCATTTTCTGTGCGTGTGGCTAGGTTATGGAATACTTTGCCACATAGTCTTAAAAATTTTTCGGTGCAGCCATTTACTTTTAAACGTAATTTGCTTGATTATTTTGCTCATTTGGAACATGGTCAGTAATATTGAATTCTTGTTCACTAACAATTTTTTTTCCTTCTATTAACACTTAAACTTTGAAACCTTTTTTTTTAAATAAAAGATTGTGCGTTAGGATTTAGTATTAAGTTTTTTTTGGAGTTTGTTGTCCTTAAGGGCGTTGGTTGATTAATATAATATAAATAAATATTACGAAGGAGGAAGTGACCGAAGATATCACCAACTCCCAGGAAGACCGGTTACTGGAGGACCAATGCTGTTGGATAAAATGAATAAAGGTAAAATACATATTGCTTTAGACTAATTCCATGTGAAACGGAACAGTTTTTTTTCTTGTTTTCTCCACTTTGAATGAAATTTTGGGCATTGGTAATTTTTACCGAGTAAATTACAGCTGTACTTACAGTTTTTCAAAAATCTCAAAAATGTAGTCAATAGGCTGAATCGAAAATCATGTTTTGTTTTTATAGTGTTATATTTAAAGAGTTGTAACTTTTTTGTTATGTGAGATATAAAAATAATGTTTTCCTTTTTTAACAGGAAATTGCTTGAAGTTTTAAAGAAAATTATTAAAAAATAAACAAATTTTATTCTTTTCTTTGAAATTTTTATAAATAATTTTTTTTTGTAAATTCCAAAAAAACTTCCTCCCTAATTTTTTTTAAAAAAAATTTTTAAAAATAGCTAATAGTGTCAGTAACACATCCTATCAGTTTCAAAGTGGTCCCTTTTGTACATTTTCTCAAACAATTAAAAACCCGAAAACAGTCGAACTACATTCATATTGCATTAGCTAATATTTTGTTTAATACAAAGTTAAAAACATGCCAAAGAGATTCCCATAACAAAGAACATATTCGATTTAATTTATTCAAAAATAAAAAAATTATATATGTATAGTTTTTAAAAATAAGATATAATATACAACATACTATATAGTATAACCTAATGTTATCATTTGAATAAATTTTTCCATAAATCTCAGTTCTTGAAGCTGGAATTATAGAGTGAAGTTTCTGTGTCCCAGAAAGTCTAAATGATTTTTCAAATCTGGGACTTAAAAATTGTTCCTCGTTTGAATATTCTGCTTGCGTGCAAAATTCAACATTAATTTTCTCCAATCCTTTAGCAAATAAATACAAATCGCGAGCATTGACAATTTGATTATCTAATGGCCTCTGTAGACTTGCGTGGGCTGCAGCTCTCTTAAGAGCACCTCCTACTCCCATCACATGGCCCTTTTCCATGGGAGGTGGCAAAAAAGTGCCACTCTGCATCACATCCAAACTCAAAATTATGGTGTGCTATATTAACAAAATTCTTCCTGTTTTTATATTGGGCTGCGGAGCCGTCAGAAAAATATGAAATTTTTTTTATTGCATCTTCACTATTTGCTCGCAAAAATTGCATCAACTTCCTTTGGAATAAGTGTGCAGCTATTGTGTTGTGTACCAGAACATCAGAAATTACAACAAAATTAAAGTGCTGCAGTTTTCCGTCTTTATTTTTGTAGTAAATTACAAATGGATGAATTGTTGCTTGGGAGTTTGTCCAGTGATAATTTTGAGTACAGTCTTGAATCACAAATGAATAATTCTCCGCGAAATCACATATGACGGCATATTCTCCCTGTATGAGATTTGATTTTAAATTCTCTAGGAACTTATTTTGTTCTGTCGCTATGAAACTATGCGTTATAAGCTTTTTAAGGTGATGTGCAATTGAATCAACAAATTCATCCACAGGCTTAACGACCGAAATCAGATCGCAACGGTCCACTTGTACCCATTGCTTATATGTAATATGCTCAGTATTACTTTTCAAATAAGCGTTCCGCAAATTAAGTTTAAGTTGGTCATCACCAGGACAGAATTCGCAATCGCCAAGATAACATTTTGGCTGAGCGGGATTGCATATTGATTGTGAAATCCAGTGATGATATGTACAAAAATCCAGGTTTTCATCCGTCGCTAGAGAGCTGATTTTACCTCCAAAAAACATTAATTTTACATATTGATGCAAGGTACAGACACACACAGTGTGAGTACCACTTCCTCCGCTTAAAATACAAACTCTTGGCCTCAGTTCAGCAAATTTTGAAAGTCCTATTTTCATATGAGGAAAGCTGTCCTTGAACGAGTTATGGAGTTCTTGAAGGTTGCACAAAATTAATCGTTTTTGTTCTTTAATTTTTTCACCGCAGTCTTTTCTAACCGTAACATAGTCATTTTTCCCCGGCATTACACAGCTGTTTTTGTCGGTCTTGTAAAAGTCATCTACTGACTTTTTAATTTCCTCACTAACACGCTCACCCAATCTAGGCGTGCGAGATACCAAAAATCCATTATTAGATATGAGTCATTTAGCTTTATACGCGGCACGAAGTGTTGCTCCGAAAGTGTTTTTGATTTTCCGAACTGACCAACTTGTTGGTAAAATTGTTAAAATTTGTAACTGGATATTCTTATCATTGGTAGCAGCCTCGAACTTTTCCTGTAAATGATTTAATAATTCCTCCTCATCACAGTTTGTCATCTGCTTCAAAAAGTTTTTTTTAACCACCGAAAACACATTTTTTAATTTGTTTTTTTTCACTCATACCAAATGTTTTACAAAAATCGATTGGACTTTCATTTAAAATTTCCAAACATCTGTTTAGGTGAAACAATGCACTTTCTTTGTGTATGTTCTGAAACTCAACTTCGATCATTTCTACATCATCTTGTTCACCGTCGTCTTCCTCTCCTTCGTCATCATATGCGTCTTTTTCTTTAACGAGTGGTTCTTTTTTTGGCACTAATGTTACTCTACAACTTTTACAAATAAATTTATCTCGCGACAAATCGGGAAACGTGTCTATAAGTTTAGCAGATATCTTTCGAAGGTTTTTTTTACACTTTTATGATTAGGTTTTTTCAAGGGGTTGCAACAATACTTTTTAAACGGCATATTTACGTCTGATTAGTATTTTTGATTTGATAGAACTGTTTGCATTTAAATATAAACAATGAAATGATGCAATAGTAGATACCCCGCCTACTTTAGTAAAAACAATTTTTTTTTTGGATTCTCTATGATAGAATTAGCACAGTGGATTATTTATTTGAAACTTCATAATATTAACCCATTATATCGTTTCAGCTGAACTAACATTGTTAGTTGGGAAGATTTAGGGGGCGAAGTAATTTAATTTATGGTGTCGTGTCAGAGGTTGGTGGTATCCCTGTCAATAACGAATATAGGAAACCCCGTATATATGTTTATAATTAACTGTTATTCTTAAAGTTACCAGGTAACGAAATATAAATGTAATTACTTGTCCCAAGTTTTTCGACTGTTTTCACGTTTTTAATTGTTTGAGAAAATGTACAAAAGGGACCACTTTGAAACTGATAGGATGTGTTACTGACACTATTAGCTATTTTTAAATTTTTTTTTAAAAAAATTAGGGAGGAAGTTTTTTTGGAATTTACAAAAAAAAATTATTTCTAAAAATTTCAAAGAAAAGAATATAATTTGTTTATTTTTTAATAATTTTCTTTAAAACTTTAAGCAATTTCCTGTTAAAAAAGGAAAACATTATTTTTATATCTCACATAACAAAAAAGTTACAACTCTTTAAATATAACACTATAAAAACAAAACATGATTTTCGATTCAGCCTATTGACTACATTTTTGAGATTTTTGAAAAACTGTAAGTACAGCTGTAATTTACTCGGTAAAAATTACCAATGCCCAAAATTTCATTCAAATCGGAGAAAACAAGAAAAAAAACTGTTCCGTTTCACATGGAATTAGTCTTTAATAGCTTTAATACAAGAACCTCGGACCACTAGGGACAAGGTTAGTGGATTAAATCATATTAACTACCAACTATTCTATACGAAGACGGGTTCCCGTCCGAGAACATATATCTTATGCCATAAAAACCCACCCTTGTTTTCTCTTTTCCCAAGAGTTGTCAGAGATGGAAATATGTACCTGGCGTCAGTATACTTGCCATATGATTCGCCGACACCACCACCTTCGTCGGAATTACAACGACTGCATACCGGTAACGAAGTATTAATAGGTAGTGATTCTAACTCTCACCCCACGTCGAATTTTTGAATACTAACGACCTTTTTACACTGAATATTGGGACCAAAGCCACATTTGTCAACAAACTTAGAGAAGAGGGGTTTATATATCACAATTTGTTCGGAAAACCTTATAGGTGAGATTCAAGAATAGAGGGTTTCTTATGAGCACTCATTCTGGTATCACAGAAACACAACGTTCAGGATAACACGGAAACCGCAGAAACCGATGTTTCCGAAACAGGGCCAAAACAAACTGGACAAAGTTCGGAAGCCTACCTAGCCTACCTACCGACTAGATAACCCTCAACTCGAATAATCTAGTGGGGACTAATTGGACGATAAAGTGACAAGGAATACGCAAGCACTGGTAAAGTCTTATGCAGGCTACACACGCTACAACCGGATGTACATCATTTTGATGGTTATACAATGAAAATCAAATTTTTTTGATTTTTTGGTGATGTTGGTCCAACGGTTGTAGCGTGTGTATGCATGTCATACAACCTCTTTGTTTTTTCTTCACTTTAATTTTGTTGTTGTGAGAGTAACATCGTTCGCTTCAATTTGAAATCGCTTGAATTAGTGCAAAATCAAAACAAATTCAATTGGAAGACTGCGAGGAAATGCAAGATTTTATTCAACTTTATAAAAACATGCCGGAATTCTTCTTCTTCCTCCAAAATTTCATGTACAACAAGTAAAGCGACAACATCCGCGTTCATCTTTACACACGAAAAATATTGTATAAATCAGCTTGGTTCAAAGGTTGGTTCGGAGGTTGTAGCGTGTGTAGCAAAAAGCCCCAACACTCTGTTACGACCGGTTGTACAACGGTTATACCAACGTGTGTGTGCCATTAAGAAGAACAAAATCGTTTCCCCCTTCCTCAACGAAAATTGTAATAACTCGCTGAACATTGACTATGTTTTACAATTTGTTGGAAATTTCAGCTCTTGCTGCATATATGATTTACGTCAGTAATAATTAATAAGGTGGGGTAAAAAACCTCAGTATTCCCGAAATAAGATCTAAAGCTCAAAATGCCTATGGTTGTAAGCCCATTGTACCATTGTATTTTAGGTAGGTTTCAATACCTTTGTCGAACTTTTTTTTGAATTTTCCTTTACATGTGAACCAATATCTTCGAATAGCGATGGCAACATCGAATATAGTGTGGCCGATGAAGTATCAGAGCGGGATTGTAGTGGAAGTACTAAACAAAAAGGTAGCTGTTACATATGCTGCAATGAGTCCAGGAAGTAGAGATTTATACGACATGGATGTGTCCCATGCAAAATGCCTGTATGCGCTCAACTTAGGTTTACACAGACAAAACGCAAAAATTGTCACATGGGTATATTTACATCAATTAGTAGTTTACGTCGATAAATTCAATATATTTTCTTAATATTTTTATTGAAAATAAAAAACACAACTACTACAGCTCCATGTATAACAAATATTTACTTAAAAGTTGTAAACCTGACAACCATATTATTTGTATCTACCCGGGTAGATACTATTAAACCGCGTATAGATGAAATTAAGAAAAAATTAAAAAAAAACGTTTTTAAATATAATTTTTATTTCATATACTGAAATAACTGGGACAAATAATAACTGAGTTTGAAGAATTTCTAAATCGGATGATACCCCTCAGAGATAACAAAGGATGAAAATTGAAATATCTACCCGGGTAGATACTATTAATGCGAAGGTTAAATACTGTCCAACAGGAAATCTATGAAACTAACCAACGATACGCGAACAGGTTATCAAATCTCTCCAACCCATTAGCCCTACAGTTGCTGTAAGTATCATCATCTTAAAGAAGACTACGCAGATTCCAATTGACTAATCTTGTTTCTTCCAAATAATAATAAAAATATAAAATAAATTGTAGGTAGCAGTTACTGTTACCTTAGTAAATCTATAGGGAGGATTAGCAATGGCTCAGCCTTCACATGTTGTATATATTATGTTAAATATTTTAGATCTACACACATGATAGACTGCAAATAAAAATGGAGAAAAAAATATGTAGTTTTATGTTGTTCGATGACTTATAGTGAAATTTTACGTAGAACATACACACTAACCCCTTAAAATTCAGTTTTGTGGGAAATTTTACGTAAAAAAAAATAAAAAACACCAACAATAAAATAAAAAGAAAAACACGAACAATTTGCAAATTTGAACAAATAACTTTATTATTCGATTTGTGGAAATCGAAGTAATTACCTTGTAGCAGGTTGAATATAACAGCGATCAGTAGCAGATCTGTAATACAACTCTACTTGAATATACAAAAAAAAAAAAGGAGAGAGCGTGAAAAGTGGCGGGCATTTAGCGAACTTCTTACTCGTTAGAATCTATTTTGCCTCAAATTACAAAGTTGCAAAAATAGGTCCTAACGACATGAAAACAGTTGCCAACGCAAAAGCTGGGAAAGGAGCACCTCGATTAGGGACGGAATCGTCATATCGAATTGAGCGTAAACATGCCGGCCACCTTGAAACATCTAACCTGGTTGCAACAAAGAAAAAATGTTATTGCATTATATAAAACTCACAAATATATTCAGATAATTAATAAATATATAAATACATATAAAATTAAAAAATTTGGTGCAGGGCTCGATAATGTATACCCGTAAATGGTACATTGGGCCAGTGGCAGTCCAGGGCGCGCAATTGTCATCTGCCTGGAGATGCGTGGATAGAATTCAGGCCCCAAAACCAATGCGATAGGATTGAATTGGTAGAAGGGTGGATCGGCCACTTGGAAGCCTGCGAAATGTTGCCGAATACTGGCAGGAGCGGATTTCGATGGAACGGGCGGTTGCAGTTCATCGCGGATAACAACTAAATCATCGACTTGCATGTCGCGCTGGGGAAATTGCCATTTATAACGTTTCTGCAAGTGGTATCTCCTCAGTTTTCCACCGACTGCAGAACTAAGTGGCAAGCGCCTTAATTTTCTTCGGCCGATTGACAAGGTCCAATGGGTGATCATCAGGTGCGGGTTCAGGAGGCTATACAAATCGGAGCAACGATTTCACTGGGGTTATCCGACATAGGGCATAACGGGCGCGAGTTCAAACATGCTTCAATTCGCGATAACACCGTTGAGAACTCCTCAAAGGTGAACTTGCAGCCTTGAACATATTTGCGGAAGTGTAGTTTGAAGCTCTTTACCGCCGCTTTCCAGAAGCCACCCATGTGAGGAGACCCTGGTGGAATAAACATCCACGACAAATTTTGGTAGACCTGGTCGGAGCTAACTCGCAAACTTGTCTTCTGAAGAACTATCCGGAAGTCTCGTTCGACCTCCCCTGTCGCGCCGACGAAATTAGTCCTGTTATCCGAAAATATGACCGAAGGACATCCACGGCGAGCTATAAATCGTTGAAACGGAGCAAGAAATGAATCGGAAGACAGGTCGGTGGTTGCTTCGATATGTATGGCTTTAGTGGAAAAGCATACCAAAACACAGGCATTAATATCGAAAGATCCTGCGAAATCGACACCAGTAGCAGTGAAGGCTCGATCAATGGTCGTTCTTTCCGAAGGAAGAGCGGCCATAATCTGGCTACAGGATCGTTTTCTATTCAATATACAAACTTTGCAACGATGGATTACAGCGCGAACCATCATCTTCAGGCGCGGTGCCTAATATTCGACGCGAAGTAAACGGATCATCAGCTGATTCCTGCCATGTATGGAAATCACGTGAATAAGATTCAATAATAACTGGTCTAAATACCGTAGGGGGTGATCCAACTAAACGGCCGTTGAGGCGCATGACACCGTCTTCGTCTATAAAATGATTGAGCGGAACAAAAGAACTTCGACTCAAGCGGGAGTTTATCCAATAAGCTCTTGTACTCATTCGCATAGTGTGCCTTTTGAGCCAACATAGCCAATCGTAAGCGGACGTTCTTTACTCCCTCATTTGAAATAGTAACACTTTCAAAATGGTGGTGACTTCTGTGCTTTGGGTGGGATAAATAGAAAAAACGAAATGCATGCGACATCACCCTTAAAGCCCTAGGTAATGAGGAAAACCGAACCAAAACATCCTCGTAATTTGAAAAGAAAGAAGCATGGGTTTTGACAGACCTTCTTTCCACGTCTGTATCCGCAGGAGTGACTCCGGAGATGTTCCACTGAGATTTGTCGAGACTGACCCATCGGGGCCCATGTCATCTGAGCCAGCGGGGCCCATGTCATATGCAGCTGAAATGCCTCGCCTGCCCAAATCGGCTGGGTTATCCTCACACCGGCCATGATACCAATTGTATACCAGCAACATACCTTATGAAAACTAATGTCCATATCGTGCAGTGTTGTTCTAGAAGCTCTGAGGTTAAAACAGAGTTCTAGACGTGGTAGTTTCTTTGACTTAACTGGAGCCACTTTAGTCCTACATGAGAGCATATGAGCCCGAATATATCCGTTGGGGGACTGTATCCGAATGTATATCACCCCCTCGTCTGCCTTTCGGAGGCATCAGAAAAGACATATAGTTCAGTCAATGAATCATTGGTGTAATGGACCCATCTTGGTATCTGAATGTTATTGATGTCATCATACGTATCAATGAACGACATCCACTCCCGTTGGATAGATGTATCAAGGGTGCATCCAAATGAATATTATCTCGCCATATTTGTTGCATGATCATTTTCGCCACAACTATAACAATGCCGAGCCAACCGGTGGGGTCTCTTAGAAAAGGAAGCTTTGAATAGAATGCGATTCACTTTAAAATAAAAAATGGTGTCCACAAAATACATAATCTCCGCATCTATTAGATCAGAAGAAAACCGTTCTAAAATCTCTCTGCTATTCGCGGTCCATTTCCGTAATTGGAAACCAGCAAAAGAAAGTGCCGATATGAGCTGATCGCGAGCGATAAGCCCGTGTTAATGTTATGAGCCTGTAAGTTATTGAAACGATGGACAGAAAGGTATAAGGCTGCCTTTAATTTTGGTAAATACTACTGTATTTGAAATACCTTAGAACAGAAATAAAATTATTTCATTTCTAATGATTTCATTAACTTCAAAAAAAATTGTTGATATTTTTGATTCAAAAGAAAATTTTGAACAATCAAGCCATAGAAAAGATTTATTATAACAAGTTAAGGGAAATATATACTTGTAAATTCATATTGTGCGGATCGGGAAAGTGAGAAAATTCCCTTTACTAATACCGAGGACAGGCATATGTGGATTTCTGTTGATAAAGAAATTGCTCGAATTTACCCGGAAAATCGGCTGCGGGAAATTCGTCCCGCAGCCAACTAATTTTATTTAAACTTGGATGCAAAGATTTATTCAGTGAACCCGGCTATATATTTTGCAAAAAGAAGACGCCAACCCAGAAGATATATAAATGAATGGCTCAATAAATAAATCTATGAATTATATCGCAGAAATTGGTCATCAATTATAAACATGTTCCTGTAAAGCAAAATTTCTATCGATACTAGGATCATTTCAACACCCGAAGTTTAATTTTTTTTTGTGTTATTGCAAATTTTATTTTACAAAGCCAATTTTAAAATATTGCATTCAACATATTATTGGTATTAGTACTCAGCAAATGCAGCCAACAAGCGGTTGTCGACGGCAATTTTGCACAGTAAGTATAAGACGTTTTGTATTATATAAAATTGTTCTTACAAATTATATAAATTGGCTAAAACTTCATACTAAATATTTCTAATATTACAACTAACTAATTAATTTCGGTGTTAATATTATTTCTGTATATTATAATTGCAAAATACGCATATAATATTGTTTCATATTACAATTTCGTTTATTAACGGTATGGTCAATTTACATGCACTTACGTATTATAAGTGCAGCGAGCGGGTACTGTTTTTCAATATCGTCAGCCAACTGTAGCAACACTTGAATGGAAAGGAAGGGAGCACAATTTACACCGAAAGTCACGGTCAAAATATCAAAATCCTGAACTATGGAGGACTCCCGATTTAGTATCCGTTGATAACAAGTATAAGCTGGATCAACTCGTATCTCGCAGTTGAATACAAAGCGGAAAAATCTTCATCGTGTAATCAACATAACCAAATCAGACTGTAAAGTCGGACCAACGTGTAAAACGTCGTTAAGACTATTCCCACTCGATGTGGGATTGGAAGCATTAAAGACCACACGCAACTTCGACGTCAATTTGTCAGGATTAATTACCGGGTGATGGGGAAGATAACAAGTGAAAGTATATTCGGAGGCGGGTGCCGCAATGGGCTGCATACTACCAAGGTCCGCATACTCACGAATCACACGGTAATATTCTTCTTTTGTCTCTGGTCGCCTTGTAAGGGAAGCTTCGTTGCGAAGAAAGTGGCCTAGCACACTTCCTCTGTATTCCCCCAAGCTCAAAGTTTGTGGAAACTCTGATTTGAAGGGAACTCTGATTCCCGGTAAGTGGTTCGTCTAAAATGTTCCTTACAAAACGTATCCGATCGAGACAGGAGGCGAGTCCTAGGAGTTTCCTCCAGTTCCCAAAAGCGCATGAGTGCATCATTTAAACTCTCCTCCTCTGGAAAGTCTACCCGCGTGTTAAACGCGTGTATAGAGGTAGTAGAAAGGAGGCCGGTTAAGATCCACCCAAATACAGTATTCTGAGCAAGCAATGTGCCCATAACCGTCCGATTATCATTTAAAACAATACGTGGGTATAAATCCGCACCAAGCAAAAGATCTACTGGTCGGCTATCGAAAAACCGTTTATCAACTAACTGTAGATCAGACAAATGAAAAGTATACTCTGAGGGGACTGTAATAGATGGCAAACTGCCAGATATATTCGGCAGCACTAACGCAACGGTTTCCAAAAGCAACGCAGAATCAGTAGGAGAACCAACACTTAACGAACAACGTTTGCGTGAGGTGGCAGAGACAGTTTGATTAACGCCGCTTACTTGGGCGTTGACAGAAACAGTTATCAATTTTAGCTGCCTTTGCAGGTGTACAGAAACAAATGAAGCCTCTGAAGCAGGGTCAATAAGTGCTCGGGCCGGAAAAGTAATACCATTATGAACAATGTGAACCATGGCTGTTCCCAAGACAACTAGAAATACCGCTGGAGGTAGATGGAAGAACTCCGGCCTGAATTCGAACGTGCCACTGTAGTCAAGTTCGCAACCGAAAATGCTGATGCTGGAGCTACAGTCACGTTAGAAGTTCCCGACGTAGCCCTATGAAACAAAGTGTTATGACCTTGATACACAGACTTTGAATAAAAGGCATTGGCTATTCAAAAATGTATATGTCTTCTGATGAGGTACAACATACCTTTACCGGGAAGACCTGAAACTTGTATAAACTCCAATAATATGGTGAATATAGACAAAAGTTTTGCTGTATATAGAAAATCTGCAACAAATCCAGAATTCCTTAAGACATTGGTTGTGGATAGAATTTCCAAATATTCACCAGACATGGTACTTTACACTGATGGGTCATACCAGAATGGTTTAACTGGATATTCGATTGTACAACAAATATCAGGCTGTCAATATATGACAATAAAACAAAGTTTGCTGCCAGAATTTTCTGGTATTTTTGATGCTGAATTGAAAGAAAAAAATGAAAACAATTATATGCACGGACAGCCTCAGTGTAATCACTGCTTTTCTCCACAACAAAATGGAAAAATATGACAAGTTTATAAGAAATGCTTCTATATTGCACCCAATTCAACTGATTTGGGTACCCTCACACATTGGTATAGTAGAAAATGAATTTGCTGATAATGCAGGCAATGAAGCCATCAACTTGCCGATTATATTTGACATTCCCTGCTTTGATCGTATAATTAATAAAATTTTTAGGACAATACAGAATATGGAACACCGAGCAGAATGGCAAATTCTCAGTTTTTTGAGATCTCACAATCCAGACTATAATAGACCAAAATACCACTATAAATATAATAGATATCAATGCATTTTGTTAGCGCGAATAAGAGTTGGAAAAGCACTATTCAATTCGGATATTCGTCACGTTCTGGCGGAATGCCCAATATCCAGAGTCGACGAACCTTTACAGATCCTTTTAGACTGTTCAACTCACCATCAATTCAACAAAATTCTACAAGCTTTGAGCAGGCGTGGTATCTCTAATGTCTAAATCAATCTTCATCATATTTTACTACAAACTTTTTTTGAATTTTGCTAAACAATGTATGAATATAAACATTTTTATTAAACACTTTAATTAATTATATAATTTTTACCACTTATATGGTCTTGGTTACTCTGCGCCTGTTCCTTTTGTATTTTATAAATTTATTTATAAAATATGTTTTCAACAAATAAATAAATGTATAGTGTTTACAACTGTATACTTATTTTTGCGATACACTGTAAACATATAAAATGTAAACATATTGTTACGGAAACCTGGAATTGCAACACATTTATTTGTCAATCTGGCAAGGACAATGTGATATGTACCAGTTTGCAATTTGCATTTGGCTTGCATTGTCTCTTTTAACGTCTTTCTGGTATTAGAGTCACAACGTTCCTGTCGACAAGTTCACACAAGGTTTGTACCTACCACGTTTACGCTGCGGTAAAAGAGAATAAATTAAATGACGACGGCAGCGGCGACGGGTTTTGTTGTCATTTCACAGATGTTTTGTTTATTTTGTATTGTGTATGTACGTATTTGAATTCAAAGAACAGTTATTTTGAAATGTCTAACAGACTCAACATTCAATATTTATATGAAATTGGATAATAATTTACAACTTTCTTCTAAAAAAACAATTGTTTTACTTCTTCTTCTTACTGAAAATATCCACAAAAAGTGTTAGCCCATATGTTTTTGTTTATCAAAAACACAAAAATGTGGCAACACAAAGAGAGTTGGAGAATCAAAAATTGAGAGCGTAAGAAACCGCTGAGAAATTAAAAATTGATTTAATTGGCAGCGGTTTTTGAGAGCGGTTTGGCCTCTCAATTTTCTATACGAATTTGACAACCGCTGCCGCCGCCGCTGTATTCTGTTTCTACTCTTACCTTCGCCACTGAGGATATCATAAAGTTTCACCTTGATAACTTGTAATTTAGAGAAAAAAATGTTATTCGAAATATAAAAAAAAAACTACAGATGTAAAGATGGGTCAGAAGTAAGTTCTCAATAACTGGTAGGTATATTTTAAAGTTTTACAAAATATGCGATCTGGTACACTGACCACGATTAGTCCATTTCGAAGGTTAACCCACGATAACCCAGAAGATTACTCATACAACTTTAATCTGTAAAAACTGAAGTTTAAATTTTAACCTCATTTTAAACTGGTCCACATTTTGATGCAACAGTGTCTTCTGAGGGAAATATATCAGTATCGTTCTTGATCAAAAACTGAACTGGAAGCGAAATATTTACCAGTTTCAAAAGCTTTGGCCCTCTACATGGTTTTAGATTTATCGGAGAGAAAATACAGCTGATGTCAAAATAATAGCACCACTGTTATGGTTATTCCTAGTTATATGCTAAACGAAAAATTAGAAGCAAAATGTATTTCAAAATGAACTTAGATTATAATTAGATTATAATTAGACACAGATAAGTAAACAATGCTTGTGTTCACATAAACAGAAACAAATTCATTGTTTTATCCAAAAGCCAAAAAATTGGCAGTCAAAATAATAGCACCGTTTTTATGTAGCTAAAAATAAAAATTGTTAATAATTAAAAATAAGTTTTATTTTGTAAGTTTCTTGCTGGAATATGCTTAGTATTTAGTAGCGTTTCTTCCCATTGAACAACGTACGTATATGAACGTATGAAACAATTTTGGATGCATCTGTCCAAATAATATTTGGCCAATTTATATGACTTTGCAAATTGCAACCTTTTAGTCACATGCCTCTTTTTAAAAAGCGGCACTTTTCTTGGGCTGTGAGCTTTTAGGTTATGTTCCCTTAACCTACGGCATATGTTTCTGTGCTTACTGTCAAACTCAATTGTTTTTTTACTTCTGCTGCCGACATAAAGGGATATTTTTTGATCTGCCGCACTATGCTATTGACCGTAAATGGCGACGAGGACGTTTTACGACCACGTGTTTCAGCTTTGTTATCGCGTTCCGAACCATCTTATTCGAACAACTTAAAAATTTCTCTAATTTGAGAATAAGTTTTGCCCTTGGAAATTAATTTTTTTATATCACGTTTCTGCTTTGAACAATGTTTAACACGTCACATTGCAAACAAAATAAAGCGAAAATGTTGTTAGCTTTTTAAATTTTTTTCAAATCAAATCACCATTAACCACCTTCAAGTATTATAAACTAACGGCCTTATTCATAAAAAGTTGTCATAGCTTTGTTAAAGATTTCAGAAGGTAAAGCCCAAAAATTGTATTCATAATGAAAAAATTCCTCTGTTAAGAGTTCTCTAACGTCGCCATTTTTGTTGAACGTTTAACCCTTCTTTAAGGCTATTTTATACGCATTAATGCACAAAAAAAAAGAATTTTTTTACATTTCACGCTTGCCGTACTTAAATATTTATGCCATATAAACAACTGGAATTATTTTGTGTATATTTGCACCGTTTATAGTGTCACATTAGCGTCATTCATGCAAACGTGAAAGCCGAGAACTTTTGCTCAGCGCAAGTTTCCCTCGCACCGTTGCATGAGGCACCAAGTAAAGTTGCTCAGCGTAGTTGTGCTCAAAACCATATCAGCTGACCAAGATGGATACATAAGGTGGTAGCAGTAGCAATTGCGTGTATTATGTATGTGTACTTTTTCTACTGTTCTAGTGCTATCACCTTATTTATCCATCCTAGTCAGATGACAACGAAATGTCAAAAGTTTACACGTTTCTCCATCCCACGTTTGCGCAGCAAATCTGACTTGAAGACTTTCCACTTTTGTGCGAGTCGCTTTGTATGGGAAATTTCTTTGTTTGACGTTTGCCGCGTAAGTTTGTGAGGTTTACGCGTTTACGAGGCTCTTTCGAGTTTGCATGAGGACCACTATTATCCTGCTAAGCAACCAAATAGTTTCGTTCCAAATTTAACTTTTGTTTACATAGTATGTATATAAAATCAAAACATTGAAAGTACAATCTATTATCCGGTTTTATATTCGACTACCCAAAACTGAAATCCAATTCAATATGATTTTTTGACACTTCTTCCAAATTTATGAATATAGCAAATATTAATTGATCTTCGTATTGAATAATTCTTTCCATTAATGTTTAAAATTTCGCAAAAAATTCATTGACGCATTTAAATAAAAAAAAAATTAATTCGGTCTATCTGTTATTGTTTATCTTGTTTTTACATCACAAGCACTGTGAGAATACATAAAACAGGGTTGTCAGTCAATTATCTGTTCCCTAGTTAAAATACTCATTATGAATACGGTTCTAATAAAACCTTCGCCAAATCTTAAAGCTTTCAATAACTGATTAATGCTTTAGAGCTACATACATTAATGGTTTTTATGAATAAGGCAGTAATATTTCAGGTCCGCTTTAATATTTTTTATAGAATCGCTTCAAATGGTGCTATTATTTTGACAGCTCTCTCGGCATCTTATTTTGCAAATTTACATATTTTAAGAGTATGCACAATATTTTGACAATAACTGTACGTCGTTTTAAGGCAAACAACTAATGAAATACATCCAGTTTTTTTCTCCATTTTTATTTGCAATCTATTATTAATTATGACATCATTAATTGTAGATCTATCATTAATTGTAGATCTGAAATATTTAACATAATAGGTCTGTTTCTTTACTTGCACAATTTTACACAAATTTACACAAACTTACACAAAAGCGTTTCTTTACTCCAAAATTGTGTAAATGAGAGAGATTTTTTTTCTGTAACGTCAAAATGCGTTTCTCTTTTACCCAAATTTACACAGACTTTTTCTTCGGGTAAGTTTGTGTAAAGTAGTGAACAATCAGCTGTGGGAAACGTCAAAATAAAAAAAATACAATTTTGTTTGTGAAGTAAAAGTGTTAAAAGTGTTTTGTAATTTGATCGTGCTATTAATCGTGTTGTGAATTTCTTTTATTTCCGATAAAATGAATACTGAAATGGTAAGGGAACGTGTATTAAAAATCAACAAAAAAAATAAAAAGTATACTTTAGCAGACGGACGGCAGTGGCCCGGCGGAACTTTCTTGGGTGGAAGAAGTTAATGGAGCAGCAGTTTATAGTGGAAATGTAAGTGAATGTGCAACAATAAATGATGAATGCAAATAATAAGTTAACTTCAACAGACGGGCGGCTGTGGCCAGGTGGCAGTTTCGGGGGTGGCACAAGAGTATGCCTTTCCACTTATGTATGGCGCAGCAATAGATTCTGAAGCGGAGCTAAATGCTATCATTGATGAGCTCATGGAGTCTTCAAGTGATTCCAGCGATTCAAGTGATGATGACGGCTTGTTGGAATTAATGCCGAAGAGTCAAGCAGTGAAGAGCTTGATTGCTTACTGTTGACTTACCAAGTGTTAGAAAAGAAGAAACGGAACAGTATTAAAAACTATAACGTTGTCCAACGTACACAGAAGCAGAATTTAAGCAACACTTTCGCATCTTCAAAGAGATGTTTAAAAAGTTGTCCGAAAGGGTAAACGATGCTGAGTGGTACCAAAAGCTACGTGCAGACAAGCCGCTGCCAGCAACAACATACATATATGGCCGTTTTTTATGGTTTGCTGGGCACGAGGCATGCAGTTTTAGGTATCTTTCAGATCGCTTCAACTTATGCCTTGCGACTATAAGCCGTATAATAAAAAGAGTGACCATGTTCATAAGCAGTTTCAGTCCTGAAGTAATAAAGTGACCTAACGAGGACAAAAAAAGGAATCTGCACTATTTTTCAAAAACAAAAGCAGAATTTCCAAAGCTATTGGTAAGTGGTGGGTTTTGAAAACAATTTAAACAGTTCTAATTTAATTTTTTCACAGGTTGCATTGATGGAACTCATGTCATAGATCCTCCGAAAAGTCGTAAGGACGACTATATAGACCGGAAAGGGAACAGAAGTCTTTGCATGCAAGGTGTATGCGACGAGAACAAAAATTTTTAACAAGAGAGCAAATAAATTGTAATATCAAGAAACAACATACAGAAGTTGTTTTAAGGAATTCCCACTGCTCCGTACAATTTGTGTTGGAATTTAACCCTCCAAACTGGCTCTTCCAAAATTAGTTGACATGTATTCAACTGTATTTTCTTTTTGCTTTTTTGATTTCTCAGTAATATTTTGGGAAAATTAATTGAAATGCATTAAAAAAAATATATAATTCTTATCTTCTCCACTTAAAATATAAATTCTTAATTTCTTAAAAAGCCTTATTGTAGAAACAATATCAAAATCTCGCACCGTTTTAATTTGTGAGTATTTTTGACGTTTACAATCTTAAATTTTTCGACTCCCTACTTTTTAGAAACAGTTTTTCTCGCATTTTTCCAATAAGCATGAAAAAAGCACTACGTCACAGAAAGTTTTCGCAAAACAAATATTGTAAAAACAGTCACATGTGAGAAGCGATTTTTTGTACCGATTCTTTGGAGCAGATTCAATAAATCATAATAGTCTTAAAAAACAAAAAAGAACTACAGAAACGAGGCACTGGGTTGAGATTATTTTCTCGTATTATTGGTTTCAGTCGATTAAGCACTAATTTTTCAATCACTTTACCTATGACTGGGAGAAGGCTTATTAGTCTATATGAATTGATATTTTCAGGGGGTTTACCCGGTTTTAGAATCATTTTGATCTCTGCCACCCTAAGCTGGGCAGGGAAGAAACCAATTATATATGTAGCGTTAACCAAATATCTGAGATGGGTAAATTAGTTTAGTTTAGTTCATTAATTAGTATTCATAATACTCTTAATTCACATAGTTTACATTCTCCATTGAATATTTAAAATTTATATTTAATTTCTAACAAAATTTATGCATTGTTTTTTAAAGACATTATTATTCGTTTCATTCCTAATTATATTTGGTAATGAATTAAAAAGTTTGAGGCCCTTGTAGAAAAGAGATCTATCTTTGCATTGAGGATGTTGTAGCCCGTTAAAGTTTGAAGTTATCAGCATTCCGTAGTGAATATGGTTGTGCCTCGCCAACATATCTCGTTTGTATTACATAAGTAATCCGTGGCAGTGCCCTGTCGTATTTTTTGTATCAGTTTTATAGAATTTAGTGCAAGCCGTTGATTTATATTTAGCCATTTTAGTGCACTTAGCATGGTGTTTATTGGTGTGTATCTGTTGCATTTCAAAATCGATCGCATAGCTTTATTTTGAAGTTTTTGTAATCTTTCCATATGAGTATCATATGGAACCAAAATTATTATTTGTTGTATTGTAGATGTTTATTGCCGTTAAGATGTTTACTTTACTCCTTATTCTTTTGAAAACCCCGATTTTTTTGCGTATAAACTCTATATGTTCATTGAATTTTAATTTTTTATCAATTATGAAGCCAAGGTATTTGATGTGATCAACTTTCTCTATCGTTTCTCCATTTAGATCAATATTTAAGGAGAGGGACAACTTTGCCATCGATGCGTCAAATTCTCAGTTTCACGATTTGTATTCGCAGCTTGACTACAGCATCACACCATTCCTGACGTCTGAATTTTCAGCGCGTGCTACGAGCCTGATTATAAGAGCTAGAGGTGGGATATTAGATCTTAATTCTAGATGCTTCAAGAACAACACTGATGGTATTTGTACAATTTGCAACATGCACGAATCAGAAAATACATTTTACTTCATTGGCATTTGCCCCATTTACAGAGAAATAAGAAGAATTCACTTTGGTCATACTACATAGTAATTAATATACTAAATGGCAATAATTTCAACTCGCTCTATTTATATTTAGAATCATGTTTGAAATTTAGAAAGTCAATAATGAAAGAATTTGAGATTTAGTCATGTATAATACTTAACTACATTTGCATTATATAAAGGGGAGGAAATTTGCTAAAAATGTGTAATACTTAATTGTCAATCTGGCAACAGCAATAAATGCTTCTCCAATTATAGATCATAACTCTATTTTCTAATACTAATTATTTTGAACTGTAATGTATATTATGAATCTATTAATAAATAATAATAATATTTATTTCACATGTCATATTTATTTCCATATTTTTTTTCGTTTGGCTTAAGTGTAATCATTTTTAACCATTCAATTATATTATCTAGGTCGCTTATCAATTTACTACGACATTCTTCAACATTATGACCTTCAGTAAATATTAATGTATCGTCCGCGTATAATACCATTTCACTATTTTTCAGTACATTTGGCATATCATTAATGTAAATGATGAACAATAAAGCTCCCAGAATAGAACCCTCGGGAACCCCATATACATTATATACTTTTTCGGATATTGTATCGTTAACTTTAGTAAATTGTTTTCTGTTTGTCAAATATGACCTGTACCATTTCAGTTCTGTGCCCTGGATACCATAATTACATATACATACTATAGGGGTATTCGGCAACGAGAGAGCGAACCTCCTGGCAAAGAAAGCCAGGGAACTCCAAACGGTGAGCCTAGATGGAGCGAAACCCTTTGGGGTGACAAAGGCTGAGTTAAATAAATGGGCGGAGTCGGCACATATAGCCCAGTGGAACCGGGAATCAGTAGGCAGGACGACAAAGATCCTATGGGGAGACCCAGATGGATTGAGGACAAAAGGTTTGCTGAAACTGGGAAAAGCCGAAATGGGCAAAATGATGGGAGTCTTAACGGGGCATTCGGGATTACGAGCCCACCTGTACCGTATTGGACTAGTGGCGAACAGTGAGTGCAGGGCATGCATGGAGGACGATGAGACGTTGGAGCACTTCTTATGCCACTGCCCGGCCTTCACACAAACTAGATCCAGATACATATCTTTCGGATAGTACGATACCGGACATGACCAAACTTGTGGGTATGGACTGGAACAAACTAAGGAATTTCGTGAATAGCACCGAATTCCTATAAGGGACATAGTGAAGTAGTAGGATAAACTTAGAGCGCACAACAGGTCGAACTTAGCGGCTTAAGTGTATGTCTTACTGACATGGGAAGGTTTAGAGTGCTCCTTCTGAACACTCAACACCACGCCCCTCTTTTCGAACTAACTAACTACTATAGTAATTCACGATCAATTGTTTCGAAAGCTCTTTTAAAGTCGAAAAATATTGCAATAATTATTTTATTTTTTATCATAGACATGGGACTGTCCGTGGAGGTGGAAAGTTTCTGATAGCCATTCACTTGGGAGTGGCCAGAAATGATTCCTTCATTGGGCAGTCCAAGCAGCTCACTACTTCCACGCAGTATGTCCTGGGCAATGGCTTATCGGAAACCTCCGTTAGATAGCTAAAGTGAGAAGGCGAAACGAATGAGCAATCTGAGTGGTAATGCGATCACTGATACGTCTCAGGATTATTAGGTGACCCTGTCACTGAAGCTCTTCGAAGTAATGGACATATTCTTCTGTCCTTTGAAGGCGGATGAGCCAAACATATGGGCTAATGGCGGATAAAAAACCAAAAGAAGAAAATCCAGGTTCGACATATTGCATCCTGGTCAGCGCCTGATCCATAATGGGCGGCTACAATCAAATATCCTGGCAGTAGGTAAAATGCAAAAACCCGGTGGACTGGGTTTGCCTCCCGCCACCGTTCATAATGGCAGTGAAAATACAAAAACGAAACAGAAAACATAAACAACCCCTATTTGTTGACGACCCCCGCAAATGTTATAAGGACCACGATTTACGGATATGCACTTGGAATGTAAGAACTCTATATAGATCCGGTGCAAGTATCCAACTGGCAGATGTCCTCGAAAGTTATAAGGCTGACATTACCGCTATCCAGGAAATGCGATGGACAGGACATGGCTGCACAAGAAAAAGAAACTGCGATATATACTACAGTTGCCATGAAAAAAAACATGAATTTGGTTGTGGATTTGTAGTTGGCAAAAGACTGCGACATCTAGTCTCTAGGTTCAATCCTGTGAGTGAACGAAGCCACAATCCGCATAAAAGCGAAATATTTTTATATTTCCCTAATTTGTGTGCATGCCCCGACAGAAGAGAAAGATGATGATGCCAAAGACATATTCTATGAGCTCCTAGAGGAAACGTATGACCGCTGCCCTGGCCATGACATTAAGATTGTACTAGGAGATTTTAATGCCGAAGTAGGAAGGGAGAATGTGTTTAATCCAACTATTGGCAATTTCAGTCTTCATGCTGACAGTTCCGACAACGGTATGAGACTGATTGACTTTGCCGCGGCAAAAAACATGGTCATTAGTGGCACAAGATTCCAGCATAAAGACATCCACAAGGCTACTTGGGTATCCCCTGATCAAAGAACTAAGAACCAAATTGATCACGTGGTAATTGATGGAAGGCACTCATCCAGTGTAATGGACATACGTGTGATCAGAGGAGCTAACATCGATTCTGATCACTACCTGGTAGCAGCAAAGGTTCACACAAGATTAAGTAGAGCGAAAATCGTACGAAACCAGACGCAGAGGAAGCTGGACATCGGAAAGCTGCAATTACCAGAGGTAGCCACAGCCTACTCAAGGAAGCTCTCGCAACTTTTGGCACAGAACCCACCCCCTCCCGATGACGATCCTGATGCGCAGTGGAAACCCATTTCCGACTCTATAAAAACTGCCGCAATAACCGTACTTGGTTTCAAAAAACCGCTTCGCAATAAACCGTGGTACGATGAAGAGTGTCGCATAGCAAATGACGAAAAGATCGCTGCACGTATGGTAATGCTTCAGTCAATTGCAACGCGAGCTGCAACTGAGCGGTATAGGGATAAGAGAAAGGAGGTAAACCGTCTCTTTAGGCGTAAGAAACGGCAGTGGAGAAAGCGCGAGAGTGAGAAAATTGAGACATACAGAAGGAAGAACGAAGCCCGAAAATTCTACCGAAAAGTTAAAAACGGAACTTATGGACATGGTTCAGGGCCCCCCTTCTGTAAAGACAAGGACGGAAATCTCGTCGCAAATGTGCAGAGCATGTTGGGAATATGGAGAGAGCATTTCTCCGCGCTACTAGTACCTGAGATATCCGATGACGATGGGACAATCGATCACAATATGGACGACGACGTCCATTGCCCCCCTCATAACCAAGACGAGGTCAGAACAGCTATTGCCCGGCTTAAGAACAACAAAACCGCAGGAGCCGATGGATTACCGGCGGAGCTGTTTAAGGCTGGCGGCGTTGAGCTGATAAGGTGCATGCATCAGCTCATTAGCAAAATTTGGTTAGATGAATGCATGCCCGGCGATTGGAGTCTCAGTGTACTATGTCCCATATTTAAAAAAGGTGACCCGAGTATTTGTGCCAACTACCGTGGAATAAGCCTTTTATCCATAGCATATAAGGTTCTATCAAGTATAATGTGCGAAAGACTAAAACCAATTATCGCTGACCTGATTGGACAATACCAGTGTGGCTTTAGGCCTGGAAAATCGACAACTGACCAGATTTTCACGCTACGCCAAATCCTGGAGAAGACACACGAAAAACAAATCGACACCTATCATCTATTTATCGATTATAAAGCGGCCTAGAGTTTCTCCCGTATCGGACTATCATACGGGAGAAACTCTAGGAAGCAATGTCTGAGCTTGGTATTCCTGCAAAACTCATACGCCTTTGCAGGATGACCTTGACGAACACCAAATCCGCAGTGAAAGTTGGTAAGGATCTTACCGAACCTTTCGAAACTAAGCGAGGCCTCAGGCAAGGCGATACCCTATCGTGCGATCTCTTTAACATCTTAATGGAGATCATTATGAGAAAAGCTGCAGTCAATATGAATAAAACCATCAGCAGCAAAAGTCACATGCTGCTCGCGTATGCTGATGATATAGATATCATTGGACGCACAGTTAGATAAGCTACTGCGGTGTTTTCGAGAATTGAGAAGGAGTCAGGAAAAGTGGGTCTGACAGTAAATGAGGGCAAGACAAAATTAATGGTTTCAACGAGCAGGGCCTCCACGCGATTAGAACAAAGCGTGAACGTTGATAACCGTTATAATTTCGAAGTGGTGGACGAATTTATATACCTCGGATCACAACAACAACGTCAGCCTTGAGACCAAGCGGAGAATTGTGCTTGCGAATAGATGTTATTTTGGGCTAAGCAAGCACTTTAGTAAAAAAAAAAAGTCCAACTATACCAGACTTTCACACGTGTCTTGCTTTATGGCGCAGAATCCTGAATCTTATCGCAAGCAGACAAACATCTGTAGGAGTCTTCGAGGGTAAAATGATCCGAAAAATGTATGGCTCTATAGTGCACTACGGCGAGTATCGGCGACGCATGAACCATGAGCTGTATGAGCTAACTATATCCCGACATTGACATAGTTAAGCGGAGCAAAATAACGCGATTGCGCTGGCTAGGCCATGTCAGTAGAATGGATGAAGACGAAGGGTTTTCGAAACCGAACTCGAAGACGAAAAATAGGAAGACCAAGACTCCGCTGGAAGGATCAGGTTGACGAATCCCTGCGAACACTTGGTATTGCCAACTGAAGAGATAAGGCAAAAGATCGAACTGGTTGGCGAAATATGTTATCTTCGTTTTGTAATGTCCCTGACCCCTCGGGGTTGTTCGTGACCGGGTAAGTAAGTAAGTAAGTTATCATAGTAACCTTCCAATTTTGTGGAAAAATTGCCGTTTTTAGTGATTCGTTTATTGTTCTTAGTAAGATATTTCCGATTTCGTTCCAATTATCTAGTAACATTTTTGGGGTTATTTTTTCATTATCTGGTTTATTTTTAAGGGCTTTGACGATGTTCTTTAACTTTAAAATATTTATTGCACGAAATTTTAATTTATTATCGGTCATAGGTATATTATTATTATATTGCACATCAATTATTGTTTCTCTTATTGATTTAATACTGTCGACAAAATAATTATTGAATTCACTAGCTATCTTATAATTATCCTTATACTCTACGTCATTAAATATCACAGATTTGATCACATTCAGTTTTTTCTTCTTCACTAAATTTTTTATTGTGGTCCACATTTTCGGCTTTGATCTGTGGCTTTATTTATTTCTTCGTTTACATAATCATATTTTGCATTTTCTATTGCAACTTTATATCGATTTCTTAAATTTGTGTAGTTTTTCCATGCTTCTCTTGTATTTTCATATTGAGTTCTTTCGTACAACCTAATTTTGTACTGTTTCATTTCCTCTAACTCATTAGTAAACCACTGGTCAGTTTTGTATTGATCCGTTATACATATATACTTTATTGGAAAATTTGTTTACAGTCTCGTTGAAACATTTATCAATATACATAGTTTAAGTTATGGTTTATGTCTTTATTATCTTCATATTACTAAGTTCTCTGTGAAATTGATGTGGCTTATATTTAAAAATATTCATTTGCTTATTGCACGATGTTTTTATGTTGTCACATTTAATCAATATATGTATGTATTAATAATCTGATGGTGTTATATATTGTCCGCAGAGTTGAATTGCAGTGATAAACCTATGGCAGTTCGTTACCACATAGGGCCTTTTCGGAAATGCATCACTGCTTTGCATCTGATGCGCAGCACGTTCGTAAATGCAACATCCGACAACTTTGCAGGTGTTTTGAAACCGTAATTGCAAACAAAATACGCAACAAACAAGCATCTGCACCAGTTATTGCATTTCCGAATAGGCCCATAGTCTATAATTGGTTTCGATGTATTCGTTATTTCCATAAACATATCACAGTTTCTTTCACTAATAAAGTCGAGTGATACCTGAAATGCACCGCAAAACTCCGCTTCAGATCCACTGGGTGATCTGTATATTGCACAAATTAAAATGTAATTGTTACAACAATGGACTGACTACACATCCTAAAAATCCAGTAATTGGAGTCTTTCACCTCCTCACATACTTTTGACACGGATCATATAACTTTATAGTATATAATTACTCCTCCTGTTCTTTTTGAATTTGAATAGCTTATTATGTGTTTGTAGTTAGGTAACATTATTTCGTTTAGCTCAATATCTTGTGTCAAGTGAGTTTCAGACAGTATGACGAATTCCGGGTTTTCTCTAGCACTTAGTATTTCTATTTGATTGTAATTAGTCAATAATCCTTGGGCGTTGTTTGTATATATTGCACTTATGTTCTTTGGTGGTTATTTCGACAATCCAAGTCTCCTTTTTTTATTGACAGTTTATTTTGATATACTGGACATCCTTTATCGTTTGTTAAATGATCATCATCTAACCTTAGGTTTAGTTTTTTATTCACACGAACACAATTCATCTGCTCATTATTGCACTCGCTCGTCTTATGGTTTCGATGACATTTAGAACACGTTTCTTGATTTTTACACTCGTGTGCCATATGGCTATAGCCTTTACATCTGTAGGACTGCTTCACTGATGTACCATCGAAAACTATGCACCTTTCAATATCAGGCAATTCTTTTATAATTTTAGTTGTTATTAAGTCAAATCCAGGCGTTTTTTTCTTATTCTGCAGTTTTTTTATTATACTTATTATTTCCTTACAGTCAGTGGTCTTCACTGGCAAATCCAATTGTCTGGCTGGAACACCTGACAGATACCTGGGAAATTATTTAGCATATTTAATTGGTGGTATTCCAAAGTGTTTACCATCTTTATAAGCGTTACGAAGAGAAAAACATAAATTGGTACCACCTATTACAGCAACTGGAGTTTCAGCAGAAGTAGATTTAAAAACTTTTATGCGTAGAACTGCAGAAGCTGTAGTTGAGCTTTGTGACGCACAAGGGGAAAAACGTAAATTATCACTGGAATGCAAGTGGGGCATGGATGGTAGCTCTGGTCATAGCCGCTACAAACAAAAATTTGAGAGTGGCAATCGTCCTGATGAATTCATGTTTTCCATAGCATTTGTGCTAATATTGAATTCATTTTAAAAGAATGACTAACTTAACTGCAAACAAAGTTATATGGATAAATAAAAACAGCATCATAGAAAAGGAAAATCCAAATTTAGTTCTGAAAGTCTTCCATGAATTGTTAAATCAATTTATATTTTTTTTTCGACACAATGTAACCGTTGAAATAATAGACATCTATTTGGAAGCAGAATTAGTTTACCTCTTACAATTTGGGGCCATATTAATTATAATCGGCCTTATTCCCGTTGTCGTCGTCGACGTCGTCACCAGATTTTTGTCAACTTTAGATCGTTAGAAATGTATTGTCACATCGACAACAACAAAGTTTTGATATCTATGATCTAAAAACAACCCTCTTAAAACATTACGCAAAATTTTTTTTTTCCAAATGCCTTCAAGTCGCCAATAAAAATGGTGTCGATATTGTATTGACGTCGACGACAACGACAACGGGAATAAGGGCGAATAATTTTGGGATTCGGGATTTTGGGATTGGCATCCCTATCCCATAATGCTACAACATATATATCAAAGTGTTCACTTTGATAGATTAGTCCCTACCCGCCACTATTGATGTTAACACATCAAAAATATAAGCATTTTATTGACCATTTTGAAAAAATAGAGAAATTAGTGACGAAAAATGCAGATCACATTGCGAAAAATTAAATATGTTTTGTTTCGTGTATGGAAAATTTACACCGAAAAATCTTCGATGACATTTGGTTGAAGATGCCATCAAAGCGTACAATCAGTATTTTTTGAAAGAAAGCGAAATGTTGATCAAGCACCTGAATTAACGTGCATCACATGTTTTAGTGCATTAAACAAATGGTGGAAATTACGGCGATATTCGATGCCAATTGGACTTTTCAATGATATGGACCGATCCAGGGGAACATGATACAGAAAATTGCTACGCGTGCAAGAACGATGTAAATGGTCTCAATCGAAACAGTAAGTTCACTTCGATAGACTATATATGGAATATCAATAATTCATTCTTATAGAACGATTCGGTTTTATATACACAGGTGTGCCAAGTGCTCACGTACCAGTTCCACACAGTGATGAATTGCCTGTCGCAGTACATCCATCGACATACCAATATGATACTGCGTCCTATGAAGTACAATCACAAACTTCAGCCACATCATTACATCATGCTGATTCTGATTACCTTCAACCAGTTATACAATATCCATCATTAATTTCGCAGGAACATTTAGATAGAATCGTTCGAAATCTAATGCTATCTCAAAATAATGCAATGACTTTGGCTTCGGAACTAAGAAGCGTCAACGTGCTGGCACCAGGTGTAAAAGTTAAATCTTACAAATACCGGCAAGAACCATATATGCCTTATTTCATGCTTTTCGAGGACGCAGCTTATGCATATTGTCAAGATATTCCCGGTTTAATGAATGAAATGGGAATCTGCAACTATAATCCATCTTTAAACGCATGGAACTCAATTCGTGCGGTAATTGAAAACAATCGTTCACCAGAGTACCGTGATTATATTGACAACATGATGAAGTCTTTCGACAAACTTGGCGTTAATATGTCGTTGAAAATCCACATGTTACATGCACATTTCGATTTTTACGAACGACAATTGTCCACAGAAACAGTTGAAACTGGCGAAAGGTTTCATCAAACCATAATGGCATTGGAAGACCGTTTCGCTGGAAAAAGAATAGACTGAATGCTTGCTGATTTCTGCTGGTCGATTGCAAACAAAGAGTAAAAATTTAATAATTTATATTTTTAATTTATAAAATCATCAAAATAAGAGCAAATATCCATTATTTCTAGATGTAAATGTTGACAAATAAATAATAAACAAATTGATTTTAAACAAGTTTTTAAAGTTTTTTCATTCAAATAAAATCAAAAATCGCCTTAAATCTACTACAAATTTAAAATCGAAATATCTCGTGATTTCGAGCTAGCTTTTCAAAACCTACCTCATTTTCACCTACTTACATTGTAATTGATCAAGTTAAGCCTGGATTCTGCAATACCAATGACGATAATACAGCCCGCCGAGTTTTTAACGACAGAAAATAGCGCTCGAAAATACTGGAATTGATTAACGTCTTATTGAAAATTTCGCAACAATATTAGGGTATTATCTTGTGGAATGCCAATTGGCGTAACAACTTTTCAGGACCTACTAACAATGCCTTGCTCTGGCAGAACTAAGAAGTAGGATATTCGGAACACATCTAGTTAGCACCGTAGCCCTACAGGATATTCCTGTAGGTCTTATAGACAAATTTATTGAAAGGGCAAATTGGCTGGACGACTAGTCAATAGTTGCTATGGAGGAAACTGCAGGTATCACAATGGGCTTATTTAGCCCAAGTGTGCTAGACAGCGTGCGTGCTGTCTTGCAGCCTTTTCAAACAACCAACCAACCAAGCCAACAATAACAAGGAAGATGTATTTAATGCATTACGGGTGCGACCCGTAAAAATGCGAGAAATGTGCGACTGTCTCGTACGAGGAAAATATGAAGAAAATAAACAAATAAGGATTTGATGACTTATTTACTGTTGTCTTCAGAACCTGTGGTATCATCAAAAAGGAGTCTAAAGCGAATGAAAAATTGTATATGTTGATATAGAGCGAGACGGGTGGTTCGAAAATTCAGCTGATGATGATTAGTCAAATGTTTACATGTTCAATGAATAAGTGTGTAATTTCATTGTTATTTATATTTTCAATATATGTATATAAAATGCTATCTTTTGATAGGTGGCACATAAATATGCTCTCCACGCAATTTTCATGAAATTTAATAGTTCAATTTTTACAGCCGAAAATAATTTCGGTTTGTATGGGCGGTGGACGGTGTCAATGTTGATGAAATGCTATATTTTGAAAAGGTGGTCTTCGCGCAATTTGCTTGGCGGTGGGCGATAGGCGTGGTCAATTTTGTCGATACTATGGCATTTTCATAATTCTACTATATTGGGGACTCATTACCCTAGCGCAGCTCCTTCTATTTTTATCCATCGGTTGTATAGGAACGACGCACAGGGTTCCGCCACCGTTATAGTTGGACCTAATTGGTTTAAAATGTGAGCCGATTTGACAGACTGATCCAATATTAAAGATTGAGTTATTCCAAAAACATCCCAGGTTTGTGCAAAACCAAGAGCCGCCAATTTAATTTTTCTGTTGTGCCGCTGTCTTCGGCAAGTTTGTCTCGGCACGGAGTTCCTCTAAATTGGTCTAAGCACAAAGTTCTCATTTGAAAGGATAATTTAATCCCAAAATGAGTGGTGTAAACGACAGAGATTAGAGAACAAAGTCATCGCTAACCTGGGCGTGATTGACAGCGGTCTAAATGCAACATAAAGGAGTTATCGATAACTTCTATTTCTCTAATTTTTCTCGCGCTATATTTATATCCTCTGCAAGAAAAAAGTTATCGGATTGAGGGGCCTTGATAACCGTACCTTGCCAAAATATTACATATTTGAGTAGAATATTACTATTTATAGTGAACTTACCATTGGAATATGTGGGCGTACAGCCTCGGGGCAACGTATTATGAATGCTTCACATGCTTGCAAACAAAATTCACGTAACTCGTCATCGTCCTGTTGACTGTACTGTTTCAATAGCGCCATGGTGCGGTCGATGTGACTACAGAAACGGTAACCCGTCTGTCGACTAAAACAAAATATCTGTTAAGGAGGAATAATTTAAAAGATGGTAAAAATCTGACCAGATTGAAGACAGGCATTGAATGTACGTCCGAATGTTGGCTTGGTTCCGGGGATCCTCTAAACCATCTAGAAGGTGTCCAATGACGCCATTATACGAGCTGCTGTTCGACATTGTAAGAAGGTGCGACAGAGCAACAATTGCGCGTTTGCGCACAGCTTGCCTCGCCGACGATAACTGCGGCACAAGAGCCTTCAGTATTGTGTTGTGGAATGGAACTAAAAGCTCCCCAAAACGTGACAACAAGTCTGAGAGTATATCTAGCGATTCCAATTTTACAGATACGTCTTCTTTCTCGATAGCATTGCTAAGCCTCCCGGTGATTCGCTGACAAACATTTGGAGCAAGAGAGCTGGATGTCTGTGGCAGTTCTGATATTACAGTCTTTAGACCAATGCTTGATATATCCCGCAGTTGTTCCGTATTAGAGATCATATTGGCACACAAAGAGTCAACAATAGTTTCAACTTGGTTCTCCTTAACTTTATTTACCAATGGTCCAAGGCATTTTACTGCCAGATTTTGAACCTCCCCATTTTTATCCTCCAAAAGTTTCAGAACCATCCTCACCACCTTTCTTTCCGACTCATCATCCAGTTTGATACTGTCTTTTTGCAACTCCGACATCAAGTCATTTGTCGCCATGAATCGGAAGTCCTTATCGTTTGATGTCATCTGCGTAGAGTTAGTTTAGTAAAAAAGTTAATTTGTCAAAAAAAAAAATAAAAATAATAGGCAAATAATAGGAATACCATACCTTTTCCAGCAGGTTTGCTATTTGATATTGATGGGACCCCATATCTAAAGATCGAATTAATTCGTTGGATTTAAAGCTTACAATATTACTTTTATAGACAACCGAAATTAAACTCTTGAATTGAAAATCTATAGATAATGACGAGCTTTAGTTGAAAATATCCACAGAATAAAGGGCAAACCGGCGTTTAATTTTCATGGACAATTGAAGGAATCTGCAGTAAAGTTGCTACTTTGAGTTGCCAACTATTTGAGTGGTTATGATACCAAAACGGGTCACTTAAAAGCGAGCGTGGCGATTAACATGCGCCAAACCATGATTTACTCCCAATTCATACGATGATATTTGCGACGTAGTTTTTCCTTAATTGCTTTCTGAAGCAACTTCCAAAAATCGTTGATTTTGATTGTTTAAACGGTTAATATGCTTTAGTCGATTTTTCGCATCAAGAAATACATGTTCATAATTTATTATCAAAACTTTAATTATTTCATTATTCCACATTTTTATTTTTACTATTCGAAAACTTTAGTTTCTTCCCAAGTTCTGAAGTCAATACTAAAATGTATTTTTCTTAATGTCTTAATGTGTTAATCTTGATGTCCGACTACTTCAAAGTACGAAAAAGAATAAAACGTATCAAGAAAAAGACACGAAAAACACAAATCGAGACTTTATGTTTATGCCTCTTGCCTCTCTACACCGTTCGCTCAGATATACGCCCATGTTCTGCACTCCGAATTATTGTGAAAGTGAAATTTGTTCACAAAAATGGTGTTCTTGACGTTATTTTCACAAGACATTTTGTGAAATTTTTTTCACAATCAAATGCAAACTGCGTAAAAAAGAACATTACAGAATAAAAGCCGAGTATGTTTTTTCTTAACTTGGTTGTTCAAAAGTAAAAGTTTCTCAAGCATTTATTCGCAAAAAGTCTTTGAACAAAATTATATAAAAATTTTAATTTTTCCATTCTGTTTTCATTCCACATTTATACCATTTTCTTCAAATCGGCTAAGTATAAGATGTTCGAAAATCCAAAGTTGCGAGAGCCATAGATTTAAGAAATTCAACAATCAGTTTATTTATTTTTAGAGTACGACGGCATACATATGTGAGATAAGAATGAAAAAAACTATTATATCCTAAGTTCTATGCTTTTAAATGAGTACAAATTATAATTGTTCACTCAAAGTCTGAGTGAATAACAGTGGCAACACTTTCATATGTCATTTTGTTTGGTTGTTTTGCGCACATATGCAACTAATAATTTGGAAGTATTAAACAAGGCAATTGCATGAAGAAATGTAAGTATTTTAATAAAATTTGTGTTTATGAATAATTATTTATATTTTATTTGTGTTCACAGGGGAAAACACAAAACATGAATTCGGGAGGAGATTCAATAACCGTTCTGTTTGTTTTTGTCTCCTTTCATTTTTGGCACCAAAACATATGTTTTGCGATTCAACTGTGTAAAAACGGCCACTTAAAAAGTACGAAGTACGCTCGAAAAGTGAAATCTCAGAACACCAAACTCGAATACTTGTGAACTGAAAATGTTTTGTGAAATAAAAACGAATCGGAATGCAGCACATGGGTGATAAAATAAGACGTCGAAAAAGCAACGTCGTAAAAATCATCGTATGAATTGGGTTTCATTGTTCTCATTACGCTTTTTTCAATGTAGCGTTTACATTTACATTCTGTTTACATTTTTGATTTTATGTACATTGCTTCTTTGTTCACAAAGTTTCAAAGAATTTGTAATAAATTGGACGGATTTAATTGCGAAAATAATTTGTTAATTATTAAAGGGGCAATAACTTTAACACAATTGAAATTAAATAACAATTTTCACATTGTAGTGACATCAATTGACTTTGACATAATAGGCACATCAATAACCTTGCGGTTACACGGGACAGTTTAGGTACAACAGTAGCAATACATTTAGACATTTTTACTACCTCACTTTTAACTAGTAGAGGTTGACGCAGTATAACAGCTGATTTTGCTTTCCTATGAACCCATCCGCCAAATCCAGTTTATTTTGTTGTTGTAGTTTTTTTGCTTACTGTGGTTGTTCATATTTATTTGCTTTGAAAGTTAGTCAAGCAACAAAAACTAAATGCCTGTTGTTAGTGTACACAAATACTAAAAATCCTACTGCGTCAACCTCTACTAGTTCAGTCATGAGCCAGATCGGTGACGTTTCGTGGCAATTTGAGAAAAAAGCAAAACATCCCCAAAAACCGCATAAATTGGAAAGTATATGTATGTGTTTATTTGAAATATTGTTTGGCAATACAACATAAAAGCATGTATCTCTACATTTCTAGTTTTTGTAGAGTACATTGGGTATATCAGTTTTATTGTAATTTGGGGAAGTACGGCAAAACACACTGGCAAAAGGAATGAAACGACACTGTCGGCGGCTGCTTAAAACTTTACTGTCTTTATAACTGACTGGACGCATACGTCACACAAACAATTTTTTTCCTAATACATACTATTATCAACTGTATTGTAGCGAACTGTCTCGGATAAATGCACCGTAAGAGAAGACAAACCGGCGCAAATTGGCAACCCTAGTAGAAGAGAACCAAAAAAGTCGACGCGATTCACTCAAACGCATTTCTTTCCCGCGTCATAACTTGATTATTTCATATTTTTTACATACTTTATGTAATTTTATTTAAATATGGTTGGAATTTCTATAGATAGATAGAATAACATCATCAGAAAACTGCTCGTGTATTTAAATATTCAACGAAGAGAGAAAGAGAGCGAGCAGAGACGCGACACGCTTAACTCGATTTCTTTGTTGGCATTCCACTCCATGAGTAAATTTTCTTCTCTATACCATAGTTACTTTATGTTTGCTTTATCCAACGCTGTTTTATTTCACCAAAGACGATTTAGAATTAGACGACCAGAAGATGTGCGCAATTTGGCAACCCTGTAAAGAGAGAACCAAAAAGTGCTAGGAGTTCACTCAAACACATTTCTCTCTCGCGTCATATCTAGCTTATTTCATACTTTTTGCATAGTTTATGTAATTTTACTTCAACATGGTTGAAATTTTTATAGTTATATACAATAACACTATCAAAACGCTGCTCGTGTATTGAAATATTCAATGAAGAGAGTAAGAGAGAGAGTAGAGAAGTACTAGGGTTTCACTCGTTTTGTTTGTTGGCATTTGAGTGAAGAGAAATTTTGACTGTCTTCTTGTACATCGTTTTTGATCTCACACTATGCACGAATAGTACGTTTGTTTACAACCATTTCCATCAAGGCGCATTGATGTGGTGGTACTACTGGAATAGCCGAGTTATTTGCTTCTGTCATTTCTTGTTTCTCAAACATATTTCTTATACTTTTTGGGTTTTATTTATTTTTGGAAGACATTTGTGCTCAATTTGATTTCGGAAAAACACGAGACACAGCAAAATGCTTATTTTTGTAGGCTTGCTGTGTTTGTTCGTAGTAACACTACCTCGTCAATGCGCCTTAACTGTCATCCAAATCAGGAAAAATCCCAATGCGAACACTTCGGATTTTGTTAGGACACTTAATACGAAATCCGGAAAATATTTTGCAGTGCGAATGAGCTATTAGTAAACTTTTTTTACATATATGCAGAAGAACGATGGCGACAGAAAATTGTTCGGTGAGCAGTCGTCGTAGATAATTTTTTGAAGTTCAGGCCGCCGTCATTAAGGCACGTTTCGACTTAAGGCACGTTTCGTCTTTAAGGCACGTTTCGACTTAAAATCGTGGCTGATATTATCGCCCAAGCTGCTTTTAAAGTCCCGAATTACTAAAAAATTTCTAAATTTTTTTACACATCCAACGCGATGAACCTAAAAGTAAAGTCTGCCGAAAAATCACATCTAATAAAAACTCAGTTGCCGCCGTCGATTAATTTTTTTGTTGCTCCAACGCCGTCGATACTTATGGGTCGGCTTCGTTCACCGAACACGTGGTTACTAAAACTACAACAAAAAAACAAAACAATTGTATGCCGACTCTTCACCAAATTGAAATTTTTAGTTTTCATCAACATAGAGTAGTGGAAATAAAATATAAACCGTAGTGAATCATTGCTTCGTGTTAAAGTTCACGTACCATTCGTTTATTTTATTGTTTTCATTTATTTCTCAACAGAATTTTGGTTATAGTGTCCAGGCACTAAAATTTTACTAATGGCAATGCTTGTAAACAAACAGTTGCAATTTTTCAACGAAATATGTAGCTCAAATGCCAGTATAAACGATTTCAAATTCATTCGACAATTTCAATCCGAAGTTGTCAATTTCGTGGCGGCGTAAACAAGGCATAATGCTGAGTTTGCATATATGTATGTACATACATATGTACATATTGGCAACTCTAGTTGTTGTTATTAGAATGCCACAAAGCAAAATCGCATTTATTGATACATCTTGGTTAGTGGATGGTAACAAAGCTTATATAAAAGTTTTGTAGAATTCTAGTTAGAACTGAAAAGGAGATTGTTGCGTGGGTGTATTGTGAAAATGTAACGATGGCGCATCGCGCTGAGTTTGGTTAACTTCGGTGTGGTGAAACACGCCCTATTTGAATAGGTTTTTGGAACTTGATCAATCAGCTGCTAAATACAATCAGCTGCTGAATACAATGGTATTGCCAGCTATATTCAGACTTAATACACTGAGAAAAATGCCACTAATCTTTGGGTTAATACTACCCTGTAGGAATTGTATATAGTTAAACAGTATTGACTTACTATTGACTGTGTCACAAGTACTACTGAGCAAATATACCCCAGGCAATGTAAAATTCTATTGACATTTAACATGTGCTTGTCATTGCGAATGAACTACTGACACAAGAACTACTGACTAGGTGGTACTTTTGGAACCATATGGAGACATTGGAACCAGTGAATCAGTAGTCGCTACTTTTGTCAACACTTGTGATTTTTTTTACCAAATAAAAAGACGTACAATTCAAAATTAAAAACATATTTACAACTCACTTTTTCTTTTTAAATTATTTTCCAACTAAATGTACGCGACACCACGTGTTTTCACAACCAAACAAAGCGAAACAATGAAAAAGAAGAAGAAGCATTGACGTTCATTTGTCATAAATTTCTCTACACATCAAAGCCAGACAAATATTTGTAGACAAGTTACCATAATAGTTGACAAAAGTGGTGACTTGGAGACACTTGTCCCCAGACTTCCTACAGGGTAGTTATTGTTTTCCGTAATTGCATTCGTGATACTTTTTTTTAAAAAGGGTGTACAGGTAGGATAGAAAAAACCCCGCAATTTGGCAACCCTAGTAGAAGAGAACCAAAAAAGTCGACGCGATTCACACAAACGCATTTCTTTCCCGCGTCATAACAAAGACGATTTACAATTAGACTACCAGAAGATGTGCGCAACTTGGCAACCCTGGTAAAAGAGAACCAAAAAGTGCTAGGAGTTCACTCAAACGCATTTCTCTCGCGTCATATCTTGCATATTTCATACTTTTTGCATAGTTTATGTAATTCTACTTCAACATGGTCGGAATTTGTATAGTTATATACAATAACACTATCAAAGATCTACTCGTGTATTGAAATATTCAATGAAGAGCGTAATGCCTTATTCACGCTGCCGCGAAATTGAAGTCTTTCGCAATTTGGGCCGAAATTGAGTTGAAATTGCTCAATTTCGCATATATTTTGACAACTACGAAATTGAGATATTTACGACAATTTCGTTGAAATTGACTTGAAATTGTCGTATACAACGCTGTTTTTACTCAGCAAAATTAACTTAGTACTCTTTTTTGCACATATGCAAGAACACGAAGCCGACAGTAAATTTTCTGATGTGCCGCCGTCGTAGATAATATTTTGAAGTTCACGCCGCCGCCGTTACAGCATGCTTCGACTTAAAATGTTAGCCGATATTATCAATTAAGCCGCATTTAAAGGCCCGAATTACTAAAAAAAATGATCTACATTTTTTATACAACTAACGAGATGAACCTAAAAGTAACGTCTGCTGAAAAATTACATTTAATAATAAAAACTCAGTTGCCGCCGTCGATATATTTTTTTGTTGCTCTAACGCCTTCGATAATTTTGGATCGGCTTCGTTCACCGAACACGAGGTTACTAAAATTGCAAAAAAAAAACCAAAACAATTGTATGCCGCCTCATTCATCCGATTGAAATTTTAAGTTTACATCGAAATAGGGTAGAGAAAATAAACTATAAACCGTGGTGAATCAGTGATTCATGTTAAAGTTCACGTATCATTTATTTATTTAATTGTTTTCATTCAGTTCCTAACAGAATTTTGGTTATTATGCCCAGGCACTAAAATTTTACTAATGGCAATATTTGTAAACAAACAGTTGTCATTTTTCAACGAAATTGCTCAAAAGCCAGTGTGAACGATTTCAATTTCGTTCGACAATTTCAATCCGAAATTGTCAATTTCGTGGCAGCGTGAACAAGGCATAAGAGAGAGAGTAGAGAAGTACTAGGGTTTCACTCGTTTTGTTTGCTGGCATTTGAGTGAAGAGAAATTTTGACTGTCTACTTGTACATCGTTTTTGGTCGTAACTTGATTGTTTCATACTTATTACGTACTTTATGTAATTTTATTTGAATATGGTTGGAATTTCTATAGATAGATAGAATAACATCATCAGAAAACTGCTCGTGTATTTAAATATTCAACGAAGAGAGTAAGAGAGCGAGCAGAGACGCGACACGCTTCACTCGTGTTCTCTGTTGGCATTCCACTCCATGAGTAAATTTTCTTCTCTATACCATAGTTACTTTATGTTTTTTCTATACTATTTTCAGATTTTGTTATACATATATACTATTTAGTTTATTTCGTTTTTATATCCATTTTTTGCCCTGTTTTTATTATTTCTTGCTCCATTTATTACATTACATCTAAATTTAAATTCATAATATTACCAAAATTTGAATGCGTTGCTAACCCTTCTGTGATCGCTGATCTGTGATAGTAGTTATAGTTCCAAAGACGCAACATTTAATATGCTTACAATCTCGACAAAACAGAAATCTGGTCTCAAAATTGCGCACCTGAATGCTCAAAGTCTTGACAATAAAATTGACGAATTTATAAACTTGTTTATCTCATCGGGTGTTGATATTATATGTATATTACGGTAACCATTCAATTAATCATTGTTCGGTTAACGGATTAATCGTGTTATAAAATTAACCGAACATTTTAATAATTAATTTTTCGATTAACTCGAACAAATCAGTGCGATTAATAAAATATAAGTACGTGGTTATGGCAAGCAGTCCGTCTTGAAACACTCCTACAATGTGGCAACTCATATGACAACGAACAAATTTCATAACTTTACAAATATTTCGAACAGATTTGATAGTTTGTTGAGAGAAAGCGTCGCACAGCGGTTTGGCTCATAGACATAAATCAAAAAAGAAAATTGTCTCAAAATTGGTTCATTAAAATGGGTTTAATAGCTGATGAAATTTCAAGACCCACTGGTCACTTTGTATGAGGGTACCACTGGTCCGATTCTGCTCAAACTATGTACAATAAGGATAATACATAGTCACAAAATTACGTTCCGCAAAACTTGGTCAAAATTAATCAATCCAATAGGGTGTTGTAGTGTGATATAGTTTTAGAGCCCACCCTACCCTTTGCATGGGAGGTGCCCGAATGCATGGCACTTTTGCGTCCAAACTTTGTAGTTTCTGCAACTACGATTTGTGAATTGTACCTACATATATTTTATATAATGAAGTTGCTTTTGTTTTGTTTTAATATATATGAACACAGTTTTCTTTCTTTGTTTTTTGTTTTATTTTATTCGATTAATCGAATAATTTGATTGCGTTTTGTTCGGTTAATTGTCAGATTGAAATTTACGATCAACCAATTAATCAAAAAACCCGATTAATTGGGTACCCTAATGTATATCGAAAACGTGGTTTCTCAGCTCTATATATGATTCTGTATACGCAATACCTGGTTTTTACTTATTTGGAGCAGATAGGTTAACCAATGCAGGAGGTGTGTGTATATACATAAAGAATTGTATTATATGCAAAACTATACGTAAGTCAGAATCCGATAGCTTAATCGAGTATTTATATTTGGAAGTTTCAATCAACAACATGGATAAATTATTAATTGGTTGCCTGTATAGACCCAATCACAATATCCCGCTTGAAATGTTGATGATGACAATTCCAGATATTGGCATGTCTTTTAACGACATAATAATCGTTGGTGGCTTTAATAGTAACCTAATTGTGGAAAGTAGTTTCAAGGACTCTATGATTGCCCTCGATTTATGTTCAACGAACTACACTATGCCTACCCACTACTCTCATACAATCAATAGCTTGCTTGATATCTTTTTCATTAATAACACATCTAAAGTACTCCTGTACGATCAGTTATCTGCACCAATGTTTTCTAAATATGACCTGATATTTATGATTTATGATGTCAACGAAAATGTGTCTGATACCATAATCAGTTACAGATATTACAACACCGTCAACAATGACATTCTGCCTGAACTTACGGAATGTATTCCTTCGGAAAAAGTCTATGATTTTGAAAATGTTGATGATAAGGTAGTTTTTATAGAACAAAATGTCAATGCCTTATTTGACATGTGCGTGCCAATAAAAACAAGAGTCGTGAAACATAAACAACAGCCCTGGTTTAATGACACTATAAAGCGACTTATTATTATAAAAAATGTACATTATAAAAATGAAACGGTTCAAAACCTCTGCACTTTACTCATCTTTCAAAGAAGCTCGGAAAGGTGTAATTAAACATATTCAGATAGCAAACTCTTCCTACAATGAACAAAAGTTTTCAACGGATATTAACAGTAAATCGAAATGGAAACATTCGTAGCATTGGAATTGGACAAGGGAAGACAACTAATATTACCACTGACATAGATGTGAATGCATTAAACAGACAATTTGTTGCATAAAGCTATGAGATCATATCTAATGCGTACACTGAATATTCTACTGCTGAAATTGAGAACAAATTTTCATTTCATTGCGTTAGTCAATCGGATGTGTTGAAAAGCTTATACAGCATCAAATCTAATGCTGTTGGAATATACAATATATGCCCAAAGTTTATTAGAATATTAATTTCGCGGATTTTACCATATATTACTCATATTTTTAACAATCTACTTACAAAATCTATTTTTCCAACAGCATGGAAATGTTCTAAAATCATACTAATCCCCAAAACCAACAATAAGTTTAGACCGATTTCAATATTACCTTACATATCAAAGGCATTAGAGGAAATTGTATACGCTGAAATGGATAAATATCTCTCTGAAAATAATCTGCTTGCAAAGAGTCAATCAGGCTTCAGAAGACACTTATTGAATTTACAGAAGACCTTAGGCAGAATATAGATGACAATAGGCTTTCATTCCTCATACTCCTTGACCACAGCATAGCATTTGATACTGTCGCTCATTCTACATTGTTGCCAAAACTGGACAAATTATTTAGCTTTTCTCATTCTGCGTGTAGACTTATTGCCTCATATATCGGAAATCGTACACAGGCTGTATTTTTGGGTAACAATTGATCTGAATTAATGCCCAATAAAAGACGTGTTCCCAGGGATCCGTTTTGGGGCCACTATTGTTCTGCATATATATTAATGATCTGCACGATGTACGATATTGTAAAGTACAAACGTACGCTGATGATGTTCAATTGTATGCTAGAGCGAATGTAGCAAACTTGTATAGTTGCACTGAAAATATAAATGAAGTCTTAAATAGGATAAACACTTGGGCCTCCTACAAATCCTGGTAAATCGAAATGTACATACTTTTCTAGAAAGAAAAGTGTGTTACCAATTCGCATATTGAATTTGTCCAAACTGCGGTTCATCTTGGTGTAATATTCAATGGTCAACTGTCGTGGACTAATCACATCAATGTTACAGTGGGAAAAGTTTATGGTATGCTAAGAAATCTATGCGCTGTTAAATCAGCAACGCCCTTTCAAATTCGAATGCTACTTGCAAAAAGTTGCTTAATACCAGTTCTTATGTATGGCTATATTTTTTGGGGCCATTTTTCATTTCTAACTTTTGGGGTCACTTTTCATTTTCTATGAAATGCAAAATGACCCCAAACTGAAAATGAAATATGGCCCCAGAAAAATATGCAAAAAAGGCCCAAACTTACGTGTTGTTGTAGGTAGTTCAAAATATTGGGTCCATTTTTCATTTTGGGTTTGGGGTAATTTCATGGAGCCAGAATATCAACTGATTCGTATCAGATTTATAATATGACATTTGGCAATGTCCTTAAATTCAAGTCACAGAATAGTTTCCACAAAATCAGTTTATACCGAGGAACCCAATTACATATATGAGAGAATACAATTTGGCCGATCTAAGCGTGGAAAAATAATCACACCGAAAATTTTCCAATTTTTAATTTCCGAGAGGCAATTTTTTACATCTGCCACACGTCTTTGGAACAATTTAAAAAGGAGCTAATCAGTCATTTAAAGTAATTATTCAAACTAGTTCTTGTATCGATATTGTAAACAACATGTTAAATATTAAACATGTTTGTACCTATTTATTATAACTTTTAAAATATATTATATTCAATTACACTCTCGTGCAACTGTTTCTTTTACCAGTAATTTATATGATTCATTCTTGTTGTGCTATGCGCTAATAAATGAAAAAAAATTACTAAAATAAGCATAAAAATTAAAGGATGATCGGCCACTACTGAGGAACCCAATAAACATCATTTCGTTGCGATATTTACCAGGCGAGTGCTCAAAGGGAAACAACTGTGACAAAGGGACTATGTGGACTTTACAGTACGCGATTGTGTATGCAAATTTTCTTTATAATAGTGTTCTATATTCAGTCAGGTGATCTCGCCGTCGGTGGCGCAATGGTTAGTGTGCGCGCCTCTTGTACATGAGATCCTTGGTTCGATCCCTGCTCAGACCACCTTAAATTTCGTTCGGCGGCGGTCACCTCGCATAGTGAAGGCGACACTATCGGGTTTTTAGCCATGAAAGAGTTTCTCAAAAATACCGTTCGGAATCGGTGTAAAACCTGTAGGTCCCAATCAGTGAGTATAAAACTAGAAAGCGCACAGCTCACTGGTTGTGAGAAGCTCTACCCCAATTCCTTCACGGGATGTAATGGGAAACCATTTATTTATTTTTATCTCTCTACGAACAGCCAAAGGTGCTGTACGATTCTATTAATAAAACCATTATTTATTTTTATCTCTCTACGAACAGCCAAAGGTGCTGTACGATTCTATTAATAAAACCGATAAATAATTTTCTATTTATTTGCTTATAAAATGTCGTAGTGTTGTTGTAGCTGCTCTATTTTTCATGTATATCAGGCACAGCTGCAGTCCAGCGCCGCGTTGTATGTTTTAGTATTCTGAAAATGGCATCAAGTGCAACAGGTTTTAATGTTGAGAAACTAATTGGTCGAGAAAATTGTGCATCGTGGTCTTTTCCAATGAAAAATTATTAGCAACATGAGGAGCTGTAGGATACAGTCCAAGGAATTTAGTCGACCACTGGAATGAATACGAAACCCGACATTAAAGCTAAGACCAAAATTGTTTTGCTGATAGACAAGATCAACTACTTTCACATCGAGGATGCTGAAACTTCTAATGAAGTATGGAACAAGTTGAAGGCAGCTTTTCAGGATTCCGGTCTTACACGTAGAGTGGGACTGTTGCGTCAAGTAATCACAACGCGTTTTTCTACATCTGAAAACAATGAGCACTACGTCAGTCAAATTGTTTCGACCGCACACAAATTAAAAGAAATAGATATGTCTGTTAGCGACGGGTGAATTTGGACGTCCCTATTGGCTAGATACCCTGAAGAATATGCGCCGATGATAATGGGCATTGAAAGTTCTGGTGTGAAAATAACATGTGACTCTATCAAAACAAATCTGTTGCAAGACATTAAAAAGCAATATGAAGGCAGTGGCTCTTTTTACTAAAACTAAAAAGAAGAAGAATGACGATTTCGTTGTTTCAATTGTAATCGCTACGGCCACAAAGCAGCTGACTGCCGAGCAAGTGTAAACAAAGAAAAAAAGAAAGATGAAGTTGGTTTTGCACAGCTTTTGTGGTAGAAGCAATACATCAGGAAGATTGGTTTATAGACTCCGGGGCAAGTATGCATATGTCTATAGGCAAGGATTGGTTCAACGAGATTAAACAACCTCACCTAAAAGAAATTTATGTCGCCAACAAAGACAAGCTAAAAGTTGAAGGATTGGGCAATGTAACAGTGTGCGTTGAGATTTCATTTCATTTCATTTCATTTATTTATTTGAAAGCCTAGCACAACAAAATTGACTCTTATAAGTTATAGTGCTAGTGGTATACGATTACATTTTAATTGTGTTACTATTACTATTTACTAGTTTTATGGTTCTACGTATATCAAAGGTTTAAACAATTTATAATAATAGAAAAAAAATTAGAAAGAGGGTAGAAAAAAATATTGATAAGTTTATTACTTAATATGTATTCCTAAATCCCTTTTGAATTGAAGAACGTTGCTTATAGTCTGGATCTGTGGTGGTAACGAGTTCCAAAGACGTATTGTAGGAATAAAAAATTGCATTTCAGATTTAGAATAATTAAAACTTTGTTGTATTATTCTTTTCCCACGTTGCGACCGAGCAAATTTTATTCTATCAAATAGATAATCGGGTTCTCTAGTAATTATTATTTTGTGCAAGAAAAGTAAACATTTGTATTTTAGGTAGTTTTGAAAACTCATATTAAAGATTTGATATGAATAAGCAGATATTCGGTCGCTTCGCTTTTTGCTGAAAATATATCGTGTAATATTATTAAAGGTAACACAAAGTTTTCGAAAATCAGCTGAATCACAATTACAAAAAATCTCACAGCCATATAATAGTGGGGTTATCGAATAAGTTTTCGCAAGCAGCATGCGGATTTGCATTGGTGTAGATGGTTGTACTGCCCAGAGGTTACGCAGCATACCGTGAACTTTACCAGATGTTACAGTAATGTGGTTGGACCAGGTAAGTTCATTATTGAAAATTATGCCAAGGTTCGCACAAAACTTAACGCATTTAATTACAGAATTTTCAATGCGTAAGGATATGTCAATGTCTGGTATCTGTCTACGCTTAGAGATGCAAGTGAATTTTGATTTTGAGTGATTTATGCAGAGCCCATTGTTGTTAGCCCACATACTTATCGCATCCAGATCCTCACTAATGTATTGAATGCAGTTATTCATATTGGCGGCAAAAGTGATCGAATATAACTGAACATCGTACATATATAACTGAATTATGTACATGCAAAATAAGAGAGGCCCTAATATGGAAGCTTGCGGCACTCCTTTGGTTATGTCCAAAGCATCTGAAATGTTGTCATTGACAAACACAGCTTGTTTTCGCTCTTTAATGTACGACGCTATTAGATTACATGCAGGTTTAGAAAAGTAGAATAATTTTTCGAGTTTAATTATCAAATTGTTATGGTTAACAGTATCGAAAGCCTTACTATGATCCAAAAGTACTAGAAACGATACCATATTTTCATCTAAACGTGATCGTAGATCTTCTATTACATCCGTCAGTGCTGTAATACAGCTTCTATTTTTCCTGAAGCCAGATTGACGACTAGACAACAAGCTATTAGAGTCAATGTATTCTACCATTTGATTATGCATAAGCTTTTTAAGAACTTTTGCTAGGAACGATAAAATAGATATGGGACGATAATCATTATTCGACTTGGGTAAGGGTAATATTTTTGACGTTTTCCAGGCATTCGGAAAGATAAATTTTGTGAGCACGTTATTAAATAAATACGTAATGTATGGTACAATCTTCACGAGGATAATTTGAGAAACTTTGGATCTATACCTACTGCATTCGATTTTACTGATATCACACTTCTCAAAACCTCGGATTGACCAACATTGCGGAAACAAAACTCATTTTCCCTACGGATATAGCAGTAGTCAGTGTACAGATGTCATTGTTCGACGTATGAGTGTCACCAATGAAAAGTTGGTTTAGCTGATTTACACTTCTGTCAACGGTCACCATATTTGTTTTTTTACTACCGATACCTATATTCCGAATCTCCCTCCATTTTGTTCTATTGTCAATAGCATTAGCAAACTTCTGTCTATAGAATGCCCTCTTAGATCTGTATATTAAGCTAACAACTTCTCGTCTTGCCAGTTCATGAAGTGACGAAGTTTTGTAACGTTTCCACCTTTTATATGCTGAATTTCTACTTGCTATTGCCCGTTTTATATCGTTATTAAACCATGGCTGTTGATTATATCGAATTATTTCGTCTTTAGTGGTACACAAACTTCATATATCTCATTAATATTAGTCTGCAAGAATTCTGTTTGCTCATCAGCCGATTCCATATTATACATTGACTCCCACTGTACGTTATCAACGAGTTCATTCACCAAAGAGTTGTTAATATTCTTATAATCTCGATAAGTTATATTATTCGCATTCGTGTCGACATTCGTGTCGTAAACCATAAATATTAAATCATGGTTAGAAAACATTGAAGCTGATAACTGATCGTAAAGTAGAACTTTTGATCCAAGATTAACAAGAAAAATATCTAGAAGACTATTCAATGATCGATGATAGTGTGTTGGCATATTTATATTTGTAGGCTGCAAACCTATAGCCAGAAATGCATCTGTAAGAACCGTTTCTACCAAGATATTGCTATTAAAATCACCAGCTACTATTACATCACTATATATGGTGGACAAACTACTAACTGACGAGATTAAGTCATCAAAAGGTACATGTCGATTTGGTCTGTAGACACAGCCAATCAGAATCGGATTGTTATTTTTAGTGTTTATTTCCAGAAAAATGAATTCAATATGACTTCCGGGGGGAGATTTCAGTTTTAGTTTACATTTAATATGATTACTAATGTAAATACAAGCACCACCGGCATTTGACTGTCTATCTGCACGAAACAAAGAGTATCCAGGCAAATCATACACGTTATCGTGTATCGTAGGATGAAACCAAGTTTCTGAGCCACATATTACGTCTACACCTGAGTTTACGAAATTATGTCCGAATTCATCCATTTTATTGTTTAAACTCTGTGCGTTAATGTGAAGTTTTAACCCAAGCTTTTGCTTAGCCAATATTCTGACCATGTTAAATATTTCGTCTTTGGAATCTAACCTGATATCCAGGGCTGGCATTTATATGTATTTACTTAAAAAAGCTTATTTTGCATATTTATGGATTTTTTTTTGCGTTTTTGCATATTTAGCACTTTTTTGTTTTTTGTTGCATATTTAAGGATTTTAGGTGTGTTTATACACATTTGGTGCAACACTGTTTGTTTATCTTGTATATTTTTGACAAATTTGGCAACCCTACATTTTAATTTGTCAAAATTTGGTGGGAAAATAGTTTTGTGCTGAATGACATTTGTGGTGGTGGATTGATTAATAGCAAGTAAAAATGCCCAAAATAAAGGAAAGCAAAAGCGTGTTTTTTCAGAGAGTGATACGGCAGTATCCAGGTATGTTTCGCACCGATCAGTCAATCTTGTTCTGTCAGTACTGCAATCACAATATTACCGGTGAAAAACTGTTTAACGTGAAGCAACATGTGGAAACTGCCAAACGTAAGGCATGTGCACTAAAACAACAAGAAAAAAACAAACGCTTATTGCAGACTTCAAAGGAAATAGAAATGCGACATTCCAAATGGATCTCTGCAGAATGCTCTTGGCAGCAAATATTCCTTTGCATAAAGTTGAGGATCCAGCAGTCGTGCATTTCATCAATAAATACACCGACCATGCTCCTCCTTGCCGCACGCTCTTACGTACGAAGTATGTGCCTCAGCTGTATGAGGAGTATATGCAAGCAATGCGAATAAAAGTAAAAAATAAATTCATTTGGCTTACGGTGGACGAAACGACTGATTCGGAACAGCGTCTTATCGCGAACCTAATTTTTGGAGTAATAGATGGCAGTGACGACGAAAGAAGGGTTTCATACTTGCTAAACGTTGGTGAAATTGAAAAAGGGAATGCCCAATGCATAGGTGCCTTTATAAATGATTCTCTGCAGCTCTTATGGCCAGACGGTAAGTGAATTAAATCATTTTTACATATGTATGTACTCATATAATACTTTTGCGTGCAGGAATTCAATATAAAAATGTGTTGCTAGTTGTAACTGATGCTGCCTCATATATGATTTCAGCAATGAAGTCTTTGTGCATATTATACCCAAAAATGTTGCACCTTACGTGTTTTGCGCATGGTCTACACCGTGTCGCTGGGTATGTGCGAAAACACTACTCAATCGTCAATGAATTGATAGCAAAAATAAAAGCAATTTTTACAAAGGTAACAGAATGCATATATATTAATTCAATAATATTTCAATATAATATATTTATTATTTCAAGGCACCTTCCCGTAAGGCATTCCAACATTAAAATTACCACCGAAACCATGCATAACGCGTTGGGGAACATGGATTGAGGCTGCGGTTTACTGTTGCGATCACTTCGTTGAGTTAGACTCGTTTATAAAAACCCTTGACAGTGAAGATGCAGAGGCCATTCTCGATGCAAAAACCATATTTAGAAATAAAAGCGTTCGTACTGATTTGGCATACATAAAAGCCAACTTTGGATGTTTGGTCGAAGCTATAAAAAAGCTGCAAACGAAGGGCCTTGAGCTTCAAGAAAGCCTTGGAATTATTAAAGCTGTTGGGGAGCAGTTAAAAAGACTTCACACAGACTGTTTTTTTTTCCAAATTTTCACAAGTTTTCAAAAAAATCCAGGTTATAGCACAATATTAGAAGTAAATTCAATACTACATGAAAACAAATGTATAACTAATGATTTTGTTGATGGATTAACCCCAGCAGAACTAACTTTTTTCAAAAATTGTCCAACCACCTCAACAGATGTGGAAAGATCTTTCTCGAGCTATTCTTCAGTGCTGACTGACCAACGCAGGTCATTTTCGGTTGGAAATTTGAAACGACATATGATTGTGCATTGCAACTATAATATTTTGAAATAAAAAATTTATAAATAAAACCCTTTTTTGTGCGTAATTTATTAAAGCGTTCGTGCATATTTAACTGCATATTTTACATTTTTTTGAAGCTTTTTAAAGCGCTTAAAACCAATTTTATCGGGCATATTTCTGCCAGCCCTGCTGATATCACAGGACAGGGTACAATATTATATAAGCAACGCCTTCAAATTGTATAACCTGTTTCAGTATAAAATATTGATTTTGAGAAAGGGATATATAAAAATATAAATTAAAATTAAAAAAGTATTTCAAAATGCGAAAAATTAAGATGTAAGAATCTAAACTAATATTAAAAAAGTATTTCAAATTGCGAAAAATTCAAAGTAAAAACATAATAAAAAATAATAATTTAACAAACATAACATAAAATATCAAAACATATAAATAATTAATAAGTAGCATTTCTTTCAGTGTATATTCCAGCTGATCAGTTGACGGTATCAACACTGTTTGTGAGAGTTTGTTGATTTGACGTTTCCATGTGGCAGCGAAAAAGATTACTCAACTATTCGATTGTATCAATGCGGGTTGGATGGTCGTTGTTTAAATGTTTTATATAAACGATTCCGCGGAACGTGTACGACATGGAAATGAGCTTTTTTCTTTTTAATTTTAGTGCAGCCTGCAAAATTTTGTAATTATCGCTGCTTAAGTCTTCATTTACATAAACTGGTGCATTCGAGCCTATACCGAAAACATTGTAAGAAAGCTGTGTTTTGCACTGTCGCTTAAAGTTTGAAATCGCTCTGAGTACCGAATTTCTCTCATGAGAAGTGAGTAACTTAACCATAATGACATTGTCTATGGAATTATTGTTTTTGTTTCTGAGACGTTGAATAGATTTAACAAATGGCACAAGGACTTTAAGGAATGCGCACAGTTTTTCAAAAATCTGCTGTAAATTTTCATTGTCTTCATAATGTAATCCGCAAATGCGCAAATTAGTGGAAACATTGACATTCTCTTGATGGGAGATCTTTTGTTTTGCTTCATATAGTTCTTTTCGAATTTCATTTACGTTGTGTTAATCCCGTTCTATTTTGTTTACTCTCTCCGAGAGTTTATCTAAGCTATTAGAAAGTTTTGTTATTTTTTCATCCAGCCGTTTGATAACTTCTAGGACATGGGACTGTCCGTGGAGGTGGAAAGTTTCTGATTGCCATTCACTTGGGAGTGGCCAGAAATGATTCCTTCATTGGGCAGTCCAAGCAGCTCACTACTTCCACGCAGTATGTCCTGGGCAATGGCTTTTCGGAAACCTCCGTTAGCTAGCTAGAGTGAGAAGGCGAAACAAATGAGCATCAAATCAGGTTTAGTAGGTGACTGATGTCACTGAAGCTCATCAAACAATCGGGCATATTCTTTTGTCCTTAGAAGGCGGATGAGCCAAACATACGGGCCAACGGCGGATAGAAACTAAAAGAAGAAAATCCAAGTTCAACATATCGCATCCCGGTCAGCGTCTGATCCATAATGGGCGGCTGCAATCAAATATCCTGGCAGTAGGTGAAATGCAAAAACCCGGTGGACTGGGTTTGCCTCCCGCCACCGTTCATAATGGCAGTGAAAATACAAAAACGAAACAGAAAACATAAACAACCCCTATTTGTTGACGACCCCCGCAAATGTTATAAGGACCACGATTTACGGATATGCACTTGGAATGTAAGAACTCTATATAGATCCGGTGCAAGTATCCAACTGGCAGATGTCCTCGAAAGTTATAAGGCTGACATTACCGCTATCCAGGAAATGCGATGGACAGGACATGGCTGCACAAGAAAAGAAACTGCGGTATATACTACAGTTGCCATGAAAAAAAACATGAATTTGGTTGTGGATTTGTAGTTGGCAAAAGACTGCGACATCTAGTCTCTAGGTTTAACCCTGTGAGTGAACGAATAGCCACAATCCGCATAGAAGCGAAATATTTTTATATTTCCCTAATTTGTGTGCATGCCCCGACAGAAGAGAAAGATGATGATGCCAAAGACATATTCTATGAGCTCCTAGAGGAAACGTATGACCGCTGCCCTGGCCATGACATTAAGATTGTACTAGGAGATTTTAATGCCAAAGTAGGAAGGGAGAATGTGTTTAATCCAACTATTGGCAATTTCAGTCTTCATGCTGACAGTTCCGACAACGGTATGAGACTGATTGACTTTGCCGCGGCAAAAAACATGGTCATTAGTGGCACAAGATTCCAGCATAAAGACATCCACAAGGCTATTTGGGTATCCCCTGATCAAAGAACTAAGAAGCAAATTGATCACGTGGTAATTGATGGAAGGCACTCATCCAGTGTAATGGACGTACGAATGATTAGAGGAGCTAACATCGATTCTGATCACTACCTGGTAGCAGCAAAGGTTCGCACAAGATTAAGTAGAGCCAAAATCGTACGAAACCAGACGCAGAGGAAGCTGGATACCGGAAAGCTGCAATTACCAGAGGTAGCCACAGCCTACTCAAGGAAGCTCTCGCAACTTTTGGCACAGAACCCACCCATTCCCGATGACGATCCTGATGCGCAGTGGAAACCCATTTCCGACTCTATAAAAACTGCCGCAACAACCGTACTTGGTTTCGAAAAACCGCTTCGCAATAAACCGTGGTACGATGAAGAGTGTCGCATAGCAAATGACGAAAAGAACGCTGCACGTATGGTAATAAAAAAATAAATAGTTTCCCATTACATCCCATAAAGGGACTGGGGAGAACTTCTCACAATCACTGAGCTGTGCGCTTTCCAGTTTTCACTCACTGATTCGGACCTACAGTTTTACACCGATTCCGAACGGTATTTTGAGCAGCTTTTTCATGGCTAGATACTCGATAGTGTCGCCGTCACTATGCGAGGTGACCGCCGCCTAAAGAAAATTTGAAGGTGGTCAGAGCCGGGTTCGAACCCAGGATCTCATGTACAAGAGCCGCGCACACTAACCATTGCACCACCGACGGCCACGTATGGTAATGCTTCAGTCAATTGCAACGCGAGCTGCAACTGAGCGGTATAGGGAGAAGAGAAAGGAGGTAAACCGTCTCTTTAGGCGTAAGAAACGGCAGTGGAGAAAGCCCGAGAGTGAGAAAATTGAGACATACAGAAGGAAGAACGAAGCCCGAAAATTCTACCAAAAAGTTAAAAACGGAACTAATGGACATGGTTCAGGGCTACCCTTCTGTAAAGACAAGGACGGAAATCTCGTCGCAGATGTGCAGAGCATGTTGGGAATATGGAGAGAGCATTTCTCCGCGCTACTAGTACCTGAGATATCCGATGACGATGGGACAATCGATCACAATATGGACGACGACGTCGATTGCCCCCTCCTAACCAAGACGAGGTCAGAACAGCTATTGCCCGGCTTAAGAACAACAAAGCCGCAGGAGCAGATGGATTACCGGCGGAGCTGTTTAAGGCTGGCGGCGATGAGCTGATAAGGTGCATGCATCAGCTCATTAGCAAAATTTGGTTAGATGAATGCATGTCCGGCGATTGGAGTCTCAGTGTACTATGTCCCATATTTAAAAAAAGTGACCCGAGTATTTGTGCCAACTACCGTGGAATAAGCCTTTTATCCATAGCATATAAGGTTCTATCAAGTATAATGTGCGAAAGACTAAAACCAATTATCGCTGACCTGATTGGACCATACCAGTGTGGCTTTAGGCCTGGAAAATCGACAACTGACCAGATTTTCACGCTACGCCAAATCCTGGAGAAGACACACGAAAAACAAATCGACACCTATCATCTATTTATCGATTATAAAGCAGCCTTCGATAGTCCGATACGGGAGAAACTCTATGAAGCAATGTCTGAGCTTGGTATTCCTGCAAAACTCATACGCCTTTGCAGGATGACCTTGACGAACACCAAATCCGCAGTGAAAGTTGGTAAGGATCTTACCGAACCTTTCGAAACTAAGCGAGGCCTCAGGCAAGGCGACACCCTATCGTGCGATCTCTTTAACATCTTAATGGAGATCATTATGAGAAAAGCTGCAGTCAATATGAATAAAACCATCAGCAGCAAAAGTCACATGCTGCTCGCGTATGCTGATGATATAGATATCATTGGGCGCACAACTAGAGAAGTTACTGCGGTTTTTTCGAGAATTGAGAAGGAGTCAGCAAAAGTGGGTCTGACGGTGAATGAGGACAAGACAAAATTAATGGTTTCAACGAACAGGGCCTCCACACGATTAGACCAAAGCGTGAACGTTGATAACCGTTATAACTTCGAGGTAGTGGACGAATTTATATACCTCGGATCTGCCGCGAACAAAAACAACAACGTCAGCCTTGAGATCAAGCGGAGAATTGTGCTTGCGAATAGATGTTATTTTGGGCTAAGCAAGCACTTTAGAGATAAAGCCCTCTCTCGAGTAACAAAAGTCCAGCTGTACCAGACTCTCATTCAACCTGTCTTGCTTTATGGCGCAGAATCCTGGGTCCTATCGCAAGCAGACGAAACATCTGTAGGAGTCTTCGAGAGAAAAATACTCCGAAAAATTTATGGCCCTATAGTGCACAACGGCGAGTATCGGCGACGCATGAATCATGAGCTGTATGAGCTTTATCCTGACATTGACATAGTTAAGCGGATCAAGATAACGCGATTGCGCTGGCTAGGCCATGTCAGTAGAATGGATGAAGATGAACCAGCGCGAAGGGTTTTCGAAACCGAACTCGAAGGAAGACGAAAAATAGGAAGACCAAGACTCCGCTGGAGGGATCAGGTTGACGAATCCCTGCGTACACTTGGTATTGCCAACTGGAGAGATAAAGCAAAAGATCGAACTGGTTGGCGAAATATGTTATCTTCGTTTTGTAAGGTCCCTGACCCCCCGGGGTTGTCCGAGACCGGATAAGTAAGTAAGTTTGATAACTTCTACACTCTTTTTCACACACTCTTCAATTAGAGAAATCATTATTTTGTTTTGTTTAGTGAATTTCTGCTCTATTGGTTGTAATATTTTTGGGCATTTGTTTGTTGTAGTGGTTGGCGTTAGCTCTGTGTTGAGTGTTGTTTTCTTTGTTGGAGTCGAAAACATATTTTGTGAGTTTTGGGATTCTTCGTTTGATGACATTATGAATATTTTGTTGTTGTTAAAATCTTCCTGTTTATAATTTATCGAACTATGCAAAATTTGCATTTATTTATTTATAATATTAAAAAAAAAAAGATGTGTATTGAACTCGTTTATAAGTTTGAGTTTAAATTTTAGATAAAAACGTCACCAAATAATTATATATTACACCCAATGGAGAACAAAATGCGGAGCACCTCCAAAAACACGTCCGAACTCTTTCGTTAATCGATTCTGATTCTGAATTGCAATGCGGAATCAGTAGATATTACGATACACAACGTGCTGTATATTCCGGACTTGACTATAAATTTGTTATCCGTGAGTCAAATAGCAACAAGAGGTCATGCTGTGCAGTTTAAAGACGATCAATGTACAATAACTACAAATGGTAAAATCACGGCCGTTGCCTATCTTCATGACAACATGTTCAAATTGAGTCAGACCAAAAGGAAAATGTGTATGGTGTCGACACATAATGATATCCAGTAATGGCATGCGTGTATGGGACACCTTAACTTCGCCGGTTTTTTTTTTTTTTTTTTTATCAAACCAACACTCAGGGGATGCCCCCTATAAATGCAGTGCATTGTGTTGGCGAAGGAAAATTGAGGTAGTAGAGGGTGGAAAGAGGGAGTAGTGTCTGTTGATATTTGCCTTGAATGTTTGTATGTCACAATTGGTGGGAAATACACTAGCCGGAAGTTTATTCCACATACGGACTGTACGGCTGAAGAACGAATTTTCTCTATAGTGTGTAGTGCGGTCAATCGGCCACTCGATAAAAAACGGATGAGAGTTCCTGGAAAGCCGCGTACTTCGGCTAAATATCCTCACGTCCGGCATAAGTTGACGGATGTCCGAGGAACACATACCGTGGAAATATCGATAGAACAGTGACACGCAACCCACATTTCGACGATGCTCAAGGGAGGCAATAGAGTTGGATACCCTACTGTCCCCTATTAACACCGTCGCTCTCCTCTGGAAACGGTCGAGAAGCTCCAAAGAAGTCATAGGAGCACCTGCCCATATATGGGAGTTATACTCCATCTTTGGCCTGATGTAGGTGGTGTAGATATTGAGAAGATCAGATGGAGTGAAGTATTTCTTGCACCGCTTCAAAAAGCCTAGACACTTGAATGCATCTTTCTACACTTCAAATACATGTTTTGCCCAACGGACATCACATTGTATTTTCATGCCCAGAACAGCAAGAGCGTCTGATTCATCAATATCCACACCGTCCATAGACAATGACGAGACACCTGGGTCAGCAATACGTTTATGCGACAACAAACAACACTGGGTCTTACTCGCATTAAAATCTACTCTATTCCTTCGACCCCATTCAACAATGGACACCAGATCGCGGTCGAGTGTTTCATTCATTGTCCGGCGTTTGACTTCAATCTCTTGAAGACTTGGCCTACGATCGAATGAATTAGAATGGCAGAGATTACTGTCATCGGCAAAAGAGTAGATTGGATTCACAGTCTGACCCAGGAGATCGTCAATAAAAATAAGAAAAAGAGAAGGAGAAAGAACAGAGCCCTGTGGTACACCTGCAGTCAATTTATGCTCGTCGGATGAAACCCCATCTACAACAACTCGTATAGTGCGATCTCTGAGAAAACTCGATATAAATCGAGTGAAGTTATCACCGACACCAAAAGCAGCGAGCTTTGACAAGAGTGCATCGTGCCATACTCTGTCAAAGGCCTTGGAAATATCAAGAGCCACTACCTTACTCTCACCAAGCCGGTGGATGGATCGACTCCACTGTTCCGAAAGGAACGCCATCAGGTCTCCAGTAGATCTCATTCTACGGAAGCCATACTGCCGATCATTAAGAAGGTCATTGGACTCAAGATACTTCACTAGAGGGTGGTTAACCATACTCTCCATAACCTTCGAGAGCGCAGAACAAATTGCAATTGGGCGGTAATTTGCAGGGTTACTTGCATCACCTTTTTTAGGGATTGGCTGGATATTAGCAATCTTCCAACGCGCCGGGAAGACTCCGGCACGGTATGCAAGGTTGAAAAGATTGCGCAGTGGACACGCCAGTGTCGAAGAGCACCTACTCAAGACCAGTGCAGATATGCCATCCGGGCCCGGGGATTTACCTACGACGAGATTCGCAAGAACCTTTTTAACTCCTCGCGTTCGAAAAAATATCTTGGGCATGGAACAAGATACGTAATTGATCACGGGGAGTGGTTGATTGCTATCCGGCAAGGAAGAGTTCCTTGCAAACATTTCAGCCAAGAGGTTAGCTTTATCAACCGGTTCAGTGAATGTTATGTCATCTTTAAGAAGAGTTGGGATAGAGGAAGAACTATCCTTTATTCTTCTTGCAAATGACCAAAAGTTCTTACTTCCACTAGGGAAAGAAAGAACTTTAGTACGAATACGCTGTTCGTGAAGAAAGTTTTCGCGTCGAAGTACTTTGGCACACTTGGATCTTGCCTGTTTGCGTAGCAGTTCAGTATCAACGTTTTTATTAGAACGCCAGTCTCTGAACGCGTCCTCTTTGGATCTGACAGCATTCTTGCATGTCTGGTTACACCAACTTTTTTCCGATGGTTTAACCGAAATAATTTTCGTCGGAATGAATGAATTCATACCAATCAAAATTATCTTCTCGATCATTTCAGCAGCAGCATCTATGTCATTGTCCAGAAAACAAAGCTTCCAGTTAAAATGCTGATAAAAATTGTTGAGCTCAGCCCAACGTGCCTCTTCGTAGATAAAAATTGTTCGCTTCGGGACTGTGTTTGAAGCGAGACGAAGAGCTGAATACGAAAAGGACGCTGAAATGATACAGTGATCCGAATTACCCAGAGGTGCAAGCGTGTTAACTTCGTACTTTTCAGGGTGCGAAGTTAAGAAGAGGTCAAGTAAATTTTGGTTGTGCCCTTGAACACACGGAATGTTGACGAAAACAAAGAGTTTAGTAACGGGAATGGAATTTAATGAGAATGTGGGTGATGGGTGTGGTCCATGTCTCAAAGGAAAAATATCACGAAAGCCTTTCAAAACATCTGAGACTCGCACTACTGATTTACTTCAGCTCGTACACTCTGCTGCTGCTGTCTATGTTACTGCACAATATTAGAAGTAAATTCAATACTACATGAAAACAAATGAATAACTAATGATTTTGTTGATGGATTAACACCAGCAGAACTAACTTTTTTCAAAAATTGTCCAACCACCTCAACAGATGTGAAAAGATCTTTCTCGAGCTATTCTTCAGTGCTGACTGACCAACGCAGGTCATTTTCGGTTGGAAATTTGAAACGACATATGATTGTGCATTGCAACTATAATAGTTTGAAATAAAAAATTTATAAATAAAACCCTTTTTTGTGCGTAATTTATTAAAGCGTTCGTGCATATTTAACTGCATATTTTAAATTTTTTTGAAGCTTTTTAAAGCGCTTAAAACCAATTTTATCGGGCATATTTCTGCCAGCCCTGCTGATATCACAGGACAGGGTACAATATTATATAAGCAACGCCTTCAAATTGTATAACCTGTTTCAGTATAAAATATTGATTTTGAGAAAGGGATATATAAAAATATAAATTAAAATTACAAAAGTATTTCAAAATGCGAAAAATTAAGATGTAAGAATCTAAACTAATATTAAAAAAGTATTTCAAATTGCGAAAAATTCAAAGTAAAAACATAATAAAAAATAATAATTTAACAAACATAACATAAAATATAAAAACATATAATTAATTAATAAGTAGCATTTCTTTCAGTGTATATTCCAGCTGATCAATTGACGGTGTCAACACTGTTTGTGAGAGTTTGTTGATTTGACGTTTCCATGTGGCAGCGAAAAAGATTACTCAACTGTTCGATTGTATCATTGCGGGTTGGATGGTCGTTGTTTAAATGTTTTCAGTTGGTCTCTGGTAACCTAGCTGTGATCAGACGTCTTAATTGGTGCTCTCTGAAAATTGTTTGATAATTTGCTTTTTATCGAAAAATTCAGTGATTATTCTCTAACTTCCCTCGCGGTAATTCAATAATTTAGTGTGGTGAACATCATATATTGATCGTGATTGGAAATTGGTTCAAATTGTTGAGATAATTGATTGTGTTAAAAAGTTTTCAAAGTGATTATATGAGTGTTTTTTGTGTGTTTACTTTACTACATTTGGTAAGCAAAGTTGTTGTTGTTTACATCTCGCTTTTGCTTTAGCTTTACTCTTTGTACTTGCCACCTTTTTTAGTATTGTATCTCGGGTCTTCTGTCCTTAATATTACTCTGAATTTTGTTGCATACTTTTAGGCATTGTCGGCTTTGACGGTACAATTAAGTGTTGTCAATATGGCTTGTATGTATAAAGGATGCAAGTCGAATAACTCTAAGGAGAGATTAATATCGTGTTGGTTATGTGATAATTTGTCGCATTTGTGTTGTGCTGGATTTAATGGAAGGCATTATGATGCAATTTGCGATAGGAATAAAGGACTCCGTTGGTCATGTTTGGATTGTAGGCAATTAGATGTTGATTTTTATAAACTGTTTAGAGAAGCGAAAAGCGGTATATCGGAGTTAAAGAAAGTTTTTGATACAACTCTTGAAAAAGTATTAAAATTTGAGGATATGTTTAAGAATTTCAATATTTCTGAAGAGTCTCCTAAAAGGAAAAAGTCTGCGTTAATGGTAAACGATAACATTGGTACTATCACTTCTCCAGTGGATAGTAACTTAATCAGTCTCTTATCACCCAGAATTGAGGAAGCGGGATCTCAGTCTCCAAACTTCTCTTCTGGTTCTTCTGGTACTCAAATGTCTTCAGCTGTTGATACTGGAGTTGTAGTCACTCCAGTAGTCTCTGAGCATTTGGTGACAAATGTTCCTACCAATCCTAGTTCCTCTATAGTGAATACAAACTCTGAGCATTTGGTGACAAATGTTCCTACCAATCCTAGTTCCACTATAGTGAATACAAACTATCCCACTGAAAACTCAATCCCTTCTTATAGTTTGGTTGTTGTACCTCCTCGCAGAACTATTTTCTTGTCTCGTTTATCTCCTATCACGTCCACTGACAACATACGATCTTATATAAAGTCAAAATGTGTTGGTTTAAATGATAAAGATTTTAATGTACTTAAATTTAACTATTCTGAGCCACGTGATATAGCATCTTTTAAGATATTTGTGCCAGACTGGATTTTTGATACTTTGTTGGATAGATCTACCTGGCCTGATGGAACGTTAGTTAAAGAATTTATTCGTAGAGATCGCATTATTTCAGAGGTTACAAGAAATCCTCCGGAAATAGTGGTGTCAAAAAACTAGAAAAGTCAATATCTATATTGTATCAAAACGTTAGGGGCCTCAACACAAAGTTGAAAAATTTGTATTTAAATATTTTTGGTTTTGGTTACGAAGTTATTGCATTTACTGAGACATGGTTAAAGCATGATGTTAATAATTCTGAAATATTTTGTGGACATTATCATGTTTATAGAAAAGACAGATCGTCAAAAACTGGCGGAGGTGTTCTCATTGCTGTTCATAGTTCCGTACCTTCTGAATTAGTTAATCATTCATTTAATGTTGATATCGAGCTTATAGCTGTCCGATTAACACTTAGTGGCAAACATTTATTCATCACTTGCTCATACATTCCACCGAACTCTGATATAGGTCTTTACATGAACCACTATGGGCTTATTATGGAAATTTATTCTCGTATTTCGCCTTTAGATGAAATTGTATGCTTAGGAGATTTTAACCTACCTTCTGTGTCCTGGCAATTCAGTTATGAATCAAATTGTTTACAACCTTCATCTTCGTCACACTTTGCAAACGAATTTCTTGACTCAATATCTGGCTTGGGAATGTATCAGCTAAATGATATTTCTAATTGCCATGGTAGAAGTCTAGACTTAGTTTTCTCTAGTTCTATGGAATTTACATTAGGTAGTATTGCTCCTCTGGTTTGTCCTGAGGATAAATATCATCCCACTTTGATATTAAACTGCGATTCCCTAAATCTTAAAGCCAAACACTCTACGACTGTTGTAAACTTGAAAAAGTATAATTTTAGGTTATCTAATTATGACATGCTCATGTCGTTTCTAGTTCAATCCGTCTGGCCCGATAATTGTGGCATAGACTTTCAAGTGTTGAGTTTTTACGATACTTTGAATAATGCGTTTTCTGTATCTGTCCCTTTAACCATAAATATTTCAACTCCTGGTCCACCCTGGGGTACAAAGAAATTGAGCAGGTTAAAAAACTTGAAAAGTCGTTTATTTCCAAAGTATAGGAAAAACTGTACATCATTGGCCTATATTAACTACACTGTGGCCCGAAGTAAGTATAATTTAACAAATCAGAGATGCTATTCAAGGTATAACTAGGATGAAAATCAATATTAAGAACAACCCTAAAAGCTTTTTTAAATTTGGTAATTCTAAAAGGAAAGTAATAGGATTCCCAACTTCTCTGAAATACGGGAATATTGAATCCTCTGAAGACCCTGTTATTTCTAATTTATTTGCTGAATTTTTTCAACAAACATACTCTTCCACTTCTTTTAACTCTACCTACCCTTATGAACTTTCGACGTACAATGTATTTACAAATCTAACAATAAGTGCAGATGAAGTTTTAAGCGGTTTAAAAGGATTAAAATATTCAAATTCTCCAGGAAGTGATGGTGTTCCTTCCTCAATTCTAAAGGCTTGTGCAGATGAGTTGTATATTCCACTTATGAAAATTTTTAATATGTCTCTTAGTTTGGGTTATTTTCCATTACTTTGGAGAAAAAGTCATATTATACCACTCTATAAAAGTGGTGATAGACGACTCGTTGACAACTACAGGGGAATAGCTAAGTTAAGTGCTATTCCTAAATTATTTGAATTTATAGTAACACAGAAGATTATTCGTTCTGTGTGTTCAATTGTCTCCCCTTATCAACATGGTTTTGTTAAGAATAGGTCGACAAATACGAATTTGTTGGAATTAACGTGTCATATTTTCGAAGCCTTCTCGAACAACTGCCAAACTGATGTCATATATACTGATTTCAGCAAAGCATTTGATACAGTAGTTCATGACCTTCTAATTTTCAAATTGGATAAGATTGGATTTCCCCCTGGGGTTCTTAAGTGGATCTCTTCATATCTTACGGAAAGAACGCAACAGGTAACGTTTAGTGGAGTTTTATCTAAAAATATCGTGGTATCCTCTGGGGTTCCCCAGGGTAGTCATTTGGGACCATTATTATTTGTGCTTTATTTAAACGATCTACCTTTGGCTATTAAGTTTTCTAAGATTTTAATGTACGCAGATGACGTTAAGCTTTTTTTATCTTATAAAGACACAATTGATACTTGTCGCTTACAATCCGACCTGTCTAATTTAGTACTTTGGTGCTCTGTAAATGGAATGTCCCTTAACCTAAAGAAGTGTAAGAAATTGTCTTTCTCAAGGAAGCCGATAATGTCATGGGTATATACTATTGACTCGTACGATTTAGAAGAGGTCAAATCATTTGTGGATCTGGGCGTCTTGTTAGATCAGAAATTACGTTTTAATCTTCATATTGAAAGTATTGTCAATAAGGCTTACTCAATGTTGGGGTTTATTAAAAGATGGTCAAAGGAGTTTAATGATCCATACATAACAAAAACACTCTTTGCAAGTCTTGTAAGGCCCATTCTTGAATACTCCTGTATCGTCTGGAGTCCCTATTACAACACTCACATAGATAGAATTGAATCTGTCCAAAAGCAATTTCTTTTGTTTGCATTGCGAGGCCTTGGCTGGAATCAATTTGAAAACTTACCTCCATATGAAAACCGACTCAAACTCATTGACTTAGCAACTCTTGAACGAAGACGATATATGCTTAAATCTATGTTTATAATTAAACTATTAAATGGTCAAATTGATTCTGTATTTTTGTTAAACAGATTAAATTTAAATATACCATCACGTTTTACCCGTAATTTTCGACCTTTAAAATTGTCCATTACCCGATCAAACTATGATTTTTACAATCCATTTAGAGCACTTTGCTCTCTTTATAATGATCTTTCAGTATATCTTCCATTTCTTGAACCACTGCACAAAGTGAAAAAATACATTATTTATGAATTATCATATGCTATGGTTGCCAGTTGTCGTCATCATCAAAGTACTTAGTTCCCACCATCAATTTACCGATCCTGTGTTCCTGTTTCATCTAAGTCTGCGTCCTGTATACTTTGAATTTGGTCAACAGAAATATTTTATGTGTTGCTCAATTACCGATCCTGTGTTCCTGCTTTGTCTAAGTCTGCATCCTGTACACTTCTTCATATCATGCTTCCAGTTTCCTTATTTCATCTATCATATACATATATACCTATCCCTGATTTCGTCATAAATTGTACACCGCCTACTGATTTTTATATGTCATTAATTGTTAATAGATAGTTATAAGATAGATTTTAAGAGAATATTATAATAACTTGCAAATCTCTAGATGTAAGAACACATAGTTTTTTGCTGCACGAACTAGAGTAATGGGAGAAACTTTAACTTTAAAACACCAACGTATGTGATTTTGGAAAGTGGTATTATTGTTGCACAGTGTTTCATATATGTACATCGATATCTTTGTTTTTAGTATTTCGAAAAAATGTCCTCACATATACACATTTGTTCGATCCATATTTAACTTCCGACTGGCTTTATTCACAAATTTCTTGTTTTTAATAACCTAAAAAAAAAATACCCATATCTGTACTTGTTATAGATATTTAATGATTCACTGGGTGTTGTTTTCAATAGATTTTAAAACTTTAGAAAATATTTAATATTATTTAAATAATAATTTCATAATTTCGCCTTTTTAATCTATTAAATACCATTCTTAATACAATTCTAAGCAATATTTCCACATAATACAAATCCATTTTTTTTTTTTACAAACGCTAATTTACTGAAAATTTTTATACATTGTAAGAGATGTTTTGTAACATAGTACGTAAGTGCAATTTGAAAAATTAATCCTCCAGCTGAAATTAAATTTTTGTAGCGGAGTAATAAATAAAAATAAACGATTCCGCGGAACGTGTACGACATGGAAATGAGCTTTTTTCTTTTTAATTTTAGTGCAGCCTGCAAAATTTTGTAATTATCGCTGCTTAAGTCTTCATTTACATAAACTGGTGCATTCGAGCCTATACCGAAAACATTGTAAGAAAGCTGTGTTTTGCACTGTCGCTTAAAGTTTGAAATCGCTCTGAGTACCGAATTTCTCTCATGAGAAGTGAGTAACTTAACCATAATGACATTGTCTATGGAATTATTGTTTTTGTTTCTGAGACGTTGAATAGATTTAACAAATGGCACAGGGACTTTAAGGAATGCGCACAGTTTTTCAAAAATCTGCTGTAAATTTTCATTGTCTTCATAATGTAATCCGCAAATGCGCAAATTAGTGGAAACATTGACATTCTCTTGATGGGAGATCTTTTGTTTTGCTTCATATAGTTCTTTTCGAATTTCATTTACGTTGTGTTAATCCCGTTCTATTTTGTTTACTCTCTCCGAGAGTTTATCTAAGCTATTAGAAAGTTTTGTTATTTTTTCATCTAGCCGTTTGATAACTTCTAGGACATGGGACTGTCCGTGGAGGTGGAAAGTTTCTGATTACCATTCACTTGGGAGTGGCCAGAAATGATTCCTTCATTGGGCAGTCCAAGCAGCTCACTACTTCCACGCAGTATGTCCTGGGCAATGGCTTTTCGGAAACCTCCGTTAGCTAGCTAGAGTGAGAAGGCGAAACAAATGAGCATCAAATCTGATGTGACTGATGTCACTGAAGCTCATCAAACAATCGGGCATATTCTTTTGTCCTTAGAAGGCGGATGAGCCAAACATATGGGCCAACGGCGGATAGAAAGTAAAAGAAGAAAATCCAGGTTCAACATATCGCATCCTGGTCAGCGTCTGATCCATAATGGGCGGCTGCAATCAAATATCCTGGCAGTAGGTAAAATGCAAAAACCCGGTGGGCTGGGTTTGCCTCCCGCCACCGTTCATAATGGCAGTGAAAATACAAAAACGAAACAGAAAACATAAAAAACCCCTATTTGTTGACGACTCCCTCAAATGTTATAAGTACCACGATTTACGGTTATGCACTTGGAATGTAAGAACTCTATATAGATCCGGTGCAAGTATCCAACTGGCAGATGACCTCGAAAGTTATAAGGCTGACATTACCGCTATCCAGGAAATGCGATGGACAGGACATGGCTGCACAAGAAAAAGAAACTGCGATATATACTACAGTTGCCATGAAAAAAAACATGAATTTGGTTGTGGATTTGTAGTTGGCAAAAGACTGCGACATCTAGTCTCTAGGTTCAATCCTGTGAGTGAACGAAGCCACAATCCGCATAAAAGCGAAATATTTTTATATTTCCCTAATTTGTGTGCATGCCCCGACAGAAGAGAAAGATGATGATGCCAAAGACATATTCTATGAGCTCCTAGAAGAAACGTATGACCGCTGCCCTGGCCATGACATTAAGATTGTACTAGGAGATTTTAATGCCAAAGTAGGAAGGGAGAATGTGTTTAATCCAACTATTGGCAATTTCAGTCTTCATGCTGACAGTTCCGACAACGGTATGAGACTGATTGACTTTGCCGCGGCAAAAAACATGGTCATTAGTGGCACAAGATTCCAGCATAAAGACATCCACAAGGCTACTTGGGTATCCCCTGATCAAAGAACTAAGAACCAAATTGATCACGTGGTAATTGATGGAAGGCACTCATCCAGTGTAATGGACGTACGAATGATTAGAGGAGCTAACATCGATTCTGATCACTACATGGTAGCAGCAAAGGTTCGCACAAGATTAAGTAGAGCGAAAATCGTACGAAACCAGACGCAGAGGAAGCTGGACATCGGAAAGTTGCAATTACCAGAGGTAGCCACAGCCTACTCAAGGAAGCTCTCGCAACTTTTGGCACAGAACCCACCCATTTCCGACTCTATAAAAACTGCCGCAACAACCGTACTTGGTTTCGAAAAACCGCTTCGCAATAAACCGTGGTACGATGAAGAGTGTCGCATAGCAAATGGCGAAAAGAACGCTGCACGTATGGTAATGCTTCAGTCAATTGCAACGCGAGCTGCAACTGAGCGGTATAGGGAGAAGAGAAAGGAGGTAAACCGTCTCTTTAGGCGGAAGAAACGGCAGTGGAGAAAGCCCGAGAGTGAGAAAATTGAGACATACAGAAGGAAGAACGAAGCCCGAAAATTCTACCAAAAAGTTAAAAACGGAACTAATGGACATAGTTCAGGGCTCCCCTTCTGTAAAGACAAGGACGGAAATCTCGTCGCAGATGTGCAGAGCATGTTGGGAATATGGAGAGAGCATTTCTCCGCGCTACTAGTACCTGAGATATCCGATGACGATGGGACAATCGATCACAATATGGACGACGACGTCGATTGCCCCCCTCCTAACCAAGACGAGGTCAGAACAGCTATTGCCCGGCTTAAGAACAACAAAGCCGCAGGAGCCGATGGATTACCGGCGGAGGTGTTTAAGGCTGGCGGCGATGAGCTGATAAGGTGCATGCATCAGCTCATTAGCAAAATTTGGTTAGATGAATGCATGTCCGGCGATTGGAGTCTCAGTGTACACAGAAAAAAATATTCCCGAATTAATTTCAATTACTGATTTGCTTGAAAACAGAGATAAAATTCAATTATTTCATTATTTGACTCAATCATTTGAATACTTGGTTCAACAATTTTACATTTTGTAAAGCGAAGAAGATCAATTAAAATTTCACTGGAATCAAGTACTGAAATTACAACATTCTTTATATGTTAATTGACATTTTTTTGTTCGATTTTTAAGGCGAATTTTTGTTGTTGTCAGGGAGAACAAGTGGAAGATGCGCATCACCAAAAATCCGTTACAAACGTTGTTTTGTTATTGCAATCGGCACTCGTCAACACAATGACAGCAACAACACACGTGCTACAAAATTATTGCGAAATCAAAACACATCTTTGAGAATTTACAAATAAATGTTCAAACGAAAAAAGACAGACCATAAGGAAAAAGAAAGATTTTCTTAATTATTATTTAATCAGACTGAAATTAATTATAAAAATAAAATGTTCAAAAAATATGAGATGTTGGTGTTTGTTATTTTGGGTGCTAATGGTAATCATTAAAAATTACCGATTTCGATTGAATAAACGCTCACTGATCTTGATTACGCGCGTAATCAAAACATTATGTAATTTTGATTAAGCACTCACTCAACTTGATTACACGCGCAATTGAAATTTTCCATAAAAAATTGATTAAAGTCATGCTTAACTCAATTACTAATTTAATCAACAATATTAAGAAATTTTGATTAAATCTGTGCTCAAATAAATATTTGCTTTAATTGAAAACTTTTCAATTACGATCTTACAATTCGAGTAATTGAATTTACAAAAATCGTCATTGGCGGAAATCCAAGTATAAAAATAATTGAATTGACAAATATCGTAATTGATTTGAGCATTCGCTTTTTTCTGTGTACTATATCCCATATTTAAAAAAAGTGACCCGAGTATTTGTGCCAACTACCGTGGAATAAGCCTTTTATCCATAGCATATAAGGTTCTATCAAGTATAATGTGCGAAAGCCTAAAACTAATTATCGCTGACCTGATTGGACCATACCAGTGTGGCTTTAGGCCTGGAAAATCGACAACTGACCAGATTTTCACGCTACGCCAAATCCTGGAGAAGACACACGAAAAACAAATCGACACCTATCATCTATTTATCGATTATAAAGCAGCCTTCGATAGTCCGATACGGGAGAAACTCTATGAAGCAATGTCTGAGCTTGGTATTCCAGCAAAACTCATACGCCTTTGCAGGATGACCTTGACGAACACCAAATCCGCAGTGAAAGTTGGTAAGGATCTTACCGAACCTTTCGAAACTAAGCGAGGCCTCAGGCAAGGCGACACCCTATCGTGCGATCTCTTTAACATCTTAATGGAGATCATTATGAGAAAAGCTGCAGTCAATATGAATAAAACCATCAGCAGCAAAAGTCACATGCTGCTCGCGTATGCTGATGATATAGATATCATTGGGCGCACAACTAGAGAAGTTACTGCGGTTTTTTCGAGAATTGAGAAGGAGTCAGCAAAAGTGGGTCTGACGGTGAATGAGGACAAGACAAAATTAATGGTTTCAACGAACAGGGCCTCCACACGATTAGACCAAAGCGTGAACGTTGATAACCGTTATAACTTCGAGGTAGTGGACGAATTTATATACCTCGGATCTGCCGTGAACAAAAACAACAACGTCAGCCTTGAGATCAAGCGGAGAATTGTGCTTGCGAATAGATGTTATTTTGGGCTAAGCAAGCACTTTAGAGATAAAGCCCTCTCTCGAGTAACAAAAGTCCAGCTGTACCAGACTCTCATTCAACCTGTCTTGCTTTATGGCGCAGAATCCTGGGTCCTATCGCAAGCAGACGAAACATCTGTAGGAGTCTTCGAGAGAAAAATACTCCGAAAAATTTATGGCCCTATAGTGCACAACGGCGAGTATCGGCGACGCATGAATCATGAGCTGTATGAGCTTTATCCTGACATTGACATAGTTAAGCGGATCAAGATAACGCGATTGCGCTGGCTAGGCCATGTCAGTAGAATGGATTAAGATGAACCAGCGCGAAGGGTTTTCGAAACCGAACTCGAAGGAAGACGAAAAATAGGAAGACCAAGACTCCGCTGGAGGGATCAGGTTGACGAATCCCTGCGTACACTTGGTATTGCCAACTGGAGAGATAAAGCAAAAGATCGAACTGGTTGGCGAAATATGTTATCTTCGTTTTGTAAGGTCCCTGACCCCCCGGGGTTGTCCGAGACCGGATAAGTAAGTAAGTTTGATAACTTCTACACTCTTTTTCACACACTCTTCAATTAGAGAAATCATTATTTTGTTTTGTTTAGTGAATTTCTGCTCTATTAGTTGTAATATTTTTGGGCATTTGTTTGTTGTAGTGGTTGGCGTTAGCTCTGTGTTGAGTGTTGTTTTCTTTGTTGGAGTCGAAAACATATTTTGTGAGTTTTGGGATTCTTCGTTTGATGACATTATGAATATTTTGTTGTTGTTAAAATCTTCCTGTTTATAATTTATCGAACTATGCAAAATTTGCATTTATTTATTTATAATATTAAAAAAAAAATGATGTGTATTGAACTCGTTTATAAGTTTGAGTTTAAATTTTAGATAAAAACGTCACCAAATAATTATATATTACACCCAATGGAGAACAAAATGCGGAGCACCTCCAAAAGCACGTCCGAACTCTTTCGTTAATCGATTCTGATTCTGAATTGCAATGCGGAATCAGTAGATATTACGATACACAACGTGCTGTATATTCCGGACTTGACTATAAATTTGTTATCCGTGAGTCAAATAGCAACAAGAGGTCATGCTGTGCAGTTTAAAGACGATCAATGTACAATAACTACAAATGGTAAAATCACGGCCGTTGCCTATCTTCATGACAACATGTTCAAATTGAGTCAGACCAAAAGGAAAATGTGTATGGTGTCGACACATAAATGGCATGCGTGTATGGGACACCGTAACTTCGCCGATTTGACGAAAACAAAGAGTTTTATAACGGGAATGGAATTTAATGAGAATGTGGGTGATAGGTATGGTCCATGTCTTAAAGGATAAATATCACGAAAGCCTTTCAAAACATCTGAGACTCGCACTACTGATTTACTTCAGCTCGTACACTCTGCTGCTGCTGTCTATGTTACTGTTCTGTTTGTTCTCCAATTCCAATAATTTTCCAATAATTTGTGTCATGTGCCTGTTTTTGGCTCTCGGACAATTGCATACGTCCCCAAGGAGAAAAGGCAGAAGTGGGATCCTAAAGCTAAAGAGCTGATTTTTGTGGGATATTGTGAAGACACCAAAGGATGTCCATTATTAAATCCAGAATATCAGTTATACGCTGTGAAAGCAGATGTGTCAGGTGATCCTCTTACAGTTACTGAAGACATGAAAATCCCGGATGCAGTACATTGGAGACGTGCAATGGATGATGAGTATAAATCATTGATGGGTAATAACACCTGGACTTTGGTAAATATACCCAGTGAAACCAATAAAATGCAAATGGATTTTTAAAACCAAACGTGGAGAGTATGGCGAAGGTAAAAGATACAAAGCTCGGTTGGTAATCAAAGGTTGTTCTCAAAAACCCGGAATTGATTACCAGGAACACTTACCTCCTTACGATATTTAATTTTAATTGCAGCACAATATAATCTCGACATTGCACAAATGGATGTAGTCACCGCAATTTTGCAGGGTGATTTAGGTGAAGACATTTTCATGGAACCACCGGAGGGCGTTAGCAACAACATCAATAGTCAAGTCTGTAAACTCAACAAAGCCATATACGGTCTGAAGCAGGCTAGTCACCAATGGAACAGAAAGTTAGATCAAGCTTTGAAGGGAATGGATCTACGACAATCAAAGCTTGATCCATGTATTTATTTCAGTAAGTCTGGTTCCAAAATGTTTTTCATCGCGGTATATGTGGACGACTTGTTAATTTTTTCAAACAACACCGAACTAAAGACCAAAGTCAAAGCTGGACTTGAGAAAATATTTTCAATGAAAGATTTAGGAGAAGCTGCGAAGTGTGTTGGTCTACGAATAACGAGAAATCGTCAACAAAATGAGATACATATTGATCAATCGATATACACGCAAGATATTTTAAAACGTTTCAATATGCTTGATTGTAATCCGGTATCAACCCCTTTTGATGTCAATATAAAATTATTGAATCCGCAATCCAGCTCAGAAACATTTAGTAACATACCATACTAAGAGGCTACAGGCTGTCTACTTTATCTAGTCCAAGGAACTCGTCCAGATATTGTGTATGCTGTAAATTTCTTAAGCAAATTTAACAATAATTTTGACAATTCTCATTGGACAGATTCCTCAAGGGCACGATGGATGTTAAAATTACATATAGGATGCAGGAAAACTTTGAAATATACGGTTTCTGTGATGCGGATTATGCTGGCGATGTGACAGATAGACGTTCTTGCACGGGTTTTGTTTTTATACAAGTTGGTATAGCAAGCGACAAGCAACTGTTGCCCTTTCAACTACCGAGGCTGAATATATGGCATTGTCAACAGCACTCCAGGAATCAGAATGGTTACGTCAACTACAAATCGACTTGTGGAATATTCCTAAAAATAAAATTACTCTTTTTCTGCGACAACAAAAGTGCATTGAACCTTGCCAAAAATGATGCATATCATACTCGATTCAAGCACATAGACGTGCGTCATCATTTTCTACGTGACGAGGTGAATGAACAACACATCATTTTAAAATATAAGTAATCTGAAGATATGGCTGCCGATTTCCTTACGAAGCCATTAACAAAGGAAAAACATTTGAGATGTTCCAGAATGTTGGGTCTAACAAACTTCAAGCCAGCTTTTAGTGGAGGTGTTGGTATATGAAAATCTGGCTTGTCTTGTAACGTCTTGTAACGATCAAATACACTCCCGTGCTTTTACACTGTTCTTCTTCTAGTTCTTTTTACATTCCTTGTACTTCCTTTTTAAGATCATTTGAGATTTTCTAACTTAGAGATTATTATTCGAATATAAGAAAAGCGAATGCACGCACTAGTTCCGGCCACTTTGCTCGAGGAAATCAATTCAAAGAAACTTAGCAGTACATATTGTTCATTAACCAATTATATTTCAGAAAGAAAATGTTACATTCGGTAGAGAATAATTCATTATTCGTAAAGTATTTCATATATTTTGCATATGCCTAAATCCCATAAAAAAATATTGGATAATTGATTCTAACCTCACAGAAAAAAATATTCCCGAATTAATTTCAATTACTGATTTGCTTGAAAACAGAGATAAAATTCAATTATTTCATTATTTGACTCAATCATTTGAATACTTGGTTCAGCAATTTTACATTTTATAAAGCGAAGAAGATCAATTAAAATTTCACTGGAATCAAGTACTTGTGTACTTGAAATTACAACATTCTTTATATGTTATTTGACGTTTTTTTGTTCGATTTTTAAGGCGAATTTTTGTTGTTGTCAGGGAGAACAAGTGGAAGATGCGCATCACCAAAAATCCGTTACAAACGGTGTTTTGTTATTGCAATCGGCACTCGTCAACACAATGACAGCAACAACACATGTGCTACAAAATTATTGCGAAATCAAAACACATCTTTGAGAATTTACAAATAAATGTTCAAACGAAAAAAAGACATACCATAAGCAAAAACAAAAAATATTCAATATATATTCAAAAATATGAGACGTTGGTTTTTGTTATTTTGGGTGTTAATGTTAATCATTAAAAATTACCGATTTCGATTGAAAGCGAACACCGACTTTTGATTACCAGAATACTCAAGTTGAGTACGCTAGTAATCAAAACATTATATAATTTCGATTAAACGCTCACTCAACTTGATTACGCGCGTAATCAAAACATTATGTAATTTTGATTAAGCACTCACTCAACTTGATTACACGCGTGATTGAAATTTTCCATGAAAAATTGATTAAAGTCATGCTTAACTCAAGTACTAATTTAATCAACAATATTAAGAAATTTTGATTAAATCTGTGCTCAAATTAATATTTGCTTTAATTGAAAACTTTTCAATTACGATCTTACAATTCGAGTAATTGAATTTACAAAAATCGTCATTGGCGGAAATCCAAGTATAAAAATAATTGAATTGACAAATATCGTAATTGATTTGAGCATTCGCTTTTTTCTGTGCTTAAGCAACGTTCAGGTATACTGAAATTTCGAGGTTTTTGGAGTTTCAACCCACCAAACATATGTTTTGTAGTGGAAAAATCTTCGGTTTATTGAAATGAAATCCCGTAAACTGCGAAATCCTAGTATACCTGAACATAGCTTTATGGTTCATAATTCATGAAAAATATTTAATTAATTATAACTAAGTTGTATTTCGGAATTTAATAAAAAAAAACATTTAATGAAAAAAGTAAAAAAAAGATTATTTAACCTGCGTTTCAACTATCTTGAAGAATAACCGAATCAAGTTGTTGGTATAAAGTAGTATTAAACAACCAACGATACTGCAAAAACATATGATCGCAAATAGACATACGTTAGCGTGTCCCGTTAAACAGCGTTTTTGCGATGTCGTTGTAGTAATAACACTCGAACAACGCGTATTAACGCCCTTAACAATAATAGTTCAGCATAAAAATTTTTGGAGTTGATCTTCAGTTCCCTACCAGCGATTTAAATTTGCGGTTCTAGTACATTCTGCCAAAAAAAAGTTTCGACGATTTTTTCAAATGTGGCTCAAAAGTTTCGTATTTTAGTCCTTTTTAAGAAAAAAATTATTTAAAATTTTTGGTAGAGTAATTTTGGTCCACTGGAAGATGTGTTAGTTTTCATCAAGCAAATTTTCTTACAAATTAAATTAATTTTTGTTTTTATTTAATCTTACAATCTTACATTTAATATTACAATAAATGTTTTGGAAATACAGGTCATATATGAAAAGATTTTGAGTGTTTTAATGCAAAAATTTAAAGAAAATATTGTAAGGAAATTTACTTCACGAAAACTAAAACATCTTCCAGTGAACCAAAATTACTCTACCAAAAATTTTAAATAATTTTTTTCTTAAAAAGGACTAAAATACGAAACTTTTGAGCCACATTTGAAAAAAATCGTCGAAACTTTTTTTTTTGGCAGAATGTACTAGAACCGCAAATTTAAATCGCTGGTAGGGAACTGAAGATCAACTTAAAAATTTTTGATGCTGTACTTTTATTGTTCAGGGCGTTAATACGCGTCGTCTGAGTGCTATTACCGAAAAAAAATTCTATCGGGACACGCTAATATACGTGTATATACATTTCTCAAGAAAAGTCCATTGGCCTAAGAAGGCTAATGGCAAAAAGAAATTGAAATATGTACTTTGGTTTTGAAAAATCAGTGCAAACAAGAAATAGCGTTGGCATTCTCGATTCTCTGAAGGCGTACAAATCTATGTGAGTACATATGTAATTTAAATACTCGCGACCGAAAAGACTAAAAAATCAAATGAGGTGTCAGGGGACACCCGGTTGGAACGAAGTTCCTTTCGCTATATATTATGTACTAGTTAGTTCCAACCCGCCTAAGGCGCCCGTTGAAAATACGATAATTTAAATGGATCTTCTAGAACAGATACTTTTTGTAAAATTATAAATTTTTTTTAAGAAAAATGTTTTTTAAATCTTACAAATTTATTCAAGCTCAAGACCTGTTTAAATAATATAAAGCTTATTAGCTTTATATTACTTTCAAAAAAGTCGAGCATAAAAATGTTCCAATGATACCAAGGCTGTCTGTATAGCTATTTCATCAGCAGACGTTTTTGGTATGTTTTTGCTGAATTCTTCAAAAATATATATCCAGAAACACTCATCATATTAATGAGAATTCCTTTATATACACGTTTGAAGAATATCCAGCACTACCATTGGAACACTTTCATGCACATCTTTTTTTATCATGTCGAAAAACCATTGGTTTTAAACAGACATGATTTGTTTTTGTTATGTCATTACAAAAACAACAAAACAGAGGATTGCCATTAACACTATCATTGTCTCAAGCTCTTCGTCAACTTTCATCATTTCCCTTACGGGAATTTTATTCGGTCCGGAACTTCTCGGAATCGGACTGGACAGAAAATGTGTGTTTTATTATAAAATGTCATATTCTTACAATAAGATATTTCACTTAAGCTTCTATGGGACTTCAATTTGCTGAGAACCAGAACCGGCCCAAATACTCGGTTCTTCTCGAAACCGGACTCTACAGAACCGGTTATTAGTTCGATTTTCGCAAAATTATAAAACATGACATAAAGAGAGAATTTAAGTATTTTTTAATAAGATCAACTTAATTTTAAATTTTTGAAAATTATATGATTTTATTTAATTTTTCAAATTTTAAATAAAGGTTTTAAAATTAAAAAAAAAGAAACATAAAATTCTATTTATTTTCATTTAGAAAGAAATAAACATAAAACATATAAAAACTTATTCCATTTACAAAAAAATATTAGATTTTTTAATGTTCGTATTTAAGCAATGGTTTAACTAATAATATATTTTCGAGAGTATTATGGTCAAGTCTGTTGCCGGTTTCTGCCAAAATTAATTTCAGTGAAGAAAATGCGCGTTCAATTGTCACCTGAAAAAATAACCACAAAAGCATTCATAGTAAAAATGATATGTAGAAGAGAAAAAGTTAATAATTTGTTACCTGTGAACCGCAAAGCAAATATTGCTTAAATCATAAAGTTCACGATCGCTGTACTGCATTTCTTTCCAAAAATAGAGAACATTACAGTCTACACGTAAATATGGTAAATGAAGATTTTCTATTTATACCCTCACCCATAGGGATGGAGGTATATATCATTTAATACGTAAAAAATTGTAACACATAAAAGGAGCCATATTAGATCCTTAGTATCTTTGGACGAAATTCGTCCAAATTCGTTTGAGACATGTCCGTCTGTCGGTCTGGCTGGTCAACACGATAACTGCCGTAAATCTTTACAGATCACAATGAAATTTTGTCAGTGACTATTATTTGCCAATATTGAGTTTGGGATTGAAAATGGGCGTTGTGACCACGCCCCTTCTGATACCTCCCATACAAATCGACACATTTAGCACAAAATCATATTTCTTTCAATCCTTTCTTCTGGTAGATGTGATTCGCTTCAACTCTCACACCGGTTAATAATCTGTAAAAGCCTAGTTAACTGGAGGAAATGGGCGAGATTGTCACGTCCATTCTGGTACCTCCCATACAAAACAGGGTGTTCGTTCGGATTGTCAATCCGATAAATCGCGAGAAACACTTCCGACCTTAATGCAATTAGGTGAAAGGCTTCACGTTATCAAACGCCAATCACCGATTAAAACAATGGTGATTTTGCCACGCCCATTGTGGTACCTCCCATACAAAAGTTGTTTGGCCGTCTGGTTGTTAGGCACGAGAAGTCCCGCAAAACAGAACCAATCTTTATGAAAGTTTGTACTAGTCAATATTTAGTCGAATAAAACTCTCATATAGAAAATGAGCTGTTTTGCCACACCCACTCTGGTACCTCCCATATAAAAATTAGGCGGATGACCGGTTGATCGACACGATAACTCTCGTAAACTACAACCGATCTTAATAAAATTCGGTACTAGTCAATATTTTGCTAAATGCTACTGTGCAATTCATAACTGACCATTGTGTTACGCCCAGTTTCGTACCTTCCACACAAAAGTTGGGCGTATTGGAAGTTTTCCGACTCGATATGTCCAATATATCATAACCGATCTTAATAAAATGTGGTACTGATCAAAATTTTGGCAACAACTTGCTATGCCCATTTTTGTACCTATGTATATTTAAACATTCGGAGGAAAACTATCTAATTTGGGTATTCAATAATATTTAGCGCAATATCAATTTGTTATTGAATATGGTCATTTTTGAGTATGGGCGTTTTTTAACAGAACTTCCATGCAATGGATGACTTAGGGTGAGGGTATGATTAAGTCGGTTCACCCGACTGAAACTTATGTACTGGGTTTGAATTAACATCAATGTTTTCATTGGATGCTGGTGTAAAATTTGTTTTAAAAAATCGTTAACGTATTCGTTCGCCTTGTGTGCATATTGTATGCGTGGCAATGCTGTTGAAGGAAACTGCGTTGGATTTTTCTGGAATATGTTTGTTTATATCTTTAGCTCTTTCATGAAGCTTCTTCAGGTAGTTAGTGGCTTCAATGAACACTAAAAAAAATATATTTAATAAATCATGGGAAGAAAATTTTCTATTTGCTGAAAATTTAAACGGCGAACCGATATGCATGGTTTGTGATTACAACGCTAAGCGGAATCATAAATTTAATATTGAAAGGCATTATAATATATGCCAGAAAAAATGGGTAAATAATAATTCTGATAGATCAAAATTAGTAAATGATTTAAAATTTAAATTTCAACAGAAAAATATGCCATTATGTCAGCCCCAATATGATGCAAATTTCAAAGAAAAAATTTCTTTTGTCGTTGCGCTAGGCTTAGCAAAACGATGCAGACCTTTTGAGGATGGGACTTTTTTCAAAGATCTGTCAAAAGAAGTGCTCCAATGTTTTGGCGATAAAGCTAAGGAAATATCTAAAATTTATGACTCTGTTCCTTTGTGCCGGCAGACTGTTGTACGCCGAACCGAAAAAATTGGGTCCTATATTTACAATTTGACAAAACAAAGGTTGCTTAACTGTAAATATTTTTCGATTAGTTTGGATGAGAGCATAGACATAAATAATATGTGTCAACTAATAATATGTGCAAAATCTGTAAATGAGCATCTTCAAACATTCGAAGAAATTCTTTCTGTGGTAACCCTTCATGGTAATGTCAGAGGGGAGACGTTATATGGTGCAGTTAAAAGCAACGTCCTGAATTTATTTGACCAAAATAAATTAAGCGCCATTTGCACCGACGGAGCTAAGGTTATGGTTGGAAAAAATAAGGGTTTGGTGGGATTCCTTAACAGAAATGGCATAAACGTTCCTTCTTTCCATTGCATAATTCATCAACAATCGCTTTTTTCGAAAGAATTATGCAATGGAAATAGCAGTCAAAATTATAAATAGGATTAAAGGAGGTCATAATGCATAATGAATTAGAAACTGATTATGGAGATTTGTTTTTATTTACGGAAGTGCGATGGTTAAGCAGAGGTAAATGCCTGGAAAGATTTTTTAATTTAAGAAATGAGGTTCTCGAATTTCTTCAACATAATTCCACTCCAACTGATGGCGAGTTTATTTCGGCTCTGAATAGTAACGATTTTAATATTGATTTAGCTTTTTTATGTGACGTAACTAGACTGCTCAATGAGCTAAACTTACATCTACAAGGGAAAAATAAAAATATATGTCAACTAGTTTCAATAGTAGATCATTTTGGAAGAAAATTAAAAATACTTATTGCCAACTTAAAAGAGAAAAACTTTTCCCATTTAGAAAAAACTACTGAAGTTTTTGCAGAAAATCCAAATACAGCCAAAATTAATAGCTATGTTGCAATTACACAGTGCAACACGAAAAAAAATAACCATATACGGACACCACTACGTGATAAAAGACTAAAAAAAAAGACCCGTGTTTCCCAATTTTTCCCAAAGTCATGCACTTTTTTTTTTATGGGCCGCCAAAGATTTGGGGCCTCGGTATCATTTTCGTAAAAATGTGATCATTTTCTCAGGCTCATATCTTGCAAACCGTTCAGAATTTCGATTTACTCTCTGAGGCAAAGTTGTAGCTCTTGTCATAAAGAACAAAAATTGCGAACATATAAATTCGATTTTTTTTTACCTTTTTTCCCGTGTTCAGGTCCATAGGTAGCAAACCGTTCAAAATTCAAGGAAACAATCAACTACAAAAATTTACCTAAGATCTCAATAAACAAATTTCTAGAACATATAAACTTCCTGGGAATTATTCTTAACACCGTTTTTTAATTTTATTTGTTTTTTATTTACTTCAACATTGAGATACTATGCTACCTATTACAAAAATATTAAAACAAAGTATTCGTATTATGTTTATAATGTTGATGGCCCTGGACTTGCAAATCGCGCTCTCTTAAGTTGTGGATCCAAATCGTCGTCCGAATCTGACTCTGATTCAGCAATTATGGTGTCCACAGGCACGTTGCTTCCAGACTGCCCTCCATCATCAGCTCTTTCTTCTTCAAATACTTCATTAACATCATACAGGGTGATCTTGTGACTCCACCAACATACCTCTGCAAGCAATGCGTCGACGTTTTTTCCTTTGTACCGTTTTTCCATGGGCATTGTGGTTTGGTGAAACCGTTCTCCTTGCTCATCGGATTCGGTAGGGAGTTGTTTGATAAAATCGTCAAAATGAAAATGAAGAAAATGCAGCTTTAATGTCATCGATGCGCCGATTATCTCGATGTGAGCGTCGCACAGGGGGATTTTGGCTGCAAAAATAACCTTTTTCGAGTGTAAAATATCAAAAATGTAATGATGCAGTTTTGTAGAGAATTGTTTAATTAAGAGAAATCCATCATACAATTTTTTTAAAAAAAAAATTTTTTGTACAAAATAACGCGGTAAAGTCACCTAAACGAAATTCTGCAGTAACTGCCTTAGATTTTCATTCCATTTCAATGGGCTGGAAACATAATTTCTTTTTGTCGTATCTATATTATGTAAGTATATTTAAAAAATATAGTATTTCAGCATTAATTTAAAAAAAAAGTAATTGCATTACCATAATATTTTAACAAATATTTAGGTTCTTTTTGATGGCACTCAAAAAGTCAGTGTTTTTAGTTTTTCTTGGACAAAAAAAAGGTGAACGTTATCGATCTTTGTGTTGTGGTTGGAAAAAAATGAAAGGTGGGACTGTCTTCTTTAAATTTACCCAAAAAAATCCACCAACTTTTCTCAATATTTTACAAACGTATAAATTTTATAAAAAAAAGCAATAGTATTACATCGCACTTTTGTAATAAAATGTAATAAAAAAAAGTCTGCCTACTTTTAGGCGTGCACTTTTTTAATGTATTTGCAGTTATGAATTATAACAACAATTTGTTCATAACTGATTGACAGCAATTCCAAAGAAAAGCATAACAAAATAACAAACAAAAACATATGATTTGGTAAATAAAATTTGGTAGACCAAAAGTGTTATAAAATTGTGAAAGATAAATATTGAAATGAGTTCATTTTCTGTGTCATATTGTGAATTGTGTATGGAACTTATTAATTGTCGTAATAATGTTAATTTATTAACCGATTTTATAAAAGCAAAAAACTCGGTGCTTACGATTAATGAAATCCAAATAGTGACAAAAGACATTCGTAAGCGATTTCTTAGTAATTTTTGTAAACGCTGGGCGGAATCGCACAAAATAAAATCGTATTTCTTGGAGAAAAATGATGCCTGGCTAAAAAGTAAGTTGCGAAACAAAAATAATTTATTGTGAACTTTGTAAACCATAACAAATTTTTTTAAGATATATTTGAAGTATCACTTGCTGATGATCAACCTTCTTGTTCAAGGAACAAGGGAAGGCCAGTTAAGGAATTCGATGATTGCAAATATCGTAGTAAAAGGTACAAAGCTGCCGATTTAACATCCCAGTACACCCAACAACAATTAACAATGGCAAGTGGAGTAACCGACTCAAAAACTAAATCATTTTCATATATTCCTTCGTCTACTGCGCTGGCGTTATTGCTGGATGCAGAGTTAACAAAACATCAATACGAAACAATAAAAAATGTTTTGAAAGGAGAGGGATATGATATTTTACCACCTTATATAAAGGTATCTGAGGAGAAGAAAAAATGTTATCCCAATGAAATCCGAGTATCAGAAAAGGAAGCGTCTGTAAGCTTGCAAAGTTTGATGGATCACACCACAAAGCGTCTCTTTGAAAGTTTTTCGCACGAAAAGGTTAATGATATGACAAATTCAAATTACACTCTCACGTCGAAGTGGGGTTGCGATGGCTCTTCGGGTCATGCAGAGTACAATCAGAGTTTGTCACCTGATGTAAGCGATAGAAGTCTGCTATTAGCATCGATGGTACCTTTAAGTTTAAAAACAAACACTGAAGAAGAACAATGGCGCAATAAAAGTCCATCATCAACAAGGTATTGTCGACCACTTTTCTTCGAATTTACTAAGGAGACTAAAGAGAAAGTGTTAACCGTTGTTGAGAACATTAATTCCGATATTGCTGCTTTGGGGAAAACGAATGTTGAAGTATTCGGCAAACAGTTCAATGTAACGCACAATTTAGTGTTTACGATGCTAGATGGAAAAACGGCTCAGACAGTTACACGTACACCTTCATCAGCCGTATGTTATATTTGTAAAGCAAAGCCCTCTGAAATGAACGATTTGGACAAAATTTCAGTGAAGAGTATTGACAATGAGGCTTGTAAATTGGGCATTTCGTCATTACACGCCCGAATAAAATTTATGGAATGTATACTCCATATAGCTTATAACTTGCCTTTTCAAAAGTGGTCTGCGATCGAAGCAAGAAATAAGATTTTAAAACAAGAGAACAAGGATCGAATTCAGACGGCATTTAAAGAAAGAATGAGTTTGCGAGTGGATGCTATACAACAAGGATCTGGCTCTTCGAACAATGGCAATACCTCAAGGCGTTTCTTCTCCAATCCTGCACTTGTTGCTGATATAACAGGTGTTAATGAAGTACTTATAGATCGCTTTCGAATCATTCTGCAGATAATAACATGTGGACAGAAAGTTGATAGTGTGAAGTTTCAAAAATTTGCATGGGATACAGCTGAGATATTTGTTCAAAAATATAAGTGGTACTTTATGCCTCTTACTGTGCATAAAGTACTTATACATGGAAAGGACATAATTGATGCAGCAGTACTCCCTATTGGTATGCTATCCGAGGAAGCAGAAGAAGCACGCAATAAAGATTACAGAAACTATAGATTAATGTTTTCTAGAAAGTGCAATAGAACTGCAACAAATACTGATGTTTTCCATCGTCTGCTTGCATCATCTGATCCATATATAAGTAGTATAAGACGTCAACCCAATAAAAATCTGTTAGAACTAGATGATGTAGTTAAAGAAATGATAGTTGAAGAATAAAGTTTTGCTTTGGTTGTGTTTGTTGTTGTTGTTTGTGTTTAGCCGACTGAATCTTGTTTACTTATTTACATTATGTTTTGGTTGTGTTTCATATATCATATCCCTAAAAGTATGCACTGAGAAATGCTGAAAAATTAATAAATTTCGATAATTTTATAGTACAAACTTGACTTTTATTTGGAATGATTTGGTAATTAAAAAAAAACGGTAAGCCATGGCCCCCTAATTTTTTTGCAGATGTTCAGCTAACATATTAGGCTGTAGTTATTTATATAGATGTAAGTGCTGCTTGGCATCGATCACAAACTACAAAGGCTTAAATCTGTTTTTTCGAAAATCGTGAAAAATTAAAATTGTTATATGGGCGTTGGGCGTGGCTCTTAAAATTTTAATATAATTGAGGACTCAAATGCAAACACTGGTAGTAATATTTATTAACATAGATATGAAAATAAGGAAAATACAACGATTTTTAGTTTTACGTTATATGGGAGGTAGGCGTGGTTGTGGGCGGATTTTAACAAAAAAAAATTTTTCATCTAATTTGGCAATATGAGAGATGTGTGCCAAATTTCAAAGCCCTACCCCGATTCCTTCGATTTTTTGCAGCAGCTTGTATGAAGAAATCCCACTGTGCGTCGTGTCGCTTTTATATTGTGTGCTGCGTCCCTTGTTGCGTGTGCTGAGCTTACTGCATTGCCTGTGCTGCTGCTGTCGGTGCATGATCGCGTGATACCTAAGCGCTACCTAAACGGTGTTAACCCTTGGACAAACACATGGTTCTGGCCAGGCATATTTCATTTTTTGCTACCTATGGACCTGAACAGGAGAAAAAGGTAAGAAAATGAAATTAAAAAATTTTCGGCAAATTTTTCACTTTTGCGTGCTACCTAAACAGTGTTAAGAATCATCTCTAGGAAGTTTATATGTTCTAGAAATTTGTTTATTGAGATCTTAGGTAAATTTTTGTAGTTGATTGTTTCCTTGAATTTTGACAAGAGCTACAACTTTGCCTCAGAGAGTAAATCGAAATTCTGAACGGTTTGCAAGATATGAGCCTGAGAAAATGATCACATTTTACGAAAATGATACCGAGGCCCCAAATCTTTGGCGGCCCATAAAAAAAAAAGTGCATGACTTTGGGAAAAATTGGGAGACACGGGTCTTTTTTTTTTTAGTCTTTTATCACGTAATGGTGTCCGTATATGGTTATTTTGCCATGACTTAAAAAATTACACACAGTGTTATTGAAAGATTGTATGAAAATTATGAAAAAAGATTCGAAGACTTTAATTGTATTAAAAATATGTTAGATTTCCATAACTTTCCGCTTATATGTAATATAAGTGAACAAAATATAGAATTACAAGAAGAATTAAAACGTATGAGGGAAGATTTTACAATTCCACTGGCAGAAGGAGAGACATTTTGGAAGCAAATTTGTAATGAAAAGTACCCCAAAATAAAAAATGAGATATTTAAATTGTATTCAATGCTTGGTTCCACCTATAATTGTGAGTCATCATTTTCTTCCCTAAAATTAATTTTAAATAAAAACCGAAACAAATTATCAGATAATCATATTTCAGATCTCTTACGCATTAAACTTTATGATGGAGAAATAAACTTAGATGACGTTATGAATTTTCAAGAGAATTAAATAAAAGCTTCCTAAATAAACATTTTCTCGGTGTACTTTTCAACACAATACAATTGTAAGAGCTTTCAAAATATCAAAGTATGTGTATTTGGCCGTCGCTGAGATACAGGCATGCAATTAAGCTCTCGTGTTTAATAATTTTGTTGTCCTATTTTCCATGCAATTTTGTCCGTATATTGAATATCGCAGTTTTCAAGGATTTTCTCAGTGCATATTTTACACTTAAGCTATTCAGTATAGAAGTTTCCATAGTGTAAGTGTTCTTCTTGAAATTTCACAATGGTGTGCTGAAGAAGCTCAAAAGCAATGCAATAAGCTTCGACAACATCCCAATGATGTAAAACATCTTTAGAATTTTTTAATGATCTTATCATATTGTAAGTTGATCCCCATCTTGTTGCACAGTCAAATATTGGCGCCGTTAAGCCTTTCAATTGAAAAATTTCTCGGTAGCCATTTGATAGCTTTTTTTATATACTTAAGCAGCGACAGTAAGTAACGGCTACGCTTGCAACTTGTTGCTTCGCTTTTTGTTGCTGCACACTTAGACCATGCCATACAAGCATTGCTATTGTTTGAAGGCGAAGATTAAAAAATATAAATATAGAAAATGTTCAATAGACGACTTGCAAAAGAATGTTCTGTTCAAATAATTGGAAAATTTATCTGTAAAAAGTTAAATCTATTCGAGTGTTGTCAATACAAAAGTGAAGATACTCGTAGATGAGAGTTTTTCTAATAATTATTAAATTTAAGTAATCTTAAAACCTATTTTAAAATTTAACTTCATTCGTTTATTCTGTGAAAATTAATGTTTTTGATTACATTGTTTAAAAAAATTTTAAATTATAAGAACCGAAACCGGTGTTTATCTTCAAAAAGCCGGTTGCACCGGGTTTTCAAAAACTTCACTTTTAGAAACAACCGAAAAATGTGACATTATGTGACGTAAGTTTTGAGAAGAATTATAGCCTTATCCGCGTTCTCGAAAGAAACCCTAAGCGAACGAAAGCCAGTCACTCACTTTCGTTCTTATCCCTGGCATTAAATGTTATTGTGTGTTCACAAAATCGGAACCCACAAACTATTTTAACTGTCATCTATGCGAACGAAAATGTTAAAACCAGTCACTTGTCTTTTGGTTCTCGCATAGCTGGAAATCAAATAAAAGGTTGAAACAAAAACTATTTAATTATAATTCAATGGAAGAATCACAATGGACAGAAAACAATATCACTACCATAACAGTTTAATATATATTTCTATTAAATCAATAAAATCGCCAACTTTGCAGCACCTGCAGATACTGGTTGCTCGTAATCTTCTCTCTCGCTCCGAAATTAAACGACGAACGTCAACTTCATGTTATTGCTTTGAACAACATCCACGCAAACACACGTAGAACCATGCGAACGACAAGTCGAAAGATAGTGAATCACATTTCGAAGCGAAAGTGAGTGACTGGCTTCGTTCGCTTAGATTTTATTGGAGAGGGAGTAAGTGGGGTCCGACTTTGTACTGAATTGTATGTTTTCGTTCGATTGTTAGTGGGTACCATATCAGCTGTTTGTCGCATAGACAGAAAGCGAACGTTAACGATCGACATCGTGGATATGGCTGTTAGTGTCACTTATGTATGTGTCGTGTCAGTTTTCATATATAAAAAAGTTTGGGAGTGCCTAAAATAAACCATTTAGCTTAGACCGCTTGACCCAAATATAAAGTTTTATATATATAGAAATATATATAGATCCGCTTAACTATGTCAATGTCGCGATATAGCTCATACAGCTCATGGTTCATGTGTCGCAGGCACTCGTCGTTGTGCACTATAGGGCAATACATACATTTTTCGGAGTATTTTTCCCTCGACGACTCCTACAGATGTTTCGTCTGCTTGCGATAAGACCAAGGATTCTGCGCCATAAAGCAAGACAGGTTATATGAGAGTCTGGTATAGTTGGACTTTTGTTACTAAAGTGCTTGCTTAGCCCAAAATAACATCTATTCGCAAGCACAATTCTCCGCTTGAGCTCAAGGCTGACGTTGTTGTTTTTGTTTACGGCAGATCCGAGGTATATAAATTCGTGCACCACTTCGAAATTATAACGGTTATCAACGTCACGCTTTGGTCTAATCACGTGGAGGTCCTGCTCGTTGAAACCATTAATTTTGTCTTGTCCTCATTTACTGTCAGACCCACTTTTACTGTCAATTTCGAAGTCACCGCAGTAACTTCTCTAAATGTGCGCCCAATGATATCTATATTATCAGCATACGCGAGCAGCATGTGACTATGCTGCACATGGTCTTATTCATGTTGACTGCAGCTTTTCTCATAACAATCTCTATTAAGATGTTAAAGAGATCGCACGATAGGGTGTCGCTTTGTCTGAGGCCTCGCTTAGTTTCAAAAGGTTCGGTAAGATCCTTACCGACTTTCACTGCGGATTTGGTGTTCGTCAAGGTCATCCTGCAAAGGCGTATGAGTTTTGCAGGAATACCAAGCTCAGACATTGCTTCATAGAGTTTCTCCCGTATCGGACTATCGAAGGCTGATTTATAATCGATAAATAGATGATAGGTGTCGATTTGTTTTTCGTGTGTCTTCTCCAGGATTTGGCGTAGCGTGAAAATCTGGTCAGTTGTCGATTTTCCAGGCCTAAAGCCACACTGGTATGGTCCAATCAGGTCAGCGATAATTGGTTTTAGTCTTTCGCACATTATACTTGATAGAACCTTATATACTACGGATAAAAGCCTTATTCCACGGTAATTGGCACAGAGACTCGGGTCACCTTTTTAAATATATGACATACTGCACTGAGACTCCAATCGCCGGGCATGCATTCATCTAACCATATTTCGTTAACGTGTTGATGCATGCAGCTTATCCCCGCCAGCCTTAAACAGCTCCACCGGTAAACCATCTGCTCTTGCGACTTTGTTGTTTTTAAGCCGGGCAATAGGTGTTCTGACCTCGTCTTGGTTAGGAGGGGGGCAATCGACACCGTCGTTCAAATTGTGATGGATTGTCCCATCGTCATTGGATATCTCAGGTACCAATAGCGCAGAGAAATGATCTATCCATATTCCCAACATAATCTGCACATCTGCGATGAGGTTTCCGTCCTTATCTTTACAGAAGGGTGGCCCTGAAGCATGTCCTTTACTTCCGTTTTTGACTTTTCGATAGAATTTTCGGGATTCGTTCTTCCTTCTGTATGACTCAATTTTCTCACTCTCGGGCTTTCTCCACTGCCGTTTCTTACGCATAAAGAGACAGTTTACCTTCTTCCTTTTCTCCCTATACCGCTCAGTCGTAGCTCGCGTTGCAATAGGCTGACGCATTGCCATGCGTGCAGCGGTCTTTTCATAATTTGCAATGCGACACTCATCGTACCATGGTTTCCGGATCTTCATCGGGAGGGGGTGGGTTCTGTGCCAAAAGTTGTGAGAGCTTCTTTGAGTAGGGTTTGGCTACCTCTGGTAATTGCAGCTTAACGATGTTTAGCTTTCTCTGCGTCTGGTTTCGTACGATTTTCTCTCTACTTAATCTTGTGCTAACCTTTGCTGCTACCAGGTAGTTATAAGAATCGATGTTAGCTCCTCTGATCACTCGCACGTCCATTACACTGGATGAGTGCCGTGACCAATTTGGTTCTTCGTTCTTTGATCAGGGGATACCCACGTAGCCTTGTGGATGTCTTTATGATGGAATCTTGTACCACTAATGGCCATGTTTTTTGCCGCGGCAAAAAAATCTCATACCGTTGTCGGAACTGTCAGCATGTACACTGAAATTGCCAATAGTTGGATGAAACACATTCTCCATGCCTACTTTAGCATTAAAATATCCTAGTATAATCTTAATGTCATGGCCAGGGCAGCGGTAATACGTTTCCTCTAGGAGCTCATAGATATGCACACAAATTAGGGAAACATAAAAATATTTCGCTCACAGGATTGAACCTAGAGACTAGATGTCGCAGTCTTTGACCAACTATAAATTCGCAACCAAATTCATGTTTTTTCTCATTTCAACTGTAGTATATGTCGCAGTTTCTTTCGCATTTCCTGGACAGCCGTAATGTCAGCCTAATAACTTTCGAGGACATCTGCCAATTGGATGCTTGCACCGGATCTATATCGAGTTCTCACATTAGAGGTGCATATCCATAAATACGCTCTTGCCTGTTTGCGTATCAGTTCAGTATTAACGGTTTTATTAGAACGCCAGTCTCTGAACGCGTCCTCTTTGAATCTGACAGCATTCTTGCATGTCTGGTTACACCAATTTTTTCCCGATGGTTTAACCGAAATAATTTTCGTCGGGATAAATGAATTCATACCAATCAAAATTAACTTCTCGATCATTTCAGCAGCAGCATCTATGTCATTGTCCAGAAAACAAAGCTTCCAGTTAAAATGCTGATAAAAGTGGTTGAGCTCAGGCCAACGTGCCTCTTCGTAGATATAAATTGTTCACTTCGGGACTGTGCTTTGAGGTGAGACGAAGAGCTGAATACGAAAAGGACGCTGAAATGATACAGTGATCCGAATTACCAAGAGGTGCAAGCGTGTTAACTTCGTACTTTCCAGGGTGCGAAGTTAAGAAGAGGTCAAGTAAATTTTGGTTGTGTCCTTGAACACACGGAATGTGTGTCGGTTCATTCACTAATTGCGTTAAGCCATTAAGGGCCGCAAAGAGCTCAGCGTATTGGACCTCCGTAGTTGTATGGCTCGAATGGGTTAACCAAGAGGAATTATGGACATTGAAGTCATCAGCAACAACGATTTCACTGACTGGATAATTCCCCAATATCTCAGAAATGGAATCGGAAAGGGTATCAAAGCCATTAAAGGATGCCGCCCTTCCCGCATTAGGACTTCTATAAAGAAATCCGAAATGTAAGACATGTGTTCCAATCTTGAATTTTACCCAAAGAGAGTTAAATTTACCCAAAGAGAGTTCAATTCTGAATCGAAATGCCGCTGACCACAAGGCCTCTGTGGGAAACAAAAAGGGATAGAGTGTGGTACCCGGGACCGTGAAAAATAGAGCAAGAACATCAGGCCGATGAATATTAATGTGGGAGTACACATTAATATTCATATTAATGTAGGAGTACACATTAATGTTCACACAGTTTACACATTTCTGCATTTAATATATTTTTGTCATTCTATTATTATACAGAATTGTACAACTCTTTTATTCATAATTTTTAGCATGAAATTTCAAAACCTATTTATGTTGCTCATTGAAATTTAATTAGGCAGAGAAAACCAAATATCAAAATCGTATGGGTCGTTTGCAGTTAATTTAAATAGAATTTAAATGGACAAGGCTGACCATTTAAGTCGAGTTTAATTTTTTGCTGAAAAATTATATTCTGTAGCAATGCACAATAGTATCAAATACATGCATACATTTTTACTACCACACTTACATTTATCGCGCTTGCCTCGACACTGTCTCTGATTTTTCGACGACAGTAACTTCGGTAAGAGATTTGACGTAAGCGGCCAGATCATGGCTGAAGTAGTAGAGGTTGATGCATTAGAACAGCTCATTTTGCTTTCTTATGGTCCCAACTGTGAAATTCAGTGTATTTTGTTGTTGCACTTTTTTGTTTTCTTTGTGTTTGTTCATAGGTATTTGTATTGAATTTGACAGAGTCATGAAACAAAAACAAAATGCCTGTTGGTGGTGCCCACAATTCCAGCAAATCCTACTGCGTCAAGCTCTACTAATTCACGACTAATTCAGTGACGTTTCGTGGTAATTTGAGAAAAAAGCAAAACATCGCAAATGACCGCAAAAATTGGGAAAATGTATTTTTATTTATACATTATGGTAAGTTTTATTGAAAATTCAAACATATAAACATGTACGTCAGTGTGGGTCAATTTGTATGGGACCAAAAAACGTGACAAAGAGTATAGCAGAAACGTAATCTACGTATCCAAGAAACCATGGTTCTAAAATCAAAATCGAGCCAGCGATATTTCACCTGAAAATTTGCATATTATCGTAAAAAATCGACCCAAAAGCCATACTTTTGAAACTTGATACCCTTCGATTTCGATGAAATTTCACACATGACGTTTGTTTTACGATAATATACAAATTTTCAAGTGAAAAATCGCGGGCTCGAATTTAATTTTAGAACCATTATTTCTTGGGAACATTTTCTTAGAATTTGCCGTAGAAGACGTTTCTACTAAACCCTTCGTCGGCAAAAAAAATTGACCCGCCCTAATATATACATATATACATTTCTAATTTTGCGGGGTACATTGGGTACATTAGTTTCATTGAAATTGGGAGAAGTAAGGCAAAACGCAATGGCTAAAGAACGCAGAAACAAAACAAAATCAACTGTTAAAACTCTACTGTCTTTAAAACTGGCTGAACGCCTACGGCACTCAAACAATTATTCTCTTTGTGACAGCTAATACATATTCTTAACTGTCTTTTATCGAACTATCCGTGTAAAAGCACCGCAAATACTATTTAAAGATAAATAGAGCATAATTGCGAAGTGAAAAATTGGGTCTAAATATGGCAAAATGATAGTTATAAAATTTTTGATTTTAATTGAATCATATTTATTTACACAACGAAGCAATAACTGCAGCGACAAAGCTAAATCACACAACCTTGGTTACTATTGATTGTTAGAAATTACCAACAACAAATGCCGATAAACAAGAAAAATGTTATTCGGAAAACATAGTAAGTGCGTTTAGAACCATTTTGCACATTCACAACCGCGTATCTTTCTAAATTTAAAATCTTTACAGTGGCTCAACATTTTAATGGGACGCTGGGAAATATGAAAAATATTTGTAGGCATTTATAAATGGTATATTTGAAGAAGATATCGCTTGTATGAATACATATACATTAAAGGTCTGCAACGAATAACATTTTCCTGCATATGTGAAACTCGAAGTCGGATAGAGCAAATACACATACTCTCACTCAGAGCGCAAGCAGTGAAAGAGAAGTAATCGCTTGTTTGGCAAACACCAACGAGTAAGTAGCCGCAGCAATATGTGTACCAAAGAAAGAGAACATATATATATGTGAAGGGCAAAGACAAAGTACTACAAATATTATGTTCACTTCACATGGTACCACGAGTATTTACAAATTATGTATGTATGTATGTATATGTAGAGCAAAGCTGAAAGATCTACAGTGTAGTTGATAATGACGATGATGTTTTGCATGAATTTTATGTTATTTAAAATAATTTACCGCCAATGTCTCATTATTGCACATTGTATTCATAGTGCTAGGAAATAAACATACAAAAATATTTTATATTGTATATATATATATATATATATATATTATATTTTATATATCCAATTAAAATACTAAACTAAAAAATTTGTACATTGCATTATAATTTTCTTGATTTCGAGTAGTGTACAACTATTTTCTTTGCTCACTGTAGTATAACACTACAAGAAAATTATGTTGAATTTGTCAAACTGCACATTGTACATGTAGTTACTACGTGGGACTACGTTCAGTTTCCACGTCGCGGCATACTCAATGTGATCGCTCTCGGTATGTTTGTATAAGAGCAAAAAAAGGAACATATACAGTCTGGCAGTGATCACAGACGAGTAACAACAAGTAGTTATTTGACGATTTGTTGTTCTCTTAAAATGAGTACCATTTTTTTGCGACACTTCGGATAAGTGTTCATCGTTTGCCACTGCACGTGTACTACGCAAATACAAATGGATTTGTGCAGACCTTTAGTATACATAACACAAGGGAAAAAAATAATAATAAAAAACTTGAAAAATTCGCATATTTCAGGCCAAAGTAATAATGGCACATGTAACATGTACATTAGACCTGTTCAAAATATGTATGAGATTTTTCAAAATGATTTTTTCAACTTAGTTTATCCACTTTCTATATCCTTGGGTCAAAAAAATAAGAACTGCGTCAAAAAAAAAAAGTTTTACCAAAACTCAGCCCAACGCGCCTGAAGTCATTACAAAATTACAAATTATTTTTGAACGTAAGATTTTTTTTTAAAGTTTAAAAGCAAATATCTTTTGTTTTAATTAGTTAATCTATTTGTGAAAAAAAATTGGAAAAAATAAAGAGGGATATTTTTTTAAAGCATCCGAAACATGAAATTTCACAATTTTCATTATGAAGTTCAGTTTTTGTCGCCTCCTATTTTCGAAATATTACTCCATCGGGTTTTTGGAATTTTTTTTTTATTTCTCTGTGGACTATTGGATTTAAAGTAATTGGGATGGAAAATTTGCTTTAAGTAATTACGGTGGGGTAAAAAAAAATTCCTGAAACTCGATAAATGTATAACTTTTTAATTTTTTATTAGAGAAATAATTTTAAGTTAACCTAGGAAGATTTGATTTTTAAAAATTACATGCATATAGTAACCACGATAATAAAAGTTAAATGTATGTTTTCACACTTCGCTCCAGTTATTCGTTTTTTCTAATATAAGCGAAGCTACAAACAGAATCTGTTATTGCAACCGCAAAGTTTGAAGTGTGCAGTACTCAAAAAAAAAAATGAACAAAACACGGGCATCGGCAAGAAAAATTTATTTAGTATGTGATGAGGTAGTTCCTTTGGAGAGCAATTGCTTGCCAACCAAGCGAAATGTTTTATCGTACTACTTATACCTACATTTCAAAAAGAAAAAGCTAGCAAAGCAGAGTTTAGATGAAGCTGTTTCAGCGTGTGAAGTTGATTTTTAAAAAAATTCATGAAAATGTTACACAAACAATTAACTCCAAGATGAAACTCGCCACGATCGTTAAATCTTGTTGTAGTCTAAATAAGAGCAAAAACCGTCGAACTGTGTGCCAAGTTGGAAAGGAGAAGAAGTTCATGCGGAGTCTTGATGATATTTTTAATAAACTTACTGCTCATGACAACATTGAAACAGGAAGTTCATCAACGGCAAGCTCGGTAATTTCTGAAGATTCCGGCAAAATGGAAGACAAATGGAAGTGCTATGAAACAAAATCACAGAAAAAGAAAGTATGGTATCAACTACAACAGCTTGAGCTTTGGATCGAGCAAATGTTTGAGATACTAAAGCAACGCTGGTACTGAGATATATTCTCGTGGAATTGGGATATAATGCCAATGAAGTTGTGCTGAGCCGGTCAACGATTATAAGGACTAGAATGCGGTGCAGGATGGAGACTGCCGAGAACATAAAACCTACATTTTGTCTAAATTCTCCCGGCATAATTCATTGGGATGGTAAGCTATTACCAAATATTACAGGTCATGAACGAGTTGATACGCTACCAGTAATAGTCACATCGGGAGGTAAATCTCAGTTGATTGGAGTTCCTTGCATAGACTGGGGAAGTGGGGAAACCAGACTTCAGCTATATATAAATCAATTTGCGAGTGGAATTTGTCATCTAAAATCGGTGACTTGTGCTTCGACACAACTGCTTCAAACACAGGTGAGAAAAACTAAAACAAATATAAGGATCTCGTTTAAAAAAAAAAAAATTTAAATTTTAAATAAAATTAACTGCAGGTGTACCACAGGGCTCTGTTCTTTCTCCTTCTCTTTTTCTTATTTTCATTGACGATCTCCTTGGTCAGACTGTGAATCCAATCTACTCTTTTGCGGATGACAGTAATCACTGTCATTCTTATTCATTCGACCGTAGGCCAAGTCTTCAAGAGGTTGAAGTCAAACGCCGGACGATGAATGAAACACTCGGCCGGGATCTGGTGTCCATTGTTGAATGGGGTCGAATGAATAGAGTATATTTTAATGCGGGTAAGACCCAGTGTTGTTTGTTGTTGCATGTATTGCTGACCCAGGTGTGTCGTCATTGTCTATGGACGGTGTGGATATTGATGAATCAGACGCTCTTGATGTTCTGGGCATGAAAATACAATATGATGTCCGTTGGGCAAAACATGTATTTGAAGTGTGGAAAGATTTCCACGGTATGTGTTCCTCAGACATCCGTCAACTTATTCCAGACGTGAGGATATTTAACCGAAGCACGCGCCTTTCCAGGAACTCTCATCCGTTTTTTTATCGAGTGGTCGGTTGACCGCACTACACACAATAGAGAAAATTCGTTCTTCAGCCGTACAGTCCGTATGTGGAATATACTACCGGCCAGTGTATTTCCCACCAATTGTGACATACCTCTTTCCACCCTCCACTACCTCAATTTTCCTTCGCCAACACAATGCACTGCATTTATAGGGGGCATCCCCTGAGTGTTGGTTTGATAAAAAAAAAATAAACACAAATGATGACTTCCTTGGTGAAGGCACTGGGGTTCAACGACGAAAGTATTTTTGTTGAAGAGGGATACAGTGGTCAGTGTTGTTTATGGGAACGTATTCGTTTTCATCAAGCGACGATTAACGTTTTAAGCTGAAAAGCTTGTCTTATTGGCGAATGCCTAAAATTTCTTAGGTAGTAACGTTGTTACGCATCAAGTTAAATTAATTTACCGACGGCAAACAATATCTTGAAAGGCAGGCGCACAAACTAGCGTGTATTACGATGAAAGACATTTACACGGATCACGGCAGACACATCACACAGACTGATGTTCCATGCACTCATTACTGTTGTAAATATGAGTTGTTAGGAAAACAATCTGGCATCCCTAAAAACACAATGACAGTTGATGTACTAAGAACATGTAATAATAAGAACAGATTGTACTAAGAATAAAAATAAAAGAAATCACTTGCAGTGAAGCATCGAGCCCACGAGTTTTACTAATGACATATAAAACATGGCGCAGTCGAAATAAAAGAAATTAACACCAAGGAACAAAAAAATATAACATTGAAATGGATTTAAGTTCACTGCGTAAGCCCGATATTTTGAGGTTAGATGGAAATGTGGCCGAAAATTTAAAACTAGCAACTAGCAAAAAACCAGAAGAGAAATGTGCCATTTTGTTAAATTTAATTGGAGAGGATGCGTTCGAGTTGCTCGATCTGTTTGAAAGCATGTGAAGACTACTGCACACCCAAGAAAAATATAGTTTACGAACGGTTCATATTTTACAATCGAAGCCAAATGGAGGGAGAGCCGTTTGATCAGTTTTATGCTGAAATACAAAAGTTGGCAAAGAACTGTGAGTTTGCGGGTGGCAGGATTAGTGAACAGGAATTATTGAGAGATCGTGTGGTATTGGGAATAATTCACCCCGAGTTACAAGAGCAGTTGATACGAATGCAGGAGCCATCGCTAGAAAACATTTTATTGAAAGCGAGACTATTTGAGCGTACTTCAGAGCAGGCAAAGCAGATTCAAACGGGAATGGTAAGAACAGCTGATGCAATTAGGGTGAAAGAGAAAGTAAGGCCTTCGGAAGGGAGAAGGAATCAGCAGAGCTCAGCAAATGATCGTAGAAGGGCAAATGCGGAAAAACAATCATGTGGATACTGCGGATATGATCATCGGAAGGGAAGTTGCGCTGCTTTTGGGAAAGTCTGCGACAAATGTGGTAAACGTAATCATTTCGCAAATGTGTGTCGTAGCGGAGTAAACGTGCATGAGAAAACCAGGATCAGGTATTTTACATTGACTCAATAACAATAGTTGATAATGTAGTTGTAGAAAATATTAATGTACAAATGGAGGAAGATAATCCCTGGTTAGAAATGATAACAATAGAGAATAAAAATGTTAAATTCAAATTAGATACGGGTGCTGATGTGAATATTTTGCCTATGCGCGTATTTTCGATCATTAACAATGTAAATAAAAATGAATTGGAAAAAACATCAAATATTTTGGAGGCATATGGTGGATTTCATAACCAGGTACGGTTATTGTGTCAAACAGGCAGTAGGACATTGACGTTGGCTTTTCTAGTTGCTGAGGGTAATATTAAGCCTATTCTTGGTCGTCGAGCGTGTGTGACTTTCGGTTTTGTGAAGAGGATTGAGAGTATTGAGCAGGATGAGAAGGCAAAATTCTTGGAAAAGTTTCAAAACGTGTTTGGAGGCCTTGGAAGTATTAAAAAAGCTCAGAAACTGAAAGTATTAGAGAATTCGAAACCAATTGCCAGGCCACCGCGCTGAATACCATTGCAATTAATGGAAAAGTTAAAGACAAACTGCGAGAGTTGGAATGCAGCGGTATAATTCAAAGGGTTGATGAACCAGCGAGTTGGGTACACAATGTAGTTATAGTCGAAAAGCCCGACAATACATTCGTTCCGTTTACAGAAGATTCGAATAAAATTACTGCGGTATAAATTGGAAGTCAATTTTGTTCCAGGAAAATTTTTGCACGTGGCAGACACGTTATCTAGATCGCCCCTTAAGGAACAAACGGAATACCAGAGTTTGAATCAGATAGTGCATAGTATTTCAACAGCGGAACCTCGACTTGAGGTATTGAAAAATGAAACTGCGAAAGATGAAGAATTGCAAGAATTACACCAACAGTATTTGAAAGGATGGCCCTCGGATAAGTCAAAAATAAATAATTATATAAGGGACTAGCTGACCCGGCAGACTTCGTCCTGCCTGCAAAAGTTAGCGGATAGTAATACTATTTCCTTCCTTCTTTTTGTAAAAGATAAAGATATTTCAACGAAAGCGTTTCATTGGTTGTGTGACTTTATTTAAAAGTTATATAACTGAGTAACATCAGTCAAACACGCTTGCATTAATCACTAAAATTTCAGAATTACAATGCTGCCTTTCCGCATTTGGATATAAGAGAAAGGAGAAAGAATATACTCAGTGATAACGTAGCATTATACTGGAGAAAGAATTTTGAAAATCGGAGTAGTTTAGAAGATCCGTCAAGGGGGAGACTTTTCCCCTTTTGACCCCCCCCGGTAGGATTGCCTATAGCACGCAGTGATGACGTATCATTCTACTGGTTTTGAAATTCGGATGAGTAGTTTAGAAGATCCGTCAAGGGGGAGACTTTTCCCCTGTTTGCCTATAGTACTCAGTGATGACGTAGCATTCTACTGGTGAAAGAATTTTGAAAATCGGATGAGCAGTTTAGAAGATCCGTCAAGAGTGAGACTTTTCCCCTTTTTACCCCCCCCGGTAGGATTGCCTATAGCACGCAGTGATGACGTATCATTCTACTGGTTTTGAAATTCGGATGAGTAGTTTAGAAGATCCGTCAAGGGGGAGACTTTTCCCCTGTTTGCCTCTCCCGGTAGGATTGCCTATAGCACTCACTGATAACGTAGCATTATACTGGTGAAAGAATTTTGAAAATCGGATGAGTAGTACGATCCGACACAGTGACAAAAACTGACAGATTGTATCAAAAAGTGATAAACCTAAACCAAAAAAAAAAATGTTCCAAAATGTAAAAGAGTACAAAAAGTACTTGCTAACACCAAAAATTTACGGAGAAAGATACCAAGGAAGGCCAAATAGAACAACCTAGATGTTAAAAATAGGAACAAAATTGTACCAAAAAAGGTACCAAAAAGTACTTAAAAAGTACCAAAAAGTACAAAAAAAGGTACAGATAACTTCAAAGAGAGTATAAGAGAAATAGCAAAGAAGGCCGCAAAAAGTACTAAAAATGGTACCAAAAAAAGTACAACAAAAGTACCAAAAAAGTACCAAAAAAGTACATAAAAAGTACCATTTTCGGCTTCTCATCCATTAAAAAAATTTAGATCCCTATATTCGCCATTCCATTACCAGTCGTTTGGTTGTAACGATAGTACTATATTTTTCCCCTTCTTGCCATATTTGTATCAATAGAAGTACAAATCTTGAAAAAAAAACTTCTCCTATGTCTGCGTTATTAGAGGAATGCGTAACCGAAGTTTCATGATTCTGCCTTCAGCCGTTTGGTATTTACGATGGTACTATTTTTGTCCCCTTTAGTACTATTTTTATCCCTAAGAGTAGAAATTTCGTAAAACCACTTCCCACTCCGCTTCTGCGTCATAAGAAAAAATTACAAACCAAATTTCTTGATTCTGTCTCCAGCCGTTTGGTCAAGACGATGGTACCACTTTTTTCCCCCTTTTGCCCTATTTTTCTCCCTAAAAGTAAAAATTTGGCAATGTTACTTCTCCTCCCCATTTTGATGCGTTAAGAGGAATGTACAACCCAAGTTTGTAATTCTGTATCAAACCGTCTGGATTTTAGTGTAGTACTATTTTTTCCATTTTTTGCCCTTTTTTTCTCCCTAAAAGTACAATTTTTGAAAATTCACTTTTCCCCCTCATTTTTATTCTCTAAGAGGAATGCACATACCAAGTTTCGTGATTCTGTCTTTAGCCGTTTTGATTTTAGTGCAGTACCATTTTTTTCCCTTTTTGCCCTATTTTTCCCCCTTAAAGTACGAATTTCGAAAAATCCCTTCTTATCTCGCATATTCACCCCCAAAGGAATATACAGTCCAAATTTCATTATCCTACCTTTAGCCGTTTGGCCAGGGCGCTGATGAATCAGTCAGTCAGTCAGTCAGTCAGTCATTCAGTAACGCAACAATTTTATATATATAGATTATTGGAAATTTAGAGACAATATAGCATGTGAAAATGGTTTGTTATTTTTCTATAATAAATGTATTGTCCCAGAAACGCTAAGAAGAGAATTTATCAGAAGAATTCATGAAAACGGACATTTCAGAATTAATCGAACGCATCTAAGGGCGAAATCGCTGGATTTTTGGCCTGGTATGGAAAGTGATTTTGAAATGGCCTGGTATGAAAAGTGATTTTGATTTTCGTAAATGTTCATTATGTGAAAAATATCAAAATTAAAATTTTAAGGAACCAATGAAAAAATATGAAATTCCAAAAGCCCCATGGGAAAAAATAGGATGCGATTTTTGCGATTTCGGTGGAAAAAATTTGATTATTAAAGATTATTTTTCGAAGTGGCTTGAAATAATTGAAACGCCATATAACACCGCTGATGAAGTTATATGTCAATGGAGTAAATTATTCGCAACCTTAGGCTTTCCTAAAATAATAATTGCAGATAACCAACCCTTCAGTTCTTTAAAATGCGTTGAGTTTGCTAAAAATCACGACATTAAAATTGTAACCAGCAGCCCATATTATCCTAAATCGAATGGTATGAGCGAACGAGCTGTGCAAACAACTAAATCGATTCTAAGGAAATCAGCAGGGCAGGGACTCACTTCCTAATAGCACTTATGGAGTATCGCAACATTCCTCTTCCTGGCGTGAATATCTCACAAGCACAAATTTTATCCGGAAGGCAGATGCGAACCTCTTCACTAACCCCATTAATTGAAATGCAGATTAAGTACTCAAATATGATATATATAAAATTTTTCGAATCTCAGAAACAAATGAAAACATATTATGATAAAATAGCCAGGAATGGACAAGAATATTTACCAGGCGAAATCATAAAAAGTATTGGTATCCAGCTAAGATAATCGATGTTAACGCTCAACCCAGGTCATATATCGTTCGCGACCAATTTGGAAGAATAAAACGACACAAAAAATTCTGGCACAATCTTCATTCGATCACTTCACGAAAAGGAAAGACTGTTACCGTGCCAACTTCCAGTGAAAGTGAACCGATTTTCTGTATTGTCGTCTACTGTGCACATAAATCCATAAATCTCACAGTGAGAGAATGCATTACATCATAAAAAAAATAAATGTAAAAAAACATTGTAGCACGGGATGTGCAATTGGTTCAAAACTTTAATAAATTCAGAGATATTCAAACTATAGACTAAAACGTAGCGAATTTACAAATGGTTGTCTGCAAGCGCCACTGCATCTTAATTTGACACAATGCTGTCTTATAAGAAGTTCCATGAGAAATTTCAAACTCAATACTGGGGAGAATCACAAAACCTACACGAAAAAACTAACACAACAAATGTTTGACATGAAAATTGTTGCGAAAGATGAGACAACGCCCAAGGTTACCTCGTATTTTTCAGTTTGCATTTTAAAGTCGTTCACACAAGTCGTGTTTACTGAAGTGCTCTCTTCACTTGTCATTTCTATTGTTCAGAAGTTCCCATTCACACATCTGTCAACTATTCGATTTATTAACATACTAAATATTTACGATGGGCGACCCGCATGACCGTGGTCAAAACAATAAACCGCCCATATTCAATTCTAATTCCGGGACCGAAATATCTTCTAATGAAACGAGTGAATAATGACAAAACTCTCTCAGAGGTGTCACCTTTCCTAATTAAAAAAGTTATTGACGGTACTTGCGGAGGTGAAGTCGAAACCTGCAAGAAACTATTAAACGGAACAATTTTAATAAAAACTAAAAACTTTGTACAGGCTAGAAGCCTTATTCGGTTAACGTCTATTTCAGAATCTATCGAAGTTGAGTTAGTCGAACATCAGTCGCTGAATTACGTGAAAGGAGTTATTTATTCAAATGACCTTCGTGGTATACCAGAGGGCGAAATTGAAATCGAACTTAAAAGCAAAACGTGCATAAAGTAAATAAAATCCTAAAAAAAGTAAACAACGAGTTACAAGAAACGGGTCTAATAATTGTAACATTTGCCTCTACTTCTCTTCCCAATGAACTATACATCGGCTATGAGAAAGTCAAAATCAGGCCTTACATTCCTCTCCCCTTAAAATGCAGAAATTGTTTTCGTTACGGGCACTTATCCAAGTATTGCAAAAACAACAAATTATGTTTCAACTGCTCAATGGACTTCCATCTGGATGAAGAGAATAACGCAACCTGCTCTCACGATCAGGTTTGTATTAACTGTAAAGAGGAGAATATAGTGTGCAACCATTCTCCTAATGTAAAATCCTGTCCGATCTTTCTAAAAGAGAAAGAGATTCAAGCAATCATTACCCTAGAAAAGACAAATAGAAAAACAGCCATAAAAAAATATAACGATCGTCAACCGTCAGCCTCAACCACATACTCATCAGTACTAACTGGAACCAACAACAAAACTGAACAGCAGTCATCAATCTCTAATACAAGCCCTTTAAATATTACCAACTCTACCGAAACAAAATCTAACAGCAATATCTTACCGCCTCGAAAACCAATGTCTCGCGAAATAGTCAGCCACTCTGATGTTATGTCTGACGCCGAACCATCTGACATAGATAGCACATCGTCACAAAATAACAACACCGATCGGAACAATTCTCTTAAAATCCTACCATTAAACATTTCAAAGAGAACCTGAAGACAAATACGTAAAAGTACTATCCCTGATAGCAAACGTTCTAAAAAAGCTTAATACACTAACACAATGACTTTGAATATACTTCAATGGAACATAAATGGGTTCACCAATAACTACAATGAACTTCTGCTACTAATAAAACAGTACTCTCCGAAAATAATTTCTCTGCAAGAAACACATATTCACAATAAAGTAAACATTCCTATTCCAATTAACTACATCCCATTCGCTCTCAACACATCCAGCACTCGGTATGGGGGTGTTGCATTGCTCATTCACAAATCTTTGCAACATAAACAAGTCTCTGTTCCGAATGATTTTGATACCATATGCGTTGAAGTACACTCAAAAATGAAATTTAAAATTGTATCCTACATCGGCCCAAATGTCAACTTTACTCATGATAATCTTTGCAACGTTCTTAGTAGTATAAACCAACCTGTTATGATAACAGGAGATTTTAATAGCTGGCACCGATCATGGGGATCACGATCCAATAACAGAAGGGGTAGAATACTAGCCAACTACATAAACAACAATGAACTTGTACTATTAAATGACTCTTCCCCAACTATTTTTAATACTCACTCTACCTTTTCACATGTGGACCTGTCTTTCTGCTCCCCCTCAATATCTGTACACACCGAATGGAAAATAGAGAACACACTACATGGTAGCGATCACTTTCCTATCATAATCTCACTATTTCATCAACCAGAACAATCCCGTCCAATATTCACAACGACCTATAAGCGTAAATATTAATAGGGAAACTGCAAATATCTGTAAAATTATTCATCAAGCTGCCAATAGATCCATACCACAAACTCATCCAGTAATGCCCAGAAAAGTTCCCTGGTGGAACTCAAATCTAGAACGCCTCAAGAAAAATAAAAACAAATCCTGGAGAGTATTTAAACGGAATATTAGTACTCCCAATCTAATCAACTATAAAAGAGATAATGCTTTACTAAAACGTGCAATAAAAATAGCCAAAAAAGAATCTATTTTCAATTTTACGTCCACAATAAACCCATCATCTCGAGCAGAATGTATTTGGACAAACATAAGGTATTTTACAGGTTATAAATCAACACAAAACATACATTTGATCTCTTTACGAACAAACCCCGATGGCGTATTAACTGATAGAGCTGTAATAGCCTCTGAACTAGGAACATTTTGGTCAGAAAATTCATCCGACAGAAATTACCATACTGAATTTCAATCGCGTAAAACTGGCTTACTTCTAAACTTACAATCTATTGAACCGAGCTCGGAAGCACGTAAAGTTGAAACAGAATTTAATATAACTGAACTTAATGCAGTTTTAAACAAACTTAGAGGAAAACAACGTTTGCTCCAGCTATATAATAATATCTGGCACTCATATATCCCACAGCAATTTGAAATTAGTGTCACCATACCAATTCATAAAAAAGGTAACGACAAAACCTGCATTACTTCATACCGCCCCATTTCACTGAATCCTTGTCTATCCAAAGTATTAGATAACATTGTTGCAAACAGATTATGGTGGCACGTAACCACTTACAAATTATTAGACAGTAGACAATTCGGCTTTACAAAAGGAAAATCTACAATAGACAGCTTGTTATACATGGACCATCAAATTGCCGACTCACTATCTTTACGTAAGCATATTACTATAGTGTCGTTGGACTTCCAAAATGCCTTCGATAGAATCGGAGTGCACACTATAATAGACCAATTAATAGCCTGGAAAGTCGGACCAAAAATAATTAATTATATAATCAATTTTATGAATAACAGAAAATTTAAAGTAAGAGTTGGATCGGAATATTCTAACGCCCTCCCACTTTATAATGGCATCCCACAAGGATCCCCACTTTCAGTAATACTGTTCCTAATAGCCTATAACAAACTATGCGAAGTTATATCATTCCATCGGGATATTGATTTTACGTCCTATGCTGATGATTTTAACCTGATTATAAAATCTAACAAAACTAAAAATCCTGTTTTAAACCTTAACAGCCTTTTTAAGGACATTCTGGACTGGACAAATTATTCTGGCGCTGTTTTATCTGCAACATAATGTAAATACATCCATATATGCCGTAAAAATAGTTGCCGATGCGAAATAATAGCAAATGAAGTGCAACTCACCGAAGTCCCAAACCTTAGAATACTAGGCTTATATATCAACAAAAGATACAGATGGAACGAACATATTGATAACTTAGTATTGTCTCTACAACAACAAATAAATATCATCAAATGCCTCTCTCGCTCTAAGTTCAACTGTAACACCTCTATCTTAATTCAAATTACTAAAGCCCTTGTCCCATCTAAAGTTAATTACGGGCTACCAATCTACGGGTATGCTCCGAAAACGATGTTGGATAAAGTTAATAAACAAATCAACTCCGCAATCAGATCCGCACTGGGTGCCTTCCGCACTACTCGTATCAATAACATGTATACTGAGGCTAATATCCTACCCCTCGAAATACAAAGAGACCTACTTACTACTAAATTATATAAATCTTTCCACGGCACAACAATCCCTCTAAAAAAAATACTCACAAAAATTAAGAGATCAAAAAAACCTGCAAGAATTACATCCACAATCATTAAAATGAAACATACCTGTGATGAACTCAACATACCAATTTCTTCCCAACCTACTAGAGGGGAAAATCTCCCTCCCTGGCTCCTGGAATCTAACAGCATCGACATATCGTTATGCCAATTGCAAAAAGCGATCATAATCCTGTACAATTCCATACTATTTTTAAGGACATACGACAAAAACTGGAAAATTACCACTTTATATACACCGATGGCTCAAAAAGCTGTACCAACATCGGATACAGTGTTACAACAGAAAATTCCATCATCTATGCGGGAAACCTACCACAACACAGTTCTATTCTTACAGCAGAGTTAATAGCTATAACCAAAGCTATAGAATATATTGGAAATAAAATTGGTAAATTTTCCGTTTGCAGCGACTCTCTTTCCTCACTCAAATCTATCTTAAACATCTCCAACAATAATATATACACATCTAGAATTCGGAATACTATTATCAAAAGATATCCCGACATCAAACTAATATGGATACCGAGCCACTGCAATATTGCTGGAAACGAGTATGCTGACACTGTTGCTAAATACTCCATAAAACCACCTCTAATCACAACAGAAAATTTTAATCCCATAGATATATCTAAATATATAACCACCCACTATAAGAATAAAGACGCAACATACAATGGGACATCCTCATGGTATAAAAAAGTAAACAGCAATAATTCCGGATTCTTTTCAAGCATCAACACAAAGAGACTGGACTTAATTAAAATCATTCGACTTCGACTTGGACATACAATAAACACGCATGGCTGCATTTTGAAACTCCCTCTCACATACCCCTGTAACTGTAACCTGAATTATCCTACAGATCCATCACATCTTCTATCAGAATGCCCATTGTACGTTAACGAAAGGTTCCGCTGTTTCGGCAATAAGGATCCCCTAGAACTTCTAGCTGCTCCAACAGATGAAAATATTTCAACTATAATTAATTACTTAAAATCTGTAAATATTTATAACTCTATTTGACTTCAAAATAATACAATAATGTTCACTTCTTACGAATTAGTTACATACTTAAGAGCTGAAGGCCTTAGTTGCTATTGCTCCTCTCTTATAATTAGCTTATAATTTGAATTGTGAGTTAATTTTTAATAAATAAATAAAATAAATACCTCGTATTTATTATAAGCACAATGATAAAATATGACATATCGTCACCTACAATGCCCAAAAACGTAACCCTCATTTTCAAAATTTTACAGGAGAAGAAATAAACCTTATAAAATCCAAAGTATTTCAGTTTTAAACGCGTTCATTCCACAGTTTAACTTAGGAACTTGGAAGTCTACTATTTTGGACATATGTATATATTTTAGCGCGGAGTATTATATTCAATCAAAAAAACTGTTTTTATTTTTTGAGGGTTACGTATTTGGGCATTTCAGGTGACGATATACAAAAAATCTATTAGTTTTATGTGATTTTTGTTAAATTGATTTAAGTAAGTTTTTATTTCTAAAGTTGTACATGTGATTTTCTTTCACGTTTAGATTATAAACTTAAATCAATATATGTATATGTATAAAGACGTAGAAATAATAAAACGGTCTCCAAAAAGTACTGTAATTAAAAATTTTAAAGGAGGAAATATTAGGCGTGTTTTGGTTACACCGCTTGCTTAGATTATCACTTATTTCCTAAACAGACATACAGTTACCAGCCTGAATAAAGTCAGAAAATCAGTGTTGGATATCGTTATTGTGAGGTCAAAGATAAGGAGAAGAGTATAAATATTTACAAAAACTACTACACACCACGCGTTAGAGCATGGCGATAATATGCATTACCGGTTGAAACAGGCAGAAAGTTACCAGTATGAAGACATCTGAAAACAGTGTTGGATATCGTATCGGAGAAGAAAATACACATATTCAAGAATAACTACAATCCATGCATGTGAACAGCATGATTATATATATTATAATAAATTATCGCTAGTTTGGGAAGGTATAATTTCTATCTTTCTATCTTTTTTAGCCATTTGTATATTTGCACCAATTCTTTTTAAATCACCCACAGTATATTTTGTTCATTATTTTTGTGCATTGGGTAAATCTACAAATATGCAAGGTAAATTTCTCAATGGTTTGTCAACGTAAAATTGCCTACGCTTGTTGGTAATATTGTCCAATTAAATAGTTGGCCCTATATTGCCCAGTGCATTGGCTGTGATATTACACATGGCTTTTTTCTGTGTAGGGTTGTTATGCCAAAATTATTCTGTACGAAAACAATTGTTTTGGGACCGGAATTTTGACATTTTGATTATTTAAACAAACAAAGTATTATAACATGCGCTAAAAATAAAGGAATAGGCCTCGTTTACGATTTACTCTGCAAAACACAAACCATTTTTTTGGATGGAGTAGAACATGTTATTTTAAGCAAGAAAAGTAAAATAACACAGTGCAATACATAAAATGCAAAGTCCTTCTCGTGTGAAATTTCTCGAAGTACTTATCGAAACTAACAAAACCCTACTTGGGCTTTGCTAGTTTAGCTAATGTTCGGATTTTATGGCGTCATGTATATTTTGGCTAAAACTTAATATTTCCGAAAAACATGCAATTATTCTCACGGCTATATGTATGTCGGAAACCAAATGGAATTTTTGAATTTTAGTGTACTATAGAAGTTCGTACTACAGTTTTGCTCCGGCAGTAGAAATCCCATAGAGTAAATTTATAGTAGAGCCACCATTTGTCTCATCTGACGTTTCCTTTCGCACTCTTCGTGATGCGGTCGGTGTGATAGAGAGATGTTTGACGAAAAGTGATATACACCAGGTGGAATTACAATAACTTCTTGCTTTAATTTTTCATGCCATTTTGGTGAAAAACTGTGAAATTTAAATGTGTTTTAAACTTTTTTATTGACTGTTATTGTTAGCATACATTTGTGTTGTATTTAACACATTAATTTTAACACACAAAACGAAATGCCGTTGTTGTTATTTTGTTCGTTGTTTTGAACCATTGCCTCTATCTGGTATTAGTAAAGCAATTCTTTTCAACATCAAACGTATACATCACACGAGGACAAATGTCAGAAATTTGGTGAGTGAAAGATTTTCTCTACCCATATTTACTCTATGAGTAATCCATTCACACATTTTTACTACCACACTTACACTTCTCTCACTTAACTCGCCACTGCACACTGGGACAGATTTAAAAAATGACCGGACAAAATTCCAAAAATCGAAGCAGTGATCCAGATAAAATAAGGGACTTAAGCAGTTGCCAATTAACCACTGAGGTCGAGAATTAACTGTTTTGAAGGTTCCATGCACGTTGCTGATCAGCCAAAGGGCCCAAAGTTGAGTATTGTTTCAATACCTGCATGCAGGCTAATTTTGGGTTATTTTTTATTAGATGTGTGTTATATGAAGGTTATGTTTCTGGTTGTTTTAAACTTTTTTTATTTATTTTGTGTTATGAGAGCTACGAAATTGTATACTAAGTTAATTTAATTTCCTTAAGGTTTCTGGTTCAATTGCAATGAAAGTAATTGACTAAAAATATTAAATTTTTTAATCTTTTGTGGACCGACAAAAATTATGATCAACTGGGATCAGCGCGCGATTTTCACTTCTGAACACTTCAGACCCTAACCCAAGTCAGTGATTTTATTTCATTACCCTTTACTACCATTTGCTGAAGAAATTTTTTTTTTAAACTTTGGTCCAGTTTTTGATTTCATATTTAAATATTAAATACTTGTGTAAAAATTTATTTTTTTTCAGTGTAAAGTTAAATACATTACTCTGTTGGAATTTAGGTCTGGCAATACCATAAAATGTCGAACTAAAATTTCGAAATTTCAAACTAACAGCCAAAGTCACGATGTCGTTCGCTTTCATTCTATGCGACAAACAGCTGATTTGGGAGCCACTAACAAGCGAACGAAAACATATACAATTCAGTACAAAATCGGACCCCACTTACACCCTCTTCTACAAAATCCAAGCGAACGAAGCCAGTCACTCACTTTCGATTCAGAAAGCGAGTCACTATCTTTCGACTTGTCGTGCGCATGGTTTTACGTGTGTTGGTGTTGTTGTTTTTCAAAGCAATAACATAAAGTTGACGTTCGCCACTTAATTTCGGTGCGAGAGAGAAGAGTACGAGGAACCAGTATCATAGACCACTACATACATAGATACTTTTATTCTCTCATCTGACGTTTCATTTCACACTCTTCGTCGTAGGTTTGTGGAAATGAGACCAACTAAATTTAAAATTACCTTACACCAGGTGGAGTTACAAAATATGTTCACTTAACTTGTTCATGTCGTTTTGGAGTAGAACTGAAAAATTTAAATGTATTTTGCACTGTTTTGTTAGCTTTGAATTGTATTTAGCACAACTAGTTTGCCACAGAAACACGAAATTCGGTTGTTCCTTTGTTGAACGTTGTTTACTATTGCCTCTATCTGGTATTATTGAACCCATATTTTGTGCCATCCAATGTTTACTTTCCACCGTACCTATGACGTTTAATTTATTGAGCGAATAAAATTATCTATGTATGTATTGGTCTATGACCAGTATCTGCCGGTGCCGCAAAGTTGACGTTTTTCTGCTGAAATGGAAATATATTTTAATAACAAATTTATTATAATGACATTATTTTCCATCTATTGTGTTTCTTCCATTGAATTCTATATAAATTGTTTTTGTTTCAAGCTTTTATTTGATTTCCAGCTATGCGACAACCAAAAGACAAGTGACTGGTTTTGACATTTTCGTTAGCATAGATGACAGCGAAAATAGTTAGTGGCTTCCGATTTTGCAAACACACAACCACACAATAACATTTAAAGCCTGGGATAAGAACGAAAGTGAGTGACTGGCTTTCGTTCGCTTAGGTTTTCTTTCGAGATCGTGACTTTGGATGTAAAATTTTGAAAGTTTCGAGGACGACGATGATGAAAATGTCGAACGTAATGATATAGATTTTTTTAAACGAATTTTTTTTGTGGTCCCAAATAAATCTTGTATGGTTACGAAACAAACTTCTCAAACTTTTTATTTATTTTATAATTCCTAATAAACCTTGTTAAGAAACGAAATGTTATGTAAAAAGTAAAATTACACATGCTCTTCCCTTCGTTAGGTTAGTTATCGAAATCCTGATCGAAAAATGTTTGCCAAAAATGAAATCGGGCCATCCAAAAAGCTATGAAACGATACCCATAACGTTTTTTTTTTTAAATTTAACCCCCCCCAATATAACTCCACCCCCCCTCCAACCAATGGAAAGCCAGAAATGAGCTCAGCACCCTCAAAAACCTACCGACTAATGAGTTTGACACGACTAAAATCAAAAACAACGACATTATTAATTTTGTCCGGTCATTTTTTAAATCTGTTCCAGTGTGCACTGTCTCTGATTTTTCAACGAACAACTGATTTTGCTTTCTTATGATTCCATCTGTTAAATTCAGTGTATTTTGTTGTTGTACTTTTTTGTTTACTGTGTTTGTTCATATGGATCTGTGTTGAATTTGACGGTTAGAGTCATGAAACGAAAACTAAATGCCTGTTGGTTCCCACAATTACAACAAATCCTACTGCGTCAACCTCTACTAGTTCAGCCATCGACCATATCGGTGCCGTTTCGTAGTAATTTGAGAAAAAAGCAAAACATCGCAAACGAGGATGAGTTTTCGAAAGAATCGAAGTATAAAGCGTTACAACCTCTTAATCGTTTAGGAGGGGGTTCAGTAATGTTTTGGGGATGTGTTTATTCAGCTCAGAGATTATTTCCTGTTGAAAACTTGATTTTGCGGTATGATAATGCTCCATGCCACAAATCACTGTTACTAACAACATTTTTAAATCGATTTGGACAAGATGTTCTTCCAGAGTCCAGATGAAAACATAATTGAGAATGTATGGGCATTCATAAAAAGGCAGAGATCTATTCAAATGGCCACAGTCATACAAAATTCCGGCAAAATCCAGCCAGTCAAAAACAACCTTTAATCGAGCTTCAACTTCCACCTCGCCCATTTCTTTCTACTCATTTTCAAAAGCAAGTTCCGATTTACCCATGGTGTAACTTCATAACTACTGTCTGGTTTACAGCACTTCTGAAAAGTGGATTCATTTTCGTCTTCGAGAAATATCGACACCAAAGATGATAAGTCATTTGACGGGTCACCCGTGGCTTTTAATGGCGGATCTTTCCTAAGAACACATTCGGTCGTACGAATGTGGTTGAAACAAGTGACAGTTTTGTTAACGAGATCCCTTACTTTCGTTTTAATGCTCACACGAAGGTGGATCAAATTATGATCTGATAAATCACCTTCAATGGAATCAACGCTCACCTTATCAAAAATATTACTGTACCCATGATCGATGCACGATTTACTTATTGGACGAGTTATGATAATTTGACAGTTTCTCACATTATAATTTAAAAGAATATTCAAAAGTTACTGAGATGTGCTATCATCTAATTGATCAATATTGGCATCTCCAACAAAAGTAAATTGGATTCGCCCATGACAAATTAAGATATTCTCCAATAGAGACATAAAACCATTAACTCCACACTTTGAAGATCTATAGAATGATACTAGTTTAATCGTTTTGCCATTGTATTTTATATTATTTAATTTCAATATTATTAAATCCAAACGTCTTGACTCTCTAAGAATTCTGTTGTGAATTCTCATGAAAATAAATTGATGTACCGCCGTATCTGCCCCTTCTACAACAGTGAGCAGCTTATCGTAGATTTGGGTCAATTCATGTTTAAACCAAGTTTCCTGGATACAAACAATACTAAGAAGTTTTGTTTTAGCAATAATAGTTTTAAATTTCTCCATTGAAGAAATACTTCTGCTGAAATACTCTCTAACAAATGCTGACTAGCAACTGATTTGATTTGCATCAGACATGTGCATGCCATATTTGTTATTTTGCAAAAGTGAACACTGAGTTATCACTATGCATAAAATAAACGAAAGCTGTAATTGCATGATTCACCGCATCAAGTGGTTTGTTACCAAATGTATGTAATTGCTTGCATATTCTGTAAACTCTTACCATTCACAAAAGCAGCGAATCAATATGAGTGTTTTGAATATGCGTAGAGCTTTTTGAGGAAATATACACTCTCCTATACGAGTATGTTTGAATAAATTTAAGACTGTATTTAGGGGGATTCTTCTTACATGTTCTTTTTTATTTTATTTATGTTAGTGCTTAAACGTATGTATTATAATTAATACAGGAAAAATATGTTAGACAAATTTCAGCCATTTTTCAGAGTTCAGGAAAAGAAACAAGTTAACACTTCAAATTCAATGTTTTATTATTTAAATATAAATATATTTTGTTGTTCTTTTTAGAAATTATTTTAATTGGTAATAAAAGTAAATTTTATTCAAATTTTTTACACTGAATTCAACAAAAGCTAATTATTCGCAGTTTTTGGCCCAATACGGTTACGTTTTTCAGTTATTATGTTAAGGTAGAAACACAATTGGGACGAACGACGAATTTCGCACAGCACGTCGAATTTGTCGGTAAAAATTCGTTGCGTAAATTCGTCATATGAAACACAATAATGACGAAAAATAATCGTCATTTGAAGTTATTTGCAATTTGTATACACAAATAAATAATCGGAAAATATGAATCATCGAATTATTTCATTAACGAATTATTTCATTAATCATTAATAACTAATAACATATTTGCATTAATTACTTTGTAGGTCAATATTTGATTACATGTAGCAGCTGACTGAGTGCCCATATTTCATAAATTTAAAAGTAACGAATTGAAAATGCAGAAATATTAACAAGTAAAAACGATTTCAAAGAAAATTATGTAACTAAAAATTATTGTTTTAAATATAAATGCTATAAATAAAAAAACAACAATTCTAAAATAAAAAATACCTTTTTTTTACTAAAACACTTAAATAACAATAAGAAACACGATCACCTTGCACCAATTTATTCGTCGGCGTAAGACGTAGAAATAAACTTATCGCACAGTTCGTTACGCACGACGAATTTCGGTCGACGCACTGATTGTGTGCATTCTCATATAAACAAATGTGTTTTATTTTCGACGACGAATATTCGCAACGTAAAATTCGTCGTTCGTCACAATTGTGTTTCTACCTTTACCTGTGACAAAAAACTCGTTTAGAAGCGGCACTGCTTGCAGGTATAACCAGAAAAAAAGAATGCAGATTGTTGTTGCCTTGTTGTAATTTTTGTAGTATTGCTTCTACCTTTTCAAGCTGCCTTGTTAAGTATGTATGTAAAAGTAATTGAATGTGACGTATTTTACACCTTGTAATTTTCTGCTTACAATATCAACATATTCAAAAGCTTCAACTATTAAGGCACTAGAAGGGATAAATTGATATCTAAGATTCTATGTGTTTCATTGACTGAAGAAAGAATTTCTTGAATTTTGAAATAATTATTCGAAATTGATTGATTGACTTGCAAGCATCCAAAAATTGAATTAATTCGCTCGTGGTGTTAAAACCAGAATCTAAATCATTATTCAATACGTGATTTGCGCAGATTATCCGATTTTGATCTTTGACAACCTTCCTCTGTCAGTAACAAACGTTATATTGTCCATGCTATTTATTTAGAAGTCTTCCAAAATGGAGTTCAATTTCATTTAAACATTATTTGCTGTGCTTCTCTGAAAATCGCCAAAACTATTTCTTTTAACTTTAAATCTTTCATAAAATGAAAAGTGGCACATAAGAAATTTCTCTTTTCAAAATTGTCAGTCCAGAGATGGACCAGATGTTGTCGACGCCGTTCCGCTTTTTATTTCTATTCTCAATTCTATGTCGGATACGTCTAAATGATTTCCATATTTTATTTCAATATTTATTAGTGATTCCACAACGTTTAAAATGGACAAAAGTCCTCCACAACCCAATGCGAACACGCCAACAAAAACATTTCCTTATCTACATTAAAAATTTTTTTTAAAGCAACGTTGCAATGTCGTACAACACTGCACTTGTGACGGACAAGATTAGAAGTTTGTTTACCATTATATTTTAGTACGTGATTACACTTCTCACACTTCTCCATCAATAAGCTTTCTTGTTTATTATTATTTCTTACTTACTTACTTATTTTTTTATTATTTCGGAGTTAATTTTTGATAAGACGAAAATTTTTTTAACCGCGCACGAAATCTTATTTAAAACAAATTAATGCCCTGATTTTGTACTATGCATTCAAATTATCATTGAGCTTTTATGAATCATTTGAATAATTTGCATACAAAACGAAACACAGTAATAATAAGTAATAATTGTTGATTTGTAATTGCTAACGGCATTTAAAAGAAGGAAAAAATGGCAATCATTTGTGATTATTAGCACATGTTAATGATTGAAAACAAAACAAAAACAGTGATTTCATTCATATAAAAAAATATTAATCTACTTATGTACATCTCTGATTTGCATTGAAAAAATGTAAACAAAGCAAGAGCCGACCGCCCACGATCGAAATCACACGAAGAAGCTCGGCCAGATAACCAAGAAGACCGAAAATCAAGCCGTGCGCCGCCACCGCCGACCTATTTTCGTGCAAAGCGCCGCCGCCGATTCAGTCGGCTCCCATCGGCTCAAAAAACGCCGCCGGTACTTTCGGCTTGAAAAACGCCGCCGATGCTATTCTCTGCACCGAATTTGTGAACAACACCGTAATAGTGCCTTTATATGAAATTACACTTGACCAAATGTAGTGGTAAAATCAGGGGTTTTAGATGCTGCAGGTGATTGACCACGAAGTTGGAAATTCATAAAGAATAAAGAGAAATAGCGATAGGTGACTGGAATCATTCAGTGTTGCTCAATGCATTTTTATAGATTTTTGTAATAATTAAATCGAGGAAAAGACGGACAATTATTATATCGATTATAAATTACAATTAGATCACAAAATTATTAAATCTAGAGTAATATAACAAGAGTGTGCAACAGCTGTAAATTTTTCACCAGCAATTTTTGAAAGCCTCTGGAGTAGTTAGAGTTTTCATGGGTAATGAGAAAAAAGCGCGATTATAAATGAACGAAAAATTCCGAGTGTGTGCCAGTTTTTAAAAATGCAATTTCCAAATACACCGAACACCGGTTATTTGACGTCGGTTAACCGGGTTTTACTCAATTTCCTTACAACAATTTAAGAATGAAACAGAAATAGATGATTTTCAAATATTAAGGACTTTTTTGAATTAAGTATCGCGATACCTCTTTTCGAATATTATTTCATAGCTTGATTTTAAACAATTTTTATTAATTTCAAAATGATTTTATAATTTGAATTACAATTAACTAATTTAAATTAGTATGTAATTGAACTTTTTACAATTTATAAGATTTTGATTTTGATGCATGAAGTTTCTTTCAAATTCGGACATGATTTTCAAATCTGAATTAGTTTAATGTGAATTTGAATTAAATTTAATTGAATTAAGTCTGCCAGAAAAATCCTGTTACTAAGCGTAATAATAGTCGGGAGAGCTACATTTGGGAATAAATCCAAATTTGCATAGTACCTTTCTTTGGACTAAAACTTTCACACTTCTTTCAATATTTCTCAAATATTATCAATTAAAATAAATTATAAATATCTTGGGTTCTAATGTGTGACATTAGCAAGATAGCAGAAATACATAATTATATACACACTTCAAATCGAATTTGCATAAGAATTTCCAACTTTATCTACCTTTCTATTTCTTCTTCCGAAAATTCAGATAGAATTCTTGAAGCACTGTCCTCAAGAAAATATGAGTGTACAGTTATTGAACTTGTATCGTCAACTTACAGACGTATGGCAGATAACCAAATGGCAATGGCTAGCTACAACGTCCTTTGTCGCTGACTGCGGCTTGAGTTATTCCTGCGGGGATGCCCCTGAACACGGCAATGTGGATTTATATAAATTAAAATGGGAAACGTTTGTTTCTAAAAAATTAAATTAATTCTAACAAAAGAAATCAAACAAAATAAAACAGTCACAAGACTATTTACCAAAGTCTTTATCCCCAGCAAACTGGCTCAACAGCAGAGCAACTAAAAAAAAAAAAAAAACCGTTTCCCATTACATCCTATGAAGGGAGTGGGGAGAGCTTCTCACAACAAGTGAGCTGTGCGCTTTCTAATTTTTCACTCACTGATTGGGACCTACAGTTTTTACACCGATTCCGAACGGTATTTTAAGAAGTTTTTTCATGGCTAAATACTCGATAGTGTCGCCGTCACTATGCGAGGTGACCGCCACCGAAAGAAATTTTTAAGGTGGTCAGAGCAGGGATCGAACCCAGGATCTCATGTACAAGAGGCGCGCACACCACCCATTGCACCACCGACGGCCACACAGAGCAACTGCTTTGATTTATTTTCCACCACAGCAATGGAATATATAACAGCAATATAAGGACAAAGGGGGAACTGGGTAAGTTGTAAACAAATTACGACAAAAAAGGTCTTAAAAAACTCAAAACAAGTAATCATTATAGGGCAAATAATCATAACAAATTAATGATCATAAACAAACCAAATGCTAATAATATAATGAAGGCAAATGAATATAAACAAAAATATAAGTAAATACAATAATAAACATGAGCAGCAGCGATATCCTTTTTTATCCCAAACGAAAGTTTTATGAAATCAGCATAACAGAAGTACGAATTGTAATCGAATTTGTAAGAGAGTTAGCCAAAATGGAGTGCCCATTTTTGATACCAAATCGAAGTTTCATAAAAAATTATTATGGTTATAAATTCATATTTGGAAAGGTTATTTCCTCTTCTGTCGAAGTGTGTTTATATTAATGTTTGGAAAATGTCCTGCACATTTTTGGGCAAATTACGAAATTTCGGGTATATTTAAAACTACAAATTTAAAATATTTAACACCCGTGAAAAAGTATATTTTAATATAAATATTACTAAAGAAAAGTGTGAAATTTATTATTATGGTGGATGGTTGGGAATATCGCTATTTCAATGCCCACCAAGCCATATCGTCAGCTCCCTTCTCCACAAGTATTTATGTATACCATCACACATTATAGGGATAAAAAACTCAACTTAGCGAGAATTGTCTCAACACTCCTACTTGTGCCAAAACATCCACAACAAATACTTTGCCATAACCATCAATGTTCACAACATTTCTTTTCTATGCAGGCTTTCATCGGAAGCCATTGCATAGATGTTGTTGTTTCAAAAAAGAAACAACGATTGCCATGAGATTGGCGTTAAAGTGTACTATTTGTACTATTCGTGTACTATTATACACCCAGCGTAATAAATATAATGGCAACACAATTTATTTTTTCCAAATGTTGAGAGAAATTTTCAAGTTTTTATTTTATATTGTATTACTCCTTGCAAAATTAAACACTTTTCTTAAAAATTACTTCGACTAGGACTTCATCAAGATGAATCAACAAAAATAAACTAATTATTAGTGCGAAATATTTATAAAGGCAAAAGGGTTTTTTATTTTAAAAAGTACTAAGAGTCTTGGAATTGAGTTTATCATTGAATGAATATATTGGAGTAGTTCCTCTATAACTCATACCTGTCCAAACTATATGGGAGCCACCGCCAAAAATTTCGCCACTGATGCATAATTGTGGAAAATCTCTGGAACGCTAATATTTTTCCGAGCCATCAAGTGCATCCAAATTTAATTTTTTCCATCGAAAAATATCACTCCTCATACAAAAATCTGTATATTTGAGTGAATTTAAAACTGGCTAATTGGTGTCTTGGCGTGATCCCAAGTTTTACATACTTTTGCCCATATGACACTTTAAAGTCGCGTGTCATTATTTGTTGAATACTCCGCAACCGAATTTTTCTTTAACAGTAACCATTTTTTTCTCTCTTTTGGCGCTGTCACTAATCAGGTCTTTCCTATTTGGTCGTTTTGTGTTTCCGTATTGTCCAGCCCATTTTATAAAATTCTCAATGACGCAGCTATATCTTTTCAATTGCTTCGAAGTTGCCCGATTTGACAGCTCTTCATCATGATAATCTTCCATTTTTAAATTTTCTTCTTTACTTAGCTACTTTCCACCAGGCATTCTATATAATTTGATTCTTTTTAATTTGGCCGACGTTAATTTTAGAACAATAAACTAACAAACTAAGAATACTTACTTCTGTTTGAATTCCTATTTTCTACTTCTCCATGTTGGCTTTTTTATATATTTTGCAATAGAAAAAGCAACGTCACTTTTCAGTTAACTTGTAAAATAGATCGAATGATTACATTCTCTGACATAATATACCTATTGACTCACATATGCATTAAAATTCTACACCAAAAACGCACTGAATTGAGAATACTGAGGAAAAATATATTGCCTTTATAATTATTTCGCTGGGTGTATTATTCGATCTTTCAGTTGTTATGTTTTTAATAATTGTTCGGTTCAAGTTCAAGTTTTCCGTGACAAAGTAAATTTTAATAGAAATATTACTAAAGAAATGTGTGAAATTGATTACTCGAAGTATATACGTGAATGATTATACAATCTGATAATTGGGCAACATTCGTCTAATGTTTCTTATTTATTTAATCATATTAGAGGTATTTAGTCTCTTACAATTTTATGTATAAACATTTTATATTTACAGTAATTCAATAATACTGCTATAGTAAATACATATAAAGGAAGGGTTACACTGTTAGATAAATCGCTAGCATATAAACATTAGAACTTCGAACTGCAGAAAATTCTAGTTCAAACGTGTTTATATTGCACTCGAAATCTAGAGATATTTAGATTTCGTCGCCTAAGCATCTGATTTTCCATACACAAATCAGCTGTTCCTGTGAATGAAATCTAGACAATCGAGATTTCGGTTGCAGCATAAACGCGGTATTAAAAATGTTGCTACATTTCCACTATTCAATAATGACTTGGTAAACAGATGTACTTTATTTTCCATTCCGAAAGCAGATGTTTTTATGTAAATTAAAATCAGAATGAGATTATTATTTCTCTCAAGAAAAAGATATTTAGATTTAATGTTTTGCTCCGGCTTTAAATTCCGAAAGCACGTTTATGCTAATTATTTGTCGGTTCTCATTTGGATACAAAGTGAGATTTGGTTATAAAATTATTACACAATATTAATATTCATATAAAAATGCCAATTATAAAATAACAAATATGAATGATCTTATCTCATGTTATTGCAATTTATTTAAGAATTACGCACTTGGCTGCTAATCGATACCTTAGTTTGCATTGAAATTTTATGAATTGTGGCAATTTAACTATGTACATACGTTTATCGTTAAAAAATACAGAATATTCAAATTACACAAATTGCTGCAAACTGTTACGCTGTGATCAAAATTATTTGAATTTGAGCCGAAAATTCAGCCGCCGTCGGCCAAAATCGTCAAAAGCCGCCGCCGAAGACCCTTACAATCCCGAGTCGCTTGGCTTGGTTCTCTGGTTTCGGCAGCGCAAAAACAACATTTTGCTGCCCTTCATGCTTGTATGCAGTGTTGCCAGATAAAGTCGGTCACAAATCGTCAAATTGGAGGTGCAGAAATCGTCAAAAAAAATTTTCGAAATCGTCAAAAAATCGTCATCATTAAAAACTGCAATTGCTGTACCAAATATCAATATTTTTGTGGGGGGAAAACAGTAAAACAAAGCAATTAAATCAATATGTTATAGTAATATTTTTAAAATTCATATATCTTTATTTAAACTCTATTCCGAAATCTCTTCAACGATTGGTCAAACAACCAACGAACAGAGTTGACAAATATGTGTACGAACACAATCGGAGCGATAACGTAGGCGGTACAAATTTGTACACGTATTCTTATGGAAGAAAAACAAAAGCTGGCATTTGACGTCGCTTCTGGCGTAAACGACAAAAATGTTGGCGGCTTAATACAAAAATAAAACAACACAGGAGATTTCTGAAAGAAATGTGAACAGGAATTGTAAATTTATATTTTATAGGGTAAAAAAGAAGAGTCGATGCAGTTTTTGTCCTTCATGAATAATTTTCATTAACCCCTAATTGGCTGACCCCCGATTCAATTGTGTGAATTTGATTAAACGTCACACAGATAATATTTAGGGTATTTACATACATATGTATGTATATTATTGACACGGTATGTTTTATACATTAATATTGTAAGTTTTTAATAGTTCTATACTTCCCCAGCCCGTCTACAAAAATGTAATCTCGATAATTCTATTATTTCAAAAATGGTTCCATTTGTGGGAAATTTTTCTACCCAATATCCCTTGATGGGTTAAGTTTATGTTTAAATATAGTATATAGCTGTCGCTCTTGCATTACCAACAATTTCAATTTTGGAATAGACTAAAAATCGTCATTCCAGAAGCTGAAATCGTCAAATCGTCATTTTATGTTTTTGTGACTAAAAATCGTCAAAATGACGATAAATCGTCACTTCTGGCAACACTGCTTGTATGGAAATTCAAAATTTGGGCATCGCTGATCTATATACATACGTACATACATATATAAAAATGAGTTTGTGTTTGTTTTTTGGTTGGTTTGTTTGGTTGTTTGCATTTTTTAAGTACCGTATAACACGAAAACGGTTGGACCGATCTTTTTGAAATTTTCACAGAATGTAGCTGGTCGGCGGTGAAAATAGGGTACTCGAAGTTTTTGGTATATGAAGTGGCCGTGGCCCCGCCCATTGGACCCTATTTTTGAAAACGCAATATCTGCAGGACTGTTTCACCAATCGCCTTGAAAATTTGTGTGGATGCATTTGGCAGAAAAATTCGTGATCCAACAAAAAATGGGCGGGATCGGATGAGTGGGCGTAGCAAACAACTTTAAATTTTGTACGGCTGTATCTCATGAACTATCAGAGGAATGAATATGATATTTGGTATGTAAGTTGTTCGTACAGTTCGAATTACAGTCAGGGTGGAAGTAGGCGATGCCTCGCCCTCTTTTCAAAAATCGCTATGACGGTTTTTCTAATAGACCGATTGTTATGAAAATTTCACAATGAGCTTCTTATGACCTGCTGACAGTCCTTGGCTATATTTGGAAGTGATTTGATAAAGGGGCATGGCACCGCCTACTTCCACCCTGCCCATTGTCAATCAAATGTGGCATTATCCCGTGTCGTAACGCAAGCAGATTTTTTTTTTTTTTTTGTTTATTTATTTATTAGATTAATTTCATTTAATTTACAGTACAATATTAGGGCCCCAGCGCACAATGGTTCCTGCTAGTGTAAGAGCGTAGATAAATTCAAAATTTGAAGTGTTTGAGACGTAATATTTTTTCTATTTTTTCAATAAAAATATGTCCAAATTTACATATTTTACTACGTTCATCAACAGATTTTATTTTTCTTTAGGAAATATCCTTGCATAAAGTAGCTATATACATATGTGAAATCAAAAAAGTTGACTTATAACAACTAAAGTTTTGAAGACCTATAACTTTAAAAGTATAAGAGTCATACTTACATATTATATATTTTTAAAAAGGTGATTTTATTGCAAATAAACCTGTGTTAATTTTTTATCAATGTGGTTTAAAAAAAAAATTTCAACCAATTTTTCGATCTATCTATAAATTTTTAGAATTAGATTTTAAGGTGGACCTACAATTTTTCCGCCCCTCCCCGCCACTGAGATATTAGTACAGGTATATAGCTACATGCTTCACTTATTCGTCCTGAAAATTTTAGCTGCTAATACCTGCTAACCTGGAAAATATTTACAAAATACTTTAGCTACTACATTTCGGAATATGCATTTTTATAAGTTTTTCCAATAAAGTTAAAAAAATTTTTTTTTTTTTTTGGTTTAATTGTCAAATATTATCATTAAGAATTATTGTGTAAATAATATTTAAAAAAAAAATGCCTTTGGTGGGATTCGAACCCGCAACCTCTTCAATCAGCAGAGTCTTAACTGCTAAGCCATCATACATGTTATAAACTATATGCTTTAAATTTGTGCTATGTGGTTATTGATCAATTGTTCCTTATGTTTTAGGTGCGAATGCACTTAAAGCGAGTTATTTCAGTTAGTTCAGTTTTTGTTGTTAGTCAAAATGAGAGTATGTCGGAGAAGATTACAGCGCCAATGTGGTTGTTGTTGTTTCGTAATGGCAGCTACGCGTTATTATATTTTTCGGAGATTTACTTTCCTATTACGCGCTCTAAAGCCGATGACTTTAATGTTTATTTTTAGAACAATGTTATATTTGTTGCAAGAAATAACTTTGACAGTTTATCTGTATGAAGCGTGTCTTGCAAGTCGTATTATTTGAAATATCGGTATAACAAGAGTTATTAATAATGGAAGAATTTAAGTGTCAAAAAGAAGATTTAATTTTGTGTTACATAAATAACAATAAAAGTGATTCTGCAATAAGAATTTACATAGAGGGTAAATTTAATATATGCGAAAAGTCCATCAATCATGTAATGAATGAAGTAACCAGAACCTTGATTCCGCATTTCAATACACGTTTTAATAAATGCAAACGAAATAAAACGTTTTTCCTAAAAAGATATGAGGATTGGATGAATGAGGAATTTTGCGTAGAAATCCCAGATTCTCAGGCATGTTCTTCGTCTTCAGTGAAAAGAGGGCGACCATCTTCATCTTTCGAAGAAGCTTCAAATCTGACGAAGAAAAAGAAAAACACGGCTTTGATTAAAGAAACAGGTCTTCAGGAGCTTTTAGACCTCACTGTAAAAAGAATATTCAACATTGAAAATCTGCTTATTGACAACTATACGGATTTAGTACTACACAGTAAATGGGGATGTGACGGATCTTCAGGCCAAAGCGAATATAAACAGCTATTCTTTGAAGAATCAGAAATTATTTCAGATGCTCATTTGTTCATCGTCTCATTTGTTCCTCTGAGAATTGTTGATAAGAAAACAAATCATATGGTATGGGAAAACCCAAGCCCCTCCTCAGTTAGATTTTGTCGTCCCATATCAATTGAGCAGTGCAAAGAAACTCCGGAAAAAATACGCGAAGTTTCAGAAATAATGCGTAATAGTATATCATCATTATTACCCACAGTAATATGTAAAGATGGGAACGAATCTAAGTAGCCCAAGTGCTCACTAATACTTCTTCAGCAGCAAAATGCACTATATTTGGAGTTTCCCCGAAAGGTATGAATGACCTAGCTAAAGTACTTGAAATATCAAATGATGAAAGCGCATATCAGTACGGGCTGTCAACACTCCATGCATGGATTCGATCACTGGAAACTATTTTGCATTTATCGTATAATATGGAGTTTAAAAGGTGGTCAGCAATAAATGACGAACATAAGAAAATGAAGGGCGAAAAGAAGAAAGACGTCCAAAAGCGGTTTCGGCAAGAGTTAGGTTTGATAATAGACAAACCTCGACCTGGTAGTGGAACATCGAATGATGGCAACACGGCAAGAAGGTTCTTTGCAAACTGGGAAAAATCAGCTATAATAACAGGTGTAGATGCCGACCTTATAAAAAGGTAAGCTCTATTTGCAATTTTTATAATAAATTTTTATAAGTATTTCATTTCAAAGGTTTCATATAATTTTACAAACAATATCGTGTTCACAAAAAGTTGATGTTGATAAGTTTGGAGAATATTCGTTGGATACAGCAAAGCTGTTTATTGATAAACATAAATGGTATTATATGCCCTCTTCTATACATAAACTTCTTATTCATGGAAAGGAGATTATAAAACAGTTTGGGATGATTCCCATTGGGGTTCTTTCAGAGGATGCACAGGAATCAAGAAATAAGTGCTACAAGGAAACACGACGATTTCACTCTAGAAAATGCTCGAGATATTCGACCAATGAAGATGTTTTTAATTACCTACTGTACTCTTCAGATCCATATATATCATCCTTAAGGAATAAGTATAGCAAATAGGTATGTCAAAACACTGGATGATGATGCTATAAAGCTCTTAGAAAATTCGGAATATTTGCATAGTGTTACAGACGACTCGGAAGATTAAAATGATGAAGTAAAAAATGATAAATAAACGAAATTTGTTGAATTATAATGCTAATAAATTTATAAATCTGTTATAGGTAATTTTTATTTATTATGTAAAAAATAAAACAAGTATTACTTGGAAGTAAAAATAAAAAAAAAAATTTTTAAACTTCAATCTCAAAAAAGCTAATATTTGCAAGACGAAAAACATTATGAACAATTCCATCAAAACAACTCAAAAAAACATAAAAACAAAAAAATTTAAATTTGTTTTCTTGGAAATCCAAAAAAAAAAATCAGCTTTGGAAATTTTTTTACAATATACCCCACTGTGCGATTTTCAATGTTGATATGTCGTAGTAGTCCTTGATTTCTTGTCTGCAATCGGTTTTTTACAAAACTCAAAAATGTTTTCTAGATCAAAAGTTACAGATTTTAGCTACGCAAACCCCAAAAAGAAACCACTGTGCAGCGCCTTAATGGCTTTGTAGAGGCAAACTGGCAACTATTGATTCTCACAAATAACAATATTTATACTCATTCATATGTACAGAGAAGAAATGAATAATAAAAGAATAATAAATATAATAATCTTAATCTTGTATTAGTTATTTATAATAAATCTTCAATATTCTGTAGTAAGTGCATTTTCAATTGCTGTTTAAAGGATGATACAGTTAAAATATTTTTCAAAGCTTCAGGTAAGATATTATATTCACTTGGTCCAACGAAACCAATACATTGTTTTGTAACTTCCAATCGGCATCTTTTTACCACTAAGTTGTTGGCTTGTCTTGTGTTTCTACCACTGCGTTCTATATTGCGCCTGAACTGTATAAGTCTTCCAGGAAATTCTCTCAGTGACTGAAAAACATAAAGTAGAAGTTGTTGCTTATATATTCCTCGTACTGGTAAGATATTCACAGCTTTGTCCATGTACAATTGAACTGTAGGATACCGAAGGGGAAGATTGAAGACTAATTTTAAAGCCTTATTTTGTGCAACCTGCAACTGTTTAAGAGAGCTTTCTCTGCTGCCATATATCATAGGTATATACGTTAGTCTTGAATGTATAAGTGAGTTATATATAAGTATTTTCGTACTAGTGCTCAACTTATTTCGAAATTTGTATAGCAGTCCCGTAGCAGAAGATATTTTGGCATTCATCTTAGCAATATGAGGATCCCATACAAGGTTCTGGTTTAACGTTACTCCGAGATATGTAACATTCTCCGATTCGGATATTAGTGTTCCTTCAACGTTTACACTGGTCACATTATCATTACACGTAGACGTCGTTCTGAACTTAATAAACTGCGTTTTATGTGAGTTAAGGACCAATTTGTTAATTCGTGCAAATTCACTTAAACTGGCTGCGTCGTACTCGATATGTGCTTTAAGAACGGTTTCGTGTCTATATTTGTAGAAAATACATATGTCATCTGCAAACATAAATAGTTTACCATTAAATGGTATGTTCATAAGATCATTTATATATACTTTAAAAAGCAATGGTCCAAGAACACTTCCTTGGGGTACTCCATAGTTAACAGGCAATATGTTACTTTTAGAATGTTGAACTTGGACATACTGAGCTCTGCTACGCAAAAAATCTGCAAACAATTCAAGAGTATTTTCGGATAATCCAATACATTTTAGTTTCTTTAACAGTATTCGGTGATCCACTAAGTCAAATGCCTTAGAAAAATCAAAGAAAACACCTCCTACACCTTTATACCCGTCATCGATACCACCACATACGTAATCCATAACATTAACAACAGCTTCTAATGTTCCTGATCCTTTTTTGAATCCGAATTGAAAATCATAAAAAATATGTTCCTCGTGCAGGTAGTTAGACAATTGTTCGAACATTAGTTTTTCAAAAATTTTATCAATAACGGATAATACTGCAATAGGTCTGAAAGATGTTATGTTTTTAGCATTAGGTGACTTTGGAATGGGTATAATTTTGTGTACTTTCAAAACGTCAGGGTACTTGCTAGTACTTATCATGTTGTTAAATATTATTTGTAATATTTCAGCTGTTGCGCTTACTCTAACCTGTAGTATTTTTGGAGTTATTCCATCATGACCTGGGCTTCTTTTAGAATCTAATGAACCAATAATTTGCTCTACGTCTGACCGCTCAATCTGGTGGAAACTAAAAACTTGTGATTTTTGTATTAATGTTTTAAACATGTTTATGTCATCATCAACATACTGTTCAAATCCATCTTTCAGATCTTCTACGGAAGTAATTCATTTCATTCATTTAAATAAATTTGTTCACTCTTTGGCATTACAAAAACTTTGAAGGCAAAACAAAGTTTTCCGGGTCCAGCTAGTTTAGTATATATTGTAGTTTTGAACCCAATAAAAAGTAAATTTACAAAAGCCAAAGTGAAAGAAGTTTAAAAAAAGAACATTTTCATAAATAAGTGCCTTTTCTTAAAAAAAGTAACCTACAAAGTACATTTTCTTAAAAAAATATGTTTGAGGCGCGATGCTTCTTTAATAAAACAACCGCTTCTATTGAGTGTTGTTGATAAACTCTACTTTATTTTAACACAATTGTACTTAATAGCTAAACCTGAAAATTATTCTTAACCTACCTAAAACTAGAGAAGCAAGAAAGAGTCTTCCCCAGTCCGAAGGCTGTGCACGCATTGTCAGTGATAATTTATTACCCATCTATGTTTATGGGAACCTTTCCCCTTTCTTGCTTCTTATCAGTACCAGATTATTGTGTGTGTTCTGGTTTGTTGCCACACAGTCAGACAATTCTTATCACAAGTACCACATGCCGCGAAACTACACATGTCATTGCTTATCCATTAACATTTTCCTTATTAATACTCTTGTGTGTTATCTTAAAACCTCGCCTAAAGCGTTCAGCATGTATTTCGAACATCCCTTTACTAAAATTAATTACCAAACCTCACATCATGCATTTCCCACAATATTTTCTTGTTTAATACTCATTAAACAAAATACCTTATCTGGAAAAGGAAATTTTCTTACAGAAAGTACCTTTTCCTAAAAAAGAATTTTTTTTAAATAAGTACCTCTTCTAAAAATAACTACCTTTTCTTTTTTTAAAATAATTCCGTTTCTTACAACAAATAGTACATTTTTTGTGAAACAAAATAGCTTTTTTTATCGCGAAGACCAATAAATGCAGTCATTGCATTAGACTTAGGAAAATGGGATAGGAGTATGGGGAAAGAGAGAGAAGTAATTGTTAATATTTGACTTAAACTTGCTGATGTTGTAAGAAGTGGGGAATACACTTGCCGGAAGCTTATTCCACATACGGACTGTTCGGCTGAAGAACGAATTGTTTCTGTAATGCGCAGTTCGATCCAACGGCCAAGAAACAGAAAAGGGATGAGTTCCACTTGAAAACCGCGTCGTACGGTTAAATACCCTAACTTCTGGAATGAGGCCATGTAACTCGGCGGAACACTTTCCATGGAAATACCTATAAAATACCCAGATACAGCTAACATTTCGTCGATGGTCCAAGGAGGCAACAGTGCTGGATACACTGCTGTCGCCCATCAGCTTCAACGCTCTCTTTTGCACGCGGTCTAGAAGCTCCAAGGTGGACGCTGGAGCCCCAGCCCAAATATGAAAGCCGAATTCCATTTTTGGCCGAATATGCGTGGTGTAGATATTGAGGAGATCGGATGGGGTGAAAAATCTTTTACACCGCTTTAAAAAGTCCAGGCACTTGAATACTTCTTTCGACATATTGAAAATGTGCTTATGCCAACGAATGCCACATTGTATCTTCATGCCCAGAACATCAAGAGCTTCCGATTCACCAACATCTAAACCACCCATTGAAATCAGGGTCGAGTCATGATCATGTAAAAGATCCAGATGATTACTGCTGTTTCACAGGAATCTCAAGACAAGAGATAAAATCTTTGGGTTCCGCAAAAGAGAAAACACAAATTGGTGAAACGGTACCAAAACATAAAGTACAACTGATGAATTACAATTTTCCCATTTATACCGATGGTATACTTGGAAGAGATTTTCTGTGTGGTTACAATTGCACAATAGACTATGACAAATTCATTCTGAAAATTAATACATAAAATGAGGGAATACGTAACATACGTAAAAATTGCTCCAAGAAACGAAGTGATTTTACCATTTAAATTTGACATGGAAGGAGATGACGTAATATGCAGTCGCGAAATTGCAAACGGTGTATTTTTAGCAAATGCCATTGTTCCAAAAATTAGTAATCAACACATCAGATTACTCAATACTAACGATTCTGTTGAGTAATTACCACATTTATAGAAGAAATAAAAATGAAACAGAGTATAGTGAAGAACGTTTCAGGAAATTGATAAATGAACTCAGTAAATATAGCACCGATGAAGATGCACCAAACGAACTGTTCGAAGTGTTAAGAAAATACAATCTATTTTTCATCTAGGTGGTGAAAATTTGACAACGAATAATTTATATAACCAAACTATACGGTTAAATGATACTAATACAGTATACATAAAAAATTATCGTTTGCCACATACTCATACAGAAGAGATAAATAATCAAGTTAAAGGTTTATTGAATCAGAACATAATAGAAACATCCATAAGTCCGTAGAATGGCTACACTCTTACTAGTTCCTAAAAAGGGACAGAACGATATAAAGAAATAGAGACTAGTCGTAGATTTCAGGAAACTGAATGATAAAATAGTTGATGACAAATTCCCGGTAACACGACTAGATGACATCTTAGACAAATTGGGAAGAGCAAAGTATTTTTCTACTTTGGATATGACAAGTTCTTTCCACCAAATACAACTTGAACCAGATTCAAGACCCTACACTTCTCTTTTAACTCTAAATGGCCGCTATCAGTACACAAGATTGCTTTTGGATTGAAAATATCTTCTACTAGTTTTCAAAGAATGCTAACTACAACATTATCGGGATTGGAGACAGAAGCATTTTTATATGTGGATGACATAATATTTTTTGAATGTAGTTTGAAACAACACAACACTAATTTGGCAAATGTTTTCGATAGATTATCTAAATATAATCTCAAGTTAAATGCAAGCAAATATTGTTTCTTGAAACCATAAGTTGTATACTTAGGTCATTTGATAACAAGTATGGTATTAAACCAGACCCAAGCAAACATGAAGTTATTTCAAAATATCCAATTCCTAAAAACTCAGACGAAGTTAGAAGATTAGTAGCTTTCTGCAATTACTGTAGGAGATTTATCAAGAACGTTGCAGAAACGGCAAAATGTTGCAACGATCTATTGAAGAAAAATGTGTAATTCAAATGGTCAGAGGAGCAACTGAGCTTTGAAACTTTTAAAAACAGTTTGATAAGTCCACCAATTTTGGAAAAATGTTTGTGCTAACAACAGACGCGTCGGATTTTGCATTGGGCGCTGTTTTGTCTCAAGGCACGATAGGAGAAGATCTTCCTATATCGTATGCAAGTAGATCTCTTAACAAGCATGAAAAGAATAAACCTGTAATTGAGAAAGAATTATTGGGAATATATTGGGGTATACAATTCTTTAGACCATATTTATATGGAAGAAAGTTTTTTGTGGTCAGAGACCATAGACCGTTAAAAAATGGTTTCCCATTACATTCCATGAAGGAATTGGGGAGAGCTTCTCGCAACCAGTGAGCTGTGCGCTTTCTAGTTTTAAACTCACTGATTGGGACCTTCAGTTTTACACCGATTCCGAACCGTATTTTGAGAAGCTTTTTCATGGCTAAGTACTCGATAGTCTCGCCGTCACTATGCGAGGTGACCGCCGCCGAAAGAAAACACCAAAGACCTTTAGTGTCATTATTTTCCCATAGAAACCCAAGTTCTAAATTAATGCGGATAAGATTGGAATTGTCTGATTGCGATTTCGAAATCGTGTATAAAAAAGGAAACAATAACACTAATGCAGATGCACTATCCCGAATACAACTCGATTCAACTGTATTAAAGAGTATAATACCAATGGAAACTGATGAAAAAATTAAGAAAACGCTAGTAGTAACAAGAGGCACGATGAAAACGTCATCAAATAACGAAATGATCAATAGTGTGTCTTAGGAGACTGATCAATCCCACATGTGGGATTGCACATCGATAAGCGATATAAAACTTGCAAGTAAATTGAAAATTATATCGTTATAATTAATTATTTAATTATAAGAAAGACCTGTATCTACTCATAGCAGAAAATGATGAGGTCAAAAACGAAATGCGCGTTATATGTAGCGATAATCCAAAGTGCGTAGGTACTCTCTTGGAGAAGCTATCATTCTATTTGAAGAATACGGGAAATAAGATATTTGCTATCGCAAGAGATGAAGCAATATTCCTTGAAATTTCAGCAGAGGTATTTAAGGTCAGATAAAATGATGAATAAATGAAATCGAGATGACATAATAATGCTATACGAAACACCTCAAAGAATGCTAAGCGATTATAAAGAACTAGAATTGATAAAACTATATCACGATACTCCACAGGGAGAACACTTCGGTGTAAGAAAAACAGTTGCGAAACTGTGACAAAGGTACGTCTGGAAAAACATGGGCAGAATGGTAAAGACGTATATGTCAAAGTGTGACTTATGTCAACGAAATAAACTAATAAGGAACACAAGAGAACCGCTGATGGTAACTGATACCCCAGTGCAAAGTTTAAGCACAATAGTGATTGATACAGTTGGTCCACTTAGACCGGCGGGAAATTATAGATATGCAATGCAATGCGAATTAACAAAATATGTGATTGCTTGGCCCATGGAGACAAAAGAAGCGAAGTCAATCGTTAAGGCGTTAACAGCAAAAGTAATACTAAAGTATGCTTTATTTGACATACTTAAATCAGATAAGAGAACAGAATTCACAAATGAACTAATGAGGGAAATATGCGAAATGTTGAAGATTGAGCAACGATTCTCAAGTCCATATCATCACGAAACATTGGGTACAATAGAGAAAAACCGCAGAGTTTTAAACGAATACTTTTGTCTTCTGTAATAATCGGGAACAGTGGATTCCTTATTACACGTTCGCATATAATATAACTCCTCATGTAGACACAAATTATTCTCCCTTCGAATTAATATTTGGAAAATTGCCTAGTTTTCCTGGTGATGAATCATCCCAAGATATACAACTGGGAAAATTATGCAGATGAACTGAAAGCAAGACTAAAATATTCTCTAGATAATGCGAGAAAATTAATACAAAATATAAAACAAAACAGACAAGTAGAATCTTATAAGAAGACAAATAGCATAAAACTAGAATTAGGAGATTTAGTTTTAGTTAAAGTAGAAAATAGAAGAACAAATGATATTGGCACATACGAAGTAATAAGCATAAATGATTTAAACGTAACCATAAGTGTAAAGAATAAATCTCAAGTAGTACACAACAATTTACTAAAGATATATACATAAGTGTACGTTGTAACATTGGCCTATATAAACATTTTAGTGCTAAGAAACAGCGATATAAACAAAAAAAATACTTTTAAAATTACTTTGCAGCATTAACCCATATAAATAAAATTTTGTAATAAGACACTGCACTATAAAAAAGGGTAAACACATAAACACACAAACGTATATTAAGTTTTTGTTTAAGATAAAAAAAATCCTCCAATTTGATTGTATGATTTTCTTGTGACCTGAGTTATTCCTGCGGGGATGGGAATTTAACACCCAATAAAACTCGGCAATATGTGTTCAGTAGTAGTAGGGTAGGGTAGAGGTTTATTTCTAAAAAAAGAATTGCAATTATAATAAAAAACCAAACAAACAGAAATATATCACACTACTTACCGCAGACTTTATCCCCAGCAAACTGACTTAACAGAAGAGCAACTGCTTTGCTGTAGCCCTACATTTTACTTGTTTACAAAACTTAACAGTTCCTTTCCAACACGACAAGTGCAATGTAGGGACAAACTGCGGTAAGTCGTAAACGAATGACGACAAAAAATTGACGTAAAAAAACTGAAGCAAATGATCATTATAGGCAAACAATAATAACAAATTAATGATCATAAACAAACCAAATGCTAATAATATGACAACAACAAAGGCAAATGAATAGAAACTCAAATATATATGTAAATACAATAAACAACATGAGCATCAGCAACATCCCCACCCCCGTGGATCGACTCGATGCACTCTTCGAAATCCAGAACAGCAGGCTTGGATACGGGGCGCCTAAGGACACCAGTAGACGTTCGGACATCAGCTCGACGTATAACTCCATCACTTCCCTTGAATACTTCTTCTACGCGGCCTCTCTTCCATTCTCGGCGGGAAACAGCTGGATCGCATACGAGGAGCAAATCATCAGGACCCACAGGTTTTGTATACTCGCACCACTTGGACCTGCGCGTTAGTGTAGGCAAATACTCAACAATCCACCTTTTCCAAAAAGTGGTATCGTAGCTGATATATTCGCCACTGCTTTTTAAACACAGCTGGCTTATCGACGACTGTTCCCTCTGGTGTTTGCGCAGTACTCGATGACCCCAGCAAAAAATGATTAGGCGTTAATGGCTCCTCATCCTCATGGCTGACAGGCAACTGAGTCATTGGACGAGAATTAAAGACGTTTTCCGCCTCAATTAGATAACTTTGTAGAGTGTGTTCTTTAGGGGCAACTTCTTTAAGAGTCACTCTTAGAACCTGTTTGATACATTGAACCATTCGTTCCCATATGCCACCTTCTGCAGGATTATGTGGGCATTTGAACTGCCAGTCTATGCCCTTTGAAGACAGCTCATCTTGGATTCGAGCCACGTCAAAGACTTCCTCGAACCGCTTAGCCTCTTGGTCGACACCAACAACATTTTCCCATTATCACTGCGTATCTTCAATGGGGTACCACGCCGATTTATAAAAGCATCTGTTGAAAGGTCAAAGGCCACCTACAAATGCAGTGATCTGATAGTTAGGCAGGCTTTTCGTGGCGACGTCCAATAGTAATGCTGACTGGCGCAAAGTAATCCACACCAGTGTAGGTAAACGGCCGCACATATGTGGCGGCGCCATAGTGACATCTAACGCCGATAGAGTGCTCGTGTAACCCCAGCATAATTACACCACAACTGAAATACTCATACCACCTTCTATATTTCACCATCATATTGTGAAATTCTAAAGGTAAACAACACTGGGAAATTATCTTAGAAAACGGCGTCTGGTTGATGCAATCGTGCAATTTCGCAACCGAAACGAAAAGAGATTGCAACAATGATACCACCATCACGTAGTCAACCGCGTTTTCGTCATCAACAGCCATTGTGAAATTCTTCCATTCATACAGCGATCATAGTAGTGGAAAGTCACAATTTCGGCACCAGTCATCGTAAAAATTAAAGTGAAAGATAAAAAGAAAGAAAGTACAGTGTCATCATCCCATCAAATTGATATAAAACAACCACCAACTCCCGGGACACCAGGAGAGGAAAAGTTTTTAAACATTCAAATAAATTATCGAAAAAGGTATTTTTGACAAGTGAAGGTAAACAAAAAAACATGCAATTTTAAAATCAACCTAAATTATTACCGATAATGTAACTAACAAACGAATATACATGTAGATACGTCGCACAGCCGCAGCTCAACGTCGTCAATACAGACGGACGGCAACCACCAGCCACCAAAAATCGGCCACAAACACAATTCCTTTAAAAATTGTTTAAAGACATCCAGTTAAAGACATCCATCGAGCCAAAAAAAAAGAAAACATTATCAAAACGCACCGGCACATACAAGCTACACAGTGTGGACGCAAGCAGAGCGTCTGGACGGAGAGTGCCGCTATCCACCGACAGGAAGGGCATCTGGAAGTTCGGTAAGTACTGCAGAGGTTGTTCAAGGGAATTTGCAAGGAACAGGCAGTACCTCCTGGTTATTCCTGGTGTTACCCGACTGGACTTGGCGTTGCAAGCTTCGTCCGACCAGTCAGGGCTGCTTGTCAAGCGCTAGCTGCGCCTGTCGCTTCGCGCTAAAAAGAAAACGTCGGCTTTTTTCTATCTTCGGCCACAAAAGTTTGCAAAGTATTCGTCGTAAAATCTACCACCAAATTCCCGTGACGTAATTAATCCATCAAGAATCAACAAATCTTCACCATCATCTTCCCGGCCAGTAAAAACATCAACAAAAGCAGCTCCATCACCTACCCTGCAAACAACCACATCGGTTAAATAGCCAAGAAAACCTCCAACAACAGCCACATTGTGGCGGCGCCGTACTGACCATCTACCGGCGGCCACATAATCTGGCAACCACCTGTTTGATTACACCACCACAGAACTTGACAGGTACCACCTATCGAAAATGCATCATGGCATTTGGTAAACGAAAAGTAAACAACATTGCCAAATTATCATCGAAAATTCGAGAATTTTCATAGGAACGTCTGGGAAAAAAGAAATAAGACGAAACAACGGCAGTCTGGCATGATTGAAACGGCGTCTTCTCGAAATCTTCAGCCATTTTCTAAAAGTCATTTTTCGTCAAACAGCCAAAGCAGACACCAGCGTGGAAAAGGTAAAGGAAACTAATTCAATCGTCAAGTGTTCATTTGGAAATTTTCAACCCTTAAAGATAAGAAGAAAAAAAGTAAAGTACCAAGTTACGCATTGCGTTTTGTGTTAACGGGTAATTATTTGTCGGTATAAACTGCGCAATTGTAATTGGGCAAATTGGGTACTCTTCTGAGTACGTCTCGCCCTGGAAAACGTCCAGAGAATACCTAAGAAGAAGATAACCTTCGTCAGACGTAACCTCCAACGGTGTGTGTGTCTGATAAGTGATCTTCAAGTGCGAGTTTGCGGGAATTGCGTTTGTACTCACGTCGCCAACAGCACAAAGTTTCTGTTGTTGCTTGGTCGTTTGTTCGGTTACCCACGGAAGGCACGTATCTCTGGAGGCTCTGGTAGTACTGCAGAGGTTGTCCCTGTTGGAACAGGCAGTACCGCCCGGGTTACTCCGGGTAATACCTGTCCAGAAGTGGGGCTGGAAACGCTAATCGGCCAGGCAGCGTTGGTCGCTAAGTGTTAAGATTGTGGACCGAGATAAATCCCACGGCACACACGCATTCAGGCCGCCAAGGCAAAATCAACAGCCTTAAGACATCACAACAAAAATCTCTCCTCAGCAACAGTAATCGGCCTCAGCATTAGCCAAGATCAATTAGGCTCGGCAGCACTAATCTCATCCTCCACCAGAACGACATCAGTGTCACCGGCCATAACGACCAGAAACTACCAGACACGACATCAACATCCCTCAACGTCTGTCAGCACCAGCATAACATCAGCCCACACACCATCAGTGGAGCCATAACAGAGTAGGTGACAACAAAAACAACAACAGTCCCTTTCCATTGAAGCAATCTGCGGTAAGTCCAGTTCCAATTTTTCGGACGAATTAAAAGCCAGTGAACAGACAGGAATATGTTTCGTTAGGGCATAATTTGTATACCCGTATAAAGGCCAACATAATCCAGGACCCATAAATAACCAATCCGAACATGTTCTAAAGTAAAGACAAAATCAAAAAACGAAAATATGCGGATGTTTTAAATTCCACCTCAAAAGATAATAAACCGGTTGTATACACAGATACGCTGTGATGTAAATTTAATATTCATAATTGTCCTAAATCAAAATCCTCAAAAGTGTTTGAATAGTTTATAACGAAAATATAGGTTCGAATGTATTGACAAACCGGACAGACAAAACTGTTCGCGAGTGAATTTAGAAGTAGTCAAAGTCATTCGAACGTAAATTAACGAACATTAAATAAGGGATCATTTCCAAATGATATCACTGTTCAAGTTGTAAAATGGTACAAACGTGAAAACCATATGGTTGTATTTGGATGAGCCCCCTGAGTACTAATCCATCGATGAAAGTGCCAACTTGGCTCATTGGGAAAATTTTATGGCGTTTTGTTTGAATTTCGGTCAATTAGTGAATTTTTTACCATTTAAGCCCATTTAAGTCGCTATTCCTGTATTCAAAATTTCTTTCGTTATTTTTATACGGCTCGCAATTACTAGTTCTACCATTAGAACGCACATTTCAACTGAGAAAATCAAATTTTTTAGCCTATTTTCATGATTTTTGCCCATTTTTCATCGATTTTCCCCATTTATTGCTGTTTTTATGCGCTTTTTTGAAATTCTTGGGCAAACTTTTCGACATAGTTCTTACAGTTTTTCCTTTTAACAATATACTATGCAATAATATTGCCATTTCAAGCAACTCAACACACTTTTTAAATACAGAAACCATCCTTTTTACGCTTTTTCGGATGATTTTCGCGTTTTTTATTGATTTAAATAAATTTTTTTAATACATTTTTTCGGTATAAAAGTGAATGGAAATGCGGGTTTCTCCATATTAATGTAATTAATTTTAAATTGGCAATTGAAATATAGAATTATTCAATGGAATATCATTCGTTATCCTCCAATTCCATTAACAAATTCCAGCAAAGATCTGCCAAAAGTGAATCTAATTTTTTTCCACTGTACCAGTGTTCCAACTGTGCTGATACCTGGTGGAAACGTTCACCATGCTCGTCTGATTCAGACGGCAACTGACGCTCAAAGTGATCTTGGTGGTGATGCATGAAATGCACTTTCAACGACATTCGAACACCGATGTTTTCGAAAGATTGCAGCATATCTTCAACAATGGCACGCCAATTGTCCACCCGATGAATGCCGAGAACTTTTTCGATCACTGCTTTCAGGCTATCCCAAGCGATGAGTTCCGTCTCTTGAAGGACATTGTTGAAGTATTCATCCTTCATCAGTTTGCGAATGTCTGGGCCATTCAACACACCTGAATTCAATATATGATTTTATATAAAAACTTTTAAGAATGCTTCATCTTCGTTTGGCGGAAAAAGAATGCCAAATATTTATTTACCTGCTTTAATTTTCGCTTCACTCAAGCGTGGAAAGATGTACTGCAATCGTTCAAACGCCAATCTATTTTCACGCACCAGTAACGCTTTGATGAAATTCTTCACTACACCAAGTTTAATGTGCAATGGTGGCAGCAATACCTTATCCATCGGCACCAACTCCTCGTGGATAACGTTCTGATGTCCAATTAGACGATTTGTTCTCGGTAACCAATCTCGTTTTTGATACTGTGGTGTATATCGCGAATCCCACGTACACAAGTAGCACATATTTTTAGTGTAACCAGTTTGAAGGCCACAGATAAGTGCAACCACTTTCAAATCAGCGCATATTTTCCAACAATGTTCATGGTATTTCACAGAATCCAAGATTAGTTTCATCGAATCATACGTTTCCTTTGTATTCACAGCAAGCGCAATTGGTACAGGGTTTTTTGTTTATCAAAATACAGCAGCACAGCCTTGAGACTGCTCTTCGATCCATCGATGAACAAGCGCCATTGCTCCGCATTGTGCGTGTAATTCATGGCCGACATCAAACCATTGATATCATTACAGTACGCAAATGAATTGTTTTCGTTACGAGTGAAAAACGGTATAAATTCATGCTGTCGGCCACGCGAACCGTACACTTTAACTTCTGGTGCCAGGATGTTTACAGCTTTAAAATGTTGAGCAAGAATTATGGTTTTATTTTGTGACAACTTTAGTTGTCGTGACATTATGTTCAAGCGCTGTTGTGTAACTTCAATGTGTTGGCATGGTTGTGTAATGTTTGATGGCTGATACAAAGAAAAATTCGATTCAGGCTGGGAAAATCTTGGGATTGGCACTGACGGAGAATGGGGAAGAGTCGTTTGAGCTGACGGAACACTTTGGTAAATATATTGCATCGCCTTTATTCTGTTCATACCCACAATATAATTTTTACATACGTAGCACATGTTTTTTTCGTGGTCGATTGGCTCTGACCAAATCATCGGTATTCCATATGGCATTCTTTCCCGACTACCTGCTCGCCAATCAGACAAACGTGCTACACACGATGCATAAGCCATTTTAGGCACCCACTCAACATTACGAATCACTGGAATATTGAAGTACTGCTCGTACAATGTTGCAATTTCATCAGTAATTGTTTTCTTTATAGTGGTCCACTTTCCGCACATATAACAATAACGATCGAAGTTTCTAATGCATTCATCCATTCTTTACTCACTTTTTAGCTTTTTGGGTTTCCTGAATGTTTTACATGCTTCTTTATCTGATCAACTTCGTGTGTGTAGTACTTATCTAATTTTATTTTCAACTTATCTAATTTTATTTTACAGCGTTGTATATTTTAATAACAATTATGACTACTTATTACATATGTACATTGTTGAATTCCATTTGTATAATGCTAGGGATGCCACAACATTGTAAAAATGAAAATCGGTAAGAATTATATCGATAAGTTTGACCAAGAACTACAAAAAAGCGCATAAAAACAGCAAAAAATGGGGAAAATCGATGAAAAATGAGCAAAAATCATGAAAATAGGCTAAAAAATTTGATTTTCTCAGTTGAAATGTGCGTTCTAATGGTAGAACTAGTAATTGCGAGCCGTATAAAAATAACGAAAGAAATTTTGAATACAGGAATAGCGACTTAAATGGGCTTTAATGGTAAAAAATTCACTAATTGACCGAAATTCAAACCAAACGCCGTAAAATTTTCCCAATGAGCCAAGTTGGCACTTTCATCGATGGAGTAGTACCTCAGGGGGCTCATCCAAACACAACCATATGGTTTTCACGTTTGTACCAGAAATTTCGTGTCAAAAACATGAACAGTGTATTCGGAGTGAAGCCCTGAGTATAAAGTTTTGAGATTAAAATTTTTTGTGAAATGTATAATGAAATGTAGGAATGAACATCCAATTAGAGTAAACCCTTAAGGTAAGCTAGATCTACTTGAGATCTGTTAGTTTGTAAAATTTGGTTAAGAGTAGCGAAAAGTGTCATCATTAAATATCGAAATGTAATTAAATATCAAAATGAAGTAACGTAAAACTGAGTTCAAAAATACACCCTTAAAAGTTAAAGTAAATAGTCAAAATAAGTGAAAAGGGTGAAAGTTAAGTTAATAATGGAAATGTTAAGATAATATAGTTATGACAAACTAAAATTTTGAAATAGAGAGAAAATTAGATTATTATAATTACAGCTTTGGGAAAACCGCCTAAAAGATACTCCGAATTTCAGATGAATAAGTGAAATTTGGAAATCTTTTTAATGTTAAATTAATTTTAAAGCTAATTTATAAGAGCTTTAGCACTTTAAACACAAAGGCACCATGGAGTTATAAGTGCTAATTAAAATTGAACTCAGTAGTGCTAAGTAAGGGGAAAAAAAGGATATAAAGTTTTGAAAATCGGGAATATTCGAGATTGCAATTGTTGAATTGTTGTAACAGTTGTAATCGTTTTTAGACACAACATGCAAAAAGCGCTTTAATTTTTCAAAATTCCAAGGGAAGTTTGAACAATTAAAGACTAAATGAATATAATCGATTTTGAATTTTGAATTTAATTATTTTTGTGCGGAAATTTAAATTTGAAATTTTCGCGAATGAAATATAAATGCTAAATTGTAAACTTTGAAAAAAAATTAAGAGAGTAGCATTTATTAAATAATATGTTGTAAGATTTAAAGTGCTAAAGTGTTAGTGTAAGAAATAAAAAGAAAAAAAAAGGAAATTAGAAATAAGAGAACCAGGAAAATTGTAATTTGAAAGAAAAAGTTTAAGGTCCGTGCTGGACTTCTAAAAAAGAAAAGGAAACATGGATTAATGCAGATTAGGAGTGAACACGATAGGGTGACGTAGTGACTGTATTTTAAATATTCATATATTTTTATTCTTTTGATATCCTATATATATATATACATATCTTTTCACTTTTAATATATAAATCAACGTGGCCATGGTGTAGAGAATCTCATATCTATATATATTTATAGCTTATTTCTACTGCTATGGAATTATAACCAGTATTTATCTATGGTTTACCGACATAAATAATTGTGACCAAATACGGTTCGTTACCATTAACCCGTCACGAGCCGCATTTGCAGCATTTGGTTAGTAGGGTTACCCGGTTTAAGAGTGCCCGTTAGGTGGCCAAGTACTTAAACTCGGGGTTCTATAACGTGAATCATCGTGTTCACTGCTATTGATTGTTTTTTTTTTTTTGATCTTACAAATCGTTTTGTCATGCCAAAAGTATAAGTCGTGGCTTAAACTTTTTCACCTGTAGATTTTCCTGCCTACTGTTTCACAGGCATATTAAAGTTAAGATTATATCCTTGAAGTGGATTGGTTATCAGGTACTCCATAAGAGGCCTGAATATTGTTTTGATTTGATTAATGGCGCTTCGCCCATGTGGCACCCTAATGTAAATTTTTGTTATTTTCCTATACATTAAGCATGAAATTGTTGGTAAATTTTATAACGATTGTAATCGATTTTACGCGTAATGAATATGGTTGTGTAGACAATCATGGTGGTGTAGTGGTAAGCCAAGGGTAAGTTTCCTGGGGCAACGTTCTCTTTTTGGACGCTGAGAAGAGAAACAGCGTCATGCTGAAACAACAGGAAGTTTCAAGCGGGTGGGTAAAGACTGACCATAACATCTGTCAGACCATCTCAGGCGAGATAAAAATATTTCCTGTCGACAATATTTTTCTCCAGCCCGATCACGAAAATCCCTCTTTTTGATTCATAATTGTGCCTTTTCGTTTGGGTTTACTATTGAAAATATAATTCGGGCTCCGTTTCTTTTTTTTATGTCTCTCGACCAGTATTGGTATCTCGACTTGGTATGTCATTTTATTGTTCTGAGTCAGATTGTTCGCGCATTGATTGAGTGGGAAGAACGCTCCCGTCCGGCGAGTTACCAGCCCGGCTTAAACGCATGGCATACCAAGCATGCCGCTCAATCAAATCAATAACTGGTGAAATTTTGAATTTTTAAAAGAATAGCAATCTGGCCACATGACATAATGGCGCCCAACGTGGGGCCCGAGTTATGTGTTCAATAGTCCGATATTTTTTTTTTGTATACAGAATTTAGTTGTACCTACGCGTTCTATAAGTCCCGTTTTAGGCGGTTATTCAGTCCTTGACGCGTTGCGACGGATCAGCCGCGGGGCAATTATACTCTTTTTGTAATATTTTCTTTGTGTTTCGTGCTTGCGAAGTCTTATCTCTGCGGTAATGTCAGGGGCAATTGCTCCAAGTGGGACACAGACTTAGATATTTTTGCTTGATCCATGTTTAAATTTAGTAGAGTTAATAGTACGCGTCCTGTCTAGTTTATGTCGCCAACCAAAGTGTAAGTCCCGGCGAAGATTTTATTGTCCAACCGCATTGCGACACGTTGTTTGATGCATAGCTAGCAAGACTTTATGGTTCCCGACATTAGTTTTGTTCTTTGGTGTGATGCCAGGCGTAAGTCCCGGTGAAGATCTTCAGGTCTAGCCGCGTTGCGACGTCCTGTTACACCACATCCATGGCAAAACGAGTGTCTACAATAGTCAGTTTTACGGTTACGTATTAAATTACGGCTGCTACTAGATATTAGTACCTAGGCTGAATTACGGTAAAAGTATTCAGGCGAATCTGGGAGAGAGAGTCACGGTAGGCGGTGGCTGACCCATTTCGTTTGCCCTCTTTTTGGTTCGCAGTAGACCTCCATGATTAGTTTTTCTGAGTTATATCAGATTTCGTGTTTATGTCGTTTTGGAGAAATTTTTTTTTGTCTTTTTGTCTTGCCTAAAGTTTCCCAAGGAACTTACCTAAGCTTACCCATAACTACCACATTTTGCGATACGGATTTTAGATTTTGATTTGTGAGTTTTTGATTTATTTGCGTTGCGGATTTTTTTTTGAAGTTTGGTTTATTGATTTTGAGTTTTGATTATGACTTTTGAGTTTTGTTTCTGATTTTCCGAGTTTTGGTTTAAGTTTTTGTTTCATCCTTGATTTTTGCATTCGATTATTCAGTTATCACCGCCTGATACTTGAATAAGATAAGATACTTGAATAAGAGATAATCTTGGAAATTTTGCAAACATTTATCTTTTTATTTACATTTCCTATTTGCACACTATATTATTTGACATTTTATATCATTTAATTTAACTTTGACTTTCAGCTTATATTTTTTTCGGCATATTAGTAAATTTTGTTTTTTTTGTGGAAGGTTAAGCTAACTTTTCGCAAGCTGTTGTTTCGTGAACAACATTCGATATTCTCCTAGTTTTACTAAATTTTTAGTTACTTTTCTTTACATTGTACCTCCCATTGAGGGGAAGACATTTTTTACGTTTTTACATTCTTTCGGATTTCGGTTGATTGACCATGCCCGTTCAGCGTTCGCCACTTGCAGAAGGAACAGGCGGGGATGACTCGTCTCGAGAGTCCACTGTAGGCGTGTTTTTCACGCAGGCAGCGTCTGCGACGCTTACGTACACTACCGCAGCAGGATCGGCCATAACAACAGCTGCAGTACCAGCAAGTAATCCGGGTGGTAGAATATATCCGGTGAGCCTAGACCAACTCACAGGAGATCATGGTACTTCTGATCAAGAAGAAACTCCAGAGTCTCCAGACTTCAGCATGCTGACAGCCCGACGAGCACTAGCAGCATCCAGAAATTATCCGGGAAGGCAGGCTAGCTATCTAACTGAAGCCGACCGCCAGAGAGAAGACGAAGCGTTGGTGCGACGAATTCTTCCGGCTATTGTGGAAACGACTCGACAGTCGTTAGCCAGCAGTATGGGAAGCCAGTCAGAGGCGCAACTATCGCCACCGCTAGTACCAACTCAGGTGGACCACCAGCCGATCACGTTCGATGAAAGACAGTTTCGTCGACCCGATATGTCGAGTTATCCGTTGCAAGCTCCTAGGAATGCGAAAGAGCTAGTACCAGCCGAAGATTTTAGCCGAAGCTGAACATCCATCGGGGTATGACAGACCGCAAATGATTTCAATGGTGGATATAGCGACGACGATAGGATACCAGCGGCCTTCGGAGAATTTCCAGGCACCTACACCGCAGTTCTGGCCAAGGAGGGGATCAACACCACCCACAGGAAACAGAGTACCGAGAGCCGATGGATATCAGCATGGGCGTAAGGCAGACTTGACTAAGTAGGGTGTCAAATTTGATGGCACACCGAAAACAATGAATGTCCAGGAGTTCCTTTACCGAGTAAGCGTGACATGCGAGGACAAAGAATGCACAGAGGCAGAGTTGCTGAAGGACTTGCACCACCTATTGGATGGACCGGCGCTCGAATATTATTGGAGCTATCGGAGATTAACGCCCGTCCTAAGCTGGAACGAACTACGGCGAGCGATGCTGGTACAGTTCCAGCGCTTCGACAACGAGTTCCAAATCGAGGTGCAGATTCTCAGCAGGCGCCAGCAGCCACAAGAATCGTTTGAGGATTTCTACAATACCATCATGAGATTGCGGCATCAGCAGAGGGTTCCTTACTCCGAGGCACAACTGGCAGAAATTATGAAGGGCAATTTGAAACCAGCCCTAGCCCAACTGATGTTTCCGATTCCTGCAAATTCTCTTAGTGAATTCTCACGAGAGGTGAGAAGAGCGGAAACTTTGTTGTCCATGCAGCGGCAGCAACTTCCTTCGCGGCAGATATCTCAACCGCGTGTACATGAAGTTACTTTCGAAGATGAGGCCGTTAGTCAAGTAACTGTAGTTGAAGTGGATGCCATACGTAGCTCGAATAAAGTCTCCTGCTGGAACTGCAGGACCATAGGGCATACTTTCAGAGATTGTCCTGCAACTTATAGGAAGATATTTTGCTATAAGTGTGGGAGAGAGAACACCGTTACTCCCAAATGTCCTGTTTGCCCAGGGAAACCAGCCAAGGTCCACATCTCAAACTGGGGAGGTGAGGTCCACCGATGTTTAAACTCAGAAACTACCAATCCAGACATTAACAACGCGGATATTACCAACCAAGCCCGTGACAACATTGATTTTACCAACACAGACGTTGACCAACCTGATGTTGCTAACACAGACTCTAACATAACAGTAGCTGATACCACTTCTGCGATACCATTACCCGATGATGATACCACCATTACCATTCTGAAAAACACCAGCCGAGTGGAAGAAACTCCTTCACTGCCCGTTTTGAGGCAGCTTAAGCCGCTGCATCAGCGAATGGCAGAATATCGTGAAGCTCGCGCTAGTATTTCTGGGGTATCTGATCGGATATAACGAACACGAATGCGTTATAAGAAACGACGGCAGATCCGACGAGAGATCGCCGCGGCTACTCTGTTCGAAGGAGACGATAATCGATTCTATACCAAGGTGAATATCGGAGGCATTGAAGTCGAAGGACTCATAGACAGCGGAGCATCTGTAACTTGCTTAGGCAAGGGGTGCGAGGAGCTGATCGAACGAGCTGGGTTACGAATAATCCGGTTTGGCTCGTCGGTAAAGACGGCTGATGGAAGTGCCCACCGAATTCTAGGTAGAGTTCGAGTGAAAATTGAATTCGGTAAAAAGTCGGAGGAAATTGATATCTATCTAGTTCCGACTCTAGAACGTGCGCTCTATTTGGGCGTGGACTTTATGAGGAGTTTTAAGTTGTTTGCGAATATTGAGAGTCTTACCACTCAAGGGGTAGACCTATGTGGGGAAGTCCAAGCCCATGAGGAGGTCAAAACCCATATTATGTCGCAACAACAGAGCGAAGTTTTGGAAGCCGTGGTTCAGTTGTTCCCTTGTTATACAAGGAAAGGCCTCGGCAAGACGCAATTGGAGACGCATTCAATTGATACAGGAGACGCAGTCCCAGTTAAGGACCGCTATTATCCCATTTCGCCAGCTGTGCAAACACTTCTGTATGCAGAGGTGGATAGGATGCTTGACCTAGGAGTCATTGAGCCCAGCGAAAGTCCGTGGAGCCAAGAATAGGTTGTGCTTTGGTCCGCAAGGGGCCCAAGAATAGGTTGTGCTTGGACGCCCGCAAGCTCAATGCTTTGACGGTTAAGGATCCACTTCCCCATATAGAGGGTTTGCTCAGCAGACTTGGGGATACCTACTATATTTCAAGTGAGGATCTGAAAGATGCTTTCTGGCAGATACCATTAGATCCATCCAGTCGGGAGAAGACCGCTTTTACGGTACCCAGAAGGCCACTCTACCATTTTAAGGTAATGCCTTTTGGGTTATGCAATGCAGCTCAAAGGCTTTGCCGTTTAATGGATAGGGTGATACCTTCCGCTCTCCGTGATCGCGTCTTCGTCTACCTGGATGATCTTCTGGTAGTATCACCAGACTTTCATACCCATATGGACCTGTTGCGACAAGTCGCACGTTGCCTTGAAGATGCAGGTCTCACGATTAATGTGGAAAAATCTAAGTTCTGCTTCAAAGAATTGCGTTATCTAGGCTACCTTGTCGGAGGCGGCCAAGTTAAACCCGATCCAGCGAAAGTGGAATCTATTGTGAATTATAAGTATCCAAGAACCCTTAAACAGGTGAGGAGCTTCTTAGGAGCCACTGGTTGGTATCGGAAATTTATATCCGATTACGCCACCATAGCGGCCCCAATTTCTCATACTCTGAAAAAGGGTAAATCGTTTGAATTCCCCGAGGAGGCCAAGAACGCTTTTGACAAGTTGAAAGACGCTTTGGTGACTAGCCCCGTATTAGTGCACCCAGACTTTTCAAGGCGGTTCTTTGTACAATGTGACGCCTCGGACTTAGGAGTTGGCGCAGTACTTTTTCAACGGGATGATAGTAATGAGGAACACCCGATAGCCTATTTTTCGCACAAACTTACGTCCGCCCAGCGGAACTATACGGTCACTGAGCGAGAATGCCTAGCGGTGGTTCTAGCAATAAAGAAGTTTAGGTCCTTCATCGAGTTGATGGCCTTCACTGTGATCACGGACCACAGCAGCCTTAAGTGGCTGATGTCCCACCGTGATCTCAGTGGGCGATTAGCTCGATGGAGCCTACACCTACAGTCGTTTGACTTCCTAATTGAACACCGCAAAGATAAGCTCAACATCGTACCGGATACTCTGTCTAGATTCGAGATGGAGGAAATAGCCTTGGAGGTGCTAAGGCTAATCGATCTAGACGATAAGGCTTTTCAGAGTTCCGATTACGAAGATCTGATTGAGACCGTGAAGGAAAATGCGGATAGGCTACCAGATTTGCGAGTGATCGATGGAGTGGTATACAAGAGAACGATCGAATACCTCTCCATGAGGATTTCGCGTGGAAGATGTGGGTGCCGAATGAATTGACGCAAGGCATCATCAAGAAGTCGCATGACCCCCCTCATGTGGCCCATGGAGGCTTCTACAAGACTATGAAGCACATCAAGGAGTATTTTTACTGGCCTTGCATGAACGCTCAGATAAAAAGTCTTGTAGATGCTTGCCAAGTGTGTCGAGAGGCCAAAGCGAGGCCTTTTCAAAGGATCTTTGTGGACTTCTTGGGCCCGTATCCACGTGCCACAAATGGAAATAGTTATATTTTTATTGTCCTCGATCACTTGACGAAGTTCGTATTATTCAAGGCCATGCCGAAAGCTAGCAGCAAGAGTGTTATTCGTTTTCTTGTGAGTGAAATCTGTCACAAGTTTGGCGTGCTGGAGACCATAGTCTCGGACAACGGCAAGCAATTTGTCAGTCGAGAATTTACCGACTTTGTAGCTAACTTTGGGATTAAACACTATCGCACCGTCGTTCATTCTCCGCAGGCTAACGCCTTGGAGCGTGTTAAGCAATCCGTACTAGCGGCAATCAGATCCTACATGAAGGAAGACCACCGCGAGTGGGATAAGCATCTGTCGGAAATTGAGTGCTCACTTCGGTCATCGATACAAAGCGCAATCGGAGTAACCCCATATTTCGCTTTATTCGGCGTCAACATGGTTACTCACGGTAGCATGTATCGGTTGACAAGACGCCTGAAAAATTTAACCGATCTTGAAAATGACCAAGTCCCAAAATCGGTAGCACAGGATCTGATACGTACGAAAATCAGGGATAGCCTGCACAAGGCCTACGAAAAGAACGAGCGATCGTATAATACGAGGTGTAGGCAGGTCAAATATATACCCGGACAGGAAGTATATCGGCGCAATTTCCAACAAAGCAGCTTCAAGGATAATATTAAAGCCAAACTGTCGCGGAAGTTCCTAAAGTGTCGCATACGGAAGCCTATAGGAAATAGCCTGTACGAGATTGAAGACATGCAGGGTAAACCCCTAGGGGTATTTCATGCAAAGGATTTAAAACAATAATCCACGCAAGGTCGTTAAGAGAAAGCGGTAAATGTGAGTAGGTGAAAGTCCAATCAGACGTTTTTTTTTGATAAGGAGAGATCAAAGTTGCGTCGGAAGAAAGAGCGTGGGTTCGGGTGCGTGAGACTCGGAAATTTCCTTTTTCTTTTTCGTGAGATCAACTAATGGAGTTAGTAGCAGGTATGATCTTGGTAGATCTTTGATATTGCGAACGGTGTAAGGTATGGTTCAACAAGTCTGAGACAACGGGTTAAATGAACCTTCCGTTCAGAATATCGAGCTCAACGCTACTCGGAGCTTGAGAGACGCGGGTAGCCGATAGGTTAACCTCACCATCCCTGAGCGATGAAGAGGCTTTGGGGTAAATTTTGAACGGTGCGAGCAAGCGGTAGAATCCGTGAGTGATATCTGATTGAATAAATTAACCGATGAACCATTAGTCAACAGCTTGCGGAAAGGTTAGATATCCATAGGTAGGACCCGGACAGATATATATTTCCCCTTTGACGATATTCTTTGTATTGAAGAGAATTTTCCTTTGTTGTCGTTACAGTTAGCATTAAGCAAGACCCCCGAGTAGATATATCCCTGTAGTAGATAGATTCCTCGGCGATGGCTAGCAGCGTCGAATGCAATGTGTGTTTAGGGACGATGACGGAGGCGGATGGCGGGATATGTACGGTAGAATGTGGACATGTGTTCCACATAAGGTGTCACCGTGCTTGGGCTGAACAGAAGCGGACCGATTGTCCCGTGTGCCGGCGCCCGAACTACACGACGCATCCACTTTATCTGCGGTTCGTAGTAGAAGAGCCAGTCGAAGGCCAGGAGCAGATTAACACGCTCCGTCGGGAACTCCGTACTGCCGAAGAGAGGTATGAGGGTGCCGAGGCACAAGTGGCTGACTTGCTCAGTGTTAATGACCAACAGAACCAGCAGCATCGTAACCACCTAAGGACTCTCATGCGCGACGAGGAAGCGGCCCAAGAAGAGATAAGACACCTTGGGCAGGAGAATACCCGACTGCGTAGCCAACCCCACCAATACTACCAGACTTTGCGGGCAGAGGTGGACGCTACCCAGGCTCGACATAGCCGGCAAGTCGCCACTTTGATGCGCGATGTGGCGCAGATGCAGGCGCAATGGGAGGTCACCCAGGCTGAAAACCGCGCACTGCAGGAGAGGATGTCCAACCATTTGGATCTGGAAGTCGAAGTACGCGATCTACGCCGACGGAACGAGGACCTCACGCGAGAGCAAGAGATGGCCAAGGCACGTCAAAGGGAGACTACCGTAAAAGCAAAGACGCCCGGGTACGCAGCGAGCCCATTGTCCATCCGATACTTCCCTTCACTCATCGAGCAGGACACCACCGAGAAAATTCGGAAGCTATTGGAGCGTTTGGACATCACGTACCGGCCCGAAGATCTGGTTATACGGGCGTGTGCTCCGCTGGTCGTCGCACCCACTGAATACTTGGGACTGGAGGCCAAAGTCCCCGAGCTCAAGTTCGACATCCTGAATCGGTTCGAACGCCTGCATCACACCGGCAGGGCAGCCCTTCAAAGGCTGGAAGTTAAAGACAGCGAGGTGGTCTCCGGACTTTATAAGACGGTGACAAGTCGGGTGTTCGGTAGAAAGGGTATCCGGACGATTCGGCTGGCGGAAGACCAGATTATTATCCATCTGGCTGGGGAAGCTAATCCATGCGAGATAGAGACGGAGGATCAGCTCCAGGCAGTACTGAACCGGTTGCCGCAGTCATCAGGTTGGAGAGCAACTCCCCGCTAACTTCGCGCATAGACCCACACAATAAGGACACGACACCTGAGTCCCCAACAACTGGGGTAAACCCCAGTATCTCACCACCGGGTAGAATCCGCATCAATTTGCGGAACGGTAGCGGACTATCCAGGCGGGGGTCCTCCCAAAACCACACCCCATGAGCAGGCACAGGCAGGACAAAGTTTCCCTGTCATCCTTCGCCAGGCCTGTCATCAGGATTACCGGGTTTGTGGCGGCGCCGTACTGACCATCTACCGGCGCGCGTTATATGTAGCGATAATCCAAAGTGCTTAGGTACTCTCTTGGAGAAGCTATCATTCTATTTGAAGAATACGGGAAATAAGATATTTGCTATCGCAAGAGATGAAGCAATATTCCTTGAAATTTCAGCAGAGGAATTTAAGGTCAGATAAAATGATGAATAAATGAAATCGAGATGACATAATAATGCTATACGAAACACCTCAAAGAATGCTAAGCGATTATAAAGAACTAGAATTGATAAAACTATATCACGATACTCCACAGGGAGAACACTTCGGCGTAAGAAAAACAGTTGCGAAACTGGGACAAAGGTACGTCTGGAAAAACATTATGTCAACGAAATAAACTAATAAGGAACACAAGAGAACCGCTGATGGTAACTGATACCCCAGTGCAAAGTTTCAGCACAATAGTGATTGATACTGTTGGTCCACTTAGACCGGCGGGAAATTATAGATATGCAATGCAATGCGAATTAACAAAATATGTGATTGCTTGTCCCATGGAGACAAAAGAAGCGAAGTCAATCGTTAAGGCGTTAACAGCAAAAGTAATACTAAAGTATGCTTTATTTGACATACTTAAATCAGATAAGAGAACAGAATTCACAAATGAACTAATGAGGGAAATATGCGAAATGTTGAAGATTGAGCAACGATTCTCAAGTCCATATCATCACGAAACATTGGGCACAATAGAGAAAAACCGCAGAGTTTTAAACGAATACTTTTGTCTTCTGTAATAATCGGGAACAGTCGATTTCGATAATCGGGACCAGTGGATTCCTTATTACACGTTCGCATATAATATAACTCCTCATGTAGACACAAATTATTCTCCCTTCGAATTAATATTTGGAAAATTGCCTAGTTTTCCTGGTGATGAATCATCCCAAGATATACAACTATGCAGATGAACTGAAAGCAAGACTAAAATATTCTCTAGATAATGTGTGGCCGTCGGTGGTGCAATGGGTAGTGTGCGCGCCTCTTGTACATGAGATCCTGGGTTCGATCCGTGCTCTGACCACCTTAAAAAAAAATTCTTTCGGCGACGGTCACCTCGCATAGTGACGGCGACACTATCGAGTATTTAGCCATGAAAAAGCTTCTCAAAATACCGTTCGGAATCGGTGTAAAAACTGTAGGTCCCAATCATTGAGTGAAAAATTAGAAAGCGCACAGCTCACTGGTTGTGAGAAGCTCTCCCCAATCCCTTCATGGGATGTAATGGGAAAACGGGGGGGGGGGGGGTTTTAGATAATGCGAGAAAATTAATACAAAATATAAAACAAAACAGACAAGTAGAATCTTATAAGAAGACAAAAAGCAATCTGACCACATGACAACATCAATCTCATCGGCCAGACGTCATCAGAATTTCTTCAAGTAAAGTTAATTAAATCAAGTCCCCTCCCATTGACCAGTTGAAAGGGTAAGTCCAGTTTACATTTTTTGACGTGCTAAATCATTGGACAGACAGAGAGCAGGTTAACATACGTAAGTCATTAGGACGTGAATTTTACCTCAGTTAAGGATCATCATACACCTGAGCCTCGTATACCCGAGCATAATATGTTATAAAAATGTGTGGAAAATCGAAAACCTAGCCAAATAAATTAGTGTTTGAAATCTCACTACAAGAATAGTAAAATTTTGTCAAACTTTCGCTGAAATGAAAATTTAGAATATCGAAGGCACAAAATCATAATTACGAAAAGTAAATAAACGATTTAAAACGTAAATGTCAGTTCGGATGTAATGCCGAAATAAACCCCAAACGATTTATAAATAAATTGCTTAATAATAGACAAATAAATACATTCGAACATAAGATGACGAAATTCATAGTTTAGCGAGAATAAAATTAATAATTAAGTGAAAGCCCTTCGTAAATTAGAAGATAAAAAAAATATCCGATAAGAATATGAAATTAAGAGCTAAAATCTTGCAAGAAAATATAAACATAACGTAAAGTCATCGTAAAATCCCAAAAATTATACCGAATGTATCTCTAGATGACATTTTTAATGAACCTTGAAAAGAATACCTAAATATGTGTGGTAAGTATTTACACATATTTAGGTATTTGCAAACTATAAATTGAATATCAAAATGAGTGTGTAGTTTAGCAAAATATAGTAATTTAATAAAACTATGATTTTGAAATGTGTCTATGTAAAATAAAGTGATTAGGTTAGCTGTTAAAAGTTAAATTTAAGATTTTGAAATTCGATAAAAATCGATTAAATGAAAGTTAAAGTGTTTAAAGCAACTGAGCATTTTGAGTGTTAAAGTAAAATATAGTTCACTAGTGAAAAGAAAATAAGTTTTGAGAATTAAGGAAGTTTAAATATACAAATAATACTTTGAAGTTTGAAAATTCTGAATGAAGTTTGGATTTTCAAAAGTTAAATTAATATAACGTTAGAATTTTAAGAAGTGCTTAATGAAGAGCAAAGTTTACAGATAAAGAAAAATGCTAAAGTTACTTTAAAAATCTGGAAATATAAGAAATTGTTCCCAACAGTAGTCCGATGGCTTATATGGATTAACAACACAGGTTATTGGTAGATTCCTTTATTATCTGTTAACAACCGAATGTTTTAATTCCTAAATTTAGATACATAATATTTAATTCAAAGTTAGAAATATTCTTTTCATTATAAACTTACTGTTAAGTTTAAGACCATCAATTTTTCAATAAATAGAAAATATAAGGCACGTTGTGCTCAACTACTTTTGGATCAAAAAATTAAAATGACTTGTAAAATGGCAGACATAACTGCTTAACATAGAATGAAATATAATTCATAAATAAGATGTGAGAATACCGGTTACTTTTCAGAGCTGCATTTTCCGTACTCAAGCTGTGGCGGTTACACCCCCCGGCAGTATGACGAGAAGCTTTCGACTTCATACTCCTAAGTAGAAACGACATCTAACACCGCTAATCTAGTAGCTGGTCTTACAATTATACCCCTTTTAGTAAGAACCTTCGCCTTACGGACCTGGCCGTCCTTCGCCATTGTTGTTTCCACAACTTTACCTCTCGACCACACATTTCTTGGACTCGACGGGTCAACCACAATAACTAGATCGCCAACTTCCAAGGGTTTAGTCTTCACGTGCCACTTTGTTCTTAGGGTTAAAGATGGTAAGTACTCCCTTAACCATTTTCGCCAAAATGCTTCCGCATACTGTTGAGACGCCAGCCAGTTATTTTTAAGTACTACACCACTGTCATCGAATGATGCTAAAGGTTTCATACCATTAGATGAGTACAGAAGCAAATGATTTGGCGTTATTGCTTCCGCAGTTTCGTGTTCAACCGGAATATAAACCAATGGTCGGGAATTAATTATATTTTCGACTTCAGCTAACATTCCACGAAGTAGTTCTTCACTCGGTGTGCGTGTATGTGAAATATTATAAAATACGTTTTTTATCGATCTTACAAGCCTTTCCCAAGCCCCTCCCATGTGTGGTGACGAGGGTGGTATAAAGTTCCATTTTGCAGTAGCTGTGGTAAAAGCACGTATAATTTCGTTTTTATCAATATCTTTAACGGCTTCTCGAATTTCCTTTTCGGCACTAACAAAATTCGTTCCGTTGTCACTAAAGAACTCTCTTGGCATTCCACGGCGACATATAAAATTTCGTATTGCAATTATACACGATGAAGTATTCAGAGAGTTGACAACCTCAATGTGAACCGCTCTTACCGTAAGGCATGTAAAGAGAGCGCCATACCTCTTTTCCGTATGTCGACCAACCGTCACCATTATTGGGCCAAAGTAGTCTACACCTGTATATGTAAAAGGCCGACAAAAAGCAGCCAATCGAGCTTCTGGTAATTTTGCCATTTGCGGATAGTTTGGAACAGCTTTTTTTATTTTGCACATTTGGCATCGCTTCAATATAGTTTTAAACACAACTCTTAACCGTGGAATATAAAATCGCTGCCTTATTTCGTTCACTACAGTTTCATGATTAAGATGTTTGTAGTTTATGTGAAAATTCATAATTAAAAGGTGTGTAATGCGACTGTCTCTAGGCAGAATTATGGGATGCTTTGTTTCGTCAGGAACGATGGCTTTATCAATTCGGCCTTCCACACGAAGAAGTTGGTTCTCATCCAGTCTTGGCGTAATTTTATATAATGGGCTTGATTTACTTAAATTTTTATTGGATTTTAAAAAACGTATCTCCTCAGAGTAAAACTCAGTTTGTGCAAGTCGATATAATAAATATTCCGCATTTGCTAGTTCTTTTGACTCAAGTTCACCACCCGATTTCGATTTTTTTCGAACCGCATCGCAAAAACGTGACACGTATGCAGTGGTCCTCAACAACCTATTCCAGCTAGAAAAACGATTTATATCTATGACCATTTCCGTGGTGTCATGAACTTGTACGTATTCAACTTCTTCTGTATCGATTAACTCGAATGTGGTTTTATAAATTGGCCATTCGTTTTCAGGCGTTAAGAGAAAGTCTGGCCCCTTAAACCAACGACTATTCAGGGAAATGTCGGGTTTTCTAGCCCACTTTGTCGCTTCGTCGGCCACGTTTTGTTTTCCGGGAATCCACTGCCACTCTCGCAAATCCGTTGTATCCAAAATTTCGCTAATGCGTAAAGAAACAAATTGGTGATATTTTTTGTGATTGTTTTGTAACCAGCTGATGACAGTCCTTGAATCAGACCAGAAATATTTCTTACTTATAGAAATTGTGTGATTTTTTATAATGTTGTTGGCAAACCGCGAGCCAATAAGGGCTGCCATAAGCTCCAGACGAGGTATTGAGGTCATCCTCAGAGGTGCCACACGGGTTTTAGACCCCACCAAAGAACAAACGATTTCACGATTACGAACAATGCGAAGATAGGATACAGCTGCATAGCCGTTTTCACTCGCATCTACAAACGTATGAAGCTCAGTATATGTATCGGTATAGTCAACGATTGATTTTAAATAGCAACGCTGGATGCTTACTTTTTCTAGATCGGGAAGATACTTTAGCCATTTTTCCCATTTGATCTTTTGTTCTTCTTTTATTGGCTCGTCCCAACTCACGCCGCTTCTCCAGATCTCTTGAAGAATAATTTTAAGATACATAACAAAATTACCAACAAGTCCAAGGGGGTCGTAAACCGTCATTAAAATTCTTAAAATTTGTCTTTTTGTAGGACATTTATTAAGACGAATTATATCGTTGCTTAATATGTGAGGTGAAATTTTGAACATGATTGTATCATCCATTGGTTTCCAAAAAACCCCTAGGACTTTTTCCATTTCCTTATCTGAACCCATATGTATATGCTTTTCATTTGTTTGCTTGGTCTTTTCTATTTGGTAGACTACTTCGTTTTTATTCGAGACCCAGTTTCTGAGGTTGAAGCCAGCTTGACTTTGAATATACTTAACTTCCTGTGCTATATTAACTGCTTGTTCAACTGTGTCTGTAGAGTAAAGAAAATCATCTACATAATGGTTGTTTTTAATCGCAGAAGCTGCTAATGGAAATTTGCTCTCATATTTGGATGCATTTGTATTTTTTACATATTGGGAGATACTGGGAGCACATGAAGCTCCAAATATCATGACATTCATGACGTAAACGTCTGGCTCTTTAGTAACCTCACAATTGCGCCACAAGAAACGTTGAACGTGTCGGTCTTCTTCACGTATAAATACTTGGTGAAACATTTGTTCAATGTCACTGCATATAGCTACTGATTTTTCTCTAAACTGAAAGAGTATTGCATGTAACGAAGCCAAAAGATCTGGTCCTTTATAGAGCATGGAGTTCAAAGATATACCATTAAACTTCGCGGCAGCATCCCATACAATTCGACACTTGCCAGGTTTATTTTTGTTGTAAACCGGAAACGTTGGAAGATACCAGATTCTTTCAGCTGGTGTTGCTGCATCAATTTTGGTAATATAACCTTTGTTGAGATAGTCTTCAATTGTTTTGACATAAATTGCAAAAAGTTCACTATTTTTCCTCAATTGCTTTTCGAGACACAGAAGCCTGTTTTTGGCCATTTGATAGTCATTTGGCAAAATTATGTTCTCGTTTTGCCACAACAAACCGGTTTCATAGTGACCATCATCACGCTGTTTTGTATAATTATTTAAAAGTAGAAGCGATTTTTCATATTCTTTATTCATTTTTAAATTTTGGTAGTTAATACCTAGGCTTTCAATATCAAAATAATGTTTTACAAGTTGGTTTATGTTGTTGTCTGTTTCCGAACACTCGCAAATATGCATGTTATACTGAGTTGGTTGATTGTTGCCGCATGGTCCAAAAATTGTCCAGCCTAGTGCTGTTTTAATAGCAATCGGTTCATTTTTGCCACCTTCTTTTATTTTGTTCGAGATTGTAAGATTTATATTGTTGAGTCCAATAAGAACTTTTGGTGTAGCTGCATAGTAGCTTCTTATTGGCAAATTTTTCAAATGATTAAATTTCCTGTTAAAATATTCATAATCAAGCGTTTGTTTCGGAAGTAAAAGATGCTTTACTGTACGTACATCTACGCCGAACACTTTGCTGTTATTACCGGACACCTGCACTGTTAAACGTTGTGAGTTATCTTCAATTCTCTCCACATTTCCGGTCCACTTCAAACATAGTTGTTCAGCTTCGCCTTCTAAATCTAGTTGCTTGACAATTTCTTCGTCTATTAGACTTATGGAAGAGCCATCATCTAAAAACGCATATGTAGAAATTACTTTGTTGTTATTTCCATAAATTCTTATTGGGATCACTTTAAAGAGAATTTTCTGTTTTTGGGTATCATGAGTATTTACATTTTGTACAATGTTGCTTTCTCTTTCCTTGGATTGTTCGGCTGAGTTATTGTTTTCATACTTGTGAAGAAGATTATGATGTTTAAACTGACAGCCCTCTACATTACAGTTTTTCTCTCTGTTGAAGCAAACACCAGTATGTTTTCTTAAGCAATGCCTACACAACTGTAATTTGTTTACATAGTTCCATCTGACTTTGCGATCAGCTGACAGAAACTTCTTACAGCTAGGAACAGTTTTACAGTCACTGCTGCAAACGGCACATTTGTTATTATTCGTTTCTGTGTGAGCATTGCAAAACTTTGTTTGTTTTCGATTATTAACAGAGTCTAATGTCATATTATTTTCGACGTTTACAGTGCTAGCTGACAATCCAATATCAAATATCCAATTGGAAAACTCGACCAAATTCGCCCTTTTATTGCATTGTTGGAGATGTAGTTTATTTGCGCCCCAAATTATTTGATAGTGCGGTGGTAATTTTGAGACTAGTTCCTGGAGTAACGAAGAATTATTTAGCTCATCAATAAGACCAGAGGCTTCAATTGTTGACTGCAACCCTTTCACTTGAATGGCAAAGTTGGTTATTGTTTCCATTTTGTTGGAATTAATTTGTGGTAATGTTTTTATTTTGTTTTTTAGAGAAAATAAAATCTTGTCTGGCTGTCCGTACAATAGTTTCAGCGTGGAAATCGCGTGTTGTACGCATGATGGATGAACCAGAATTCCTTTTACAGCCTCTAATGCATCACCCCGAAGAGCTCTCTGAAGCCTTATTAAATTTTCCGCGTCCGTCAGCCCGCAAACTGCAGTAGACCATTCATAGGTCGAACTAAACAGAGGCCATTCCTCAGGGCAGCCAGAGAAATTAGGTAAATCCTTAGGCAGAGTTTGATGAGCGTGTAATTGGTCAGCTCTTAGCCTATGTCCTACTGGCATTGACTGCATTGGTGGTTGCTGAGATGTTTCTGTCTGTCCGGGATGTATAAATGATTGTGGTTGTTGTGTATTGTTTATGTTCTGAAGATAACCGAGACGTGTTTGATTGAGATTTTGATGAAGCGTAGAGTGGAGTGAAAAATTTGGATAAATAAATCTAAAGGAATTTGCGAAATTGTTTGGTTCATGTATGTGGTCTAAAGGTGGATTAAGTGCGGCTGTTGTTGTAATAGGGGCGTTATTTGGTACTACTGGTACGTGTATTGATGTATTATGGGAGGCTAGGTTCGGCGGTGTGTTGTTAGCATTTGTGTTTTCAGATGTTTGATTGGTAACCATGGGATATTGAACTTCGATGTCTTCCTCTTCATTTTGCTCGAGGATTTTATATTTTTTATTTAAATATTCTTGATCCCGTCTCATGGAAAGTTCCCGCTCTTCCTCTAACCTTTTTAGCTCAAGGGCCCTCTTTCTAATAACTGAGTCCTTTGAGGCAATAGTCGAATGTGTGCTAGAAGCAGAATGTATTGAATTTGTATTGCAAGACTGACACAACCATAACTCCTCTGAAGTTGAAACCTTAGCGCAATTTATATGGTATGGTTGATGACATGTGTTGCAACTTACAACTGAGCCGGCCAGATGTTCATGGCAAAGTTGACATATTTGTTGAGCATTTTGTGAAGCAACTGTGCCTGTATTTTGTGGTTGACCGCTATGTGTGGAAGAGTCCATGTGGGTACTTACGTGTGAGGTTATGTTGAAATGGGCAAATGTATTCACTTTCCTTTATGGACGGCGGACTCCGGCAGCAGCTATATTTATCCACTAGGCAAGGTGTAAGCAAATTAACAGAATTAAAAATTTGTTCCCAACAGTAGTCCGATGGCTTATATGGATTAACAACACAGGTTATTGGTAGATTCCTTTATTATCTGTTAACAACCGAATGTTTTAATTCCTAAATTTAGATACATAATATTTAATTCAAAGTTAGAAATATTCTTTTCATTATAAACTTACTGTTAAGTTTAAGACCATCAATTTTTCAATAAATAGAAAATATAAGGCACGTTGTGCTCAACTACTTTTGGATCAAAAAATTAAAATGACTTGTAAAATGGCAGACATAACTGCTTAACATAGAATGAAATATAATTCATAAATAAGATGTGAGAATACCGGTTACTTTTCAGAGCTGCATTTTCCGTACTCAAGCTGTGGCGGTTACAGAAATGTTAAATGTAAGAGAATTAGTAATAAGTAACAAAACGGAAAATCGGAATTTGGGAAACGTTTAAGATCAATGATGATTTCCGAGAAAGCAAAAACACAATAGAATAGGGTGACTTATGGACTGAACTTTTGATATTTACATATTTCTATTTTGTTTTGTTTTAATTGTTGAATATTGTTTATATCTCCTGATGATGCTACACAAAGGAGTAGCGAAATATCGAGGAAAATAAATATAATTACAGCAAATCTGACCTCAAGCTCGAAGAATATTGATTATTTATTTCTATTTTCTATATTTTATCCTGTACAAATATTTCATCTAATTTTTAAAACATCATGGCCATGTTATAGAAGTTCGCATATATGAAAATAACTATATGACCACTACTATAAATCTGTAATCATTATTTATCTATTTTTCTGAATGACCAAATACGGTTCGCCATCATTAATCAGTTGCGAGCCGCATTTGTAGCCTCTAATTAGTAGGTTTGTTTTGTGTTTTATTGTGTTCATTGCTTTTGGATTGCTCTAGCAAATCCAAGTACTTATGCCAGTTTCATAATTCGTGACATAAACATTTTTCACGTTTAGATTATCCAGCCTAATGAAACAAAGGCGTATTAATTTTAAGTTTGTTCCCATGCAAGGGGATTTCTCACAGGTTCTCCACATGAGACCTGGTGTTTTTGTGTCTAATATAAGGCTTCGCTTAACATAAGAAAATTAAGAATGAAATTGTTAGAAAGTAAGCAAAAAGATTTGTATTAGACTTTAGAGCCTCTCAGTGAGGATAAGAGAATACATTTTTATAACGTCTGAAACTTTCAATGCGGTTTTAAATATGGCTGTGTAAACAGTCCGAATTGGTAAAAGGGGTTGAGACATAGTAAGTTAGTGGTGCAACCACTTATCATTTTGGGACTCTGGAAGTGCATCAGAGTCATGCTGAAGCTGCACAAAACATTTTCTTTTCCATTCTTCGAAACATAACAATCATGTGTGCTCAGTAGAACGTGTGTGCATTTTCGTGTTTTGGTTTTTTTTTTGTTTTAAGATCCAACTATCGGAAATTTTCGTTCGGGCTCCGTTTCTTTTATTTTATGTCGTAATATCTCGTATGGGTTCGTTTTAGACTTGGTATGTAATTTTATTGTTCCAAGTCAGATTGATTGAGTGGGAAGAAACCCCCCGTCCGGCGAGTTTACCAGCCCTGCATAAGCATGGCATACCAAGCGTGCCGCTCAATCAAAGAAATGACTGGTGAAATTTTGAAGAATAGCAATCTGGTAACATGACATAATGGCGCCCAACGTGGGGCCTCGAATAATCCCAATGTGAATCGGGAGGCATCATACCCACGTTGTCGCCTACTTTGTCGTGCTTGTGACACATATGGAGTCAGTCTGTCCGTGGCAAGGAACCCATGTATGGTGGTACTGGAGTGGCACGACGAATTTGGAAAATATTGCAATTTGAGACACACTTATTCAAGGCACTCCGAAGTAGTGGAATCCCAAACGTTCTTCGTATCTCACCCAATGTAGCTTCAAAGTTTCGATGTTTCATGTTGCTATGCACATGAACCACAATAAGTTGGGTTAGGTAATGATTGGACGACAAAATGATGGGGCGCCTGGAATCTAGTGGTAACCAGCTGGCAGCATTGATATGACCATATACTCGGAGACAATTGTTGTCATCAATATATGGCGAAAGGGAATACAGGTCGTTACATTTCGGGATTTTACCACCAGATCTTAAAATTTTGAACTCATCTGTGTTATTATTAATCTTTCTCTTACGGCAGCAATCAACAAGTCTCAGTACCCATGCCATAGTACGTTTGAGCCTGAGAAATGAAGAGACACGATTAAAATCAATGATTAAATTTGAACTAACCAGTAATGCAAATTTAGGGCGCAGTTCTTCTTCTTCTTCGAATCATTCTGTACTCTTGAAACAGGCAATGGCCAAACATTTTCGTGGCTATAAAGAAATTGAGGCCCCTGGAACCATCGTGTCTCATTAGAAAAGTCAACTTTGCTTTTCATTCTGGTAGTCTCATCTGCAACATTAAGGTCTGTGGGCAACCATCTCCAATCATCCCGGAGGAAGTACCTCTTGCGGTACTTAATCATGTTTTCTACCAACAAGATTGTGCTCCAGCGCATTACGGGCTTATTGTGCGGGATTGGCTTAACACCAATTTCCCTCGACGTTGGATTGGACGAGCTGGACCAATCGCCTGGCCGCCACGATCTCCAGATCTCACACCACTTGATTTCTTTTTGTGGGGCTACATGAAAGATTGTGTGTATTCTGTGCAGATCCACAATCGTGAGCAGTTACTTGCACGCATTGGGGAAGCTGCGGTGAAAGTTCGTGAAAAGATGAGTGAACTAAACGTGGCGGATGTGGGTCGCAAACGGCTGCAATTGTGTTTTGTAGAAAACGGGAACCACATTGAAAACTTCCTTTAACATCAAATGTTTTTTTTTTCCTTGTGTTTGATTCTTCAGCCAAAAATTTCAAGAAAATAAAGTCTTAAACGTGTTAATTTACAAAAACAAATAAATGTGTGCTGTTATTTCGCTTCCAAAAACACAAACAAACATTTTTGCATTTCAGTAAAATGGTCATAACTTTGGAACGGTAAGACCTCTGGGCTTCGTTTAGGTCATTTTGGAAAGGTAAGAGGTATGGCTATCTTTTCAAAACATAAGTTACCTGCCATCTGGCTGAGCAAATTGAGGTTATGTGAATTTTTTTTTCCATTTTTTCCCCGAAAGCTCTGTATCTCGGCGATTTGACTTTTTTCTACTTTTTTTATTGATTCCGAAGGGCCTCTCTCTTAAAGACCTTTCCAACAAGCCCAAAAAATCCAACAAGCCCAAAATTCCGACCACTGGCTCAGAAGTTAGCAACTTTACCCTACTACCCTCCGACCGCCAATCTGAAAATGTTGAACCCGTTGCCATTTCGCACCCTTGCATTTTCGGACATGGTCCTAGTGGACTTTTCTTCATGAAATGAGCGAAGGAGTACGCTGGAGAAATTTGTCCAGAACTTCCTGAATCACCCTTTATAGTTCTTGAGATTTTTTTGTATATATGGAAAATAGATAAATTGGCCTTACTGGTTTTTGCAAAAGAGTAGATTTTTCTGAGTGGACATCGACAACTCACGTCGTGTCTAAGAAGCATGGTAGAATTAGGATAACTGGTAATTATAAGCCGACCGTTAATCCAACAATTATTGTGGACGAACACCCAATTCCGAAACCCGAACAAATATTTAATAGAAGTAATGGGTCAAAGCTGTTCTGTCATCTGGATATAACGATATTTGCAAATTTACGATCAGTTGGCACATGCCCTAACACTAAACACGCCCACCCACGGCTGTCTATGGGGCTCCTAACATACCAGCAATTTGGCAGTGGATTATGGAATCGGTCTTGCAAGACATTTCAGAAGTATGTATGCAATTTCTTCGATGACATCTTGATTTATGCCGATAATTTTGATAATTTGCTATCGGCTCAAAAGACCACTCTTGAACGTTGGCAGAAAAAAGGTTTAAAGTTAAACCGTTCAAAATATGCGTTTGGTAATGGAATCCATTAATCTGGTAAGCACGTGTAAACCGTAAGAGATGCACCTAAGTCTGCAAGTCATGATGAGCTTCAGCTGTGTTTAGGGAAACCCACGTAGTATGGATCATTCATACCCGATCTGTCTACACTTTTTGATATGTTGCTGAATAGACCGTTCAAATGGACAACAGAGGCAGAACAGTCGTACGCTGATGGCAGAAATTCATTGATATCACCACAAGTGTTAATGCCGTGCCACCCGAAATGTCCACTTCTCCTGGCTACAGATGCGAGGAAAATAGGTTTAGGTGCAGTCTTATTTCATCGCATGCCGATGAGAGAGAGACCCATAGCCTATGCTAGTCGTACGTTAAGTTGTACTGAACGTAAATATCCGCAGATAGACAAAGAGGCCCTTGCCATTATATGGGCAGTAAAAAATTTTGTTCTTTATTTATACGTTTGACATTGTACTTTGATTACGGATCAAAAATATCACAAATCTACAGCACCTTACCAATGGCCAAGCAGAGCGATCAGTATTGACTGCAAAAAGTGTGCTTAAGTCGTTGGGAGCAAATATAAATAATCTTCTGAAGCATTTAAATACATATCTACGCCAATATAGAATTGCCCCCTGGGATTTCATTCTTGGAGAGAGGATAATGAAGGTACACCTTCCGATCAACTACAGAACGAGGCAAATATCGAAAGTGTTCCTAATTTTGGAGGGATTTGGCTAAACATGATGAACCAGAGCGAACAGGTTCCATTGCGTAGAGCTGCCAGGATCAGAAGACGCAGAATGGAGTTGTCACCAGAATAAACCAAGGGAGGAAATGTCACATATTGATCAGGCATGGTTATATTTTATATATTTTACTACACTGGCAGCTCTGTTATGAAAAGAAAACAACTGTCGTGTTCTGAGTGTTATTGTAAGACGTTTTGTTATACGTGAATAAAGGCAACTCTAAATTTATTAAAGCTTTTATTTAATATTCAGTCGATAATATTTATAGAAACAATAGGTTAATAATAACGAAGTTCCACGCTCGTAAACTCTAATCACGTCCTCTCGGGTGCTGCATCGATGAAGTTCTTGACATTTAAATAGGGAATTTACCAATATTCATATGCAATTTCAGCATTTCTGTTATTAGTGTAGTGATTTGAAGTATTGGTTTAGGAAATAATTAAATTTGTTCATGTGTTCATACAAAAAATATTGCGCTTCCAAAAACAAAAACAAACATTTTTGCATTTCAGTAAAATGGTCATAACTTTGGAACGGTAAGACCTCTGGGCTTCGTTTAGGTCATTTTGGAAAGGTAAGAGGTATGGCTATCTTTTCAAAACATAAGTTACCTGCCATCTGGCTGAGCAAATTGAGGTTATGTGAATTTTTTTTTCCATTTTTTCCCCGAAAGCTCTGTATCTCGGCGATTTGACTTTTTTCTACTTTTTTTTATTGATTCCGAAGGGCCTCTCTCTTAAAGACCTTTCCAACAAGCCCAAAAAACCCAACAAGCCCAAAATTCCGACCACTGGCTCAGAAGTTAGCAACTTTACCCTACTACCCTCCGACCGCCAATCTGAAAATGTTGAACCCGTTGCCATTTCGCACCCTTGCATTTTCGGACATGGTCCTAGTGGACTTTTCTTCATGAAATGAGCGAAGGAGTACGCTGGAGAAATTTGTCCAGAACTTCCTGAATCACCCTTTATAGTTCTTGAGATTTTTTTGTATATATGGAAAATAGATAAATTGGCCTTACTGGTTTTTGCAAAAGAGTAGATTTTTCTGAGTGGACATCGACAACTCACGTCGTGTCTAAGAAGCATGGTAGAATTAGGATAACTGGTAATTATAAGCCGACCGTTAATCCAACAATTATTGTGGACGAACACCCAACAAATATTTAATAGAAGTAATGGGTCAAAGCTGTTCTGTCATCTGGATATAACGATATTTGCAAATTTACGATCAGTTGGCACATGCCCTAACACTAAACACGCCCACCCACGGATGTCTATGGGGCTCCTAACATACCAGCAATTTGGCAGTGGATTATGGAATCGGTCTTGCAAGACATTTCAGAAGTATGTATGCAATTTCTTCGATGACATCTTGATTTATGCCGATAATTTTGATAATTTGCTATCGGCTCAAAAGACCACTCTTGAACGTTGGCAGAAAAAAGGTTTAAAGTTAAACCGTTCAAAATATGCGTTTGGTAATGGAATCCATTAATCTGGTAAGCACGTGTAAACCGTAAGAGATGCACCTAAGTCTGCAAGTCATGATGAGCTTCAGCTGTGTTTAGGGAAACCCACGTAGTATGGATCATTCATACCCGATCTGTCTACACTTTTTGATATGTTGCTGAATAGACCGTTCAAATGGACAACAGAGGCAGAACAGTCGTACGCTGATGGCAGAAATTCATTGATATCACCACAAGTGTTAATGCCGTGCCACCCGAAATGTCCACTTCTCCTGGCTACAGATGCGAGGAAAATGGGTTTAGGTGCAGTCTTATTTCATCGCATGCCGATGAGAGAGAGACCCATAGCCTATGCTAGTCGTACGTTAAGTTGTACTGAACGTAAATATCCGCAGATAGACAAAGAGGCCCTTGCCATTATATGGGCAGTAACAAATTTTTTTCTTTATTTATACGTTTGACATTGTACTTTGATTACGGATCAAAAATATCACAAATCTACAGCACCTTACCAATGGCCAAGCAGAGCGATCAGTATTGACTGCAAAAAGTGTGCTTAAGTCGTTGGGAGCAAATATAAATAATCTTCTGAAGCATTTAAATACATATCTACGCCAATATAGAATTGCCCCCTGGGATTTCATTCTTGGAGAGAGGATAATGAAGGTACACCTTCCGATCAACTACAGAACGAGGCAAATATCGAAAGTGTTCCTAATTTTGGAGGGATTTGGCTAAACATGATGAACCAGAGCGAACAGGTTCCATTGCGTAGAGCTGCCAGGATCAGAAGACGCAGAATGGAGTTGTCACCAGAATAAACCAAGGGAGGAAATGTCACATATTGATCAGGCATGGTTATATTTTATATATTTTACTACACTGGCAGCTCTGTTATGAAAAGAAAACAACTGTCGTGTTCTGAGTGTTATTGTAAGACGTTTTGTTATACGTGAATAAAGGCAACTCTAAATTTATTAAAGCTTTTATTTAATATTCAGTCGATAATATTTATAGAAACAATAGGTTAATAATAACGAAGTACCACGCTCGTAAACTCTAATCACGTCCTCTCGGGTGCTGCATCGATGAAGTTCTTGACATTTAAATAGGGAATTTACCAATATTCATATGCAATTTCAGCATTTCTGTTATTAGTGTAGTGATTTGAAGTATTGATTTAGGAAATAATTAAATTTTTTCATGTGTTCATACAAAAAATATTGCCAAATCCTATGCAGACTTGGAATATTAGCTGATCATTGCTGTAGAAGCTATGGAGATGAACAGGACGAGGACGTCGAAAATATATTGTGTTCCTGCTCGACCTTGTGTATGAGTAGGATACCAAATATTATATCACACTCTACAATCAAACATTCAGGTCCCAAATTGGTTCGTCAGCGTCTAAAATATTTTTCTTTTCAGAATCATCTTAGAAGAATTGAATGAGGTATCACATGGTTTTAACTCCTCTTAACCACACCAGGTTAATTTACAAGCTCAACGATTTGGAGAAAATGGCGTACCGTGTACTCATTGAACTAAGTGTGCCAATAGTGACAGCCACTTCTACCTAACATAACCTATGGTAGTAGAGTTAACTCCAACAAAATGGATATTTACGCTTTGTCACTGGCTGCGACCTGAGTTATTCCTGCGGGGATAGCGACTTTAACTCCCAATAAAAAAATACGCGGCAATATGTACTTATACACGGTAGGGTAGGAATAGGGGTAAGGTTTATTTCTAAAAAAAATTATTTAATTATAATAAAATTAAAACAAATATAAAAATCAACACTACTTACCGCAGTCTTTATCCCCAACAAACTGATTTAACAGCAGAACAACTGTTTTGCTGGAGCCCTACATTGTACTTGTTTACAAAAGTTAACAGCTCCTTTCCAACACAACAAGTACAATGTAGGGACAAAGGGGGAACTGCGGTAAGTCGTAAACAAATGACGACAAAAAAAGGGCTTAAAAAGACTCAAACAAATGATCATTATAGGCAAATAATAATAACAAATTAATGATCATAAACAAACCAAATGCTAATAATATGACAAAAACAAAAAAGGAGGCAAATGAATAGAAACAAAAATATAAGTAAATACAATAACAAACATGAGCATCAGCGACATCCCCACCCCCGTGGATCGACTTTTTGTATACTCGCACCACTTGGACCTGCGCGTTAGTGTAGGCAAATACTCAACAATCCACCTTTTCCAAAAGTGGTCTCGTAGCTGACGAGATATTCGCCACTGCTTTTTAAACACAGCTGGCTTATCGACGACTGTTCCCTCTGGTGTTTGCGCAGTACTCGATGACCCCAGCAAAAAATGGTTAGGCGTTAATGGCTCCTCATCCTCATGGCTGACAGGCAAGTGAGTCAATGGACGAGAATTGACAATGTTTTCCGTCTCAATTAGATAACTTTGTAGGGTGTGTTCTTTAGGGGCCACTTCTTTAAGAGTCACTCGTAGAACCTTTTTGACACATTGAACCATTCGTTCCCATATGCCACCTTCTGCCGGATTATGTGGGCAATTGAACTGCCAGTCTATGCCCTTTGAAGACAACTCATCTTGGATTCGAGCCACGTCAGAGACTTCCTCGAACCGCTTAGCCTCTTGGTCGACACCAACAAAATTCTTCCCATTATCACTGCGTATCTTCAATGGGGTACCACGCCGATTTATAAAATTTCTTATTGCCAAGATACAAGCATCTGTTGAAAGGTCAAAGGCCACCTCCAAATGCACTGATAGTTAGGCAGGTGAACAGAGCTACCCAGCGCTTTTCGTGGCGACGTCCAATAGTTATGTTGACTGGCCCAAAGTAATCCACACCAGTGTATGTAAATGGCCGCACATATGGAGTCAGTCTGACCGTTGGCAAGGGACCCATGTATGGCGGTACTGGAGTGGCACGACGAATTTTGCAAATATTGCAATTTGAGACACACTTATTCAGAGCACTCCTAAGTCGTGGTATCCAAAACGTTCTTCTTATTTCACCCAATGTAGCTTCAAAGTTTTGATGTTTCATGTTGCTATGCACATGAGCCACAACAAGCTGGGTCAGGTAATGATTGGACGAAAACATTATGGGGCGCCTGGAATCTTGTGGTAACCAGCTGGCAGCATCGATACGACCACATACTCGGAGACAATTGTTTTCATCAATATATGGCGAAAGGGAATACAGGTCGTTACATTTCGGTATTTTACCACCAGATCTTAAAATTTTGAAGTCCTCCGCAAAACTCTCCTCTTGTGCGAGCCGGCAGAGAATTGTTTCTGCACATAGCAATTCGATAGCAGTCAGGCAAGCTGTGTTATTATTAATCTTTCTCTTACGGCAGCAATCAACAAGTCTCAGTACCCATGCCATAGTACGTTTTAGCCTGAGAAATGAGGAGACACGATTAAAATCAATGATTAAATTTGAACCAACCAGTAATGCAAATTTAGGGCGCAGTTCTTCTTCGCAGGAATCATCTTGTACTCTAGAAACAGGCGTTGGTCAAACATCTTCGTGGCTATAAAGAAATTGAGGCCCCTGGAACCATCGTGTCTCATTAGAAAAGTCAACTTTGCTTTTCATTCTGGTAGTCTCATCTGCAACATTAAGATCTGTGGGCAACCGTCTCCAATCATCCGGGCGAGTGGAATCCAATATTTCTGTGATTGTATGGGCAATAAATGGCTTATATCTTCTGCTTTCAGATCCAATCAAATTTACATCAGTTGTAGAATCACTCCAACAAATACTTCGGGCAACTTTGAGTGAGTGTTCCTCCAATATAGTGCACATCAATCTTGTTCCCAATACAGCGGCTTGTAGGTTGAGTCGGGGAATGGTCATGGTCTTCATTGGAGAACATTTAGACTTAGCTGAAATAAAGGAGACACCAATTTCTCCACCAGCTGTTATATATCGCCAGTATGACACTGCACCAAATGCGCCTTCACTGGCATCGACAAATACATGTAGCTCCAACATGCCATTTCCAAAATAAAAACGTGGTACATGGACATGAGCAATGTTATTCAGCTCCTGCCGCCAATTATCCCAGATGACTTCTAGTCCCTCAGGCAACTTTTCGTCCCAACGTGTGTTGCTTCTCCAAATTTATCTCAATAACAATTTTGCAGTTATCATGAATTGGCACAAAAATCCAATGGATAACACTGAGCAGCTCACGTTTTGTGGGATACCTTAGGCCGTTTATAATTTCTGCATTTACTCGATGAAATTTAAAAATAAATTTGAATGCGTCGGCTCCCGGGTGCCAATACATGCCCATAATTTTTTCTACGGATGACTCAAATTCATTTAAAACTCCTTCAAAACTGACGTTCTGATCCAAATCACCTTCAAGAGCCACGATTACATCCGACGAGTTTGATGTAAAACGACCTAGTTCAAAACCAGCAGACTTATGTATATCATGAACTTGCTTCGCTATTTCGATAGCTTTTGAAGCGTTGTCGAAACCGTCCACAAAATCGTCAACATAATGGTGATCCAATATTGACTCCACGGCTCTTGGGAAACGATATCGATATTCTAGAGCATTTTTTTCCTTCACATATTGGGCAACAATCAAACGTCATCACGACAATTTCATAAATATTTGGTTGACGAATTTCATTTTCACGCCACAAAAATCTCTGGGAACATCGATCTTCTGGAGCCACGATGATTTGATGGAACATTTCTTTTATGTCTCCACAAACACCTATTGCACCAACCCGAAAATTGAATAGTACTGAAGGCAACGGCTCACATTGTTGCGGGCCTTTCAATAATTTTGAATTTAATGGGACTCATTCTACCTTGGTAGCAAAATGGGGCAAGTACTATGCTCTCGGGTTATAAGCTTGAGCCTCATTTGGTGACAATTTCCGTACATACCCTTTCTCCTCATATTCAGCAACTATATTTTTATCCGCCCTGTCATGACTTTCGTACGAAAACGAAATTAATTCGTAAATGCCATTTCGTAACGTTTTGCTTTTGCTTCTATGACTTTCGTACGTTTTGGTAAAAACGAAAAAAAACTGAATACATCATTTTCGAACGAACATCTGGCAGCTCCATGCGAAAAGAATGGAGAAAACAAAACCAAAGAAAAGAAAACAATTGACCACAAAGAAATTTCTTGGAAACTTAAAGAAAAAAGTAAGTTAAATTAGTTCAAGTAAACATAGAAAGGAGTATGCCAGGAGTTTCTATAGTGGCAGTTTTAGAGCACCAAAGGTGTCAGTACCTTGATCAAAAATTGAACCGACGAAATTTAAGAGACGCATCTGATCCTCTGTCGCACCCCGATGCAAGGTAACTATAAATTTAAATATTTTTGGTTGTTTTACTATACATACGTGTATTTTAGTTTCATTAGGCTTTATCGGCTTAACAAAGAATCCTTTGTTATGATCTTAGAAAAGATTGAACCCTATGTGAAAAGATCCACAATACCTGTAACACTTCAGTTGGCCATAACACTGCGGTTTTTAGCTACAGGACCATACCAAGGTGTAATATGCAAAGACGTTGATTTATGTGTTGGAAGCAGCACTGTCTCGATTATATTGTGGAGAATTATAAATGCTCTCGAAAGAAAAATTTGCCCGCAATGGATAAAACTTGACATGGCTATTGAAAAAAAGAGAAGTTCCTACAGGTATTTCTTTGAAAATTATCAGATACCGGGGATGGTGGGGTGTATAGACGGCACCCACATAAAAATATCAAAACCTAATGAAGATGAATCTCCTTTTTATAACAGAAAGGGTACATTTAGTATCAACGCAATGATTGTACGCATGTATTTTAGTTTTAAATATTTTTATCAAAACCACTTAAGGGATAATTGTTTCAGATTTGCGATTTTCAAATGAAAGTTGATGCTCGGAGGCCAGGATCCTACCATGACGCTTTTGTCTGGAGTTTAAGTGAAGCAAGGTCGTACTTTTTAAACAAATTTATGAGTGGGGACCGAAGCTGTAGATTGCTGGGTGATTCTGGTTATGGTTTAGAACCATTTTTAATAACGCCATATAAGGACGTAGTTGACGGAACAAGAGAGCACAAGTTCAACAAAAAACATTGTTCTGCTCGTAATGTTGTTGAACGTACAATTGGAGTTATAAAAAGTCGATTTAGATGTTTGTTAAATAAAATGTCGTGTACCCCAGAAAAGGCTATCCAAGTTACGAATGTGTGATGTGCGCTTCATAATATATGCAGAGAATTTAATGTTGAACTTGAAGAAACTCCTATTCTAGACCCGCATGAAGATAATCTTCTATTAAATGACGTAGAAGTTTATATCGGTGACCGACATTTGTATAATTTTGGAAGATCTTTAAGAGATAGCATAACAAGTCAAATTGTTTAAAATGAAATAAAATAGAAATATTTTTTAAAGTATATTTTAATAGAAGTTTGCATTGTAAACATATAAATAGGGTATTGCTATTGCTGATGTACTTTTGATTTTCCTCTTTGTAACTGTAGCTTAATTTCTTCTATTTTTATAATTTTAAGTTTCAGTGAATTTTTTTCACACAAATTTTTTCAACCTGTAAGTTGTGTAATTGATCAGCCTTATATTTGTTTTCCAAGATATCACAAAGCCGGTCTAGTTTTTGGTTTTGCACTTTCATTTGGTTGCATTGTTCTTCCAAAAGTTTAGAAATAGTTTGCAGCGTTTGAGTTTATTCAGACAATAGAGAATTTAAGTTTGTCTTTGATGGAGTAGACTGTCTGCGCCTTTTAGCTGCCGGTGAATTATCAGTAATCAATGTGAAAGACGTCCTGAATTCATCTCTATTCGATGTTGCATGTAACTCGTCGATATCTTCGTTCTCCTTATCAGACCCATCGTTGTGCACCACATCCTCTTCTATATTTCCAAAGCTTTTTGAACCAGCAACTCCATCAACAGTTTTATAAAAGCCGCATATTCTACACAGACTTTCCTCAATATCAGTTAGAACATGTTGATTGTACTCTCCACCACCAGTTTTTTTTTGTTTTCTTTTTTATTGTGCAGCAACTTCCTCTTTACATTGGTTTTCCAATCGGACCAAGTTTTCTTCCACTGGCTGGACTGCTTAGAAGGTGGGCCACAGGAGTTTAATTGGGCCGCCAATTCTGTCCACAAAGATTCTGTAACAACTTTGTCGCGTTTAACGTATCCCCGGGCTATGTCTTGATGGCATTCCAAGAACTCCATAAATACCTTGTCTTGAGCGATATTTTATGATTTCCCCTTCAATTAAAACATGATAAAAATTTATTTTGTGTAATTTTTTACAAAAACTTACATGTTTGCTCTAAAATTACGTTATAACAAAACACCTGTTTTTACGTGCTCTTTGTCCTTTGTATTTTTTTGTACTAATGCTGTGTGTTTATCGAGCCAAATAATTCTCATTGACTAAAATTTTGACATTAGCGTGGTGAGTATTTATTGTCAAAATTTTCACTAGCCCCAGGGCTACACAAAATTTTGACAAGTAGTCTAAATTTTGACGTTTGTCTTTTGTGCAGCATGTGCTCGGAAACATGGTAATAGCAGCAGGTGTTGTTGTCGTTGTAGGCAGCAACAACACGCATTTTGTTTTTGTCTCATTCGTTTCAGTTGTGAAACTACACAAACACATACCAACAATACAAAAATGCAAATGAATACAAAAACAATATACATGAGTTTGCTAACTGGGAACAAGTCTATTTTACAGCTTACACTCCAAAAAACAACCATTGTTTGAGGGGGGCAGAACACGTTATTTTAAGCAGATAAAGTAAAATAACAAAATCAGGGAAAATGCATTGTTTCGGAGTTATGGTCCCTGAAATTTCGGATGTGTGAGAGGGTAATGGGGTTAAGGTACTGTGTAAGATTTTGATTTGTTATACTGACCTGAAAGTGTGAGCTATTATACATCACATACTTCCTATGGCGTAATCGCAATTTATTCATTTTGTTTATAATTTGAATAACAGTAGTGAAATATTTTTAAAAAATTATGTTAATTTCAAAAAAGTGCAAGTATGTACATGAATTTTCAGCTGTCAAAATTTTGATTTTCCATTTCACACAGCAAAATCGGAATTGTATCTTCACCACACAAAAATAAATTCTACACAATTTACCACGACCGAAATATTTTCGATGAACACACAGCCTAAATGTTACTTATCTGACTTTGGTTAAACATATGTGGCAATGTTGTACATGTTGTACATGATAACTTTTTACGTTTCGTGTATATTTTTCAGTAAATCTTTAAAAAAATTGTTTTGTTAAAGAAAAAGTTTTGAAAAATTATATTTTAAAAGTAATATTAAACTAGACAAAATACTTTATTCAATAAAAATTATAATAAGTAGTGTTTTTAGTGTTTTTTCTTCACATTTGTCAATTCCACTGCAGTTTTACCAACTGTTTTGAATACGCAATATTTTTGCGTTTTTGATTTTCTGTAGAAGGACAAAACGAAATTGATTTCACTTTCGTACAAAATTGCGCCCTGTGACATGGCTGTATATGCCACGCCAAACTCGGGATTTTTCTTCATTTTTCGCTCCATGCCATAAAGGCGATTGAGGGCCATGGAATAGCTATCCGTCAAGACTACGTCATCTTGGCACCACCGTAGTCTGGATTGAAATCTTCCGGCAACCCTCTTTGTATAACTTTCGAAAGTCTTCCGAGCACGTGCATTGTCCTTCGACTCAATGACTGGTAGAGCCTTGACGCCAAAATTCTGTCTCAAAATAACTTGCCACCAAATCATTTAAATTGTCCGGCTGTGCTGTCAGCAAACAAGTGCGGGCTGTAGGGTGACCTCCATCCTTTTTCACGAAAACGATCCACCCTAAAGGAGTGTTGGCAGCATATGGACCAGCTTCCTCCAACGGAACTATCTTATCGGACAATCCTAAATGGCAATGGTCCAATCCAATGAGAAATTTTGGAGCCACATCGCCATATGAGGCTATAGGAATGCCATGATTCTTTATCAAGTCAGCATTGAAACTCTGATTGGGCAACTTCAAATTTGAGACACCATAAACACATTTCAAAGCATATTTCCGTTGCTTATTTACACCACTCACATGAAGATCGACGACTGTGGCTTCCTCTTGAGACGACATTCCACCATACCAGCTCAAATTTAATTTATTTTGTCTTCCCTGAATTCCAAGTTGTCTCACCAGTGAACTATCCATCATAGTAACCGATGAACCTACATCCAAAAGAGCATAAGTCTCCACAAAACAGCAATTCACTTTTTCAGTTATACTTGAGACACAACTTAATACTGGTTCACCAATCGGACCACTATCAGCTGATAATATATTTGAGGTATTATTTCCACTTGAAGCTTTAGACTGCTCTTTATGCAATAACTTGTTATGTTTCCTTCGGCAATTATTCACTTGACACTCTTTACGACGGCGGCAATCTCTGCTACAATGTCTTTTATTAAGACATGAGAAACATAACTTCAACTTTTTCACTGCACTCCATCTGTTCTGTACTCAGTGATAAACATTTCTTACACTCAAATGCTCTGTGTTGTCCTCGGCAATTGGGACACTGTATCTCTTTCCGTTGAACATCTGATGCATAAAGAACCACTTTCTTTTTGGACTCACTGTTTTTTGAGCGACTGGTACTTACACTGGTCGTTTGAATACTCCGTACCAAACTAGCTACACCTTGGAGCCAAATTGCGTATATTTGCTGCATATTGGGCCCAATCTAAACGGCGGCTCATGTTGAGCTTCTGCACCAACTCTTTCATCAAAGTTGGGTTTGACAAATGCTGATGCCCATTTGCATTTTTTAAAAAGGCGGCTAAATTTCTCACCTTGACAGCAAATGGTATCAGCTTATCCACAGCATTCTCCCCAATTGGCAAAATTTCTCGTACTTGTTGCAGCTGGCATCTTATCAGCAATTCCGGGCGACCATACTGTAATTTCAGTTGCTCAATAACGGTAGGAACATTATTTGGATGGATAAGCAGAGACTTGACGCACTCACGGGCCTCACCTTTCAACGCCTTTTGCAAACGCAAACAATTTTCAAAATTGCTGTACAAATATGCGGCCGTCGAGTGATCAAAGGCAGATGAAAACATCGGCCAATTTTCTGGGGTGCCATTAAATTCCGGTAGGTCAACAATTTCCCTCGCTATCGGCACTGAATTCTGCATCTGATACGGCGCTGACAGCATCTGATACGTTGCTGTCGGCTGCTGTACATTTAGCGACTGCGCTGCTAACCGATGCTGGTAATTTCCATAGCATGAATCCACTGTGGCTCCATTACTTGCAAAGGAAAATGGCGAAGGATCCCGATGATCTAAAATGTCCTCAGGTCCACAGCTAGTGGAACTGTCGGCGACACTGTTAACCGATATAACTGATGCTGTGCTACTCGATGTCGTCATACTTGTTGAAATGCTCAAGTTATTTGTAGTTGAAGCTGCTTTCAGGGCTCGTTGGGCATTTAAAAGTAGCGCCTGCAGAACATCGACTTGATGCTGAAGGCTTTCCATGGCTGGCTGGGCAACTAAATTAGAGCTGGATGTCATTACACCTGGCGCTGGAGTCAACGGTGGCGGTATATGCGACAGCAACAAATTAGGGCCAGGAGTTTGTTTACCTGATGCCGTCTGAATCGTCTCGGCTGTGGTGACGAACGCGGATGATATTCCGGCAGTAAAGGAACTTGTATTGAGCTCCGGCGGCATATGGGCCACCTTCTCATTTTCAGTTGTTTCGGCAGTTGAGTGTACTTACTGAGGAGGGGCACGCGGGTTTCTTCTTGGAGGGCAACGCAGGCTTCTTCTTGGAGGTGAACGCTGCATGGACATCTAAATGGCAATCGGCAAAAAACACAACAGAAATCGCACAACGTTTGCGAAGTAAAATTTGTCGCTGGCTGCGACCTGGGTTATTCCTACGGGGATGCGAATTTAACACCCAATAAAACACGGTTTATTCTGATTTTTTCTATTTATTTATTTCTAAAAAAAATATTACAATTATAATAAAAAACCAAACAAACAAAAAAAAATATCACACTACTTACCGCATTTTGAATTATACTTTACTTCCCTATTTTTGTCGAACTTCATAGGTGATAGATCAGTTGAACAACCGGATATACACATAAATATTTTAGCGATTTACATACAACAACGCTGCATTTAATTTGCTTACTGCGCAAAGATTCAACAACAACAAAAAAGGCAAATGAATAGAAACAAAAATATAAGTAAATACAATAACAAACATGAGCATCAGCTACATAAACAAAAACAAACAAACGATACCCAACATACCAAATAGAAATAAAACTGCAATACAACTTGAGACCAATATTATAACAATTGTGGATTCACAACTACTTTTCAACCAGGCTTGAAAAACCCTTATTATACACAATTGTTTCTTAAGTATGCACACGAAAAGTATCAACAAGTGCCGATAGGCTTGAGAAACTCTTGTTATGCACAACCTTTTCTTAAGTAGGTAAGTGAAATTTGTCAACATATGCCGCTTCATTTTTTGACAAATTTGTTTTGTATTTTGCTGTTAGTGTTTGATTTGGTGAAAAGTGGCAACAAGACACGCTTAATTTTTTGACAAATTTGTTTTGTGCTTTGCATTCATTGTTCAAATTTTAAAGTGAGTGAAAGTACAATTGTGTTGTGTGGAAAAATAACACTGTAAGTAAAATTTGAAGTTTTGAAATGATACACAAAAACACCGAGACACCCCAACTAATTTTTGGGTTATAGACTCCAGTGGTATACTCCGTTTTAAAAAGTTAGCTGAAGATATTTCGATTTTAAATTTGTAGTAGATTTAAGGTGATTTTTGATTTTATTTGGGGGAAAAACCTGCAAAAGCTCTTGTTAAATCAATTTTTATATTTTTTCGACGAAATGTAACCGTTGAAATAATAGACATCTATTTGGAAGCAGTATTAGTTTACCTCTTACAATTTGGGGCCATAATAATTATAATAATATTGGGATTCGGGATTTTGGGATTCGGGATTTTGGGATTGGCATTCCTATTACAAACAGATGCTACAATATATATATCAAAGTGTTCACTTTGATAGATTGGTCCCTACCCGCCGCTTTAGATTTTAACACATCAAAAATATAAGCATTTTATTGACCATTTTGAAAAAATAGAAAAATGAGTTACGAAAAATGCAGATCACATTGCGGAAAATTAAATATGTTTTGTTTTGTGTGTGGAAAATTTACACCAAAGAATCATCGACGACATTTGGTTGAAGATGCCCTCAAAGCTGACAATCAGTATGTTTTGGTTACCCCCGCCGAAGAAATGCGAAATGTTGATCATGCACCTGAATTTACGTGCATCACAAGTTTTAGTGCATTCTACAAATGGTGGAAATTACGGCGATATTCGATGCCATTTGGACTTTTCAATGAACATTATACAGAAAATTGCTACGAGTGCAAGAACGATGTAAATGGTCTGAATCGAAACAGTAAGTTCACTTAGATAGACTATATATGGAATACACAATAATTTATTCTTATAGAATGATCCGGTTTTATATACCAAGGTGTGCCAAGTGCTTACGTACCAGTTCCACACAGTGATGAATTGCCCGTCCCAGTACGTCCATCGACATACCAATATGAAACTGCGTCCCATGAAGTACAATCACAAACTTCAGCAACATCATCACATCATGCTGATTTTGATTCCATCATTAATTTCGCAGGAACATTTAGATAGAATCGTTCGAAATCTGAAGCTATCTCAAAATAATGCAATGACTTTGGCTTCGGAAATAAGAAGCGTCAACGTGCTTACACCAGGTGTAAAAGTTACATCTTACAAATACCGGTAAGAACCATATATGCCTTATTTCATGCTTTCCGGGGACGCAGCTTATGCATATTGTCAAGATATTCCCGATTTAATGAATGAAATGGGAATCTGCATCCATAATCCATCTCTATGGCGTCTTTTCATAGACTCTTCAACCAGAAGCTTAAAAGTAGTCTTGCTATTTGAAAACAGCAGCGTTAAACCAGTGCCATTGATATATGTTCTTGGAATGCATGAGTCGTATGATACCATGAAATTAATTCTGGAACGCATCAGTTATGACGAACACAATTGGCGCGTAAATTGTGATTTTAACGTTCTTTCACTATTAGCTGGAATGCAAACTAGCTATACAAAGTACATGTGTATTTTTTATAAATGGAACAGCCGTGCAAAATGCAACAAGTACGAAAAGCGTACGATTTATATCGAATTTTCTCAGGGATCGCACTATACGTGTTGTCATAGATGGGATCTCATCTGACGAATATAGGATTAATGCGGGGGTACCACAAGGTTCTGTCCTCTCTCCTACTCTTTTTCTTATCTTTATTAACGACCTCTTGAGTCTTACTTCGAGTCCAATGTACTCATTTGCGGATGACAGTAGTATATGTCATTCATATTCATTTGATAGTCGGCCAAGTCCTTCCACGGTGCATGAGAGGAGACGGATGATGAATGACTCACTCAACCAGGACATTCGCCTGGTAACTGAGTGGGGTAGGTCGAATCGGGTCGAATTTAATGAGCGTAAGACCCAGTGCTGCATATTATCGCACAAGCGCACGAATGACATATCCCTGTCACCTATTTCTATGAATGGTGTGGACATTGAGGAATCAGATGCTCTTGAAGTTCTTGGCATGAAAATACAGTTTGATGTTCGGTGGAATGATCACGTATTTAACGTGTCCAAAGAAGCTTTCAAGTGCTTATGCTTTTTAAAGCGGTGTAAGAAATTTTTCACCTCATCTGATCTCCTCAATATATACATTTCATATATTAGGCCGAAAATGGAATACAACTCTCATATTTAGGCTGGTGCCCCTAGGTCCACATTGGAGCTTCTGGACCGCGTACAACGGAGAGCGATGATGCTTATAGGAGATGACAGTATAACCAACTCTGTTGCTTCCTTAGAGCATCGTCGAAACGTGAGTTGCGTATCACTTTTGTATCGGTATTTTCACGGTAAGTGTTCATATGAGATACACGCCTCTATTCCGGAGGTAAGAGTATTTAATCGCTCAACGCGCTTTTCCAGTAGTTCACATCCATTTGTTATTTCTTGGCCTGTGGATAGAACTACTCACTACAGGGAGAATTCGTTTTTTAGCCGTACAGTTCGTATGTGGAATAAACTTCCGGCGGGTGTATTCCCTAATTCTTTCAATATCGAGAGATTCAAATCAAACATTAACAAACATTTTACCATTTTTCCTCCCACCTCTATCCCTACTTCCTAAGTCCAATACAATGCTCGGCATTTATAGGGGGCATCCCCTGAGTACTGGTCAATGTGAAAAAAACGCGATTCGCAAGTTGTTGGCGAATTTAATGTAATTCGTCCACCATTTATCCCCCTTTAGAAAATAATGCTTCCGGATCTTCATATCAAGCTGGGAGTTGTAAAGAATTTTTTAAAGCGTTGGGTTCGCGTTAACGAAAATGCATTTCTATGCTTGAAAAACATCGCTTTTCCAAAATTATCAATTGAAAAATGAAAAGATGGTAATTTTGTGTAACTAAAAGTGTGTGACAGCAATATATTTTACATTAATTTTGTTTAACAGGTGTAGTTAATGGTCTAGATATAGGGAAACTTTTAAGGGATACGAGTTTTTTTGAAATGTTAGATGAAACTGAACTAAACGCATGGAACTCAATTAGTGCGGTAATTGAAAACGTTCTTTGCAAAAATCGCTCACCAGAGTACCGTGATTATATTGACAATATGATGAAGCCTTTCGACAATCTTGGCGTTAATATGTCGTTGAAAATCCTCATGTTACATGCACATTTCGATTTTTACGAACAACAATTGTCCACAGAAACAGACGAAACTGGCGAAAGATTTCATCAAACCATAATGGCATTCGAAGACCGTTTCGCTGGAAAAATAATAAACTAAATGCTTGCTGATTTCTGCTGGTCGATTGCAAACAAAGAGTAAACATTGAATAAATCCTAAAAAATTTATAAAATCATCAAAATAAGAGCAAATATAGTTTCATGTCCGCTTGAAAATGGACGTCCATTATTTCTAGATATAAATTTTGACAAATAAATAATAAACAAATTGATTTTAAACAAATTTTTTCATTCAAATAAAATGTACTACAAATTTAAAATCGAAATATCTCATGATTTCGAGCTATCTTTTCAAAACGAGGTACAACACTGGATTCTACGATCCAAAACTAGGTCTCGGCGTTTTGGTGTGTCATATTCACCTACTTATAGTGTAACCAGACTCGGTCTCGATGAAACCATCATAACTCTTTAATGCAGAAATGGAGCTTACAACTTCTTCACTTGCTTTTTGTTTTTCAACGTATCGCAGTTTTCTGGCTTCAGCTTTTTATTTGCAGATTTTCTAATTTCGGCATTCTTTGAGAACAAATATATTCCAGCTCTTCAGTTGAATACTCCTTAAGTATTTCTTCGTTGATGTGGCTTCTTTCAGAATTTGTTTTCCGATTTTCATTTAAAAGTATAAATTCACATAATTGCTTGCGGATTTTTCTATATAACTATTTACCAAAACAAAAAAGAACTGAACTAATGAATTTAATGTATGTATATTAATACAAATTTCCATGAAAATACAAAAACTTAAATATAAACATTAAAAATGGATTGTAAGACAATATTATTAAGGCTGTTTTTTTATTCCATTAAGCTATCGCTATTTACGACTTTCCAAATAAAACGATCCACACTTAATACTACGAAATGTGGCAACATTTGCTGTAATGGGTGAAAAAAAATCGATTTGGCAACACAGTGCCAGCAAATACATGGTAGCAGAACATGTTGTGGTAATTGTAAGCAGCGACAACAGACATTTTATTTTCGTTCATTCGTTTCAGTTGTCAAACTCTACACAAATATATACCAACAATACAAGAATACAAACAAGTATAAAATCAAAATACATGATTTTGACAAATGAATCGAAAAATGACATGGGAAACATTACATGACCTGTTTAAACGATTATACCTGATAGATAATTCCACCATGTTCAATATGTATAACATTTAAAGCGCGTTGTTGTGAACAATTTAATTCCAATTTTGTTTTCAATCGGAAATAAAAATCTATCTTTCAAATTTAGAGATATAAAAGTACAAGTAGTCTTCCATTAAATAAAATAAGTTTAATGAACTTAAAATGTGTAAATCATTTTGCAAATTTCTGCTTTTGAGTCTCTCCTTGATAACATTTTCATTCACAAGAAATGATAACAAAATGTATCTAAGACAACTTTTTGTTGCCATTTCTTGAAATTGAACATGTAGCAACATTGTCATTGCTCAAGTCGGAATTTAAGTGGGAAATTGAAACGCCACTTAATATCGCTTAGCTGTCCCGTACAAATTAAGCTATAATTAACTTTAGCGGTGTAAAAAAACACACTTATTATTTTCTTACGCTTATTCTACAATTACAAGGATAAGCTTAAGACAATATTATTTTCGTAAGCTTATTCTACAATTACAAGGATAAGCTTATAGTAAGCGTGTACGTTTAATATTATCAATAAGGGTTCCGTTTCGATTTTTCTATAATTGCTACACAAACATTTTACAATAAATTCTCAACTCTTTTTCAAGATTGAGACTTGTGTTGGTAAGTTTATTATAATATTATTTCAAGTCATTTGGTATGTTGGATACTGCCATGTATATCAGTGTGTGTGTGCATACGACAAAGCAAGAGAGTTTGATATACATATCTGTTGCTAAGCAAATGTGGAATGGCATTGGACAACAAAAAGAGTGCTTTGGTTACACCGCTTGCTTATATAATCGCTTGTTTTGTATGAAGCACTTAACGAAGACTTAGCGGGAACTTAGCGATGCGAATCATTTTCGCTAAGTTTAAACACATTTTTTTGCAATTTTTTACCGCTTTCCACCCTTTTTCATATTTCTGAATAAAATCACTTATCGCTAAATAGCCGTTTTCTTTACAACTTAGCAAGCGATAATCGCTAGCTTGTAACCAAAACACGACTAATGTTAAGAAATGTAAACGAATAAGCAGTGGAGAATATGAACTCATAATTGGGTCATCTGTTTTGGATTTCGAGTAATGCGAAATCAACAGAATGAAGGCAACTGAAACATTATTGTGACGCAGCAATAATGTTCTCTTTGTGTCGTATTGCCAAACACGAAAATGCATGGTAATGAGCATGGTACAAAAATATCTTCATGGTAATAGCAGCGCGCGTTGTTGTTGTTGTAGGCAGCAACAACAGGCATTTTGTTTATGTTCTATTCGCTTCAGCTGTCAAACTCTACACAAATACATACCAACAACACAAGAATGCAAAAGAGTACAAAAACACCGTGACAGCCGCAGCGAAGAACCTCATAAAAAAATGAAAACAGCTGTTCTTACGACTTTACCATGAACATTTTATTGTACCATGGTAATGGGTAAGTATTGATGTAATATCCAGTTGGCTTCGAACAAGTCAGCTCAAACCTAGACAATAATTGAGAAATGTAAGAAAGCATAGTCGTAAGTAAAATTTGTATATAAAAATCAATCATTGAGCCATAGTCTAATTATAAAGTCAGAGCATGCGGTCAGCTGTTCAGACTTTTTTTTTGGTTTGTTTATGTTTTAATCGGTGTTTGTTTTGATGGCACTTAAGTAGTGTCAAACTGCTTCATCTTTTGTTTTGATTTGTATCATTCGTTATTAAACGTTAATGGTGTTGTTTGACAACTGGAAAGTGCCGTCATAACAATCAAAACAAAAAATTTCTGCCAAAATCGTCTGTTTTTACAACAACACACCATGCTTCGACTTTATTATTAGACTATGCATTGAACTGAAATCGAAAAGAACAGTTGCTTTTTATTTACCCTGGCACCCAGATCTCTGATGCGTAGGTTGCCACAAACGCCCTTTGAAGTTGAGAAGTCAGTTACAAATTGGAACTCTAAAATGAAAGTCATAGACGCGCACCATCGTTCAAAAGAAAAAACAAATATAATAAAGAAATAAAGGAGACATAAAAAAAGAACATTAGTCGTCCATCCAACCATAAAGATAATGTCATATATGTCTTTATAATCATTAGCTCTTAAATTTCTAAGGATTCTACATAATACTCGTTAATTTGCGGAACAAAAAATAATGGCCCGCAATAATAAATTTTAAATGAAACACGAATAGATTCGTACATTATACCGTCATTCGTAGGATCATGAGAAGTGTTCTTTTTTTTTGGTTAAAGATTACAATTATAAGACTTTGACTCGCATATCGTGCTATATCGGAAATATCACCCGAGCATTCTGCACTAGTTACTTTTTTGCTCAATCAGGATGTAGTATAATTTGGTCTTCCTACTGCCCCAACTGTCAAACTATTTACTTTTTTGACTATTTACAACCTCATGAGGTCAGACGTCTTACACATATTAATTAAACAAACAAATTATAAAAATTTCAACATATTCTTCCAACTGGCTCTATCCTTCGCTTTTCTCGCCTGTTGGTAACTCCAAGGATACGGAGGGATTCTTCTGCCTGGTCTTTCCAGTGGAGTTTGGGTCGTCCTCTTTTCCTGCTTCCATCGGGTACGTTATCGAAAACATGGCCTAGTCAACGCAATTGGCCTACTTTGATTCGCCTAGCTATGTCCACGTCAGAATACAGATTATATTACTCTGGGTTCCAGCGACGTCGGTACTCGCCGTTTTCCCTAACAGGACCATATATTTTACGGAGAATTTTTCTCTCAAATACTCCCCGATGTTTTTCATCCGCTTGCGATATAACCCAAGTTTCGGAGCCATATGTCAAGACAGGTAAAATGAGAGTCTGATATAGCAGGACTTTTGTCCGTCGAGAGAGGGCTTTGTTCCTAAACTGCTTGATGAGCCCAAAATAACAACAATTTGCAAGCATAATTCTCCTATCTATCTCCAGGCTGACGTTGTTGTCCTTGTTCACGGCGGATTCAAGGTAGACAAATTCATCTACCACTTCAAAATTACATCGGTTGTCAACGCTCAAGTGCCGACCAAGTCGAGAGGTTTCTCTAGTCCCACCTTCGCTTATTCCTTTTCGATTCTTGAAAATACTGAAGTAACCTCTCGTAAATTTCGCCCAGTGATGTCTATGTCGTCAGCATACGTCAGTATCTCATTATTATCTCCATTAAGATGTTGAAGAGATTGCACGAAAGTGTGTCGCCTTGTCTAAGTCCTCGCTTGGTACAGAATGGTTCAAGGAGGTCTTTCACTGCTGATTTGGTGTTGGTCAGCGTCATTCTACAGAGGCGGATCAGTTTTGCTGGAATACCAAGTTCAGACATAGCTTCGTACAGTTTTCCCCGTATGGGGCTATCGAAAGCAGCTTTGTAATCGACAAAAAGGTGGTATGTATCGATTTGCTTTTTGTGTGTCTTTTCCAGGATCTACACTATCTTCCACTATGAAGATGTCAAACTATTATTAGTATTTAATCCGGAGCGGTAATCCCCGATGTATATATATCAACGATACGAATCAATATATACGATTGTCTGCTCGGCTCAGTGAAATCCTTTGGAGAAGAAGTAAGACTTGAGAGCATTAGATCAAAATTTTATTCGGCCTTCAATACTCATCTCAATTGCTTATCTAAGGCCAATGACTTGCTAGATCAACTAACTAATAAGCGTGTAGCTGATTCAATGCAGGACAATGTTCAACAATTCCCCAGCCCTAGCATTGTGCTCCCTCCTTCTGACACAGGTATTTTTTTGTGGTGACTATGCTTCGTGACCTTCGTTCAGAGATATATGGGAATAACTGGAAAAGCTTTGCCATCTCTTAAAGAAAACTCAAGGTGAGTCTCGGGCCGTGTTAAGGACATGTACACTAACCAACGACGGTATTAAGATGGCATGGATGAACTTAGTTGAGTGATACGAAAATCAATGCTCATCTCAAGACTATTTAATATAAACCCTATTACGAAGGAATCTGGTTCATGCGTAAAGAATTTGCAGCGAACAATTAATAATTGTATCGCTAATGTCTCGGTACTCCAGGTATGTACCGATACCTGGGACATAATTGTTATCTATATCTGTTCCACATGTCTTCCGAGTCTTACTCTCAATCTCTGGGAACATTCAATTCAGGACCACAAAGAATTGCCGAAGTGGAAGGAAGTGGATTAATTTCTGACTGCACGTGTTCACACATTAGAAACAGTGGCTGATATTAGAACCAATTTAAATGTAAAGCCTAATAGTGCGAAGGTGTCAGATAATCGAACAACAAGGCAAGCAAACGCTTACCATTTAAAGTTTCCGACTACTGGTAAACACTGTTCTCTCTGCGGGACTCACATTACCTCCAATTATGCCCAGATTTTCTCAAAATGCCAGTGGAGGAACGATTCTCGGTTTTAAGATCTCAAAAGCGATGCAGTAACTGTTTGGCGATCTCTCACGATCATAAAAATGCAAAAGTCAATATGTTTGCTCTCTATGTCGTAAAAATCACCATTCCCTGCTTCATCGCATGGATACTTCTCCCAAATCTGCCCGGTCGGATGTTCCTCCTAGTGCAGGTTTCACCCCACCAACAAATGCGACCTCTGATTTCAATGGTCATTATGTAACTGGGAATACACCCCTAGACACTACACATAATCTACCAGCTACATCCGCTGCACCCTGTCGAGTTCAACAAACGTACACGACACATATACAGTCCACTAAGTTTTCCTCGATGATTCTCGATACAGCGTTAGTTACTCATACCATTCGGGCGCTGATTGATCCTGCATCAGAAGCGTCCTTCATATCCCAGTCTCTGCAGAGAAAACTTGCGTCATCTCATACCGGAATCATTGGCCTTAGTGGTTCCCTGGCAGCGACGTCTGTGCCATTACAATAAGTTCTCTGTGCCATTACAATAAGTTCTCCCCTTGACAACAATTTCGTAACCAATGTCGACATGTTTGTCGTACGAAAATTAACCGGCCAGCTCGCTTACCAATCATTACTTCCCCTTATCCGATCCAACTTTGGCGATCTGCAACTGGCGGACTGTTATTCGCCACAGCATTGACACATTGATGTACTTCTTGGTGGTGACATATATCCACGAATATTGCGAGATGGTGTCAGATGGACTACTGATTGTCTTATAGTTGCACAAAATTCAGTTTTCGGTTGGATTGTTAAATTATTAAGATTAGTTAAAGTGCCTTTATTCAAGTGAACCAAAAAAATAGCACATTTTTTTGACTTTTTTTTATAAATTGCTCAAAAAAGTTCTTTAGTTGTCATAATTTTTGTATATCACAAGATGTCTAGCTTCCATTTCCATTTTAAAATTCTGCAACCGGTTATAAATTGCAAAAGATACAGGCTGCTGACTATGGAATTTTTAGTGTCTTTAAATAAGTGATCCGGAGTGTATGTATGTCGATGAAGTTCCGTGGAGATCGCGCGACCTAACCAAGCAATAGAGGCTCGCAAAAATCTCGTAAAAGTTCTAGAATCAGCTGGATTTTCCCCTCGAAAATGGACAGCCGGTCACGATTCCCTACTGCAAGATCCACCCTCCGAATATTTACCAGATACTGACTTCACAAGTTGACAGATCGAAGCACTACCAAAACTCTAGGTTTGAGGTGGAACGCTTGGCGAGATATATTCTATTTCAACCCCATAACTTGTCTCGGTAAAACCAATAATTCCAATCGGGCGTTATTATCAGAAATAGTGAAGCTATTTCCCTCCGCTGGCTGGCTATCCCCAAAGATTATTGTGGCAAAGATAATTATGCAACAAATCTGGAAGGATAAGACCGGTTGGGATGAGCCTGGGTAACGCTCAGACGCTGGAAATTATAATACCCCGATTTGTTGATTACAATCCAATCCAAACCCCACTTACAGATACAGCGTTAGTTACTCATATTGCAACTGCGTCGACCGAACTGCATGGTTTCTGTGCTACGTCTGAGAAGGCGTACGAGGCGCGGCAACTATCTATATACGTGTGGAAGCCACGAACAATGAAGTTACCAACACCTGCAAAATCAAAGGTGACTCCCATTAAATACGTAACACTCCCCCGGATAGAACATTTTTTTGTGCTGATCTGATGGCAAAAATGATTAGTTCGCTACTAGGTCAATTGAATCTCAACCAATTCGACCATAGTCTTGTCATGGTTGCAGAAAACACCGTGCTAGTGTTGCATCCATACTGGAAAACGTCGGCAGTGGTGTGAGGTCGCACATTCCATCACAGGATAATCCTGCTGACCTAGCTTCGTGCGGAATGCCGTCCAAGGAACTTATTGATAATACTCATGACTCTTGAAGAACTTTTGTCCAGGATTTCTATTAGTCCTCCAATGAATAGAATGCGTCTTTACATTTCATGCGACAATTTCTGCTGAGTGGCACCAACTTCTTTTCTTGTACAACAGTAACTTTCCGGGTTACGTAACGTTCACCTTTGTTGCGCTTATTTTTAATTTCTTTTTTCGTATTGCAACTGCGTTGAGTTGTCGGTTGAATTGAATGACTTTCAATTGACATTTCGTCATGTGCAACATCACACTCATTTAATCGCTAACTAGTGAATCGTCACTATTGAAATCTTCGCACTGATTCGATATATCCAAAATTTCCCTTGGGAATCCTTCACTTTCTTGCGCTTTGTGTTCTTTCTTTCCGTCTTGTGTTGTAAATATTTAACAATTTTTCCACGATATTTATATTTTTTGTAATTAATCGTACGCATTAGAAATCAAACTTTCGGTACAATAACAATTTGCCATCATTTAAATTAATTTGACACAACCAACTGCTTAAAATGCCTGACACTCAGTGAATAATTGCTTATCTATTAATAGATTCTCACGTCTGCAAGCAGAAACACAGCCACAATGCAATTAGTAACGGTTGTCGCAGATGGTCACCTTAAAAACACCAATGCTTGATATAGCTGCCAAATAATTTAAATGGCCAAAATATCCCAAGCCTGGAGAAGGACAGACCTATATTGGCCAAAACGGCATTTTGCATTGTTTGTTTTTGTACTAATTTCTTGTTTTGACACTAGTATAAATAGGACCTTCAGTCATATACTTATTGCCTTTTTGTTATTAACCCAAAAATAAGTAAGTCGATTTTTTACATTCTCTGTTGTTCTTTATTTAAAAGTAAAAGTGTTAAATTTATTTGAAGCGTTACATTTAATCATTTTTTAAATTAATTGTTATTATATTTTCTATTTTATATGTGCACTGCTACAGAGAATAAACAAAACCAAAACAACAACATAATCCCCATTACAACACAACAAACCAAATCAAATTAAATAAAGCAGTTGATTTACATACATACAAACAAAATATCTTGTGTTTATTTTTTCTGGAAGGCAGCCGACAGCCGGGGATGTTTATTCTGAAAAGGACATAACAAAAAGTGACAATTTTATTCTTTGTTTTAGACGATTGGATTTGGTGGCGTGTTATTTGTTTGTTAAACACTTGAGTGATTCCGTTTTTTCTTACCTGTTATTGTGATCCTGTCGGTTTATGTCAGAAAACCCAGATCTTCAAAGACGAACCAGTGGACGAAGCACTCAGGGAATACCGCCAGCTCGTTTTCAGCCCGATATCTACGACATGTCTGTCTCGCACTCACCGAAATACAGTATGCCAGATCCAGACCGCCAAAAGCCTACAGCCATGGTCAGTACGCCTTCCGCCAACACGCCTAATCCGTCTGTTCCGTCATTACAGCCTCAAAGAGCCGCAGTTAGTACGGCAGCCACCACATCGAAATCTGTTAATGAATTTCAGGAATTTAGAAACCAGATGAAACTGCAAATGGAACAGATGCAACAACAAATTCAGGCAATGCAAACTGAATTTATCACTTCAACGAAAAAATTACAGGCACAGCTTTTAAATACGTCACAACAGGTACAATCACAATTAGCCAGTTTACAGCCACCGTCACATCAAACAGTGCCTGCAATGTCGTCACAACCGCCGAATCAGATACCGATACAAGTAAGTCAATCACAACCACCGCCAGAAGCAAGCATCCACCACAGCCACCAATAAATCAGCCACCATCGACACATATTCATCAGCCATTACCGCCATTGTCGATAACCTCAAATATGTCGACACAACCACATTCGCACAACTCAATGTACATTCCACAAAAGAAAATTTATCCACTGCCTTTATTTACAGGTCTTCCAGAGGAGTGGCAGACATTTTTCGAGGCATTTGAAAGCACCACATCAGAATTTGGATACTCTAGCCTGCAGAACATTATGCGCCTTAGAGATGCTTTGCAAGGTCGCGCCAGAGAAACCGTTGAATCGCTATTGGGTAGCAGAGCCAACGTTGCCGCCATCATTGAAATTTTGCAGGAAACATTTGGCCGGCCAGAGCAACTAATCCGCAGCCAAATTGAAAAGGTACGTGCCATACCACCATTAACCAACGATAATCTGGAGGCACTCGTCAACTTCGCCAATAAAATCTCCAACATGGCCACTTTTCTGCAAAACGCCAAAAAATCCGTCGCTGCTGAGTGAATTGGTGTCAAAATTGTCCACAAGCGGCCAAATGCAATGGGCCGAAAAATGTCTGCAGCTTCAGCACCCGGCCACCGTCGTAGACTTCAGCATACAACTTCAGATGTAGTTGTATCCACATCTTCCAGCCGCCGCCATGTTGGTGCCACCGCAACACAAAACCGCAAATATGCCTACGTTGGAGTCGCCGTCAGTCAACAATGTCCCATATGTCAGGGTGATTGCACCAATATAAAAAACTGTTCACACTTTTTACAAATGTCCATCCACGAACGATGGAATAAAATTAAACAAATTAAAACTTGTTTTTATTGCCTAAAAAGAGGCCACCAACTAAAAGATTGCCACACAAAACGCCGTTGTGGCATAAATGATTGCCAGAGGACACACAATCATTTCTTACATAAGACACTACCGACGTCAGCCCCGGAACCGAACCGATGGTCGTCCACACGCGATATGGAACAGCGAAACCACATAAATATGCCCGACGCACAGCCACAACACTCCGATAGACGTAATTGCCACGCATCCCGCACCACCAACAACGTAATGTTCCAGATATTGCCTGTGTACTTTGTACGACGTACGCGTTCATTGCCGACGGCGCCAATGTATCCATGTTGGACATAAACATCGCACGCGAACTCGAATTACTCGGAGAACCGGAATATCTGGAACTACAATGGCTAAACGACCAGCGAATTAAAGAAAATCGGAGAAAATTAATATCACCGTCAGCGGAGTTGGTAAATTCAATAACAAATATTCAATTACCAATGTTTACCTTTCGTCTCACCTGTCATTGCCAATGCAGAGTTGCCACATAACAATTATATGAAATCCTACGATTATTGAAAAATCGCCAATATTCCGTTGGGGGATTATCCAAATGTTAAACCTACATTAATATTAAGTTTACAACATTCATATTTAACAGTTCCAATAGAAGTTCCACGCATGTTGACTGATGTTGGACCAATTGTTACAATCACCAGACTGGGCGCCGTGATATATGGACCGATTCCAGGGGATAAAATTGCTGTGCCAAAACTCGTTTTACATGTTAGGAGGTGTTCTGGTGAAAACAATGGCGACTTGCTGCAGGAACTTAATATGATGATGCGTGAATATTTCGACGTGGAAACAATGGGCACAAAGGCAAATGTAAAACCAATACTCTCGAAGGACGATGAAAGGGCATTGACATTATTAAAAGAAACGACCAGAAAAATTGATGGTTGTTACGAATGCTCACTTTTATGGAGAGAAATTGTACCCCCCATACCAGACTCCTACAATATGGCTCTAAATCGTTTGTGTAGTGTGGCACGAAAAATGGCAAGAGATAGTGAGTATTCGATGGAATATTGTCGAAAAATAAAAGATTACGTTGAAAAAGGCTATTGTAGAAAATTGAAAAATGCCGAAAAAGAAACTAAAAATGAACGCACATTTTATTTGGCACATTTCGGTGTAAAAAATGTCAACAAAAAGGGAATCCGACTTGTTTTTGATGCTGCAGCCGAGGTTCAACAATTTTCTCTGAACAAAGCTCTTCTTCCAGGACCATATATAAATAACCGTCTAATCACAATTCTTTTTAAACTTAGAGAAGCTCCAATTGCGGTATGCGGAGATATTCAGGAGATGTTTCACCAAATTGCCATCACTAAAACAGATCAAGACAGCCAGAGATTTTTGTGGAGAAACGGGGACCCAACTCAGCCAGTGGAGCCATATGTAATGGAACGTATGATTTTTGGAGCCACCTGTTCACCAACAATAGCCCAGTACATTAAAAACTTAAATGTGAAAAAGTTTATTCAAGAGTCGCCCAGAGCAGTACACGGGATTCTCGATCGACATTATGTGGACGATTATGTCGACTGTTTTCAGGATGAAAGTGATGCAATCAGAGTGGTAAGCCAAGTCATAAAAATGCATAAAGCCGGTGGTTTTAATCTCCGCAACGTTAAATCCAACTCCTACCGCGTACAAAAACAATGTGGCAATCCCGGTATTGATGAACCCAGCAGTGGCAACCGATTTGGTAGTGATGGCACTCAACGGGTACTCGGTATTCACTGGATATCAAAAACAGATGTTTTTTGTTTTGAATTGAAGTTGCACAAAGTGGATGAAAAAATATTAAATTTATTAAAAGTGGCAACAAAACGCGAAATGTTGTCGCTAAATATGTCGGTTTTCGATCCATTCGGGTTTTCGTGCGACTTTATGGTGACGTCAAAGATAATGATGCAGAAAGTGTGGAAATATGGTATAAAGTCGGACGAGGAATTGCCGGCACAAATTTATGGCCAATGAAAGACCTGGTTGGTGGAGCTGCCAAAATTGAAAGAATATAGTGTGCATCTACAAGGTATCATACCACGCCTAAGCTTAAGTTGCAAGCCGCGGTAATAGGCGTGCGTATGAAGGATTTAATTGTAAAAAATCATGAAAAAATATAAATAAAATCTATTTTTGGTCAGATTCGTCTACCGTGATTCAGTGGGTACGGTCTGATCACCGCGTTTATAAACAGTACGTGGCAAATAGAGTGGCTGAAATTCTGGAGACCAGTAAAATCAATGAATGGAGATGGTGTTCAGGTTCTGATAATCCAGCGGACGATGCTACAAGAGCAAAAATTGGGAAACAATATAATGCGAATGGACGGCGGAAAAATGGTCCGGATTTTCTGAAAAAAGGCGAGGTGTACTGGCCCGAAGAGACCCGAATGAGTAGCAGCAAGGATGAGAGCAAATCCGAACTCAGATCTAAGCACAGATCCTTGGCATCTTTGCCACCAAATACAACTACAATCATTTGCTGACGACATAGCGGATTTGTGCAAAAATGGATCTGTGTCTACCAACAGCGCTTTGAAGATGTTAAACCCCTTTATTGGTCAAGATAAATTGATTCGTGTCTCTGGTAGAATCGAAAATGCTGTTTTTTTATCTGTCGAAGCAAGACAGCCAATAATTTTGCCGAAGGACCATATTTTTACGAGGCTCTTGGTGGAGTCGTATCATGTGAAGTTTTGCCACATTAATACAGCAACAACAATCAGTGAAATCCGTCTGAAATTTTGGGTGCCATCACTTCGTCAATTGGTCCGAAGTATCCAGTCAAGATGTCCAGCCTGCAAGATTCGTAATGCGAAACCACGTCAGCCACAAATGGCAGCCTTACCAGTGGAACGTGTCACCCTTTGTTCGAGCTTTTACCTACACTGGCCTGGATTATTTTGGATCAATCACAGTGCCAATCCGCCGTCAGCCTGAAAAAAGATGGGTAGCGTTGTTGACGTGTCTGTCAGTCCGTGCCGTCCATTTAGAAATTGCTACCGACTTGTCAAGCGATGCCTGCCTGCTGTGTATACGCAATTTCGTCAACCGAAGAGGGGTGCCTGTCATGATACGCAGCGACAATGGGACCAATTTTGTCGGCATCGCCAAAGAATTGCAAGGCGTAGGTAATATCTCTGATAATGAGTCTTTTTCTGCAGGTATGACGGCCTTAGGCATCAAGTGGCTTTATAATACCCCTTGCAACCCCAGCGAAGGCGGCGTTTGGGAACGCCTAGTACAGTCGGTGAAAAAGGCGCTGTACGTCATGCTAAAGGAACAGGCGCCAAAACTCGGTACACTACAAGCCTTTTTAATTAAAGCCGAAAACATGGTGAATTCCAGACCTTTGACGCATGTACCTGTGACGCCCGAGAATCCAGAGCCATTGACCCCAAACCACTTCATACTCGGCTGCACAAACTCGACCCAGACCCCAGCACCCTATGAACCCCGACTAATGTGTTTGAGGAAACAGTGGCGTGTGGTCCAAAATCTCAAAAATGGAATGTGGAATCAGTGGCTACGCGAATACCTGCCAGAATTGACGCGTCGCACGAAATGGTGTTTACCATCACAACCATTAAATGTGGGCAGCTTGGTATTTGTCTGCGATCCGGATATGCCAAGAAGCCAATGGAAGCGAGGGTGGGTCATCGAACTTCAACCCAACAAAGATGGTATAGCACGATCCGCCAAAGTTCGAACCAGCTGTGGGGTATACCGCCAGGCCGTAGCCAGGCTAGCCGTACTTGATGTTGATGACGATGTTGTGAATGGTGAATCTTCCCCCTCTGGGTCAGTTCACGGGGGTGGGGATGTCGCAGATGGTCACCTTAAATCACCAATGCTTGATGTAGCTGTGAAATAATTTAAATGGCCAAAATATCCCAAGCCTGGAGAAGGACAGACCTATATTGGCCAAAACGGCATTTTGCATTGTTTGTTTTTGTAATAATTTCTTGTTTTGTCACTAGTATAAATAGGACCTTCAGTCATATACTTATTGCCTTTTTGTTATTAACCCAAAAATAAGTAAGTCGATTTTTTACATTCGCTGTTGTTCTTTATTTAAAAGTAAAAGTGTTAAATTTATTTGAAGCGTTACATTTAATAATTTTTTAAATTAATTGTTATTATATTTTCTATTTTATATGTGCACTGCTACAGAGAATAAACAAAACCAAAACAACAACATAATCCCCATTACAACACAACAAACCAAATCAAATTAAATAAAGCAGTTGATTTACATACATACAAACAAAATATCTTGTGTTTATTTTTTCTGGAAGGCAGCCGACAGCCGGGGATGTTTATTCTGAAAAGGACATAACAAAAAGTGACAATTTTATTCTTTGTTTTAGACGATTGGATTTGGTGGCGTGTTATTTGTTTGTTAAACACTTGAGTGATTCCGTTTTTTCTTACCTGTTATTGTGATCCTGTCGGTTTATGTCAGAAAACCCAGATCTTCAAAGACGAACCAGTGGACGAAGCACTCAGGGAATACCGCCAGCTCGTTTTCAGCCCGATATCTACGACATGTCTGTCTCGCACTCACCGAAATACAGTATGCCAGATCCAGACCGCCAAAAGCCTACAGCCATGGTCAGTACGCCTTCCGCCAACACGCCTAATCCGTCTGTTCCGTCATTACAGCCTCAAAGAGCCGCAGTTAGTACGGCAGCCACTACATCGAAATCTGTTAATGAATTTCAGGAATTTAGAAACCAGATGAAACTGCAAATGGAACAGATGCAACAACAAATTCAGGCAATGCAAACTGAATTTATCACTTCAACGAAAAAATTACAGGCACAGCTTTTAAATACGTCACAACAGGTACAATCACAATTAGCCAGTTTAAAGCCACCGTCACATCAAACAGTGCCTGCAATGTCGTCACAACCGCCGAATCAGATACCGATACAAGTAAGTCAATCACAACCACCGCCAGAAGCAAGCATCCACCACAGCCACCAATAAATCAGCCACCATCGACACATATTCATCAGCCATTGCCGCCATTGTCGATAACCTCAAATATGTCGACACAACCACATTCGCACAACTCAATGTACATTCCACAAAAGAAAATTTATCCACTGCCTTTATTTACAGGTCTTCCAGAGGAGTGGCAGACATTTTTCGAGGCATTTGAAAGCACCACATCAGAATTTGGATACTCTAGCCTGCAGAACATTATGCGCCTTAGAGATGCTTTGCAAGGTCGCGCCAGAGAAACCGTTGAATCGCTGTTGGGTAGCTCAGCCAACGTTGCCGCCATCATTGAAATTTTGCAGGAAACATTTGGCCGGCCAGAGCAACTAATCCGCAGCCAAATTGAAAACGTACGTGCCATACCACCATTAACCAACGATAATCTGGAGACACTCGTCAACTTCGCCAATAAAATCTCCAACATGGCCACTTTTCTGCAAAACGCCAAAAAATCCGTCGCTGCTGAGTGAATTGGTGTCAAAATTGTCCACAAGCGGCCAAATGCAATGGGCCGAAAAATGTCTGCAGCTTCAGCACCCGGCCACCGTCGTAGACTTCAGCAATTGGTTAGCCGTTTTACGACGCCTGGCTAATATCGTCCACGACACTTTACCAGTTGTATCCACATCTTCCAGCCGCCGCTATGTTGGTGCCACCGCAACACAAAACCGCAAATATGCCTACGTTGGAGTCGCCGTCAGTCAACAATGTCCCATATGTCAGGGTGATTGCACCAATATAAAAAACTGTTCACACTTTTTACAAATGTCCATCCACGAACGATGGAATAAAATTAAACAAATTAAAACTTGTTTTTATTGCCTAAAAAGAGGCCACCAACTAAAAGATTGCCACACAAAACGCCGTTGTGGCATAAATGATTGCCAGAGGACACACAATCATTTCTTACATAAGACACTACCGACGTCAGCCCCGGAACCGAACCGATGGTCGTCCACACGCGATATGGAACAGCGAAACCACATAAATATGCCCGACGCACAGCCACAACACTCCGATAGACGTAATTGACACGCATCCCGCACCACCAACAACGTAATGTTCCAGATATTGCCTGTGTACTTTGTACGACGTACGCGTTCATTGCCGACGGCGCCAATGTATCCATGTTGGACATAAACATCGCACGCGAACTCGAATTACTCGGAGAACCGGAATATCTGGAACTACAATGGCTAAACGACCAGCGAATTAAAGAAAATCGGAGAAAATTAATATCACCGTCAGCGGAGCTGGTAAATTCAATAACAAATATTCAATTACCAATGTTTACCTTTCGTCTCAGCTGTCATTGCCAATGCAGAGTTGCCACATAACAAATTATATGAAATCCTACGATTATTGAAAAATCGCCAATATTCCGTTGGGGGATTATCCAAATGTTAAACCTACATTAATATTAAGTTTACAACATTCATATTTAACAGTTCCAATAGAAGTTCCACGCATGTTGACTGATGTTGGACCAATTGTTACAATCACCAGACTGGGCGCCGTGATATATGGACCGATTCCAGGGGATAAAATTGCTGTGCCAAAACTCGTTTTACATGTTAGGAGGTGTTCTGGTAAAAACAATGGCGACTTGCTGCAGGAACTTAATATGATGATGCGTGAATATTTCGACGTGGAAACAATGGGCACAAAGGCAAATGTAAAACCAATACTCTCGAAGGACGATGAAAGGGCATTGGCATTATTAAAAGAAACGACCAGAAAAATTGATGGTTGTTACGAATGCTCACTTTTATGGAGAGAAATTGTACCCCCCATACCAGACTCCTACAATATGGCTCTAAATCGTTTGTGTAGTGTGGCACGAAAAATGGCAAGAGATAGTGAGTATTCGATGGAATATTGTCGAAAAATAAAAGATTACGTTGAAAAAGGCTATTGTAGAAAATTGAAAAATGCCGAAAAAGAAACTAAAAATGAACGCACATTTTATTTGGCACATTTCGGTGTAAAAAATGTCAACAAAAAGGGAATCCGACTTGTTTTTGATGCTGCAGCCGAGGTTCAACAATTTTCTCTGAACAAAGCTCTTCTTCCAGGACCATATATAAATAACCGTCTAATCACAATTCTTTTTAAACTTAGAGAAGCTCCAATTGCGGTATGCGGAGATATTCAGGAGATGTTTCACCAAATTGCCATCACTAAAACAGATCAAGACAGCCAGAGATTTTTGTGGAGAAACGGGGACCCAACTCAGCCAGTGGAGCCATATGTAATGGAACGTATGATTTTTGGAGCCACCTGTTCACCAACAATAGCCCAGTACATTAAAAACTTAAATGTGAAAAAGTTTATTCAAGAGTCGCCCAGAGCAGTACACGGGATTCTCGATCGACATTATGTGGACGATTATGTCGACTGTTTTCAGGATGAAAGTGATGCAATCAGAGTGGTAAGCCAAGTCATAAAAATGCATAAAGCCGGTGGTTTTAATCTCCGCAACGTTAAATCCAACTCCTACCGCGTACAAAAACAATGTGGCAATCCCGGTATTGATGAACCCAGCAGTGGCAACCGATTTGGTAGTGATGGCACTCAACGGGTACTCGGTATTCACTGGATATCAAAAACAGATGTTTTTTGTTTTGAATTGAAGTTGCACAAAGTGGATGAAAAAATATTAAATTTATTAAAAGTGGCAACAAAACGCGAAATGTTGTCGCTAAATATGTCGGTTTTCGATCCATTCGGGTTTTCGTGCGACTTTATGGTGACGTCAAAGATAATGATGCAGAAAGTGTGGAAATATGGTATAAAGTCGGACGAGGAATTGCCGGCACAAATTTATGGCCAATGAAAGACCTGGTTGGTGGAGCTGCCAAAATTGAAAGAATATAGTGTGCATCTACAAGGTATCATACCACGCCTAAGCTTAAGTTGCAAGCCGCGGTAATAGGCGTGCGTATGAAGGATTTAATTGTAAAAAATCATGAAAAAATATAAATAAAATCTATTTTTGGTCAGATTCGTCTACCGTGATTCAGTGGGTACGGTCTGATCACCGCGTTTATAAACAGTACGTGGCAAATAGAGTGGCTGAAATTCTGGAGACCAGTAAAATCAATGAATGGAGATGGTGTTCAGGTTCTGATAATCCAGCGGACGATGCTACAAGAGCAAAAATTGGGAAACAATATAATGCGAATGGACGGCGGAAAAATGGTCCGGATTTTCTGAAAAAAGGCGAGGTGTACTGGCCCGAAGAGACCCGAATGAGTAGCAGCAAGGATGAGAGCAAATCCGAACTCAGATCTAAGCACAGATCCTTGGCGGCGAGACAGGTATGTCCAAGTGTACCAAAAATTAATCGATTTTCTAAATATCGCAGGCTGAAACGGGCGATGGCATGGGTGTTTCGCTACGTCAACAATTTGGTGCGAAAGGTGAGACGATTGTATTATGTGAGCTGTCAGTGGAAGAGGAAATATTTGCCGAAAATCATCTTTGCTACCAAATACAACTACAATCATTTGCTGACGACATAGCGGATTTGTGCAAAAATGGATCTGTGTCTACCAACAGCGCTTTGAAGATGTTAAACCCCTTTATTGGTCAAGATAAATTGATTCGTGTCTCTGGTAGAATCGAAAATGCTGTTTTTTTATCTGTCGAAGCAAGACAGCCAATAATTTTGCCGAAGGACCATATTTTTACGAGGCTCTTGGTGGAGTCGTATCATGTGAAGTTTTGCCACATTAATACAGCAACAACAATCAGTGAAATCCGTCTGAAATTTTGGGTGCCATCACTTCGTCAATTGGTCCGAAGTATCCAGTCAAGATGTCCAGCCTGCAAGATTCGTAATGCGAAACCACGTCAGCCACAAATGGCAGCCTTACCAGTGGAACGTGTCACCCTTTGTTCGAGCTTTTACCTACACTGGCCTGGATTATTTTGGATCAATCACAGTGCCAATCCGCCGTCAGCCTGAAAAAAGATGGGTAGCGTTGTTGACGTGTCTGTCAGTCCGTGCCGTCCATTTAGAAATTGCTACCGACTTGTCAAGCGATGCCTGCCTGCTGTGTATACGCAATTTCGTCAACCGAAGAGGGGTGCCTGTCATGATACGCAGCGACAATGGGACCAATTTTGTCGGCATCGCCAAAGAATTGCAAGGCGTAGGTAATATCTCTGATAATGAGTCTTTTTCTGCAGGTATGACGGCCTTAGGCATCAAGTGGCTTTATAATACCCCTTGCAACCCCAGCGAAGGCGGCGTTTGGGAACGCCTAGTACAGTCGGTGAAAAAGGCGCTGTACGTCATGCTAAAGGAACAGGCGCCAAAACTCGGTACACTACAAGCCTTTTTAATTGAAGCCGAAAACATGGTGAATTCCAGACCTTTGACGCATCTACCTGTGACGCCCGAGAATCCAGAGCCATTGACCCGAAACCACTTCATACTCGGCTGCACAAACTCGACCCAGACCCCAGCACCCTATGAACCCCGACTAATGTGTTTGAGGAAACAGTGGCGTGTGGTCCAAAATCTCAAAAATGGAATGTGGAATCAGTGGCTACGCGAATACCTGCCAGAATTGACGCGTGGCACGAAATGGTGTTTACCATCACAACCATTAAATGTGGGCAGCCTGGTATTTGTCTGCGATCCGGATATGCCAAGAAGCCAATGGAAGCGAGGGTGGGTCATCGAACTTCAACCCAACAAAGATGGTATAGCACGATCCGCCAAAGTTCGAACCAGCTGTGGGGTATACCGCCGGGCCGTAGCCAGGCTAGCCGTACTTGATGTTGATGACGATGTTGTGAATGGTGAATCTTCCCCCTCTGGGTCAGTTCACGGGGGTGGGGATGTCGCAGATGGTCACCTTAAATCACCAATGCTTGATGTAGCTGTGAAATAATTTAAATGGCCAAAATATCCCAAGCCTGGAGAAGGACAGACCTATATTGGCCAAAACGGCATTTTGCATTGTTTGTTTTTGTAATAATTTCTTGTTTTGTCACTAGTATAAATAGGACCTTCAGTCATATACTTATTGCCTTTTTGTTATTAACCCAAAAATAAGTAAGTCGATTTTTTACATTCGCTGTTGTTCTTTATTTAAAAGTAAAAGTGTTAAATTTATTTGAAGCGTTACATTTAATAATTTTTTAAATTAATTGTTATTATATTTTCTATTTTATATGTGCACTGCTACAGAGAATAAACAAAACCAAAACAACAACATAATCCCCATTACAATACAACAAACCAAATCAAATTAAATAAAGCAGTTGATTTACATACATACAAACAAAATATCTTGTGTTTATTTTTTCTGGAAGGCAGCCGACAGCCGGGGATGTTTATTTTGAAAAGGACATAACAAAAAGTGACAACGGTAGTTACCCATATGCTTGCGTGGAAAAATTGCTTATCTGAAATATGAATTAAGAAAGCAGTGCAAGTGTTTTGGAAAAACAACATATCTACAAATAATAAACTTGGGAATAATTTGGATGGCTTGGAAAAACTGTTTATGTCTACCTAAGAGGCTTTGACGTTTCCTATCGCTGAGTATTCAAACAAGTTTTTCTGAGTTGGTAAACCAAAATATATTATTTTAAGTTATTTTTCCTTAGCACAATTTGAAGTACAGGAAATCGTAAATGAACTTAAGTTCTTATTCCAATTGAAATTGTATGCCTAAATGAGATAATCAAAAATTCCCTGGGCTATAACTTCATGAAAAGTCGTACAAAATAATTCAAACTTTACATGGGGGTACTTTTCAATACGGACATCAGCGCAGTGTGCTTATCTCAATTTGTTCTTAAGTCGACATAATCACTTTTTCCTCTTCACCACAGATTTCAATAAAAATTATTAACATTTTCAAATACAAATATACTTTCCAATTTGTAAAGTCGTTTGCGATGTTTTGCTTTTTTCTAGAATTACTACGAAACGTCACCGATATGGCCGATTGCTGAACTAGTAGAGGTTGACGCAGTAGGATTTGTTGTAATTGTGTGAACCAACAACAGGCATTTGTTTTTTGTTTCATGACTAATCATCGAATTCAACACAGATCCATGGTACAATAATATGTTCATGGTAAAGTCGTAAGAACAGCTGTTTTATTTTTTTTCATGAGGTTCTTCGCTTCGGCTGTCACACTCACATGTATTTTGTTTTTGTACTCTTTAGCATTCTCGTGTTGTTAGTATGCCTTCGTGTAAAGTTTGACAACTGAAGCGAATAGAACAAAAACAAAATGCCTGTTGTTGCTGCCTACAACAGCAACAACGCGCGCTGCTATTACCATGTAGATATTATTGTACCATGCACAGATCCATATGAATGAACACAGTAAACAAAAAAGTACAACAATAAAATACACTGAATTTAACAGATGGAGTCATAAGAAACTAAAATCAAATCTCTTGCCGAAGTTACTGTCGGTGAAAACTCAGCCAGTTGCGTGGCAAGTGAGAGAAGTGTAAATTGGATAGTAAAAATGTGTGAATGTATTGCTACTGTCGGAGCAAAACTGTCCCGTGTAAACGCCAGGTGAGGCAACATAGGGTTTGCTAAGATTTACGGTGCGTTTACACGTGACAGTTTGCGGCAAGACAGTTGAGAATATGTATTAACTGTCAAAAACAGAAAAATTGTTTGCGTGACGTACGCGTCCAGCCAGTTATAAAGACAGTACAGTTCTAAGCAACCGCCGACAGTGTCGTTTCGATAAATTTCGTGCTCCGATTTTTTGTTTCTTCACTCTTTTGCCATTGTGTTTTGTCTTACTTCTCCAAATTACAATGGAACTGATATACTCTGCAAAATTAGACATGTACTCATGTTTATATTTTTGTATTGTCAAACAATATTTCAATAAAAATTACCAAAATTTTTAAATACAAATATATTTCGCAATTTGTAAAGTCGTTTGCGATGTTTTGCTTTTTTCTCAAATTACTACGAAACGTCACCGATATGGCCGATGGCTGAACTAGTAGAGGTTGACGCAGTAGCATTTGGTGTAATTGTGTGAACCAACAACAGGCATTTAGTTTTTGTTTCATGACTCTAACCGTCAAATTCAACACAGATCCATATGAACAAACACAGTAAACAAAAAAGTACAACAACAAAATACACTGAATTTAACAGATGGAGTCATAAGAAAGCAAAATCAGTTGTTCTATTGCGCCACCCTTTACTAGTTCAGCCATGATATGGCCGCTTATGTCAAATCTCTTGCCGAAGTTACTGTCATTGAAAAATCAGAGACAGTGGCGAGGCAAGTGAGAGAAGTGTAAGTTTTGTAGTAAAAATTTGTGAATGTATTGCTACTGTCGGAGCTAAACTGTCCCGTGTAAACGCCAGGTTACGGCAATATCACAAATAAACTTAGCTATATTTTATGTTCGAAAAATCATCTAACATTTTAGGTATTTTTACTTATTTACTTTGACAATGTAGCTACAGGTTAATTGCAATTTTACACATACAATTTCGTTAATTTATCGAAAAATTTAGTGAGTCTAGCTTAATTAATTAGCTATTTTGTTAAGTAAAAATAAGAACAAATATAGAAATCCGAATGCAATTATTTATTATCAAATTTTAAATGAAGAGCGTGTTTCTCAAATGAGATTCAAATACACAAGTCTATAAAATAATTGGAGTTGTGTCCGAAGATAATGACGCAGCTGTACAACTTGTTAAAAGTTGATATCCTTCCGGGGTGAAAACTGTATGGTCCAGATCATATTGAGTATGGCACCGACTAAGGAATGGAAATGGAACATATGTATGAAAGCAATATGGAAATGATGAAACACAAGTAATCTCAATCGGACATACAATTCGCACCCTAACTAGAAAAGAGTCATAACTCAAAATTTTCAGATTTTAATTTTTTGCTTAAAAACAATAACAATTCTTTTCGACAAAAAATTGCCGTATGAATATGTCTATTATTGAGTAATTTCATACATATTTCTAGTTAACAAAATTAGTTTTTTGGCTCTACTGAAAATTTGAAAATTTTGAGTTATGACTCTTTTGTAGATAGGGTGCGAATTCCCTTTGGTCCTAATATTTATCATCATCATTCATAAATCGTATTTCTAAATCTAGGATTAATATTTTTTATTATTTTTTTTTTTTATTATTATAAGGGGCTTCAAAACTTTAATTTGCAATCGTCGTGGTATATTATTAAGAGATCCCCTCCCAATTGTCTGCATGCGTTCTCCTCGTGTTTAAATGTTCTTCAAAATATTGATTTTCAGCAAACATTTCTTCATTCATTACCATAGAATAACACATACGTATAAGGTTTTATTCGCTCATCTGACGTTTCATTTCACACTCTCATCGTAGGTTTGTGGAAATGAGAGCAAATTAAATTTAAAATTTACATACACCAGGTGGAGTTACAAAATATGTTCACTTAACTATTTCCTGTCGTTTTGGTATAGAACTGAAAAATTTAAAAGTAGTTTGCACTTTTTTGTTGATTTTTATCGTTGGTATACATTTGTATTGTATTTAACACAACTAGTTTGCCACAAAAACACGAAATTCGGGTGTAGTTCCTTTGTGGATCGCTGTGTACTATTGCCACCATCTGGTATTATTGAACCCATATTTTCCACCCTCCACTGTGTAATTTCCATCGTACCTATGACGTTTAATTTATTGAGCGAATAAAAACTTCTATAGTATGTGTTATTCTATGATTCATTACTTGCATACTAATTCCAATTCTGGTCTTTCGTAATATCGACTTATATTTTCCAATATATACCATAAGGATTGTAATATTTCGAAACGACGAATATTTCCATAACACATTATGTGTATGTATGAATATGTTCAGAATTTTTTGTTCTTCAAAAACATTTCGAAATCAAAACAAATTTCGAAAAGATTTACCTATTTTGACATGTTAAATTTACCCAGACATGAAAAATAAGAATTGTCTAAAAGTTTAGGTAAAAAATTTAACTTTTATGAGTATCATACAAACAAAGTTTACCTAAGTAAACCAAGACAGATTATCCTTGAGTAATTTTCTCTGTGTAGTGCATTGGCTGATATCAGACCACGAATTTGGATAATATTTCACTAGTTTTGTTTTTCTGTGTAGTAGCGTTAGCCCAGCTCAAGACTTATTTATAGATGGTGAACGCATACGCGCAGCTGATTGGCTTTGTTAAATTGAAAACCACTTTCGAACTGTCCAGTTCAAATGTGTTTTGTTTGTTTACTTTTGTTGCTGGCATTCATATGTGGTGAATTTGACACAACATAAGTGAGAAGCAAAAACAAAATGTCTGTTGTTGTTGCCATCAACTACAACAACACCTCCTGCGTCTACCATGAATAATTTTATCTTGTCCCAGTTAATTTCCTTTGTTTACATTTCATCCATGGTAAAATAAGTAAGGAAAACGCACTAGGAATTGTTACAACAAACACAGGTATTTTGGTTTTGTTTGGTGTCCATAATCTGTCAAATTTTCTTCATGTGTGTATCTACTGTAAAAGTAAACAAAAAAGTACACAAACAAAATGCATGTGAATTTGACATAAGAGAAACACCTAAGCAAGAAATATGTTGAAATCAGCTGTTCTAACGAGTTTACCTTAGCCATTTTACCATGATTTCATCGTATCCAGTCAATGATGTTAATGTGAGTTATTTTTCCAAATCCGCAGCAAAAGCGAATTGCCTGTTGTTGTTGCCCACATTTATAACAACTGCTGCTTCTACTACCGTATATTTATACCATGTTTAATAACATCACCTCTTTAATACGCTTTGCAACATTCCTAAAATCTTAAATCTGCTGTATTATTTTCGCACCACATACTAAAAATAAAAATAAATGTCTGATCTCGTTTGGAGTATAAAAAATGGGGAGCTGGATCAAGTAGAAGCGGCAGTTAATGAGAAGGTAAACAAACTAACAAGTTTTCCCGCTAATATAATTTTGATGTATCAAAAATAAAGTGGAGTTTGGTGCAAAGACGCAGTCACTACACAATCGTCAAAAAAAGCCTTATACAAATAGATGTTTATAAACCCCGTCTCTAACTTAACAACTTTTTATTAATAAGGCGCCTCGGATATATTCTGCTTTTGAGGCATTATTTTGGGCAAAACAGCCGGACTTTCAAGGCTATAAAGTCGAAATTGGAGTACAATAAATATAAAAAATAAATATAAAATCTTGAAAAACTGGTCGGCCGGACTCACTGGGTTAAGTAACCAGGTCCACGTAGGAAAAGGCAAGGTAGGGTACTCAAAGTTCGTCTAAAATGCAGTTAACCGGCCCCTTAAAAATATTTCGAGAAGGACAGACAAGTGTGGGTACTAGTGATGCACAGAGTCGAGGAAACTGTTCTTTACAAGACCGGACCGGACCGGTTCTTACAGGAACCGAATTACGATTCTAAAAGAACCGAAAACGGTTCCAATTGGAACGAAATACTGTCCTTTCAAAAGAACTGAAAACGATTCTAACGGAAACTAACCAGGTCCAGAATAACGACTCGGGGAACAGGCGAACTTTAAGGGCCACTGTCCAATTTTTTTTTGTGTAAAACACGTTTTAAGAAAATATATAGCAACAGACGGCAAAAATTGAGGACATGGGGCAGGCAAAAAAAAAATTTTTAAAAATAATCCAAAATTAAAGAAAGGGTAAAGAATGTGAGAAAATGAAAAAGTAGCCCTCGCAGGGACATATGTTGCTTGTACCGTGTGGTAGAACTTTTGGAAAATCGTTAAATTTATATTGCATTAAGGCAAGAGGGTTAAAATTCCCTCTGTACCTTAAGTCGATGTGTGGCAAAATCGGAAAAATCACTCGATACTTTAAAAAAAATTAATTTTTCTGGATGGTTACCATAACCAATCTCATGGTTACTGTACGCACAAAATTTGACTTATATGGACTTACAGACATCCCACGTAAAAAAGAAGGACACCACGGAATTCGTGACACAAATACCTTTCGTTGAAGTACCCACACTAATCCATACCCAAATGGGAACAGACCTAGTATAGATCGGCACGTCCAATTTTTTTGCTTTTTTTTTTGGTTGTAGGGATCGCTATTTTAAGTAAAAAAAAGTAAAATAAAAAAATCGGGGGGAACCCCTATTTTGGGAGTTACGGGCCAAGTAGCCCTGGCAGGGACCTATGTTGCTCGTACCGTGTGGTAGAACTTTTGGAAAATCGTTAAATTTATATTGCAATTAGTCGCCCGGCGTCCGGCCGGGCTCAGGCAGGGGGTAAAATCCCCTCTGTACCTGAAGTCGATGTGTGGCAAAATCCGAAAAATCACTCGATTGCTTGAAAAAAATATTTTCTGGATATTTTTAAAAATCCGATACGTGGATAACTAAGCAGTTATCGAAAAAATGTATTTATTTATTTTTGTTTATTTCGACTCGTTTTATACAAAAAAGTTGTGAAATCGGTCCCATAACACGGCACCACACTCGTAGTATCATCCTGTATGTCCGAACTTTGGGTGCCCACAACTCCGAAAATAGGCGTTGCCCCCGATTTTTTTATTTAATTTTTTTTTACTTAAAATTAAAAGTTCTATCCAATGGTAATAGTTTGGAGCCGAAGCGAATTGCCGACCTATTCTAGGTTTAAGCCTTCTCACATTCTTTAATATTTCTTTAATTTTGGTTTTTTTTTTAAAAAATGGTCCTGAACTTCAGCCGAACAGACCCTGGTCCTGAACTTCAGCCGAACAGACCTAGTGTTGAGTTCGCAAAAGAAACCAAATTTTTCACAGTCGCTTTAATTGTTGTATTTTATTTAACAACCCGCTTATTTGCGTAGCGCTCAAAAACAATTTGTCGCTTATTTAAAATCGAACTGATGTTCGTTCGTCTTTCCTTCGTTGCCCGTCTTAGGTTCTTGTTTTGTACAGAAAAGAAGTCACTGTCACTAGCAACGTATCAAAGGGCTACGTACTTGACGCATGTGAAGAAAACAGAAGAAAAAAAACAAGATTTCAATCGAGCAGAATTTAATTTCCATTCCGTTCCAGACTAAATTGTAACAAAATCAAATTAGAAACAAATGAAATGGCACAAAAACAGAAGATTTTTGATGGAATGAGAACAAAAAGCAGAAGATTTTACAAAATGTAAACAAACAAATTTGTTTGCAAAAGAAAAATATTTTCTAAAATTGTTTTCATCGGTAATATAAATTAACAAAAATAAAATGTGAAATGATTTGTTGATAATATGAATAAAATAAAGTATTATATTGAAATTAGATAAAAAATTGTTCTGTTAAATGAATATGGGCAAATTTTAGTTTAATTATTTTGTTCTGCAACACGAAACGAAAGATTGTGTAGCCCTTCGGAATATTAGAATCCACTCCGGAGACACGTACAAAACGAGTGCTTTGTTGATCATTAGCCAGAAAATTAAATTGTGTGAGCTATAGGGTGAGAAAGTGCAAAACATCTTCATAAGAGTGGCCAAAAAATGCACTTGCATTTCCGACCATCAGCAGCGAACACCACATTGTGCGTTCACTCCGAGTATAAGGATCTCTTCGGGAGACATGTACAAATCGATCGGTATATGTCTCATTATCCAGAAAATAAATTTGCGTGAGCTATAGGGTGAACAGTTTTGAAAAAGTGTGAAATATTTTCATATATGTGGCCAAAGTACGCATTTACATTTTCGGTCACCAGAAGCAAACAAAAGATTGTGTACTAACTCCGAGTATAGGGATCTCTTCCGGAGACATGTACAAATTGATTGGTATATGTCTCATTATCCAGAAAATAAAGTTGCGTGAGCTATAGGGTGAACAGTTTTGAAAAAGTGTGAAATATTTTCATATATGTGGCCAAAATACGCATTTACATTTTCGGTCACCAGAAACAAACAAAAGATTGTGTACTAACTCCGAGTATAAGGATCTCTTCCGGAGACATGTACAAATCGATTGGTATATGTCTCATTATCCAGAAAATAAAGTTGCGTGAGCTATAGGGTGAACAGTTTTGAAAAAGTGTGAAATATTTTCATATATGTGGCCAAAATACGCATTTACATTTTCGGTCACCAGAAGCAAACAAAAGATTGTGTACTAACTCCGAGTATAAGGATCTCTTCCGGAGACATGTACAAATCGATTGGTATATGTCTCATTATCCAGAAAATAAAGTTGCGTGAGCTATAGGGTGAACAGTTTTGAAAAAGTGTGAAATATTTTCATATATGTGGCCAAAATACGCATTTACATTTTCGGTCACCAGAAGCAAACAAAAGATTGTGTGCTAACTCCGAGTATAAGGATCTCTTCTGGAGACATGTACAAATCGATTGGTATATGTCTCATTATCCAGAAAATAAAGTTGCGTGAGCTATAGGGTGAACAGTTTTGAAAAAGTGTGAAATATTTTCATATATGTGGCCAAAATACGCATTTACATTTTCGGTCACCAGAAGCAAACAAAAGATTGTGTGCTAACTCCGAGTATAAGGATCTCTTCCGGAGACATGTACAAATCGACTGGTTTATGTCTCATTATCCAGAAAATAAATTTGCGTGAGCTATAGGGTGAACAGTTTTGAAAAAGTGTGAAATATTTTCATATGTGTGGCCAAAATACGCATTTACATTTTCGGTCACCAGAAACAATCAAAAGATTGTGTACTAACTCCGAGTATGAGAATCTCTTCTGGGGACATGTACAAATCGATTGGTATATGTATCATTATCCAGAAAATAAATTTGCGTGAGCTATAGGGTGAACAGTTTTGAAAAAGTGTGAAATATTTTCATATATGTGGCCAAAATACGCATTTACATTTTCGGTCACCAGAAGCAAACAAAAGATTGTGTACTAACTCCGAGTATAGGGATCTCTTCCGGAGACATGTACAAATCGATTGGTATATGTCTCATTATCCAGAAAATAAAGTTGCGTGAGCGTGAACAGTTTTGAAAAAGTGTGAAATATTTTCATATATGTGGCCAAAATACGCATTTACATTTTCGGTCACCAGAAGCAAACAAAAGATTGTGTGCTAACTCCGAGTATAGGGATGTCTTCCGGAGACATGTACAAATCGATTGGTATATGTCTCATTATCCAGAAAATAAAGTTGCGTGAGCTATAGGGTGAACAGTTTTGAAAAAGTGTGAAATATTTTCATATATGTGGCCAAAATACGCATTTACATTTTCGGTCACCAGAAGCAAACAAAAGATTGTGTACTAACTCCGAGTATAAGGATCTCTTCTGGAGACATGTACAAATCGATTGGTATATGTCTCATTATCCAGAAAATAAAGTTGCGTGAGCTATAGGGTGAACAGTTTTGAAAAAGTGTGAAATATTTTCATATATGTGGCCAAAATACGCATTTACATTTTCGGTCACCAGAAGCAAACAAAAGATTGTGTGCTAACTCCGAGTATAAGGATCTCTTCCGGAGACATGTACAAATCGACTGGTATATGTCTCATTATCCAGAAAATAAATTTGCGTGAGCTATAGGGTGAACAGTTTTGAAAAAGTGTGAAATATTTTCATATGTGTGGCCAAAATACGCATTTACATTTTCGGTCACCAGAAACAATCAAAAGATTGTGTACTAACTCCGAGTATGAGAATCTCTTCTGGGGACATGTACAAACCGATTGGTATATGTATCATTATCCAGAAAATAAATTTGCGTGAGCTATAGGGTGAACAGTTTTGAAAAAGTGTGAAATATTTTCATATATGTGGCCAAAATACGCATTTACATTTTCGGTCACCAGAAGCAAACAAAAGATTGTGTACTAACTCCGAGTATAGGGATCTCTTCCGGAGACATGTACAAATCGATTGGTATATGTCTCATTATCCAGAAAATAAAGTTGCGTGAGCTATAGGGTGAACAGTTTTGAAAAAGTGTGAAATATTTTCATATATGTGGCCAAAATACGCATTTACATTTTCGGTCACCAGAAGCAAACAAAAGATTGTGTGCTAACTCCGAGTATAGGGATGTCTTCCGGAGACATGTACAAATCGATTGGTATATGTCTCATTATCCAGAAAATAAAGTTGCGTGAGCTATAGGGTGAACAGTTTTGAAAAAGTGAAATATTTTCATATATGTGGCCAAAATACGCATTTACATTTTCGGTCACCAGAAGCAACCAAAAGATTGTGTACTAACTCCGAGTATAGGGATCTCTTCCGGAGACATGTACAAATCGATTGGTATATGTCTCATTATCCAGAAAATAAAGTTGCGTGAGCTATAGGGTGAACAGTTTTGAAAAATTGTGAAATATTTTCATATGTGTGGCCAAAATACGCATTTACATTTTCGGTCACCAGAAGCAAACAAAAGATTGTGTACTAACTCCGAGTATAAGGATCTCTTCCGGAGACATGTACAAATCGATTGGTATATGTCTCATTATCCAGAAAATAAAGTTGCGTGAGCGTGAACAGTTTTGAAAAAGTGTGAAATATTTTCATATATGTGGCCAAAATACGCATTTACATTTTCGGTCACCAGAAGCAAACAAAAGATTGTGTGCTAACTCCGAGTATAGGGATGTCTTCCGGAGACATGTACAAATCGATTGGTATATGTCTCATTATCCAGAAAATAAAGTTGCGTGAGCTATAGGGTGAACAGTTTTGAAAAAGTGTGAAATATTTTCATATATGTGGCCAAAATACGCATTTACATTTTCGGTCACCAGAAGCAAACAAAAGATTGTGTACTAACTCCGAGTATAAGGATCTCTTCTGGAGACATGTACAAATCGATTGGTATATGTCTCATTATCCAGAAAATAAAGTTGCGTGAGCTATAGGGTGAACAGTTTTGAAAAAGTGTGAAATATTTTCATATATGTGGCCAAAATACGCATTTACATTTTCGGTCACCAGAAGCAAACAAAAGATTGTGTGCTAACTCCGAGTATAAGGATCTCTTCCGGAGACATGTACAAATCGACTGGTATATGTCTCATTATCCAGAAAATAAATTTGCGTGAGCTATAGGGTGAACAGTTTTGAAAAAGTGTGAAATATTTTCATATGTGTGGCCAAAATACGCATTTACATTTTCGGTCACCAGAAACAATCAAAAGATTGTGTACTAACTCCGAGTATGAGAATCTCTTCTGGGGACATGTACAAACCGATTGGTATATGTATCATTATCCAGAAAATAAATTTGCGTGAGCTATAGGGTGAACAGTTTTGAAAAAGTGTGAAATATTTTCATATATGTGGCCAAAATACGCATTTACATTTTCGGTCACCAGAAGCAAACAAAAGATTGTGTACTAACTCCGAGTATAGGGATCTCTTCCGGAGACATGTACAAATCGATTGGTATATGTCTCATTATCCAGAAAATAAAGTTGCGTGAGCTATAGGGTGAACAGTTTTGAAAAAGTGTGAAATATTTTCATATATGTGGCCAAAATACGCATTTACATTTTCGGTCACCAGAAGCAAACAAAAGATTGTGTGCTAACTCCGAGTATAGGGATGTCTTCCGGAGACATGTACAAATCGATTGGTATATGTCTCATTATCCAGAAAATAAAGTTGCGTGAGCTATAGGGTGAACAGTTTTGAAAAAGTGAAATATTTTCATATATGTGGCCAAAATACGCATTTACATTTTCGGTCACCAGAAGCAACCAAAAGATTGTGTACTAACTCCGAGTATAGGGATCTCTTCCGGAGACATGTACAAATCGATTGGTATATGTCTCATTATCCAGAAAATAAAGTTGCGTGAGCTATAGGGTGAACAGTTTTGAAAAATTGTGAAATATTTTCATATGTGTGGCCAAAATACGCATTTACATTTTCGGTCACCAGAAGCAAACAAAAGATTGTGTACTAACTCCGAGTATAAGGATCTCTTCCGGAGACATGTATAAATCGATTGGTATATGTCTCATTATCCAGAAAATAAAGTTGCGTGAGCTATAGGGTGAACAGTTTTGAAAAAGTGTGAAATATTTTCATATATGTGGCCAAAATACGCATTTACATTTTCGGTCACCAGAAGCAAACAAAAGATTGTGTACTAACTCCGAGTATAAGGATCTCTTCTGGAGACATGTACAAATCGATTGGTATATGTCTCATTATCCAGAAAATAAAGTTGCGTGAGCTATAGGGTGAACAGTTTTGAAAAAGTGTGAAATATTTTCATATATGTGGCCAAAATACGCATTTACATTTTCGGTCACCAGAAGCAAACAAAAGATTGTGTGCTAACTCCGAGTATAAGGATCTCTTCCGGAGACATGTACAAATCGACTGGTTTATGTCTCATTATCCAGAAAATAAATTTGCGTGAGCTATAGGGTGAACAGTTTTGAAAAAGTGTGAAATATTTTCATATGTGTGGCCAAAATACGCATTTACATTTTCGGTCACCAGAAACAATCAAAAGATTGTGTACTAACTCCGAGTATGAGAATCTCTTCTGGGGACATGTACAAATCGATTGGTATATGTATCATTATCCAGAAAATAAATTTGCGTGAGCTATAGGGTGAACAGTTTTGAAAAAGTGTGAAATATTTTCATATATGTGGCCAAAATACGCATTTACATTTTCGGTCACCAGAAGCAAACAAAAGATTGTGTACTAACTCCGAGTATAGGGATCTCTTCCGGAGACATGTACAAATCGATTGGTATATGTCTCATTATCCAGAAAATAAAGTTGCGTGAGCGTGAACAGTTTTGAAAAAGTGTGAAATATTTTCATATATGTGGCCAAAATACGCATTTACATTTTCGGTCACCAGAAGCAAACAAAAGATTGTGTGCTAACTCCGAGTATAGGGATGTCTTCCGGAGACATGTACAAATCGATTGGTATATGTCTCATTATCCAGAAAATAAAGTTGCGTGAGCTATAGGGTGAACAGTTTTGAAAAGTGTGAAATATTTTCATATATGTGGCCAAAATACGCATTTACATTTTCGGTCACCAGAGCAAACAAAAGATTGTGTGCTAACTCCGAGTATAAGGATCTCTTCCGGAGACATGTACAAATCGACTGGTTTATGTCTCATTATCCAGAAAATAAATTTGCGTGAGCTATAGGGTGAACAGTTTTGAAAAAGTGTGAAATATTTTCATATATGTGGCCAAAATACGCATTTACATTTTCGGTCACCAGAAACAATCAAAAGATTGTGTACTAACTCCGAGTATGAGAATCTCTTCTGGGGACATGTACAAACCGATTGGTATATGTATCATTATCCAGAAAATAAATTTGTGTGAGCTATAGGGTGAACAGTTTTGAAAAAGTGTGAAATATTTTCATATATGTGGCCAAAATACGCATTTACATTTTCGGTCACCAGAAGCAAACAAAAGATTGTGTACTAACTCCGAGTATAGGGATCTCTTCCGGAGACATGTACAAATCGATTGGTATATGTCTCATTATCCAGAAAATAAAGTTGCGTGAGCTATAGGGTGAACAGTTTTGAAAAAGTGTGAAATATTTTCATATATGTGGCCAAAATACGCATTTACATTTTCGGTCACCAGAAGCAAACAAAAGATTGTGTGCTAACTCCGAGTATAGGGATGTCTTCCGGAGACATGTACAAATCGATTGGTATATGTCTCATTATCCAGAAAATAAAGTTGCGTGAGCTATAGGGTGAACAGTTTTGAAAAAGTGTGAAATATTTTCATATATGTGGCCAAAATACGCATTTACATTTTCGGTCACCAGAAGCAACCAAAAGATTGTGTACTAACTCCGAGTATAGGGATCTCTTCCGGAGACATGTACAAATCGATTGGTATATGTCTCATTATCCAGAAAATAAAGTTGCGTGAGCTATAGGGTGAACAGTTTTGAAAAATTGTGAAATATTTTCATATGTGTGGCCAAAATACGCATTTACATTTTCGGTCACCAGAAGCAAACAAAAGATTGTGTACTAACTCCGAGTATAAGGATCTCTTCTGGAGACATGTACAAATCGATTGGTATATGTCTCATTATCCAGAAAATAAAGTTGCGTGAGCTATAGGGTGAACAGTTTTGAAAAAGTGTGAAATATTTTCATATATGTGGCCAAAATACGCATTTACATTTTCGGTCACCAGAAGCAAACAAAAGATTGTGTGCTAACTCCGAGTATAAGGATCTCTTCCGGAGACATGTACAAATCGACTGGTATATGTCTCATTATCCAGAAAATAAATTTGCGTGAGCTATAGGGTGAACAGTTTTGAAAAATTGTGAAATATTTTCATATAAGTGGCCAAAATACGCATTTACATTTTCGGTCACCAGAAGCAAACAAAAGATTGTGTGCTAACTCCGAGTATAAGGATCTCTTCCGGAGACATGTACAAATCGACTGGTATATGTCTCATTATCCAGAAAATAAATTTGCGTGAGCTATAGGGTGAACAGTTTTGAAAAAGTGTGAAATATTTTCATATATGTGGCCAAAATACGCATTTAAATTTTCGGTCACCAGAAGCAAACAAAAGATTGTGTACTAACTCCGAGTATAGGGATCTCTTCCGGAGACATGTACAAATCGATTGGTATATGTCTCATTATCCAGAAAATAAAGTTCCGTGAGCTATAGGGTGAACAGTTTTGAAAAATTGTGACATATTTTCATATGTGTGGCCAAAATACGCATTTACATTTTCGGTCACCAGAAGCAAACAAAACATTGTGTACTAACTCCGAGTATAGGGATGTCTTCCGGAGACATGTACAAATCGAATGGTATATGTCTCATTATCCAGAAAATAAAGTTGCGTGAGCTATAGGGTGAACTGTTTTGAAAAAGTGAAATATTTTCATATATGTGGCCAAAATACGCATTTACATTTTCGGTCACCAGAAGCAACTAAAGATTGTGTACTAACTCCGAGTATAGGGATCTCTTCCGGAGACATGTACAAATCGATTGGTATATGTCTCATTATCCAGAAAATAAAGTTGCGTGAGCTATAGGGTGAACAGTTTTGAAAAATTGTGAAATATTTTCATATGTGTGGCCAAAATACGCATTTACATTTTCGGTCACCAGAAGCAAACAAAAGATTGTGTACTAACTCCGAGTATAAGGATCTCTTCCGGAGACATGTACAAATCGATTGGTATATGTCTCATTATCCAGAAAATAAAGTTGCGTGAGCGTGAACAGTTTTGAAAAAGTGTGAAATATTTTCATATATGTGGCCAAAATACGCATTTACATTTTCGGTCACCAGAAGCAAACAAAAGATTGTGTGCTAACTCCGAGTATAGGGATGTCTTCCGGAGACATGTACAAATCGATTGGTATATGTCTCATTATCCAGAAAATAAAGTTGCGTGAGCTATAGGGTGAACAGTTTTGAAAAAGTGTGAAATATTTTCATATATGTGGCCAAAATACGCATTTACATTTTCGGTCACCAGAAGCAAACAAAAGATTGTGTACTAACTCCGAGTATAAGGATCTCTTCTGGAGACATGTACAAATCGATTGGTATATGTCTCATTATCCAGAAAATAAAGTTGCGTGAGCTATAGGGTGAACAGTTTTGAAAAAGTGTGAAATATTTTCATATATGTGGCCAAAATACGCATTTACATTTTCGGTCACCAGAAGCAAACAAAAGATTGTGTGCTAACTCCGAGTATAAGGATCTCTTCCGGAGACATGTACAAATCGACTGGTATATGTCTCATTATCCAGAAAATAAATTTGCGTGAGCTATAGGGTGAACAGTTTTGAAAAAGTGTGAAATATTTTCATATGTGTGGCCAAAATACGCATTTACATTTTCGGTCACCAGAAACAATCAAAAGATTGTGTACTAACTCCGAGTATGAGAATCTCTTCTGGGGACATGTACAAACCGATTGGTATATGTATCATTATCCAGAAAATAAATTTGCGTGAGCTATAGGGTGAACAGTTTTGAAAAAGTGTGAAATATTTTCATATATGTGGCCAAAATACGCATTTACATTTTCGGTCACCAGAAGCAAACAAAAGATTGTGTACTAACTCCGAGTATAGGGATCTCTTCCGGAGACATGTACAAATCGATTGGTATATGTCTCATTATCCAGAAAATAAAGTTGCGTGAGCTATAGGGTGAACAGTTTTGAAAAAGTGTGAAATATTTTCATATATGTGGCCAAAATACGCATTTACATTTTCGGTCACCAGAAGCAAACAAAAGATTGTGTGCTAACTCCGAGTATAGGGATGTCTTCCGGAGACATGTACAAATCGATTGGTATATGTCTCATTATCCAGAAAATAAAGTTGCGTGAGCTATAGGGTGAACAGTTTTGAAAAAGTGAAATATTTTCATATATGTGGCCAAAATACGCATTTACATTTTCGGTCACCAGAAGCAACCAAAAGATTGTGTACTAACTCCGAGTATAGGGATCTCTTCCGGAGACATGTACAAATCGATTGGTATATGTCTCATTATCCAGAAAATAAAGTTGCGTGAGCTATAGGGTGAACAGTTTTGAAAAATTGTGAAATATTTTCATATGTGTGGCCAAAATACGCATTTACATTTTCGGTCACCAGAAGCAAACAAAAGATTGTGTACTAACTCCGAGTATAAGGATCTCTTCCGGAGACATGTATAAATCGATTGGTATATGTCTCATTATCCAGAAAATAAAGTTGCGTGAGCTATAGGGTGAACAGTTTTGAAAAAGTGTGAAATATTTTCATATATGTGGCCAAAATACGCATTTACATTTTCGGTCACCAGAAGCAAACAAAAGATTGTGTACTAACTCCGAGTATAAGGATCTCTTCTGGAGACATGTACAAATCGATTGGTATATGTCTCATTATCCAGAAAATAAAGTTGCGTGAGCTATAGGGTGAACAGTTTTGAAAAAGTGTGAAATATTTTCATATATGTGGCCAAAATACGCATTTACATTTTCGGTCACCAGAAGCAAACAAAAGATTGTGTGCTAACTCCGAGTATAAGGATCTCTTCCGGAGACATGTACAAATCGACTGGTTTATGTCTCATTATCCAGAAAATAAATTTGCGTGAGCTATAGGGTGAACAGTTTTGAAAAAGTGTGAAATATTTTCATATGTGTGGCCAAAATACGCATTTACATTTTCGGTCACCAGAAACAATCAAAAGATTGTGTACTAACTCCGAGTATGAGAATCTCTTCTGGGGACATGTACAAATCGATTGGTATATGTATCATTATCCAGAAAATAAATTTGCGTGAGCTATAGGGTGAACAGTTTTGAAAAAGTGTGAAATATTTTCATATATGTGGCCAAAATACGCATTTACATTTTCGGTCACCAGAAGCAAACAAAAGATTGTGTGCTAACTCCGAGTATAGGGATCTCTTCCGGAGACATGTACAAATCGATTGGTATATGTCTCATTATCCAGAAAATAAAGTTGCGTGAGCTATAGGGTGAACAGTTTTGAAAAAGTGTGAAATATTTTCATATATGTGGCCAAAATACGCATTTACATTTTCGGTCACCAGAAGCAAACAAAAGATTGTGTACTAACTCCGAGTATAGGGATCTCTTCCGGAGACATGTACAAATCGATTGGTATATGTCTCATTATCCAGAAAATAAAGTTGCGTGAGCGTGAACAGTTTTGAAAAAGTGTGAAATATTTTCATATATGTGGCCAAAATACGCATTTACATTTTCGGTCACCAGAAGCAAACAAAAGATTGTGTGCTAACTCCGAGTATAGGGATGTCTTCCGGAGACATGTACAAATCGATTGGTATATGTCTCATTATCCAGAAAATAAAGTTGCGTGAGCTATAGGGTGAACAGTTTTGAAAAGTGTGAAATATTTTCATATATGTGGCCAAAATACGCATTTACATTTTCGGTCACCAGAGCAAACAAAAGATTGTGTGCTAACTCCGAGTATAAGGATCTCTTCCGGAGACATGTACAAATCGACTGGTTTATGTCTCATTATCCAGAAAATAAATTTGCGTGAGCTATAGGGTGAACAGTTTTGAAAAAGTGTGAAATATTTTCATATATGTGGCCAAAATACGCATTTACATTTTCGGTCACCAGAAACAATCAAAAGATTGTGTACTAACTCCGAGTATGAGAATCTCTTCTGGGGACATGTACAAACCGATTGGTATATGTATCATTATCCAGAAAATAAATTTGTGTGAGCTATAGGGTGAACAGTTTTGAAAAAGTGTGAAATATTTTCATATATGTGGCCAAAATACGCATTTACATTTTCGGTCACCAGAAGCAAACAAAAGATTGTGTACTAACTCCGAGTATAGGGATCTCTTCCGGAGACATGTACAAATCGATTGGTATATGTCTCATTATCCAGAAAATAAAGTTGCGTGAGCTATAGGGTGAACAGTTTTGAAAAAGTGTGAAATATTTTCATATATGTGGCCAAAATACGCATTTACATTTTCGGTCACCAGAAGCAAACAAAAGATTGTGTGCTAACTCCGAGTATAGGGATGTCTTCCGGAGACATGTACAAATCGATTGGTATATGTCTCATTATCCAGAAAATAAAGTTGCGTGAGCTATAGGGTGAACAGTTTTGAAAAAGTGTGAAATATTTTCATATATGTGGCCAAAATACGCATTTACATTTTCGGTCACCAGAAGCAACCAAAAGATTGTGTACTAACTCCGAGTATAGGGATCTCTTCCGGAGACATGTACAAATCGATTGGTATATGTCTCATTATCCAGAAAATAAAGTTGCGTGAGCTATAGGGTGAACAGTTTTGAAAAATTGTGAAATATTTTCATATGTGTGGCCAAAATACGCATTTACATTTTCGGTCACCAGAAGCAAACAAAAGATTGTGTACTAACTCCGAGTATAAGGATCTCTTCTGGAGACATGTACAAATCGATTGGTATATGTCTCATTATCCAGAAAATAAAGTTGCGTGAGCTATAGGGTGAACAGTTTTGAAAAAGTGTGAAATATTTTCATATATGTGGCCAAAATACGCATTTACATTTTCGGTCACCAGAAGCAAACAAAAGATTGTGTGCTAACTCCGAGTATAAGGATCTCTTCCGGAGACATGTACAAATCGACTGGTATATGTCTCATTATCCAGAAAATAAATTTGCGTGAGCTATAGGGTGAACAGTTTTGAAAAATTGTGAAATATTTTCATATAAGTGGCCAAAATACGCATTTACATTTTCGGTCACCAGAAGCAAACAAAAGATTGTGTGCTAACTCCGAGTATAAGGATCTCTTCCGGAGACATGTACAAATCGACTGGTATATGTCTCATTATCCAGAAAATAAATTTGCGTGAGCTATAGGGTGAACAGTTTTGAAAAAGTGTGAAATATTTTCATATATGTGGCCAAAATACGCATTTAAATTTTCGGTCACCAGAAGCAAACAAAAGATTGTGTACTAACTCCGAGTATAGGGATCTCTTCCGGAGACATGTACAAATCGATTGGTATATGTCTCATTATCCAGAAAATAAAGTTCCGTGAGCTATAGGGTGAACAGTTTTGAAAAATTGTGACATATTTTCATATGTGTGGCCAAAATACGCATTTACATTTTCGGTCACCAGAAGCAAACAAAACATTGTGTACTAACTCCGAGTATAAGGATCTCTTCTGGAGACATGTACAAATCGATTGGTATATGTCTCCAGAAGAGATCCTTATACTCGGAGTTAGTACACAATCTTTTGTTTGCTTCTGGTGACCGAAAATGTAAATGCGTATTTTAGCCACACATATGAAAATATTTCACAATTTTTCAAATCTGTTCACCCTATAGCTCACGGAACTTTATTTTCTGGATAATGAGACATATACCAATCGATTTGTACATGTCTCCGGAAGAGATCCCTATACTCGGAGTTAGTACACAATCTTTTGTTTGCTTCTGGTGACCGAAAATGTAAATGCGTATTTTGGCCACATATATGAAAATATTTCACACTTTTTCAAAACTGTTCACCCTATAGCTCACGCAACTTTATTTTCTGGATAATGAGACATATACCAATCGATTTGTACATGTCTCCGGAAGAGATCCTTATACTCGGAGTTAGTACACAATCTTTTGTTTGCTTCTGGTGACCGAAAATGTAAATGCGTATTTTGGCCACATATATGAAAATATTTCACACTTTTTCAAAACTGTTCACCCTATAGCTCACGCAACTTTATTTTCTGGATAATGAGACATATACCAATCGATTTGTACATGTCTCCAGAAGAGATCCTTATACTCGGAGTTAGTACACAATCTTTTGTTTGCTTCTGGTGACCGAAAATGTAAATGCGTATTTTGGCCACACATATGAAAATATTTCACAATTTTTCAAAACTGTTCACCCTATAGCTCACGGAACTTTATTTTCTGGATAATGAGACATATACCAATCGATTTGTACATGTCCCCAGAAGAGATTCTCATACTCGGAGTTAGTACACAATCTTTTGATTGTTTCTGGTGACCGAAAATGTAAATGCGTATTTTAGCCACACATATGAAAATATTTCACACTTTTTCAAAACTGTTCACCCTATAGCTCACGCAAATTTATTTTCTGGATAATGAGACATATACCAGTCGATTTGTACATGTCTCCGGAAGAGATCCTTATACTCGGAGTTAGTACACAATCTTTTGTTTGCTTCTGGTGACCGAAAATGTAAATGCGTATTTTGGCCACATATATGAAAATATTTCACACTTTTTCAAAACTGTTCACCCTATAGCTCACGCAAATTTATTTTCTGGATAATGATACATATACCAATCGATTTGTACATGTCCCCAGAAGAGATTCTCATACTCGGAGTTAGTACACAATCTTTTGATTGTTTCTGGTGACCGAAAATGTAAATGCGTATTTTGGCCACACATATGAAAATATTTCACACTTTTTCAAAACTGTTCACCCTATAGCTCACGCAAATTTATTTTCTGGATAATGAGACATATACCAATCGATTTGTACATGTCTCCCGAAGAGATCCTTATACTCGGAGTGAACGCACAATGTGGTGTTCGCTGCTGGTGGTCGGAAATGCAAGTGCATTTTTTGGCCACTCTTATGAAGATGTTTTGCACTTTCTCACCCTATAGCTCACACAATTTAATTTTCTGGCCAATGGCCAACAAAGCACTCGATTTGTACGTGTCTCCGGAGTGGATTCTAATATTCCGAAGGGCTACACAATCTTTCGTTTCGTGTTGCAGAACAAAATAATTAAACTACAATTTGCCCATATTCATTTAACAAAACAATTTTTTATTTAATTTCAATAAAATACTTTATTTTATTCATATTATCAACAAATCATTTCACATTTTATTTTTGTTAATTTATATTAGCGATGAAAACAATTTTAGAAAATATTTTTCTTTTGCTAACAAATTTGTTTGTTTACATTTTGTAAAATCTTCTGCTTTTTGTTCTCATTCCATCAAAAATCTTCTGTTTTTGTGCCATTTCATTTGTTTCTAATTTGATTTTGTTACAATTTAGTCTGGAACAGAATGGAAATGAAATTCTGCTCGATTGAAATCTTCTGCTTTTTTTCTTCTGTTTTCTTCACGCCGATACGTACTTGCATACACACATGTACATATGTATGTACACATGACGGATTTGGCAAACAAACAAAAGGGCAACGAAGGAATAACAAATAAGCAATGATCATAACAAGAGAGTAATGACTACATAACGAGTTAGATCTTGGTAAATACATAGTTAAATTGTAACATACAGTACTGTGCAAATAAATATGTACTGAAATTGAAATATAATTGAAGCAAAAACAAATTAAATATTTATGTTGATTAACAGGTTCCCTGTCCCCATATAAAAATACATCTTTAAGGGTAAACGTCCCATACATATTTTTTGAAATAAGAGTTCTGTAGGCATTTTTAGAGGTCATGGATGTGTTTCTAAAATAGCAATATATCGGTAAAAAATATGTATCAGCTATGATACATGAACTTGTCATAACTAAATTTGATTCCATGCGCTTCATGTATCATATACAGTCACTCACATTTAAAGTCGGGCAGTACCATGAAAATATTTTCAGTCCAAATACATATTTCTGTGTTTATAAAAGAAAATATATTTTATTTTTTACCCCTTTTGTTACAAAAACTCGGCTTTAAAAACAACTACAATGAAATATTCTAAGTGCTTTTATAAAAAGCACATGAAGTCTAAACTAAGCCTTCAACACGTTTTTGCCTCACATTGAAAGTCGGGCATAATAAAAAACATTAAGAAAAAAAGTTAATATTTTGTTGCTCCGCCTTTTTGGTTCTCTACAGCTTGTAGGCGGCTTGGCATTGATTGAACAAGTTTTTTGCAAAAATCTGGATTAATATTGTTCCATTCTTCAAACAGAGCATTTTTCAGCTGATCTTTTGATGAATAGAGCCAGTTTTGATCACCTTCGGACAATTATATAACAACCAGCTCTTAACATCGTGTACCGAATGATTCGGGTCGTTATCTTGATAACATTTGAAGTTTGATTCAATGCCAAGTTTTTTTACGCTATCTTTCAGATTTGTCTTCAAAATCGTCAAATACACATTCTTGTTCATTATTCCTTCGATAAAGTGTAAGTTGACAACTCCTGAAGCCGCCATACACCCCCAAACCATCACGGACCCACCACCATGTTTGACCGTTTTTCTCAATTTCTTTGATTCTAGTTCTTTGCTTGGTTTGCGCCATATTTTACCCCTTCCATCGCGTCCAAATAGATCAAATTTACTTTCATCAGTAAACAGTACCTAATAATAGATTGATAAAATCATAAAGCATTATTTTTTGTCCCCACTTACAGTGCTCCAGAAGTCAAAGTCCTTGGCCATATATTGATGGGCAAAAACAAGTCGGTCATTTTGGTTCTTCTTGCTAATGAGGTGCTTCTTCCGTGCAACTCGGCCATGAAAGTTATTTTTTCGAAGAAATCTTCATACTGTTTCTTGGTTAACCTCTGTCCCAGAAGCTTCTTTGACCATCGCAGTTAGATTTGGTGCAGAAATAAAGGGATAATTCTTAACTTTTCTTAAAATCATACTCGCAGGCGTTGTTTGTTGGCAATCAACCCATCTTTTTTATAACTAGCTATGATGTCATGAACCGTTGATTTGCTTTTCTTCACTAGTTTCGAAATTTCGCGTTCAGATTTTCCTTCTAAATGCTGATCAATAACTATTTTGCGTTCTTCCAAGGTGGACTGTTTAATATTACGTGGCATTTTTACAGAATATTTTAATTGACTTCACTGAGCACTTGAGAGATAACAATGACCAATAATTTTAAAAACAATTACTGACTTCTCGCTCAAAACATTGCTTGCCCGACTTTCAATGTGAGGCAAAAAAGAGAAGAAGTCTTAGTTTAGACTTCATGAGCATTTTATAACGGTACTTAGAATATTTCATTGTAGTTGTTTTTAAAGCCAAGAGTTTTTGTAACAAAAGGGGTAAAAAATAAAATAGTATATGTATTTTCATTTATAAACACAGAAATATTTGGACTGAAAATATTTTCATGGTACTGCCCGACTTTAAATGTGAGTGACTGTATGATATGTATCACTTATGATGCATTAAGCGTGCCATATAGAAATTTGCAAGAAATTGGTTATAAAAAGTTCGACCGTTGAAAGTGTAACACGTGCGTTCTTATTTATTTAGTCTTTTTATTAGTGTGTAAAGTAAAATGGCTTCTCGTGCAAAGTATACAGATAAAGATATATCTAGAGCAAAGTGAAAGTGAAAGTGATTTCAGTGATGATATAGTTATATCAACCTAGGATAACGATGATGAAAGTGAAGAAGTGGACCAAGTTGAAACACGATATGACGTTGAAATAGGATTGCCAGGAAATGCATTTGATCCACTAGATGTTGAAACAGGCCACGACGGTCATCAAAATACAGAAAATGAGAAATGGGTAGAAGATATTCTGCCAATTGGAAGAGAAACATTTACAGGCAATGTCGGAGTACAAAACGTACATTCTATTTCAAATGAAGAAGGCGCTGTCACTATTGCAAAGATAGTTGGGTACTTCATAAATGATGATCTTATTGACACTATGGTACAAAAAATAAATGCATACGCTGAATGCTTGAAGGTGGTACATACAAAACGATTTTCGAGAATTTCACGTTGGGCCGACGTCAACAGAAAAGAAATGAAACAATTTTTTGCCATCATACTATATATGGGAATATATAAGAAACCCACTATAAAACATTATTGGAATATATTTTACCTCATTTATTCATAAAATAGGTATTTCGTATAACCGATTCAGTAGTATACTGCGTTGCTGGCATTTTGCAGATGTTCAACCAGACAACGACAATGTTTTATATAGAATTCAACCTCTAGTAAACCATATGATTACAGAGTTAAGTGAACTTTATGTTCCTGGGGACACAATTGTCGTAGATGAATCGCAAATCAATCATCAAAGTCGATTGCATTTTAAAACCTATAATCCATCAAAAACCCATAAATATGGAATTAAGATTTATAAAATGTGTTCTATCAATTCGTACACATGGTCTTATGCGATACACGCTTCATCTGGAACTGTTATAGAGGGTCTTGACAAACCTGGAACTGTTGTGGTGCAGCTGTGATTCCCAATTCTAAATGAAGGCAGACTGATTGTAGCTGTTAACTTCTACACTGGAATAGGTCTGGCAAAATATCTGAAAGATAAAAATACGGATATATGTGGCACTTTGCGGAAAAATAAAAGACATCTTCCAGAAGTAGTCACAAAAAAAAAAACTAAAACGTGGAGATGTTGTGGCAAGACAGATGGACAGCATGGTAACTGTTTTGACGTGGCATGATAAGCGAGATATACTGATGATATCAACGCGCCACGATGCTGGAATGACTGAAACTTCTTCATGGAGGGGAAAATCGTCAAAACCAAATATGGTTATTGATTACAATGGTGCTAAAAAAAGGGGTTGACGTCGCAGATCAAATGAGTAGTTATTACTCGCCACTAAGGAAAAGTCTGACGTGGTACAAGAAAATTGCAATAGATTTACTTTTTCAAGCAGCACCTGTTAACTCCAGAGTTATTTTCAATGAGGTAACTGGTTCTGCCATTACTATCTTGCAAATACCAGAAAAAATTATTCGTCATTGGTTTGGCGATGTTGTAGAGAAAAGATTAACCCATTAAACGTCCCAACAGCTACAAAACATATCCTTACCGAAATACCACGGCAAAATGGTAAGCTTATCCGACGTCGCTGCGTCAGCTGCTATGCCAAAAATAAGGAGGAAGGAAACCCTGCAAAAGCCAAACAGATACACACAGAGTGCCTGGAATGTGGAAAGGGTTATTGTTTGCCATACTACAATGCGGTTCACTCTAAACTTGAGAAGAAAAATTAAACGACTTTATTAATTTGTTTACTTCATTTCTACTTTTATTACTATTATACTAAGAATAAACATGAATTCAGGAATAAAGGTTAAAAACTAAAAAAAATTAAAAAAAAACAAATCACTATGGGGTTTTTTCCATTTTACAAACTAGATAATATACTCTGTATGTCCACGTAATAAAATTTCAATTTCTTCGTCTGCGTTTTTTTAAAAACTAATTCAAAATCAACTATAAATTTGTTCATATAAGATACATGGACTCTGTAAAAATGGTACGAAAAAATACATTTGTATCACATGTGACACATTGAGCAATGAACCTGTTAAACTAATTGAAATTAAATAGTGTCGGCGGCAACACCTAGTATAGGTCGGCACGTCCAATTTGTTTGCTCTTTTTTTTGGTGTAGGGAAGGTTATTTTAAGTAAAAAAAAATCGGGGGAACCCCTATTTTGGGAGTTACGGGTTCCCAAAGTTCGGGCATACGGGATGGTATTAAGAGTGTGGGACCGAGTTGACCACTTTTTTGTGTAAGAGGAGTCAAACTAAGCAAAAAAATTAAACAAATTTTTTCGATGACTGTTTTAGTTATCGCGATATCGAATGATTAAGAATATCGACTTTTTCGATAATTTTGCACAAAATTTAACACCGGCTTCTGCATAGTATAAATATAATAGTACAAAAAATAAATAAAATTTTTCGATAACTGACTTAGTTATCGAGATATCGAATGATAAATTTTTAAAGATATCGACTTTTTCGATAATTTTGCAAAAAAAAAAAGTAGCCATAATAATAGGAAATCCAAAAACGACCTTAACAAATTTAATAAAATTGTTCGATAACTGCCTTAGTTATCGAGATATTGAATGATGCATTTTTAAAGATATCGACTTTTTCGAAAATTTTGCAAAAACAAGTGTAGCCATAATAAAAAATAAGGGAAAAAATTAAATAACATTTTTCGATAACTGCCTGTTACCGAGAAATAATAGCCTGTTCAGCAAACTTTTTTGTATAAGCAGACGTGCGATTGCTACCCAGACGATCAAGTTTATATTTGAGTTTTTGTTCCATTTTCGTCCGGGAGTGAAAGCTCATTTTACTAGCTGCCTTTATGTCAAAGTACATTGTTGCCAATGTGTTATTCTGTTGATTTTAAAAGCTCTTTCTATCGGAAAATACCAAAATTTAGCAAACTGCAGGCAACACTGCTCTATCAGCTGTTTAATTGGAAGCAGCTGAATGCAGACAAAATAAAACAAACAAACAACAAATTGCAAGAAGAAAAGTGGGAAAAATTAAAGTTTGTGAAGTGAGATAATTATACAGCCCAATTCTCAATAGCAATTCCCGGGGAGTTTTTTCCCTATTCCCTGTTCCCCTATTCTAAATAAAATCTCCCTGGGAGTTTTTTCCCTATTCCCTTTTCCCTTATTCTAAACGAACTTCGAAAAAGGGAAATATTTCCCCGGGAAAAAAGTAGGTATTCTAAATGTCAATAAAATGGAGAATGTGAAAACAACTTTTGGGAGTAATTCCCCCAACAAATTGCTAGGGAGTACTGCGCAAAAATGTAAGTATTTAATATTTTCTATAAAAAATTAAATAATTACTTTTATTTCCATCAATATTGTGGGATTATTCTTCGAAAAAATGTCACCACCGAGAAAAGCGTCTGCACTGAGTTCAAAAGTTTTAAAAGAGGTTATCAAAGTTAGTAGGAATGAGTATAATTACAAAGGTCTTTCTAAATTCTATAAATCTGTGTATGCACATATTTATTTTTATTAATCCATTGGGGGTTAATTAAAAAAACAATATTTGTTAACCTCCCTTTTTTAATAAAAATTTATTATTTCAAAAAAATTTTAGTTTTTTGGTAGACTCCGATAATAGACAGGACTTTTGCCTTTTTTAATGTATAATTCTCACCAATAACCCTTCAAAGACCGGAGACATTTAAGTTCAAAGTTTTGAATACATTCACCACTTTTTTCACCAAAATTAAAAAATTATTTATAAAAAATCGCGCGATTTAACACAAAAATACTAGGCCAAAGCCACGAAGCGGGTGTTGGACTCGCGCCAGACGAGAAAATCCCTAAGCGACGCAGAAAGCTTTATAACACAAAAATACTATGAACTTTAATATCTTCGGACTTTGAAGGGTTACAGGTGGATATTATACCCTAAAAAAGTTAAGATCTTGTCTATTATCGGATCCTACCAAACAAAAAAGAAATATAATAGGACATTTTTTGAAAAAAAATTTATATCAAAAAAGTGAGGTTTTTTAATTTGCTCCCCAAATGGTTAATATAAATAATGGTACTGATTCCTTTGTAATGGTACTGATTCCAACTAGATCGGATAATAAATGGCTGACTTATGCCCGATTATATATTCAAGCTTTGGAGGTCTATATTTCGGAAAATATGGACCAGCGCCCTTTTTTTTAATCTCGTTTCCGTAACGTCGAAATGAAAATAAGGTACAAATTCCCTCCTACCTTAAGTCGATGTGTGGCAAAATCAGTAAAACCGCGCGATTGTTTTAAAATAATTTTTGATATTTTAATGAAAACAGGTCCTCATATAATGTTGAACGTTTGAGCCGTATTATACCTTGAAAAAAGCCTGAAATCTTCTCTATTTCCAGTGTGTAGAAAAAATGTAGCAACACTACGGTCTATTTTTGAAAAGTAATGATTTTAAAGAAAAAAGTGAGGTTATAAAATCATTTTTTTTAAACTATTCCACAATGGGTTAATAAAAAATAAAATATTTTTAACCGTATTTGTAGAGTTTAAAAAGACCTTTCTAATGACATAAATTTCAACAAGGTCTGAAAAGTAGTTTCAGAGATATAGCCGACTATACACTCAAGCTTCGGAAGGCCGTATATCTAGAAGATGGGCCGATCGTACAAAAAAAAAATTTATATTTCAGCTCAGCTTAAAAATCTATATTGATGATAACATTTTGATTTCATTCCAAGAATGCCCCTGAACTAGAGTTAAGCCAAGTAAATATGTACGTTCCCGTATTTACTTACAAAGTTTGCGGCAGCTCCAGTGAATTCGTCGCATCGCGTAACTATCTCCTTGCAAACGTTTGTTGTTGCTTCTCCTGCTCCCGGTCGTTCTTCTGCTGCCATTCTAAAGGCTGTGGTGTACATTTTCACTTATTTTAATTATTAATTAAGTTTTATTTGCTTAAAATGATTTGCATTTAATAATCAAAACCAAACGTCATAAAGCAAAACAGCTGACTTCGAAAATTCGCAATTCTCTCTCCCTTATTATTCTATTCCCCGTGTGTTTAGAATAGGAGGATTTTATTCCCGGGAAAAATTAATTCCCAGGGAATTAAATCCCGGGGAGTATTCAGAATCGGGCTGATAGTGTTTTTAAAACGATTGCATCAGTGGCATTTGGGGCGACAAGTAGCGACTTTTTTGTTAGAAATATTCATATTAAGCAACAATTTTTATTAATTTTCTTGTAAATGCGTAAAGAAACACACTTGTAAACAAACTAAACGATTGGCATTTTCTGATTGTCTAATCTGACGTTTTGTTTCGTTCGTGTTTGATTTAGCTGAACCAAATTTTTTAAGCAAAACGAAAGCTCTTTTCGTTTCACTCAAAACAAATCGTACAAAAACCAAAAGTTATCTACGCTAGTCATTTGGCGTACGAATGATCAAAAATTAAGTTACAAAAACAGGCTATAAGTGATAAAATTGGATTGCATACTACTATAGTGCTAAACGTATATATGACAACATTTATATAGTCAGTCAATATGGCAACATTTCGCCCAAATTCCATTTCACCAAAAAAGGGGAAGTACCTTTTAAGAGTATGATGTTGTTTATATCTCGCGGGCGTCTCATTCACAAAAGTAAGATGAACGTGAATAGTGTGTACGACATTAGCGACCTGTTCCAAAATATAGATGGACCCGTGCCTGAAACAGCCCTCCATGCCTTGGTTTGTTTATTTTTAATGTATATATTTTTGTTTTGTTATGTATTTATTTATATTGTTATCGAATTTAATGTTTTGTTATGTTTATTTTGTAACTGAATTCCATTTAATTGAATTTTACGTTAACCATGCCCAAAGTGCCTTTATTTATTATATATTTTCAGTTTGTAATAAAAAAATTTAAGTGTTTGAAAATTGTTTTATTATTTTTTTGTTGCGAAAAATTTTTTTTAAAAAAATCACGCGATTTTTAAAAATAATTTTTATTTTTTTGTTGCGGAAAATTATTTCAATAAAAATCGCGATTTTTTTTAAAATAAATTTTATTTTTTTGTTGCGATCTCGATAACTGAGATAGTTATCGAAAAAATGTATTTAATTTTTTCGGCTTATTTTTAACTGCTTGCAATCAGCTGGGTATTGAAACAACAAAACTTTCCAACTCAGCATTCGTTTTGAAGCTTCTCATTCAGTATTGGAGCACTAGTAGTCCCAATTTGTTTGACTTTACGTACTTTACGTTGAATAAGCTCCAAAACGTGCTTAATAATATTTAAGTCTTGGATTTAAAGAGGAGTGTACAATTTTCGTGAGGCATAATAAATCAGAAAATCGTCCACGTTATGAACGGTGTGTTTTGTTTTGTTATCTTCGGGGAAAATCCAAATATAACGAATATATAAAATACCTACCGATGCTTTCAAAATTTGTCCTAAGGCTAATTTATATTGGCAATAATCCATTTTACTCTTAATAACTACCAGATTTCCAAATCCTGATACACCGGCGGCACCCCAAACCTACACGCTGCCCGTAACATGTTTAACAGTACGGACTACGTCTTTCGGATTCATTGCTGTAGTAAATTTACTACAAACATTGGTTCTCTCTCTCTCTTCACTTCCAAATTAATTACTTTTAGTCTTATCCGTAATCAATACTCGTTTCCAGAAATCTGTGCCTTTTTGGATATGTTGTTGGGAAAATTCCAAGCGAATTTGCGTCTTTTTTCGCGTATAATGGTTTTTTGCATTGAGTCCTGCTATGGTAACTATCATTATTCAAACTTCATTGAATTAATCGTGAATGCACTATAGTATCTTATTTTATTTACCAACCCTTGTGCCCAATTTGGGGATTTAATTTTCAGATTTTTGCCCACTTCTCCTAAAGTAAAGCGCCCACTGCGGGATTTTTTGTCAACAGTATCGATCAAAAATTGTTTTTGCCTTGTAGTTTACCTAATTTAAGTCTAGAATTTTGTGTACAAAAATATCAAAATCAATCAACAAGCGAGACTTTTCCCAAATTCAAAAATTGAAAATTTTGTTCAAAAATCATTAATTTTCTGCCAAGGCTGGCTGTAGGATGAATGTCCAAAAAATTTTAAATTACATTTAGCACCTTTGACAAGGCCCGTGCTTAAAAAAAATACATTTTATGAGAAACTATTGAAAGATCGATGGTACCTTTCCTAACAAGTTTTATATTTTTTCAGATTGAAAATATTTTCAATTTGAGAAGTTGTCGTTACCAACCGGGTTTAAAGAATTTAAAACGGTTTTTAACTTACGTTTGGTTGCAGTTTTGCCAATTTAGTTCGTTTTTAGAACTACATTTTGACTCAAAATGAACAAGTTATTACCAAAAAATTGAAGAAAGGCAGTGCGAATTTTTACATTTAAAACTTTTGATTCCAAATATCTTTGCAACGGTTAGAGAGGCGACACACGACTCTAAATGTTTTTGATTTGTGCTGCTCAGTAGAATGTCAAAAACAAAGTTCATTTAAATCAGACCACAGTTAAGAACTTACATGCCATGAAAGTTTTGTCACCCTCTAACGAAACGTACCTTGAAACAAGGTGCCTCTAAGTACCAGATTCTGAAAGTCTGACTCCTCCCCTACAAATCGCACGCTCACGTGAGCAACATTTGGTCCCGCTCACGTGTAATGCATGCCCATCTCTACTACCAACTACACAGAAATACAAAAAAAAAATACAGCAGACAGTTGATATACAGTTTTTTTGCCATAGGCTTTATTAGAAATAAGAAATATTCCCATTATTTATGGAACGCGGCTGACTCGGACGATATTAGCCTTAAGGGTGTGGATCGTTTCTGGATTATCAGTCTTCAGATCCCCAGATGTGGCAATTTTGATTGTTGACATAGCGGCCGAGATGAAAATGCGCCACATCAAAAAATATGATTTTTGGCCAAATTAGATATCCGATTGGAGCTTCTGGCCCATATTTCCCAACGTTGTACAAGCGTGATGCTACTCATTTTGGTCCGCGGAAGTATGATAATGAGTGATAGTCAATATTTAAAATGTATCAGTGTCGAGAATATCAAGAAATTAGTTAAATTCAAGAAATAAGTTATTTCGAAGAAAAACATGGAAAATTGTATTTCACATGAAATAGGAAAGTGATACGTAATGAAAGTGGAAATGAACCTGGGCGTAGAATAATGTTTTGCGCTCAAAATTGAATATGATAATGTAGAGTTTGGCATCAAAAAATAATTTTTGGTAGTAATCGCAGATAGCTCTTATTGAATATAAACCGTCGTTATGTATTATGTATGTAAATATTTTGTAATCTACAGGATTATATTGTTTTGATATTCGTATATTTTATAGGTCACTGTAGTGAATTCCGAATACAATGGAAGGTATCCGTTACACTACGCCGCAGATTATGGACAATATGAAGTGTTAGATTATCTTATTAAGATGGGTGCACAACTAGACGTAAATATGATAAATGATATGTTGTTCAGTATTAATAAGAAAATTATTATCCATAGGTGAAAGACAAACATGGGATAACGCCTATATTGGCAGCGATTTGGGAAGGTCACACAAAATGTGTGCAATTGCTTCTTCAAAAGGCAAGTATGCATGTATTACCATAACTACAAAACCTAATACTGTATTTGTATTTTAGGGTGCAGATAAAAATGGCAAAACTCCCAGCGGCACAAGTTATTTAGATATAGCGGAAAAGGACGAAATTCGCAAATTATTGTTATAAGAGTTTAGTATAATCCATATATTTAACTCACGTATATGATGTATTTAAGATTTTAACATTATTTGTGCAAAATATACAATATTAGACATTCTGAAATGTTTATTAGCCTAATACGGCATTTACACCAAACACGATTAACGCACTTCGAAGGTTAACTCCGTTAACCCGCTCTAACCCAGAAGATTACTCCTGCAATTTTAATCTGTAGAAGCTGAAGTTTAAAAATTAACCTCATTTTAAACTGGTGTGTATTTTGATGCAACACTGTTAGTTGCTAAAAATTGCAACCATAATAAAAACATACATAAAAAATCAACTGTTTGACAGTCACAGTTTAAACTGTGAGCCGATTTTATCGACTGGCCCGTTTTGACCCACTGATCCAATTTTAAGCTCAGTACAGACACATCAAATGCTCGTCAAACATTGAGAGGTTTATGAGTGTAAAATGCCTCACGTATACATCGGTGTCATGTTTGAAGCAAAGTCAAATCATTTTGATTGTCGACCAAACAAGAGGCCGTTTGAAGCTTTTTGACCTGGTTCAAACATCATTTTTGCGTTGCCACCGAAGTGTTAACATCGTCGGTAGAAATTTTTTTCTTTTTGATAACATTGATAAATTCGCTTCTTTTTTAACCTTCCCTTCATTCACACCCGTTTCTTCTGATTTTTTTTGTTGTTTTTCTTTCTTACAGCTACCGCCAATGCTACAAGCACATCATCCGTGCCACTCGTAATACCGCATATATCTTTACATTAGAATATCCGTGTAAAAATTAATGTTTGAAACTTCATGTCTGTATGTCAGACGAGAAATTGATGTGTCTGTACTCAGCTTCAAAGTTTCAGTTATTTCAAAAACATCACAAATTTGTACAAAACTGGCAAAACCAATAGCCGCCAACTTTATTTTTCTGTTGTGCCTCCGTTGATGGTAATATTAAGCGTGTTTTGGTTACACCGCTTGCTTATACATATATTCGCTAGTTTTGTATGAAGCACTTAGCGAAGACTTATTGAGAACTTAGTTTAAACAAATTTTGTTTGGACATCTTTTACCGTTTTCAACCCTTATTCATATTTTTGAATAAAATGACATCGCTAAATAGCCGTTTTCTTTGCAACTTAGCAAGCGGGAATCGCTTGCTTGTAACCAAAACACGACTATTGTCTCGGCGCGGAGTTTGTCTAAGCACGTAGTTCCCACCTGAAGTACGGTATTCAGTTTTTATGAAATTTGTCGATGCCAAAAGAAGTACGTAAATAAAAATAAAAAAAATTTCATGAACCGAAAATTTTGCACACTTCATTTGCCTGGTACTCAGGTCTTCGCGAAAATTTCGTAGGCAAAATCAAGTACATGGTTGTCGTACGAAAACAATTGTTTGATAATTATTTGTGACCGGAATTTTAATATTTCGATAATTTTAGTAAACAAAAGTAATACCACATGCGTTAAAAATAAAATGGAGGGCAAAAATGAATTATTTATGAAATATTTGCAAAATAAGTCGGAGACATGTGGTAACTCTCTGTAACAAGATAAAATTTTCCGGTTAGAAATAAATGACAAAATTTCTTACGAAAATTTGGTGTAAACGGCAAAGTTTAGAGACTTTTCTCAATATTCTACGCTGCTTAAAGTTTTACTATCTTTAAATCTTTAAATGTCGAATAAGCGTAAAAGGGGAAATTACTGGACCCATTTGCAAGGTTTCGTTGAACGATAAGGATGAAGAAGCTCAAGTTTCGAAGCAGCCTGAAAAAGAGTTTGTTCGTCCAATTAAAGTGATTGCCCAAAGTTGTGAATTTATTCACTCTACTTGGCGCAAAATCCATAACAGATTACCGTTTACACCAAATATCAATTGGAACAAAAGTTCTGTGCGACGCACTGAGTGTATGTATGTATATGAAGTCGTAAAAACATTTTTAAGAGATCATAAATGTCAATTTTATACTCATGATAAAAAAAGCTGATCGTGCGTTCAAGGTGGTTTTGCACGGTTTGCAGGATAAGTCTGGTGGTTGTTTTATCAATACAAGATGCTCTCATTGCGCTGGTAAACACAAGAAAAGTGAGTGTAACACAACCAACATTATTAAGTGTGCAAACTAACGGCGAACACAAGTCTACCTTTGGCGAATGCCCTAACAGACTCGTTTATAAACATTAGAAGTAGGATAATGTCTAAAATAAATGTAAAAACCCTACCACTTTCGAGTAATGTATTCTCTTTGGATCCCGCTTAATTTCCCCCACAAAGCATTCGTGTGCTACAGTTATGAATTTACCAACAACAACCTTTCCTACAGTAATCAACTTAAACCACCAACTATTTACCGATATTGAGATATCACAACTTACTTCAGAAATTATATCTAAGTTAAGAGATTGTTCATCTAAAGAGCAGCAGTTTTCAGTAATTACTCAATTAGCTTTCAAGTATTTATACTCAAAAATTAACCGATGAATGGCCCCATTAATGTAATGTTTTGGATTGCTAGAAGCATTCATAACAAAATTCCTGAATTTTTTAGTTATCTTCTTTTATAGATAGTTCTAAAAAGTTTTATCACTTTATTCGGCCTGATAGACCAAACAGACGTGGTGGTGGCGTTGCCGTTGTACTTAAAATGGGCATAGTTAACAAACAATTGAGCAATATTGCGACAAAAGTCATTGAAAATGTTGGTATCGAAATACAGGTAAATCAACATCGGACCCTTAAAATGTTTTCAGTTTACTTCCCTGGTGGAAGAGGTTTACCTAAACTTACGAAAAATTATAGAGAAGATATGAGAACGTTGCTATATGTTCGTGGTAATTTTGTTTTATGTGGCGACCTCATCATAATTGGGGTTGTTTTAGAAGTAAATGCTATGGTAACATTCTATATAATTTGTCGCAGAATTATCCTTTTTCAATTCTGACCCCAAACAGTTCAACCTACTTCGAGACCATCTACCCTTGATTTGATATTAACTAATGTTGCTTCCCAAATCTAGCAACCTTTCGTTGCAAACACTGGCATCGGACCATTTACCTGTCCTTTTTTCACTGGACATAAGTGTCTCGACAGGAAGACGACGTGTTTAATTACTTGAAGACAAATTTTGTCCAATTCTCCAAATATTGTTGTGAGCGGTATCCCTGAGCTTGAAAATGGACTTAAAATATTCACAACGAACATTATAACTTCAATCGAAGCAAGCACACCCAGGCTTGTAAACAGATTTGGGAACACAAATTACTTGAAATAATAAATTTATTAAATCTTATCAAGGAAAGAAATTACTTTCGTCGTGAGTGGCAAAGATATAGGCAAAATAATGACCTCAACCATTATAACTACCTATCAACGTTAGTTAAAAACTGGTTCTGGCACTTACGAGACGTAAATTGGCAAACAAGTTTAAGTAATCTTGACAATCGATCAAAACCCTTTTGGAAAATTACCAAAATTATGAGAAAAAGATTTCAACACATTCCTCCAATAAAAATTGGTAGTACCTTTGTATCGACCGATCTCGAAAAGGCAAATGCTCTAGGCAATTCATTTTGCAGTAATCATAACTTAGCAAACAACCTAGGTTGCTTGAGATTTGATCAAACTGTCAGTGAAGTCATAAACCATTTTAATGACGACATGTTTAACAGATCAGTCCGAATAGTGCAAACATTAAAAGAATTTTTGAAAACCTTCAGACAAGAAATGATTGTGGCTTCGAGATGCTATGAAATTAATTTTTAAAAAATCTACCTAGCAGTCTTCTCCATAAGCTTACGGATTTACTGAACCTTTACCTAAAATTTCAATATTTCCCTAAAGCGTGGCGCGAAGCAAAGGTTATACATACATATCTTAAAGCATGGAAAAAGGCCTATTGAAACCAAGTTATCGACCGATAAGTTTACTTTCTAGCTTGGAGGTAAGTTATTCGAAAAAGTTTCAAAGGAAACAATATATAATTTCATCGAGGAAAACGATTTGATCCCAAGAGAACAGTTTGGATTTCGCCCTTTGCGTAATACTTCCCAGCAAATCAAGCGTATTACAAAGTTTATTAAAACTTCTCTCACCGAAAAATCCTCAACAGCACTAGGGTTACTTGACGTTGAAAAAGCTTGAAACTCTTCCACTGGTTTGATGGGTCTTGTGTACAAACTTATAACTAACAATTTTCCATCATTTCATATTAAAATAGTACACAGTTTTCTTGTTGGCCGTACTTTTTATGTACCCTGAGTGTTGGTTTGATACAAAAAGTAAAAGGATGAGGCGGTGTTTCAACCACCGCCATATAATTTTGACGGTGTTGCCATATCTCTGGGTTTTAACGACCGCCAATATTGTTCACGGTGTTGCCACATCGTGTGAAGTTGTTGGTTTATGTCCTAGCTATATGGTTGTTGTCAATGCTACAGGAAATACGATAGGGTTGTGTGAAAACTACATGAAATGCAGATGGGGTTGTGTTCGTGCTACATGAAATGAGGAAAAAAGTGATGTCAATGTAGTGTTTGGAATCGACTTTGGACGTGGAATTCAAAATTTGAGTTCAGATTTGGATTCCGGAATTAAAATCTGACTTCGGATTCGGATTTAGATTTGGGTTCGGAACCCGGGATCCGTAATTTAGATTTAACAAAAAAACATTTTCCATCCAACATTTTTTTTCCACCCCACCATTCTACTCTTCCATCATTCTTTCTTTCCTTCTTTTCTTTACTTCCCACCCCACCATTTTACTCTTCGATCTTTTCTTTCCACCCCACCATTATACTCTTCCATCTTTCTTTCTTTACTTCCCTTCTTTCCTTCCTTTCCTTTCTTTCCACCCCACCATTCTTCCATCTTTTCTTTCCACCCCACCATTCTACTCTTCCATCATTATTTCTTTCCTTCCCACCCCACCATTTTACTCTTCCATCTTTTCTTTCCACCCCACTATTCTACTCTTCCATCTTTCTTTCCTCCATTTTACTCTTCCATCTTTTATTTCCACCCCACAATTCTATTCTTCCATCTTTCTTTCTTAACTCACCTTTCCTTCACAATAAAACACAACTTTTTATATTTTTAATTTTTATTGGGACTGTCCGTGGAGGTGGACTGTCCGTGGAGGTGGAAAGTTTCTGATTGCCATTCACTTGGGAGTGGCCAGAAACGATTCCTTCATTGGGCAGTCCAAGCACCTCACTACTTCCACGCAGTATGTCCTGGGCAATGGCTTTTCGGAAACCTCCGTTAGCTAGCTAGAGTGAGAAGGCGAAACAAATGAGCATCAAATCAGGTTTAGTAGGTGACTGATGTCACTGAAGCTCATCAAACAATCGGGCATATTCTTTTGTCCTTAGAAGGCGGATGAGCCAAACATACGGGCCAACGGCGGATAGAAACTAAAAGAAGAAAATCCAGGTTCAACATATGGCATCCTGGTCAGCGTCTGATCCATAATGGGCGGCTGCAGTCAAATATCCTGGCAGTAGGTAAAATGCAAAAACGTATGACCGCTGCCCTGGCCATGACATTAAGATTGTACTAGGAGATTTTAATGCCAAAGTAGGAAGGGAGAATGTGTTTAATCCAACTATTGGCAATTTCAGTCTTCATGCTGACAGTTCCGACAACGGTATGAGACTGATTGACTTTGCCGCGGCAAAAAACATGGTCATTAGTGGCACAAGATTCCAGCATAAAGACATCCACAAGGCTACTTGGGTATCCCCTGATCAAAGAACTAAGAACCAAATTGATCACGTGGTAATTGATGGAAGGCACTCATCCAGTGTAATGGACGTACGAGTGATCAGAGGAGCTAACATCGATTCTGATCACTACCTGGTAGCAGCAAAGGTTCGCACAAGATTAAGTAGAGCGAAAATCGTACGAAACCAGACGCAGAGGAAGCTGGACATCGGAAAGTTGCAATTACCAGAGGTAGCCACAGCCTACTCAAGGAAGCTCTCGCAACTTTTGGCACAGAACCCACCCCTCCCGATGACGATCCTGATGCGCAGTGGAAACCCATTTCCGACTCTATAAAAACTGCCGCAACAACCGTACTTGGTTTCGAAAAACCGCTTCGCAATAAACCGTGGTACGATGAAGAGTGTCGCATAGCAAATGACGAAAATAACGCTGCACGTATGGTAATGCTTCAGTCAATTGCAACGCGAGCAATAAAATAAATTTTATTTTTTTGTTGCGATCTCGATAACTGAGATAGTTATCGAAAAAATGTATTTAATTTTTTCGGCTTATTTTTAACTGCTTGCAATCAGCTGGGTATTGAAACAATAAAACTTTCCAACTCAGCATTCGTTTTGAAGCTTCTCATTCAGTATTGGAGCACTAGTAGTCCCAATTTGTTTGACTTTACGTACTTTACGTTGAATAAGCTCCAAAACGTGCTTAATAATATTTAAGTCTTGGATTTAAAGCGGAGTGTACAATTTTCGTGAGGCATAATAAATCAGAAAATCGTCCACGTTATGAACGGTGTGTTTTGTTTTGTTATCTTCGGGGAAAATCCAAATATAACGAATATATAAAATACCTACCGATGCTTTCAAAATTTGTCCTAAGGCTAATTTATATTGGCAATAATCCATTTTACTCTTAATAACTACCAGATTTCCAAATCCTGATACACCGGCGGCACCCCAAACCTACACGCTGCCCGTAACATGTTTAACAGTACGGACTACGTCTTTCGGATTCATTGCTGTAGTAAATTTACTACAAACATTGGTTCTTTCTCTCTCTTCACTTCCAAATTAATTACTTTTAGTCTTATCCGTAATCAATACTCGTTTCCAGAAATCTGTGCCTTTTTGGATATGTTGTTGGGAAAATTCCAAGCGAATTTGCGTCTTTTTTCGCGTATAATGGTTTTTTGCATTGAGTCCTGCTATGGTAACTATCATTATTCAAACTTCATTGAATTAATCGTGAATGCACTATAGTATCTTATTTTATTTACCAACCCTTGGGCCCAATTTGGGGATTTAATTTTCAGATTTTTGCCCACTTCTCCTAAAGTAAAGCGCCCACTGCGGGATTTTTTGTCAACAGTATCGATCAAAAATTGTTTTTGCCTTGTTGTTTACCTAATTCAAGTCTAGAATTTTGTGTACAAAAATATCAAAATCAATCAACAAGCGAGACTTTTCCCAAATTCAAAAATTGAAAATTTTGTTCAAAAATCATTAATTTTCTGCCAAGGCTGGCTGTAGGATGAATGTCCAAAAAATTTTAAATTACATTTAGCACCTTTGACAAGGCCCGTGCTTAAAAAAAATACATTTTATGAGAAACTATTGAAAGATCGATGGTACCTTTCCTAACAAGTTTTATATTTTTTCAGATTGAAAATATTTTCAATTTGAGAAGTTGTCGTTACCAACCGGGTTTAAAGAATTTAAAACGGTTTTTAACTTACGTTTGGTTGCAGTTTTGCCAATTTAGTTCGTTTTTAGAACTACATTTTGACTCAAAATGAACAAGTTATTACCAAAAAATTGAAGAAAGGCAGTGCGAATTTTTACATTTAAAACTGTTGATTCCAAATATCTTTGCAACGGTTAGAGAGGCGACACACGACTCTAAATGTTTTTGATTTGTGCTGCTCAGTAGAATGTCAAAAACAAAGTTCATTTAAATCAGACCACAGTTAAGAACTTACATGCCATGAAAGTTTTGTCACCCTCTAACGAAACGTACCTTGAAACAAGGTGCCTCTAAGTACCAGATTCTGAAAGTCTGACTCCTCCCCTACAAATCGCACGCTCACGTGAGCAACATTTGGTCCCGCTCACGTGTAATGCATTCCCATCTCTACTACCAACTACACAGAAATACAAAAAAAAAATACAGCAGACAGTTGATATACAGTTTTTTTGCCATAGGCTTTATTAGAAATAAGAAATATTCCCATTATTTATGGAACGCGGCTGACTCGGACGATATTAGCCTTAAGGGTGTGGATCGTTTCTGGATTATCAGTCTTCAGATCCCCAGATGTGGCAATTTTGATTGTTGACATAGCGGCCGAGATGAAAATGCGCCACATCAAAAAATATGATTTTTGGCCAAATTAGATATCCGATTGGAGCTTCTGGCCCATATTTCCCAACGTTGTACAAGCGTGATGCTACTCATTTTGGTCCGCGGAAGTATGATAATGAGTGATAGTCAATATTTAAAATGTATCAGTGTCGAGAATATCAAGAAATTAGTTAAATTCAAGAAATAAGTTATTTCGAAGAAAAACATGGAAAATTGTATTTCACATGAAATAGGAAAGTGATACGTAATGAAAGTGGAAATGAACCTGGGCGTAGAATAATGTTTTGCGCTCAAAATTGAATATGATAATGTAGAGTTTGGCATCAAAAAATAATTTTTGGTAGTAATCGCAGATAGCTCTTATTGAATATAAACCGTCGTTATGTATTATGTATGTAAATATTTTGTAATCTACAGGATTATATTGTTTTGATATTCGTATATTTTATAGGTCACTGTAGTGAATTCCGAATACAATGGAAGGTATCCGTTACACTACGCCGCAGATTATGGACAATATGAAGTGTTAGATTATCTTATTAAGATGGGTGCACAACTAGACGTAAATATGATAAATGATATGTTGTTCAGTATTAATAAGAAAATTATTATCCATAGGTGAAAGACAAACATGGGATAACGCCTATATTGGCAGCGATTTGGGAAGGTCACACAAAATGTGTGCAATTGCTTCTTCAAAAGGCAAGTATGCATGTATTACCATAACTACAAAACCTAATACTGTATTTGTATTTTAGGGTGCAGATAAAAATGGCAAAACTCCCAGCGGCACAAGTTATTTAGATATAGCGGAAAAGGACGAAATTCGCAAATTATTGTTATAAGAGTTTAGTATAATCCATATATTTAACTCACGTATATGATGTATTTAAGATTTTAACATTATTTGTGCAAAATATACAATATTAGACATTCTGAAATGTTTATTAGCCTAATACGGCATTTACACCAAACACGATTAACGCACTTCGAAGGTTAACTCCGTTAACCCGCTCTAACCCAGAAGATTACTCCTGCAATTTTAATCTGTAGAAGCTGAAGTTTAAAAATTAACCTCATTTTAAACTGGTGTGTATTTTGATGCAACACTGTTAGTTGCTAAAAATTGCAACCATAATAAAAACATACATAAAAAATCAACTGTTTGACAGTCACAGTTTGAACTGTGAGCCGATTTTTATCGACTGGCCCGTTTTGACCCACTGATCCAATTTTAAGCTCAGTACAGACACATCAAATGCTCGTCAAACATTGAGAGGTTTATGAGTGTAAAATGCCTCACGTATACATCGGTGTCATGTTTGAAGCAAAGTCAAATCATTTTGATTGTCGACCAAACAAGAGGCCGTTTGAAGCTTTTTGACCTGGTTCAAACATCATTTTTGCGTTGCCACCGAAGTGTTAACATCGTCGGTAGAAATTTTTTTCTTTTTGATAACATTGATAAATTCGCTTCTTTTTTAACCTTCCCTTCATTCACACCCGTTTCTTCTGATTTTTTTGTTGTTTTTCTTTCTTACAGCTACCGCCAATGCTACAAGCACATCATCCGTGCCACTCGTAATACCGCATATATCTTTACATTACAATATCCGTGTAAAAATTAATGTTTGAAACTTCATGTCTGTATGTCAGACGAGAAATTGATGTGTCTGTACTCAGCTTCAAAGTTTCAGTTATTTCAAAAACATCACAAATTTGTACAAAACTGGCAAAACCAATAGCCGCCAACTTTATTTTTCTGTTGTGCCTCCGTTGATGGTAATATTAAGCGTGTTTTGGTTACACCGCTTGCTTATACATATATTCGCTAGTTTTGTATGAAGCACTTAGCGAAGACTTATTGAGAACTTAGTTTAAACAAATTTTGTTTGGACATCTTTTACCGTTTTCAACCCTTATTCATATTTTTGAATAAAATGACATCGCTAAATAGCCGTTTTCTTTGCAACTTAGCAAGCGGGAATCGCTTGCTTGTAACCAAAACACGACTATTGTCTCGGCGCGGAGTTTGTCTAAGCACGTAGTTCCCACCTGAAGTACGGTATTCAGTTTTTATGAAATTTGTCGATGCCAAAAGAAGTACGTAAATAAAAATAAAAAAAATTTCATGAACCGAAAATTTTGCACACTTCATTTGCCTGGTACTCAGGTCTTCGCGAAAATTTCGTAGGCAAAATCAAGTACATGGTTGTCGTACGAAAACAATTGTTTGATAATTATTTGTGACCGGAATTTTAATATTTCGATAATTTTAGTAAACAAAAGTAATACCACATGCGTTAAAAATAAAATGGAGGGCAAAAATGAATTATTTATGAAATATTTGCAAAATAAGTCGGAGACATGTGGTAACTCTCTGTAACAAGATAAAATTTTCCGGTTAGAAATAAATGACAAAATTTCTTACGAAAATTTGGTGTAAACGGCAAAGTTTAGAGACTTTTCTCAATATTCTACGCTGCTTAAAGTTTTACTATCTTTAAATCTTTAAATGTCGAATAAGCGTAAAAGGGGAAATTACTGGACCCATTTGCAAGGTTTCGTTGAGGATGATGACGGAGATCCAAACGATAAGGATGAAGAAGCTCAAGTTTCGAAGCAGCCTGAAAAAGAGTTTGTTCGTCCAATTAAAGTGATTGCCCAAAGTTGTGAATTTATTCACTCTACTTGGCGCAAAATCCATAACAGATTACCGTTTACACCAAATATCAATTGGAACAAAAGTTCTGTGCGACGCACTGAGTGTATGTATGTATATGAAGTCGTAAAAACATTTCTAAGAGATCATAAATGTCAATTTTATACTCATGATAAAAAAAGCTGATCGTGCGTTCAAGGTGGTTTTGCACGGTTTGCAGGATAAGTCTGGTGGTTGTTTTATCAATACAAGATGCTCTCATTGCGCTGGTAAACACAAGAAAAGTGAGTGTAACACAACCAACATTATTAAGTGTGCAAACTAACGGCGAACACAAGTCTACCTTTGGCGAATGCCCTAACAGACTCGTTTATAAACATTAGAAGTAGGATAATGTCTAAAATAAATGTAAAAACCCTACCACTTTCGAGTAATGTATTCTCTTTGGATCCCGCTTAATTTCCCCCACAAAGCATTCGTGTGCTACAGTTATGAATTTACCAACAACAACCTTTCCTACAGTAATCAACTTAAATCACCAACTATTTACCGATATTGAGATATCGCAACTTACTTCAGAAATTATATCTAAGTTAAGAGATTGTTCATCTAAAGAGCAGCAGTTTTCAGTAATTACTCAATTAGCTTTCAAGTATTTATACTCAAAAATTAACCGATGAATGGCCCCATTAATGTAATGTTTTGGATTGCTAGAAGCATTCATAACAAAATTCCTGAATTTTTTAGTTATCTTCTTTTATAGATAGTTCTAAAAAGTTTTATCACTTTATTCGGCCTGATAGACCAAACAGACGTGGTGGTGGCGTTGCCGTTGTACTTAAAATGGGCATAGTTAACAAACAATTGAGCAATATTGCGACAAAAGTCATTGAAAATGTTGGTATCGAAATACAGGTAAATCAACATCGGACCCTTAAAATGTTTTCAGTTTACTTCCCTGGTGGAAGAGGTTTACCTAAACTTACGAAAAATTATAGAGAAGATATGAGAACGTTGCTAAATGTTCGTGGTAATTTTGTTTTATGTGGCGACCTCATCATAATTGGGGTTGTTTTAGAAGTAAATGCTATGGTAACATTCTATATAATTTGTCGCAGAATTATCCTTTTTCAATTCTGACCCCAAACAGTTCAACCTACTTCGAGACCATCTACCCTTGATTTGATATTAACTAATGTTGCTTCCCAAATCTAGTAACCTTTCGTTGCAAACACTGGCATCGGACCATTTACCTGTCCTTTTTTCACTGGACATAAGTGTCTCGACAGGAAGACGACGTGTTTAATTACTTGAAGACAAATTTTGTCCAATTCTCCAAATATTGTTGTGAGCGGTATCCCTGAGCTTGAAAATGGACTTAAAATATTCACAACGAACATTATAACTTCAATCGAAGCAAGCACTCCCAGGCTTGTAAACAGATTTGGGAACACAAATTACTTGAAATAATAAATTTAATAAATCTTATCAAGGAAAGAAATTACTTTCGTCGTGAGTGGCAAAGATATAGGCAAAATAATGACCTCAACCATTATAACTACCTATCAACGTTAGTTAAAAACTGGTTCTGGCACTTACGAGACGTAAATTGGCAAACAAGTTTAAGTAATCTTGACAATCGATCAAAACCCTTTTGGAAAATTACCAAAATTATGAGAAAAAGATTTCAACACATTCCTCCAATAAAAATTGGTAGTACCTTTGTATCGACCGATCTCGAAAAGGCAAATGCTCTAGGCAATTCATTTTGCAGTAATCATAACTTAGCAAACAACCTAGGTTGCTTGAGATTTGATCAAACTGTCAGTGAAGTCATAAACCATTTTAATGACGACATGTTTAACAGATCAGTCCGAATAGTGCAAACATTAAAAGAATTTTTGAAAACCTTCAGACAAGAAATGATTGTGGCTTCGAGATGCTATGAAATTAATTTTTAAAAAATCTACCTAGCAGTCTTCTCCATAAGCTTACGGATTTACTGAACCTTTACCTAAAATTTCAATATTTCCCTAAAGCGTGGCGCGAAGCAAAGGTTATACATACATATCTTAAAGCATGGAAAAAGGCCTATTGAAACCAAGTTATCGACCGATAAGTTTACTTTCTAGCTTGGAGGTAAGTTATTCGAAAAAGTTTCAAAGGAAACAATATATAATTTCATCGAGGAAAACGATTTGATCCCAAGAGAACAGTTTGGATTTCGCCCTTTGCGTAATACTTCCCAGCAAATCAAGCGTATTACAAAGTTTATTAAAACTTCTCTCACCGAAAAATCCTCAACAGCACTAGGGTTACTTGACGTTGAAAAAGCTTGAAACTCTTCCACTGGTTTGATGGGTCTTGTGTACAAACTTATAACTAACAATTTTCCATCATTTCATATTAAAATAGTACACAGTTTTCTTGTTGGCCGTACTTTTTATGTACCCTGAGTGTTGGTTTGATACAAAAAGTAAAAGGATGAGGCGGTGTTTCAACCACCGCCATATAATTTTGACGGTGTTGCCATATCTCTGGGTTTTAACGACCGCCAATATTGTTCACGGTGTTGCCACATCGTGTGAAGTTGTTGGTTTATGTCCTAGCTATATGGTTGTTGTCAATGCTACAGGAAATACGATAGGGTTGTGTGAAAACTACATGAAATGCAGATGGGGTTGTGTTCGTGCTACATGAAATGAGGAAAAAAGTGATGTCAATGTAGTGTTTGGAATCGACTTTGGACGTGGAATTCAAAATTTGAGTTCAGATTTGGATTCCGGAATTAAAATCTGACTTCGGATTCGGATTTAGATTTGGGTTCGGAACCCGGGATCCGTAATTTAGATTTAACAAAAAAACATTTTCCATCCAACATTTTTTTTCCACCCCACCATTCTACTCTTCCATCATTCTTTCTTTCCTTCTTTTCTTTACTTCCCACCCCACCATTTTACTCTTCGATCTTTTCTTTCCACCCCACCATTATACTCTTCCATCTTTCTTTCTTTACTTCCCTTCTTTCCTTCCTTTCCTTTCTTTCCACCCCACCATTCTTCCATCTTTTCTTTCCACCCCACCATTCTACTCTTCCATCATTATTTCTTTCCTTCCCACCCCACCATTTTACTCTTCCATCTTTTCTTTCCACCCCACTATTCTACTCTTCCATCTTTCTTTCCTCCATTTTACTCTTCCATCTTTTATTTCCACCCCACAATTCTATTCTTCCATCTTTCTTTCTTAACTCACCTTTCCTTCACAATAAAACACAACTTTTTATATTTTTAATTTTTATTGGGACTGTCCGTGGAGGTGGACTGTCCGTGGAGGTGGAAAGTTTCTGATTGCCATTCACTTGGGAGTGGCCAGAAACGATTCCTTCATTGGGCAGTCCAAGCACCTCACTACTTCCACGCAGTATGTCCTGGGCAATGGCTTTTCGGAAACCTCCGTTAGCTAGCTAGAGTGAGAAGGCGAAACAAATGAGCATCAAATCAGGTTTAGTAGGTGACTGATGTCACTGAAGCTCATCAAACAATCGGGCATATTCTTTTGTCCTTAGAAGGCGGATGAGCCAAACATACGGGCCAACGGCGGATAGAAACTAAAAGAAGAAAATCCAGGTTCAACATATGGCATCCTGGTCAGCGTCTGATCCATAATGGGCGGCTGCAGTCAAATATCCTGGCAGTAGGTAAAATGCAAAAACGTATGACCGCTGCCCTGGCCATGACATTAAGATTGTACTAGGAGATTTTAATGCCAAAGTAGGAAGGGAGAATGTGTTTAATCCAACTATTGGCAATTTCAGTCTTCATGCTGACAGTTCCGACAACGGTATGAGACTGATTGACTTTGCCGCGGCAAAAAAACATGGTCATTAGTGGCACAAGATTCCAGCATAAAGACATCCACAAGGCTACTTGGGTATCCCCTGATCAAAGAACTAAGAACCAAATTGATCACGTGGTAATTGATGGAAGGCACTCATCCAGTGTAATGGACGTACGAGTGATCAGAGGAGCTAACATCGATTCTGATCACTACCTGGTAGCAGCAAAGGTTCGCACAAGATTAAGTAGAGCGAAAATCGTACGAAACCAGACGCAGAGGAAGCTGGACATCGGAAAGTTGCAATTACCAGAGGTAGCCACAGCCTACTCAAGGAAGCTCTCGCAACTTTTGGCACAGAACCCACCCCTCCCGATGACGATCCTGATGCGCAGTGGAAACCCATTTCCGACTCTATAAAAACTGCCGCAACAACCGTACTTGGTTTCGAAAAACCGCTTCGCAATAAACCGTGGTACGATGAAGAGTGTCGCATAGCAAATGACGAAAATAACGCTGCACGTATGGTAATGCTTCAGTCAATTGCAACGCGAGCTGCAACTGAGCGGTATAGGGAGAAGAGAAAGGAGGTAAACCGTCTCTTTAGGCGTAAGAAACGGCAGTCGAGAAAACGCGAGAGTGAGAAAATTGAGACATACAGAAGGGAGAACGAAGCCCGAAAATTCTACCAAAAAGTTAAAAACGGAACTAATGGACATGGTTCAGGGCCCCCCTTGTGTAAAGATAAGAACGGAAATCTCGTCGCAGATGTGCAGAGCATGTTGGGAATATGGAGAGAGAATTTCTCCGCGCTACTAGTACCTGAGATATCCGATGACGATGGGACAATCGATCACAATATGGACGACGACGTCGATTGCCCCCCTCCTAACCAAGACGAGGTCAGAACAGCTATTGCCCGGCTTAAGAACAACAAAGCCGCAGGAGCCGATGGATTACCGGCGGAGCTGTTTAAGGCTGGCGGCGATGAGCTGATAAGGTGCATGCATCAGCTCATTAGCAAAATTTGGTTAGATGAATGCATGCCCGGCGATTGGAGTCTCAGTGTACTATGTCCCATATTTAAAAAAGGTGACCCGAGTATTTGTGCCAACTACCGTGGAATAAGCCTTTTATCCATAGCATATAAGGTTCTATCAAGTATAATGTGCGAAAGACTAAAACCAATTATCGCTGACCTGATTGGACCATACCAGTGTGTCAACAGTATAATGCAAATTTAGGGCGCAGTTCTTCGCAGGAATCATCTTGTACTCTAGAAACAGGCGTTGGCCAAACATCTTCGTGGCTATAAAGAAATTAAGGCTCCTGGAACCATCGTGTCTCATTAGAAAAGTCAACTTTGCTTTTCATTCTGGTAGTCTCATCTGCAACATTAAAATCTGTGGGCAACCATCTCCAATCATCCGGGCGAGCGGAATTCAATATTTCTGTTATTCTATGGGCAACAAATGGCTTATATCTTCTGCTTTCAGATCCAATCCAATTTACAACAGTTGTAGAATCGCTCCAACAAATACTACGGGAAACTTTGAGTGAGTATTCCTCCAATATAGTGCACATCAATTTGGTTCCCAATACGGCAGCTTGTAGTTCCAGTCGGGGAATAGTCATGGTCTTCATTGGAGCACATTTAGACTTAGCTGAAATAAAGGAGACACCAATTTCTCCACCAGCTGTTATATATTGCCAGTATGACACGGCACCAAATGCGTCTTCACTGGCATCGACAAATACATGTAGCTCCAACACACCAGGTATACCATTTCCAAAATAAAAACGTGGTACATGGACATGAGCAACGTTATTCAGCTCCTGCTGCCAATTATCCCAGATGACTTCTAGTCCGTCAGGCAACTTTTCGTCCCAACGTGTGTTGCTTCTCCAAATTTCTCTCAATAACAATTTTGCAGTTATCATGAAATGGCACAAAAACCCAATTGGATCATACACGGACATGATAACACTGAGCAGCTCACGTTTTGTGGGATACCTTAGGCCGTTTATAATCTCTAAATTTACTCGATGAAATTTAAAAATAAATTTGAATGCGTCGGCTCCCGGGTGCCAATACATGCCCATAATTTTTTCTACGGATGACTCAAATTCATTTAAAGCTCCTTCAAAACTGACGTTCTGATCCAAATCACCTTCAAGAGCCACGATCACATCCGACGAGTTTGATGTAAAACGACGCAGTTCAAAACCAGCAGACTTATGTATATCACGAACTTGCTTCGATATTTCGATAGCTTTTGATGCGTTGTCCAAACTGTCCACAAAATCGTCAACATAATGGTGATCCAATATTGAATTCACGGCTCTTGGGAAACGATCTCGATATTCTACAGCATTTTTCTCCTTCACATATTGGGCAACACACGGCGAACAGGCAGCTGCGAAAGTCATCACGACCATTTCATAAATATTTGGTTGACGAATTTCATTTTCACGCCACAAAAATCTCTGGGAACATCGATCTTCTGGAGCCACGATGATTTGATGGAACATTTCTTTTATGTCTCCACAAACACCTACTGTACCAACCCGAAAATTGAATAGTACTGAAGGTAACGGCTTATATTGTTGAGGGCCTTTCAATAATTTTAAATTTAATGAGACTCCTTCTACCTTGGCAGCAGCATCAAACACCAAACGAATTTTCCCTGGCTTATTGGGCTCTGACCACCTTCAAATTTTCTTTCGGCGGCGGCCACCTCGCATAGTGACGGCGACACTATCGAGTATCTAGCCATGAAAAAGCTTCTCAAATTACCGTTCGGAATCGGTGTAAAACTGTAGGTCCCAATCAGTGAGTGAAAACTGGAAAGCGCACAGGTCAGTGATTGTGAGAAGTTCTCTCCAGTCCCTTCATGGGATGTAATGGGAAACCATTTATTTATTTTTTTATTGGGATTAACAACTCCAAAATGAGACAAGTACCATGTCCTCGGGTTATAAGCTTGACCCTCTTTTGGTGACAATTTCCGTACATACCCTTTCTTCTCATATTCAGCAACTATATTTTTATATGCCACGCCAAACTCGGTATTTTTTTTCATTTTTCGCTCCATGCCATAAAGGCGATTGAGGGCCATGGAATAGCTATCCGGCAAGACTATGTCATCTTGGCACCACATTAGTCTGGATTGAAATCTTCTGGCAACCCTCTTTGTAGAACTTTCTAAAGTCTTCCGAGCACGTGCATTGTCCTTCGACTCAATGACTGGTAGAGCCTTGATACCAAAATTCTCTGTCTCAAAATAACTTGCCACCAAATCATTTAAATTGTCCGGCTGTGCTGTCAGCAAACAAGTGCGGGCTGGGTGACCTCCATCCATTTTCCCGAAAGCGATCCACCCTAAAGGAGTGTTGGCAGCATATGGACCAGCTTCCTCCAACGGAACTATCTCATCGGGCATTCCTAAGCCTCATATGGTGATGTGGCTCCAAATTTGCTCATTGGATTGGACCATTGCCACTTAGGAATGCCCGATTAGATAGTTCCGTTGGAGGAAGCTGGTCCATATGCTGCCAACACTCCTTTAGGGTGGATCGCTTTCGGGAAAATGGATGGAGGTCACCCCACAGCCCGCACTTGTTTGCTGACAGCACAGCCGGACAATTTAAATGATTTGGTGGCAAGTTATTTTGAGACAGAATTTTGGCGTCAAGGCTCTACCAGTCATTGAATCGAAGGACAATGCACGTACTCGGAAGACTTTGGAAAGTTATACAAAGAGGGTTGCCGGAAGATTTCAATCCAGACTACTGTGGTGCCAAGATGACGTAGTCTTGACGGATAGCTATTCCATGGCCCTCAATCGCCTTTATGGCATGGAGCGAAAAATTAAGAAAAATCCCGAGTTTGGCGTGGCATGTAAAGCCATGTCACAGGGCGCAATTTCGTTCGAAAGTGAAATCAATTTCGTTTTGTCCTTCTACAGAAAATCAAAAACACAAAAATATTGCGTATTCAAAACAGTTGGTAAAACTGCAGTGGAATTGACAAATGTGAAGAAAAAACACTACTTATTATAATTTTTATTGAATAAAGTATTTTGTCTAGTTTAATATTACTTTTAAAATATAATTTTTCAAAACTTTTTCTTTAACAAAACAATTTTTTTAAAGATTTACTGAAAAATATACACGAAACGTAAAAAAGTTATCATACTTCTGCGTTGCCACGTAAGATTTTGTAAAACATTGCCACATATGTTTAACCAAAGTCAGATAAGTAACATTTAGGCTGTGTGTTCATCGAAAATATTTCGGTCGTGGTAAATTGTGTTGAATTTATTTTTGTGTGGTGAAGATACAATTCCGATTTTGCTGTGTGAAATGGAAAATCAAAATTTTGACAGCTGAAAATTCATGTACATACTTGCACTTTTTTGAAATTAACATAATTTTTAAAAAATATTTCGCTACTGTTATTCAAATTATAAACAAAATGAATAAATTGCGATTACGCCATAAGAAGTATGTGATGTATAATAGCTCACACTTTCAGGTCAGTATAACAAATCAAAATCTTCCACAGTACCTCAACCCCATTACCCTCTCACACATCCGAAATTTCGGGGACCATAACTCCGAAACAATGCATTTGCCCGGATTTTGTTATTTTACTTTATCTGCTCAAAATAACGTGTTCTGCCCCCCTCAAACAATGGTTGTTTTTTGGAGTGTAAGCTGTAAAATAGACTTGTTCCCAGTTAACAAACTCATGTACAAACAAACTCATGTTGTTGGTATGTGTTTGTGTAGTTTCACAACTGAAACGAATGAGACAAAAACAAAATGCCTGTTGTTGCTGCCTACAACTACAACAACACCTGCTGCTATTACCATGTTTCCGAGCATATGCTGCACAAAAGACAAACGTCAAAATTTAGACTACTTGTCAAAATTTTGTGTAGCCCTGGGGCTAGTGAAAATTTTGACAATAAATACTCACCACGCTAATGTCAAAATTTTAGTCAATGAGAATTATTTGGCTCGATAAACACACAGCATTAGTACAAAAAAAAATACAAAGGAGAAAGAGAACGTAAAAACAGGTGTTTTGTTATAACGTATTTTTAGAGCAAACATGTAAGTTTTTGTAAAAAAATTACACAAAATAAATTTTTATCGTGTTTTAATTGAATGGGAAAGCATAAAAATATCGCTCAAGACAAGGTATTTATGGAGTTCTTGGAATGCCATCAAGACATAGCCCGGGGATACGTTAAAGGCGACAAAGTTGTTACAGAATCTTTGTGGACAGAATTGGCGGCCCAATTAAACACCTGTGGCCCACCTTATAAGCAGTCCAGTGAGTGGAAGAAAACTTGGTCCGATTGGAAAACCAATGTAAAGAGGAAGTTGCTGCACAATAAAAAAGAAAACACAACGACGGGTCTGATAAGGAGAACGAAGATATCGACGAATTACATGCAACATCGAATAGAGATGAATTCAGGACGTCTTTCACATTGATTACTGATAATTCACCGGCAGCTAAAAGGCGCAGACAGTCTACTCCATCAAAGACAAACTTAAATTCTCTATTGTCTGAAGAAACTCAAACGCTGCAAACTATTTCTAAACTTTTGGAAGAACAATGCAACCAAATGAAAGTGCAAAACCAAAAACTAGGCCGGCTTTGTGATATCCTGGAAAACAAATATAAGGCTGATCAATTAAACAACTTACAGGTTGAAAAAAATTTGTGTGAAAAAAATGCACTGAAACTTAAAATGACAAAAATAGAAGAAATTAAGCTACAGTTACAAAGAGGAAAATCAAATGTACATCAGCAATAACCGTTACCCTTACCTTCTTATGTATGTACCCTTTTTATATGTTTACAATGCAAACTTCTATTAAAATATTCTTTAAAAAACATTTCTATTTTATTTCATTTTAAACAATTTGACTTGTTATGCTATCTCTTAAAGATCTTCCAAAATTATACAAATTTCGGTCACCGATATCCACTTCTACGTCATTTAATAGAAGATTATCTTCATGCGGGTCTAGAATAGGAGTTTCTTCAAGTTCACCATTAAATTCTCTGCAAATATTATGAAGCGCACAGCACGCATTCGTAACTTGGATAGCCTTTTCTGGGGTACACGACATTTTATTTAACAAACATCTAAATCGACTTTTTATAACTCCAATTGTACGTTCAACAACATTACGAGCAGAACAATGTTTTTTGTTGAACTTGTGCTCTCTTGTTCCGGCAACTACGTCCTTATATGACGTTATTAAAAATGGTTCTAAACCATAACCAGAATCACCCAGCAATCTACAGCTTCGGTCCCCACTCATAAATTTGTTTAAAAAGTACGACCTTGCTTCACTTAAACTCCAGACAAAAGCGTCATGGCAGGATCCTGGCCTCCGAGCATCAACTGTTAATACTTTCATTTGAAAATCGCAAATCTGAAACAATTATTCCTTAAGTCGTTTTGATACAAATATTTAAAACTAAAATACATGCGTACAATCATTGCGTTGATACTAAATGTACCCTTTCTGTTATAAAAAAAGAGATTCATCTTTATTAGGTTTTGATATTTTTATGTGGGTACCGTCTATACACCCCACCATCCCCGGTATCTGATAATTTTCAAAGAAATACCTGTAGGAACTTCTCTTTTTTTCAATAGCCATGTCAAGTTTTATCCATTGCGGGCAAATTTTTCTTTCGAGAGCATTTATAATTCTCCACAATATAATCGACACAGGGCTCCTTCCAACACATAATTCAACGTCTTTGCATATTACACCTTGGTATGATCCTGTAGCTAAAAACCGCAGTGTTATGGCCAACTGAAGTGTTACAGGTATTGTGGATCTTTTCACATAGGGTTCAATCTTTTCTAAGATCATAACAAAGGATTCTTTGTTAAGCCGATAAAGCCTAATGAAACTAAAATACACGTATGTATAGTAAAACAACCAAAAATATTTAAATTTATAGTTACCTTGCATCGGGGTGCGACAGAGGATCAGATGCGTCTCTTAAATTTCGTCGGTTCAATTTTTGATCAAGGTACTGACTCCTTTGGTGCTCTAAAACTGCCACTATAGAAACTCCTGGCATACTCCTTTCTATGTTTACTTGAACTAATTTAACTTACTTTTTTCTTTAAGTTTCCAAGAAATTTCTTTGTGGTCAATTGTTTTCTTTTCTTTGGTTTTGTTTTCTCTATTCTTTTCTCATGGAGCTGCCACATGTTCGTTCGAAAATGATGTATTCAGTTTTTTTTCGTTTTTACCAAAACGTACGAAAGTCATAGAAGCAAAAGCAAAACGTTACGAAATGGCATTTACGAATTAATTTCGTTTTCGTACGAAAGTCATGACAGGGCGGATAAAAATATAGTTGCTGAATATGAGGAGAAAGGGTATGTACGGAAATTGTCACCAAATGAGGCTCAAGCTTATAACCCGAAGACATAGTACTTGCCCCATTTTGCTACCAAGGTAGAATGAGTCCCATTAAATTCAAAATTATTGAAAGACCCGCAACAATGTAAGCCGTTGCCTTCAGTACTATTCAATTTGCGGGTTGGTGCAATAGGTGTTTGTGGAGACATAAAAGAAATGTTCCATCAAATCATCGTGGCTCCAGAAGATCGATGTTCCCAGAGATTTTTGTGGCGTGAAAATGAAATTCGTCAACTAAATATTTATGAAATTGTCGTGATGACGTTTGATTGTTGCCCAATATGTGAAGGAAAAAAATGCTCTAGAATATCGATATCGTTTCCCAAGAGCCGTGGAGTCAATATTGGATCACCATTATGTTGACGATTTTGTGGACGGTTTCGACAACGCTTCAAAAGCTATCGAAATAGCGAAGCAAGTTCATGATATACATAAGTCTGCTGGTTTTGAACTAGGTCGGTTTACATCAAACTCGTCGGATGTAATCGTGGCTCTTGAAGGTGATTTGGATCAGAACGTCAGTTTTGAAGGAGCTTTAAATGAATTTGAGTCATCCGTAGAAAAAATTATGGGCATGTATTGGCACCCGGGAGCCGACGCATTCAAATTTATTTTTAAATTTCATCGAGTAAATGCAGAAATTATAAACGGCCTAAGGTATCCCACAAAACGTGAGCTGCTCAGTGTTATCCATTCGATTTTTGTGCCAATTCATGATAACTGCAAAATTGTTATTGAGATAAATTTGGAGAAGCAACACACGTTGGGACGAAAAGTTACCTGAGGGACTAGAAGTCATCTGGGATAATTGGCGGCAGGAGCTGAATAACGTTGCTCATGTCCATGTACCGCGTTTTTATTTTGGAAATGGTATGCCTGGTGTGGTGGAGCTACATGTATTTGTCGATGCCAGTGAAGGCGCATTTGGTGCAGTGTCATACTGGCGATATATAACAGCTGGTGGAGAAATTGGTGTCTCCTTTATTTCAGCTAAGTCTAAATGTTCTCCAATGAAGACCATGACCATTCCCCGACTCAAACTACAAGCCGCTGTATTGGGAACAAGATTGATGTGCACTATATTGGAGGAACACTCACTCAAAGTTGCCCGAAGTATTTGTTGGAGTGATTCTACAACTGATGTAAATTTGATTGGATCTGAAAGCAGAAGATATAAGCCATTTGTTGCCCATAGAATCACAGAAATATTGGATTCCACTCGCCCGGATGATTGGAGATGGTTGCTCACAGATCTTAATGTTGCAGACTACCAGAATGAAAAGCAAAGTTGAGTTTTCTAATGAGACACGATGGTTCCAGGGGCCTCAATTTCTTTATAGCCACGAAGATGTTTGGCCAACGCCTGTTTCTAGAGTACAAGATGATTCCTGCGAAGAAGAACTGCGCCCTAAATTTGCATTACTGGTTGGTTCAAATTTAATCATTGATTTTAATCGTGTCTCCTCATTTCTCAGGCTAAAACGTACTATGGCATGGGTTCTGAGAGTTGTTGATTGCTGCCGTAAGAGAAAGATTAATAATAACACAGCTTGCCTGACTGCTATCGAATTGCGATGTGCAGAAACAATTCTCTGCCGGCTCGCACAAGAGGAGAGTTTTGCGGACGACTTCAAAATTTTAAGATCTGGTGGTAAAATAACGAAATGTAACGACCGGTATTCCCTTTCGCCATATATTGATGAAAACAATTGTCTCCGAGTATATGGTCGTATCGATGCTGCCAGCTGGTTACCACTAGATTCCAGGCGCCCCATAATTTTTTCGTCCAATCATTACCTGACCCAACTTGTTGTGGCTCATGTGCATAGCAACATGAAACATCAAAACTTTGAAGCTATATTGGGTGAAATAAGAAGAACGTTTTGGATTCCACGACTTAGGAGTGCTATGAATAAGTGTGTCTCAAATTGCAATATTTGCAAAATTCGTCGTGCCACTCCAGTACCGCCATACATGGGTCCCTTGCCAACAGGCAGACTGACTTCATATGTGCGGCCATTTACATACACTGGTGTGGATTACTTTGGGCCAGTCAACATATCTATTGGACGTCGCCACGAAAAGCGCTGGGTAGCTCTGTTCACCTACCTAACTATCAGAGCAGTGCATTTGGAGATGGCCTTTGACCTTTCAACAGATGCTTGTATCTTGGCAATAAGAAATTTTATAAATCGGCGTGGTACCCCATTGAAGATACGCAGTGATAATGGGAAGAATTTTGTTGGTGTCGACCAAGAGGCTAAGCGGTTCGAGGAAGTTTTTGACGTGGCTCGAATCCAAGTTGAGTTGTCTTCAAAGGGCATAGACTGGCAGTTCAATTGCCCACATAATCCGGCAGAAGGTGGCATATGGGAACGAATGGTTCAATGTGTCAAAAAGGTTCTACGGGTGACTCTTAAAGAAGAGGCCCCTAAAGAACACACCCTACAAAGTTATCTAATTGAGGCGGAAAACATCGTTAATTCTCGTCCATTGACTCATTTGCCTGTCAGCCATGAGGATGAGGAGCCATTAACGCCTAACCATTTTTTGCTGGGATCATCGAGTACTGCGCAAACACCAGAGGGAACAGTCGTCGATAAGCCAGCTGTGTTTAAAAAGCAGTGGCGAATATCTCGTCAGCTACGAGACCACTTTTGGAAAAGGTGGATTGTTGAGTATTTGCCTACACTAACGCGCAGGTCCAAGTGGTGCGAGTATACAAAACCTGTGGCTCCTGGTGATTTGGTCCTCATATGCGATCCAGCTGTTTCCCGCCGAGAATGGAAGAGAGGCCGCGTAGAAGAAGTATTCAAGGGAAGTGATGGAGTTACACGTCGAGCTGATGTCCGAACGTCTACTGGTGTCCTTAGGCGCCCCGTATCCAAGCTTGCTGTTCTGGATTTCGAAGATTGAATCGAGTCGATCCACGGGGGTGGGGATGTCGCTGATGATCATGTTTGTTATTGTATTTACTTATATTTTTTGTTTCTATTCATTTGCCGTTTTGTTGTCATATTATTATCATTTGGTTGTTTATGATCATTAACTTGTTATTATTGTTTACCTATAATGATCATTTGTTTGAGTTTTTTTGAAGTCCCTTTTTTTGTCGTCATTTGTTTACGACTTACCGCAGTTCCCCCTTTGTCCCTACATTGTATTTGTTGTGTTGGAAAGGAACTGTTAAGTTTTGTAAACAAGTAAAATGTAGGGCTCCAGCAAAGCAGTTGTTCTGCTGTTAAATCAGTTTGTTGGGGATAAAGACTGCGGTAAGTAGTGTTGGTTTTTATATTTGTTTTAATTTTATTAAAACTACCGTATTATTATAAATACACATTGCCGTGTTTTGTATTTGGGAGTTAAATTCGCTATCCCCGCAGGAATAACCCAGGTCGCAGCCAGCGACAATAGGTATTTGCTCGAAACAATTACACTAACATAATAACTCCTTTGACAAATATGAAAAATCACCTGGTTAATTTGTCCCGTTCTCCAAAATTGGAAAAAAAAGCTCATTCTGGAAAACCGGTACATAAATATTTGCAATTCAGGAGAAGAAAAAAAATTCACATATTACCAAGCCTGATATAAAGGATTGTGAAACTTCAGCAGCTGATTTGGTTTCTGCATTTCTTGGAATAAATTTGTAAAAATTTGTATACATAAATTTTGTAAAAAATATATCATATGAATAAATAAAATTCACCATTGGTCTATTAAAATGTTGACGTTTCAATCGATGACGGTGGATAGGTGTTGAAAATCTTTACTTCAGGAAATAATTGTAATAAATAATGCGAATGTGTGTTTTCCTTCAATCATTGAGAGTGTTCGGGGTTGGAAAAATCTACGTTTGAGAGAGACCGGAACGATTTACTCTATTTTTGAAAATTTTTAAATTGAGAAAGGGACAAATAGGAAAGGAAAAACCCAATTTATACAGTTAGCATGTAGTTACATTCCATGACTACTAAAATTCAGCACTAAGGTAAATAATCTGTCGGAAAACTCATTGAACTTCTGTCGTTGGTAAATAAACTCGTTTATTTCTACATAACACAGTTGGATTTAAACAGCAGTTCTATATTGCAAATATGATAGCCTATGAGTTGTTTTTCGGTGAAAATTTTCATTTTCTCTAAATTCGAACTATTAAAATGTTCGCTCACTGCCTCGTTTACTAAACTTTTGAAGTAAACGTACAGGGTTCACTAAAGTTTTAACGGGAAAGAAAAGATTTTGCTCAATAAAAAGAAAATATTTACATGTATCCACAACTTTCAGCGTTTGTGTCCAGAAAATTTGTCAAAATTTATTGAGTATTTTGTATTTATACCAGCCATTAGAAGATTGAACGGGTATTCAAGCGCAACAAAACGAATATTTGAGCAACCCAGCAACAAATATATGTGGTAAATAAAAAATCAAAAATCTACTAAAACTGTGACGAATTTGATAAATAAACATTCTCACGCATCCGCAACATATCCGCATTATTAAAATCTATATTAAACAAATTAAATAACAATTTAAAAAATTAAGTCAACTATTGGTTTCGAATCAAAATCCAACACAAATCGTATGCTTTGAACGGAAACCAACAAAATTGTCGTTGGTTCTGAGAATTTTAAAATCTGAAATATTTCGATAAATGTTTACACAAATCTGTATTGTTGAAATCATTACCCAAAGATTTGCGATCATAAAAGTGTTCATGTAAGCCTAGCCTTAGGTGACACTTCATTTACAACTCTAAGTATTTAATCCAACGTTCAAAATATAATCATAAAATTATACACACTGCCGAATTGGAAATAACTTTGTAAATTTATCGATGCCATAAGCCATTGACGAATTGTAATTGACTTTTGGATAACTCGCGTCTCAGTCTTAACGCCAAAGTACTTACGCTAGAATTAAAATTCCAAGCCCTAATCCATTCATTAACCCTCAGGCGGTACAATATATTCGATTCTCTGACATTAACATCACTTTCTAATGAAAAAGGGATAAGTTTTTAATAATTGAAACCATTCATAGGCTGAGTTAGCTAGTAACACTGAATATAGTTGGATTTTCACCCATATTCCCCTCAACTAACTCAAAATTAACTTCAAAATATATTGGAAAGCATTGCCCTCTACATACAATTAATACCCAAAAAATGGCTCATTCACCCAATGAAACTCTTAACATTTCCTACAATGATGTCGTTGAAACTTCCGCCGCTGGGGATAGATTTTTTTCGATTGTGACACAATCATCATGTTTTGTTCAACTTTTGAAAAGGTAGAGATACAGGATCAAACTGAGTCTCTATTGAAAATAAAGCTAGAGGATTTAGAGGACAACATAACACTTATTCAACAACATAACAACGGTGAGCATCGGCACTGTTGAGTTCGAAAAAGAAAGAAAACAAATTTTCTTGAGTCGCTTTTATTTTGTATTTCGTATTTAAAGTCGAACTGATGTTCCTCTTTCCTTCGTTGCCCGTTTTAGGTTCATGTTTTGTACAGAAAAGAAGTCATTGCCGTTAATTAGCAACGTATCAAAGGGCTACGTACTTACAACCCCACATGTATGTATGTATGTGCAAACAAACAAAAGGGCAACGAAAGAATAACAAATAAGCAGTGATCATAACAAGAGAGTAATGACTACATAAACGAGTTAGAATTTGGTAAATAGTTAAATTGTAACATACAGTACTGTGCAAATAAATAAGTACTGATATTGAAATATAATTGCAGCAAAAACAAATTAAATATTTATGTTGATTAAATTTATAATTGAAATGAAATAGTGTCGGCGGCAACAGGCACTGATCCGCCTTCAAATAAACACACATTAATATAAACCCGCTTTCTCTTTTTATTTGTTTCCCGCTGAATTGGTAACAAGCAATTTCCCTCAGCGAAATTGCTTGCTACTAAGTTTAACCACATAATTACTTACTTTTATTGACTATATTACAACCTCATGAGGTCAGACCTCTTAAACATATTAATTAAACAAACAAATTAAACAAATTTCAACATATTCTTCCAACTGGCTCTATCCTTCGCCTTTTCTCGCCAGTTGGTAACACCAATGATACGGAGGGATCTACTGCCTGGTCTTTCCAGCGGAATCTTGGTCGGCCTCTTTTCCTGCTTCCATCGGGTACGTTATCAAAACCCTTTCGCGCTGGCTCATCTTCATCCATTCTGATAACATGGCCTAGCCAACGCAATTGGCCCACTTTGATTTGCCTAGCAATGTCCACGTCAGAGTAGAGATTATATAGTTCTGCGTGCCAGCGACGTCGGTACTCGCCGTTTTCCATAACAGGACCATATATTTTACGGAGAATTTTTCTCTCGAAAACTCCCAGGTGTTTTTCATCCGCTTGCGATATGACCCAAGTTTCGGAGCCATATGTCAAGACAGGTAAAATGAGAGTCTGGTATAGCTGGACTTTTGTCCGTCGAGAGAGGGCTTTGTTCCTAAACTGCCTGCTGAGCCCAAATCTGAGCCCCATCTATTTGCAAGCACAATTCTCCTATCTATCTCCAGGCTGACGTCGTTGTCCTTGTTCACGGCGGATCCAAGGTAGACAAATTCATCTACCACTTCAAAATTAAATCGGTTGTCAACGTTCAAGTGCGGAGCAAGTCGAGAGGTTTCTCTAGTCGTTGACACCATCAATTTTGTCTTGCCCTCATTAACAGCAAGACCCACCTTCGCTGATTCCTTTTCGATTCTTGAAAATACTGCAGTAACCTCTCGTCAATTTCGCCCAATGATGTCTCTGTCGTCAGCATACGCCAGCAACATATGGCTTTTCGTGTTAATGGTCTTGTTCGTAATTACTGCAGCATTTCTTATTATTATCTCCATTAAGATGTTGAAGAGATTGCACGAAAGTGTGTCGTCTTGACTAAGTCCTCTCTTGGTACAGAATGGTTCAGTGAGGTCTTTCCCCACTTTCACTGCTGATTTGGTGTTGGTCAGCGTCATTCTACAGAGGCGAATCAGTTTTGCCGGAATACTAAGTTCACACATAGCTTCGTACAGTTTTCCCCGTATGGGGCTATCAAAAGCAGCTTTGTAATCGACAAAAAGGTGGTATGTATCGATTTGCTTTTCGTGGTCTTTTCCAGGATTTGGCGTAGCGTGAATATTTGGTCAGTTGTGGACTTGCCTGGTCTAAAACCACACTGATACGGTCCAATCTTTCACATAATACGCTCGACAAAACCTTATACGCGATGGATAAAAGACTGATAACGCGATAGTTGGAACAGACACTCGGATCACCCTTTTTGAATACAGGACATAATACACTGACACTCCAATCGTCGGGCATAGATTCCCCCAGCCATATACCGCATATCAGTTGATGCTTGTAGGCTATCAGTCCTTCGCCACCTGCCTTAAAAAGTTCAGCGGGTAGGCCATCCGCACCAGCGGCTTTATTATTCTTCAGACGGGCGATCGCCGTTCTATTCTCGTCGTGGTTGGGGGGGGGGGGGGGGGGCGTACAATCTATACTATCTTCCACTATCATTACCTCCTGATCTTCAGTGGAAGAGTCTAAGTGGTTTAGTGCTGAAAAGTGGTCTCTCCACATTTTGAGCACACACTGCTTCTCAGTCACCAGATTCCCATTCTCGACCTTGCAGGAGGGCAGCACATTATTAGGCCCGTTATTCGATCTTCTTACCCTCTGGAAAAACTTTCGCGATTCTCCATTCATCCTGCACATTTCGGTTCTTTCACTCTCTCTCTGCTCCCACTGCCATTTTTTTGCCTAAATAATTGGTTTTCCTCCCTTCTCAGCCTCTTGTACCGCTCACTCGCAGCACGCGCTGTAACTGACTGTTTCGTTGCCATACGTGCAGCGTCTTTTTCATCAGTTGCAATGCGACATTCTTCGTCGTACCATGGCTTATCCTTCTGCGGTTTTTGATAGCCAAGTTCAGTCATTGCAGCGATTTCCAAAGAATGGGAGATGTGCTTCCACTGCGCATCTGGGTCTTCGGGAGGAGGGGTATTCTGCTCCAGCAGGAGAGAGTTTCTGTCGATAGAACATTAATATCTCCGGTATTCGTAGCTTGTCAATATCGAACTTTTCCTGTGTTCGGCTCCGTACGTTTTTCGCCCTGCTCAATCTCGTGCGAACTTTCGCAGCCACCAGGTAATGATCCGAGTCGATATTGGCATCGAATCACACGTACATCCATTACACTAGAAGAGTGCCTGCCATCTATTACCAAGTGATCAATCTGGTTCTTCGTCCGTTGATCAGGAGATATCCAGGTGCCTTATGAATGTCCTTATGCTGGAATCGTGTGCTACTAACTGTTCTTTGCAGCGGCGAAGTCTATCAGTCTTATTCCATTATCGGAGGTGGTATCATGTAGACTGTGATTGCCGATGGTTGGTCAAAAGACACTTTCCTTTCCTAATTTGGCATTAAAATCGCCTAGAATAATCTTATAATCTTCTCCCCGGTCCCTTCATGGGATGTAATGGGAAACCATTTATTTTTTATTTTTTGAATAATCTTAATGTCGTGGTCAGAGCAGCGTTCATATACTTCCTCCAGGCGCTCATAAAATGTTTCTTTGACCTCATCATCCTTATCCTCTGTCGGTGCGTGCACACAAATTAACGAGATGTTGAAATATTTCGCTTTGATGCGAATTGTGGCTATGCGGTCACTCACTGGGTTGAACCTTGAAACTAGGTGTCGCAGTCTCTTGCCTACTATAAATCCGAACCCAAATTCGTGCTTACGCTCATGGCAGCTGTAGTAAATATCGAAGTTTTTCTTTCTGGTGCAACCATATCCTGTCCATCGCATTTCCTGGATCGCTGTGATGTCAGCTTTATATTTTCCGAGGGCATCCGCCAGTTGGAAAGTGGCACCAGTCCTGTATAACGTTCGAACATTCCAGGTACATATCCTTAAATCATGGTCCACCGTGGTTTGCATTTTACCTACTGCCAGGATGATTACGTTTCAGCCGCCCATTATGGATCAGACGCTGACCAGAATGCAGTGTGTCGAAACTGGATTTTGGTTTCTTCAATTTTGATCCGCCGTTGGCCAGGGATGTTGGCTCATCCGCCTTCAAAGGACAGAATAATATGTCCACTACCTCGAAGAGCTTCAGTGACAGGGTCTCCTAATAATCCTGAGACGTATCAGCGTTCGCATTACCACTCAGGTTGCTCATTCGTTTCACCTTCTCACTTTAGCTAGCTAACGGAGGTTTCCGATAAGCCATTGCCCAGGACATACTGCGTGGAAGTAGTGAGTAGTCCAAACAACAATGAAGGAATCATTTCTGGCCACTCCCAAGTGAATGGCTATCAGAAACTTTCCACCTCCAAGAACAGTCCCATGTTTAACCACATAGCCTCCATTTACGTTTCAAACCGCATTACAGTCCACTCCGCTACCAAGAGATAATTCCTGCGCTTTCCCACTGTAGTGCATAAGGAAGTCATCAGACAAAATCCCTAAATATACAATATGTTTTTGGATAACGAGTTTTGGAGAGCTCCTCATTATAGAAACCTACCTCAATAGGATTACCTTGATAATCTTCTAAAATGGATATGTATTTTTTATTGTTTTGATTTTAAAAATTAAACTAAACTGTAATCAATAAACTAAACTAAACTGTAAACTGTATTCAATAAATTTTTTTAATTAAATTTATTTACTTCGATAGGAGCCATTTTAATTATATGCTTTATATTTATCGAGCCAGTGATATGAACCATTATAACTGAACTCTCTCCATATCATTCCCTTTAACGTTCTATTAAATCGTTCTACAATGGATGCTTTCATCACACTAAATGTAGGGTAATGATTGATTTTATGGCTTTTCATTAGATCACCAAAATTTTTGTTAAAGAATTCTTTCCCATCATCAGATTGCAAATTTAGAGGTTTGCGATCGTGTTCTAAAATATTCTTAACAGCATTAACAACATCTTTAGACGTTTTAGTCTTAAGCTGTTCCACCCAAGAAAATTTTGAGAAAGTATCGATGACTGTTAAGAGATATCTGTAACCTTTATTTTGTGATGAATAATTCCCCATTTCATCCAAATCAGCTTGCCACAAATCGTCTATCCCCTTCATTATAATTCTTCTTCGTAAAAACCGTTTACGAATTTCATATTTCACTCAATTTGATTTATTTATATTTTTATTATAATTACCTAGGATGACTACTTCGTCTAGTAGATTTTTTACTTGATCTTTTATTTATGATATCTCATCTCTTACACAAGTGATCTCATTCTTTAATCCATTTATCAATATTTTCTGTTCTTTACGAATTTGTAAGAAAATATAGGTTTTGTTAACTGCATCATAATCATCAACAGCATTGCGAACATTCTTAATTTTGTTGTTGTGAACATCCACGTTTTTATCTTTATCCACAGAGAAGCCAAACCATTTATGATTATCTTTTTTTAAAACTTCATTTTTATAACTGCTGAAGTGTCCAAATGTGTCTACAGACATTATATTGTTATTTAATTATGTTTGCTTCTCTCAATTCTTCGATAATTGATATAACTTCATTATTATGATTAGTGTGACCGGCTGCTTGTGATGCTATCAACAGTCTAAGACGATCTACTAACTCATTTGGATCATCCCAATATATATAATCCAGTTTATTTCCATTTAATTTCATCATACCGCTTCCCCATAATTAGGTGTAGACATATTTAATAATGTGTTGGGAAATTTATCTTTTATCAAATTTTTAATTATATTTTTATATTCATAAGATTTTGTATCCTTTATCTGACCATCTGCTTTATATTCTCGTTTGTATGCATTAGTACTTTCTAATTTTTTTTTATAAATACTTAGATCGATCTTATCAAAATGTTTTAGTTTACTGTTAAACATTAATTCAAATAGACCTGGTGTGAGTGCCCAATTATTATTTCCAACACTTATTCACTTATCTTTAAAACGGCTTACCAAACATCCAATTACCACTTTTCTTATCTTTATGGGGTCCATAGAGAGTATCCAATTCAGTATTCCTTGCTAGAGCTGATAAATCATATGACTAACATTACACTGTAAGTAGGTGAAAATGGCACACCAAAACGACGAGACACGTCAACCTAATTTTGGATATTAGACTAACATTACACTGTAAGTAGGTGAAAATGACACACCAAAACGACGAGACACGTCAACCTAATTTTGGATATTAGAATCCAGTGGTGTACCCCGTTTTGAAAAGTTAGCTCGAAATCACGAGATATTTCGATTTTAAATTTGTAGTAGATTTAAGGCGATTTTTGATTTTACTTGAATGAAAAAACTTTAAAAACTTGCTTATTATTTATTTGTCAAAATTTATATCTAGAAATAATTGACGTCCATTTTCAAGCGGACATGGAACTATATTTGCTCTTATTTTGATGATTTTATAAATTTTTTTCGATTTATTAAATTTTTACTCTTTGTTTGCAATCGACCAGCAGAAATCAGCAAGCATTGAGTCTATTCTTTTTCCAGCGAAACGGTCTTCGAATGCCATTATGGTTTTATGAAACCTTTCGCCAGTTTCGACTGATTCTGTGGGCAATTGTCGTTCGTAAAAATCGAAATGTGCATGTAACATGTGAATTTTCAACGACATATTAACGCCAAGTTTGTCGAAAGACTTCATCATGTTGTCAATATAATCACGGTACTCTGGTGAGCGATTTTTGCAAAGAACGTTTTCAATTACCGCACGAATTGAGATCCATGCGTTTGGTTCAGTTTCATCAACATTTCGGAAAAACTCGTATCCCTTAAAAGCTTCCGTATATCTGGACGGTTAACTACACCTGTTAAAAAAATCTTACTTACTTACTTATCCGGTCACGAACAACCCCGAGGGGCTGATCCTTCCAGCGGAGTCTTGGTCTTCCTATTTTTCGTCTTCCTTCGAGTTCGGTTTCGAAAACCTGGCCTAGCCAGCGCAATCGCGTTATTTTGATCCGCTTAACTATGTCAATGTCAGGATAAAGCTCATACAGCTCATGGTTCATGCGTCGCCGATACTCGCTGTTGTGCACTGTAGGGCAATACATTTTTAGGAGTATTTTTCTACAGATGTTTCGTCTGCTTGCGATAAGACCCAGGATTCTGCGCCATAAAGCAAGACTTGTTGAATGAGAGTCTGGTATAGTTGGACTTTTGTTACTCGAGAGAGGGCTTTATCTCTAAAGTGATTGCTTAGCCCAAAATAACATCAATTCGCAAGCATAATTCTCCGCTTGATTTCAAGGCTGACGTTGTTGTTTTTGTTTACGGCAGATCCGAGGTATATAAATTCGTCCACTACCTCGAAGTTATAACGGTTATCAACGTTCACGCTTTGGTCTAATCGCGTGGAGGCCCTGTTCGTTGAAACCATTAATTTTGTCTTGTCCTCATTCACCGTCAGACCCACTTTTGCTGACTCCTTCTCAATTCTCGAAAAAACCGCAGTAACTTCTCTAATTGTGCGCCCAATGATATCTATATCATCAGCATACGCGAGCAGCATGTGACTTTTGCTGCTGATGGTTTTATTCATATTGACTGCAGCTTTTCTCATAATGATCTCCATTAAGATGTTAAAGAGATCGCACGATAGGGTGTCGCCTTGCCTGAGGCCTCGCTTAGTTTCGAAAGGTTCGGTAAGATCCTTACCAACTTTCACTGCGGATTTGGTGTTCGTCAAGGTCATCCTGCAAAGGCGTATGAGTTTTGCAGGAATACCAAGCTCAGACATTGCTTCATAGTTTCTCCCGTATCGGACTATCGAAGGCTGCTTTATAATCGATAAATAGATGATAGGTGTCGATTTGTTTTTCGTGTGTCTTCTCCAGGCTTTGGCGTAGCGTTTTTCCAGGTCTAAAGCCACACTGGTATGGTCCAATCAGGTCAGCGATAATTGGTTTTAGTCTTTCGCACATTATACTTGATAGAACCTTATATGCTATGGATAAAAGGCTTATTCCACGGTAGTTGGCACAAATACTCGGGTCACCTTTTTTAAATATGGGACATAGTACACTGAGACTCCAATCGCCGGGCATGCATTCATCTAACCAAATTTTGCTAATGAGCTGATGCATGCACCTTATCAGCTCATCGCCGCCAGCCTTAAACAGCTCCGCCGGTAATCCATCGGCTCCTGCGGCTTTGTTGTTCTTAAGCCGGGCAATAGCTGTTCTGACCTCGTCTTGGTTAGGAGGGGGGCAATCGACGTCGTCGTCCAAATTTAGATCGATTTTCTCGATCTGCGTTGAGATTTCCGTCCTTATCTTTACAGAAGGGGGGCCCTGAACCATGTCCATTAGTTCCGTTTTTCACTTTTTGGTAGAATTTTCGGGCTTCGTTCTTCCTTCTGTATGACTCAATTTTTTCACTCTCGTGCTTTCTCCACTGCCTTTTCTTACGACTAAGGAGACGGTTTACCTCCTTTATTTTCTCCCAATACCGCTCAGTCGTTGCAATTGACTGAAGCACTGTCATGCGTGCAGCGTTTTTTTTCATCATTTGCTATGCGACACTATTCATCGTACCATGGTTTGTTGCGAAGCGGTTTTTCAAACCCAAGTACGGTTGTTGCGGCAGTTTTTATAGAGTCAGAAATGGGTTTCCACTGCGGTTCAGGATCGTTATCGGGAGGGGGTGGGTTCTGTGCCAAAAGTTGCGAGAGCTTCCTGGAAAAGGCTGTGGCTACCTCTGGTAATTGCAGCTTTCCGATGTCCAGCTGCCTCTGAGACTGGTTTCGAACTATTTTCGCTCTACTTAATCTTGTGCGAACCTTTGCTGCTACCAGGTAGTGATCAGAATCAATGTTAGGTCCTCTGATCACTCGTACGTCCATTACACTGGATGAGTGCCTTCCATCAATTACCACGTGATCAATTTGGTTCTTCCTTCTTTGATCAGGGGATACCCAAGTAGCCTTGTGGATGTCTTTGTGCTGGAATCTCGTACCACTAATGACCATGTTTTTTTGCCCCAGCAAAGTCAATCAGTCTCATACCGTTTTCGGAACTGTCATTAGTTGGATGAAAAACATTCTCCCTGCCTACTTTAGCATTAAAATCTCCTAGTACAATCTTAATGTCATGGCCAGGGCAGCGGTCATACGTTTCCTCTAGGAGCTCATAGAATATGTCTTTGGCATCATCAACTTTCTCTTCTGTCGGGGCATGCACACAAATTAGGGAAATATAAAAATATTTCGCTTTTATGCGGATTGTGGCTATACGTTCACTCACAGGATTGAACCTAGAGACTAGATGTCGCAGTCTTTTGCCAACTACAAATCCGCAACCAAATTCATGTTTTTTCTCATGGCAACTGTAGTATATGTCGCAGTTTCTTTTTATTTTCATATAAAATATATTGCATTCACACACTTTTAGTTACACAAAATCTTTTGATTTTTCAATTGAAAATTTTGGAAAAGCGTTGTTTTTCAAGTATGGTAATGTATTTACGTTAACGCGAACCAAACGCTTTAAAAAATTCTTTACAACTCCCAGCATAATATGAAGATCCGAAAGCATTATTTTCTGAAGGGGGATCAATGGTGGACGAATTACAATAAATTCGCCAACAACTTGCGAATCGAGTTTTGGCCAATCTCGCTTTTCGTACTGGTTGCATTTTGCACGGCTATCCCATTTACACAAAATACACATGTACTTTGTAAAGCCAGTTTGCATTCCAGCTAATAGTGAAAGAACCTTAAAATCACAATTTACGCGTCAATTGTGTTCGTCATAACTGATGCGTTCCAGAATTAATTTCATGGTATCATACGACTCATGCATTCCAAGAGCATACATCAATGGCTCTGGTTTAACGCTACTGTTTTCAAATAGCAAGACTACTTTTAAGCTTCTGCAGATTCCCATTTCATTCATTAAACCGGGAATATCTTAACAATATGCATAAGCTGCGTCCTCGAAAAGCATGAAATAAGGCATATATGGTTCTTGCCGGTATTTGTAAGATGTAACTTTTACACCTGGTGCCAGCACGTTGACGCTTCTTAGTTTCGAAGCCAAAGTCATTGCATTATTTTGAGATAGCTTCAGATTTCGAACGAAATTAATGATGGATATTGTATAACTGACTGAAGGTAATCAGAATCACCATGATGTAATGATGTTGTTGAAGTTTGTGATTGTACTTCATAGGACGCAGTATCATATTGGTATGTCGATGGATGTACTGCGACAGGCAATTCATCATTGTGTGGAACTGGTACGTGAGCACTTGGCACACCTTTGTATACTCGCATAAAACCGGATTGTTCTATAAGAATAAATTATTGTGTATTCCATATATAGTCTATCTAAGTGAACTTACTGTTTCGATTGAGACCATTTACATCGTACTTGCACGCGTAGCAATTTTCTGTATCATGTTCCCCTGGATCGGTCCATATCATTGAAAAGTCCAAATGGCATCGAATATCGCCGTAATTTCACACCATTTGTATAATGCACTAAAACTTGTTATGCACGTACATTCAGATGCATGATCAACATTTCGCATTTCTTCAGCGGGGGTAACCAAAAATACTGATTGTACGCTTTGATGGTATCTTCAACCAAATGTCATCGATGATTTTTCGGTGTACATTTTCCACACACAAAACAAAACATATTTAATTTTTCGCAACGTGATCTGCATTTTTCGTCACTCATTTTTCTATTTTTTCAAAATGGTCAATAAAATGTTTATATTCTTGATGTGTTAACATCTATAGCGGCGAGTAGGGACTAATCTATCCAAGTGAACACTTTGATATATATGTTGTAGCATCTGTTTGTAATAGGGATGCCCATCCCAAAATCCCGAATCCCAAAATTATTATAATTATTATGGCCCCAAATTGTAAGAGCTAAACTAATTCTGCTTCCAAATAGATGTCTATTATTTCAACGGTTACATTTTGTCGAAAAATCACCTTAAATCTACTACAAATTTAAAATCGAAATATCTCGTTATTATGAGCTAACTTTTTAAAACGGTGTATACCACTGGGTTCTATGAACCAAAAATTAGTTGGGGTGTCTCGGTGTTTTTTTGTGTGTCATTTCAAAACTTCAAATTTTACTTACAGTGTTATTTGTATTAGATAAACCACTTTGAGAATAAAAACTATTATTATCCGAATGTTCTTCTTCTTCAATATATGTAAGTCTTTTCGTAAACATTCTCGTCTTTTCCATTTTTTTTGGGTGTGCTCGATTCTTTTTTCATCGGTAGTTTCTTGAATATATAGTTATCATCATCATCGTCAAATGTTTTATAATTTTTTCCTTCTTTGGATACAATTTTTTGTTCTTCAGCCTGACCAATAAAACGTTTTAGTGGTGTTGTGATGGGTTTAAATGTGTCCTCAAATAAATTGATTGTAACTGCTTCCCCATTTTTATACTAAGAACTATTTTTCTTAATTCTTTTCTAATCTTCGTCAACTCTGATAACATTTTTTCACTCATTGTAATCAGGTATCAGCTATCAGATCAGCTTAAATCAGGTATCAGATCAAGTATCAGCTATTAAATCAGCTTTCAGATCAGGTATCAGGTATTAAATCAGATATCAGATCAGCTTAAATCAGCTATCAGGTCAGCTTAAATCAGCTATCAGATCAGTTTAAATCAGCTATCAGATCAGGTGTCAGGTATTAAATCAGGTATCAGATCAACTTAAATCAAGCATCAGATCAAGTATCGCCTATTAAATCAGCTATCAGATCAGGTATAAGGTATTTAATCATTTCATCCTGCTGAAACATGAAAATCACTTTAGCATTGTCACGAATCAAATGTTTTGGAATGCGGGTATACGTTTGACATAAATAAAATGAGTCAAAATTTTTATGCCTCCCCATACAAAAATAATTACGAATATTGTTCTGCTTCTCACAATCAACATTGTCGAATATCATTATAGAATTAGTTTTAGCTTTCTCAGGCTGTACAACAGATAAATTTTCAGAAAATGTGTAGTAACCCATTCCTTTTAAAGATGTTATTAGCTTCTTTAAATATTCAGACTTTGGTTGATATAATGATTTGAGTAGATATTAGGGATGCTAAACGGGATTGATTTTAAAAAATTTCTGGATTCGGGAATTTCGAAATCCCGACCCCGAAAACCGGGATTTCGGGATCCCGGGATTCTATTTTTAAATTTTTTTGGGAACAGGTATATTTTACGGCTTAAACTCCAATAATACAACCACAAGGGGGGTAGAATACGTTATTCTAAGCAAAAAAAGTAAAATAACCAAATCAGGGCAAATGCATAGTTTCGGAGTTATGGGCCCCGAAATTTCGGATATGTGAGGGGGTTATGGCGTTAACGTACCGTGTAAAGCCATTGATATCAGTTTTTTTGTATAAAACAATTCAAAACAAACTCATAAAATAATGTAGCACTTTTTGATAAGTCGCTTAGATATCGAGTTATAGGATGTTGAAATTTATCGATTTTTTTACTTTTCTCAAACAAAAACTATTTAAAAAACAAAAATTATTTTAAAAAAAATTTTTAAATTTTTATTTGAGAAACGTAATCGGATGTTTAACTCGATAACTAAGCGACTTATTGAAAAATGCTACATTATTTTTTGAGGTTGTTATGACTTGACACGGTACGTTAGTGGAAAAAGTATCCGAAATGTGGGGGCCCATAACTCCGAAACTATGAATTTGCCCCGATTTTGGTATTTCAATTTCTTTGCTTAAAATAACATCTTCTACCCGACGCAAAAAATTTTGTAATTTTTGAAGAGTAAGCCGTATAATAGTCATGCATATGCCAAAATTAACTTACGCTAAAATGTGTTATTAAACCTTTTGTAGAGCCGCCATTGGTTTTTAAATCCTTTTTGCACAATTTGCATTTTGCTTGAAGTCCACCTTTCGACTCTTCCAAAAAATAACACCACACTGAACTTTTGTTATTGTTTTTAGTTTCATGTTTTTCAAAATTAATAATAATCCCGAAAAATACCGGGATTTCCTTATTAAAATTCCGGGATTCGGGAATAATCAATCCCAAAAAATCCCGGGATTCGGGATTTCCCGTTTGGCATCCCTAGTAGATATACAGGTTTTCAAATTTAAGACCATTAGGACTTTCAAGCACTTTCTCACTTCGATTTTTTTATCCCGTTTAATTAAATGCATTGTTGCAAATGATTCCGAAGTTATAATGTGAATATATATAAATATATATGTGGCACCCTGTCACCCGTTTTGTTATATTTTCGTTAAATAGTTACACACACTTCCTGCAATTACAAAGTTGTTACTTTCCTTCTATTCCTTTTTGATACTAACAGTGTACACACGTAAGGCACGCGCCAAATCTTAAAATATCTCTTAAATCTTTTGTTAGCATAAGTAATTTAATCGTGGTTATTAAATAAAATAAAACTATTAAATTACATACACCACGGTATTCATTTGTTTGGTATTGAGCAATTAATACCAAATTGGTGACCTCGACGTGTTATCGTGGTGTCGCGACAAATAATTTTCAACACGTGCATTGTTCCATAAATTTCGAGATTGTAAAATGACCGCCTTAAAAGACAGTGGAGCCGCATCAACAGCCGCCGCCTCCAACATAGCCAACGACCCTCGACAGCTTCAAGTTGAACCACCAGCCGCCGCCATCGTTTCCGTGGTATACGCACGACTTCCACTACCGCAGATGGCCAGTTCGAACATTGAATCTTGGTTCACAACCATGGATTTTTGGTTCACGGCGTCTGGAATCTCAGCCGATAAACAGAAAACGGCAACAATTTTGGCAGCCCTTGATCCGAGCGTGATTTCACAATTGTCGGAGGTTATAGCGGAGTTGCCACAAAATGAACGCTATGATTACATATATACGTGAAAAAATAATTTGTCATTTCGCAGAGAGTGAGCACCGTAGACTTAATCGCCTTCTATCTGAGCTATCTCTGGGAGATAAAAAACCTTCAGAGCTCTATTATGAGATGAAACGTGTTGCTGGATCAACTGTTGGTGACGCCGCTCTAAATGGGCTATGGATCAAACAACTCCTTGACATTGTTCAACCTGTTGTCGCCGCATCGAGTGGTACCGCTGCCGAATTCACGCGAATTGCCGATTCCATAGTTGATGCCATGTCGGCTAATCGTATTAACGCCATAGCAAAACAAGTCCCTAGCGAAATCAACGAGCTTCGCGCCGCTGTGAACAACCTAACCAAACAATTCGAGAAGTTTACTGCCCGCACACGTTCTCGCAGTCGCCCTAAGTCACGTGTTCCAGACCGGTATTCTTCACCAACACGTCCAGCCGATAATGCAAATGCCAATTCGACTGGTGAGGAATGCTGGTACCACAAGAAGTATGGTCGGCCCGTGCCGTCATAAAAACGGTTTAGTCAACACGGTTTCATCTAGTGCCGCTAAAAACTTAGATTGAAGCCAGATGCTCATGGCAGATGTCAGCGGAAAATCTACCACGAACTGCCTATTATTCCGCCTGCAGGTAAAAGATCGAATAACCAATAAAACTTTTCTTGTCGATACAGGTGCAGATGTCTCCGTCCTGCCTCTGACGTCAAAGTCTGTCGGTATGAAGCCCAACGCCATCAAATTCTACGCAGCAAACGGTTTGCCAATAAAAGTTGTCGGAGAGAAGCGCATTTTGCTGAGCCTTGGCCTAAAACGTGCATTTGAATGGTTTTTTCTGGTAGCTGACGTCACGAGTCCGATAGTTGGAGCCGATTTTTTGAGATTTTATGACCTGCTTATCGACTTACGCCGCAGCTGGGCGCCGCCGAGGTTAAAACAGCTGACCCGTTTAATGACATTTTACGCGAGTTTGAAGACATCACAAAAATGACCCCGTATGGAGCGACTACGAAGTCCACGATTTTTCATCGGATCGACACAACAGGCCAGCCAGTACACTCTCGAACACGACGTTTATCTCCGGAAAAACTAGCAGCAGCGCGAGCTGAATTTAACACCCTAATCAAAGCCGGAATACTCAAGCATCCAACAGTAACTAGTCTAGTCCGTTGCACATGGTACAAAAGGCCGACGGTTCATGGAGACCATGTGGCGATTATCGCGCATTAAATGCCCAAACTGTTCGCGACAGATATCCGTTGCCGTACCTGTCTGATTTTTCCAGCAATCTTCATGGTAAAAAAATCTTCTCCAAAATCGACCTCCAGAAGGCTTTCCACCAGGTTCCAGTCCAGCCTGAGGATGTTGCCAAAACAGCCATAACAACACCTTTCGGTCTGTACGAGTTCAAATTTATGACTTTTGGACTCTGCAACGCGGCGCAGACCTTCCAAAGGCTAATTAACGAGGTGCTGCGGGGTGTGGATTTTGCATTCCCCTACATAGATGACATTTGCGTAGCGTCAACACCACTCGAACAACACCAAAGAGACCTCAGGGAAGTTTTCGAGAGACTACGGGCCAACAATTTAGCCGTAAATGTGAGCCAATGTGCAGTTGGTAAAAGTGAGTTGAAATTTCTTGGTCATTTCGTCACCGGAGATGGTATACGGCCACTGCCCGAGCGAGTTTCAGCGATACGTAATGTCCCGAAACCCATAGTGGGAAAGGAGTTGAAAAGATTCATCGCCATGCTTAACTTTTATAAAAGATTCTTGCCCGATGCAGCTAAAGATCAAGTGCACAACAGAAATACAGTACGTACGATCGCGAACTGACGGCAATGTATCAAGGTATGTGTCATTTCCGATACATGTTAGAGGGAAGAAAGTGTTACATTGTAACAGATCACCGTCCATTAATGTACGCCTTTCGACAAAAAACCTGATAAAGCATCGCCTCGCAGAGTTCGTCAACTTGACTTCATTGGACAATTCACCACAGACATTCGCCACATACCGGGTGAACAAAATGCAACACCTGATCTCCTATCCCGGATTCAGTCATTAAGTCAAACCGACGACTATTCAATAATCGCGGTAGCACAAAGAGCTGACGAAGAGCTCCATAAACTTCAGTCAGGTATAACCTCAAACTCACTTAAACTAAAATCTGTTTCATTTTCAGGATCCGAGCTGGAGTCGGTATGTGATACATCAACAAACAACGTCCGTCCTTACATTTCCAAGTCACTTCGTAAGCAGATATTGACAATTGTCCATGGGTTGGCTCATCCTGGGGTACGAGCAACAACGAAATTAATAACAGCCCGTTTTATTTGGCCAGCGATCGGGAGAGATACTGCAACATTTGTCCGCAGTCGCATCGCATGCCAACGCTCGAAGGTACAGCGCCACACGAGATCACTGACGTCAAAATACGAACCACCCAAGGAACGATTCTCACATCAATATTGACATCGTGGGTCCTTTCCCTTTATGTGACGGTCAAAGGTATTGTTTGACCATTATCGACCGTTTCACAAGATGGCCCGCGGCTGTGCCGATGCCTGATATGACTGCCGAAACAGTTCCGAAAGCAATTTTGCATCACTGGACTGCAAGGTTTGGCGTTCCTGCAAAAATTACTTCCGACCGAGGGAGACAGTTCGAGTCGTCTGTTTTTGCCGAGCTCACGACTTCAATTAATGCATCCCACCTCCGTACAACGCCGTACAATCCCGAGTCGAATGGTATTATAGAGAGATGGCACCGCGTTTTAAAAGCTGCAATCCTATGCAATGATCCGGCGAAATGGGTTCATAGCTTACCATCAATTTTACTTGGACTACGTGTCGTTTTCAAGCCAGACATTAACGCGTCTCCTGCTGAACTTGTATATGGAACCTGTTATGTACTAAACCAAATTCTAAAATGTACTATGTTCTAATTGTAACTATTATATCTGGCAATGCCTTATGCAGTGTCATTGTAATCTTTTCTTATCCACTTTTCTTAAATAAAGAGAGGATTATACCGTCCGTCGAGTTGTTACGATCTCCTCTTTTGGTATCGTGCCGAGTTATAAAAGTCTTAACAGTGGCGACGAGGGAAAAAATTAATTTAAATCTCAACATGGAAGAGGTGCTTAAGCAACTGCTTTTGCAGCAACAACAATTTACTGAAAAATTGTTAAATGAACAACAAGTATTCATGCAGTCTGTTCTACAATCACGACCAAGTACATCTTCAAATTCTATATTTTCTGTGCCACCATTCCCTGCCTTCAACAAAAATTTACAAAAATGGAGTTCATATTTGGAGCAGCTACAACAACATTTCGAAGCGTATTCGGTTACGGATGCAAACAAAAAAAAGCATTTTTTCTTTCTTGGCTTGGGACAGAAACGTACGAAGTTCTTAAAAACCTTTTTGGCGCTTCGGGGATTGAGGAAAAATCATTCGTTGCATTAACAGAAGGCTTAACGGAGTATTTCCAACAGAAAGTACATATTGTGGCTGCTAGACACGAATTTCATAGGGCTACCATGAAAGCTAGCCAAACATACAGAGAATGGGTTGCAGAATTAAAAGGGATCGCAAGAGAATGTCAGTTTCTTTGCAGCTCTGCAAATTGCTCTCAGGACTATACAGAGGAAATGATTCGCGACAAAATTATTGTCCACACCCCGCATAATACCGTTCGAATGTCTGCCTTACAAAAAAAGCAGCCTACCCTGGCTGAAATTTTTCTGATTACAGATTCTTTCGAAGCAACCGGAAAAACAGTCAACACATTAAAAGAGAACGTTCAAAGCGACACAATCAATGTAAATGCTGTCAATACAAACTCTTATCAACGCCAGAGTTCGCAGAGGGAAGGCAAAGATAAAGAGAAGAACTCTCTTAAATCGTGTTCGGACTGTGGCCGCACTCACAAGCGTCAGAATTGCAGATTTCGTAGATCAATATGCAATAAATGTGGCAAGCCTGGCCACATTGCGCCGGTTTGCATGTTAAATTTTAAAGAAGATTATTATAAGAACAGGAATCAAACTGGAAGTGAAAACAAAAACAACATTAATGACATTTCGTGTGAAGAAGTTCAGTATGAAGAGGTTTCAAGTATCAATACAGTACAATTACTTATGAAAACAAAGCAAAACAAAAGGGAAAACAAAAATGACAGTTCGAGTGATAATACAGTGCAATTACTTACGCACGAAAAAAATAAGACATTTGTCGGAAAAAAAAGAATAAAAACGCGGGGAGATTACTGCACAAATTTCTTGCGGTAATATAACAAAACACGTTTCGCTGGTTGTTACTTGTGTACGTAAAGGCAACAATTTATTTGGCCACGATCTTTTCCAAAAATTTGGATTTAAAATAAGCCAAATTGCGTCAATCTCTGACCAATGTACTCAAGCTGAACAGCTGTGTCAAAAATACAAAGACGTATTCGAACCAGCACTCGGTACTATAAAGCAATGTAAAGCAAGTATATACCTCAAATGCAACGCAATTCCGAAATTTTGCAAAAGTAGACCTATACCTTATGCACAGCTGCCAAAATTTAAGGAAGAAGCTCAGAGACTTCTGGATGCAGGGATATGGAAACCAATTAAATTTAGCAAATGGGCGTCACCGATCGTTCTTGCTGTAAAATCAGATGGATCAATTCGTATATGCGGCGATTTTAAGGCTACTGTTAATACAAAAATTGATATTGACCAGTATCCTCTGCCGACAAGGGAAAGCATTCTACATACGATACGCCACGGTAAGCTGTTCTCGAAGATTGACTTAAAGGACGCTTATCTACAAATGGAGCTTGACGACGAAGCCAAAGACATTCTTGTGGTTAACACTCCTCTAGGGCTGTTTAAGTATCAGCGGCTTCCATACGGAATCGCCAGTGCGCCAGCTTTGTTTCAGAAATTTTTAGAACAATTGATTCAAGGCATCGAAGGATGTGCAAACTTTCTTGATGATATTATTATATCGGCAGCCACATCAGAGGAACATTCTAAACGACTAGAGCAAATTTTATCTCTACTTCAGCAAAGCGGCATCAAATGCAAGAAAACAAAATGTGAGTTTTTCCGCGACAACTTAACCTACTTAGGTAGACAAATTAGTGCGACCGGCATCTTACCAGATGACAAAGGAGTGAAAGCGATTGAGGACATGCCTTGTCCCCGGGACCTGAAAGAAGTGGAATCCTTGCTGGGGAAGATAAACTACTATCATAACTTCATTCCGAATTTTTCGCAGCTCGCAGCACCAATAAATCAACTACGTCAAAAAAATATGAAGTTCACTTGGTGTCCGAAACACGAAAAATCTTTTAAGATTCTGAAAAGCCATATCATCAAAACAACTCAACTGTCACACTTCAACGAAACCCTTCCGATTATTCTCGCGACAGACGCATCATCTTATTGTATCGGAGCTGTAATATCGCATCGGTTTTCTGGCGGCTCAGAACGCCCTATCGCTTTTGCTTCAAAAACTTTGAATGTTCATCAAACAAAGTATAGCCAAATTGAAAAAGAAGCATTGGCAGTAATTTTTGGTGTTCAACGATTTCATCAACTTTTATATGGTCACAAATTCATTTTATTAACAGACCATAAGCCGCTTGTAACTATCTTCAGCCCCGACAAAGGACTACCAACAATGACTACAAACCGTCTCCAGCGTTGGGCCATAATACGTATGGCTTACCAATATACAATTGAGTACCGCAAGACATCAGAGCATTCGAATGCTGATGCTCTTTCGCGCCTTCCTTGTGTTCCAGACAAAAATTTTGACCAGACCGACGCTTGCTACACTATAGAGGAATCGAACATACCAATCAGCAGAGAAGTTATCAAGGTTATGACATTCATTATGAACGGATGGCCTCCACGTCTAACAGCTTCAGATCATGATTTGCAACCGTTTTTTCGTCGTAAGTATGCGTTAACGATACAAAACGATTTACTATACTTTCAGGCAGACGCTTCTCGAATAGTCATTCCTACATCCTTGCAGCAACAACTCCTAAAATTACTCCATGAAGGGCATTGGGGTATCGCAAAAATGAAAATGCTTGCTCGACAACACTGCTGGTGGAGTGGAATAGACGAAGCCATCGAGAACGTTGCTGCCAACTGTGACATCTGCAAAGTAGCTGGTGCAACCAGATAAACCATGGCAGAGAGTCCATATTGGCTTTGCTGGACCTGTATTTCAGTCAATGTGGTTAATAGTCGTCGACGCTTATTCTCAATTTCCCTTCGTGGTAAAGCTCGAAAACACAACAACAGTGGCTACTATTTCCGCACTTTCAGCAGTATTCGCGCTTGAAGGCTTGCCGGAAACCATAGTGAGCGACAATGGCCCGCAATTGACCTCATATGAATTTAGATCATTCTGCGAACAAAGTGGAATACATACATTACTACAGCGCCGTTTCATCCAGCTTCGAATGGACTTGCAGAACGTTTTGTTCGAACATTTAAAGTTGCAGTCAGCAAAAACGTAGAGGGAGGTTTGTCGATCCATCAAGCTGTCGTTAAATACTTAGCCACATATCGTTCACTACCGAATACTGACAATAAAACACCAGCTGAACTTCTTCATGGCCGCGCGCACCGCACGATACTTACTCAACTGTTAGAGCCTGAAGAGCAAAAGTTAAATATTAAAATGACATGCAAGTTTCAGCCGGGCGAAAAAGTCTTTTGTAGAAACTACGCTCGTGGTCCTAGTTGGATACCTGCCGTTATAACACGTAATCTGGGTAAAATGGTTTATGAGGTAAAATCAGCATCACAATGTTATAAACGACACCAAAACCAACTTAAGCGCAGACTTAATTAGATCGAAAGCCGTCAGGACAATTCGTATGTATCATTTGATCTTGATATACCAATCAATGTTTCTCTTAGCCCAGCAGATGAGGTAGTTCCAAATTCGACACAAAATCCGATGCAGGCTCGTCGCTCGACGCACGTCGCTGAAGAAGTAAGCCTGCCACGCCGCAGCGTCAGAACTCGTACTCAACCGCAACGCTATCAAGCCGGAGATCATTAATTGTGGGGGTGAAAAATGTTATGTACTAAACCAAATTCTAAAATGTACTATGTTCTAATTGTAACTATTATATCTGGCAATGCCTTATACAGTGTCATTGTAATCTTTTCTTATCCACTTTTGTTAAATAAAGAGAGGATTATACCGTCCGTCGAGTTGTTACGATCTCCTCTTTTGGTATCGTGCCGAGTCATAAAAGTCTTAACAGAACCACTCTACGAATACCTGGCGAATCTTTCAGCAACAGCAAGCCATCTGTAGCCAACTGCGAAATCGTGTCACAGTTTCGTACAGCAATGCAGAAACTTCGTCCAACCGCGACAGCACATCATGCGGAACAACGAACATTCGTAAGCCCATCCCTGAATTCAGCTTCTCATGTTTTTGTTCGTAACGACACCATTCGGCCGTCCTTGACACATCCATATGATGGTCCATATCACATTACTCGCAGAACTTCAAAGTATTTTACAGTCAATATTCGAGGCCGTTCCGTCAACATCAACATCGACAGACTCAAACCAGCTTTTATAGAATACTCTGACACAGATACTTTCGTGCCGACGAATCTATCTCAACCCATCGCAAGAAATCTTGTTCTACTCGAAACTGATGAAGACATCATTCCTGACCAACAAATACAACCTCCTCAACAATCAATACCAACCCAGGACGTTCCGACACACTCATCAATGCACAACTCTTCAAAGGTATCGACGAAATCTACCCGATGTGGCCGATATGTTACCTTTCCACTGAGATTCCGGTAGTTTTCATCTAGCCGGGGAGTACTGTGGCATCCTGTCATCCGTTTTGTTATATTTTCGTTAAATAGTTACTACTCTAGTATTACACACACTTTGTGTAATTACCAAGTTGTAACTGTCCTTCTATTCCTTTTTGATACTAACAGTGTACACACGTAAGGCACGCGCCAAATCTTAAAATATCTCTTAAATCTTTTGTTAGCATAAGTAATTTAATCGTGGTTATTAAATAAAATAAAACTATTAAATTACATACACCACGGTATTCATTTGTTTGGTATTGAACAATTAATACCAAATATATAGTATATTAATCCTCTCCCAAATACTCTTCTATCACGAATACCTCTTTTATAATAATCCACAACTATTTTATTTGAAATGAGTCGTGTTATGTCCCTATGTACACACATATGTATGTATGTATGGGTATGTATTCGTGATAGAAGAGTCTTTGGGAGAGGAGATCGAATCGAGTAGAGATCGAATTAAAAATAATCTACCAATCGAACTTCATCTACCGGGCTATCAATTTTGTGGACCTGGAACAAAACTTCAAGCTCGATTAAAAAAAAGGTGAAAAAGGAATAAATCCATTGGATGCAGCTTGTAGAGAACACGATATATCATTTTCAAAAAGTAAGGATATAGAATTGAGACAGTTTTGGCTATAGATAGCAGTATTGGTGAAAAAACTAACGCATATTTGGTTACTAACGCAATGAAAGCTAAAGTAAAATTTGGTATGGGAATTTAAGTCTACGAAAAAAAGTTGTGTTAATAATATATTTAACACAGCAGTAAAGACAGCTACAAAAGCTTTGAAAAATGAAAAGCCTCAAAATATTGCGAGTGCTATTAAAATTGCTCGTAAAGCTGTACAAAAATCTTTGGAGCTGGAGGAGCTGCTATCGCAAAAGCTGTAAATTCAGCAAAAAACGCTAAAAGTCAGCTCGATGAATCTAGTAGACATAATCAAACTATGGAGTCGATTGCAACCGGAAAAGGTCTTTATCTCAAACCATATAAGAAGGGGTATGGTCTTGTATATGATAAAACATCAAAAAACTTCTAAAGGAGCTACCTAACCGCCATCGATTTAAAGAAATTTGCTTCAAATATTCCGCGTTTTAGAAACGTTTTTATTAGAGATTCACTTCCAAAACGTCCCTGGTTAAGAGAGTGTGGTATAATAAATTTGGATGCCTCAATCGGAGTGGGTACACATTGGGTAGCGTTTTATAAAAACAAAGAAGAGACGATATATTTCGATAGTTTTGGCAATTTACAACCACCATTGGAAGGTATTAAATATCTTGGAAAAAATTTAATCTACAACTATTTTCAAGAACAAAAGTATAACACATTCAATTGTGGTCACTTATGTTTAAAATTTTTTTTTATTTTTTAAATAAATTTTATTAAAAGTAATGTTTGTTTTATTACATATAATAATAATAATATTTATATTATTTAGCTAAATGTTTAAGTAATTGGTTTGTTTATAATTTTTAACATTAATAATTTCGATATCAGAACGTTTTTCAGTATCAGGTATTATTATCATTTCCACTTCTCCATTGCTTAGAATTCGTTCAGCTTGATATTCACAGTATTCGAAACATGATATATGTATTAAGACTGCGTGCCTTATAATCACTGTCGCAAGTGCACCGTATAGTAATAGCATTCTCGTCATACAACATCGTAAAATGTCTATAAAAAGGACGTTCACTTTCAATTATTCCAGCAACATCCATTTCTTTCCTAATTAGATCTTGCCTAAAAGCTTCAATCGCTTCTTCAACCGAAAAGAATTCTCGAGTTGTGTAAAAGTCATCTGCTATCATTGTTGTTGGTATTGTTGTTGGTGGTATTGTTGACGTTGTAGTATGATTTACGGAAGATGTCCATGGTTCCTCCCCCCACGGTGTACTGGCCCTCAATAGGGTAAAACTTAAATCGACTTGAACCACATCATTATTAGGTAATGTTAATTCAGACTTCACACTATTGTTCTGATTGTTCTTGTACTCAGTTAATGGTATTGGAATTGATGCTACTAAACTCAAAGTATAGCAATAGCATGTTAATATAATATATTTCAATATATTAATTTTTTTTAATGAGAAGGACTTCCTGTTTAAAGTCTTCAAAATAACTAGTCTTTCATATAGGCTTCTTTATATATATATTAGGGCGGGTTAATTTTTTTTGATGCAGCGTATAGCAAAAACGTAATCTATAGGTGATTTTGAGAAATTTTGCTCAATACACCATAGCTGTAAGTCGGATTTGGAGCCCCCCAAATTTTCAAAATAGATATTTTTCCATATATACATACAATAATTTAATTAAATTCGGCATAAAATCGGATAGAATTATAGTAGATTTCTCAATGTGGGCTTGTTTGATTGGTATTTTTATCACCTTTCAGAATCCAATATTTTTTTTTATTTTTAGTAGAGATATTAGGAATTTTTTTGTCGAAAAATAGCCTAAAATTAACTTTTAACTAATAAATTCTGAATTTTCTTCGATTTTTTTCGAGCAGATTGCAGATTATGAAAGTTCAGATAATTTCCAACAACTTTTATTACGATCATGTTTTTTGTTTTCGAACTCCTTGTTGTTGGAAAATCGATCTGAAAAAATCAAAATTTTCAAGGTTTCAACAAAAAGACACTATTTTTACATTTTTAATTGAATTCATTTTTATATATTATTCTCGACCTACAATTTAATGTTTTAACGTGGTAATATTATTTTTTAAGGTCCTTTTTACTTTCCATTCGAGGAGTTTTCTTACGACTTTGTAATGTCACTGCCATAACTCCTTCACGATTCTTTTCTATAACTCGTTTTGAAACACTCGTTAATAATTGTACATGTCTTTCTGTTCCTTGTATGTGCATTGGAATTTGTGGATCAGCCAGTGGTGGTTCATCGAAATCTAAGTATTCTACCAAGTGATCATATGGAATCTGGCGAGTAAATGCTGGTTCAAATAATATATCGTCGTTATTCATATCAACCATATTGACATAATCGGTAGCATCGAAATTTAAGATATTTTTGTTGTAAACTCTGAGTTTAGTTGGATCGTACAATTTTTCTCGATAGTGTAAAATCTTTTTGATGGCTCTATCCGGTATTGCTTTTCGATCACCAAATAACATTGTTAATAAGATATTTTCTGGGTGTGCGTAATATGAGTTGTTTTGAATTACACCATTTACAATATTACGTATGTTTGGTTGTAAGTATCGTGTCCAACGTATAAATTTGAATAAAAGTGCACTGCCGTACACAATAGAGTTATAAAACTTCACATTGAAGTAAATTGGCACATAAACTGTAATAATATAAACTGCCAAAGTTTTTAAATTGGCCGATGGTGTATTAGTTGTAACATATAATCGTAGTAATCTACTTGCTTTGGTTAACCAACGCGAATGTGCGAATGGTGCTGGTTTAATGTTAGCTAAATCAACTGGAACAATACCATTCGAAATTGCTTTAGCTATTTGATATAAATATTTAACATCTATTGATAGTTCGAGCCCATGTTCAATCAAAATCAGCTACTACCTGAAAAATGAAATGTTTAGATCAATTAAAATGCAACTACTAAATGCGGTTCTTTTATCATAGTGGTATGCAATTTGTCATTAATTTTCTCTGTAGTTAATGAGTCATCTTTTCTACCATCGAAAGAGAATGCAGTTATGGAAGAATTTGTATGTCGTGTACGAAGCACTGCATCTCTAGATTTAACTTTTTCTCTAGCCACTTTTGATTTATCCATAATAACGAGATTACCATGAACATCTCTAAAATTTATATCTTCGAATAAAGCTGTTGCTAAACATGAAGCGACTCTATCTGAAAGCGACATGAAGCGACTCTATCACACATCATAGCAAAATTTAAGGCATCGTATCTTTGAGTATAATGACCTCGTCTCATTTGAACAGTTGCTTCTGGAACTTCTGTTGTTGCTTCATTTTCATCTTCATCCATGTGTAATTCAGGTGGTTCGTATGTTTGATCATCGGTACCAGTTGTAAGTGTTGGTATTGTTGTAGCTACTTCTTCAACGTCTTCCGTATATTCAGGTATTGTGAATTTTCATCATTATGCTGGTCCATCATAAATTCTTTTAGATATTCTGGAATCAATCCACACGAGCATTCTGTTGTTGTTAATTTGCAATTACATTTGCCAATATAAAATAATTCGTTTATTGAATCAACAAATGCTTTAAATTCATCTCTTTTGTTTCTATGTTGTACATGTTTCTGGTATTTATCAAGCAAACCAGTTAATTTTTTGAAAACACTCTTTCTATTAATGATTTCAATATTTAATTTACACCAAATTTGGATCAATTTATGTGCTACGTGAGGAGTAGAAGTTTTATACGAGAACATTTTGTTTTCAAATTTAGCACGATCACTTAAAAAATAATAATATTTTAAAATGTCACATTTAGTAGGCAAACTAAGATCATTTAAATCACTTGATAAACCAAAAACAACAATATCTAGTTGAGGGATGTTAGTCAATCTAGACTCAAAACTTGTTGATGTTGTTGCTTCCATTTGCGAAGACACCGCAGACGATGTTGATGGTTCTTGATTATCCATAATAACTTTGATACTATCACTGCACTCTTTGATTGTGTCACACTAAATTTAAAAATAAAAAAAAATATTGGTATTGTGATAACCGAGTTTTTATTTAAGTATTTTGGCAAACTGCGTGCGCATTGCACGATGATCGATTAAGGAAGAAGGAAAAGCAAGCTTGGCAACGTTTACTGTTGGTAAACGTCATTATTTTGTAACGTCATGAAATACCTTTTGGGGGCCTCCAAATCCGACTTAGAGCAATGGTCTCTTGAGCAAAATTTCTCAGAATCACCTATAGATTACGTTTTTGCTATAAGCTTCATCAAAAAAAAATCGTTTCATACAATTTGACCCACCCTAATATATATATATATATAAATGAAATAATCATTTGATTGTATTCTTATTCTTGAATAGACAAATTTTTATACTTGATGTTGTTCCACTATATGAGTGTCCAAGTAAAATAATAGGATCGCCGCATACTTCAATTTCCTCATGCTCCCTAGCCTCAAACTCAAAATCTATTACTCTTAAAAAATGTGGTACATTGCGAAAATATTGATTATCTATGAGATTCTCCTTTAGTCCACCACTAGTTGTGAAATCAATCTTTATTGTGGAAGAATAAGGTGGTATAGCAATAATTTTAAAAGATTTCATGCCATCTGTTATGTTTTGTATAAGAAACATTCTTCTAGATTGTTATGACGAACGATAAGATTTTACTAACTATTTAAACAAACTACATTCTTTTGATCAGTAAGGAAGAAGAAGAAAAATTAAAAACTAATTTATTTTCGTATAATTGAAATCATTGTTTCAACATAGAAATTTGTGAATATTGAAAATTGAAAACAAACGTAAGTCATTAACCACAACGATGCGTGCGAACTTAATAGTCTTGAAAAGATAAAATAAATTAGTTGCATATACATATTCTTCAACCACAATAAGTATCCGTTTTATTGCTATACTTTTAAAAAATTGGTGGGCGGGTGGTTAAAAAACAAAAAAGATGTGGTGAATTACGTAAAAAAATCATCAAAATTCCGATTTCTCAACAAGCATATTTATTTGTGGTTCGTTAGTTGAGAGCTATACTAAAACAAATATAAAATTTTTTGGGGCATTTGGTTAACGGTTTAAAGTTAATACAAAAATGTTGATGAATATTTATAGTCGAGTTTTACTCGAAATTTCTGAGTATAGAAAATTGGAAACAAATGTAAAAGTTGTTAACCACAACAATGTGTGAGAACTTAATAACCTTGAAAAGATAAAAATAAATTAGTTGATTATCGTAAAATAAAGTAGTTTTTATATTCGGAGAGTAATGTTAGCTTAAAATTATGTTGTTATAAAAGATTGCATTCTATCAATCACAATCATTAACCGTCAATCGCAAACAACACTATGTCGACAATTTACTACACTCAATACTATTTAGATGAGGACATTGAAGAAATTTGCAGAACAACGTTCGGTTTAGTAAGCAGGCAGGAGCTGCTTGCACGAGGAATTCGAATGAAGGTGGCTAAAAGGTGGGACATTCACTGGGTTGCTGCTAAAGCATTCAGGACGTCAAAGGAGTATGCCGAACTAAATGATAGCGGATTTCTTTCTGCAGGGGATGATACGCAAAACGTTCATATAAGTAGAATGGTGGGGTGGAAAGAAAAGAAAGGAAGGATAGAAGGGAAGTAAAGAAAGAAAGATGGAAGAATAGAATGGTGGGGTGGAAAGAAAAGATGGAAGAGTAAAATGGTGGGGTGGGAAGGAAAGAAAAGAAGGAAAGAAAGAATGATGGAAGAGTAGAATGGTGGAATGGTTATTTTTGTAAGTTTTTCTTGCTTTCAAGTCTAGGGAATTTCTCACGGCTTCCTAATGTCACCGCCATAACTCCTTCTCGATTCTGTTACACAACTCATTGGGACACGCTAGCGAGCAATTGAAAGTGTCTCCGTCCCTTGGATGTGTAAGGGAATTTTTGGATCATGCAGGGGCGGATCATTGTCTTCTAGATATTGTTGTAGACATTCATAAGGAATGCTTACAGTAAATGGTGGGTCGAATAGGATTGAATTATCATGCATGTCAATTATATTCGTATAATCCCTGCAATTGAAGTTTATTGTAGGTTTCTTGTAAACTCTCAGTTGCATCGGATCTTCCACATGGTTACGATAGTGTCAAATTTTTTTAAGAGCAAGTCGCGATTTGTTTTCATCGTCGAACAACATTGCCAATAAATCCTTTTCTGAGTGAGCATAATACGCGTTTTCTTTACCAACAATATTTACAATTTATATTAAATGCGAACCCAAATATTGAGTCCAACGTATGAATTTCTAAAATACTACACTACCGTACATGACAGAGTTGTAATATTTAATATTGAAGTATATTGGCGTATACACTTTCATTATATAGTTTGGCAGAATTTTTAAGTTTTTAGATGGCTTATTAGTTGTCACATATAACCGTAATAATCTACTGGCCTTGGTGAGCCAGCGAGAATGTGCAATTGACCCTGGTTTAATGTAGAACAAATCCGCCGAAACCTCAATAGAAGAGATTACAAGTACCATTTTGCACAAGTACATTGCGTCGGTAGTTAATTCAACAGTACTTAAATCAGATATATTTTCTAGTGTCATCATCTCAAAACCGTTTACCGCCTGAAAATAGAAGACAAATAGAGTTAAAAATAGTAATAAATAATTTATGAGAATTACATACCGGTAGATTCAATATTTGTATTCTGTTGTTCGACCTTTTCATTATCAATAAATAATCTATATTCTCCGTGCTTGCGGTCAGATTTGCTTTTCTTGTATTTATTTTCCTCGATATTTCGCTACCCCATTGTGTAGCATCATCAGGAGATATAAACAATATTTAACAAATAAATCCAAATAACAATATAAAAATGTTCGAAAAAAGTTTTCCCGCCTTTCTCAAAATTTTCTGAAGTTACACAAACAAAAATAAAACCAAAGAAAAATATTAAGTTGATAAACAATGTGTGCCTAAAAAGTTGTACTTTTTACGACTTAAATGTCTGTAAATTTGGGCTACATTATCTGTATCTGTTTCATAGTTAAATCTTTTCTATGTTGATGTATTAATTATTTGTAGCATTTCTAACATATAACGACGTTTATAATTGTTTTCTTTATTTAAAACCGCTGTATCCTGAAAGTTTGGCTAATGATTTAAACTAGCACAATGGGATGTTAATGCTGTTTTCTGTGTAGAAATATACCTGTGTTTCTGATCTGATTTGTGTCCTGCAATTCGTGCTTTTAGTTTATTTTTTGTAGTTCCTACATATACTTTGTCACAAACCTCGTTGTCATTCCCCTTACATGGTATTTTATATACTATATTAAACATATCAAATTTGTCCAAACTATCCTTTGTTTTACTAAATATTCTACCTATTGTGATATTTATTTTGTGTGCTATCCTATAATTCAAAAATATTTGACGACAAGAATTACACTGTGTGTAATTTTTTAAGTCATGGAAATAAAATCATATACGGACATAACCATACAGAATATAACCATATAAAGACCAAACAAAGACCCGTGTCTCCCAGTTTTGCCCAAAGTCATGCACGTTTTTTTAAGGGCCCCCAAAGAGTTGGGGCCTCGGTGTCACTTTTGCAGAAAAGTGATCATTTTGTCAGGCTAATATTTTACAAACCGTTCGGAATTTTGATTTACTCTCTGAGGGATAGTTGTAGCTCTTGTAATAAAGAAATTGTGAACATATAAAATCAGAAAACTTCATCTTCAAGGTCAAAATCGCAAAAAACTTTAAAAAAGTAATTTTTTTTAAACTTTTTTTTAAACTTTTTTTCCCCTGTTCAGGTTCATAGGTAGCAAACCGTTCAAAATTCAAGGAAACAATCAACTACAAAAATGTACCTAAGATCTCAATAAAAAACTTATGAGGAATGATTCTTAACACCGTTTACTTCAACATTGAGATACTATGCTATTTCACCGACCGCAGCAGCACAGGCAAAGCAGTAAGCTCAGCACACGCAACAAGAGACGCAGCACACAATATAAAAGCGACTCTATAACTTTCAACGGTGAAAGTTATAGAGAAAGTTCTACAGCATAATTCGCACACAACATTGGCAACTGACAATTTCAATATGAAGTGTGAACATATTGATTTATTTTGCTACGTTTGCGGTCATCAAATCAGAAAAAAAAGTTCTACAGGATTTGAAAAGGAAATAATGTTTTAAGTAGTGAATTCAAGAGAGCATATAAGTTGTTTTTCGACGAAGTAGACTTAACCGGTGGAAATTACACACCTAATACAGTTTGTCGCCAATTTTATAACAATCTCGTGGCATGGTTGAGTGGAGGCAAACATAGTATGAAGTATTGTAAGCCGGTAAACTGGATTAATCGCCCAGGTGATCATGATGAAACCAGTTACTATGCATGCGTCAATTACACATGTTGTCTAAATCGACATGCTGAGAAGAACAAAATTTATAAAGCAATTTTAACAGTCACACTACCAGTGTTTGCACCTGAACATTTTGTATCACCAAGGCCGCCAACTCCAGATCGTAGGACAGAATTTACAGGAATGACTAGAGCAAGTGGTGTTACTTATGAAGATCCATTTGATACCGAGCCCCAACAGGGAAGACAGGGACCACAACTAATAACACAAATGGGAATGGATTTCATTGTGGCCATATTGGGAATATCGCGGCGACTTGCCAAATTTTTGTCAGCGTTTTTAAATCAAAGAAAACTCACACATCCTAATGTTAACTCTACTGCGTACCGCAAACGGCAAACTGAATTTCAGAGCCTCTACACTCTAAATGATGACAATTCGTTCGCTTACTGCAACGATATAAAAGCTTTGGTGGTAAAAATGGGAATGAACTACATCGCTAGTGAGTGGAGATTATTTATTGATGGTTCTGTTTCATGCTTGGAACCAGTGTTGTTGCATGTGTCGAACAGAAAACCTTCCATTCCGCTAGCAATGGGTATTAACATGAACGAAATCTATGAAACAATGAAAAAAATCCAATACTATGAAAATAAATGGAAGATTTGCTGTGATTTGAAGGTCATCAACATTTTGCAAGGGATCATCGATAAGGCGGCTTTCCAAAATTCTTTTGTTTTCTTTGTAATTGGGACTCGCGCTCACCTCTGAATCAAGACCAATGTAATTCGTGGAGACCATCTTGCTGCCACCGCTCCACATAAAAATTCATCGAAGTGGTCGTTGTAAATTGTCCAATCGCATTCGACTATTTAAAAAGCGTTTTCCAAAAGCGTAGCGATGACAAAATTAAAAAAGGTTTTGTAGTAAATTTAAAATGAATTTTTGTTCTTTGTCTTCATTTAACAGGCGTACTTAATGACCCTGACATTAGAAAGGTACTCAAGAGCAACTTTGAATCATCGCTTGATGATAGTCACTCAATGTCATGGATTTACCTTCAGCGTGTATGCACCAGCGTCTAGGGAGGGGATCGAGACGCGGAACCGGAAGCGAGAGAATGGGTGAAATAAATCCAGTATTATTTTGAGGAAATCGGCACATCGATGACATTAATGCTGCATTTTCTTCATTTTCATTTTGACGATTTTATCAAACATCTCCCTACCGAATCCGATGAGCAAGGAGAATGGTTTCACCAAACCACACTGCCCATGTAAAAACGGTAGTTAGTTATTTTGAAAAGAGGGGTGCGGTATTGAGTGTTCAAAAGGAGCACTCTAAACCTTCCCATGTCGGTAAGACATAAACTTAAGCCGCTGATTCGATCTGTTGTGCGCTCTAAGTTTATCTTACTAATTTACCATATACCTTATAGGAGTTTGGTGCTATTCAGGAAATTCCTTAGATTGTTCCAGTCCATACCCACAAGTTTGGTCACGTCCGGTATCGTCCTATCCAAAAGATATCTGGATCTGTAAAGGCCGGGCAATGGCATAAGAAATGCTCCATCGTCTCATCGTCCTCCATGCATGCCCTGCACTCACTATTCGTCACTAGTCTAATACGGTACTGGTGGGGCCGTAATCCCGAATGCCCCGTTAAGACTCCCATCATCTTGCTCATTTCAGATTTTCCCAGTTTCAGCAAACCTTTCGTCCTCAATCCATCTGGGTCTCCCCATAGGATCTTTGTCATCCTGCCTACTGAGTCCTGGTTCCACTGGGCTATAAGTATGTGCCGACTCCGCCCATTTACTCAACTCAGCCTTCGTCACCCCAAAGGGTTTCGCTCCATCTAGGCTCACCGTTTGGAGTTTCCTGGCTTTCGTTGCCAGGAGGTTCGCTCTCTAGTTGCCGAATACTCCGCGGTGCCCCGGCAGCCAGATGATGTTGAGTCTTCAGTGCATAAAATAATCGTTTATCACCTTCTTACAATCAAGGACCGTTCTAGATTTGACAGTTTCCGATGATATTGCCTTGATTGCCATTTGGCTATCCGTGAAGATATTTACCTCGGCTAGGATTGTATTATCGTCGGGCCATTTGATACACTCCGTAATCGTCCGAACTTCCGCCTGAAAGTTTGTATTATGATCCGGAAGGCGTAGATGGGATTCGGTTGCTGGATTTTCAATGAAGATTTTCAATGAAGTACTTTCCCCTAGCTTTGAGCCATCCGTGTAGCAGCAAGTCCCATTTGGCATTTGTGCCAGGGTCCCATTCTGCCAGGCGTCTCTAGTTGGCGTTAAGATCTCGCAATTTGCCTTAACCATTATTTCAGGTATTCTGACAGATGCACTCGTATCTTGCGTGTACCCGACTAAGGCCCCAATTATCCGTTAGTGCTTTGACGTAAGATCCCTGTAGATCCATTCACCTGTTGCCTGTCGGCGTTTTGCCGCAAGGGCGGCCTCGTATTTGACTGTAATCTCGATTGGCTGGATTCATAAAATAGTCTCCATGGCTCTTGTCGAGGTTGTCCTTATTGCACCTCTAATACCAATGCAGCACATTCTCTGAACCTTCTGCAGTATTGCGATGTTACATTTTCTCTCAACTGCCATACTACAGAAGCATTGGTAAGTACGGGCCTGATTACGCTTCTGTAGAGCCAGTGTGTTATATTCGGTTTGAGGCCCCATTTGGATCATATAGCCCTTCTGCATAGCGACCAGCATCTGTAGGCCTTATTGGCCCTTTCCTCTATGTGGTGCTTCCAATTCAGTTTCCGATATAAGATTACTCCTAAGTATTTAACCTTATCGGATATTTTAATCGTCTTTCCCAAGAATCGTGGCTCTTCATATTCTGAGATTTTCGTCTTCCTTGTGATATCCGTTTTGTCCGGGTTTACATTTAGGACCCTTGGCTGTGCCCAGTCATACGCTCTACTCAGTGCCCTCTCGGGCTCTGTGCATAATTGATTAGGATTCTTTCCCCTAAGAAGTATTATAACGTCATCTGCGTAGCAGACTGGTTTAAGTCCTTCTTCGGTAAGTTTCCTTAGGAGACTGTGTATTGTGAGGACCCATAAGAGTGGTGATATAATCCCTCCCTGTGGAGTTCCACGTTGTACCCTGTCTCTAATATTTACATCATGGGACTCACAGTTTATCCACCTATTCCTTAGCATATGGTTGATCCAATATTTTAATGCCCGGTCCACCATAAACTGGTCTAAGGATTGGATGAGTGTTTCGGTCCAGTCATTTTTGAACGCTCCCTCAACATCTATGCATACAGCGAGTGTATATAGTTTGTCATTGAGAGATTGCTCTACGTAGTAGGTTACCTTATGAAGTGCGGTATCCACTGACCTGCCTTTGACATAGGCGTGTTGCCTAAACGGCAGCGTATCGTTCGGTATTCCACTTTTCACCATGTTGTCCACTATTCTCTCCAGGGTTTTGAGTAGAAACGAGGTAAGGCTGATTGGTCTATAAGCCTTTGCCGTTGCATAGCTTGCTTTTCCAGATTTGGGTATAAATACTACCCTACCCTCCTGCCAGTTTCTCGGTGTATAGGCGTATTTTAAGCATGCGGTAAAAATTCCTGCCAAATGGGTTGTTATTTGGTTAACCCCATGTTGTAGGATAGCCGGAAAAATACCATCCGGTCCCGCCGCTTTATATGGGGAGAAGCTCTTTATAGCTTTTTCGACCATTTGGTCCGTAATGATTGGCGTCTGATGTACAACATTCTCACCTTGTGACCATTCCCCTGTGGGTTTCGCGTTCCCATTTGGAAAGTGTGTATCCGTCAGGTGCCTTAGCGTTTGTTCCAGTGTATCCATTCTCTTTCTCGTGTTATCTACTATCGTTTCCGCCTGTGCGTGGGTCTTAGAGAGGAATTTTTTCATCTTCGAAATGTCGTTGACGCTGTCCACCTGTTCACTTAATAGTCTCCAGGAGTTGCGTCTCGCTTTTCTTAACAATGCGTTGTATTCACTGAGACTCCTCTTATAGTCCTCCGAGTATACTGGTAATTTCTTACACGTGGCCCTGTTGTAAAGTCTACGGACATTCTTCCCTAGATTTCGTATTTCCCCTGTAACCCAGGGTTTTTCTTGGGCCGATTTCCTTTCCCTAAGTGGGCAGCTGCCCTCGAAAGACTTTACTAGTGCTTGCGTTGTCTTTGTCACCTTATCGTCTAGTTCGTCCCTGCCAGAGTATTCGAGTTGAGGGTGATCTAGTAGATTCCTAAGTAGGCTTCCGAACTTTGTCCGGTCTGTCTTGGTCCTATTTCGGAAACTTATCGGTTTCGGCGGTGGCAGTGTTATCCTGAATCTAATGTATCTGTGATCCGAGAATGAGTGCTCATTTGAAACCCTCCATTCTTGAATCTCATCTATAAGGTGTTCAGAACAAATTGTGATATCTAACACCTCCTCCCTAATCTTGTTGACAAAAGTGGTTTTGTTCCCAATATTCAGGCAAAAAACTCGACGCATTGCTTGCAGAGGTAATATAAATTTTATTTATGCATTGTTTTGCATTCCATTTTTGATTTCTTTTCTAAATCATTTCAGGTATGTTGGTGGAGTCCAAAGATCACTCTTTGTTATGTTAATGAAGTTTTTGAAGAATAAAAAGCTGATGATGGAGGACAGTCTGGAAGCAACGTGCCTGTGGACACCATAAGTTCTGAATCAGAGTCAGATCCGGACGATGATTTGGATCCACAACTTAAGAAAGTGCGATTTGCAAGTCCAGGGCCATCGACATTATAAACATATTACGAATATTTTTTTTATTATTTTTGTAATAGATAGCATGGTATCTCAATGTCGAAGTAAAGAAAAAAGAAATTAAATTAAAAAATTTTCAGGAAATTTTTGACTTTTGCGGTGTTAAGAATCGTTCGTAGGAAGTTCATATGTTCTAGAAAGTTGTTTATCTTGAAGATCAAGTTTTTTTGATTTTATATGTTGTCTTTATGACAAGAGCTACAATTTTCCCTCAGTGACTAAATCAAAATTCTGAACGGTTTGCCAGATATGAGCCTGACAAAATGATCACTTTTTTGTAAAAATAACATCGAGGCCCCACATCTTTGGGGGCCAATAAAAAAAGTGCATGACTTTGGGCAAAACTGGGTGACACGGGTCTTTTTTTTGGTCTTTTATCACATGAAAACGAAATGATCGAATAATATAATCTTAAACGGAAACTTTTGTGATGTTAATTTCAATGCTTTTGATCTTTATCCCATACAATTAAACATATATATGAATATTGCCCACTTTTTTAAATTAATTTTTAATACTGCGTTTATTTTTATGGAATAAAAATATTTTGTTCTGTTTTAAATAACTTATACTTTTTTTAAACAAAATGTATGGGGTTTACAGCTGTATACTTATTTTTGTGATACACTGTACGCCCAAGCACACAATAAAAATATCGATATACCGATTACTTCTACGTCAGTACAAACAGCCAAAACAAATCAATCAAGTCTATCTGTTAATCAGCTAACGAACAAACTCTATAAATTACTCAACTCAACTAAACAACAATTTCAACACATCTAAATCTACAACAACAGACAACTTATGTAACACAAAAACCGAGAATGTAGACAAATAATCTTCTTTTGAGTCTCTCAATAGTAACTCATCTGATGATTTTTCTTTCAATACAGGAAAAACCACTAACACAGATTGTTTAGTTCTCCTACTAAACTCCCAAACGAAAGAGGCCGCACTTGCCTGCGATACTTGCTTGCGATACTCTGTCCACAACTTTCCAATGGCACACAGTTGGTAGGGCCAAGGCTGATCTAGTAGAGATTAACGCAGTAGGATTTGTTGTACTTGTGGGCACCAACAACAGGGATTTTGTTTTTGTTCTATGACTAAATGTCAAATTCAACACAAATACATATGACCAAACAAAGTAAACAACCAGTACAGAAATTTGAGTCGAGTGAACTGGCCGAGTTCTATTGAATATTGGCACATTTGGCATCAGAGCGTCATTGCGCTAAATATTATCCAATGCCCAACTTAATTACGATTCTGATTATGGGGATTTATAGTGACTACCAGCCAATTGTCCGCCCAATATTTGTATGCACTGAAAAGAAAAGCATTGTCACAGGGATGAAAATGTTCATCACCCCAACAACTTTTGTCATCGAAAGTGAGCTAACGTACAGTTTCATTCCCGCTATGAAAATATGTTCATCAACTGCAGATTGTTCGTTACTGTGGTGAAAGTATGGTTGTAGCGGCAATGAATTTGCTTCATTATTGCAATGAATTTGTTTCGTTGCTGCAATGAATTTGTTTCATTGTTGCAATGAATAAGTGTCGTTCTTGTAACGAATATATTTCACTGTTTCAATGAATTTGTTTCATTACAGCAATGAATTTGTTTCATTGCTGCAATGAATTGGTTCATTGGTGCTATGAATTTGTTTCATTGGTGCAACGCATTCGAGTCATTGTTGCAATGAATTTGTTTCATTATTACAATGATTTTGTTTCATTGGTGCAATGAATGTTTCGAAGTGTGTTTGAAATTATTTATTGACAATTGTACATAAATACACTGTTATTATTACGTTGCAGGTGTTTTGATAACAATTTTTTAATTTTTGTTTCGAAAATGGTCTCAATTTGGTAAATAGATTATATACATTCCATGTTGAAACAATCGTCTGAAGAATGTTGTGGTAGTTATTGTGGCCGTCGTATTCAGGTCCTACAATTAGAAGCAAATATAAGGAATTTATTATTAAGATTTCTTATTAAAATATATACATATCTATGTGTGTACTTACCATGAACATAAGCTCTACTCCCCTACGTTTTACTGTTTTAACATAGAACATCATTGTTTTCTTAAACCGCCAAATCTCCGTCATTAGGCCAGTGATTACTCTGTACGCAATCTTTTCAACTGCTCTTTTATTTATTTTAACCAAATTTGTTAAAATTTCGATTGATTGTACGTTGAATTATTATTTTTTGTGTTCGTCGTCCTTGCAACACTTTGTTTCTTCTTCGTTTTCATTGCCTTCGACTGCCCGCACAAATGTGTGTATTGCTTTCGTTTTTTTCGGAATCCAAATATCAACACAACGAAACAGGTGCTACCGAATTATGGTTAAAACACAAACACACGAACATTTTGTTGCGATTTGTACCGTCACGCGCATACACGCACAAATGTTCAACTACATATTTCGGGGTCGTTTTTTTTTGCTATCGATGCTCCTTCGTGTCGTGTTGGTCCTGGCATTCTGTTTATTTATCTATTCGATTTATAGACAATTTAGTTTTCACAAATAAAGTATAACTAATTAGTCTGTTTTTTATTTATTTATTTATTTATTTAATTATTTATTTATTTAATTATTTATTTATTTATTTATTTATTTATTTATTTATTTATTTATTTATTTATTTATTTATTTATTTATTTATTTATTTATTTATTTATTTATTTATTTATTTATTTATTTATTTATTTATTTATTTATTTATTTATTTATTTATTTATTTATTTAATTATTTATTTATTTATTTATTTATTTATTTATTTATTTATTTATTTATTTATTTATTTACTTATTTATTTATTTATTTACTCAGCTAAAATCAGCTGGGAAAATATAATTTTACATATCTTCAGTTATAAACTAAATACAAAACTAAAGTATATTAATTAAATTAAAACAGTAATCAGGAACAAAATTAAAAAACAAATAGTAATAAATTCATGCAGGAGATAATAGATTGAACATGGACGATATTAAGTACAAAAAGACAACTATTAAGATAAGAAAGATATGAATGGAATAGGAATGCAAAAAAAAAACAATAACAAATGAAGTTGCAACAGATGCAGCAGGATAGAAAGAGTAGGAACTGGTGAAGTATGTGGAGCAAGAACAAATGAAGTAAAAACATATGACACAGGAACAGATAAAGCAGGAACAGATGAAGCTGGAACAGTTGTAGCAGGACTGAGGAAGCAGGAACTGATGAGGCAGGAGCAGATGAAGCAGGAACAGATAACACAGAAACAGATTAAGCTGGAACAGATGAAGAAGGACAGATGAAGCAGAAACTGATGAAGCAGGAACAGATGAAGGTGGAATAGATAGAGTAAGAACATATGAAGCAGGAATATGATGCAGGAGAAACAGGAACAGGTGAAGCAAGAACAGATAACACATGAACAGATAAAGCAGGAACAGATGGAGCAGGAACAGATGTAGCAGGACAGATGAACTAGGAACTGATGAAACAGGAACAAATGTAGCGGGAAGAGATGATACAGAAACAGAATTCGCAGGAACAGATGAATAAGGACAGAATAAGCAGGATCTGATGAAACGGGCGAAGCAGGAACAGATAAAGCAAGAACAGTGTCACAGGAACAGATGAAGCAGGAACAGATGAAGCAGGAACAGATATAGCAGGATGACAATGAAGCAGGAACACATGCAGCAGGACGTATGAAGGAGAAACTGATGATTTAGATGGAACAAGAACAGATGAAGCAAGAACAGTGTCACAGGAATAGATGAAGCAGGAACAGATAAAGCCGGAACAGATGGAGCAGGAACATATGTAGCAAGACAGGTGGAGTAGGAGCTGATGAAGCAGGAAAAGATGAAGCGAGAACAGACGACACCGAAACAGATTAAGCAGGAACAGATGAATAAGGACAGATGAAGCAGGATAAACAGATACATCAAGATGAGAATGAAGCAGGAACAGATGAAACAGGACATATGAAGCAGGAAATTTAGTTCGGAACCAAAATTCGTTCACATGGTTTCTCGAATGAAATCTTAAATCTGGTAATTCTAAGCATTAACAGTCATTAAAAAAAATAATCGCTCGTTTAATTACTTCAATCGAATCCGATAGGGAGAATAGGTGGTGGAACTCATTAAAAGTATTGCAAAGAGTAAAAACTGGATTAAAGGATTCAAAGTTATGTTTGAACGCGGGTAGATAAAATGGAACATATTGTCTAGAAGCTCTAAGAGGAACATTAAAGTTCAGTGAAGAGACCAAATATGCTGAATTAATTTCTCCATTGATTAGTTTAACCATAAAACATACAGACAACATTGCCCTACGATGCTCTAAAGTAGGTAAATCAATGAGTTGTAATCTATTAATATAGAGAGGTAGGTTCGAAGAAGAACTCCAACCAAGATTGCGTAGAGCAAAAAGTAAAAACTGCTTCTGAACAGATTCGATTCTATCAATATAGCACCTATAATGTGGAAGCCAAACTATTGAACCGTACTCAAGAATCGGCCTTACAAGGCTAGTTACAGTCGCTTTGACAAATACGGATCATCAAATTCCCTGGACCAACGTTTTATAAATCCTAACAAACAAGATGCCCTACCTATACAAGTATCAATATGTGACGAAAAAGTAAGTTTACTATAAACAGTCACACCTAAGTCGCAAAACTGAGACACCTTATCCAACACATTATCACCAATCTTGTAAAAAGTTTACCAACACATCCTTCTGTTAAACGACATTTTTTTACATTTACTCAAGTTAAGAAGCATAAAATTACAATCACACCATTTAACAAAACTAATCAAATCCACCTGCAGTAAATGACATTCATTCACAGACTTCATAGACGAATACAATTTGACATCATCTGCGTACAAACCCATCATATCAAGCTTCAAAAGAAGAAGATTATGATTAACCTTATCAAAAGCTTTACTAAAATATGTATATATCACATCCGTCTGAAGTTTCGAAAAAAATGCTGAAATAACATGTTAAACAAATTCTACCAAATTAGTAACAGTTGATTTACCTTTTATAAACCCATGTTGTTGAGGGGAAATAATACTCTTTAGCAAATGCACAAGTTTAGCCAAAGCTTAGGAATTGCACTCAACTTAGCAATACCCCTATAATTTTCGGCATTTGACCTGGAACCATTTTTATGTAACGGAGTAATGAAGCTTTGCTTCCAAAGATAACGAAACACACCAGAGGAAAGTGAGCGATTACACATTCTCGTCAAGGGAATATACAATGCCTCAGCACAATTCTTATGAACAATAGACGGTACTCCATCAGGGCCAGGGGAACGGATGGACTTCATCCGTTCCTTCTATCCCTTAAGTCTAGAAGGAACGGGACTTCTATCCCTTAAGTCCCACATACACTTCATTAAAAGAAAAATCACACAATAAATCAAAACGAGGAATACAATAAGAATAGTTAGTTGATGCGGAAACACCTTTAACGTAAGTAGATTGAAAAAAATCAGCAAAAAGGTCAGCAATTCACCATCAACCGATTTCGACACACCTCTATATGTAAGTGAGTTAGGATATCCTCTTACATTTCTCTTCGAATTAACAAACTCGTAAAAACATTTCGGATCAGAGTTTATTGTAGCCTTTATCCTTGCAATATAATTAGCATAGCTTCGACGGTTTACTACATCACATTTATGCATGGCGATAGAGTATGCATGAAGTCTACACTATTTCCAGTTCTCTTAAACCTCTTGTATAATCTATTTCTGCGGTTTCTCAGGCCACGTAACTCTTTTGTCGACTACGGAGAAGAGCAAGAGCCAGTTTTCCCAAAAAATATAGGAACAGTCGAACGAAAATTGGAATTCAGCACATCATAAAAATTATCACAGTCAGAAAACAAAAATCAAATTCAAATAATGGTCATCTAACGCTCGAAAGAGAGTCTTGCAAACCACAAAAATTGCACGCTTGAAGTTATAAGGCTTTAAAATTTGTCCGGATGATCCCCTATGAGAACATCTATCCGTAGGTCAACATCTATCCGTAATGTTGGATGATATCCGTCCTCTGGGGTAACAAAAGGTTCTGTTCTCATTACAATCAAATCAGAAACATTAGAATATACTAGGTCAAGAAGTCTATTAGAAATATTAAAAGAATTATTCAATTGCATAAGACCCAGTTCAGATAATGCATCGAAAAAAGTATTATTCTGAACAAAGTTCGCTGGAACCATAAATCCACTTTCCAAACAAAAACGCCATGATACATCTGGAATATTGAAGTCACCACACACAAGAATAATGTCTCGTATAGACATCATTTCCATTACATTGCCTATAATACGTGCGTGCTCAGAGTACACATCACTATTAGAATTCGGGGGAATATAGGAACAAGTTATAAAAAGTTGAATACCCGCAATAGACAAGCGAACACACAACAATTCCACACTTGGATCATGCGAGACTGAAATCAGTAAAGATGGAATTGAAGAATGAACTGCAACTAAAACACCACCTCCTCTACGTACCAAACGATCCTTTCTATAAACCTGATATTATCAGGTAAAAACAATTACAGAATAATCAGAAAAAAAGCTCTTTAGATATCAGCCTTTGCGCTAGAGTTCGAACTTGAAGGCGGAATACAATTCGAACTATACTGAAAATCGACAGAAGAAATAGTAACTGGTGCAATAATAGCATCAGTACCACCATCTGATGATTTCAGAGATGAGTCAGTAGTCGGGTTAGCAGCACTTAAAGCAGCAGCCCTAGCAGGAGGAATAGATGACGGCAAGGGTGATAAAAACATATTACCAATGATATCAAAGTTAGGTGTGGGTGGAATATCATCTACACGACAATCCACAATTCGTTCCCCAGAAGCCTTTTTCCTTTTGGGAGACGATAACAAATTCTCCGGCCACTTAAACCTGCTAAACATTTCCTCCATCTGTTTAAATTTAGCAAATAGGGAGTTGAAATCAACATTCAAGTTAGAGAACCCCTTTTTCGTCTCTTTAAACAATTTATAAAAATCAACATCATAATCTCTACATTTCCAACAAGCCCAACGAAGGCCACTTTCCTTAGATGTGATCTTATTGAAGTGTAACTTCCATTAAATCCGGCACATTTCACATGTGCATGGCCATCACAAATCCAACATGTTAGGTAAATACCATCATATATGTTAGTAACAGAGCAATTTTTTGAAAGACACTCCATTACTGAATATGACAAAATTTATACTAACACAAACGAAAATGCAGATAAATCATATTCAATAGCACCTAAAGTTAAGCAATGGGAAAGCAAACAAATAAATCAAAAATCAGATAAATCTAATTCGAAGCAACTAAAATTATGCAATAGAAAAAGAAAAAACAACAACTGTAAACACTATAAAAACAGATTACAGTGCAACAGCATTTGCAATAATAACCAAAACAACAAAGCAAAAAGAACCACTTCCGAAAAAAGGGAAGCAAAAACAAATTGTTTGAACAAATGATATACCACAGCACAGGAAAATGTAAAAATGTAACTATAATTCACAGAATCACTTGAACTTCAATAGTCAATCACAGAAATTAATTCACCGAACAAGGTAATTCACAAATTAAATCACAAAAATTACTCTAAATAACAAAAAACTATAATTTTAATACCCGATGAGCCAAGCATAGATAAAAAAAACATCAAACTTCGCAGAGAGTTGCCAGATTTATTGCCAAATTTATTTAAATTATTCCGGCGGAGAAATATGTCTACCATTTTCGGTTATTGCAATGGAACTGATTTAAGATGTGTACGTTACCCACCACATGGGACTGTCCGTGGAGGTGGAAAGTTTCTGATTGCCATTCACTTGGGAGTGGCCAGAAATGATTCCTTCATTGGGCAGTCCAAGCAGCTCACTACTTCCACGCACTATGTCCTGGGCAATGGCTTTTCGGAAACCTCCGTTAGCTAGCTAGAGTGAGAAGGCGAAACAAATGAGCATCAAATCAGGTTTAGTAGGTGACTGATGTCACTGAAGCTCATCAAACAATCGGGCATATTCTTTTGTCCTTAGAAGGCGGATGAGCCCAACATACGGGCCAACGGCGGATAGAAACTAAAAGAAGAAAATCCAGGTTCAACATATCGCATCCTGGTCAGCGTCTGATCCATAATGGGCGGCTGCAATCAAATATCTTGGCAGTAGGTAAAATGAAAAAACCCGGTGGACTGGGTTTGCCTCCCGCCACCGTTCATAATGGCAGTGAAAATACGTAAACGAAACAGAAAACATAAACAACCCCTATTTGTTGACGACCCCCGCAAACGTTATAAGGACCACGATTTACGGATATGCACTTGGAATGTAAGAACTCTATATAGATCCGGTGCAAGTATCCAACTGGCAGATGTCCTCGAAAGTTATAAGGCTGACATTACCGCTATCCAGGAAATGCGATGGACAGGACATGGCTGCACAAGAAAAAGAAACTGCGATATATACTACAGTTGCCATGAGAAAAACATGAATTTGGTTGCGGATTTGTAGTTGGCAAAAGACTGCGACATCTAGTCTCTAGGTTCAATCCTGTGAATGAACATATAGCCACAATCCGCATAAAAGCGAAATATTTTTATACTTCCCTAATTTGTGTGCATGCCCCGACAGAAGAGAAAAATGATGATGCCGAAGACATATTCTATGAGCTCCTAGAGGAAACGTATGACCGCTGCCCTGGCCATGACATTAAGATTGAACTAGGAGATTTTAATGCCAAAGTAGGAAGGGAGAATGTGTTTAATCCAACTATTGGCAATTACAGTGTACATGCTGACAGTTTCGACAACGGTGTGAGACTGATTGACTTTGCCGCGGCAAAAAACATGGTCATTAGTGGTACAAGATTCCAGCATAAATACATCCACAAGGCTACTTGGGTATCCCCTGATCAAAGAATTAAGAACCAAATTGATCACGTGGTAATTTATGGAAGGCACTCATCCAGTGTAATGGACGTACGAGTGATTAGAGGAGCTATCATCGATTCTGATCACTACCTGGTAGCAGCAAAGGTTCGCACAAGATTAAGTAGAGCGAAAATCGTACGAAACCAGTCTCAGTGGAAGCTGGACATCGGAAAGCTGCAATTACCAGAGGTAGCCACAGCCTACTCAAGGAAGCTCTCGCAACTTTTGGCACAGAACCCACCCCCTCCCGATGACGATCCTGATGCGCAGTGGAAACCCATTTCCGACTCTATAAAAACTGCCGCAATAACCGTACTTGGTTTCAAAAAACCGCTTCGCAATAAACCGTGGTACGATGAAGAGTGTCGCATAGCAAATGACGAAAAGATCGCTGCACGTATGGTAATGCTTCAGTCAATTGCAACGCGAGCTGCAACTGAGCGGTATAGGGATAAGAGAAAGGAGGTAAACCGTCTCTTTAGGCGTAAGAAACGGCAGTGGAGAAAGCGCGAGAGTGAGAAAATTGAGACATACAGAAGGAAGAACGAAGCCCGAAAATTCTACCGAAAAGTTAAAAACGGAACTAATGGACATAGTTCAGGGTCCCCCTTCTGTAAAGACAAGGACGGAAATCTCGTCGCAAATGTGCAGAGCATGTTGGGAATATGGAGAGAGCATTTCTCCGCGCTACTAGTACCTGAGATATCCGATGACGATGGGACAATCGATCACAATATGGACGACGACGTCCATTGCCCCCCTCATAACCAAGACGAGGTCAGAACAGCTATTGCCCGGCTTAAGAACAACAAAACCGCAGGAGCCGATGGATTACCGGCGGAGCTGTTTAAGGCTGGGGGCGTTGAGCTGATAAGGTGCATGCATCAGCTCATTAGCAAAATTTGGTTAGATGAATGCATGCCCGGCGATTGGAGTCTCAGTGTACTATGTCCCATATTTAACAAAGGTGACCCGAGTATCTGTGCCAAGTACCGTGGAATAAGCCTTTTATCCAAGGCATATAAGGTTCTATCAAGTATAATGTGCGAAAGACTAAAACCAATTATCGCTGACCTGATTGGACCATATCAGTGTGGCTTTTGGCCTGGAAAATCGATAAGTGACCAGATTTTCACGCTACGCCAAATCCTGGAGAAGACACACGAAAAACAAATCGACACCTATCATCTATTTATCGATTATAAAGCGGCCTTCGATAGTCCGATACGGGAGAAACTCTAGGAAGCAATGTCTGAGCTTGGTATTCCTGCAAAACTCATACGCCTTTGCAGGATGACCTTGACGAACACCAAATCCGCAGTGAAAGTTGGTAAGGATCTTACCGAACCTTTCGAAACTAAGCGAGGTCTCAGGCAAGGCGATACCCTATCATGCGATCTCTTTAACATCTTAATAGAGATCATTATGAGAAAAGCTGCAGTCAACATGAATAAAACCATCAGCTGCAAAAGTCACATGCTGCTCGCGTATGCTGATGATATAGATATCATTGGGCGCACAATTAGAGAAGTTACTGCGGTTTTTTCGAGAATTGAGAATGAGTCAGCAAAAGTGGGTCTGACGGTAAATGAGGACAAGACAAAATTAATGGTTTCAACGAACAGGGCCTCCACGCGATTAGACCAAAGCGTGAACGTTGATAACCGTTATAACTTCGAGGTAGTGGACGAATTTATATACCTCGGATCTGCCGTAAACAAAAACAACAACATCAGCCTTGAAATCAAGCGGAGAATTGTGCTTGCGAATTAATGTTATTTTGGGCTAAGCAAGAACTTTAGAGATAAAGCCCTCTCTCGAGTAACAAAAGTCCAGCTGTACCAGACTTTCATTCAACCTGTCTTGCTTTATGGCGCAGAATCCTGGGTCCTATCGCAAGCAGACGAAACATCTGTAGATGTTTCCGAGTATCGGCGACGCATGAATCATGAGCTGTATGAGCTTTATCCTGACATTGACATAGTTAAGCGGATCAAAATAACGCGATTGCGCTGGCTAGGCCATGTCAGGAGAATGGATGAAGATGAACCAGCGCGAAGGGTTTTCGAAACCTAACTCGAAGAAAGACGTAAAATAGGAAGACCAAGACTCCGCTGGAGGGATCAGGTTGACGAATCCCGGCGTACACTTGGTATTGCCAACTGGAGAGATAAAGCAAAAGATCGAAGTCAAGTATGAAATTTTTCGTTGCAGCGCCTACCAAATTGTCGGATATACGACACTTTTCACTATAACTATGTACGTAAAAACAGTAATAAAATCTTTCATTCATGCGACAAAGCGTTTTTCTTTCAGTGTGGGAGCTACAAAAACGGGCATGTCGTAGTAGTCGTTCATCTGTTTTTACACAGTATTGCACAAAATATTGATCAGTACCAAATTTTGTTAAGATCGGTTGTTGTATACGGGAGATATCGAGTCGGCCTGCCGGAAAGCCGCTCAACTTTTGTATGGGAGGTACGAAAATGGGCGTGGACAGTAGTTAATCTTTACATTTTAGTAAAACATTGCCGACTACCGAATTTCATTAAGATCGCTTGTAGTCTACGAGAGTTATCGTGTCGATCAACCGGTCATCCGCCCATGTTTTTTTGTGCATTTGAGTAAATTTTGTCTAGTACCAAACTTTATAAAGATTGGTTCGGTTTTCGGGAGTTGTCTTGCCGAACAACCAGACGGCCGCACAACTTATCTCGGTGGGGCGTGGCAAAATCACCCTTGTCTCAATCGGTGACTGGCGTTTGATGACACGAACCCTATAACCTAATTTCATTAAGATCGGAAGTGTTTCACTCGACTTATCTCACTGAAAACACGGACGACCACCAAGTTTTTGTATGGGAGGTACCAGAATGTGCGTGGAAAAAGGAGTCATTTCCCATAGTAGAGTGGCATGTGACTTAATTTTGTCTAGTACAAAATTTCATAAAGATTGGTTCCGTTTTGCGGGAGTTATCTTGCCGAACAACCAGCCGGCCGAACAAAGTATATATGGGAGGCACCAACATGGGCGTGGCAAAATCACCCTTGTCTTACTTGTTGACTCGCGTTTGATGACAAGAAGCCTATAACCTAATTTAATTAAGATCGGAAGTGTTTCACGTGACTCATCGCATTGATAACCCGGAAGACCGCCAAGTTTTTGTATGGGAGGTACCAGAATGGGCGTGGCAACCTCACCAATTTTCTCCAGTTAAATAGACATTTACAGATTATTAACCAACGTTTGAGTTGAAGCTAATCACATCTAGTAGAAAAAAATTTTAGGAGAAATGGTTTTGTACTAAATGTGTCGATTTGTATGGAAGGTACTAAAAGGGCCTTGGCCAAAACGCCAATTTCCAATCCAAACCTAAGCTTGGATAATTAATGGTCACTAAGAAAATATCATTGTGACCGGCAAAGATTTATCGGAGTTTTCTAGCCGGACGAACAACTTTTGTATGGGAGGTACCAAAATGGGCGTGTCAAAACCACCTTTGTCTTAATGGGTGGTGTTTATTGACGTGAAGCCTAATACCCAATTTCATTAAGATCGGAAGTTTTTCACGTGGCGACTTGGCCAATTTTCTCCAATTAAGTAAATATTTACAGATTATTAACCAATGCTTGAGTTGAAGCTCATCACATCTACCAGAAAAAGGTTTTAGAAGAAACACGATTTCGTACTAAATGTGTCGATTTGTATGGGAGGTACCAGAAGGGACGTGGCCAAAACGCCCATTTTCAATCCCAAAGTAACCATGGACAAATAATAGTCACTGACAAAATTTTGCTGTGAGCGATAAATATTTACGGCAGTTATCGTGTTGACCAGCCAGCCAGACAGGCAGACGGACATGGCTTAATCGTCTTAAAAAGTCCAAAACTAATTTCGTCCAACGATACTGAGGGTCTAATATGGCTCCTTCTATGCGTTAAATTTTTTTCCGTCTCCGTTACATCCCGGAACGCCTTTTTAATCTAAAAACTTCCCCGCCCAAAAACTGTAGCAACTTCGATGGCCATCAGATATTTTACTTTAAGTAACATGTCGTATTCTTGATATTTTTGTTGAAAATTATTTTTTCTTTTGATATGAAATTTTAGATTTTTATTGTCATATTTTTTGAGTTTTTTTTGGGAACAAAAAAAATCCCATTTATTGCTTTCAACGACATCTAGAAAATTACCCATTACATTAAAATGTTCCCAACACTTGTGATTTATCTATTTGTTTACTTTATCTATGAACACAACGACATAAAAAAATAAGTTAGTTTTCGAATAGCACAACCTGGAAAATGATACTTTTGTTGTATGTATCAAATTTCCCACAGAGTTGAATAAACGACAATGAAAGTTACGAGAAACTTCAATGAGAGTTACAAAACGACAACACAGCACTTAGTGGTAGTACTTGACAACGCCTGTGCGATATCTACTTATTTCCTTTATCTATGCCACAACTTCTCCCACAGGAACGGTGAGCAAACATTCTTGTTGTAGTCGTAACTACATTCAATGCTACACGGCAATGTTCTGTTTTTGATTCAACATCAAGGGAGGGCAAACTTTTGCCCGTGCATAACTGAACACAGATTAAGAAAATGACATCTCATTTGAAATATTACAGAGATGATTGATTGTGAACGACATTACAGATGGTTTGGGCTTAGGTAGCCCTACAAGACCAAACGTTGAAAACTCTGCAAGAGAAGAAATTGTACACCAAATTTCCCCAATTTTATACGATTATTACACCAACCACACTGAAAACATAATGCCGTCCAAGGGAAATAAAATATGAAAAATTAAAATTAATTTTGACTTTAAATTAAATTTACTCCGGTTTAACATGCAAGGTTTTTTTAACCATAAATATGATCTGGCGCTACTAGTATCCACATATAAACCAAATAAAAATAACGAAAATTACATGAACCGAAAATTTTGCTCACTTTTCATTTGCGAAAATTTCGTAGGCAAAATCAAGTACAGGGTTGTTACGCAAAACTTATTTCGTACGAAAACATTTTCTGATAATTGTTAGGGACCGGAATTTTGACACTTCGATTATTTTAGTAAACAAAAGTAATACCACATGCGTTAAAAATAAAATGGAGTGCAAATATGAATTATTAATGAAATATTTGCAAGTAAATAAGAGATATGTGGTAACTCTCTGTAACAAAATTTTCCGTTTAGAGATGAATGAAAATTTCTTACGAAAATTTCGCAAGAATACGGGGCCAGGACTACTAGTTAAAAGTAATATAAATGTCACTCAACACGTAATTTCTACAGGGGATTTACTTTATTAATCGATAATTATATGAAGGGCATAATTCAAATCTAACATCTTTGGTTAACAACCTCATATTGACTAGAAAAACATCATATTTTGGTAGATGATCTCAACTGGCAGAATTTTATATGGGGTTCGACTTCAACCTCTACTAGAGGCAATATGTGGGAAGCTTTTGCGGATGACGAGTTGGTGATCTTAAATGACGGTTCACCAACTGTACTTGTATAGCAGACACACCCCCAACACCCGTTGATGCTACTATGCCCAGTGTTGTCACGGCTCCACGTTTGAATTGTAACTGTTGACCATTGCCGGTGGTTGGGGATCATTTCCCCATTTTAATTTCAAACAGCCCCGCTTCCAAGATAAAACTGTAGATTGGCAAGAAGCATCGCTAATAGCTGTAGAATATTAAAAAAAATTAAACATATGTGCATTAAGAAGGACAGCTAACCAAACAATTTCCCTGGGTCGGGCGCCCCGTAAAACAACCAATCCGGTTTGGCTTAACTCAGAAATCAAGCTTGGATAGCGTTTAAAAGACGACGTAATCAAAACAATGGTATAGAATACAAAAGGGCATGCGCAAAAGAGGTAATGTAGAATTGTGAACCGGCTCACCTGTGAACAGTTTTTTAACTCTTTTAACCTTTCCACGGACATTCGCTATTTGTGAACAAAGGAAATAGCTCAAGATCTGAGAGATTACATAATTTCCCTACCATCTGTGTAAATAATAGCAGCATATCCCATCCTTTGGAAATTGCTAACCAATTTGCAAAACTATTAAACTATATAAAAAATTATATCAGAGAAGTATAATCAAAATTTTAGCAACTTACCACAATTCAATGTAATTTATCAATCGTTTAATAATAAAATAGGCATTGCCGAACGAGAGGACACTCTGAAATCCATCAAGGGATCAACACCTGCTCCTGGAAATTTAGAGAATTGTGAATTGTCTATGTGCTTTGTATAACAACATATTGACCCATGTTCTGTAACTCTCACATCGAGAAAATTCTCGCATGGAACATATTAAGTGAAACATGGTGAAGTAACCCAAAACCCCATTTCTCACATTGAAGTGTGTTTGTAACTTTATTTTATGAGAAGTTTCTGTCATGTCAAGTTTTCTCCCTCACTAGAAAAATGCGAAAAAAGCTGTGTCTGTAAAGTACTCGATCGAGAAACAAATATTTTCAACTCTTAAATTTACTCCCAAACATTGTGAGAAGGATAAAATGTATTAAACCAAATTTTAAAAATAATTTTTTTTTCAGTTTTCGGGTTTTATATACATACATACTTATGATAAATTATGATAACACAGAAAAGGTAATATCGTCGCATAATATTAACTTTGTGTGACCAAAATAAATTACTTATTTTGTACCTCCTCGACGTAGATAGCGGTTACAAGTTGAGGCCCAAATCAATCATGAACGATAACATTAAAAAGTCTTCGGCCACAGGAAAACCTGTGACTTCCCCCGAGCCTACCGGCTCTTCCTCGAGCACTAGTGCTCGTAAGTCTGCTGCGGTCACACGCAAAGGGGCCTCTGCAATTGCGAATAACGCGGACGGTAGTCAACCCTCCCCAACCACGGGGAAAACTAAACATCTCTGCCCCTCCCGAAAGCGGAGAGCTGATCTTCGACTGGCCACTACATTGGTTAGTCACGACTCCAAGTCTGTAAGGACAAAGCCTCCACTGGATGTTAATAAAAGACAGCGTTCAGTGGAGGTGGATACTAAACTTGGTCCCTCATCTAAGAGACATAAAAGCCACCCAGTGCTCGGCAGGTCTTTTAGCGATGTCGCGAAGGACATCCTAATTTTGCTGTGAGCGATAAATATTTACGGCAGTTATCGTGTTGACCAGCCAGCCAGACAGGCAGACGGACATGGCTTAATCATCTTAAAAAGTCCAAAACTAATTTCGTCCAACGATACTGAGGGTCTAATATGGCTCCTTCTATGCGTTAAATTTTTTTCCGTCTCCGTTACATCCCGGAACGCCTTTTTAATCTAAAAACTTCCCCGCCCAAAAACTGTAGCAACTTCGATGGCCATCAGATATTTTACTTTAAGTAACATGTCGTATTCTTGATATTTTTGTTGAAAATTATTTTTTCTTTTGATATGAAATTTTAGATTTTTATTGTCATATTTTTTTGAGTTTTTTTTGGGAACAAAAAAAATCCCATTTATTGCTTTCAACAACATCTAGAAAATTACCCATTACATTAAAATGTTCCCAACACTTGTGCTTTATCTATTTGTTTACTTTATCTATGAACACAACGACATAAAAAAATAAGTTAGTTTTCGAATAGCACAACGTGGAAAATGATACTTTTGTTGTATGTATCAAATTTCCCACAGTGTTGAATAAACGACAATGAAAGTTACGAGAAACTTCAATGAGAGTTACAAAACGACAACACAGCACTTAGTGGTAGTACTTGACAACGCCTGTGCGATATCTACTTATTTCCTTTATCTATGCCACAACTTCTCCCACAGGAACGGTGAGCAAACATTCTTGTTGTAGTCGTAACTACATTCAATGCTACACGGCAATGTTCTGTTTTTGATTCAACATCAAGGGAGGGCAAACTTTTGCCCGTGCATAACTGAACACAGATTAAGAAAATGACATCTCATTTGAAATATTACAGAGATGATTGATTGTGAACGACATTACAGATGGTTTGGGCTTAGGTAGCCCTACAAGACCAAACGTTGAAAACTCTGCAAGAGAAGAAATTGTACACCAAATTTCCCCAATTTTATACGATTATTACACCAACCACACTGAAAACATAATGCCGTCCAAGGGAAATAAAATATGAAAAATTAAAATTAATTTTGACTTTAAATTAAATTTACTCCGGTTTAACATGCAAGGTTTTTTTAACCATAAATATGATCTGGCGCTACTAGTATCCACATATAAACCAAATAAAAATAACGAAAATTACATGAACCGAAAATTTTGCTCACTTTTCATTTGCGAAAATTTCGTAGGCAAAATCAAGTACAGGGTTGTTACGCAAAACTTATTTCGTACGAAAACATTTTCTGATAATTGTTAGGGACCGGAATTTTGACACTTCGATTATTTTAGTAAACAAAAGTAATACCACATGCGTTAAAAATAAAATGGAGTGCAAATATGAATTATTAATGAAATATTTGCAAGTAAATAAGAGATATGTGGTAACTCTCTGTAACAAAATTTTCCGTTTAGAGATGAATGAAAATTTCTTACGAAAATTTCGCAAGAATACGGGGCCAGGACTACTAGTTAAAAGTAATATAAATGTCACTCAACACGTAATTTCTACAGGGGATTTACTTTATTAATCGATAATTATATGAAGGGCATAATTCAAATCTAACATCTTTGGTTAACAACCTCATATTGACTAGAAAAACATCATATTTTGGTAGATGATCTCAACTGGCAGAATTTTATATGGGGTTCGACTTCAACCTCTACTAGAGGCAATATGTGGGAAGCTTTGCGGATGACGAGTTGGTGATCTTAAATGACGGTTCACCAACTGTACTTGTATAGCAGACACACCCCCAACACCCGTTGATGCTACTATGCCCAGTGTTGTCACGGCTCCACGTTTGAATTGTAACTGTTGACCATTGCCGGTGGTTGGGGATCATTTCCCCATTTTAATTTCAAACAGCCCCGCTTCCAAGATAAAACTGTAGATTGGCAAGAAGCATCGCTAATAGCTGTAGAATATTAAAAAAAATTAAACATATGTGCATTAAGAAGGACAGCTAACCAAACAATTTCCCTGGGTCGGGCGCCCCGTAAAACAACCAATCCGGTTTGGCTTAACTCAGAAATCAAGCTTGGATAGCGTTTAAAAGACGACGTAATCAAAACAATGGTATAGAATACAAAAGGGCATGCGCAAAAGAGGTAATGTAGAATTGTGAACCGGCTCACCTGTGAACAGTTTTTTAACTCTTTTAACCTTTCCACGGACATTCGCTATTTGTGAACAAAGGAAATAGCTCAAGATCTGAGAGATTACATAATTTCCCTACCATCTGTGTAAATAATAGCAGCATATCCCATCCTTTGGAAATTGCTAACCAATTTGCAAAACTATTAAACTATATAAAAAATTATATCAGAGAAGTATAATCAAAATTTTAGCAACTTACCACAATTCAATGTAATTTATCAATCGTTTAATAATAAAATAGGCATTGCCGAACGAGAGGACACTCTGAAATCCATCAAGGGATCAACACCTGCTCCTGGAAATTTAGAGAATTGTGAATTGTCTATGTGCTTTGTATAACAACATATTGACCCATGTTCTGTAACTCTCACATCGAGAAAATTCTCGCATGGAACATATTAAGTGAAACATGGTGAAGTAACCCAAAACCCCATTTCTCACATTGAAGTGTGTTTGTAACTTTATTTTATGAGAAGTTTCTGTCATGTCAAGTTTTCTCCCTCACTAGAAAAATGCGAAAAAAGCTGTGTCTGTAAAGTACTCGATCGAGAAACAAATATTTTCAACTCTTAAATTTACTCCCAAACATTGTGAGAAGGATAAAATGTATTAAACCAAATTTTAAAAATAATTTTTTTTTCAGTTTTCGGGTTTTATATACATACATACTTATGATAAATTATGATAACACAGAAAAGGTAATATCGTCGCATAATATTAACTTTGTGTGACCAAAATAAATTACTTATTTTGTACCTCCTCGACGTAGATAGCGGTTACAAGTTGAGGCCCAAATCAATCATGAACGATAACATTAAAAAGTCTTCGGCCACAGGAAAACCTGTGACTTCCCCCGAGCCTACCGGCTCTTCCTCGAGCACTAGTGCTCGTAAGTCTGCTGAGGTCACACGCAAAGGGGCCTCTGCAATTGCGAATAACGCGGACGGTAGTCAACCCTCCCCAACCACGGGGAAAACTAAACATCTCTGCCCCTCCCGAAAGCGGAGAGCTGATCTTCGACTGGCCACTACATTGGTTAGTCACGACTCCAAGTCTGTAAGGACAAAGCCTCCACTGGATGTTAATAAAAGACAGCGTTCAGTGGAGGTGGATACTAAACTTGGTCCCTCATCTAAGAGACATAAAAGCCACCCAGTGCTCGGCAGGTCTTTTAGCGATGTCGCGAAGGACATCCTAATTTTGCTGTGAGCGATAAATATTTACGGCAGTTATCGTGTTGACCAGCCAGCCAGACAGGCAGACGGACATGGCTTAATCGTCTTAAAAAGTCCAAAACTAATTTCGTCCAACGATACTGAGGGTCTAATATGGCTCCTTCTATGCGTTAAATTTTTTTCCGTTTCTTTAGAACGAAACCAATGTCTGCCAATTATGTGCTGGGTGGCCATCAGTTGGAAATGGTTGATACATTCATTGATCTTGGTGTTTTATTGGACTCCAAGCTGGACTTCATTTCTCACATCACAATCACGGTTAACAAAGCCAAAGGTGTACTTGGTTTTATAAAACGTTGGGCTAAAGAGTTTAATGATCCATATGTAACGAAAAATTTATACACATCACTTGTAAGACCTATCTTGGAATATGCATCGATAATTTGGGACCCTATTTACCAAACTCACGTCGCTAGTATTGAGTCAGTACAAAAGCAGTTCCTTTTATTCTGTCTTCGTAGTCTGAACTTCAACCCATTAAGTCTCCCGTCTTATACTAGTAGACTTGCTCTTATTAAGCTGCCAACTTTAAAAAGCCGCAGATCCATGCTAAACATATCGTTTCTTCTGAATGTTATCAATGGCGATGTCTGCTCTGGATTCTTGATCAATAACATATCATTCAACATCCCTCAACGACCAACCCGAAACTTTTCACCATTATCTGTTCCATTTTGTAGAGCAAACTATGCGAATGCCGATCCTTCCACGAGAATGTGTAAGGAATTTAATGAATTATATAGCCTTATTGATTTCTGTATGAGCATTAATGTAATTAAAAGTAACATAATAGTTTTTTTAAATTCTTAATTATTTGTTTAGGATTTGCTGTGTAGTTCTAGGCTACCAAAATTTTTGTAAATAGTCTGTAAGGATAATTTCCATAGACAATTAAATTTAAATAAATAAATAAATAAAATGAAATTTTAGATTTTTATTGTCATATTTTTTTGAGTTTTTTTTGGGAACAAAAAAAATCCCATTTATTGCTTTCAACGACATCTAGAAAATTACCCATTACATTAAAATGTTCCCAACACTTGTGCTTTATCTATTTGTTTACTTTATCTATGAACACAACGACATAAAAAAATAAGTTAGTTTTCGAATAGCACAACCTGGAAAATGATACTTTTGTTGTATGTATCAAATTTCCCACAGTGTTGAATAAACGACAATGAAAGTTACGAGAAACTTCAATGAGAGTTACAAAACGACAACACAGCACTTAGTGGTAGTACTTGACAACGCCTGTGCGATATCTACTTATTTCCTTTATCTATGCCACAACTTCTCCCACAGGAACGGTGAGCAAACATTCTTGTTGTAGTCGTAACTACATTCAATGCTACACGGCAATGTTCTGTTTTTGATTCAACATCAAGGGAGGGCAAACTTTTGCCCGTGCATAACTGAACACAGATTAAGAAAATGACATCTCATTTGAAATATTACAGAGATGATTGATTGTGAACGACATTACAGATGGTTTGGGCTTAGGTAGCCCTACAAGACCAAACGTTGAAAACTCTGCAAGAGAAGAAATTGTACACCAAATATCCCCAATTTTATACGATTATTACACCAACCACACTGAAAACATAATGCCGTCCAAGGGAAATAAAATATGAAAAATTAAAATTAATTTTGACTTTAAATTAAATTTACTCCGGTTTAACATGCAAGGTTTTTTTAACCATAAATATGATCTGGCGCTACTAGTATCCACATATAAACCAAATAAAAATAACGAAAATTACATGAACCGAAAATTTTGCTCACTTTTCATTTGCGAAAATTTCGTAGGCAAAATCAAGTACAGGGTTGTTACGCAAAACTTATTTCGTACGAAAACATTTTCTGATAATTGTTAGGGACCGGAATTTTGACACTTCGATTATTTTAGTAAACAAAAGTAATACCACATGCGTTAAAAATAAAATGGAGTGCAAATATGAATTATTAATGAAATATTTGCAAGTAAATAAGAGATATGTGGTAACTCTCTGTAACAAAATTTTCCGTTTAGAGATGAATGAAAATTTCTTACGAAAATTTCGCAAGAATACGGGGCCAGGACTACTAGTTAGAAGTAATATAAATGTCACTCAACACGTAATTTCTACAGGGGATTTACTTTATTAATCGATAATTATATGAAGGGCATAATTCAAATCTAACATCTTTGGTTAACAACCTCATATTGACTAGAAAAACATCATATTTTGGTAGATGATCTCAACTGGCAGAATTTTATATGGGGTTCGACTTCAACCTCTACTAGAGGCAATATGTGGGAAGCTTTTGCGGATGACGAGTTGGTGATCTTAAATGACGGTTCACCAACTGTACTTGTATAGCAGACACACCCCCAACACCCGTTGATGCTACTATGCCCAGTGTTGTCACGGCTCCACGTTTGAATTGTAACTGTTGACCATTGCCGGTGGTTGGGGATCATTTCCCCATTTTAATTTCAAACAGCCCCGCTTCCAAGATAAAACTGTAGATTGGCAAGAAGCATCGCTAATAGCTGTAGAATATTAAAAAAAATTAAACATATGTGCATTAAGAAGGACAGCTAACCAAACAATTTCCCTGGGTCGGGCGCCCCGTAAAACAACCAATCCGGTTTGGCTTAACTCAGAAATCAAGCTTGGATAGCGTTTAAAAGACGACGTAATCAAAACAATGGTATAGAATACAAAAGGGCATGCGCAAAAGAGGTAATGTAGAATTGTGAACCGGCTCACCTGTGAACAGTTTTTTAACTCTTTTAACCTTTCCACGGACATTCGCTATTTGTGAACAAAGGAAATAGCTCAAGATCTGAGAGATTACATAATTTCCCTACCATCTGTGTAAATAATAGCAGCATATCCCATCCTTTGGAAATTGCTAACCAATTTGCAAAACTATTAAACTATATAAAAAATTATATCAGAGAAGTATAATCAAAATTTTAGCAACTTACCACAATTCAATGTAATTTATCAATCGTTTAATAATAAAATAGGCATTGCCGAACGAGAGGACACTCTGAAATCCATCAAGGGATCAACACCTGCTCCTGGAAATTTAGAGAATTGTGAATTGTCTATGTGCTTTGTATAACAACATATTGACCCATGTTCTGTAACTCTCACATCGAGAAAATTCTCGCATGGAACATATTAAGTGAAACATGGTGAAGTAACCCAAAACCCCATTTCTCACATTGAAGTGTGTTTGTAACTTTATTTTATGAGAAGTTTCTGTCATGTCAAGTTTTCTCCCTCACTAGAAAAATGCGAAAAAAGCTGTGTCTGTAAAGTACTCGATCGAGAAACAAATATTTTCAACTCTTAAATTTACTCCCAAACATTGTGAGAAGGATAAAATGTATTAAACCAAATTTTAAAAATAATTTTTTTTTCAGTTTTCGGGTTTTATATACATACATACTTATGATAAATTATGATAACACAGAAAAGGTAATATCGTCGCATAATATTAACTTTGTGTGACCAAAATAAATTACTTATTTTGTACCTCCTCGACGTAGATAGCGGTTACAAGTTGAGGCCCAAATCAATCATGAACGATAACATTAAAAAGTCTTCGGCCACAGGAAAACCTGTGACTTCCCCCGAGCCTACCGGCTCTTCCTCGAGCACTAGTGCTCGTAAGTCTGCTGCGGTCACACGCAAAGGGGCCTCTGCAATTGCGAATAACGCGGACGGTAGTCAACCCTCCCCAACCACGGGGAAAACTAAACATCTCTGCCCCTCCCGAAAGCGGAGAGCTGATCTTCGACTGGCCACTACATTGGTTAGTCACGACTCCAAGTCTGTAAGGACAAAGCCTCCACTGGATGTTAATAAAAGACAGCGTTCAGTGGAGGTGGATACTAAACTTGGTCCCTCATCTAAGAGACATAAAAGCCACCCAGTGCTCGGCAGGTCTTTTAGCGATGTCGCGAAGGACATCCTAATTTTGCTGTGAGCGATAAATATTTACGGCAGTTATCGTGTTGACCAGCCAGCCAGACAGGCAGACGGACATGGCTTAATCGTCTTAAAAAGTCCAAAACTAATTTCGTCCAACGATACTGAGGGTCTAATATGGCTCCTTCTATGCGTTAAATTTTTTTCCGTCTCCGTTACATCCCGGAACGCCTTTTTAATCTAAAAACTTCCCCGCCCAAAAACTGTAGCAACTTCGATGGCCATCAGATATTTTACTTTAAGTAACATGTCGTATTCTTGATATTTTTGTTGAAAATTATTTTTTCTTTTGATATGAAATTTTAGATTTTTATTGTCATATTTTTTTGAGTTTTTTTTGGGAACAAAAAAAATCCCATTTATTGCTTTCAACGACATCTAGAAAATTACCCATTACATTAAAATGTTCCGAACACTTGTGCTTTATCTATTTGTTTACTTTATCTATGAACACAACGACATAAAAAAATAAGTTAGTTTTCGAATAGCACAACCTGGAAAATGATACTTTTGTTGTATGTATCAAATTTCCCACAGTGTTGAATAAACGACAATGAAAGTTACGAGAAACTTCAATGAGAGTTACAAAACGACAACACAGCACTTAGTGGTAGTACTTGACAACGCCTGTGCGATATCTACTTATTTCCTTTATCTATGCCACAACTTCTCCCACAGGAACGGTGAGCAAACATTCTTGTTGTAGTCGTAACTACATTCAATGCTACACGGCAATGTTCTGTTTTTGATTCAACATCAAGGGAGGGCAAACTTTTGCCCGTGCATAACTGAACACAGATTAAGAAAATGACATCTCATTTGAAATATTACAGAGATGATTGATTGTGAACGACATTACAGATGGTTTGGGCTTAGGTAGCCCTACAAGACCAAACGTTGAAAACTCTGCAAGAGAAGAAATTGTACACCAAATTTCCCCAATTTTATACGATTATTACACCAACCACACTGAAAACATAATGCCGTCCAAGGGAAATAAAATATGAAAAATTAAAATTAATTTTGACTTTAAATTAAATTTACTCCGGTTTAACATGCAAGGTTTTTTTAACCATAAATATGATCTGGCGCTACTAGTATCCACATATAAACCAAATAAAAATAACGAAAATTACATGAACCGAAAATTTTGCTCACTTTTCATTTGCGAAAATTTCGTAGGCAAAATCAAGTACAGGGTTGTTACGCAAAACTTATTTCGTACGAAAACATTTTCTGATAATTGTTAGGGACCGGAATTTTGACACTTCGATTATTTTAGTAAACAAAAGTAATACCACATGCGTTAAAAATAAAATGGAGTGCAAATATGAATTATTAATGAAATATTTGCAAGTAAATAAGAGATATGTGGTAACTCTCTGTAACAAAATTTTCCGTTTAGAGATGAATGAAAATTTCTTACGAAAATTTCGCAAGAATACGCAAGAATACGGGGCCAGGACTACTAGTTAAAAGTAATATAAATGTCACTCAACACGTAATTTCTACAGGGGATTTACTTTATTAATCGATAATTATTCCTTGGGGTTCAGACGTACAAATTACTAATATATAAGTTAAACAATTCTTTGTTACATTTAATAAAAAAAATAAATTTTTTATTATTTTTATTGGAGGTGTCAACCTCTTTATTGAATTCACAAACTTGAACTAACTAAAATACAAATAATTTGTCTTAAGGTAATTTTCTGCAGTATAAGCAATTGTTGTCATCCACCGTAAATTCATGTTGCAATCCCACGTTGCGACATCCGTAGACATGTCGTCAGCGACATGTGTCTTCCTGTTATTTCTCAATCCCACCATTCGAGCAGGTGTCTAATGTCAGCATAAAGTTTGCGCGTGTAAATAATGCTTGTCTGTGATTTTAATAATTCGTGGACTTAACTCCTCCCCCTTCAAGTCCAAACGTCCTCGTTTGGTTAGGTTCGTAATTGACCTGGTGTATCGTTTCTGAGGCTTTCTCCTGGATTTCGATAGGCGTGAAATCCTCATTTTGGGTTTTCTTGATAATCTTTTTAGATATATTGAATTTATTTCTGCTTCTGGTTAGATTTTTCCACAATCCGTAGGCTATGGCCATTATTGCCAGTGATCCTAAACACCAATTCATGATTGATGCTATTTTACCATCTCTGTTCAATTGATCTATTATTTGAGTGTTGTTGTACTGAAGCTCGTTTATCATCTCTAATGATAATACCTCTTCCATCTGTTTTTCTTGTTTAGTGGGTTGTAGTAATGCTGGTATTGGGTTAAATGTGGATATTTCATGATGAATGTATGATCTGCCATCAATGGAAAGTGTTGAGTTGTGAAACTTAATGATAAACGTTCCTTCTAATGTGACGGTTTCATTATCAATGATCACAGGTCCTTTATATTGATTAAGAAAAATAAGGCCTGGGGATAGTTGTTCCACGGAGAGTATGTGTTGATTGTTAATGGATGTGCAATCAGCTTGTTGGCTTCGTAGTAGTCTTGGGATGCAGCTAGTGTTACTTAAATCAATTACATTATCAATACCGCATATAGATAAATTATTCATACTTTTACATTCTGTCTTTAGTCCATATATGTTTTCATTACAATTCAAAATATTTTCGTGTGGTACCTTAATGGCCCAATTTTCCTTTTTGACAGGTTTTAGCATAAAAATATTACATTTTTTCTTATTGGCTAATGGGAAATACATCATGTACAATATCGTATTATTGTTGCTGGCTATTTTTACTTTTGAAAATTCTAAGGCCTGATCCACGTTCATAAAGGGAATATCATTTCTTTCTATTATTTTTTCTATTTCCATAATTTCTTCATGACCTAATATGTGAGTATTTGCTATATTGGCCTTTGCCCAATTTATTGCGTATTCTATGTTCCTAGTTTCTTCTTCCATAAGATCAAGTTTGTATTTATAATTTAGAAATAAATCTTCATCGACTTCTCCTCTGTCTTTTACAATTTTCAAGATATTATTTGTTACATTTGTTATTTCTTTAATTTTTTCTTTAGTTAATTTATTTATAATTACTTGATCATTTGTATTTTTTAAAACTTTGTTTACTTTATCATTTAATAATTGGAAGTCGTCGTGGTCAGGATTACCTGCAATCCATTTCCATGCACTTCCTATTGAATTTATCGAACGTGGATGTCTGTTTTTTATTTGTAATCTGTGAATATTATTTCTGATGGAATCAATTTTCTGGGATAGGAAGGGGAATAGGATGTGGCTTCTGTTTATGTGCTGCGATATGTGTGCCTCAATTTGCTGCAGCAATTCATCATATTTGTCTATTTCAATTACATGGATCATCTTAAACGTCCCAGTCTGAATGTTGGCAGTTCCCGTATTAATGGCAACCAATTTCGAATGTGTGTAATCAAATATCTGCGTTTCTGCCATCGTGCAAACCACTAGTGTTGACCTAAAAGAAAATTTTAGTTTCTTATTTTACTTTTGTGAATCGTTCGTCCTGAATTGGTAATGACTGTGCTATTTTTGTTTTCCTTAACAACTTCTGATTTATATTTAGGACTCAACTTTGTACCATATCTTTTATTAATCTTCACGTAAATGATGTCCCCTACATTGAATGATTTATAAGGTGTCCTGTTCTTGTTATGAACCTCTAAATCTTTCTGTTGTTTTTGCCTCAATTTTGCGATGTTATCCTGCCTTGCTTTTTCAAACATACTGGGGTCTACACTAACTCTTCTACCAAAGAATACTTCCAATGGTCTCCTGTCCGTTGTAGAATGAATGGAATAGTTATATTCATATACAGCTCTATCCAGTAGCTCCTGGAATGTATTATGAACATTTTCCGATTTAAGACATCTCATGATCTCCGTTAAGGTAGAATGAAACCTCTCCACCTGTCCATTGGACGCGCTGTGGTGTGGTGGAGTTTTGTATACTTTTATACCCCATTGGTCTTCTAACATAAAATTTATGGTCTGAGAATTCAAAGCCTTTTCGTTATCCAATATTATCATTTCCGGTACACCAAATGTGAAAAGAAGTTGTCTTAAAGGTTCCTTGAGATCTTCAGCAGCGCGAGAGTTCACTAATTTTACCTGTGCATACTTGGAGAACTTGTCAAGCGCCGTCAGAACGTATTTCTTTTCAACCAAGTATATGTCAACGTGTAATATTTGACCTGGATATTGGGGAATAGGAGTTTCCTTTATCTCAGGGTTTTGAGGGTGTCTCTCATATTTGTTTAGTTTACAAATGTTACACTGCTTTATTATTCTATTGATTTTCGGACTCATTTTCGGAAAATAAACCTTCTCCAATAATTGGCTTTTGTTTTCCTTAGCATTTCGGTGGGCGCGCTTATGTTCTGATATAATTACTTCCTCCTGTTCGGTTTCCGAAGTTACATCCCTTACCCTAGTCTGTGTGAATCTAATTCTGTAATTTGTAAAATGAGCGGCATAAAAGTTCTGAATTCGACCCATTATGCTCTCAGAAGTAAATAGCCCATTTGTAACCGACGGATTTAGATGTTTCTTCAACAAGTCTATCAGGATTTCCTCTGTACAGTTTGGTTTTACGATTATGTGCCTATGGTAAGTAGGGAAGGGTATTTCAAATTTATATGAATCTTCGTCCCCCTCTGATATCAACAGCTGGTTCTTAAACCCATTAATCGGAGCCTCCACAGCAGGAACTAGTTCTTCTCCAGAGCTCTCGTCACTATGTACTGTTCCTGTCATAGAATTGATCTGCGGATTTTGGTCAGCAGGCGCTCTAGATAACGCGTCTGCCACTATGTTGCTCTTACCAGGTTTGTAAAAAAGTTCATAATCATATTCCTCCAATCTTTCCTTCCAACGTTTTAATTTCCAATTGCTGTTTTTGTTCCCGATAGCGAAAGTCAACGGCTGATGGTCCGTAAATATTTTCACCTTTGCGGTACCATAAAGGTATTTTTTAAATGCATCCAGTGCCCACACGATGGCAAGCATTTCCCGTTCGTTGGTAGCCAAGTGTTCCTCTCTTTTTTGTAGCGTTCTGGAAATGAAAGCAATTGGTCTACCTTCTTGTTCGAGGACAGCCCCAAGTGCATAATTGGAAGCGTCCGTAGTGAGATGAAACTCTTTACTGAAATCAGGATAAACCAACAATAAGTCCTCTGACACCAACGTATTAATAATCTTTCGAAATGCGTCAAGAGCTTCTTGATCCAATTTAACCTCTTTTTTCGCGGATATATTCTTGGGCAATCGCCCATCCTCCCCTCTTAAGAGTTTCGTCATAGGCTTTGCAATTTTTGCATAGTCCCTGACGAAGCGCCTATAGTATCCCGACATTCCAAGGAAGGACCGCAGACTCTTAAGAGTTTTAGGAATAGGAAAATTTGCAATAGCGTCTACCTTTTTGGGATTAGACCTGATTCCTTCTGTCGTCACAACAAATCCTAAAAATTCAACCTGATCTTTGTAGAACTCGCATTTATCGAGTTGAATCTTCATATTCGCATCGTTCAGTGTTTTAAATATTGTCTCCAAATTTTTCGCGTGGGACATCTCGTCTTGACTAAAGATGATTATGTCATCAATATACACGAAACATATTTTCCCCAAATGTTCTCTGAGGATATCGTCGAGCGTCCGCTGGAAAATTGCCGGCGCGTTTTTTAAGCCAAATGGCAATCGAACAAATTCGTATTTGCCATTATTAATGGCAAAAGCGGTTTTCTCGATATCAGATTCCTTTAACGGAATCTGGTGAAATCCGCTTTTTAAATCCAAAACGGAAAAGTACCTGTTACCCTTTAACTGCATTAAAACATAGTTAATATCAGGTAAGGGATATCGATCAGGAATCGTTATTTTATTCAGTTTCCTAAAATCAATAACCATCCTGAACTTTTTCTCGCCGGATGCATCAGGTTTTTTTGCCACAACCCATACGGGCGAGCAATATGGTGATCTAGATGGTCTAATTATTCCATCCTCAAGTAATTTACCAACCTGTTTCTCCACTTCCTCTTTCATTGACATAGGGTATGTTATGTAATTGGAATATACAGGTGTATCTTCCTTGGTGCGAATTTCGCCAACCACCCTAGTCGTATAGATCAATTTTTCGTCAGGCTCTGAAAATAACCTTTTGTATCTATCCGTGAGGAATTGTAAAACCTTCTTTTGCTTCTCAGTCATATGTTCATTTCTAATAGTAATATTGTGGACACTCTGAGCCTTAAATTGTTTCAACTTTATTTTCATCTTATTGCTCAAAGTTATGTTATCGTGTTCCGTGTTTATGATCGCACCTAGTTCTTTTAATGTGTCATTGCCGAGAATAGCGTGGAATGACTTTAGTGTAGGTAAGATAAAAAATTTTATTGGAAGTTCCGGTATATTGAAAAGTGTGGCTTTAGTATGATGAGTGATTTTAATATCACCAGCTACTGAATTTGCATTAAATATTTCCTCATTTGGAATGGGATTCCTCACCAACCTTGGCTGTATGTAATTTTTATTAGACCCGGTATCAATTAATATTTTCATAACCTCCCCACCACTGGTCCTGCATTCTACATAAGGCAATGAGGAGTCTTTTAGTCTAAAAAATGAATATCCGACATATTAACTAATTCCGGCTCACCGTTCTCCGAAATAGCGAAAAATTCCTCTTGTTTGTCCAAGGTCTCGAGATAATCCTCGAATGAAGTCTCATCTTCTTCCTCCTTTTGAGCATAATTGACGTTCTGGTTCTCCATATTGTTAGCGGTCGACTGACCCTGACCCTCTGTCTCAATATGAAAGTTTCTTTGCCTTTTATCCGGTATGGGACCCGGTTGTGGGTTGGAGGTATGTCCCTTTCCCAAATATTGATTGAATTTAGGCCTATTCACATAGTTTATTGCCCTACTACGGATACTCTGGTCAATATCCATAGGCTCAGGTCTTGGCAAAGGTTTTTGTCCCATAGGTCTAGGAGGTGGATTAGAATGGTTTTGGTAGAACTGTGGTTGTGGAATATATTGAGAGTTCGAGAAATAAGGTTGTTGGGTATATTGATATGGTTGTGACGCATATTGTAATCCAGGACTTTGATATGAATTTGTCCCGTGTAATTGTGGAGGTCTCGGAATATACGCTAGTTGTGGGTAAAATGGTTTTTGTTCGTATCCTTGACTTCTCTGATACTTTGTAGGGAATTGCGTATTCGGTTTGCTATCAGTACGACGTGTTGGAATGGGCATCGGATTTTTATGCTGGGCATAATGAGTTCGAAAGTTCTGATTTTGCATCTTTAAGCACAATTGCAAGGCTTGTGGCAGATCCGTTGGATTTGCGACGCCTAATAAATCGGGAAGATTGCCGTTTAGGCCCCTGATGAATGTATCTAGAGCCTTGTCTCTATACGTTCTTGTAAGTATTTGCAATGCTTCCTGGCCCATGTCCATGCAAGCAATTTTATTTAATAACAATGACAAATGTGTGTATACAGCTTGATAATAATCATTAATTGATTTTTGACCCTGGACTAAGGAAGACATTTGGTACTCTAAAGTACTTAGATCCCGTTTATCAGCATAATGCATTGTCAAACATTTTGAAATGGCATCCCAATTTAATGGGGTGTTGTATGATTCTAATGCAGTACATGCATTTCCAGTAATTTTATTTCTTATTACGTTAAGTATTCCAAAGTATTTAGCCGTACCTTTAATGGGCTCATACAGTTTCAAAATTCTCTCCACGCTCTTTTTCCAAGAGCTGAACTCTACAGGATTACCTGTAAAGTCTCTTAGACACCTAACTACATCGGGTATCTTCTCCAAATCCGTTAGATTTGACCTTTGGTCGGTGAATATTTCCTGATCCGTTATTACCACATTTTCACTATTGGCATTCATTGACCTTACTATATTACTACATTCTTCTGAACACATTCTACGAAATATTGTAGCCATTGCTTCTTCAAGCTGAGGTGTAATTTGTATAGGAATTGGGTTTGGATGAAGATTTGGGTTTTGTGGGGGATTGGTATTTTGTGGAGGGTTTGCCTGCAGTTGAGCAGGTCTGATCAAATTATTCGGATTATACATATTGGTTTTCAATAACTAAATCAATTTGAAAGGATATTTAAGCTCTTATAGTTACTATTTTTTATATAATTGATATAAACTTACAAAATTATTTCCAGCAACAACATTTTAATTTTATTCACTTATTTCCATATAATTCTTATATTCTCTTTGCATTTATTATTTAATATTATCACTATTTATTTCATTGATATATTCATGCAATAATTCTTTTTCTCTTTGTATTTACTAAATGGTATATTATTTGTTTCTCTCTCTCTTTTTTTATGTATTTAATTTTAATAACATTAATTTATTCACCCAATATTCATTTTCTTTTTGACTAAATTGATCTTATAGTACTTAATATTTATTTTCTCTCCTTTTTTTTGGACATTACTTAAACACTTAACACTATTACTTAAACACTATATGAAATCTCGACCGACGTTTGGGATTACTCCTTTTTGTATTCAAACTACTACGGATCCGCCGCGCACTTCTCCGTCGAGTTGTGTCCTGTCTACAGATCGACACTGTTAATTTCGCACGTACTACTTAAGGACGTATTCACGAATTAACCGCGTTGGGCGCCAGTTAAACAATTCTTTGTTACATTTAATAAAAAAAATAAATTTTTTATTATTTTTATTGGAGGTGTCAACCTCTTTATTGAATTCACAAACTTGAACTAACTAAAATACAAATAATTTGTCTTAAGGTAATTTTCTGCAGTATAAGCAATTGTTGTCATCTACCGTAAATTCATGTTGCAATCCCACGTTGCGACATCCGTAGACATGTCGTCAGCGACATGTGTCTTCCTGTTATTTCTCAATCCCACCATTCGAGCAGGTGTCTAATGTCAGCATAAAGTTTGCGCGTGTAAATAATGCTTGTCTGTGATTTTAATAATTCGTGGACTTAACTTATATGAAGGGCATAATTCAAATCTAACATCTTTGGTTAACAACCTCATATTGACTAGAAAAACATCATATTTTGGTAGATGATCTCAACTGGCAGAATTTTATATGGGGTTCGACTTCAACCTCTACTAGAGGCAATATGTGGGAAGCCTTTGCGGATGACGAGTTGGTGATCTTAAATGACGGTTCACCAACTGTACTTGTGTAGCAGACACACCCCCAACACCCGTTGATGCTACTATGCCCAGTGTTGTCACGGCTCCACGTTTGAATTGTAACTGTTGACCATTGCCGGTGGTTGGGGATCATTTCCCCATTTTAATTTCAAACAGCCCCGCTTCCAAGATAAAACTGTAGATTGGCAAGAAGCATCGCTAATAGCTGTAGAATATTAAAAAAAATTAATCATATGTGCATTAAGAAGGACAGCTAACCAAACAATTTCCCTGGGTCGGGCGCCCCGTAAAACAACCAATCCGGTTTGGCTTAACTCAGAAATCAAGCTTGGATAGCGTTTAAAAGACGACGTAATCAAAACAATGGTATAGAATACAAAAGGGCATGCGCAAAAGAGGTAATGTAGAATTGTGAACCGGCTCACCTGTGAACAGTTTTTGAACTCTTTTAACCTTTCCACGGACATTCGCTATTTGTGAACAAAGGAAATAGCTCAAGATCTGAGAGATTACATAATTTCCCTACCATCTGTGTAAATAATAGCAGCATATCCCATCCTTTGGAAATTGCTAACCAATTTGCAAAACTATTAAACTATATAAAAAATTATATCAGAGAAGTATAATCAAAATTTTAGCAACTTACCACAATTCAATGTAATTTATCAATCGTTTAATAATAAAATAGGCATTGCCGAACGAGAGGACACTCTGAAATCCATCAAGGGATCAACACCTGCTCCTGGAAATTTAGAGAATTGTGAATTGTCTATGTGCTTTGTATAACAACATATTGACCCATGTTCTGTAACTCTCACATCGAGAAAATTCTCGCATGGAACATATTAAGTGAAACATGGTGAAGTAACCCAAAACCCCATTTCTCACATTGAAGTGTGTTTGTAACTTTATTTTATGAGAAGTTTCTGTCATGTCAAGTTTTCTCCCTCACTAGAAAAATGCGAAAAAAAGCTGTGTCTGTAAAGTACTCGATCGAGAAACAAATATTTTCAACTCTTAAATTTACTCCCAAACATTGTGAGAAGGATAAAATGTATTAAACCAAATTTTAAAAATAATTTTTTTTTCAGTTTTCGGGTTTTATATACATACATACTTATGATAAATTATGATAACACAGAAAAGGTAATATCGTCGCATAATATTAACTTTGTGTGACCAAAATAAATTACTTATTTTGTACCTCCTCGACGTAGATAGCGGTTACAAGTTGAGGCCCAAATCAATCATGAACGATAACATTAAAAAGTCTTCGGCCACAGGAAAACCTGTGACTTCCCCCGAGCCTACCGGCTCTTCCTCGAGCACTAGTGCTCGTAAGTCTTCTGCGGTCACACGCAAAGGGGCCTCTGCAATTGCGAATAACGCGGACGGTAGTCAACCCTCCCCAACCACGGGGAAAACTAAACATCTCTGCCCCTCCCGAAAGCGGAGAGCTGATCTTCGACTGGCCACTACATTGGTTAGTCACGGCTCCAAGTCTGTAAGGACAAAGCCTCCACTGGATGTTAATAAAAGACAGCGTTCAGTGGAGGTGGATACTAAACTTGGTCCCTCATCTAAGAGACATAAAAGCCACCCAGTGCTCGGCAGGTCTTTTAGCGATGTCGCGAAGGACATCCTAATTTTGCTGTGAGCGATAAATATTTACGGCAGTTATCGTGTTGACCAGCCAGCCAGACAGGCAGACGGACATGGCTTAATCGTCTTAAAAAGTCCAAAACTAATTTCGTCCAACGATACTGAGGGTCTAATTACATCCCGGAACGCCTTTTTAATCTAAAAACTTCCCCGCCCAAAAACTGTAGCAACTTCGATGGCCATCAGATATTTTACTTTAAGTAACATGTCGTATTCTTGATATTTTTGTTGAAAATTATTTTTTCTTTTGATATGAAATTTTAGATTTTTATTGTCATATTTTTTTGAGTTTTTTTTGGGAACAAAAAAAATCCCATTTATTGCTTTCAACGACATCTAGAAAATTACCCATTACATTAAAATGTTCCCAACACTTGTGCTTTATCTATTTGTTTACTTTATCTATGAACACAACGACATAAAAAAATAAGTTAGTTTTCGAATAGCACAACCTGGAAAATGATACTTTTGTTGTATGTATCAAATTTCCCACAGTGTTGAATAAACGACAATGAAAGTTACGAGAAACTTCAATGAGAGTTACAAAACGACAACACAGCACTTAGTGGTAGTACTTGACAACGCCTGTGCGATATCTACTTATTTCCTTTATCTATGCCACAACTTCTCCCACAGGAACGGTGAGCAAACATTCTTGTTGTAGTCGTAACTACATTCAATGCTACACGGCAATGTTCTGTTTTTGATTCAACATCAAGGGAGGGCAAACTTTTGCCCGTGCATAACTGAACACAGATTAAGAAAATGACATCTCATTTGAAATATTACAGAGATGATTGATTGTGAACGACATTACAGATGGTTTGGGCTTAGGTAGCCCTACAAGACCAAACGTTGAAAACTCTGCAAGAGAAGAAATTGTACACCAAATTTCCCCAATTTTATACGATTATTACACCAACCACACTGAAAACATAATGCCGTCCAAGGGAAATAAAATATGAAAAATTAAAATTAATTTTGACTTTAAATTAAATTTACTCCGGTTTAACATGCAAGGTTTTTTTAACCATAAATATGATCTGGCGCTACTAGTATCCACATATAAACCAAATAAAAATAACGAAAATTACATGAACCGAAAATTTTGCTCACTTTTCATTTGCGAAAATTTCGTAGGCAAAATCAAGTACAGGGTTGTTACGCAAAACTTATTTCGTACGAAAACATTTTCTGATAATTGTTAGGGACCGGAATTTTGACACTTCGATTATTTTAGTAAACAAAAGTAATACCACATGCGTTAAAAATAAAATGGAGTGCAAATATGAATTATTAATGAAATATTTGCAAGTAAATAAGAGATATGTGGTAACTCTCTGTAACAAAATTTTCCGTTTAGAGATGAATGAAAATTTCTTACGAAAATTTCGTAAGAATACGCAAGAATACGGGGCCAGGACTACTAGTTAAAAGTAATATAAATGTCACTCAACACGTAATTTCTACAGGGGATTTACTTTATTAATCGATAATTATTCCTTGGGGTTCAGACGTACAAATTACTAATATATATGAAGGGCATAATTCAAATCTAACATCTTTGGTTAACAACCTCATATTGACTAGAAAAACATCATATTTTGGTAGATGATCTCAACTGGCAGAATTTTATATGGGGTTCGACTTCAACCTCTACTAGAGGCAATATGTGGGAAGCTTTTGCGGATGACGAGTTGGTGATCTTAAATGACGATTCACCAACTGTACTTGTATAGCAGACACACCCCCAACACCCGTTGATGCTACTATGCCCAGTGTTGTCACGGCTCCACGTTTGAATTGTAACTGTTGACCATTGCCGGTGGTTGGGGATCATTTCCCCATTTTAATTTCAAACAGCCCCGCTTCCAAGATAAAACTGTAGATTGGCAAGAAGCATCGCTAATAGCTGTAGAATATTAAAAAAAATTAAACATATGTGCATTAAGAAGGACAGCTAACCAAACAATTTCCCTGGGTCGGGCGCCCCGTAAAACAACCAATCCGGTTTGGCTTAACTCAGAAATCAAGCTTGGATAGCGTGTAAAAGACGACGTAATCAAAACAATGGTATAGAATACAAAAGGGCATGCGCAAAAGAGGTAATGTAGAATTGTGAACCGGCTCACCTGTGAACAGTTTTTGAACTCTTTTAACCTTTCCACGGACATTCGCTATTTGTGAACAAAGGAAATAGCTCAAGATCTGAGAGATTACATAATTTCCCTACCATCTGTGTAAATAATAGCAGCATATCCCATCCTTTGGAAATTGCTAACCAATTTGCAGAACTATTAAACTATATAAAAAATTATATCAGAGAAGTATAATCAAAATTTTAGCAACTTACCACAATTCAATGTAATTTATCAATCGTTTAATAATAAAATAGGCATTGCCGAACGAGAGGACACTCTGAAATCCATCAAGGGATCAACACCTGCTCCTGGAAATTTAGAGAATTGTGAATTGTCTATGTGCTTTGTATAACAACATATTGACCCATGTTCTGTAACTCTCACATCGAGAAAATTCTCGCATGGAACATATTAAGTGAAACATGGTGAAGTAACCCAAAACCCCATTTCTCACATTGAAGTGTGTTTGTAACTTTATTTTATGAGAAGTTTCTGTCATGTCAAGTTTTCTCCCTCACTAGAAAAATGCGAAAAAAGCTGTGTCTGTAAAGTACTCGATCGAGAAACAAATATTTTCAACTCTTAAATTTACTCCCAAACATTGTGAGAAGGATAAAATGTATTAAACCAAATTTTAAAAATAATTTTTTTTTCAGTTTTCGGGTTTTATATACATACATACTTATGATAAATTATGATAACACAGAAAAGGTAATATCGTCGCATAATATTAACTTTGTGTGACCAAAATAAATTACTTATTTTGTACCTCCTCGACGTAGATAGCGGTTACAAGTTGAGGCCCAAATCAATCATGAACGATAACATTAAAAAGTCTTCGGCCACAGGAAAACCTGTGACTTCCCCCGAGCCTACCGGCTCTTCCTCGAGCACTAGTGCTCGTAAGTCTGCTGCGGTCACACGCAAAGGGGCCTCTGCAATTGCGAATAACGCGGACGGTAGTCAACCCTCCCCAACCACGGGGAAAACTAAACATCTCTGCCCCTCCCGAAAGCGGAGAGCTGATCTTCGACTGGCCACTACATTGGTTAGTCACGGCTCCAAGTCTGTAAGGACAAAGCCTCCACTGGATGTTAATAAAAGACAGCGTTCAGTGGAGGTGGATACTAAACTTGGTCCCTCATCTAAGAGACATAAAAGCCACCCAGTGCTCGGCAGGTCTTTTAGCGATGTCGCGAAGGACATCCTAATCATTGGCGTCTTCGATGAAGGTTCCCAGGATGGACGTATCCCCAAGGCTAAATGGCGCCTTGTAGAAGGAGCCCTTCTTACGGTGTTCATGGACATCGTAAAACAACAACCCTGGTCCTGTGCCAATCTGCGAAGACGCGGGATGGTTCCAGGGCAGTATTAAAGTGATCGGCTGCTCTGATGAACGAGCAGCGCATTTGTATAAATCCGACATGAGTCGAGTAGGTGAGGTTTGGCCGGGGGCCAAACTCAAAGCCGTGAATAGGAAGGATATACCATCTACAACAGGGGCTAGGGTTTTGGTCCCGTCAAACTCACCTACTGACCCATAGGAGATCCTAAAGATCATCAGGCACTGCAATCCCTCCATTCCTTCGAAGGATTGGAAGGTGGTTAAGGTTGATGATCCTGTAGGAACCTCCCGGTAGGTAGTTTTGGTCTTGAACCAGGATTGCCTAAAACCCCTTGAGGAGTCCAAAGCCCAAATTCGGTTTTGGTTCATGAGTGTACCCTTCAGGGTATACAAAGTGGATACGCTGAGTGGCAAACTGGCTGAGTCGAAGTCGGAAGTCAGAGCTGTAAATGCTGAAAAGCATCCTGAAATGGCGGTAGATGCTGAAGAAGCCCTACTGGATGACGACAGTGGCAGCATCATTGACGTATGGGGCCGCTCTGCCTGGCTCAGAGATGGGACCATCACTAGCGAGGGTGATCACGAGATGACCGTGATCGAGGTACCCGGAGTTGAAGATCCTCTAGACGATGAAAGTTCTCCAGATAAATCTTCATCGCAGTAAGGCAGCATCTGCCAACCTCATTCTCCATCTTGCGAAGGGTGGAGCCTATGTGGTCCTGATATAAGAACCACGGACGGTCAATGATCGTATATGTGGTATCACGTGCAATGGATACAGGACCTTCGTCCTATCAACCCCAGGTAGGCCAAGATCTTGCATACTCATTAAAGACAAATTTAATGCTCTTTTATTGCAGAATTTTAGTGATAGCGGGACATTCGGCTAGTTTCATCGTACATGGCGCACGACCATACTGAATCACCCCTCCGAAGTGCGTCAGGGATATTGTATCGGAGGCAAAAAGAAGGAATTGTAGCGTCATTATAGGTGCCGACGCCATACAATATGGGCGAGTACCGGCACCAATGACCGAGGTGAGTCTCTTTTTAATTTCATTATGAGCGAAACCTTGTCTATATGCAACAGAGGTGAGGAACCGACCTTCATAACTTCGGTTAGGAGGGAAGTACTAGACGTAACTTTACTACTTGGCTACGACTATGTAACTGTATCCGATTGGAGCGTACTTTCTGATCACTCATTTTCTGATCATAGATATCTACAGTTCCACATAAATATCGAACCTCTGAAAAATGAAGTTTTTAAAAATTATAGGAAAATGCACTGGAACGCCTATCGTAGGCGCCTAATGAAACTCTTAGGTAACCATCCGAATATTCCGACTAATGTGCCAGAGCTGGAAGAACTAGTTGCAAATTTACTCATGCGTGCAGGAAAACGCTCAATGAATCCGGTAAGACCAATGGTTACAATGCTGCGGCGAAAAGGCGAAAGGGATTGGGACGTTTACAAGATTAGTCTTAATCTATATAAAGGTGAAATCAAGAAGGCAAAACGGAAATCCTGGCGAAACTTCTGTGAATCCATTGAGGGAACCAACCAGACTGCACGCTTAAGACGCGTGCTCGCTAAAAACCCACCATGTGCGGGGTTCTTAATGAAAGACGATGGAACGTGGACGTATTCGTCTGAAGAGTATCTTGGGATTCTCCTGGATACTCACTTTCCCAACGATGACAGGAGTGTTGGTCATCAACCAGAAGAGTTAGGCGGAAACTCACCTAGCTTAGAAAAAGTTCGCTCAATAGTCAGCAGAAAGAATCTGATATGGACCATTAGATGCTTTAAGCCCTATAAATCAGACGGACCTGACGGGATAATTTCCGCGCAACTACAGGAGGCACGATACCTATCTCCTAGTTGGTTGGAGGCCATCTTCAGGGGCTGCCTTATGCTCTGAGTCATTCCTAGCATTTGGAAGCAAACCAAAGTGGTTTTTGTCCCGAAAGCGGGCAAATGCTCTCATGTCAAAGCAAAGGACTTTAGACCAATCAGTCTATCATCCTTTGTTCTTAACACATTTGAAAGGTTACTGGACATTCATGTTCGAAGTAATCTACCATAGAATCTACTATCGAGAGACGGCTCTCCACTCTTATGGTCAGCATAATAGAAAACTCTCTTGAGAATAAGGTCTTCGCTCTGGGGACCTTCCTGGACGTCGAGGGAGCCTTCAATAACATTCAACCTTCGTCGATTCTTAGGTAGTTACAGAATCTAGGAGTCGACAGCTTAGTGTGTCGCCTAATTGGGAAGCTTCTGGTGGATAGATCCGTCAAAGCTGAATGGGTGGTGTTACAATTGCTAGGGCCGTTAATAGGGGGGCACCGCGGGGGGAGTTTTGTCTCCACTATTATGGTTAACTTCTGTCAATGAACTGCTTCTTGAATTGGACAGGGCCGAATGCCAGGTCTTTGCCTATGCCTGACATCACACCGATCCAGGAAGTGCGATGGTTCCACCAGAAAGAAAACTGCGATATTTACTACAGTTGCCATGAGAGAAACCACGAATTCGGGTGCGGAGTGAACGCATAGTCACAATTCGCATCACAGCGAAATATTTCAACATATCGTTAAGATTATGAGGTCAAAGAATCATTTTAGGAGCGTCTGCAGGAAGTATACGAACGCTGCTCTGAACACGACATTAAGATTATTCTAGGCGATTTTAATGCCAAAGTGGGAAAGTGTCTTTCGACCAACCATCGGTAATCACAGTCTACATGATACCACCTCCGATAATGGAATAAGACTGATAGACTTCGCCGCTGAAAAGAACATGGTAGTTAGTAGCACACGATTCCAGCATAAGATTATACATAAGGCGACCTGCACATCTCCTGATCAGAGAACGAAGAACCAGATTAATCACTTGGTAATAGATGGCACGCACTCTTCTAGTGAAATGGATGTACGTGTGATTCGAGGTGATATCGACTCGGATCATTACCTGGTGGCTGCGAAAGTTCGCACAAGACTGATCAGGGTGAAAAACGTACTAAGTCGAACACAGGAAAGGCTAGATATAGACAAGCTACAAATAACAGGGATACCAATATCCTATCAACAAAAGCTCTCTCCTACTAGGACAGAATACCCACCCTAACGAAGACCAAGATGCGCAGCAGAAGCACATTCACATTCTTTGGAAACCGCTGCCAGGACTGAACTTGGCTATCAAAAACTCGCAGAAGGAAGTACGACCATCGTACGACGAAGAATGTCGCTTTGCAACTGATGAAAAAGACGCTGCACGTATGGCAACGAAACAGTCAGTTATAACGCGTGCTGCGAGTGAGCGGTAAAAGAGGCTGAGAAGGGAGGAAACCACCTATTTAGGCTTTAGACTAAAAATCTTGCAGTGGGAGCAAAGGCAGAGTGAAAAGACCAAATTGTGTAGGATGAATGGTGAATCCGGAAAGTTTTCCCAGAGGGTAAGAAGATCGTATAACGGGCCTAATAATGGGCTGCCCTCCTGCAAGGACGAAAATGGCTATCTGATGACTGATAAGCAGTGTGTGCTCAAAACGTGGAGAGACCACTTTTCAGCTTTACTCCACTCAGATTCTTCCACTGAAGATCATTAGGTAATGATAGTGGAAGAGAGTGTAGATTTAACCCCCCACAACCAAAGCGAGATTAGAATGGCGATCTCCCGGCTTAAGAATAATAAAGCCGCCGGTGCCGATGGGCTACCCGCTGAACTTTTTAAGGCAGGTGGCGAAGGACTGCTAGCCCACATGCATCAACTTAAAAGCAGTATATGGTTGGGGTAATCTATACCTGGCGATTGGAGTCTCAGTGTATTATGTCCTGTATTCAAAACGGGTGATCCGTGTGTCTGTCCCACCTATCGCGGTATCAGTCTTATCAATCGCGTATAAGATCTTGTCGAACGTATTATGTGAAAGACTAAAGCCAATGGTTTAAAAACTGATTGAACCTTATCAGTGTGGTTTTAGACCAGGCAAGTCCACGAATGAACAAATATTCACGCCACTCCAAATCCTGGAAAGACCCACGAAAAGCAAATCGATACATACCACCTTAAAACTGTACGAAGCTATGTCTGAACTTGGGATTTCGCAAAACTGATCCGCCTCTGTAGAATGACGCTGACCAACACTAAATCAGCAGTGAAGGTGGGGAAAGACCTCACTGAACCATTCTGTACCAAGCGAGGACTGAGACAAGGCGACACACTTTCGTGCAATATCTTCAACATCTTAATGGAGATAATAATGAGAAAAGCTGCAGTAAATACGAACAAGACCATTAACACGAAAAGCCATATGTTGCTGTCGTATGCTGACGACATAGACATCATTGGGCGAAATTTGCGAGAGGTTACTGGAGCAAGAATCGAAAAGGAATCAGCGAAGGTGGGTCTTGCTGTTAATGAGGGCAATTCAAAATTGATGTTGTCAACGACTCTTGAACGTTGACAACCGACAACCGATTTTGAAGTGGTAGATGAATTTGTCTACCTTGGATCCGCCGTGAACAAGGACAACAACGTCAGTCTGGAGATAAATAGGAGAATTTTACTGGCAAATATATGCTATTTTGGTTCAGCAAGCAGTTTAGCAACAAAGCCCGGTTGAGCCAGGACCTATCTCATATCCTGAGGATATAAATTTCAATAGTCTTCAGGCGTCTATTCATCAGAGCCGGACAACTGGAGAGGAGATGCTCCACCGTCTCCTCCTCTTCTGAGTCATCGCAGGTCATCATTATATGGCAGCTTCAACCGTCTTGCGTGATTACCGATTGTCCAGTGCCCGGTCAGCACGCCAGTTAGCCTAGATATGTCTCCCCGATTCTGGCTAATCAGAGAGTTAGTCCTTTGAATGTTATATTTTTATTTTTTATTTATTTATTTAATTATATATTAATTCCTGTACACAAGACACAAGCCTTATATTGCAGCACAGGTGTTATAGTAGCAGATAGAACATCACAAGGTGGATCGTTATGTTTTTAAAATAAGAATACAAATAATTATATAAGTATGTATATTAATACCAACATTTTAAAAGAGAGAAAAAAAAAAAAAGTGATTGAAACTTTTAAACATATAGCGTAAACAAAAGTAAGGAAAATAATCACAATTAAAATAATGCTTTATAAATACGTAAATAAATAAGCAAATGGACATAAAAAAATAGAAGTAGTGACAATTCAAAATACTTTATAAAATTTAGTAATTGAGTAAGTTTAGTAAAAAAGAAAAATATAAATCACAATCAATAGAATTTGTATTAGAAGAAGAAAATAAGGAGAAATGGGGAAATAAGAATTTACGAAAACAGATCAGTAATATTTTTTCTAAAGTGCCGTGTATTACTTAACAGTTGTGTGTTGTTAGGGAGCATGTTCCAGAGACGGATTCCATTTATAAAGAAATGCCATTCGGATATGTGGCTGTTATATATGACAGAATTTATTTTCCTACCTCTACCTGAACGAGACAAAATAATACGTCTGTAAAGGCGAAGAGGATGTTTTGTGTAGATAATCTTATGCATAAATACTAAAACCTTTATTTTTAACAAATTATCAAAGGAAATGCCATAAAGCTGATGAGAAAAGGACGAAATGTGATCATATCTTTTCAGGCCATAGACGTATCGTATAACGTTATTGAAGGTTACATTCAGTTTTCTATTGCTTTTCGAATCACAGCTTGCAAATAGTTCACTACCATATAATAGCACTGGCATGATATAAGTTTTGGCTAATAAACTTCTAATTCCAATGGGGGTACAGTGTTGAGTTTGCCAAAGATTTCTGAGCATTGAAAAAATGCGTCCACATATAGTGTTAGCATGATCAGACCATGTTAAGTTTGCATTAAATATGATTCCAAGATTCTTCGCTGTTTTAACAAATTCGATTGTAAGTGAGATTTTTGGCACTTGAGAAAAATTGGGTAATATAGACCGTTTTGCAATAATTAAGCATTTTGATTTACTAGGATTAATAGTAAGGCCGTTTGCCGATGCCCAGCGGTTAATTCTCTCAAGATCTTGATTTAAGCTTCGAACGCATTCATCTATATGTTCCGGCTCACAACTTAAGTAGATCTGTACATCATCAGCATACAAACGTAATTACAAAGGTAGTTCGGCAGGTCATTTGCATACATAGAAAAAAGTAAGGGTCCGATGATTGAGCCTTGTGGAACACCACGTTTTAATGGTAACAGTAAAGATTTCGATTTCCCCAAGTCAACATATTGATACCTATTTGTCAAGTATGACTCAGTTAACTTAGTTGAAGTATTGCTAAAATTGGAGTGGTCCAGTAGTACTAAGTGCCTTGGAGTGGTCCAGTAGTACTAAGAAAGTAAGTCTGTTTATATCAAGCTCTTTTCTAATATCCTCAGCAACGTCCATTAATGCAGTAATGCAACTATGTCCATGGCGAAAACCTGATTGACGATCAGTAAGTAAAGATCCCGCATTTAAGAAGGTGAATATTTGGGTGTGTAATATACGTTCAAATGCCTTTGAAAGATATGATAGAATTGAAATGGGTCTGTACTCAGAGCTTGATTTTGGAATAGGAATTATTTTAGCTTTCTTCCAGTTATTGGGGAAGTGACTAGTAGTAAGAATCTTATTAAATATAAATGTTACAAACGGTAAAATATTAGGTAATAATAGTTTAAGGAATTTAGGATGTATGTCATCAATTCCAACAGCATTTGATGTAATTGATAAGCATGATTCCAGGACATCAGATTGATTTACACCAATAAAGGAGAAAGCTCCAGTAGGGACGCAATGTTGCCCTGCATAAAATTCAGCATCTGGCTTTGCCATGGGAATGTCCAAGAAACCTTTGTTAATTTGATTAACATCTAGATCTTGAGAGATGTGTTTACAGACTTTACCAATACCAATTTCACGAATAGTCTCCCATTTTTTCTTCGACCCTACGGCATTAGTAAATTTATTGGCATAATAGTTCGCTTTAGCCTTTTTAATGAGTTGGATTCAGTAAGTAAATTAGAATTAAAATCACCAGCGATCAAGATATCCGTGTACAAGATGGCGTATGTCTCTAAATTAGATACAAATGGTTCTAAACAAATATTTTTATTTGGTCGATACACTGCGCCCACAAGTAATTTTTCGTTCTTGTTTTTAATCTCAACTAAAGCATATTCAATAAGGTCAACAGCAGATGAAGTTGAAATGGTGTGAAAAAATATACCTCGTTTAATATACATGGCTACCCCACCACCGTGACCATTTCTATCAACTCTCACCACACTGTACCCTTCCAATGAAATTGTGTAATCGGATATTTCCGGCCTAAACCACGTTTCAGAGACACAAATTATATCAACGTTAGAGCTTACAAAAATGTGCCGAAATTCGTCCATTTTATTCATCAGACTTTGAGCATTTATGTGGCAGATTTTCAAACCTTCTTTTTGCCTGCATAATATTTTAATCATATTGGCGGTCCCGTCTTTGGACTGTTCCCTCAAGCTATGTAAGGAAGGCATGATTAAATATATTAAATTTAACGATATTAGCAATGCACGTTTGAATGTTTATGATGAAAAAAATTAAAAATATTAAAAGATCAGTTTCAAGAAAGATTTGATAATTTGTTGTGAAGTTGTAGAAAAAATTAATGAAAGGGAAAGTGATTATAAAAGATTCACATTTAGCATTAAAAAATACAATTTTATCAAACATGTTCAGGGTTAGTCTCCCGAAAATCAGCAATGGGATGAGTCTCAGGAAAAAACATGTCCAGGCTGGATAATTGAAGGCATTCATCAATGCGATACGGTTTATCATCAGGTCGTTTCTTCACGTATACTGAGCCACGTAAGGTGAAGGCACTATGAATTATTTTCCGACGCTTGAGACGAACTGCGGCTTGCAGAATCTGATAGTTTGTCTGAGTCAGATTCTCGTTAATGAAAAATAAACAGTTAGAATCAACCCCGATGTGTCGAAGACAGAAACGAAAATCTTTATTTGCCTTCTTAAAACTTGAAAGAGTTTTTAGAAAAAAGTTTTTGTCGTATGGTGACCACATACGAACAATTATTACTGCATCCGGTGAGATATTATCACGTTTATTGTTCAAGTCTTTCAATCTAAATATTGATTTAATAGCCGGAACTGAAGTATGTATAACTTAACAAATATGCTGTAAGATGATATTAAGATTTTCATTTTCTGTGTACGGTACTCCGTTTATGCGTAGATCACATGCAACTGCATTATTTTCATAAACACGCAGTTTTTGTTTCAATATTTCCACATCATTTGCTAGGAGATGAGTTTGCTCACTTTCCGATTCTAAGCGGCATATTTTTTCCATTGCAGTAGATAATTCCCTCTTACAACTATTAATTTCCTCCGCCACTGCCTCCAACGCACATATTTTATCATTTAACAGAGAAATTTCTTTTCCCATGATTTGAATTTTAGACTCAAAAACATTAACAATTCTCTCTTCACACTCAATCAATTGTTTCCGTGTCGACTCATTGAGTTCACGCATAAGATCAAATTGCTTGTCTATTTTTTCACTCAACTTTATCCATGTGCGTGTAGATGAGAATTGGTCTGAAACTCGCGGAGTGTTTTTAGTGTTTGTTATACCCAGTGTCTGTATGTCGCACTCATTGCTGTTTGGATTATTTGTTCTCGAGCCAGAGGCTCCACGTATAAGTGAGCTTTGATCTGAGAGATCAATGCTTGTACTTAGCGCGCTTCTTTTGGTTTTTGTGCGGCTCTTCACCATGTTTATATTTATGAATTTTCGGTATTGTGTACTCGTTTTGTAAAGCGTATGCACTCTGATGTTCGTTGTATTTATGTTGTTAGTATTTCGCACTCTATTTATGTAGCTCTGTTGGTTTCGCCTGGTATCGTGTATTCGTTATGTAAAGCGTATGCACTCTGATGTTTGTTGTATTTATGTTGTTAGTATTTCGCACTCTATTTATGTAGCTCTGTTGGTTTTGTTTGGTGCTCAAAGAAAGAGCGTATAGTTATAATATGTAAGTATACTTTTTCCTCTCGTTCTCAATGCAAGTGATCTCACAACACGAAAAAGTTAAGATTTTGTTTGTTTGTCTGACTGAACGTTGAAGTTTTTATTTTGTACTGATTTGTGCTGATGATTCAATTTTGGATTTATTTTGTTTTCTTTTTTTAAGCAAGTTTTATGTAGATAGGATCGTTTATTAAAGTTGAAATTGATGTGTGGTAGATATTTGAATGACTTGTATTCAGAAAACTAGAAAACTTAAAAAAAATACGGAGCGAAAAAAAACACGTCCAGTTTGCTCGAGTATTTAAAAATAATTCTGGCCATGTGTTTCTGGATATGCGGAACGTTTCCGTCCTATCCCATCTGGTCTTTGCTCGTTCAAGGTAATGCAGGAAAATACATCTTTTGACTAAACCTATAGGCGTTGCGACTGACACCATGTGGAGTTCGGTGGAAGAGGATTCTGCCATGTCTAGTTCGTCTGCCTTTTCGTTCCCTAGGAGACCCTTGTGGCCTGGCTCGCCACGTTGGCTCGCCGGCATATCTCGACAAGTTTTTCCCTACACTCACTAACCAGTTTAGATGCAGTGTTGTAAGATTTAAGTGATAGGAGAGCCGCCTGGATATCTAAAAATATTCCAATGTGCTCTGTTCCTCGCTGTAGTATAAGTGCGGCGCTGACCTCTCTGATGGCCAGTACCTCCGGTTGGAAAACGCTGCAGCTGGGAGCAGTAATCGGTGATTATATTGAGTTGTCTTGGGATAGTCTGTAGTATACTCATTTGTCCATATGCGTTGCTCTTCCAGAGTCCAAGAGCGTTTAGTCGGGTGGCACTCCAGGTCGCACTAGCTGTGATGTGAAGGTCGATTGGTATAATATGAAGAATCGTATTAAGGGTTCAGCTGGACACGTCCTTATTGCCTCTGTTATGCCGATGCAAGCTGGTCTCTGTTCTCTATACAACAGTTTCGTGGTAGACGTCTTCCCCACCATACCATTGCTTTATACGAGAGTACTGGTCTGATTATACCAGTGTACATCCATAGCACCATTTTCGGTCGGAGACCCCACCGGCTTCCGAACATTTTCCGACAAGCGTAGTACGCAATCGTGTCTTCTATTTGCGGTGCTCTACGTTACACTTCCAAGGAAAGTTTAGGGTCTAGAATCACGCCCAAGTACTTGGCGTGAGTTGACAGTGGAATCTCTATTCCACTTAGCCGAGGAGGATTAAACTTTGATATATCCTCTATACCATAAGTATCCGAGTATTGAGTTGATAATGTCGGCACCTCCCTGGATGTATTCTCGCAGCCCGGGAAGTGAGTTTTCAGGAGCATCTCTAGCGATTCAGCTGAGCTATTTGACCATGACCCGGCATCCCTCCTCACATAGGTGGGATTTGAGTGCCCCTTGGTCAGTATTTTGCTCAGTCTTTCAGTGTCCTTTGTGTTCTCCATCGATCCACAGAACTTTGAGCAAGATCGTATTTTTGCAGTGGCTATTTCTTTCTTATACTCTTTAAGTCTATCCTTATACGACTGCCAGGATCCACTTATATAGCTTGCATTGAGATTCTCTTCTTAGTGTTGTGAGCTCATCTGTCCACCAAGGCGGATAGGTTTCCTTTGAGTGTAACTGAGGACATGACATTTCGAATGAGGTATCCATGGATTTCTCCAACTTAGATACATATTTTCGACGTGTGTAGTGGTGTTAATGAGCTGCGCGGACTTGGGAATCTTACTTTTCAGAACCCTTTTGAAATTGTCCCAATCAGTTCTGTTGTTGAACAATATCCAGCTGTGGTCCGAGAAAGATTTCTTTCCGGATACTGACGAGTTGCCTATCTCTACTATTCTATTATCTGATATCACAGTAAGGAGGTCAATGACGTCTGACCACCCAGCAAAGTTGTCGGAACTCGGCAAGACAACAAAAGTTGGGTTAGTACCTCTGTTGCAAATTGTAATGTTGTTAGTATTAATAAAGTCTGAAACGGAGTCGCCTCGTTCGTTGACTTCAGAACTGCCCCATATAACATGTCTCGCATTGGCGTCGCACCCTATAATGATGGTGCTCAATGGATAGATGTTTCCCAATGCGCTCCCCACCTCTTCGGGGGTGGTGTCAGCTCTAATTTAGCAACGGTCAAATCTGCTGTGCTAATCTGGGGGCAGAGAAAAATTTTTAAATTTGTTTTGCAATTAGACATGATCTTGGCTTACAATTGTCCCTTATATAGAGTGTTTTGTAACCATTACCATGAAGCCCTCTTACCATATTGTCTTGTACGTAGGGTTCCTGGATGATGTCTAGGTCTAGATCCTCCTCAATAAGGAATCGCTGGTTATCTTAGGCGATACGGGAGTGCTTCAGATTACTCTGCACGACTTTCAGCATGTGGGTCATTTTGGTGATGATGTGGATGCCCCCTCCTGCAGCATTTGGTCCAGCAGCTTATAGGCGTCTTAGACTCCCTAGCCATCAGGGCCAGGTGAGTCGTCTGGGCCAGGAGCGTCTAGTATTTTCACCTTGGCTTCTCTCATGACAAAGAATAGTTTCTCCCCTGCTGATTTCAGAGCGGCGGCGCACGCTTCCGTAATGGCAAGGACTAAACTCATGCTCTTGTCGTTGGGTGGCTCTTTACAGATGACGGTCCGATCGTCCATCGGGATAGTCGGGTTCATTAATTGGAGGCTCTCCAGGAGCTGGGGACCCTCACCCTTCATTTTGGGTACCTAAATCCGTGCACAAGGCCTCAAAGGAATTTCCTGCGCCGGGATCAGCTTCAGGCTGATATCTTCCCAGGCATCGCTCACTGAAGCGATCAACTTCTTCAGGAAATCCTTCGAGAACTCGTCCATGCATTTTACCACTCTATAGCCTCGGTGGAGCTCGCTAGAGTCGTAATGGGGTAACGGGGAGCCTTTGTTTGCCAGTACGTCTTCCATCACGATTTCTGACAACTTTGACTCCACTTTACTCCATTCCGAGACTGTGATAGGGGTTAGCTTCGCGGTCTTCGTGTTGGCCAGGGCAACCATTAGGTTGTCCTTCATTACCTCATTGAAGGGCCTTTTCGCGGATATGGACGTCTTTGACAGCTCCTTGACATTCCTTCGCTTTGCGGGTTCATCGTCCTCCACTCAAGAACGTTCCCGCTTAGAGGTTGAGGGTCTGTCGCTTTGCAGGGATTTCTTCTTCTCGTCGTACTCCTGAACTATTTTTGCGTATTTGACCTTGTCCACTTCATAACGCTCGTGCACTGTGCCATTGGCTTCATTCTTGGCAATCTTCTCAAGGATGAACTTCGCCTTTTGGTACAGTGTTCTCCGAGCATCAGCAGGACATCTGCGTCTTGGGATTTTAGAGACCGTCGCGTCTGACTTGACGGACTGGCCTAAGTTTTTCCTGTGAATGTTGACTGTGTAGACGTGGGAACGCTTTTGGCGACAATCACCGCGCTTTTGGGGCCGGCTTCCGAGTCTTGACTGGATGCCAAAAGACCCTCCTCTAATGGGATGCCTAGACCCACCGAGGAATTTGTTTTTGGATTAGCTTGGATTTGCGACATTTTGGTGCAACGAGTGTACCGTAAGGGGATGGACCGTAGTGCGCAGTGACGACTTGCGTACACTAGGCAACTAAATTACAACCGAACTGTACCCTGGAATCGAGGGGGAAGTTAGCAACCAGTTTCTTTAAAGTACTTGCTGGCCATACAGATCCTCGGCACAACTCCTTCACCTTGATCTTAAAAATGCAGATCCAATTAGAGACATGACCTACAAGGACCGGAAAGAACTGCCGCCTATTATAGGACAGACGCAGACCACGAAGTCGCCTAATGTAGGACAGACGCTTGTGGATTTCGACTATTAAGGGATAGACAGACGCTACCAACCAGGGAAGGGTAGTTCTTAGTTCGTGAATTAGTGCCCTTCTGGTATGGGTGGCCATATGGGAGTTCCGTGCAGGACAAGAAGTACTCCCTCCAGTATGGCCACTATAAGTACACTTAAGCCCCTGCATCGCGTCAAGATGACAACCCAGCACAGAGGTCAGAAAGGCGACATTGCTGAAATAGGGTTGAAATGGATGAGTGGTGGAATGAAGGAACTTGGCAAAACCTCCCACAATTTTGTTTTGTGTCTCTAAAATATAGGCACGATTCGCACCATAAGCCCCGTATTCAGTTTTTACGAAATTTTCGTAAGAAATGTTGTCATTTATCTCTAAACGAAAATTTTTTTAGAGAGAGTTTGCCTTGCAAATATTTCATTAATAATTCATCTTTGCACCCCATTTTATTTTTATCGCATGTGATATTACTTTTGTTTACTAAAATAATCGAAATGTTAAAATTCCGGTCCCAAACAATTATCAAATAATTGTTTTCGTAGTAAATAACTTTGGCGTAACAACATTGTACTTGATTCTGCCTTCGAAATTTTCCCAAAGAGCTGTGTACCAAGAAAATGAAAAGTGCGCGAAATTTTCGGTTCTGAAATGTTCGTTATTTTTTATACACGAAAATTTCATAAAAACTGAATACCGGGATATAGTTAGCGAATTCAAAGGCGTTCAATATCTTGAGGGCTGCCCCAATTCAAAACGAATAACAGGTGTCAACGAGTTTAATCGGGTGGCTCTGAAATCCATCGACTTGCCGGAAAATACACCAACGTTTGATGTCTTCTAAAATTTGGAGATCAATACGATTTAGCATAATAAGTGATGGCCTTCGCTTCAGAGAAAAAACCTTGTGTAATATTACTCCAATTCATGGTCTGATATCAGCCAATGCACTCGGCAACAATATTTTTTGGGACAAAAAAACATCATCAACGTACATGCTTTCTCTTAAAATCTGTGCATCATTGGGAAAATTATGGTCCTCATTGTCTGCGATTTCCAGCAACGGGTGAAGGGCCAAGTACGGAATACAATTTACTCCGAAAGTGACCATTTTCATTTGGAAACCCTGTATTTCCTCACTTTGGTCAGGTCTAAACAGTATTCCCTGAAATGGGGCGTGTTTTGGGTTAATTAGTATTTGCCTGAACATTTTCATAATATCGGCATTAAAGCCAAATTTGTACAGACGCAAATTCAAAACGAGAGATGCTATATCTCTCTGTAATACCCCTGACACATATGTAGTATAGAAACCATTGTATGAATACTATGGTTTAACATACTACAATATAGTGACACACATGTACATTGTGGTTTCATTTGACATTTGATCATATGGTCAATTGACATTTCATCATATGGTAAGAAACATGGAAAAAGAAAAAAATTTAGCTTTGCTTGTTGCTTTCGATGTTGTCCCTCCAGATATCAATAATAATATTAATATCTTTTGTCCCGAGGACATTTCTTTTCACCGGTTTCGACATTTTAATTAATAACAAATAAATGATTAATAGCTGATCAAATCACAGCTGATCAAATGACATTTGATTGAACTGTGTTTAAGTGTTTTTTGGTTAGTGTTAGAAATCGGGTTTTTGAGCTATGTTTAGCTATATTTATTACAATACTACACTTATGCTACGTTCCGGAACGCAGTTCACGAACTATAATTTAACGCCCTATAAACTAGTTTGGTATAGGTTGACACACATGTGGTATTGAATGGTAGTATAGTCTGTAGACCACATGTGTGTCAGGGGTATAAGATTGGACCTATGAAAAGGCAGTCGTTCAGAATTTTGCCACAAGATGATGGGCAAGAGGCATTAAAAACAACCCTCAACATCATTCTGGCGCTTTCAGACTTAAAGACGCCATGATCGGACAGATAAAAACAACTATCTGGACTCCTCGTTGTAGCATTTACAAGCTCCATGTAGCTTAGTGTCAGATACTCACTAGTGTATTCAAATCCGAAACCGGTTAACCGAATTCTGGTCGGTTCACCGTATGTCGGTTTTCTAAAAATTTATATTTTCGAAGAACCGGTTTCGCCGGTTATTTCAAGTTGATTAACCGGTTTTTCGGGTTTAACACAACTGATATAACGCCGCAGAAATACACACCTAAAGCCATTTTCATATGTCACTATGATTAGAGACTCCATCAGACAGAATTATTTCGCCGATAATTTGCGGAAATTAGTTGTCAAATGGCAATATAAGTGTTATCTGCTAACTCCGATTTAGATGTAAGCTCCGGAACTAATGACAACAAAGGTGGTATGTTAGCAGAAAATCATAAAAAACAGTATTCACACTCCAAAAAGAAGTAAAAAACGTCCAAAGTAATATTTACTCAATGATGATTTAGCCTAACTGGGTAAGTCAAATATGTCTGAGAACAGATAGGTTGAATAAACTAAATATGGGGTGGGACATGTAAAATTTGGAACTTGAACCTTCCGTTATTCCGAAGTCGATGACCCATTGTAAATCTATGAAGTGACAGATTATTTGTTGAAGGTTAGACATTTTCAAAGTGGATCGGTTTAGGCTCGAAAATATATTGGGAAATATTCAAAACTTTCATCCAAAGTTCTGAGTTTTCAACTCAAACTGTCAGAAATCTACGAAATAAATTCGATTGAAATAGAGTTCCATAACGCAGTTTGTGGATCAATTTGCGAAGCGAATTCGTCAATCAGTATCCTCAGTGGACAAAACTACTCGTGTACTTGATCGTCCCGTGCGTTCAGTGGAAAATATTGCTGCTTTAGCAGAATCTGTGTTCGAACCGCCGTCAACATCAACTCCCCACCATTCGCAGAACTGTAAATTTCTCGCACTTCCTTTCGCAATGAAGCTTTTAATGAAGCTCATTTTCACCTCGAGGGTCACGTTATTAAACAAAATTGTCGCATTGTCGGCTCGGAAAATCCACACGTCGTCGAGGAGAAGCCGATGCATCCACAACGAGTGACTATTGTGTGCGGTTTTTGGCATGGCGTCAAGGAGCCGCCGTAACCGTCAATGGAGAGCATTATCGTGCCATGCTCAGCGATTTGTTGTTCCCAAAAATTGACAACAGGACGCACAATGGTTCCTGCTAGTGTAAGAGCGTAGATAAATTCAAAATTTGAAGTGTTTGAGACGTAATATTTTTTCTATTTTTTCAATAAAAATATGTCCAAATTTACATATTTTACTACGTTCTTCAACAGATTTTATTTTTCTTTAGGAAATATCCTTGCATAAAGTAGCTATATATGTGAAATCAAAAAAGTTGACTTATAACAACTAAAGTTTTGAAGACCTATAACTTTAAAAGTATAAGAGTCATACTTACATATTATATATTTTTAAAAAGGTGATTTTATTGCAAATAAAACTGTGTTAATATTTTATCAATGTGGTTTAAAAAAAAAAATTTTCAACCAATTTTTCGATCTATCTATAAATTTTAAGAATTAGATTTTAAGGTGGACCTACAATTTTCCGCCACTCCCCGCCACTGAGATATTAGTACAGGTATATAGCTACATGCTTCACTTATTCGTCCTGAAAATTTTAGCTGCTAATACCTGCTAACCTGGAAAATATTTACAAAATACTTTAGCTACCACATTTCGGAATATGCATTTTTATAAGTTTTTCCAATAAAGTTAAAAAAATTTTTTTTTTTATTTTGTGGTTTAAATGTCAAATATTATCATTAAGAATTATTGTGTAAATAATATTTTAAAAAAAAATGCCTTTGGTGGGATTCGAACCCGCAACCTCTTGAATCAGCAGAGTCTTAAATATCGTGTTCACAAAAAGTTGATGTTGATAAGTTTGGAGAATATTCGTTGGATACAGCAAAGCTGTTTATTGATAAATATAAATGGTATTATATGCCCTCTTCTATACATAAACTTCTTATTCATGGAAAGGAGATTATAAAACATTTTGGGATGATTCCCATTGGGGTTCTTTCAGAGGATGCACAGGAATCAAGAAATAAATGCTACAAGGAAACACGACAATTTCACTCTAGAAAATGCTCGAGATATTCTGCCAATGAAGATGTTTTTAATTACCTACTGTACTCTTCAGATCCATATATATCATCCTTAAGGAATAAGTACAGCAAATATGTCAAAACACTGGATGATGATGCTATAAAGCTGTTAGAAAATTCGGAATATTTGCATAGTGTTACAGACGACTCGGAAGATTAAAATGATGAAGTAAAAAATGATAAATAAACGAAATTTGTTGAATTATAATGCTAATAAATTTATAAATCTGTTATAGGTAATTTTTATTTATTATGTAAAAAATAAAACAAGTATTACTTGGAAGTAAAAATAAAAAAAAAATTTTTAAACTTCAATCTCAAAAAAATCTCAAAAAAGCTAATATTTGCAAGACGAAAAACTTTATGAACAATTCCATCAAAACAACTCAAAAAAACATAAAAACAAAAAAATTTAAATTTGTTTTCTTGGAAATCCAAAAAAAAAAAAAATCACCTTTGGAAATTTTTTTACAATATACCCCACTGTGCGATTTTCAATGTTGATATGTCGTAGTAGTCCTTGATTTCTTGTCTGCAATCGGTTTTTTACAAAACTCAAAAATGTTTTCTAGATCAAAAGTTACAGATTTTAGCTACGCAAACCCCAAAAAGAAACCACTGTGGGACGGCGCGACGACCCACACAACCAACGTCACAATCAATTTTTTTGGCACTATATTCGAAACCGCATAATCAGCCGAAACCTGGAAGTCCATTGGCTGTCTCGCAGCTGCGATTTGAATCCATTACGCAAAGAATCCCGAGTCCTTTGAGGCGTTAAACACGAAATAGAGGCCCGAACAATCAAAAATGTACTTAAAAATTGAGTAGATAAAATTAGGTACTACACTCCACGAAATAAATATAAAGGCAACACCATTTTTTGCCTTTTCCAAATGTTGAGAGGAATTTTCAAGTTTTTATTTTACATTGTATTAATACTTTCAAAATGCAATACTTTTCATAAAAACTACTTTGACTATGACTTCTTCAAGATTAATCAACAAACATAAACTAATAACTGGTGCGAAATTTTTATAAAGGCAAAAGAGGATTTTAAATATTTTAAAAGGTTTCGTAGGATGGATGATCTCCATTATAGCCGATAACTTCTACGAAGAGTCTTAACATTGAGTTTATCATTGAGTGAATATGTTCAGGATCAGTTATCTTCCACTTTTCTTGAAATGCTACATTTGATGCTTGACATTCTTAAACTGGCGCCCATGTTGGTAAACTTGGGTAGGTAAATAGACCAGAGGTTCTCGATCGGAGTAAGATCAGGACTAAGTGCATGCCAGTCGAGAGTTGATATTATTTCCGGACTCCAGAAACTTTGGAGTTTCTTAGACCGATGTACTGCTTCATTATCTTGCAGGAAGATAAGTTCTGGGACACAAATTTCCTTTCCAAAATTAACTCAGACAACATCCAACAGTCGAGTATAATACTCGGAATCAATTTTTGGAGAAACGAAAGCCATTGGAGTGGTTCCTCTATAACTAATACCTACCCAAACCAAAAGAGAGATCCCCCGCCAAAATTTCGCCGCTGACGAATAATTGTGGAAAAATCTTTGGAACCCCAATATTTGTCCGAGCCATTAGGTCCATCCAAATTTAAAGTTTTTCATCGGAAAATTTCATTCCTTATCCAAAAATCTGTATTTTTCAGCGAAGTTAGATCTGGTTAATTCGTGTCTTGACATGAGACCAAGATTTGCATAATTTTACCCATATTACAGTTTCAAGTCACGAATCATTACTTGCTGAACACGACGCAACCATACTCCCAACTTCAATTCAGCAATAATTTCCATATCGCTGAAGCTTTTTTTCCTTTTGATCTCTCTTTTCGCGCTGTCACTGATCAGCGGTGTCCTTCCTGGTCGTTTTGTTTCCATAACGACCACCCTATTTTATAAAATTCTCAATGACGTAGCTACATATTTTCAATCGCTTCGAAATTTCCCGATTGGACAGTCCTTCATCGTGATAATCTTCAACTTTTCCGTTTTCTTCTATACTTAGCTACTTTCCACCAGGCATTCTATGTAAATAGATTTTTTTAATTTGGCCTACGCTAATTTTAAAACAATAAAATAACAGACAAAGAAAACTTGAAATCCTAGTTACTGGTTTCTTTTCCAAGTTGCCTTTATATGTACAGGACGATTCAGGAAGTTCCGGACAAATTTCTCCAGCGTATTCCTTGGCTCAACTTTAGCAACTTTACCCTACTACCCTCCGACCGCCAATCCGAAAATTTTGAACCCGCTGCCATTTCGCACCCTTGCATTTTCGGACATTGTCTTATTGGACTTTTCTTCATGAAATGAGCCAAGGAATACGCTGGAGAAATTTGTCCGGAACTTCCTGAATCACCCTGTATTTCGCATCAGAAATAGGAAAATAAACGTCACGTTTCATTTAAGTTCTACAAGGGATCGAATGACATAATACACCTAATGACTCATATATACATTAAAAGTCTACTCCGAAAACGCAGTGCATTGCGAATACCGAGAAAAAATATATTGCCTTTATAATTATTTCTCTGGGTGTATAAAGAAAGCCATGGAAGCAATTCCAACGATGTGTTCATTCATAAATATCAATAATGGGCCTTACCAGTAAAATCATAATTCATATATAATATATATAATCATAAAAATGTCTTAGTATTTTTTAAAGCGCAACTAAATTCCAAATTTTACATGACCTACTCTTTATATTCCCATTACATCCCATGAAGGCATATGCTCAGACACTTTGATTGGGTCCTGCAGTTTTACACCGGTTCTGGACGCTATTTTGACAAGAATTTTCATGGCTATGTTCTCGATAGTCGATCTCAAAATTCAAAGAGAGGAATTAAAAATAAACCATGTCTATAAAACGCATAGTTGTCAATTTGTCATAAAAACCGAAACCATTAAACCGGTTTCTACACCTCGGTTTTACCGAAAACCGATTTCGACAAAATCGGAATATTCGAAGAAACCGAAATCCGACATTTTTGAAATACATCGTCATACATTATTTTCAATTCTGGCGTTCGAGCCATAGATTTCACATTCCTGAGGAATTGACTAAGGGCAATATATCTGTTTTGGCCAATCGCCGAACTATATGCCGGTCAGGCTTAAAGGGTAAATCAGCTACATATGTATCTCCCTTCAGCTGTACGAACTGTTGTCGTTTTATAGATCTTTTCACAAATCGTATCTTCTTCCGAGATTTTTTGCTTTGTGGGAACTTCTTCGACTTCCCAAAATTTGGCCATCTGCCCATCAATAGACACTCTTGTGCAATGAAAGACATGAACCAAACAATTCGAATTGTTTTTCGTCGTTGGGCCAGTAACAATTCATCCAAAGACTGTCTGCTAGGCCACAAGCAAGCCTAAAATGACATGTTCCACTCCACTGAGTAGAATTACTTACTTACTTACTTATCCGGTCACGAACAACCCCGAGGGGTCAGGGACCTTACAAAACGAAGATAACATATTTCGCCAACCTGTTCGATCTTTTGCATTATCTCTCCAGTTGGCAATACCAAGTGTACGCAGGGATTCGTCAACCTGATCCCTCCATCGGAGTCTTGGTTTTCCTATTTTTCGTCTTCCTTCGAGTTCGGTTTCGAAAATCCTTCGTGCTGGTTCGTCTTCATCCATTCTAGGCCATGCCCAATCGCGTTATTTTGATCCGCCTAACTATGTCAATGTCAGGATAAAGCTCATACAGCTCATGATTCATACGTCGCCGATACTCGCAGTTGTGCACTATAGGACCATACATTTTTCGGAGTATTTTTCTCTCGAAGGCTCCTACAGATGTTTCGTCTGCTTGCGATAGGACCCAGGATTCTGCGCCATAAAGCAAGACAGGTTGAATGAGAGTCTGGTACAGCTGGACTTTTGTTACTCGAGAGAGGGCTTTATCTCTAAAGTGCTTGCTTAGCCCAAAATAACATCTATTCGCAAGCACAATTCTCCGCTTGATCTCAAGGCTGACGTTGTTGTTTTTGTTCACGGCAGATCCGAGGTATATAAATTCGTAACCTCGAAGTTATAACGGTTATCAACGTTCACGCTTTGGTCTAATCGCGTGGAGGCCCTGTTCATTGAAACCATTAATTTTGTCTTGTCCTCATTTACCGTCAGACCCATTTTTGCTGACTCCTTCTCAATTCTCAAAAAAACCGCAGTAACTTCTCTAATTGTGCGCCCAATGATATCTATATCATCAGCATACGCGAGCAGCATGTGACTTTTGCTGCTGATGGTTTTATTCATGTTGACTGCAGCTTTTCTCATAATGATCTCCATTAAGATGTTAAAGAGATCGCACGATAGGGTGTCGCCTTGCCTGAGGCCTCGCTTAGTTTCGAAAGGTTCGGTAAGATCCTTACCAACTTTCACTGCGGATTTGGTGTTCGTCAAGGTCATCCTGCAAAGGCGTATGAGTTTTGCAGGAATACCAAGCTCAGCCATTGCTTCATAGAGTTTCTCCCGTATCGGACTATCGAAGACCGCCTTATAATCGATAAATAGATGATAGGTGTCGATTTGTTTTTCGTGTGTCTTCTCCAGGATTTGGCGTAGCGTAAAAATCTGGTCAGTTGTCGATTTTCCAGGCCTAAAGCCACACTGGTACGGTCCAATCAGGTCAGCGATAATTGGTTTTAGTCTTTCGCACATTATACTTGATAGAACCTTATATGCCTTGGATAAAAGGCTTATTCCACGGTAGTTGGCACAGATACTCGGGTCACCTTTGTTAAATATGGGACATAGTACACTGAGACTCCAATCGCCGGGCATGCATTCATCTAACCAAATTTTGCTAATGAGCTGATGCATGCACCTTATCAGCTCAACGCCGCCAGCCTTAAACAGCTCCGCCGGTAATCCATCGGCTCCTGCGGTTTTGTTGTTCTTAAGCCGGGCAATAGCTGTTCTGACCTCGTCTTGGTTAGGAGGGGGCAATCGACGTCGTCGTCCATATTGTGATCGATTGTCCCATCGTCATTGGATATCTCAGGTACTAGTAGCGCGGATAAATGCTCTCTCCGTATTCCCAACATGCTCTGCACATCCGCGACGAGATTTCCGTACTTGTCTTTACAAAAGGGGGCCCTGAACCATGACTAGTAGTTCAGGTTTTAACTTTTCGGTAGAATTTTCGGGCTTCGTTCTTCCTTCTGTATGTCTCAATTTTCTCACTCTCGCGCTTTCTCCACAGCCGATTCTTACGCCTAAAGGGCTCAGTTGCAGCTCGCGTTGCAATTGACTGTGGCATTACCATACGTGCACCGTTCTTTTCGTCATTTGCAACGCTACACTCTTCATCGTACCACGGTTTATTGCGAAGCGGTTTTTCGAAACCAAGTACGGTTGTTGCGGCAGTTTTTATAGAGTCGGAAATGCGTTTCCACTGCGCATCAGGATCGTTATCGGGAGGGGGTGGGTTCTGTGCCAAAAGTTGCGAGAGATTCCTTGAGTAGGCTGTGGCTACCTCTGGTAATTGCAGCTTTGCGATGTCCAGATTCCTCTGCGTCTGGTTTCGTACGATTTTCGCTCTACTTAATCTAGTGCGAACCTTTGCTGCTACCAGGTAGTGATCAGAATCGATGTTAGCTCTTCCACAGAATGTACTATCGAGCTCTCAGTATGCCTATATCAAGGGCAGGTTAACTGAGACGGCTCTCCACTCTATGGGCAGCATAATAGAGAACTCTTTCGAGAATAAGGTATTCGCTCTAGGGACCTTCCTGGACATCGACGGAGCCTTCAATAACATTCAACATTCGGCGATTCTGAGGTCGTTACAGAATCTAGGAGTCGACAGGTTAATTGGGAAGCTTCTGGTGGATAGATCCGTCACAGCTGAATGGGGTGGTGTTACAATTGCTAGGAACGTTAACAGGGGGACACCGCAGGGGGGAGTTCTGTCTCCACTATTATGGTTAACTTCTGTCAATGAACTGCTTCTTGAATTGGACAGGGCCGAATGCCAGGTCTTTGCCTATGCCGATGATATTGCTATCATCTGTACGGGTAGAAACCTCAATTTACTTAGCATTCGTACAACCAGCCTACTTAGTGTGATTTCGAACTGGACCGCTAAGAGCGGACTATCACTTAACCCACTTAAAACCGAGCTTATCTGGTTCTCTCTGAAATATAAAATACCCGCATTTGAACTGCCGTCAGTTAATGGGTTGCAATTACAGTTGACGGAAAAGGTTAAGTATCTGGGGATAATTCTCGACAGAAAACTGTGTTGGAAACTGAATGTGGAGGAGAGGGTGAAAAAGGCGTCTGTTGCTCTTTGCTGCTGTAAAGCGGCGATAGGAAAGCGCTGGGGACTGTCTCCTAAGATCACCATGTGGATTTATACGGCAATAGTCAGACCAATACTTCTCTATGGCATCGTAGTTTGGTGGAGGTCCCTCCAAAAGAAATATATTTTGAATTCCTTGATGAAAATTCAAAGATCAGCACTGATTAGCTTTAGTGGGGCAATGGGCACGACGTCAAGTACTGCACTTAGTGCTATCCTGAACATCTGTGCTCCTGATATCATGGCCGAATCGGCAGCCGCTACGTCCATGGTGAGAATCAGAGATTGTGGCGTTTTGAAATCGGGGCATTCCGGACACGCTGAATTACTACACCAGATCAACTCTATTCCCGTAAAAACGGACTACTGTATCCCCTACCTTCTACCAGCGAAAAATCTAAGGACTTCTATTCCGAAGAGGAATACCTGGGAAAAGTCACTGGAAGGGGATACCAGTAGTATCAGATTTCTCACGGATGGATCAAAGTTGGACGAGAAAGTAGGCTATGGGGTCCATTCACCGGACCTAAATATAAATATCTCCTTCAAGCTGCCTGATCACTGTAGTGTATTTCAGGCGGAAATTACCGCCATACTGGAGGTTGCTGAACTACTGAAAAGTAGTGTCACAACCCTCCGGAGAATATGTATCTACACAGACAGTCAGGCTGCGATAAAATCCCTGGAAGACATGTTTGCTACGTCTCTGACGGTGAAAGAATGCCACATCAGGCTCATCTGGGTACCGGGACACAGCGACATTCCAGGCAATTGCGTAGCGGATGCGTTAGCTAGACAGGGCACTACGGCTAAGGTTCCTCCAGCAAAAGAAGTGTGTTACCTGTCGTTTGCAGATCAGGCAGTGGGCCGATAATATGTTCAAGGAGACTTACTTCAACTTGCAATCAAGCCAGGGTCCTCTAGCCACAGGTGGACAGGAAGAGGACTAGGCAACTAATTAACTTGCCGAGATGCAGGTTATCCACAATGATAGGAACACTTACGGGATATTGTCTTGTAGGAAAACACGCCCTAATCATGGAACATAGAAACTCCACTCTATGTAGATGCTGCATGGAAGAGGACGAGGAGACAACGAAACACCTTCTCTTGGATTGCACTGCTCTGGCAGGACTGCACATCTAGTTAGCACCGTAGCCCTACAGGATATTCCTGTAGGTCTTATACACAAATTTATTGAAAGGGCAAATTGGCTGGACGACTAGTCAATAGTTGCTATGGAGGAAACTGCAGGTATCACAATGGGCTTCGTTAGTCTAAGTGTGCTAGACAGCGTGCTGTCTTGCAGCCTTTTCAACCAACCAACCAACGAAATGTGTCGATTTGTATGGGCGGTACCAGAAAGGAAGTGACAAAAACGTCCATTTTCAATCGAAAATTAACCTTGGACAAATAACAGTAACTGACAAAATTTCGCAATGATCGATAAAGATTTACGGCAGATATTGTGTTGACCAGCCAGCCAGATAGACAGACGGACATGGCCCAATCGTTTAAAAAGTCCCAAAACGAACTTCGTCCAAAGATACAGAGAGTCTTATATGGCTCCTTTTATGCGTTATAGTTTTTTTCGTATTAAAAGATATATAGCCCCATCCTATGCGTGAGGGTATAAAAAGGGTATAGAAGTAACTTGCAAATTATACAGGGTGTTTACGAGGTGTTTAGTTCTCCTACTAAACTCCCAGAAGAAAGAGACCGCCCTTGCCTGCGACTACTTGCCAATGGCACACAGTTGGTAGGGCCAAGGGTAAAGCGCTGTTGCTGTGGTAAATAAACACACAACTTAAACTCTCTTTGCAATGTTCTGCTTTATTTAACGATTGAGATGTTGGCAGCCGAGATGTGTCTCGATGATCGACGGTGAAAGAAGACTGACTAAGGGCGACGTAAATGTAGATCGAACCCTTAACGGGAACAGTGAATGGAACAGTGGAATCAGAACCGACACCACAACTTCTCTCACAGGAACAGTGATACAATATTCTTGTTGTAGTCATAACTACGTTCAGTGCTACACGGGCGATGTTTTGTTTTTGGTTCTCTCAACATCAAGGGAGGACAAGCTTTGGCCCGTGCATAACTGAACATCCCGGCCGCCTTTCGTTACTATCGCAACGTAAACTTAAACAGACTACCGATTAATTCAACTTAACTTATACATGTAGTTAACTTATCTTAATATTTAAATTTTTCTTTTTCGTTTTAATTTAAATTCATACAACAATTTATGTAACTCAAGTATTGATTAAAAAAAGGGAAAGTATTTCATATATACATTATATCTGCAGCCTGATAGTATCCTTATTTAGTGACGTCCCGTTGAATTTCGCCGAAAAGCGCCCAGCCGAATACGGTGTCTTGGGTAAAAGGTAGCTCTAACTCTGAGTGTGGTAGCCCTCGGTAAACAGAGCCCGGGACATCGGAGCCAAGATTGATAGCGCACGGATACGGAATATGGAATCCGTGATCAGCCAGCATCTTTTCCTTGGACCATTCCTTAATTTTCTCAGTCTTCAGAAGTTTAGAGCAGGGGGTAATTATGTTGTGACCCAGGCGACGATGCAAAGTAACCTTCACCAACTGTTTTTCATCCCGCAAACATGTCAGTCTGACCTGTAATTTCTCATGGAATTTCTCCCATGGAAGTGGGAATGAGTCGGTTGGCATGTAGCAGCTAATACAGTCCATTGGCTGCAGCAGAATGCGCACGTGAGCCCGAAGTTGCGGTTCCACGTCGCACTGTAGAATCGCCCATGCTGTCATCGGCACCCAGGGAGTTACGTCAAAGTTCGGGAGATGCAAAAGAGTGTGATGAGCGTCCCAACAGCGGTAGCAACTGGAGCGTCTTTGGCACTTGTTAAGCTTGTGCGAAAGGCCAAGACAGTTGATGCAGGCTCGATATTTTTCGATTATGTAGCGTTTCTCGATGGGTGAAACAGTGAGAAACCGACGACACTTTCTAAATCCGTGCCGTGAGAGACATATGGGGCATGAGTATTCTTCTTGGAAGTTCATGGTTCTGTGGAAAAAGAGAGCAGGCATTATTCAACGACATCAGGAAGAAAAATGGCCAATGAGCAGATTTTATTTCTATCGACTAATGATGCTACTGTGCTCGGGGGAGCAAAACTAGCTTATGAACTGGGCGGGTGACCACTCCGTTTTGAGTTTTCACGTCAACTACTCTGACGTAATTATCCCGACCTTGAAAAAGTTTAACACTACGTCCTAGATGCCATTCGGTAGAACAAATATTCTCGTGACGCAAGACTACTAGATCATTAAGGGCTAAATTTTATTTAATATTTTCAAATATTCTGTTTTCCAGCGGCGACAGAACTCCTGCTGGATAACCTTGATTCTTCTCCAGCGGTTGAGAAAAGCCGTTTTTGATGGGATCTCCTCTGGTTCAGCTGGAGCCAAGAGCGATGAGCCAATTAAAAAATGTCCAGGAGTTAGGGCCGTCAACTCATCCGGATTGTCAGAAATAGGCGATAAAGGCCTCCAATTGAGGCAACATTCAATGGCGGCGATGATTGTGGCAAACTCCTCAAAAGTGTGACGAATCTGCCCAGAAATCTTCTTAAGATGGGTTTTACAGCTTTTCACACCAGCTTCCCATAGCCCACCCATGTGAGGAGCTCCGGCAGGGATGAAATGCCATTCTAGTTTCTGGAAGCCGTCTTTTGTTATCACTTCGTCTCGAAGTTCCGAGACAATTTTCTGCAAGCTGGCCCTCAGCTCTCTAGCTGCGCCAACGAAGTTTCGCCCATTGTCGGAAAATATTTTATGAGGGCACCCTCGCCTAGAGACAAATCGGGACAAAGCCGCTAGAAATGCGGGAGTACTTAAATCACTTACTGGTTCTAAGTGAATAGCCTTTGTAGTGAAGCAGACGAAGAGGCAAACATAACCCTTTGTTAGACGGCAGCCCCGTCCATGAAACGTTTTGAAATCGAAAGGCCCCGCGAAATCAACGCCAGTGTTGGTAAAAGGTCGACTATATGTACTCCTTTCGTCGGGTAATGGAGCCATAATCTGTCCTTGTCCAACCTTTCTAGCCAAAACGCACTCTTTGCAGTTATTAATACGGGCTTTAATAAGTCGTCTTGCTCTGATAATACAGCACTCCAATCTAACCGTTGCTAAGGTCAATTGTGTGCCTCCGTGAAGAGTCAACTTATGAACAAAGTCGACATATAAGAAAGACAAGCGGCTTTTATAAGCTAGAATGATAGGGTGCCTCTCGTTATAAGATAGAGCCAAAGTCGCCCCGAGGCGGCCGTTCGCTCTAATGAGTTGATCGCGGTCTAAAAACGGCGTCAGCGTTAAAAGAGGACTATTTGATGGCAACTCTCACTTCCGTTGAAGACAGGAATACTCAATGGGAAAGTACATTTGTTGCGACAAATACATTAGCCTGCATCGCACGTGAGCCAATTCACAAAACGATAACTTTACGCTTTTCTCTTCGAACTCATTTTTACTATCGGGATGTACTCTTTTGAAAAACCGAAAAATGTAGGCGACGACATGCAAGGCTTTAGAGAGACAAGGAAATCGATTTAATATGTCATCGGGCTCAGCTGACCTAGCTATATGAACTTTGGCCGATTTAGCTTCTAACGAAGTTTCCCGCACTGGGGGACTAACGGCCAACACCCTTTCTCTTTCTCAAGCCACGGCGGACCGCGCTACCACAAGTCACAACACTTTATTTCTAAAGGGGTCAGCTCCCGGGTTGCTAGGTCAGCAGGGTTTTCTGATGTCCCTACATGCCTCCAACTATTTGTAATTTTTTGCTGAATTATTGATACTCTATTGGCCACGAAAGTTGTCCAATTGTGAGATGGCTTGTTGAGCCATGAAAGTACTATAGTAGAGTCAGTCCAAGGAAATATACCAGAATGGGATACTTCAAACTGGGACAATAGAGAATCTATTAAATTAGCTAGTAACAGGGCGCCACATAGTTCTAACCTCGGGACTGACATCTTTTTGTTTTGGGTCACCTTCGACTTTGATACAAGTAATTTAGTGTGCATTTTGTCCTCAATCTCCACTCTTATATATAATGCTGCAGCATACGCAAGTTCTGACGAGTCACAGAACCCGTGAAATTCAACCTTACATGCTGGAGAATACTGTATCCATCGGGAAATTTTGATTTCATCTATTGTACCATAATTTGAAATAAAGGTTTTCCATTTAACAAGACTCAAAGGTTTGATTGGATCATCCCATCCAATGTTGCCGAGCCACATCCTGTGAATTAAAATTTTTGCATTTATGATAACAGGCGAGAGCCAACCCAATGGGTCAAATAGCCTAGCTATTACCGAAAGGACTTCTCTTTTAGTGAAAGATTCTTTATGAACCAATTTTTCGGTGACAAAATAAAATGAATCTGATGCCGCATTCCATCTTATTCCTAGCGTTTTAGCAGTGCTTTTTCGTCAAAATCAAGAAACTGCTCATTGAAGAGATGTTCGCGAGGTAAATCTTCTAAAATTTGTTTATGTTTGGAAGTCCATTTACGTAGTTGAAAACCGGCAGATTCCAAAATTCCTATCAGCTGATTACGAGCCTCCAATGCACCCGATATCGTATGCGACCCTACTAAAGAGTCATCAACATAAGTACATATTCTCCTTGAGAATCTTTGAGCCAATCGGAAAGCGTTCTTTCTCATCTTCTGCCAACTGCAGCAGTGTTCTGAGGGCTAAAAAAGGTGCACAATTGACTCCAAAAGTTACGGTTTTTAACTGATAATCTTGCACTTCCTCATCGGGTGAAGACCGAAATAAAATGCGCTGATAGGGTATGTGCTTTGGGTTGGCAAGTATTTGTCGATACATTTTCATTATATCTGCGTTAAATACGAATTTGTAAAAAGGCCAGTTCAATATCAGTAAAACAATATCCTTTTGAAGTACTGAGCCAATATATAACGCGTCGTTCAGACTTTTCCCATTTATTGATACACGAGGCATTAAAAACTACTCGCAACTTATTTGTTGTGCTCTCTGGTTTAAAGACACCATGGTTAAAGACACCTCCACTCTTTCCATGTGCCCTAGACTCAAATATTCTTCGATGACTTCATCATACATAGTTTTAATCTGCGATCTTCGAGTCAAAGACTTTTCATTTTTCAAAAATTGGCTTAGTGCCACATATCTATTTGAACATTTTGATGAACTGAACGCATTTTCCGGACGAAAAGGTAACTCTACCATATATCTTCCATCAGATGTTCTCACAGTTGTAGCTTTGTAAATCTCTTCGCAGATTCTATCTCCTTCGGTGGTAGTAGGCTTCCTCGAAACCTCTTCTACCTCCTAAAATCTCGCTAATTGCTCATTCATTGACAACCTGGTGCAATGTGACACTCGGACTATTCGTCGAGCACTTGTACTATTCGTTGGGCCAGTTATAATGCACCCAAAGACTGTTTCCTGGGCAACAAGCGAACCAAGAATTCCATGCTCTACTCCTCTAAGTAGGATGAGTGGATATAAATTTCCCCCTAGGAGAATTTCGACTGGTCCAGTTTTAAAAAAATGAGGATCAGCATACTCCAAATTTGGAAGCTGCTCTGATACTATATCCCTCATCGAATGAGTGGGTACGTTACCCGTAACATCTTGCACAACTAGTACATCCGTTTCAATTAAAAAACTAGGGTTTACTCTAGAGCCAATTATAAAGAAAGCTGTTTTGGAACATTTTGTTAGAAATTCACCCCCTAACCCCGTAATGTCCGCTGAAACTGACTTCGTCGGTAATTTTAGTAATCTTTGCAATTTCGCTGAGATAAAGGTATCATCCGAACAAGGGCCAATAAGAGCTCTCACGTTGTGTGCTACATTATCCTTTATAATATTTATCCAAGCTGTGGCTAGCATAGTCTTGTTTGACACCGATGTGTGATATGCTCTCACACTATCATCGGTTGTCGTTGCTTGAGTAGACTGTAAATTTTGACTCTTTGATGATTGGGCCACATTTACTGGAGTAGCTGCAGCAGCATTATTTTATGGAACATACTTTTCCAAGTGCAAAAGCGTATGATGCTTGTAACTGCACTTTGTACAACTATTCTTACTGAAGCATTTATCTACCGTGTGTCCTGGAGCGAAAATCGTACGAAACCAGACGCAGAGGAAGCTGGACATCGGAAAGCTGCAATTACCAGAGGTAGCCACAGCCTACTCAAGGAAGCTCTCGCAACTTTTGGCACAGAACCCACCCCCTCCCGATGACAATCCTGATGCGCAGTGGAAACCCATTTCCGACTCTATAAAAACTGCCGCAACAACCGTACTTGGTTTCGAAAAACCGCTTCGCAATAAACCGTGGTACGATGAAGAGTGTCGCATAGCAAATGACGAAAAGAACGCTGCACGTATGGTAATGCTTCAGTCAATTGCAACGCGAGCTGCAACTGAGCGGTATAGGGAGAAGAGAAAGGATGTAAACCGTCTCTTTAGGCGTAAGAAACGGCAGTGGAGAAAGCGCGAGAGTGAGAAAATTGAGACATACAGAAGGAAGAACGAAGCCCGAAAATTCTACCGAAAAGTTAAAAACGGAACTAATGGACATGGTTCAGGGCACCCCTTCTGTAAAGACAAGGACGGAAATCTCGTCGCAGATGTGCAGAGCATGTTGGGAATATGGAGAGAGCATTTCTCCGCGCTACTAGTACCTGAGATATCCGATGACGATGGGACAATCGATCACAATATGGACGACAACGTCGATTGCCCCCCTCCTAACCAAGACGAGGTCAGAATAGCTATTGCCCGGCTTAAGAACAACAAAGCCGCAGGAGCCGATGGATTACCGGCGGAGCTGTTTAAGGCTGGCGGCGATGAGCTGATAAGGTGCATGCATCAGCTCATTAGCAAAATTTGGTTAGATGAATGCATGCCCGGCGATTGGAGTCTCAGTGTACTATGTCCCATATTAAAAAAAGGTGACCGAGTATCTGTGCCAACTACCGTGGAATAAGCCTTTTATCCATAGCATATAAGGTTCTATCAGGTATAATGTGCGAAAGACTAAAACCAATTATCGCTGACCTGATTGGACCATACCAGTGTGGCTTTAGGCCTGGAAAATCTACAACTGACCAGATTTTCACGCTACGCCAAATCCTGGAGAAGACACACGAAAAACAAATCGACACCTATCATCTATTTATCGATTATAAAGCAGCCTTCGATAGTCCGATACGGGAGAAACTCTATGAAGCAATGGCTGAGCTTGGTATTCCTGCAAAACTCATACGCCTTTGCAGGATGACCTTGACGAACACCAAATCCGCAGTGAAAGTTGGTAAGGATCTTACCGAACCTTTCGAAACTAAGCGAGGTCTCAGGCAAGGCGACACCCTATCGTGCGATCTCTTTAACATCTTAATGGAGATCATTATGAGAAAAGCTGCAGTCAACATGAATAAAACCATCAGCAGCAAAAGTCACATGCTGCTCGCGTATGCTGATGATATAGATATCATTGGGCGCACAATTAGAGAAGTTACTGCGTTTTTTTTGAGAATTGAGAAGGAGTCAGCAAAAATGGGTCTGACGGTAAATGAGGACAAGACAAAATTAATGGTTTCAATGAACAGGGCCTCCACGCGATTAGACCAAAGCGTGAACGTTGATAACCGTTATAACTTCGAGGTAGTGGACGAATTTATATACCTCGGATCTGCCGTGAACAAAAACAACAACGTCAGCCTTGAGATGAAGCGGAGAATTGTGCTTGCGAATAGATGTTATTTTGGGCTAAGCAAGCACTTTAGAGATAAAGCCCTCTCTCGAGTAACAAAAGTCCAGCTGTACCAGACTCTCATTCAACCTATCTTGCTTTATGGCGCAGAATTCTGGGTCCTATCGCAAGCAGACGAAACATCTGTAGGAGTCAGGTTGACGAATCCCTGCGTACACTTGGTATTGCCAACTGGAGAGATAAAGCAAAAGATCGAACTGGTTGGCGAAATATGTTATCTTCGTTTTGTAAGGTCCCTGACCCCCCGGAGTTGTCCGAGACCGGATAAGTAAGTAAGTAAGTGTCCTGGAGCCAAACAATTTGCACAACTTTTCTCTCTCTTCACCAACGATATTCTGTTTTTAGTATTCATACGAATGAATTTGGGACAAGACCGCAACAGGCGACTTTCTTTGCACAAAGTACATTTTGAACTTTCAGATTTCGTACAATGTACTTTAAATTGCTTGGATTTTTCGCAACTGCCAAATTTTGAGCGGGTGACAGATTCATGAGATCCTCTCATATCTGAGATGCTTTCCAATGTCTGAAATCTTTCAACTAAAAATTTGCCTAAATCTTCCCACTTTGGCAGTCAGTTTTAGCCTCTATTGATTGTTACCAAAGGGACAAAGTGAGCTTTGGCAATTTTGACGATCACTGGAAGACAAATATTGGATCCCATGACCCAACATCAATTCCATAAAGTCTCAGATCAGAGATGCAGTTTGTGATATCCCTATGTAATTTTTTGATACAACTTGCTGACTCTTGAGAGCAAGGGACCAAATTAAATAGAACTCGCAATTGATTATTTATTAAAATCCTCTTATTTTCGTATTGACCTTTTAAATTTGCCCAAGCAAGGTCAAAGCCTTCTGCCGTTAGCGGAATATGTTGATTAATTTCCCTAGCCTCGCCACTAGTTTTCTGAAACAAGTGGTACAATTTTTCAACTGGGGTAAGTTTTTTGTTGTTCACATAAATTGCTGTAAATAAATCCCTGAAGCTGGTCCAAGTGGAACATGGTGGAACACTTATCGATGAAGAGCTTTGGTTTTGACTAACTGGAGCGGCAATTTTTTCCTTCCATTCCCCCAGTATCGTCATACAATTAAAGTATTTAGACTGAACCTCTGTCCTCTTTTTTCTTATCGTGGTTTTGTCGGATTTGGTACAATCTGGTTCATTGCTACATTTTTTATAAAGCTCTTTCCACTCTGACCACAGACGCTCAACTTCCCGTCTCTCTGCCTCAATGGATGATTCATTATATTTACTTGCATCTGTTTCTTTCATACGTTTCTCATGTGCAACCAATTCGTCACATTGAGCCAAAAATTCTTCTAATGAACCCATCTTTCCCTTCATCAAAATTCAATAGTTCATGAAAAAATACTTCCTTTTACGAAATGTTTCAAATTTACGCCAGAGTGAGTTTACAGTGATCCATTGAGAAGAACTTCTTTCTAAACAATTCTTGATGAAAACTTAAATAATTTTCTCTAAAGATTCTATAATTCACTTTGGCAGATGTTTGAGCAATTTAGTGCTAAATGCTTCGAAATAAATTAGTTTTAATTTTCGAGTGCCAAGGTATAACTTCGTTTCTTATAATATAAATTAAATTCAGAATGAAGAAACAAATTGCTACAATTGCCGCAATTGTTCAACTTGGCCCACTGTCCTTGCCTCTGAATTAGTCTGAGTCACTAACTTTACACACATTCTATTTCGTAGATAATTTTTCGGGGGGAAAAATCGCACATTCCAGCATAAACCACTGTGCGCGAAAATGTTTGTTCTTGTCGAGTGACTATCGCTACTAACAGCAATTACCATGCACATACATACATGTTTGTGTGCACGAACATGTACATATGTAAGAGGCAACGAGAAAAAGGCACAATGCACAGCTGAGATCAAACCAATATAAGTAATGAACCAGAATCACTTGCATAAAATGCACATTAAACAAACAACGGCGCACAAACGGTACTCTATGTATTGTTGGCGTTGGGTCTTTCTTTTTTATTTTCAAATACTGGCGCTTTAAATATACATACATCCATATGTATGTTGTCATATGTGTATAGGGTCAAATGAAACAATCAGCATTTCCATGAAATTAATATTTATTTAATTCTGTCGCAGACAAACAGGGCCAAAATCTTCGTTTGTTGAAACAAATGAGAAAGGCATACGTAAGTACGTACCTCGATAAATTCCTTGTGTCGCTGCTTTAATTTTCCAGGCGCTGAATGGACCAAATGTTTAGTTCTCTTACTAAACTCCCAGAAGAAAGAGACCGCCCTTGCCTGCGACTACTTGCCCTCGCTCCACAAGTTTCCAATGGCACACAGTTGGTAGGGCCAAGGGTAAAGCGCACAATTTGCTGTTGCTGTGGTAAATAAAGACACAACTGAAACTCTCTTTGCAATGTTGTGCTTTATTTAGCGATTGAGATGTTGGCAGCCGAGATGCGTCTCGATGATCGACGGTGAAAGAAGACTGACTAAGGGCGACGTAAATGAAGATCGAACCCTTAGCGGGAACAGTGAATGGAACAGTGGAATCAGAACCGACACCACAACTTCTCTCACAGGAACAGTGATACAATATTCTTGTTGTAGTCATAACTGCGTTCAGTGCTAAACGGGCGATGTTTTGTTTTTGGTTCTCTCAACATCAAGGGAGGGCAAACTTTGGCCCGTGCATAACTGAGCACGAGGTGTTGGTCGTTGGTTACAGGAAGGTGTTGGCAACAAACCAACTTCATGATCAATCTGGTACCAATCTAGTTGGTTGACAAAAGACGAGGACAGAAAAATAAGGTTTGTAGACATTACAAAGTAATAAGTCATAAAATTGTAACCATTAAAACAATAAAATAAAATAAACCTTGAAATTGAAATCGTAACACTTGTCATATTTATCTCCACTATATTCGTTTTGCTTTCATCTGGTTTGAGCTTGTTTATTTTTAACCAAGTTATTATATTTTGTATATCGTGCATTTTTATCGTCATCAATTACCGCAAATACTTGGGTATCATCTGCGTATAGTATCATTTCGCATTTTTCAATAATATCTGGCATATCATGTATATATGTATATCATATATATGTACTACGGTGGACCTTGTGTCGATATTTTGGTAGATGAGGGCTCTATTCCGTGCCTTTTTGAAAAAAAATGACGATGCCGAAAAAAAAATTAAAAAAAAAAACATTAGGGGTTGCGCACGAGCCGAGAAAAAGGTCCACTTTGCCAAAATTAGGGGGGAAATTGCCATAGGTCATCAGGGGTCACCCGTAGGGGGGAAGAATGTATGGCCGACCCCCATTAACTTTTTACCGCCAACATTTTCCCCCAAGACACCCACCCCCTATCTCCTCCCCTTAGGGGGGTCACCATACAAAAATGGAGGTTGCTCAGTATTTTCGAAAAACACCATAGGTCATCAGGGGTCACCCCTAGGGGGGCAAAATATATGACCAACCCCCATTAACTTTTCATCCCCAACATCTTTCCGAACAAACTTACCCTCTATCTCCACTCCTTGAGGGACTCCCCATACAAAAATACTGAAAATCTATGTATTTACAGTTGCACAATATCGAGATTTTTTTGATTTTTTTTGATTTTTTTACAGAAATTCCACCAATATTCAAGAGTGGTCATTGTTTGGAAAGTCTTGAAAAATTTGAAACGCACACGTGCTGAATCAGGTACATAGGCACCCTTAGCAGATGCCCCCATTCATCAGTACCTGGCAGTAAAATATTGCAAAATACGTAGTAGTTATAAATAGCAGTTCATTCATCGATTATTGTCATTCAACAAGTGCCGACGACCGCGAAAAGTAAATTGATTTTTCTCCCGTTTTTTAAAAGTTAAGATGACAACACGACTTAGATCGCGCGACGATATTTTTTTGATTGGTTATCCAAGCATGAATATTACGGGGAACAAATTACCGTCGAAGAAGCAAGTGCTAAGAATGCATTTCTTCAACATTCGCAAACGAAACATGTCGAAGAACAATAGTGCGGTTATAGTCGCGGACGCAGTGATGATTTTTTGGCGCCAAGCAGCTATTCCGACGAAAGCCAGAGGAGATGTTACAAGAAAAATAGCTGCGCTGCACGATGAGTGGGATGCTTTAAGAAAGTCATCTCACAGAAAGACTGAGTCCACTAGAGAAAAAGAGAATACGTTTTCTGATAGCTTGGATAATCTTTTCGACATCGCACACGCCAACGCCCTTGAGAAAATGACAAATACCGAAGACATTGAGTTTCTGCTAAAGCAAAGAGAAGATGGCCGGCCAGGAACTATGGGAGGTGTGGACGCTACTGATACTCGAACGAGGAAAAGAAAAGCTGAGCGCGAAGAACAAGAAGAGTTGCGACGCAAACGTGCAACGGAATCTAGTAGAGATCGGTTCGCTAAAGGCGGTAAGCTCCAATGTGTTCGTCCAATGTTTATATTCAAATGAAATTCGTTCAATTGCAGTGGTTAAATTTTCAAGCAGTGATTCAAGCGATGATAATGGGAGACAGGACGAAAACTTCCCGGCAGAAGCTGGCCCGTCAAATGTTGGTGACAGAAGAGGTTACAAACAATGTTTTACTGAACGAGTCCTATCAGCTTTGGACAAGTGCAAAGTGACTGACCGAGACGCGGTCGGCATTATGATAGCGGCGGCAGAAGCATTTGGACGCGATCCTCAACAATACACAATAAACCGTACGGCGCTTCGGAGATGTCGGCGTTCAAATCGAGAGAACATGCTGAGTTATGTGAAAGACAATCCAGAAGTAAGATCGCATAGATTTATTTGCTCTCATTCAGAATTCTTATTCTTCAACGCGTTTCATTCATCTCCAGCTTGTCGCAGCTAAATCCTTCGTAGTCCATTGGGATGGCAAAATGCTTTTGGATTTTGTGGGTACAAAGAAGGTGGACCGTCTACCGGTAATTGTCTCGTACGGAGAAAAAGAACAACTTCTTGGAGTTCCCAAAGTAGAAGATGGGAAAGGAAAAGGCCGGAGAATAGCACATGCCGTTTATCAACTGTTGGCATCTTGGCATATGACACATCGAATACAAGGACTTTCTTTCGACACGACATCAACGAACAGTGGCCCATTCTCCGGAGCCGCAGTTGCTCTTGAGCGGCTGTTGGAGAGAGAAATCTTATATTTACCTTGCAGACACCACGTATACGAACTGGTGCTAAGGGAAGTTTTTGAGACAAAAATGGGAAAGACCAGGAATGGGACGCTGTAAAGGTTAAATCATTCCATTCTGGCTTGATAGACGATCAAGTCGTCAATAAAATTCCTGTGGCAATGCAAGTCGGCATAAAGAAGTTTTGCTTAGATCAATTGAAGGAGAAACACCCTCGCGATGACTACAAAGAAATGCTACAATTAATTCTTTTGTTTCTGGGTGAAAAACTTGAGAATTACCATTTCCGGCCTCAAGATGTTTTTGTTTCGGAGAACTTTTCACTTATCTGTATGTGAATTGAATGGTATTCGACACGTTTGTATTTTTGTGGTGCGACTTTACGTCAAGGCATGGTTTGGTTCTTCTCGAGCAGCTGAGGCGCCGAATCAAGATTGGAAGTTTTTGAAGGACATCGTCGAGTACAAGTCCGTTGACCAGGATTTATCTCGGGTAATGATAAAGAAATTTATCGGTCACCTATGGTATCTCGCCGATGAGCACATAGCCCTTGCCTTTTTCGATGACAAGGTTTCAAATGAGTTGAAGGCCAAAATGGCCCAAGCATTGCTAGAAAATGAGAATGACGAAGGTGAAGAAGATGAAGAAGACGAAAAATGTGAAGAAGATGAAGAAGGTGAAGAAGACGAAGAAGGTGAAGAAGACGACCCGGTTCCCCCAGCTCCTCGCGTCGTAATCAAAAGCACCAGCGTTAAAAAAATCGAGGTGAAATTCAAAGATGTGAATGAGGAATTCTTGGCTAAAGACTTGAGCAACTTCGTCTCTCATAATACCAAAAATTTATTTGTACGATTTGGAATATCGCAAGATTTCATTCTTGCAAATCCAGCAACCTGGAAATCTCGCGCAGACTATCAAGAAGGTCGTAGAATTGTAAATAACTTGCGCGTTGTGAACGACACTGCCGAAAGAGGAGTAAAAATGATACAAGATTATAATAGAATACTGTGTCAAGGCGAAGAAGAGAAACAGTATTTACTACATGTTATCGATTCTTACCGCAAGAAATACCCATCAGCGAACAAAAATATGTTAATTTGACTATATTATATTAAGAGTGCTTAGTAGTACTACTCAATTACAGCTTCTTTTATTTTTGTATGGGGAGTCCCTCAAGGAGTGGAGATAGAGGGTAAGTTTGTTCGGAAAAGATGTTGGGGATGAAAAGTTAATGGGGGTCGGTCATATATTTTGCCCCCCTAGGGGTGACCCCTGATGACCTATGGTGTTTTTCGAAAATACTGAGCAACCTCCATTTTTGTATGGTGACCCCCCTAAGGGGAGGAGATAGGGGGTGGGTGTCTTGGGGGAAAATGTTGGCGGTAAAAAGTTAATGGGGGTCGGCCATACATTCTTCCCCCCTACGGGTGACCCCTGATGACCTATGGCAATTTCCCCCCTAATTTTGGCAAAGTGGACCTTTTTCTCGGCTCGTGCGCAACCCCTAATGTTTTTTTTTTTTAATTTTTTTTTCGGCATTGTCATTTTTTTTCAAAAAGGCACGGAATAGAGCCCTCATCTACCAAAATATCGCAAAAATTTAATTTCAAGGTCCACCTTAATATGTACATATGACCTGTACCTCGTTTCTGTAGTTCTCGAATCAAAAAAGTTTTCACATGAAACATGTGAAGAAACAAAAACGCAAGGAATCGGTACAAAAATCGCTTCTCACATGTGACTGTTTCTACAATGTTTGTTTTGCGAAAACTTTCTCTGACGTACTGCTTTTTTCATTCTTATTGGAAAAATGCGAGAAAATCTGTTTCTAAAAAATAGTGAGTCGAAAAAATTAAAATGTGAAACGTCAAAAATACTCACAAATTAAAACGGTGCGAGATTTTGATATTGTTTCTACAGAAAGGTTTTTTACGAAATTAAAACTTATTTTTCTAAGTGGAGAAGAGAAGAAGTAAATCTTTTCTGTTATGTATTTCAATTAATTTTTTCAAAATATTACAGAAAAATCAAGAAAGTAAAAATAAAATGCAGTTGAAAACATGTCTATACTTCTTTTTGTTATTCTTTTTCGCGCTAGTTTATTTTGTTTGTTTATATTTTTTTCTTACTTCACAGCTTTCTTGGAATATTCCAATCAAAACTTCATCAGTGTTGTCTCTTTTCGCATTGAACAGAAACACTTTTTACTCACAAATCGAGAAACGATGGAATTTTTTGTTTCATACTTAATGTGAAAACTTTTTCGATTCGAGAACTACAGAAATGAGGTACTGGTTGGCGGACTGGGATCTATGGGCGGAAACATTTTAATTTTTTGAACTAATTTTTTTCATGTGGTCAGATTGATATTACTTGAAAATTTCGATTTTACTAGTTTATGCATTGATTGAGCTGGTAAACTCCCCGGGCGGAGGTGGTGGGGGGGGGGGGATGGGTTATTCTCACTCAATCTTTGCGTGAACAATCTGACTCAAAACACAAGAATTACATACCAAGTCTGAAACGTAACGAAAGATCGTACGACATAAAAATTAAAAGACCAAGAAACGGAGCCCGAAGTATATTTTCACTAGTTAGTAACCGAAAAAGGAAACAACCAAAGAGCACAAATGAGTGTGTTGCTTTGGGAGAAAAGATTTAAGTTAGTAGCGTGTTTGTTATCTTACCGTTGATGCACTGACAGATGTTAGGCTCAGTGGTACCCTCCCTCACGAAGCCCCTACTGCTTCCCCATGGCTCAGATGCACTTCGAGAGTCCCAAAAATATAGGTGTTGCGCCAAGGGACTTACGCTTCGCTTACCCTGTTACCAGTATGGCTTGTTTAACCTGCCATATTTAGAACTCGATCGCTTTTGAAACGTTGTACAGGTTTTATTATCCCTTCAATGGGATACTGACAAGTTAATTTTCAGCTTAACTTAACAATAAATTCTTTTTCTTAACCGACATACAGTTTCTTAACTCGACGGGTGCTCTATGGGTGAAGCGCTATAAAGTACTGGATATACAATAGGTATCATGTATCAAATCATGATATTTTCTTAATTATATGCTCGCGGTGGCTTAAACAAAAGTATTAATTGACCTTAGGGGCCCAACATTCTGAATAAGGGGAGAACTTAAGGTCAAATCTCGAATATCACGGACCGAGCTTCGGATTATTTATTTCGCATCACGGTATTACTATTGAAATAAAAACACAAATTTTGCATTGACTTGTTTCACACATTCCATGTGCTATATAACTGATCGTTAATTTGCGAATACTAATGGCATGAAACACCGAATTCAACTTCGTAACGTTATGGCTGATCTTAGGCCCGAATTGGCATTATTAGGAGATACATGTAAAACAAAATTAATGTGAGTCCGATCACAGGGGAGATGTGTAAACATCTAGTAATGAAAATTTTTTTTTTAAGTTGGACGTACTTATGCTTTTAGTATATTTTTTTAATTAATCAATTACAAGTATGAAAACTTTCAATATTGTAAATACATAGGAATTTGCTGTTTTTTGTTTGTTTTATTTAACTTATTTGGTTAGTAAATGGGCACACTGCAGTATATATGTACTGCATTAAAAATTACAGTAAGCAGTAAATTTACTGATTGCTGAAAAAATGCAGTAAATTTTTACTGATAATGAAATTTAATTTGCATTACCAGTAAAATCATAGGCCGTATTCATAATAATCAGTAATCGGACATTACTGATTACTGAAAATTCAATGCACCTCATCATAATCAGGTAGGCACTTTATAAAAATTGCTGAAAAAATTTTTAGTAATCAGTAAAAATTTACTAGTTAAAGAATTATTTTTACTGAAATTTTAGTAGTACTGCAGAGTGCCCATCTATGGTAAATCCCTTAAGTACAAATAGTTAATATTGGCTTATGGTAACTAAAATAAGATACATATTTAATTTTTTGACTCGATTGTATTTAAAAATCTATGGAAAACTGCATCTATAGTAGTGGAATTGTTAGTTGTGGGGGTTTGTTGAGAATTGCTCATATGCAAGTGGAAAACGTTAAAAAAATTTTGATAAAGCTTGCGACTGTGGGTTTGCAAAATTTGTATTAAAATCTCCACCCATAATAATTGGCATGAGATGGAGATTGTTACCCAATTGTCGTGCACCAGCTTCAGTGTAAGGCAACAGTACGTAATGAAGATATGTTATAATCTTAATTTATATTGGAATCTAATAGAAATTTTATTAGAATTAACATTACCTCCATTCAGCTTTGATACACTTTGTGTTGTTTTATGTTCTGAGTTATAATTTTTTTGGTGTTTTGTAAAATATTTTATTATTTTGTATTTGTTGCGGTTGACAAGTTATTAATCAGCTGTTTACTGAAATGTAATGCATGTAGTTATTTTACAGCATAGATAAAGGAAATAAGTAGATATCGCACAGGTGTTGTCAAGTACTACCACTAGGTTGTCGTTTTGTAACTCTCACTGAAGTTTCTCATAACTTTCATTGACGTTTGTTCAACACTGTGGGAAATTTGATACATACAAAAAAAGTATCATTTTCCAGGTTGTGTTATTCGAACAACTAACTTAATTTTTTTATATCATTTTGTTCCCCACTTTCAAGTTAAAATTTGGTTATTTTGATTGTGTGTATTTGTTTACTGTTTTTGTTGGTGTTCGTTTGTGTTGAATTTCAGAGCAACAGACAACAACACAAAAACACAATCCTTTACCTCGTTTCTGTAGTTCTCGAATCGAAAAAGTTTTCACAATAAGCATGAAACACAAAATTCCATCGTTTCTCGATTTGTGAGTAAAAAGTGTTTCTGTAAATCAATGCGAAAAGAGGCAACACTGATTACGTTTTTATTGGAATATTCCACGAAAGCTGTCAAGTAGTAAAAAAAAATATAAACAAACAAAATAAGCTAGTGCGAAAAAGAACAACAGAAGGCTAAATTCGCTTAATATCGCTTAGCTCCCCATATAAAGTGGGCGAAAAAATTGTTTTGACGTTTAAAATTTACAATTTTTCGACTCCCTACTTTTTAGAAATAGTTTTTCTTGCATTTTTCCAATAAGCATGGAAAAAGCAGTACGTCATAGAAAGTTTTCGCAAAACAAATATTGTAGAAACAGTCACATGTGAGAAGCGATTTTTTGTACCGATTCGTAGCGTTTTTATTTCAATTCACATGTTTCATGTGAAAACTTTTTCGATTCGGGAACTACAGAAACAAGGTACTGTATTCTATTAGTTGGTGGTATTATAATTCCGTTCGTTTCAGGTCAAAATTCCTCACCGTTCATGTTTTCTAGCTGTCTCAAACAGCCCATCTGCAGCGTTTTTGTGAAGAGAGAGCTGTATTCATGTTGGAACAACTGTTGGATGCGACATCAGATTGTAACGATCCAGGTAGTACCTGTTAGATTTCGACCACCTCCTTACGAATTTAAAATAAAAATGGCAAGTTCTTGTGCGCCAGGAACATAAAAAATTAGAAAATGGAAAAGTTTCTTATGATTTTCTTCATTTTATTTTTAAAAAATTTCCGCATCTACCAGATGTGAAAATTTCAAAATGGGTTCAGCATAGGTTCAGAAAATATTGGCGTAATACTAGACTGACAAAAAAAATTTAAAGGGTTTTCATATATTTTACATGTATTTGTGTATTTTGTAAACAACGTATATGTATTATACTATATGTTATAGATTACAGTTTATTTAATCATTTTATATGCAAATATTAAAAGTATCGGCTTGTGAAAAATATTTGGTGCGTACCTTACCAACACCTACCCGATGGACATTGTGAATTATAATTATATATTGTGAATTATAATTATATATAATAAATATATATCGTTATCGACGCATGTGAAGAAAACAGAAGAAAAAAAACAGAAGATTTCAATCGAGCAGAATTCTATTTCCATTCCGTTCCAAACTAAATTGTAACATAATCAAATTAGAAACAAATGAAATGGCACAAAAACAGAAGATTTTTGATGGAATGAGAACAAAAAGCAGAAGATTTTACAAAATGTAAACAAACAAATTTGTTTGCAAAAGAAAAATATTTTCTAAAATTGTTTTCATCGGTAATATAAATTAACAAAAATAAAATGTGAAATGATTTGTTGATAATATGAATAAAATAAAGTATTTTATTGAAATTAAATAAAAAATTGTTTTGTTAAATGAATATGGGCAAATTTTAGTTTAATTATTTTGTTCTGCAACACGAAACGAAAGATTGTGTAGCCCTTCGGAATATTAGAATCCACTCCGGAAACACGTACAAATCGAGTGCTTTGTTGGTCATTGGCCAGAAAATTAAATTGTGTGAGCTATAGGGTGAGAAAGTGCAAAACATCTTCATAAGAGTGGCCAAAAAATGCACTTGCATTTCCGACCACCAGCAGCGAACACCACATTGTGCGTTCACTCCTAGTATAAGGATCTCTTCGGGAGACATGTACAAATCGATCGGTATATGTCTCATTATCCAGAAAATAAATTTGCGTGAGCTATAGGGTGAACAGTTTTGAAAAAGTGTGAAATATTTTCATATATGTGGCCAAAGTACGCATTTACATTTTCGGTCACCAGAAACAAACAAAAGATTGTGTACTAACTCCGAGTATAGGGATCTCTTCCGGAGACATGTACAAATCGATTGGTATATGTCTCATTATCCAGAAAATAAAGTTGCGTGAGCTATAGGGTGAACAGTTTTGAAAAAGTGTGAAATATTTTCATATATGTGGCCAAAATACGAATTTACATTTTCGGTCACCAGAAGCAAACAAAAGATTGTGTACTAACTCCGAGTATGAGGATCTCTTCCGGAGACATGTACAAATCGATTGGTATATGTCTCATTATCCAGAAAATAATGTTGCGTGAGCTATAGGGTGAACAGTTTTGAAAAAGTGTGAAATATTTTCATATATGTGACCAAAATACGCATTTACATTTTCGGTCACCAGAAGCAAACAAAAGATTGCGTACTAACTCCGAGTATAAGGATCTCTTCCGGAGACATGTACAAATCGATTGGTATATGTCTCATTATCCAGAAAATAAAGTTGCGTGAGCTATAGGGTGAACAGTTTTGAAAAAGTGTGAAATATTTTCATATATGTGGCCAAAATACGAATTTACATTTTCGGTCACCAGAAGCAAACAAAAAATTGTGTACTAACTCCGAGTATGAGGATCTCTTCCGGAGACATGTACAAATCGATTGGTATATGTCTCATTATCCAGAAAATAAAGTTGTGTGAGCTATAGGGTGAACAGTTTTGAAAAAGTGTGATATATTCACATATGTGTGACCAAAATACGCATTTACATTTTCGGAGCAAACAAAAGGTTGTGTACTAACTCCGAGTATAAGGATCTCTTCCGGAGACATGTGCAAATCGATTGGTATATGTCCCATTAGAGTGGCATTTTTTCCCTTACTTTTGAAATTCAAGGATTGCCGGGCCGCATATTATGCCACTTGATGAAAAAATGTTATGCTATAAATTTGGGGAAAATTGGACAATGTTAACACGTCGCGCCCGAAGGTCAAAGTTCAAAAATTTTGAAATTATGTTTTTCTAAGTGACAGATTGTTGCAATATACTTATTTTTCGGCAGATTTTTGCGAAACTTGGTGGGTTTGCAACACAGAAGTTACTTTGTATCTGGTAAAAATTTAGGCAACATGGGGCAACGTTAACACGTAGCGCCTTTAGGTCAAAGTTTTTTTTTTTTTTCTTTTTTTTTTATTTTTTTTTTTTTTTATTTTTTTTTATTTTTACCAGATAAACAACAAGTTCTTAGTTACAATTCTACGAAGTTTGTGGTAAAAATCTGGTAAAAAATGAGTATGTTGCTCTAAGCTGACTATTGGAAATACATAATTCATCAATTTTTGAACTTTGACCTTGAGGAGGTAAGTGTTAACGTCGTCCTAATTTTTACCAGATTAAGAGCAACTTCACTGTTACATTTGTACCGAGTTTCATAAAAATCCGAATAAAAATTAGTATGTTTCTGCAAGTTTTCTATTGGAAATAGATAAATTAAAAATGTTTCAACTTTGACCTAAAGGCGCTACGTGTTAACGTTGCCCCATGTTGCCTAAATTTTTACCAGATACAAAGTAACTTCTGTGTTGCAAACCCACCAAGTTTCGCAAAAATCTGCCGAAAAATAAGTATATTGCAACAATCTGTCACTTAGAAAAACATAATTTCAAAATTTTTGAACTTTGACCTTCGGGCGCGACGTGTTAACATTGTCCAATTTTCCCCAAATTTATAGCATAACATTTTTTCATCAAGTGGCATAATATGCGGCCCGGCAATCCTTGAGTAGAAAGAAAGAAAAATTTCATACAAAAAAATGCCACTCTAATGTCTCATTATCCAGAAAATAAAGTTGCGTGAGCTATAGGGTGAACAGTTTTGAAAAAGTGTGAAATATTTTCATATATGTGGCCAAAATACGAGTTTACATTTTCGGTCACCAGAAGCAAACAAAAGATTGTGTACTAACTCCGAGTATGAGGATCTCTTCCGGAGACATGTACAAATCGATTGGTATATGTCTCATTATCCAGAAAATAAAGTTGCGTGAGCTATAGGGTGAACAGTTTTGAAAAAGTGTGAAATATTTTCATATATGTGGCCAAAATACGAATTTACATTTTCGGTCACCAGAAGCAAACAAAAGATTGTGTACTAACTCCGAGTATGAGGATCTCTTCCGGAGACATGTACAAATCGATTGGTATATGTCTCATTATCCAGAAAATAAAGTTGCGTGAGCTATAGGGTGAACAGTTTTGAAAAAGTGTGAAATATTTTCATATATGTGGCCAAAATACGAATTTACATTTTCGGTCACCAGAAGCAAACAAAAAATTGTGTACTAACTCCGAGTATGAGGATCTCTTCCGGAGACATGTACAAATCGATTGGTATATGTCTCATTATCCAGAAAATAAAGTTGCGTGAGCTATAGTGTGAACAGTTTTGAAAAAGTGTGAAATATTTTCATATATGTGGCCAAAATACGAATTTACATTTTCGGTCACCAGAAGCAAACAAAAGATTGTGTACTAACTCCGAGTATAAGGATCTCTTCCGGAGACATGTACAAATCGATTAGTATATGTCTCCGGAAGAGATCCTTATACTCGGAGTTAGTACACAATCTTTTGTTTGCTTCTGGTGACCGAAAATGTAAATGCGTATTTTGGCCACATATATGAAAATATTTCACACTTTTTCAAAACTGTTCACCCTATAGCTCACGCAACTTTATTTTCTGGATAATGAGACATATACCAATCGATTTGTACATGTCTCCGGAAGAGATCCTTATACTCGGAGTTAGTACGCAATCTTTTGTTTGCTTCTGGTGACCCAAAATGTAAATGCGTATTTTGGTCACATATATGAAAATATTTCACACTTTTTCAAAACTGTTCACACTATAGCTCACGCAACTTTATTTTCTGGATAATGAGACATATACCAATCGATTTGTACATATCTCCGGAAGAGATCCTCATACTCGGAGTTAGTACACAATCTTTTGTTTGCTTCTGGTGACCGAAAATGTAAATTCGTATTTTGGCCACATATATGAAAATATTTCACACTTTTTCAAAACTGTTCACCCTATAGCTCACGCAACTTTATTTTCTGGATAATGAGACATATATCAATCGATTTGTACATGTCTCCGGAAGAGATCCTTATACTCGGAGTTAGTACACAATCTTTTGTTTGCTTCTGGTGACCGAAAATGTAAATGCGTATTTTGGTCACATATATGAAAATATTTCACACTTTTTCAAAACTGTTCACCCTATAGCTCACGCAACTTTATTTTCTGGATAATGAGACATATACCAATCGATTTGTACATGTCTCCGGAAGAGATCCTTATACTCGGAGTTAGTACACAATCTTTTGTTTGCTTCTGGTGACCGAAAATGTAAATGCGTATTTTGGTCACATATATGAAAATATTTCACACTTGTTCAAAACTGTTCACCCTATAGCTCACGCAACTTTATTTTCTGGATAATGAGACATACACCAATCGATTTGTACATGTCTCCGGGAGAGATCCTCATACTCGGAGTTAGTACACAATTTTTTGTTTGCTTCTGGTGACCGAAAATGTAAATTCGTATTTTGGCCACATATATGAAAATATTTCACACTTTTTCAAAACTGTTCACCCTATAGCTCACGCAACTTTATTTTCTGGATAATGAGACATATACCAATCGATTTGTACATGTCTCCGGAAGAGATCCTCATACTCGGAGTTAGTACACAATCTTTTGTTTGCTTCTGGTGACCGAAAATGTAAATTCGTATTTTGGCCACATATATGAAAATATTTCACACTTTTTCAAAACTGTTCACCCTATAGCTCACGCAAATTTATTTTCTGGATAATGAGACATATACCGATCGATTTGTACATGTCTCCCGAAGAGATCCTTATACTAGGAGTGAACGCACAGTGTTCGCTGCTGGTGGTCGGAAATGCAAGTGCATTTTTTGGCCACTCTTATGAAGATGTTTTGCACTTTCTCACCCTATAGCTCACACAATTTAATTTTCTGGCCAATGACCAACAAAGCACTCGATTTGTACGTGTTTCCGGAGTGGATTCTAATATTCCGAAGGGCTACACAATCTTTCGTTTCGTGTTGCAGAACAAAATAATTAAACTAAAATTTGCCCATATTCATTTAACAAAACAATTTTTTATTTAATTTCAATAAAATACTTTATTTTATTCATATTATCAACAAATCATTTCACATTTTATTTTTGTTAATTTATATTAGCGATGAAAACAATTTTAGAAAATATTTTTCTTTTGCTAACAAATTTGTTTGTTTACATTTTGTAAAATCTTCTGCTTTTTGTTCTCATTCCATCAAAAATCTTCTGTTTTTGTGCCATTTCATTTGTTTCTAATTTGATTTTGTTACAATTTAGTCTGGAACAGAATGGAAATGAAATTCTGCTCGATTGAAATCTTCTGCTTTTTTTCTTCTGTTTTCTTCACGCCGATAAAGTTGCCAGTGTGAAAACTTCAGGAAAACAGTGTTGGATATCGTTATTGTGAGCCAAAGAGCAGGAGAAGAGCATACACATATTCAAAAATAACTACAAACCATGCGTTACAGCTAGCCTAATGTATACATATATAATAATAAATTATCGCTAGTTTGATGTTTAGGTTACTAGCAAGCAAGCGATAATCGCTAATTATTGTGTCATTTGTTGATTATCGAGTTGATATGGAAGAGCGAGTGCATTTAACGCCCATTCAAAAATTACCTTTGTAGGGGAATTTCAGTCGAATAAACTGCGAATATATTTCTTGTACAGCCAAAACTGTACAAAGGTGTAGTTTGCTGAGAGGTAGTTTGCTGAGGGCAAGAGGTTGAAGCGGAAACACGAAAGAAATGCGCGAACTCGACTCGTAATCTTATATACATATGTATATATTAGGCGTGTTTGGTAGTAACCAAAACGCCAAAGTAGCGATAACTTATTATAATATACAGGGTGATTGAGGAAGTTTCGGACAAATTTCTCCAGCTTATTCCTTGGCTCATTTCATGAAGAAAAGTCCACTAGGACCATGTCCGAAAATGCAAGGGTGCGAAATGGCATCGGGTTCAAAATTGTCGGATTGGCGGTCGGAGGGTAGTAGGGTAAAGTTGCTAACTTCTGAGCCAGTGGTCGGATTTTTTTGTTTTTGGGCTTGTTAGAAAGTAGAAAAAAGTCAAATCGCCAAGATACAGGGCTTTCGGTAAAAAAATTCACATAACCTCAATTTGCTCAGCCAGATAGCCATACCTCTTACCTTTCCAAAATGACCTAAACGAAGCCCAGATGTCTTACCGTTCCAAAGTTATTACCATTTTACTGAAATACAAAAATGTTTGTTTTTGTTTTTGGAAGCGAAATAACAGCACACATTTATTTGTTTTTGTAAATTAACACGTTTAAGATTTTATTTTCCAGTCCATTCATCAGTGCCTAAAAAAGTAAGTAGTATTTATAGGTATTCATTGATAGAATTTTGTCATTCAACAAGTGTCTACGAACGCGAAAGTACAAGTGATTTTTGTCCGGTTTTTTAAAAGTGAATAACGACAAAAAAGTAAAAGTTTACGCTAATCTGTGCTGCAGCAACAGTTTCGACTACGTTGTGTTTTGAATTAGTAAAAATGACAACTTATTCAAACGAAGAATTAGCAGACATTCATTACATGTATGGATTCTGTGATGATAGTGCAAGAGCTGCTGCGCGTGAATATGCATTACGTTTTCCTAATCGATGACCACCAAACCGAACAACATTCAGTGAGACGCAACGCCGATTTCGTGAAGGTACGTTGTTTACACAAATGGAGCGTCCCGGAAATGAACAACGCGACGTTGCAGTTGAAGAGTTAATTTTGGATGCGATAGACGAGAACCCAACGACAAGCACAAAACGAATCGCGGTCCAAGTTGGTGTGGCACAATCAAAAGTATGGCGCGTCCTTCACAAAGAGAAAAAACATCCATTCCATTTCACACCAGTTCAAGAACTCTTGGCGGCCGATTTGCCACTACGCGTCAACTTTTGCCGTGAGATGTTGCAACGGGATGTACACGCATTTATGTTTTTACGTTCGATTGTGTGGACCGATGAAGCGCAATTCACGAGAGAAGGCATATCTAATTTCCATAATTTGCACGAATGGGCCCATGACAATCCCCACAACAAGAAAGAAACAGCATTTCAACACCGATTTGCCGTCAACGTTTTGGGCTGATTGGGACAAAAGTACTTCCGCCCAGGTTAAATTCGCAAAATTATTTGGCTTTTTTGCAAGAAGTCATGCCAGAAATCCTAGAGGAAGTACCTATTGCGGTACGAAATCATGTTTTCCACCAACAAGATGGTGCTCCAGCACATTACGGGATTGGCTTAACACCAATTTCACTCGACGTTGGATTGGACGAGCTGGACCAATCGCCTGGACGCCATGATCTCCACATCTCACACCACTTGATTTCTTTTTGTGGGGCTACATGAAAGATTGTGTGTATTCTGTGCAGATCCACAATCGTGAGCAGTTACTTGCACGCATTGAGGAAGCTGCGGTGAAAGTTCGTGAAAAGATGAGTGAACTAAACGTGGCGGATGTGATTCGCAAACAGCTGCAATTGTGTTTAGTAGAAAATGGGAACCACATTGTAAACTTCCTTTAACATCAAATGTTTTTTTCCTTATGTGTTTGATTCTTCAGCCAAAAATTTCAGTAAAATATAATCCTAAACGTGTTAATTTACAAAATCAAATAAATGTGTGCTGTTATTTCGCTTCCAAAAACAAAAACAAACATTTTTGCTCGATGAAAATGTTATATATTATATAACCTTGCTGGCTTTTTTGGTCGCAATTCCAATGTATTAAATAAAACTATTTAATTCAATTGTTTTCCCTACGTTTCGATGCTTTATTGGCATCCTCTTCAGGGGAGTTTTATTCTAAATAACAATGATAACAATTAATATTACATTTAGTATTTTCCGTTCACTGTTCACACTTACTTCGTTTTTCTATATATTTATTTGCATGTCTATTTAGTGTTAATCTAACATAAATGTATATATGTCGTACATGTATGTTTTCTCCACACTATATATGTTTGTCCAGTGTTAGCGTCATGTAGTAGTGACAATTTGTCTTGTCTTTGTCCTCTTTTGTGTTCATACTTATGTCATGTTTTTGTTGAATTCTCAAACTCTCTAGTGTATATCTCCTGTTAGTGTTCTTCTCTCTGTCTATAATTCTGACGTTTTCCATGTCTGGTGTGTGATTGTTCTCCATCATATGTTGTGAGAGTGCAGTGCTCATTCTCCTGTTCCTTATGTCTGCCTTGTGTTCTGTCATTCTAGTTTCCAATGATCTTTTAGTGGTGCCAATGTATATTTGCCCACATGTTTCATCAGTGTTGCCAGTGCATGAAATTTACTACATTGTGTTGGTGGTTTTTGTGTATCCGGGTTTTTGTCTTGGAGAATATGTTCTGTAGGGTATTGTTGGGTTTGTGTGCAATTTTAATGTCATTATTGAAAATGTTTTTCAGTAATTTGTTATCTGTTAGCGATGGTATGTATTTGACGCTTATATATGATGTGTTTTCGTTTCGATTTTCCGTAAGTTGGGTTGTAGTGTTTGTTGTCCTATTGTTATATTTTTGTATTAAGTGTTTTATGATATATTGTGGATAGTTGTTCTTGTGTTATGATTTTAGTTATGATTTTGTAATTTTTGTTGTGGAATTTTTCATGACTGTTATCGAAAACTGTTTTAATGAAATTGTAGGCTGTGTTTAACTTTTGATTTTGCGGTTGTGTGGAGTAATAATTCATCATTCGTCCGGATGCTGTCGGTTTTGAATACCAGTCTGTAATTAAAGTTGTTGATTGTCTGTGTATCTTCAAGTCCAGGAATGCAATGGTTTCGTCTATTTCTTTTTCTATGGTGAATTGTATTTTATTATGGTATTTGTTCAAGTGTTCTAAAATGGTGTCCGTGTCCTGTCTTTTGATGATGGCAAAAATATCATCAACATATTTAACCAACACTTTGGGTTTTATATTATGTTTCCGTAAGTCTGTAAATGTGTCGTCTAATAATTTGTCCAGCACTATGTCAGCTATTGTTGGAGAGAGTGGGTTTACTTACTTACTTATCCGGTCTCGGACAACCCCGGGGGGTCAGGGACCTTACAAAACGAAGATAACATATTTCGCCAACCAGTTCGATCTTTTGCTTTATCTCTCCAGTTGGCAATACCAAGTGTACGCAGGGATTCGTCAACCTGATCCCTCCAGCGGAGTCTTGGTCTTCCTATTTTTCGTCTTCCTTCGAGTTCGGTTTCGAAAAGCCTTCGCGCTGGTTCATCTTCATCCATTCTACTGACATGGCCTAGCCAGCGCAATCGCGTTATCTTGATCCGCTTAACTATGTCAATGTCAGGATAAAGCTCATACAGCTCATGGTTCATGCGTCGCCGATACTCGCCGTTGTGCACTATAGGGCCATAAATTTTTCGGAGTATTTTTCTCTCGAAGACTCCTACAGATGTTTCGTCTGCTTGCGATAGGACCCAGGATTCTGCGCCATAAAGCAAGACAGGTTGAATGAGAGTCTGGTACAGCTGGACTTTTGTTACTCGAGAGAGGGCTTTATCTCTAAAGTGCTTGCTTAGCCCAAAATAACATCTATTCGCAAGCACAATTCTCCGTTTGATCTCAAGGCTGACGTTGTTGTTTTTGTTCACGGCAGATCCGAGGTATATAAATTCGTCCACTACCTCGAAGTTATAACGGTTATCAACGTTCACGCTTTGGTCTAATCGCGTGGAGGCCCTGTTCGTTGAAACCATTAATTTTGTCTTGTCCTCATTCACCGTCAGACCCACTTTTGCTGACTCCTTCTCAATTCTCGAAAAAACCGCAGTAACTTCTCTAATTGTGGGCCCAATGATATCTATATCATCAGCATACGCGAGCAGCATGTGACTTTTGCTGCTGATGGTTTTATTCATATTGACTGCAGCTTTTCTCATAATGATCTCCATTAAGATGTTAAAGAGATCGCACGATAGGGTGTCGCCTTGCCTGAGGCCTCGCTTAGTTTCGAAAGGTTCGGTAAGATCCTTACCAACTTTCACTGCGGATTTGGTGTTCGTCAAGGTCATCCTGCAAAGGCGTATGAGTTTTGCAGGAATACCAAGCTCAGACATTGCTTCATAGAGTTTCTCCCGTATCGGACTATCGAAGGCTGCTTTATAATCGATAAATAGATGATAGGTGTCGATTTGTTTTTCGTGTGTCTTCTCCAGGATTTGGCGTAGCGTGAAAATCTGGTCAGTTGTCGATTTTCCAGGCCTAAAGCCACACTGGTATGGTCCAATCAGGTCAGCGATAATTGGTTTTAGTCTTTCGCACATTATACTTGATAGAACCTTATATGCTATGGATAAAAGGCTTATTCCACGGTAGTTGGCACAAATACTCGGGTCACCTTTTTTAAATATGGGACATAGTACACTGAGACTCCAATCGCCGGGCATGCATTCATCTAACCAAATTTTGCTAATGAGCTGATGCATGCACCTTATCAGCTCATCGCCGCCAGCCTTAAACAGCTCCGCCGGTAATCCATCGGCTCCTGCGGCTTTGTTGTTCTTAAGCCGGGCAATAGCTGTTCTGACCTCGTCTTGGTTAGGAGGGGGGCAATCGACGTCGTCGTCCATATTGTGATCGATTGTCCCATCGTCATCGGATATCTCAGGTACTAGTAGCGCGGAGAAATGCTCTCTCCATATTCCCAACATGCTCTGCACATCTGCGACGAGATTTCCGTCTTTGTCTTTACAGAAGGGGGGCCCTGAACCATGTCCATTAGTTCCGTTTTTAACTTTTTGGTAGAATTTTCGGGCTTCGTTCTTCCTTCTGTATGTCTCAATTTTCTCACTCTCGCGTTTTCTCCACTGCCGTTTCTTACGCCTAAAGAGACGGTTTACCTCCTTTCTCTTCTCCCTATACCGCTCAGTTGCAGCTCGCGTTGCAATTGACTGAAGCATTACCATACGTGCAGCGTTCTTTTCGTCATTTGCTATGCGACACTCTTCATCGTACCACGGTTTGTTGCGAAGCGGTTTTTCGAAACCAAGTACGGTTGTTGCGGCAGTTTTTATAGAGTCGGAAATGGGTTTCCACTGCGCATCAGGATCGTCATCGGGAGGGGGTGGGTTCTGTGCCAAAAGTTGCGAGAGCTTCCTTGAGTAGGCTGTGGCTACCTCTGGTAATTGCAGCTTTCCGATGTCCAGCTTCCTCTGCGTCTGGTTTCGTACGATTTTCGCTCTACTTAATCTTGTGCGAACCTTTGCTGCTACCAGGTAGTGATCAGAATCGATGTTAGCTCCTCTGATCACTCGTACGTCCATTACACTGGATGAGTGCCTTCCATCAATTACCACGTGATCAATTTGGTTCCTAGTTCTTTGATCAGGGGATACCCAAGTAGCCTTGTGGATGTCTTTATGCTGGAATCTTGTGCCACTGATGACCATGTTTTTTGCCGCGGCAAAGTCAATCAGTCTCATACCGTTGTCGGAACTGTCAGCATGAAGACTGAAATTGCCAATAGTTGGATTAAACACATTCTCCCTTCCTACTTTGGCATTAAAATCTCCTAGTACAATCTTAATGTCATGGCCAGGGCAGCGGTCATACGTTTCCTCTAGGAGCTCATAGAATATGTCTTTGGCATCATCATCTTTCTCTTCTGTCGGGGCATGCACACAAATTAGGGAAATATAAAAATATTTCGCTTTTATGCGGATTGTGGCTATTCGTTCACTCACAGGATTGAACCTAGAGACTAGATGTCGCAGTCTTTTGCCAACTACAAATCCACAACCAAATTCATGTTTTTTTTCATGGCAACTGTAGTATATATCGCAGTTTCTTTTTCTTGTGCAGCCATGTCCTGTCCATCGCATTTCCTGGATAGCGGTAATGTCAGCCTTATAACTTTCGAGGACATCTGCCAGTTGGATACTTGCACCGGATCTATATAGAGTTCTTACATTCCAAGTGCATATCCGTAAATCGTGGTCCTTATAACGTTTGCGGGGGTCGTCAACAAATAGGGGTTGTTTATGTTTTCTGTTTCGTTTTTGTATTTTCACTGCCATTATGAACGGTGGCGGGAGGCAAACCCAGCCCACCGGGTTTTTGCATTTTACCTACTGCCAGGATATTTGATTGCAGCCGCCCATTATGGATCAGACGCTGACCAGGATGCGATATGTTGAACCTGGATTTTCTTCTTTTAGTTTCTATCCGCCGTTGGCCCGTATGTTTGGCTCATCCGCCTTCTAAGGACAAAAGAATATGCCCGATTGTTTGATGAGCTTCAGTGACATCAGTCACCTACTATACCTGATTTGATGCTCATTTGTTTCGCCTTCTCACTCTAGCTAGCTAACGGAGGTTTCCGAAAAGCCATTGCCCAGGACATACTGCGTGGAAGTAGTGAGCTGCTTGGACTGCCCAATGAAGGAATCATTTCTGGCCACTCCCAAGTGAATGGCAATCAGAAACTTTCCACCTCCACGGACAGTCCCATGTCCCAGAGAGTGGGTTTCCCATCGGCATTTTTTTGCATTTCAGTAATATAACTTTATGCCTGCTTAGAACTGAAATTGAAGCGGTAACTTCAAGTGCAGCTTAATATCGCTTAGCTTTCTATACAAATTAAGTGATAATAGGCGTGTTTTGGTTACACCGGTGGCTTAGATTATCACTTATTTTGTATAGAGAGCTAAGCGATATTAAGCGGCACTTGAAGTTACCGCTTCCATTTCAGTTCTAAGCAGGAATAAATTTACCAGTCTTGTAAAAATCAGAAAAACTGTGTTGGATATCGTTATCGTTAATGAGAAGAATATAATAATTTGAAAGAATAACTGCAAACCATGCGTTAGAACAAGACGATCATATGTGTTTCCAGTTCAAAAAGACAGAAAGTTTCCAGTATGAAAAAAAAATTAGAATAACAGTGTTGAATATCGTCATTGTGAGCCAAAGACAAGGAGAAGAATAAACACATATTCAAGAATAACTACAGACCATACATTAGAGCAAGACGATTGTATATATTATAATATATTATCGGTAGTTTGCCGTTTTGGTTACAAGCAAGCAAGCGATAACCGCTAACTTGTAACGAAAACACGCCTAATCTAAGCAAGCGGTATAACTAAAACAAGCCTATTATAAACTTCAGTGCTCCAGTGTTAAAACTAAAAAGTGTAGTTACGGCCTTATGCATTTTAGGTGACGATATGAATAAAGTTTTTTTATTAATATTTCTCGATCGACTGTTTCGAATGCACATTTACAATCTACAGAATATAGTCATTACCTTCATATTTTTTCCTGCTTTTTTTCCAACGATTTATAAGTCCCCTTTTCCACTGGCAAATATTTCTTTTCTCTGTTGGTATTTTCGAATGCTTTTCCACTCACAAATTTTTCTTTGCCATATTTTGCGAATTAAAATACAAAAGAACGAAAGAAATGTCAAAACTGTTTATATTTTAAAGAATTTTCCTAAGAAGTGTATAAATAATTTAAAATCGGTTAAAAAATGGTAATTTATAAATTACATTTCATTAGTTTACTTCAAACAATCACTACAACCAACAGCTTTGTAAACAAAAACCGCCTGTGTCAGTAAAAACGAATGGGTTAATAACAAATTTGTTTCAGCGAAAAGAACAATGCAGACTTTGCGAGAACAGCAATTACTGAACTGACAAAGACTTGTTTATCTTCCTCCCACCCCTCTCGACAGAAATTCAAGAATTTGCAAAAAAATATTTGCTAGTGGAAAAGGGGACTAACAAAATATACTATTGAATAACACGCATATAAATTTCAGTTTTTCAATTAATTATTTATTTATTTTAGGCCGCTCATATACTTATAACAAAATAATAATAATAATACAAATTTTGGTAATTAAAATTGGTCGTGTTAATGCGGTGAAAGCGGAGGAAAACGGCGACGTGAATTGCATAGAAACACACGGCGGCACCATAGCGCCATCTCGTGATTGGTAGGCTTGTATCTCTGGAAGCCACCTGGAAGGCATTAGTCTTACGAATGACAAGCTCTTAAGTGCCCTCTGTGGGAGTCAGTTGAAGTCAAAAAAGGTGCCACACATTTTGCAATTTCTCAATTTTTTAGTTCTATAATTTTTGCCTTTTGTCAAAGATTCAGATATTTTGATTATCGTACTTCCGATTTTTTTTGCATGTTGTTGCCGAGTAAATTTATAACTTAGCTCTTGAAGTGCATAAAGATCAAATTCTTAACATCGGAACAATTGTATGTGACAGGAAACGGTACGTTAAAGAGGCAAGTCTTGTGAAAATAGGCAAATTTCTTGATAAGTGATATTTCATTGTTTTATCTACATATATGCGTTGTGCTTATATTCATTCAGATGAGTGTAAATACATTCATACATGCAAACAAGCAGTGCCTTAATTTTAAGTAGAAAGATTGTAAGTCAGTGTCATTGTGGAGTTTAACAAAAGGTTGTCTTTCATCCGGAACCTTGTTATTTGAAAAGGGTTTTCTGGATTCCACCTGTAATGCATTCTTCGACTATTGTAGAAAAGCAAAAAACGACGGCAATCCCCAATCAACTAAATTTAAAATGCAATTTTTAAAAATTAAACCTACGCAGAACCCCTAATTGTACAAGGAACTATGCCGAACTCGCGATGCTGTTTTGAGACCTTTCAGAGAATAAGTTTTGCCAAAAACAGGTCACGCTGTATTGAACAATGTACCTACGTCTGAATTTTACCACCTTGGACCAACGCTCAAGAAAAAAATGTAGAAATTTAATTCTGTTTCGCTTGGCCTCTTAAGTTAGGCTCTGACGTTGGCCGAAAGGGGAAAATTGCCTCCTGCTCTGACCACCTTTCATTTATTTCGGCGGCGGTCATCTCGCATAGTGACGGTGACACTATCGAGTATTTAGCCATGAAATAGCTCTTCAAATACCGTTCTAAATTGGCGTAAAACTAGCCCCCAATCAGTGAGTAAAGACTAGAAAGCTCACTGGTTGTGAGAAGCTCTCCACAATCACTTCATGGGAAGTAATGGGAACCATTTATTTATCTATTTACGTGTAGTCAACAGAAGGAAAATTTCTAGCGATTCCAACGACTCCAATGAAAGGGCATTTTATCTCTATTACACCTTTGTCATGACGCATGCAGCATGAGCTAGACCCATTTTAGATTGATTTTGAAGCAAAAGCCTGTTATCGGAAACTTATTTCTGGGAACACGCACGTGTGGGTACCCATATGGTATTGGTTTCGCCAGACCCATTTAAGTTCGATGTTGAATCAAAGAACATAGATACAAAGCTTTATGACGCGAAAAGCAATGGCGATAAAACTGCCAGAGGTGAAAGTTCCTAAGACCCACTCACAAAACTTTATGACACGGCAAACAATGTCGAAGACGCAATGTCAGCATTGAATCTACCTAGATGTGGAAGTCCCTAATAGCAGCCGCGGACCGGCACACAGAAGGCTTTTTGCGTGTTCGCAGATATAAAGGCTTTCGATAACGGACTTTTGTTTCAAAACTGAACTATAATGAACCCAGCGCGCGTTACATGGATCGTAAAGAGAAACCAATACCACCCCTGAAATAGTGATCGCAAATTTATCATTTGAGTGTGTTTTCTGTTTGGTGAAGATGAAAATTTAGATTATTCACAAGGCTCTTCATTGGCTCCATATTACCTGTTACATTGGCCCGTTTTTTCGATTTTTCGGCCCTGGCACTAATTTCCCCCTTTCGGACAATTTGTTCCTAATTCTGTGGTCGATATTAAAGGGGATGGCTGTTGGATTTTTTCCCAAGGTGCTAAAATCCAAACAGGATCTCACAAATTTAATGGTTTCTTTATTTTTGAGCGGCATGAGAATACCAATTTGGTATATAAAAGTAGGTCCAGAGAATCGCAAAACACCAAACACTGGGATACACCTAGTGAGTATCTAGGTGAGTACCCAAAATTAATTAAAATTATTTTTTGAAGACTAAAGAAACTTCATTTTCTAAAGAGGTCTTTTGAACTATATTTCTTTTTACGAAGCCGGTGTTGAACCCTTCCCAAAGGGGAAGATTCCTAAGCACGATCAAAGGCCTTTGTAATATAAGAAAACTTCCGAAGCCGCGAAGCCTGTGATGAACTCCTACCAGGGCCGGCCTTGCTTGCAACTGTACAATATGCAATAAAATATGGTTACCTGTCGAAATACTAGGTCACCGTAGAATTTTGCATTTTCCTACACGTCCCCACTTAGACACGCTTTGTGGACCCTGTGGTAGAGCTGTAAGACTATCGACAGGGGCCCCATAGGATAGTTTCAATAGAAATTTTTAGGAATGGCATTGAGTATATAAACTCATTCTTCCCGCGGCGAGGGGAAATGGTAAGAGGCCATACTGATGATTGGTTTAAATCCCCAAACATTAACTATACATTTATATTCGTGATTTAGCGTATAAGACATGGAGTTAACTGGAGAATATGTTGCAAGGCAAGAAACAAAGCTAAGTCGGTGTCCAGAAAGGGTAAGCGAGGGCTTATTGCTCTTTGTTTAATGATACAGACAACTGTGAGTTATGGAATTTATTGAAATCTAGTGGATGTTCGTCAGCCAAATCCTATCCTAGTGATTTAGATGTCAATTATCTAAATTCAACTTTTGCTAATAATCAATTGCAGACATCCCGTCATCGTACTTTGGACATGCCACATAGAGAAAATAGTTTCTTGTTTCAATGGATTAGTATTTGTGAATTGGAAAGGGCGTTCAGCTGGTTTAGATGAAGTATCGCTGAATAATCGGGACGATTTTATTTATATATTTATTTGATATAAATACAAAGAAAGCCTAAAAGGCCAATTATACATGTATTGTGATCCACGATTTGTAAGAATACTTTTACCTTTTCTGCTACCCTATTTCACTTTCTTTTTTAATACAACTATCACAACCAGCAACTTCCCTAACCATTGGAAACATTCTAAAATAATACCAATACCTAAATCCAAGACTGAATACCGCCCAATCGCCATACTCTGTTTCCAATCAACAATTTTTGAAAAAATTATACACAATCAAATGACGAAATACGTTAATAACCATTCGATGTTATCTGAGAGACAGTCCGGTTTCCGTCCCAAACACAGTTGTATCACTGCTTTAGCAGAAGTCACGGAAAATATTAGACAGAATCTTGATGATGGTAATATAGCATTTCTTGTTTTATTGGACTACTCCAAGGCTTTTGACTCCGTTGACTATTCTAATCTTAGTTTTAAATTAAAGCATATCTTTAATTTTTCTTCAACTGCTACACGTTTACTTCAATCATATCTTACTGGGCGCACACAATCAGTATTTTCCAATAATTTAATATCAAAAGCTCTACCGGTTTCAAGAGGTGTTCCTCAAGGTTCGATCTTAGGTCCATTGCTTTTTTCGATTTATGCTAATGATTTACCCGAACATCTTTTATTTTGCAAAGTGCATTTGTATGCAGCTGATGTTCAGCTTTTGTTAAGTAGTCCGATAAACCTTCTTGAGGAACATATTGAAATGCTAAATGCTGATCTGTCTAGTATTCAAAGATAGGCAGTTGCTAATAGACTTTGTCTTAACCCGAAAAGTCGAAATGTCTTTCAATACACAAGAGAAGTTATAAACCCACAAATGATTATAACATAGTAATAAATCAGGAGAAAATTGAAATTGTTCACCATGTGAAAAATTTAGGTATTGTATTTAACGACACCCTGACCTGGTCGAACCACGTTAATAACATTGTTGGTAACACATATTCAAAACTCCGATCACTCTGGCAAACACAATCCTTCACCCCCCTGAAAATTAGAACTCTCTTGGCAAAATCATATATTATGTCGGGATTGCTTTATGGTTGTGAGCTTTTCGGTAATTGCGATTCGTCTAGTATGCGTAAATTGACTGTAGTTTTTAATAACATTGTAAGATATGTGTACGGTCTGAAAAAGTTTGATTCAGTCTCTCAATTTTCTCAATTACTCTACGGCGTTTTATTTGAAAAACTTATGAACATAAAATCTCTTGTATTTCTACACAAAATAATTTATACTCATGAAGCACCATATCTTTTTCAAAAACTTCAATTCAACCGGACAAATAGAGGCAGAGAAATTATACCACTTACACGCCAGAGCCTTGTATCCGAATGGCAATTCTTTATTTATGCCGTTCATCTTTGGAACTCACTCCCCCACAATCTTCAAATCCTCAGTAGCGCCAATAAATTTAAGAGAGGAGTCATTCAGGTAATTTAAATCTATACTATTTAATTTACGGTTTTTATTTAATTTTTTCTTCATTTTGGAATTTTGATTATGTTTTGTATTTTTTTTTTGTTTTAAGATGTCAATTTCTTTGAACATGATCTCTTTTTTATCTATTGTAAAATATTTGTACCTGGGTCTTTGCATTAATTTCTTCTTTATAGAAGATAATTTATGTTCCTATGTTAAAGTTTTTTTTTTTTTTTTGTCAAATATGTTATCTGAACAATTCAAAATCCTGTGCTATAATTATAAGATTTAATCTTCTTGTGCAGAATATACACAAATAAATATGAAATATGAAAATAAAATAACACCTATGCTTAGCAATAGTGAGAAATTTATACAGATTTTCTTAAAAAAATAAAATTATTTATATAAATTACATATATACAGTAAAGTAAAGGCTCCCCAGCCATATGAATATTGGTTAAAAAGAATAATATAAACAATAAGAAAAAAAAATACCAATATCAATGGTCCCCAAAGCCAGTCAAGAATCTAAAATATGGTTTTATAATAAAAGATTGTTAAAATACTCAGTAATTTTCTTTCTAAAAGTCGGCTAGGAATATGTAAAAAGTTTAAGAGTGCCTGGTAGATTGTTCCAACTTCGAACAATCCTAACTAGATATGAATGTTCAAAAACAGACAGATGAACTAATGGCATACATATTTGAATATTACGCGTAGAATTTATAAAAGAAAATTCACTGACCAGTATTTCCGGTTGACCTAAAAAAAATGAAGTAAAATACGTAAATTCAAGTAATCATGAAAATGACATCCAAGAAATACAGGAGTAAGTTCACTAACTCGGTCATGTTCATATATATTTACATCAAATATATAGCGAACGATCTTTCTGACAATTCTTTCGATTTTGTCTCTGTTATAAGTCCAAGTTCCGGAAAAAATATGCCTTGGTGTATACGCTTTTAAAAAGTACAATCTACGAAGCATTATACAAATTTGATTTGCAACTGTGTTGATGTGTGTCCCAAAATTGAGAGCAGAATCAAGATACACACCAAGGCATTTAAGAGAATCAACAAAATTAATTATTTGATTATTAATAAAAATGTCGGTAAATGAAACAGTATGAGCTTGTGAACGAAGAGTAAAGCCTTGGATTTGGTAGGGTTAATCAGAAAACAATGAGAATCCATCCAATTTGTCAAAGAGAGAAGGTGATTGTTTATACGCACATGAAAAGACCCAATGGGTACAGAATTATGCGTGTGTACTAAGAAGATATCATCCGCAAAAACGTATAGTTGACAGAAATCGTTACTCATCAAATTTATACATTCATTAAGATAAGCTAGAAAAAGTATGGGGCCTAATACAGACCCCTGAGGCACCCCTGACGTGACCTTGCCAATATTAGAATTCAAACCATCATAAGAAACATATTGTGTGCGGTCTAAAAGATAAGAATAAACTAGCTTACATGCAGTTTTAGAGAAACTAAATTTTTCCTGCAATTTTCCAATAAGAATAGAATAATTTAAACGATCGATCAAATGCTTTTGTTAGATCTAGGGACACCAATATACAATCTTTGTGTGTATCCAGTTGTCTCCTGACAGAATCAGACATAGAAAGAAGTAAAGACGTGTATTATGATTCCTGCGAAAAGCGAATTGATTTGGATGAAAATGTGAAATATTACAATGTGACAAAATTTGCTGTTTCATTAAATTTTCAATGAAACTGCCCGACTGCCCGACTTTTCACTCACATTTAAAGTCGGGCAGTACCATGAAAATATTTTCAGTCCAAATATATGTTACAAAAACTCTTGGCTTTAAAAACAACTACAATGAAATATTCTAAGTACCGTTATAAAATGCTCATGAAGTCTAAACTAAGACTTCTTCTCTTTTTTGCCTCACATTGAAAGTCGGGCAAGCAATGTTTTGAGCGAGAAGTCAGTAAATATACCGTTAATTTCTCGTTTTCTGTAATTGTTTTTAAAATTATTTGTCATTGTTATCTTTGCAAGTGCTCAGTGAAGTCAATTAAAATATTCTGTAAAAATGCCACGTAATATTAAACAGTCCACCTTGGAAGAACGCAAAATAGTTATTGATCAGCATTTAGAAGGAAAATCTGAACGCGAAATTTCGAAACTAGTGAAGAAAAGCAAATCAACGGTTCATGACATCATAGCTAGATATAAAAAAAGATGGGTTGATTGCCAACAAAAAACGCCTACCCTGATTAAAGAAGCTCTCCTCTAGGGATGCGAGTATGATTTTAAGAAAAGTTAAGAATGATCCCTTTATTTCTGCACCAAATCTAACTGCGATGGTCAAAGAAGCTTCTGGGACCGAGGTCAACCCAGAAACAGTATGAAGATTTCTTCGAAAAAATAACTTTCATGGCCGAGTTGCACGGAAGAAGCACCTCATTAGCAAGAAGAACCAAAATGACCGACTTGTTTTTGCCCATCAATATATGGCCAAGGACTTTGACTTCTGGAGCACTGTAAGTGGGGACAAAAAAAAAATGCTTTATGATTTTATCAATCTATTATTAGGTACTGTTTACTGATGAAAGTAAATTTGATCTATTTGGACGCGATGGAAGGGGTAAAATATGGCGCAAACCAAGCAAAGAACTAGAATCAAAAAATTTGGCAAAAACGGTCAAACATGGTGGTGGGTCCGTGATGGTTTGGGGGTGTATGGCGGCTTCAGGAGTTGGCAATTTACACTTTATCGAAGGAATAATGAACAAGAATGTGTATTTGACGATTTTGAAGACAAATCTGAAAGATAGCGTAAAAAAACTTGGCATTGAATCAAACTTCAAATTTTATCAAGATAACGACCCGAATCATTCGGCACACGATGTTAAGAGCTGGTTGTTATATAATTGTCCGAAGGTGATCAAAACTGCTGCACAAAGACCCGACCTCAATGTCATTGAACATTTATGGGACGAATTAGGACGCAGGATGCAGGACAGGCTGTGTTCATCAAAAGATCAGCTGAAAAAGGCTCTGTTTGAAGAATGGAACAATATTAATCCAGATTTTTGCAAAAAACTTGTTCAATCAATGCCAAGCCGCCTACAAGGTGTAGAGAACCAAAAAGACGGAGCAACAAAATATTAACTTTTTTTCTCTTAATATTTTTTATTATGCCCGACTTTCAATGTGAGGCAAAAAAGTGTAGAAGGCTTCGTTTAGACTTCATGTGCTTTTTATAAAAGCACTTAGAATATTTCATTGTAGTTGTTTTTAAAGCCAAGAGTTTTTGTAACAAAAGGGGTAAAAAATAAATTATATTTTCTTTTATAAACACAGAAATATTTGGACTGAAAATATTTTCATGGTACTGCCCGACTTCAAATGTGAGTGACTGTAGCTGGCAAAATACTGATAGGTCTTATACCCTTTTCAGATTTACCGCGTTTCAGCTGAAACGCCGGCGTTTCGCTCTCTCGATAATTTCAGCGAAACACACTTTAATTGGCACTTATTTCCATACAAAAAAACGCAAACATTATGCTCTTTTTACTGTAGTTTGTTTGAAACCACAGTAAAAATGAGAGAGAGCACAGTGTTGTACTCCAATAGTAGTTAAAAAAAGGAGAAAAATGAAAAAATTCCATTGCTGGTTCAAAGCAAATGTCAGAAAAATGAGGGAAAACAAATCTGTTTGTTTACATTTCTAGTTTGCTTTGTGGTGGTAAGAACTTATTGCAATGTGATTTATGAATATAATCATTTATATCTTTGAATGCATTCATTGCTTTATCATACAAGGATATAAATTCTAATATTATAAAAATTACATTAATTTTTTGATATTATTTTATATTTCTTTATTCACAAATGTGCGTTTGTGTTGTTTACAGTCAATACAGAAAACACAAAACAGAAATGAGAAATGTCACATGAAACCACAGTAGTTAACAAAAGCACAATGTGAACACCATGGTTTCGAAATGATCTCAAGAGAGCGAAACGCCGGCGTCCCAGCTGAAACGCGGTAAATGTGAATAGGCTATTAGATTGTTATTATCAAAATGTCCGCTCTTAGCAATAGGTATAACACGACCAACTTTCCAGCTGGATGGAAATTTGGAAACGGTAAAAATAGTATTAATTAAATGAGTAAGTAGTGGAGAGGTTAATGGAAAGATTAATTTAACGCATTTGATTGGAATATTGTCAACCGGTAGCATTAGATTTATTTATATATTTATTTATTCTATTTATTCACACTTGTAATTTTAAGCCTTTCGGCCAATTCAAATAAATTACAAAAGAACTACTCCATTTATAACACACATTATATGTTTTCATTAAATAAGAAATTACATAACAATTATATCCTTTAATTAAGTAGCAAGATCAAAAAACTAGTTGACAACAAAGTTAAATTAGAGATTATATTATTCATGACTAATAATAATTCAGAGTTCCCAAAGGTGTTTTCAAATAGAAAACTACACAAGCTCTATTGAAAATAGTGTATACATTATTTAATCAGTTGAATGAATCAACAATTTCCAAAGGCAAAAATAAAATATAAACAAAAAAAAAAATATCAAAGGAACATTGTAAAAAAAAAACAAAAACAAACATTGTCAACTACTGCGTTATTTCTCCAAAGTGTTGAAGAAGCTTTTTGCGATACTTAGCGCTAGTGAAGTTAAATACTCGTAGTGTAGAAGGAAGCAAGTTGGACAATCTGGCTATTCTCACCTGAAAGAACCTATTCATATAACCCCTCGCTCTAGGAATTATTAATTGATTCGTACGTGATGAACGGCCAAATTTAAACAAATTCGTGAGAAAGGTAGGAAATTGATTTTTGAACATTTTGTAAAAAAACAACAGAGATCGGAAATGTACAAAATTTGAAAAACTAGAACCCAAGAATCGGTTAACAGAGGGAGTTACATGGTCAAAAAGTCTGATTGAGTATAAATGCCGCACTACTCTATTAAAAGCTAATTGAAGTCCCCTCATATTTTGGTTTTTAAATCATCAGTATACTTCTAGACAGTATAATATGTTGGGCAGAACGAGAGCATGTACAAGTTTCTCCTTTATGCTGCGTGGCAATATTAAATCGGTGTTGTATAATTGCCGAAGCGCAAATTTAGTGTGACGAATGACACCGGCTATGTGCAAATCGAAGGATAACGTATCGTCTAAGATAACACCTAAGCACTTCACGGAACATTATCATATTTCAACTGCAAATCTTCAACAGCAGAAGATGAAAACAACAGTGCCTTGGTCTTTGAAGCATTTATACTAAGTTTATTCGAAACCATCCACATACTTAAAGAGCGCAGGACATAATCAATTTTAGCCTGCAATACGTCCACATATCGATACCCTCCACTAAATAGCAGCTGCACATCATCCGCATACGCATAGGGCGTGCACCAATCACCTATAATGTCAAATAAGTCATTGAGCAAAATAATAAAAAGAAGACGATTGCCCATTAACTGAAACATACTGCTGTCTGTCCTTTAAATATGAATAAATAAGCTTGCAGGCACTGCTACCAAAACCTTATATTTGAGATAGCTTGTATATCAAAGTGAAATAATTTCCCCTGTCAAACGCTTTCTCCAAATCTAGGGAAAGCAAAATAAACAAATGTTGGTCGGCCAAGTTATTTCTTATTGAATCTGTTAAACCAAGTGGTAACATAGAAGTGCTTCTACCACACCGAAAGCCACATTGACAGTCATTCAGCAGAGATTTGCTTTCAATATAAGATATAAGTTGTTTCTTAAGGACATGTTCTACTATTTTGGACAGGATAGGTAGTAGGGCTATCGACCTAAAACCCTGAACAGAACTAGCATCTGATTTTTTCGAAATTGGATTAATTTTAGCAGTCTTCCATTCATCGGGGAAAATAGATGTCATAAGAACAGTGTTGACCAGATGTAAAAAATAAGGAACGTAAGGAATCTTTGAGGCTTTCAAATTCATTCCGCATTTCTCCTTTAAAGGCATCCTCAGAATTGTCAGCTGGATAATACCACAAGTTCGGCATAACAAACACTTAGTTCGACTTGTTTCTCGGTTGCAAACTCCACAAAGGTATGCCATAATTAGATGCTTTGGAGAGACTACAAAAATTTCTTAAGAAAATGGTGATGAGAAGCAGTAGTTGTTGTTTGTTTATGATGCAGGAATGTGCTCGGCGGTTTATGTTTAGCAGTCCGTTATGTTTAGAGGTTATGTGGTTGTTAATGATGAATTTGAGGAGAAATAGTCAAACAGCAAGAAGACGCCAAATCCAAATGGTATTACCATGAAAAAATTAATAGAAAGTATTTTAATCAAAAAACATTCATATTCCCAGGAGAGATGTGAGTCTTTGGATTACTTTTACACTAGTTATGACTTAACAAATGCACCAATAGTTTAACTATTTAATTATCCATCAAGACGTGTTGATTTACGCGACTACCACAACAAAGTGTTGCCAGACTTGACTTGCCAGATTATTTGGCGGACAATTCATTGCTACATGATTTTCAGTATGACTTTAGGATTAATAGAATCACTACTTCGTTACTACTGGTCATGACTGATACTATTCGAAACAACTTTGGTGTTGCGCTGGTTTCACTAGATTTGGAGAAAGCATTTGACCGAGTGGATTATACATCGTTGGTCTATAATTTATACAAATTGTATGGAATTGCGAGTAGTGCATGCAGATTAATTGGTTCATATCTGACAGGTATGAGTCAACTGGTCTATGTTGAGGATATATGTAGTAATGTTCTTTATATTAAGAGTGGAGTTCCTCAAGGTTCGGTCTTAGGGACAGTTCTTTTCGTAATGTATGTCAATGATTTTTTCTGAAATTGAACGGTTTGTGTTGATGACATTGAAGGCATGTTATGATTTTGTGGTAACCCTTGAGGAGAAAATTTAATATACTCTCGTTTTACTTAGAGATTGGACAGTCGAGAACAGACTTGGATCGATATCAAAAGCTCTGTTGGTTTCTACACATGTTGATAATAATAATAATAATAATAATAATAATGATAGTTTATGATGGAAAGGATAGAGAGTGTCCACAATTTGAAATGTTTCGGAGTTATTTTAGATGATAGGTTGCTTTTCAAGCAACACATAAGTGGTGCTGTATCTAAGGTAAATTATTGCCGCAAACAACACTACACTACCAACTTATATTTACCACCATTTGTAAAGGAAACTTTAGTCGTGACCGTCGGTGGTGCAATGGGTAGTGTGCGCGCCTCTTGTACAGGAGATCCTGGGTTCGATCCCTGCTCCAACCACCTTAAAATTTCTTTTGACGACGGCCACCTCGCTTAGTGACGGCGACACTATATATAGCCATGAAAAAGCTTCTCAAAATACCGTTCGGAATCGGTGTAAAACTGTAGGTCCCAATCAGAGAGTGAAAACTGGGAAGCGCACATCTCAGTGATTGTGAGAAGTTCTCCCCGGTCCCTTCATGGGATGTAATGGGAAACCATTTATTTATTTTTATTGTAATGCCGAATATATTACACTATTTGGAAGTATTATACTATTTGAACAGAATATAAAGCCTGTTGAGCTGGCTTTTAACAGAGCTATACGTTATATTTATAAAATTAAAAGGCGTGTGCATATAACGTCTTTGTACAATTTCTGGGATGCACATTTTGAGCATTTGTAGACCAAAGGTTGATTCTGTGCCTGTGTACAATATTTAATAATAAGTGCGCAACGTTTTTATATAATACATTCATATTTTCTCGTTTTATCCGGAATAGACAAATGGTTATTGTTCCTACACTTTGCCACATAACAGAACGATCATTCAGCGTAAGAATTGAACGTCTGTTTCATTAATACTCTGCCAAACGAATTAAAACATTTAAATGTTACCCAAGCCGTATATCGAAGCCGACTTCTTCGACAAATGCATAAAGTGACTTTATGGGCTGATTTCTACAACTATTCATCTTTAGAATTAAATTAATATATTTATTTTATTTTTCTTGCACTTTTTTTAACGTCAGATGTAAAATATAGACAAAAACACCTTAAAATCATGTTGAGTATATTGTAAAATTATTATTTATTATATTTATGCATATTGTATTTTTTTTTCGTTGGCCAATGGGCTTTAAATTACGAGTTAAGGTGTCACAATATAATAAAAAACCATCAGTAGTATCGGATACAGTGATTGCATCGGCATATTTTCTACATCGTCGTTCCGAAGTTATCTTCTTCACGTATCTCCTAAATTTTTTTTTTGGGAAATTGACTAAAGTTTCAACAATTTGTATAAAAACATTGCTGTGAAAAAAGTGGTCCAATAGTGTTGTCAGCAGTAGTGCCTGTAATTCTACATCGATTGGAGTATAAATATCCAAAGTTATTGATGAAATTTTCCGAGTTATGGCTATTTTTATCTCGCCACTTTTTGGGAAATATTTTTTTTGTTTATGGCACATTAGGGTGACCGAGGTCTGTATGAACGATTTTAATTTTGCGGTCTAGAAAGTATGTACTGAAAATTTGGACCAAATCGGATATCGCTAACGCGAGGCACAATGAGATCAAAGTTAAGTCATACAGAATATTCGAAAATGTATGAAAATTATTTCATAAACAGCTTTAATTTGTTTTCAGTATCAGTAAATTTATTACTTTTTTGTAGAAAATATAATTTAAAATACGTCTTTGGTAATTAACCCTAAATGAACCAGTGGGTCAAATTGACACACTCAAATGTTTTGACATTATTGTCATTTTAGACATTTAAATTTTTACTCACATATTCTTCAAGCATGTAATCTGCAGATGAAGAATATAAAAAAAAATTGAAAAAATAAATTAACACTATTTTGGTTCCATAGGATCAAGTTGGCCTACAATATTTTTTATTTTTCAGAAATTTTAAGTTAAATTAAAGGCTAGTTTTACTTGTATGTGGCCGTCGGTGGTGCAATGGGTAGTGTGCGCGCCTCTTGTACTTGAGATCCTGGGTTCGGTCCCTGCTCTGACCACCTTAAAATTTCTTTCGACGGCGGTCACCTCGCATAGTGACGGCGACACTATCGAGTATCTAGCCATGAAAAAGCTTCTCAAAATACCGTTCGGAATCGGTGTAAAACTGTAGGTCCCAATCAGTGAGTGAAAACTAGAAAGCGCACAGCTCACTGGTTGTGAGAAGCTCTCCCCGATTCCTTCATGGGATGTAATGGGAAACCATTTATTTATTTATTTACTTGTATGTATTCTAAATTTCATACTTAATCACAGTATTTAAAGATGAGGCAAATAAATGTTTTGTGACAACTTTTAAGAACAAATTAAATTTTAATAATTTTATAATTTTAATAATACAAACAAAATTGTTTTTATGGCTCAAACTCTCTAGTTAAACACTGTAAATCGGCATGTTTGGAAAATTGTTTTCTGTAGCTTTGTACCAACTGGAAAATGGCAAAAAAGCAAATATTAGCACATTTGATAACAAAACAAAATGTATTCAAAAATTATTCTCGTCAAGTACTGTTTTTGCTGCTCGTCCTTTGTGATTTTACCATGGTATTCCTGGATAAGTATAGTTAATCCCTCTTTCAGCACAACATTCGTTGACAACACTTAAATTATTAACAATTTCTTTTCCTCTTTTGAATTCATCAGTAGATTCCCATGTTTGCGGGGTCTTCTTTAAAGAAACCAGTAGATATTTTAAATCGCTGGAAGACGTTGTTCGTGTTAATTGAGAATAGATCTTCTAAAATGACTGAAACATCTCTGGAAATGAATTCCTTAAAAGTTTATTTTCTGGGAGAAAGCTTTTTTGAGATTTGCTCATCTTGATCTTGCTCTTCACCAGGATCACCAATAGACATTTTTGCCAACACTTTGCCTTTACTCAGTCATCAAATAAAGCAAACTCCACGCATTCTTCGCTTAATACTATCTTTACTACTTCAACCTTTCCGGAAGATTGGAAAATGGCCAAAGTCGGCCAAAGAAAAAAGAAGGGTAGTTCAGATTCTATTGATAATTATAGACCTATTTCTATAATGCCCATACTGTCGAAGATGGAGGAATATATTTTGAAAATACAGATTGTCAGCCATTTGGATGGTAACTCGCTCTTCAATGATTGCCAGTTGGGATTTAGGTGCAACCGGAGTACTACTTCATTGTTAATTGGTCTTACTGACAAGGTAAGACAAAGAGTTGGCGATGGAGGCTGCTGTGTGCTGCTATCACTTGACCTTGAAAAGGCGTTTGATAAAATTGACCATGCTATTCTTGTGGAAAAGCTACACTATTTGCACGGATTTTCTGTCACTGTGTGTAAGTTGATGTATTCCTATTTGTTTGGTAGAAAGCAATATGTTTCATGCGATGGTGTTATGTCTAGTGTTTGTACAGTGAGCAGTGGTGTACCCCAGGGTTCTGTATTATGTTTGCTGTTTATTATGTTTGTAAATGATTTGTTTGAAAGTAGTTTGAGCAATAACTGTCTTCCTTTTGCCTTTGCAGATGACTTACAGATAGTTTTCAAATGTGTTTTTGTGTTTTTAGATGTTCTACAGAGTACCATTAATTTCACAATAGATGTTTTGTCTGAGTGGATGATTGATAACACTGTGATATTTTTTGATCCGAAAAAAAATGAACTTCGATGAATCCTTTTCGAACTATTAGGGGGGAATCCCCTGAGTGCGAAAGTACATTTGGAAGTGTCAGATTGGCTCCAGTTTTTGAGAAATCGGTATATATGGATATAGCTAAGTCTGCGCTATTTCAACAAATTTTACCGGCCATAGGCCAATTTTTTTTGGTCTAAAAGGGCTTAAAAAGCTTATTAAAATAGAAAAAACAAATGTTTGCGCTTGGTCCAACTTCTTGAGATATGGGCCTTTAAAGCTTGAGTATATAATTGGCCATATCTCACATATTTATGGTCCGATCTGGTTCCGGTGAATATCATTGCAAAGACAATTAAAAACTCTTTAAATCTGCATATAAATATATTACATTTTATTAACCCATTGGGGTCAAATTTAAAAAATACGATTTTTTAACCTCACTTTTTTGCTAAAAATCTGATTTTCTCAAAAAACAGCCCTAGTAAACCTATTTTCTACCTATCTATCTAAATTGGCCTATGGCCGGTAAAATTTGTTTAAATAGCGCAGACTTAGCTATATCCATATATACCGATTTCTCAAAAACTGGAGCCAATCTGACACTTCCAAATGTACTTTCGTACTCAGGGGACTCCCCCTAATAGTTCGAAAAGGATTCATCGAAGTTCATTTTTTCGACTATCGCAGTGTAATAGGCTTTTGATTAACCCTCAGAAATCAGAGGTGATGCTTTTTGGTAATTTGCAGCGCGATGCTGTATCTGTCTCCATATATGGTCGATCTGTAGAAGTTGTGGATAGTTTTGATTATTTTCTTGGTGTCATTCTTAATAGCAAACTTAAGTTTGAATTGCATGTCAATTCATTAACATCAAAAGTTAATTTTATTTTAAGGAAGTTGTACAATCTTGATCTATCCCTTACAAGGTTTGTTAAAATAAAGTTCGTGCATGCTTTAATAATGCCGATTTTCTTATATGGAATGGAGGTATACTCAGGAGCTTTGGGTTGGCATGCACATATTTTGGCATGTTGGCTGGCATGCACATATTTCCAATTATGTGCATGAATTTTTAGGTTGTTCTTTTTCTAATTATATTAACATGAGAAGCTTGTTGCATCTTTATAAGATTAGCGTAAGTAAAACTCCCTTGTTTTTGTTGAATATGATTGAATTTGGAAGATCGACAAGAAATAGACAAATTGTAATACCTAGGATGTCATCTTGGAAGGATCATTCTTTCCTTGTTAGGGTAGCACGGTTGTACAACAATTTGCCCGTCACACTCAGGACATTTTATTGTTCTTTCCAAACATTTAAAAGAAGACTTTACCAGTACATGATGTTAAATGAATGAAGAATTGCACATATTGGTAAAGTCTTCTTTTAAATGTATTCAATTAATGGTCAAAAGTATTAATTGTTTTTGATATCCTAATAAGGATACAGTGTTTAAAATATTGAGATGTTCTAGACTTAACAATTTGTACATTCCTTGCTGACAGCCCAGACTAAACGAATTCTAGTGACAATAAAGGAGGTTTTCTTGCTATAAAACTTGTAGAGTAAGATAATGGTACGCCTGCACCATGGCAGCTCAACCTTGATGGATACGAGTATGCACTCATGATAATATGATTCAAAATTCATAATTGATTATGGAATCCAAGACAGAAAATGACAACGGCAATAATCTGGTAATGGTGTCGGCCCATGCGAAATGTTGTGCTGAGTTGTCGCCGAATTATAAACGACAGATAAATTTAATCCTCTAAAAGCATTTCTCACTACCGCCGACTTTCCTAAGTCTAAGTGATAGTGTCTATCATGATAGTGGCTTTGGATACCCGTGGCTTTCAAGTCTATCATGATAGTGGCTTTGGATACCCGACACCAATATCAGATATGAACTTCTTAGGTATTGATATCAACACTAGGTTAATATACAGTTCCCACTAATATGAATTGAATTGAATTGAATTGAATATTTATTAGTAGTATTTTTAATACTTTTACATTACATTATATGTTTTTGTTTTTTACAAATTATATCAATAACTCTGATTAAAAAATTTAAATATTTTGTATAAAAATTACAATTTCTCTTCTGAATATTCATTCTTAATAAAATTTGGCATCATGTTGTATAGATTTAATCCTTTGTAGAAAAGTGACCTTTGCATTGTGTTGTTATCTGGTCGTTGTAGTCTAAAATCCGTAGCGTTTCTTAAGTTGTATGGTTGAACATCCCCGACGTATCTTAGTTGTTCTACTAAATAATCAGGCGTCTCCCCCATTTTCATTTTTTGAATAAAATGAATTGTGTTTAGCTCTAATCTTTGTTGTATATTAAGCCATTTGAGTGTATCTAACATATATTTTATTGAGGTAAATCGATTGCATTTAAGTATTGCGCGCATAGCTTTATTTTGTAATTTTTGCATTCTTGATATTTGTTGTTCTGAGCAGCATGTGTATAACACAGTAGATCCAAATTCAAAATGTGGTTTAATCGTAGTATTGTAAATGTTTATTGCTGTTATAATTGATATTTTGTTTCTAATACGTTTAAAAAACCCGATTTTTTTTCCAATTTTTTTACATATATATTCAATATGTTCTTTTAATTTTAAGTCTTTGTCTATTAGAAAACCCAGATATTTTATATTATTAACTTTTTCTATTATTACATCGTTAATTTTAAATGTTATGTTAGTGTTCATATTTATTTCCATTATTTTAGTTTTATTTTCGTTAAACTTTAATTTATTCATTTTTAACCATTTATTTATATTATCCATATCATTTGATAAGTTAGCGTGACATAACTCCTCCGTGGCCGCTTCAGTGAAAATCAGCGTATCGTCAGCATATAGAACAATTTCACATTTTTCTAAAACTTTTTCCATGTCATTGATATATACATATAATAAATAGGAGCGCTCCTAAAATTGAGCCTTGTGGTACTCCAAACTCATTTATCGTAGCATTTGATAACGTGCATTAACATTTGTAAATTGCCTGCGATTAGTTAAATATGACTCAAACCATTTCAATTCAGCATCTTGAATTCCGTATTTATAAAGTTTTTGTAGTAGAATATCTCTATCGATTGTTTCAAACGCTCTTTTAAAATCTAAAAAAATCGCCATTATTTTTTTATTCTTCTTCGTGAATTTCCATCTATTTATAACATAGTTGACTGCTGTTTCACATGAAAACTTTTTTCGGAAACCCGACTGATATTTTGAAAAAGTAGCTTGTGTTGTTCCACATAACTTTCTAATTGATTTTTAACTGTCTTTTCAATGATTTTTTTAAAAGCTTTTAACATATTTATTGAGCGGTATTCTTCACATTTTTCTGTATTTTTAACTTTTTCTATGGGTGTAACCATAGATTCTTTCCAACTATTTGGGAAAATTCCAGTTTCTAGTGATTTATTTATAATTTGCAGCATAATGTTGCCTGCTATGTCCCAGTTATCCAAAATCATATTGATTGTTACTCTATTGTAGTCAGGGTTTTTTTTAATAGTCTTGCATATAGTTTTAAGTTCTTCTATAGATATTGCACGGAATTTAAACTTTAAATTTATCACAGGTATTTTGTTTTCATATTGCACATACTCGATGGAGTTTCTAATTTCTTTAATACTATTGACGAAATAATTATTAAAGTTTTCGGCTATTTGAAAATTGTCCGTATATTCTATTTGATTAAATATCACACTTGTTATTACCTTTCTGGGTTTTCTAAATACTAGTTCTTTTATTATTCTCCACATTTCTTTCTGGTCCTGTGCACTGTTTATTTTATCATTTATATATTTATTTTTCTCATTTTCGATTTTAACTTTATATGTATTTCTAGTTATTTTGTAGTTAGTCCACGCTTCGTCGGTGTTTTCAAACATTGCGCATTGATATTTAAAGACCTTTTTATTTATTATTTCCATTTTTATTTATTTTTGTTTTAGAACAGAATCTTTGTATAGTATTTTCAAACACATTATCGAAATTATAGACATTATTGTTAAAGTCGCTTTGCTCATTATATTGTAATAATGATCTTATTTCGTTTCTGAATCTAGTTTTATTGTATTTAAATAATGTTATTTCATTCTCTTGATTTTCATGCTCAGTATTGTCGCACTCGATAAAAATGTCTATAGATTCATGATCTGCTATTTTATTATTCACATTAATTTCTGCCGTAATTAATTCGTTATTAGTTATTATATAGTCTATTAATGTGTTTGATCTTTGTGTTATTCTAGTATATTCGTTTTTTAAATGTTTAAGGCCGTTATCATTAAGAATACTTTTCAATTTACTCGTATAAAAATCCCGATTCCAGTCAATATTGAAGTCTCCGGCTATTAGAATGTCAGTGCTTTTATCACATATTTCATCTACAAAATTTTGGAATATATCACAGAATTCTGATTTCGATCCACTTGGTGATCTATATATTATTACTATTATAATTGATGTTTTTTCATATTTTGCCATATATGCACTAATCCAGTATGTTGCGTCTTTAATATTGTCTTTAATTTTATTGACATTCCAATGTTTTTTAAAATATATTATTACTCCACCAGTCCTAGACGAATTCGACAACGTACTATAATGGTCATATTGTTTAATTTCGATTTCATTTTCTTCTACTTCACTATTTTGATGTATTATAAACTCAGGTTTTTCAGTTTCTGCTATTATTTCCAGTTGATTGAAGTTATTAGTTAGGCCTTGAATGTTGGTATATATCCCATGTATCCTCTTTGATTGTTAGGTTGTTAACCCTATTCTTCTTCTTTTTAAGTTCAATTTATTTTGGTATACTGGACATTCGCGGTTGTTGGTTGCATGATTTTCATCAAGCCCTAAATTTAATCTTCTGTTTTCTTTCATGCAATTTACACATTTCATTACTATTTCCATCGTACATGGCATTTGTAGCATACATCTTCATTCTTACATTCCACCGCTTTATGGTTATAACCTTGACATTTAAAACATCTCATTACATTTGTACCATCAAACACCCTGCATCTATCCCATCCAATAATCAGTTTTTGACCTGATATTACTTTCGGATATGATTCATTGTCTACGTTCAATTTTGCATTAAATGTTGTTCTATTATATCTTTTCGTCTCAAATATTTTAACCACTTCTAATTCACTATTTTTTAAAGTATCATTTTGTTTTTTTAGTTTTTCGATTAATTCTCTATCAGGATATTTATAGTTTAAGTCAGTTATTACAATTTGCATATTAATTTCTTTTGGTACCCTTATTTCATAATCTTCACTAATTTCGCTTTGTATCGCCTCTTTAATTTTTTCACGTTCTTCGACATTCTCGCTCTGGATCACTAATGTACCATTTTTTCTGTTTTCAACATTGGTTATTTTAAAATTAATTGGATCTACTTTTTTATTTAATTCAGCTTTTGTTTTTTCTACACTTTGTTTTTCCTTTGGTTTAATAATTAAGGGGATATTTTTCGATAAATCTGACATCACCATATTATTTGTCAAAGTTTGCGCATATGACATTTTTGTTGTTTTTGTATTTGTTTCTTTTATAACCTTTTTTATTTCATTGCACATTTTTGTGTTGCTTTTTTCGATCGTATCATACATATCTTTGTTGTTGCTTTCAACCTTATCTATATTTCCATATAGGTTTTTTACTTCTTGGACATTATTTTCACATAGTTTTTGTATATTGTCAATTTTTTTGAATCTGTCATCATACCGACTTTCTATTGCTCCTAGTAATGCTTTAATTTCATCTTCATTTTTCTTTAGTGCACTTTCAAACTCATGTTTGTAGTCAAACAATGTTTGTCTATTTTTGTTGACATTTTCTTGAATACTTCAACTACTTTTGCAATAAATTCACAAAATATGTATTAAGCATCCGCTGCTTATTATAATGATATGTTTGATGTTTTATGGTATACAAAGCTCTGCACCTTCAGCTCTTTCCTCTGGGCTATCAGATTGATGGCAGATTTAATTGATTTAATTACTTGGTTTATAGGATATGTAAGTTTTTGTAAGTTTTTTACCACGTCTTGCTAATTCCGGCAAACATCCAATAAATTTCTGATTTCATTAGTCTTTGTGGATTTAACTTACATATGTTTATGACAGTTAGGTGAATAATTTTAAGATTGTTTATTAACGCATGAAAATCGATGTGAACTAGTAGCACACCTTATTCTAACCTCCATTTATATTTTGATTTTGTGTGCCATATGGGATATGATTAACTATTGTCACTGTACAAGATATTACAGATTTTTATTTTTATTTTTTAAACTATTATTTACATCGTTTATTATTCAATTTCAGTTATTATTCAATTTATGTTAGTTGCAATTACATACATATGTGTAAGATGTTGTCTCTAGCTTTGTTTCCGCACGTACTATTTTGCTGTTTTTTTTTTTTTGCTATTTTTCTATTTTGAATGAAATTTGTTTGACGCAAATATAATTCAAAATTGGTATAATGGTGAAAACGGTAGAAGTGGTACGTATTGAAACAAATATTATATTAATCTAGTTGGAACTATATTGAAGATTTAAATTCGAGAGCATAATTCCTTTAATCTTACATGCAATCGTTAATAGTTTTTGCATTTTTAAATTCTTAATCAGTATGCCATTTGAAATTACATATAAGCTATTGTATAAAACTAGTATAGATTTAATTTTAGGTATTATATTTTTTAATAATTTGTTATATACTTGAAGATATGTTTAGTAGAAATTTGTAACCACATATGGCCTTATGGGCTCGGTTATTGAAATAATTAAATAAATAAATAAATAAATAATAGAGGTGGTTCAATATTTTAGAAACAGCCTTTACAGATATCTTTAGGTTTATATTTTTGTATTTATCAATTTGTTTTAAGAGTTGTAAATCGTTTAAGGCAGCTTTATCGGCTTGATTTGAATCAAACCAAAACCGTGAATAACATTTGACAATAAAGCCCACAACATCAATTAAACCATTTATTTCCGAATCTGTCATTTCTGGAAACTGATGTCTAAAAATTAAAATTTTGAGGCAAAAAATAGCATTCTATTAATTAATTTAATACTTCTCGGTGGAGTTCCACACAGAAATGTTACAATTAGCTCCAAAAACTCCTTGTAATCACATCTTGGGAGGGATTCATCAAGTTTTTTGTATGCAAAGCTCAAACTTTTTGTTACGTCGTCGCCAAATATTTCCAGAATTCTGGAATGACTAAAACCTGTCATAAAATTGTTTTGCTGGATTTGAGACCAATGCTTTTTAAATTTATTAAAAATTGTGATATCAGGGCTTGTTGCAGCTCCGAGAATTGCCTCTGTAAACACTGCAGCCAAAACAATTTCCAAAATATGGTGCCTGCAGCCAACAAACAAAATGTCTCGTCCAATAGCTTTTTCCAACAGCGTCAATTCGGCCAGTATTGGACGCTGTTGTGTCAAATACAAAGGCTTCCGTTTTAGTCAAAATACCATTTTCTTCTAAAGCATTATATACTGCTGAAGAGATTTCCAATCCAGTCCCAGAAGGAATGTCAGGCATATTTATAATTTGCTCGAAGTCCTGTGAGGTAGCTATTATTGCAAGGCGATCTTAATTTTTTTCCTGATATTTAAGTTAATAGTTTCGTATCCCAATGTATTGTTAAGGGCTGCTCATCTTCTGAAAACTTTTGCATTATTTTTTGGCTTGTTACCTCTCTTATGGCGGATCGTTGTGTATTGAAACGCGACTTAATGTGTAATCGGAAGCATTAAGCCCTACTGCGTCTCGGAAGCATTAAGCCCTACTGCGTCTAATATGAAAAGAGTCAATATATGAACAGAGGCTCTGGCATATTTTCGGTGTTAATATTTTTATACGCTTTCTTCAATATTGGGTAGACATTGTTCAGTTTCGGCGAAGTCAATATCTTCAACACTACAAGCTGGTAATTTTTTAATCACATTTAAAAATGTTTAATAGATTTAAACATCACTATAATTACCTGTTGAAATTCATGGCGATTCTTCGTATTTTCTCTTTCGATTTTCTTGTTGTTGTCTTCGTTTAAATATTCGATCTTCCTTGTTTTTTTTTAAATTGCAGTCCGCCCCTGCCATAGTGCCCTCACGTCCTTCAGATCTTTGTCCAATTAACAATAGTTTGTCCTCTTCGATAGTAATTAAATTCAGTGCCTCCGCATGTGCAATGTCAAACAAGTCTTTCAATCTATCCATCCACTCTTCTTTTTTGTTTTAATTTATCATTTTGCCTAGACTTACATTTAACAAAATATTTCCATTCTCCATATAAAAAAAATGGTTTCCCGTTACATCCCATGAAGGGATTAGGGAAAGCTTCTCACACGCTGTGCGCGTTCTAGTTTTACACTCACTGATTGGGACCTACTGTTTTACCCCGGTTCCGAATGGTATTTTGAGTAGCTTTTTCATGGCTAAATACTCGATAGTGTCGCCGTCACTAAGCGAGGTGACCGGCGTCGAAAGAGCTGGTCAGAGCAGGGATCGAACCCACGATCTCATGCACAAGAGCCGCGCACACTACCATTGCACCACCCACGGCCAATACTCCAATTAATTTTTTTCCAGCTTTATGCGTATCTTGTGCATAGCATATTGCTTTCCTAAAATAGTGAACTACACTGTTCAGTGGTCACTACTGTCTGGAACAAATCTTCAACGCAAAAGAGCAGAAACAAATTCTGCACACCAATACATGTCTGTGTTTTGTTGTTGCTAAGCAGTACAGTTTACTTCTTGTTAGATACCAAAGCCAAGCAATGCAGTATCAAAAATATTAAACGCTGAAAGTATTTGCTCAAATACACTCTGAAGAAGTCCCAGGCATCACTGTGAAGTGACACATGCATTGTTTGCGTGGCAACACCGAAAGAAAAAAATAAATAAAAGAAAACGGGAATATTTAGGATTTATTTCAATATTCATAATCAATGCCTTTATTTCAATTTTTACCTTTTTTATAAACTCGTAGAGCACAGTAAACAAAAGTGATGTTGTTCGGACGTAATCCAAAAAGACAAGTGCCAAATACAATAATAAGAAATGACCTTCCAACAACAAAATACTACCAAGTAGAGTTGTGTACTTCACGAACGAACTAGTTCAATTGAACGATTCACTCTTGTGAACTAGATGAACTAGTTCACATTGTTCCGCTCTTTTGTTTCAGTAGTTCACTTGTTTCAGCAGTTTTTTGTATTTTAGTTGTGCAGTTCTCTCCGATATTTTCTAGTCCATGCTCTCTTTGTCTCACTCAATTTGCACAAAGGTGCCTAATGTTGAGCTGAATGAGCTGAACTGAAAGAACTGTTAGAGTAGAAACAGAATACGGCGGCGACGGCAGCGGTAAAAGAGAATAAATTAAATGACGACGGCAGCGGCGACGGGTTTTGTTCTCATTTCACAGATGTTTTGTTTATTTTGTATTGTGTATGTACGTATTTGAACTCAAAGAACAGTTATTTTAAAATGTCTATACGAATTTGACAAACGCTGCCGCCGCTGCTGTATTCTGTTTATACTCTTAAGCTGCAATGATACAATGAACTAGTGAACTAAATGAATGGACTAGTTCATTGTGTTGAGCTGAACCATAGTCTAATAATATAAGTCGACGCGTGGCGTGTTGTTGTAATATGAAACGATTTTGACAGAATTTTGTTGTACTATTGTTATGACAATACACTCGATATGTCAAAATCATTTTATATACGAAGAAGAGGCAACGGAAAAACGCCAAAGTAAATATTTACATGCATAGAATTACATGTATTTAAATAAAAAAATTCCGTTTATTTATTGAAAGTGTCACGAACAATTGCCAGTTTTCAATTGATAGTAGTAAAAATTAAGTACTGACAACTACGTAAATTAGTAATATGGTTTCTTACGAAAAAGAGTATAAGGCGATGCAATATTTGACCCAGCAATATGTGGAAAGAATCTGCAGAATATGGGAGCAGATTTTCGAGCCGGATGTTTGCAAGGATAATCTAAGATAAAAAAAAAGGAGGCGGAGGATTTAAAAAGGCTCCTCCATGTGGATGTTGAGCTGCCTTGCTACGAAACAGAGAGAGTGCCATTGTTGAGGATACAATCTGAAATGGATAAAAGCCTGGAACATTTAAGAGAGCAGTTGAGCTTGCGAAAAGAAGAGATCTGCGAACTGTTGCTACAACAGGTGGCATTGTGCGAAGAGATGGGTGAGTCACCCCGCGCTCTTCTAGCAGATCCTTTGCCTACGGCCGATGAGATGGAGATTTTTAAGACACATCTCGCCACGTTGAGGAACGAAAGAGATGCAAGAATAAACAGAGTGATTATGTTACGACGAGACATAAGAAATTACCTAGAGATTCTGGAATTTAAAGTTAATACCGAAGCTGAGGATAGACTTCTAAATCATCAACAAATTAAAGTAAATATGGAAACCTTTGACGGCTTGAATAAAATGCACTCCACTTACGCCACTCAGGTGCAAGAGCTAAAGGATAGACTCCATGCGCAATAAACTGGAAACTCTGTGGGATCGTCTTCAGACTTCGCCCAACACTCGTCAAAAGTTTAATCGTTATCCCAAATTCAACCACAGCACATACAACGTCATCTACAACGAACTGCAACGCTGCGAGCAACTGATGAGGCAAAATATCAAACTATTTCTACAGCAAATTCGGGATGAAATGCGCGAATGGTGCGATTTGTGCTTGAAATCTGATAAAGAGAGGGAACGTTTCTCCAATTATACTTGCAACACGTACACTGATGATCTACTCATTCTGCACGAAATGAAACTAAACGACTTGAAGTTGAACTACGAAACATATAAGCACATCTGTATGCCGATCGAAACATCCTGTGGGATCGCATGTCCGCTTTGGAGGCCAAGGCTTCGGAGCCAGGACGATATACAATAATCGTGGTGGGCAATTGCTTAAAGAAGAAAAGGAGCGAAAAATGATAGCCAGCAAATTGCCTAAATTAGAGCAACACATTATTGAGTTGGTTAGAGAGTATGAGCAGAAGGAACACCGTTCTTTCCTAGTATACGGCGAAAACATTATTGAAGTCATGGCCGATCAGTGGGATCAGAAACGCATAGACAAGGATAAAGTTCAAACAGCGCGTAAAAACGCCGTAACGTCTTCAGCAGCAAAGGCGAATTCCACCTAAAGAACACCAATGTCTTTGGTACATGGTATTATAAGGTAGTGCTTTGATCCGAATAATAGTAATATCCAGAAATATTAGTGATATAATCACTTTCTGAATCGACTAAGCTATGCCCGTCTGTCTGCTGTCCATATAAAAGCTTGTACTCAAAGTACAAGTCGCAAATATGTATGACCCGATTTTGACAAAATTGGATAATTTGTTCAGAGTTGTACATAGGACGACGAAGCCCAATAGCCATGGTTTAATGGAGTATACAAATTTGTCCGACATAGCATTGGTTGCAAACAACTTTGATCTTGCCCCCTTGTTCCTTGTGGAAGCCAAGAAAACTTTTTGATAAGATGTCATGCAGGTGCCACAGAGCGTGGAGGTCATTTAAATTCAAATAAAAATGTACTATTTTTAAAATGAGTAATGAAGTAATGAAATATAATTTATATGAATTAAACAAAATGTTATTTTAGTTTGCTTAATGTAGCAACATTCATCAGCAACCCATATAGATACATAGTATCATAAATCGTAATGACATTCAAATCGCCTTCAATAATTCTAAAATACGAGTGCCTCAATCACAGGGATAAAATAAAATAGCCTTATATTTTGCAAATTCTGTATTTTTATTTGTAGTAAATAATTTAGTGAACACATAAAAACACATCTAATTATAAATACAAACATTTAAAAGCTAGAGAAATTCATTCGAGATAAAAAATATTAAAAACATTAGTAATCGATTGTGACAAATAATATGTAAGTAACCTGGGAAATACTAAATTTTAAATTCTTCCCTTCATTTCATTGTTTTCTTATGACGACTTGTTTCATGGTGGCGCACCAGTTGACGACGAGTCGCAATTTTCTTATTGCATATGCAGCAAAAATTTTTCATTTTTCTTTTTATTTTTTTTTCCAATTGATTTCAATTTATTCAAACTTATTCGCACTTTACAATTATATTTATATTTCAATTTAATTTGCACAACACTTTTCAAACGTTTAATAACGAACAATAAGAATCAAAACAAATGATGGGACAAGTTTGACACTTCGAGTGTACTACGTAAACAAAGAATGATAAAAAGAAACAACCCAATAACAAAATGCCTGATCAGCTGGGCTTATGCTTCCACTTATATTATTACACTATGAGCTGAACTAAAAAAAGCGCTTACTTGAATGAACTAAAATTCCCAACTCTACTACCAAGACGGTGCAATGTAACCGCAAGTCGATATTAGTTGGCAGATGAACCTGTCAATTAAAAGGGTTGCCAAATAGTAATAATTATTTGCGCAGACTGGGTATTTTCAGCATTTGTACCTAAACATTGCCGGCCACCTTGCAACATTACGGTATGTACAGTAGTAGTATACAAAACTAAATAAAGCAGAAAAATACGGAGTAGATATATACCTAGTAAAGATATTAAAGAGGCGTAAATTCAGTTTTTACTTTAAAATTGAGCATATTTCATTTCGAGTGTGTTTGTCATAAAAAAAAGTATATGAATTGATGTTCGAGGCGGCAAATGGGGCAAATGCGTGGTGCAGCAACATCCCTCAGGATACTATGGGCCTAGTCGACCCGATGGTGCTGCAAACGAATCACAGAGTCGGTTTGGGCAGTACCATCGCTCAGCATACCATTGGCTTAGTCCACCCTACGGTACTGCAAACGCCCACGACGGACACGAGCGGGACGTGAAAAGCAACACCACCGCTCAGGATACAACGGGCCTAGTCGACCCGATGGTGCTGCCGATGTACCCAGTAACGACATTCACATACAAATTGCATCGGCCAGAGGACCTAGGTTTGGCAGGAGCCGATAGTGACCCAGCCAAACACTATGTATGTCGCCGAAGGAATCGAGGAATTGTATAATTTTTATTGGTCACGATCTTTTGGAAGATCTCCGGCCCCGGAATCATATCAACCCGACCCGGCTTGTGAAATTCTTCGATGAATTAGTATGAGATTTAAAGTAATTGGAAGAGCAGGACTGCAAGAATGTGAATTGTCAGGCCTACTCAATTCTCCCGCTGGGTAGTTCTGTTGTTCTCGTGTTATGTATGTTGATTGTAGATTGATTGTCGAATTTCAAAAAGGTACTCTCAACTTCACTACAGATCTTCCTTTGAAAAAAAATGCACTGAATGAACATTTAAATGGGTTTGCGCAGGGCTTTGCTTCTTATCCAAGCTAACAGGTCCCCTTCCGGGTGACACACAAAAAACAAAACACTGACAACATTTTAAACAAGTATTGATTAAATTTTTTGACATAATCAATCAAAAAAAAAAATTCCTTTCGGCGGCGGTCACCTCGCATAGTGACGGCGACACTATCGAGTATCTAGCCATGAAAAAGCTTCTCAAATTACCGTTCGGAATCGGTGTAAAACTGTAGGTCCCAATCAGTGAGTGAAAACCGGAAAGCGCACAGCTCAGTGATTGTGAGAAGTTCTCCCCAGTCCCTTCATGGGATGTTTTTTATTTTTAATCATTTATTTTATTTTTAATCAAGTGTTTGGTAAAAAAATAGTTTGTGAAAAAATTAATTTGTGGAAAAAAATAAAATTGAATGAACAAAATATATATTTACAATTTTCTCTATTGAGTTTTAGGTCACAATTTTAAAATGTTAAAAATCAGTACATAAACTGTTAAATGTGATAGAAAACTATTTTAACACTTCTTACTAAGACTTTATTTTGAGTGTAAAACCTACAATTTTATATTTTATTTAAAGAAACAAAATTTCACCTGATTTTCAGCTTACAATTTTTTGTTTCAATATAACAAGTCTATAAACTTAATTTAAAATGTAAGTAAATAATATAGAAAAAAGCTACTTTTATACATGAAATGGGATAACTGCATGGGGTTGACTTTTGACCTCGTCGTGTCTCGTGTTAACATTGTCCGATTTGATTCAAATTTTCATCATGTCATTTTTAGGCTAAGTGTAGCGTCCTTGAAATTCGACAAAGTACGAAATGCGGTCACACTAATGGCACATGCGTGAACATAAGCTGAAAAACCCGCATTAATTTTTTTAGTCCGAAATTATATTCACATATATGTATGCACCATATGTTAGGGTGCAGCGACATTGTATGGATCTTTTTTTGTTACTTTTTTGTAATGTTATAGACTTTATCCGGAGTTACTTTTGAGATATAGAACGAAAACAAAATGCATATATTAATAAGATGATAATATCTTTTTTTTATGTCTGTAAAATATTTTTCCACATACGTGAAGATAACTTGATCTTTTTTAATTCAAAATTTTCATATATTTTTTATTGTATATCCACAATAATGGTTCATACGGTATCATAACGTGTTAAATTTTTAGCAAAAGTGGGTATACAAGAAAATTACCATTATATTTCAGAAACCATAAGAGTTAAGCATGAAACACATAGACGACGACAGGCTACCGACCACAACCTGTCAAAAATAAAATACATGCGTTTATATGCAAGTGAATATTTTAACGACGGCAAGGCGACACGACTGCAGGTTGTTGTCTATGCTACTTATGTAGCTGTAGTTGAATTAAACTAATTTCTATTTGTGTGGGCGACAATCAACAGGTTAGAGCTGTCAATGCCTGAAGTGGCACCACTGACAGAATAATCAACTGTTTTCACAATTTTTGTTATGTTTGTAATAATATTTATTAAATATTCTCCAGACATTTTATTTTCTTCTAACACAATAACACAAACGTCAACATTACAGATCAGCTGTTTACTTTGCAGTTGCCGTCTTGAAAATAATTCAGTAGCTGCCACACGTCTACATTTGCAGTCAGCGGCATTTGTAGTCGTGTGTTCATGTAGCCTGTCGTCGTCTATGTGTTTCATGCTATAGGGATTTATTTCTCATTTCTCATTTTTTTTCTCATTTCTAATTTGTTTTGATTTTGTGATATACATGAAGATAACTTCGGAATGACGATATAACAATTGGAATTGTAATGCCAAATGGTGAACAAAAATACAATGGGCAAATAAACCTGTAGTTGACTGGAATATTATGAAGAAGAATGTAAAATAACCATTTGTTATAAGTATTTGTTTTGATTTCGATCGTGTGCTGATTTGCCTAAAAATCTTCTCATTATACTATAATAACTGTACCCGTTGCGCTTCGCTTCCCCTGAAATGTAATTTTATTGAAACACAATTTTGTTTTTTTCTATTTATTCAAGTGCTCTAGGATATACCATATACATATCTAGTTTTGCCATCTGGTGCAAATATATCAGTAGTATATGTACTAGTACCCTGCATGAGTGCACTCTCTTTTAGAATACATTCATTATCTCACTGTACCTATACCAACGGCCCGAATAGTGTAAACAACGAAATGAAACGATACGTTCCTGTGTGCTCTTGGAATGAATGTTGTATGAATCTTTGCTCTGTTAACTACTCTGTTCGTCTCAATTCTGTTACGACAACACAACATTTTACTCAATAAATGTTCGTGAATGTAAAAACCATTCGAATACATAAGAACTATTCTCATTTGCTTTCTCGTCAATGAAAAGATCAGCAACGTTGTGTGAAGACTAAAGAAATAAATATTCGTTTTTTATGAGTTTAACTGCAAAAATATATATTAGAAAATGGAAATTGACGAAGTAAATTATTTTAAAAATAATTTATTAAACATTACAAATATGTAGTCCTCAACTCAATCGGCAGCTGTGGGTGAAGAAAATAGTATTGTTTTGCGAATTTAAAGGGGTGAACTCGTTTTGAAGGAGAAAAAAGGCCGCAGCAAAGTTTGGGAATTTTTCCTTAATTGTGGATGGAGACGGCAAAGAAATGAAATATGTCAGTTGCAATAACTGCAAACAAATTTTGAAACATTTAACTTCGACAGCAAACCTTGTGAGGCATAAGAGCTACATTTCTAAAATTGACTTAATATTGTCATATTCTCTATTCCAAATAAATTAGAACTTCAAATCATACCAAAACATCATTTGCTTTAGTTACGCCTGTTTTAATGTCTCATGAATACATTTCATTATTCGCATAGTTTTGCTTGTCTGTAAATACCGTTTACTCAATCTAGTTAATACTCGGTTCGGTTTCATTGTGTTTCGTACGCGATGCAACACGCTGAGAAGAATGATTGTATGTATCATACTCTAATCGCTAGAATGAGAACATTACCCCATTCAAACAACATGAATGTAATTGAATGTGTGAAAATGTATACTCATGCAGGTGTCTAATATGTACCGAACCTCACATTCCTACACTGTATCAAACAATTGTCCATACACCAGACAGTTGTGAACCTATTTCAATGTATCTCAAAAGATACATATATTTGATTCAAATATTTTTTTAAAGTTAGAAACTTACTTACTTTTATTGATTATTTACAACCTCATGAGGTCAGACGTCTTACACAAATTAATTAACCAAACAAATTAAACAAATTTCAACATATTCTTCCAATGGGCTCTATCCTTCGCCTTTTCTCGCCAGTTGGTAACACCACGGATACGGAGGGATTCTTCTGCCTGATCTTTCCCGCGGAGTCTTGGTAGTCCTCTTTTCCTGCTTCTTGCTTTTCCTGCTTAACTTGGCCTAGCCAACGCAATTGGCCTAATTTGATTCGCCTAACTATGTCCACGTCAGAATTAGCTCAGATTATATAGCTCTGGGTTCCAGCGACGGCGGTACTCGCCGTTTTCCCTAACAGGACCATATATTTTACGGAGAATTTTTCTCTCGAATACTCCCAGGTGTTTTTCATCCAAGTTTCGTAGCCATATGCCAAGACAGGTAAAATGAGAGTCTGATATAGCTGGACTTTTGTTCGTCGAGAGAGGGCTTTGTTCCTAAACTGCTTGCTGAGCCCAAAATAGCATCTATTTGCAAGCACGATTATCCTATCTATCTCCAGGCTGACGTTGATGTCCTTTTCACGGCGGATCCAAGGTAGACAAATTGATCTACCACTTCAAAATTAAATCGGTTGTCAACGCTCAAGTGCGGACTAAGTCGAGAGGTTTCTCTAGTGGTTGCCACCATCAGTTTTGTCTTGCCCTCATTAACAGTAAGACCCACCTTCGCTGATTCCTTTTCGATTCTTGAAAATACTGCAGTAACCTCTCGCAAATTTCGGCCAATGATGTCTATGTCCTAAGACCCACCTTCGCTGATTCCTTTTCGATTCTTGAAAATACTGCAGTAACCTCTCGCAAATTTCGCCCAATGATGTCTGTGGTCAGCATACGCCAGCAGCAACATATGGCTTTTCGTGTTAATGGTCTTGTTCGTATTTACCGCAGCCTTTCTCATTATTATCTCCATTAAGATGTTGAAGAGATTGCACGAAAGTGTGTCGCCTTGTCTAAGTCCTCTCTTGGTACAGAATGGTTCAGTGAGGTCTTTCCCCACTTTCACTGCTGATTTGGTGTTGTCTCTCCACATTTTGCGCACACATTGCTTCTCAGTCACCAGATTCCCATTTTCGTCCTTGCAGGTTAGAAGTTAGAAGCATTGAACTTTAAAAAAAATTATTTAAAACGAATCGCCCATACATTTTTTGTTGATATACATTGAAATATGTTCTCAAGTGCCTGGTGTACAGACAATTGTTTGATATAGTATATGTAATAGTGAAATATTGATGTGTGTGGGCGGCGCCTCGGCCCCTTTTGACAACTTGCTTCCAAATAGCCTGTTTATATCTGCAGACCAACTGTAACATACTGTGAAATTTTCAGGACGATCAAACTATTATGACCGCTATAACGGTTTCTTTTAAAAGAGGAGCAGAACATCGCACTTCCACCCTGGCTGTAATTCATACTGTACCAACAACATATACCAAATCTTATCTTCATACCTCTGATAGTTCATGAGATATAGCCATTTTAAATTTCAAGTTTTATGCGCGTTGCCACTCCCCTTTATACAATCTTTTCCAGGTATAGCCATCAGTACTTCATTGTGGAATTTTTATTTTTTGTTGGATCACGAATTTTGCTGCCAAATGCATCCACACACATTTTTAAGGTGATTGGTGAAACAGTCCCCCAGATATTGCGTTTTCAAAAATTGGGTCCAATGGGCGGAGACACGCCCACTTGATATATCAAAAATTCAAGTACCATATTTTCACCACCCACCACACAGCTTCATTCTGTGAAAATTTCAAAACGATCGGTCTAACCGTTTTTGAGTCTATACGGTACTAAACAATGCAAACAAACAAACCAACAAACACAAACTCATTTTTACATATATATATATCTTTATATATATAATTCTACTGCACGTGTGTTTGTGACTGAACTCCTCCTAAACTTCTGGACCGATTTGAATAATTTTTTTTGTATGCGTTTGGGTGTTTATGTTTTCTTGTTCGTCAAATCCTGGAGAAGACACACGAAAAACAAATCGAGACCTATCATCTATTTATCGATTATTAAGCGGCCTTCGATAGTCCGATACGGGAGAAACTCTATGAAGCAATGTCTGAGCTTGGTATTCCTGCAAAACTCATACGCCTTTGCTGGATGACCTTGACGAACACCAAATCCGCAATGAAAGTTGGTAAGGATCTTACCGAACCTTTCGAAACTAAGCGAGGCCTCAGGCAAGGCGACACCCTATCGTGCGATCTCTTTAACAGCTTAATGGAGATTGTTGGCTCCTGGTCGTGAACCTGGAGGCCTAAGTTTCAAGGGTTCTGTTTAAAGAAAACAACTAACGAATTCAACTTGAATTCAGGACTAAAAACCTCTTCTTTTATTGAAGTGTTTTCAACGACTACAAACTAAGATAACAAAATTGTCCGCTTCATGCGGTTAGACCGAAAGAGTTTCGAGAAGAAACTCAATTAATTGAGATAAAGAGAGAGTTAAAGAGAGAAAAACAAAAATTACTAACTTTTAGAACTTATTGTACTAAAGGAAACAACTCAATTAATAGAACAAAATAAGAGAGTATCAAAATACATTAGAATTAAAAGATGATGATGTTAAGCACCAAGGCCTGGTTGAAAGGTGCGTTCAACAGAGATCATTATGAGAAAAGCTGCAGTCAAGATGAATAAAACCATCAGCAGCAAAAGTCACATGCTGCTCGCGTATGCTAATGATATAGATATCGTTGGGCGCACAATTAGAGAAGTTACTGCGGTTTTTTTCGAGAATTGAGAAGGAGTCAGCAAAAGTGGGTCTGACGGTAAATGAGGACAAGACAAAATTAATGGTTTCAACGAACAGGGCCTCCACGCGATTAGACCAAAGCGTGAACGTTGAACAAAAGCAACAACGTCAGCCTTGAAATCAAGCGGAGAATTGTGCTTGCGAATAGATGTTATTTTGGGCTAAGCAAGAACTTTAGAGATAAAGCCCTCTCTCGAGTAACAAAAGTCCAGCTGTACCAGACTCTCATTCAACCTGTCTTGCTTTATGGCGCAGAATCCTGGGTCCTATCGCAAGCAGACGAAACATCTGTAGGAGTCTTCGAGAGAAAAATACTCATGAGCTGTATGAGCTTTATCCTGACATTGACATAGTTAAGCGGATCAAGATAACGCGATTGCGCTGGCTAGGCCATGTCAGTAGAATGGATGAAGACGAACCAGCACGAAGGGCTTTCGAAACCGAACTCGAAGGAAGACGAAAAATAGGAAGACCAAGACTCCGCTGGAGGGATCAGGTTGACGAATCCCTGCGTACACTTGGTATTGCCAACTGGAGAAATAAAGCAAAAGATCGAACTGGTTGGCGAAATATGTTATCTTCGTTTTGTAAGGTCCCTGACCCCCCGGGGTTGTCCGAGACCAGATAAGTAAGTATGTAAGTATGCGTTTGGGTGGCGCCCTGGGTGGTTTAGATGTACTATTCGGTCCAATTGGACAAAGGGGCGTGGTACCTCCCATACAAACCACAAATTAATACTAATCGCTTGAAGTATTATGCAGGACAACGTCTGCCGGGTCAGCTATATATATATGTATATATATTGGTTACAGGCTCCACCTAGAAATCTTCCCATTGAACAAGAAGTTCCCCACCATATGCAAGTCTGAACACAAACCAAAGCAAAAGTACCCAATATAGTTGATAATACTGGGTTGTAATAAAGTTGTTAAAGAAAGTTGGAAAACATTTCGCCATAGTGGAACTTACACGACATGCTGTTTACTGATAACGTGGACAAACAGCTTGAAATTCTTCACGTAAATTTGGATCATGAGTCGTCAGCCACAGCGGATTTTCGTGGCGATTTTTCCCTGCCATAAGAAACCTATGTAAAAAAAAACGTCGTCGTCTGTTGCATGTTTGATTATGTTTGGACTCTTTGACTGGCTTTTCGTTAAGGTTTGACAGTAGCTTAAGCCAACACATGCACATTATAGTTACCCCTTAACCCTCTAACTGACAAGGCGGCCTCAGGGACACTATCGATATTCCCCCTTTATCTTTTATATGCATGTAAAAATCGCATTTACTTGCATTTACATCCACAGAAAACAATATTTTTCATAACGGTAAATTTTTTAAAACTCATTTACTTGCCTAGTTTATGTTATTCTGTCACAGTTTTGTGACGGGTGAAGATGTTTGCAATTATTTCAAATTGTGACGGTTTTACAGATTTAATGTGAAATTTTGTTGAATATAATAGTTTGATTATCGTGAAATTGCATCCGTAAGTACTAAACATCTGAAACAAGCTGAGTTGAATCAGTTTCAAATGAAACGTTCCCATTTCAAGTGCTGCCTAACATTCACAACTAATGTTTAAGCAGTTACTGCTGAGGAACGATTTGAACATACAACGTAGAACTTCAATCAAAGCAACAAAAAAAACTACAAAACACGCGGTATACAACGATCAACCACTTGCTGCGTTGAGAGAAGTGTTAATTGAATCATTCGGGAGCAGTGTTGCCATTTGAAAAAAATATTTCCGACCAAAAATTTCCATAAAACCGACCAAAACCCCAAGTAGCCGACCAAAATTGTGAAATAAGTCCTAAATTGTTTTATTATTCTTGTAACATACATTTTTTATTTGAATAGACATTGCTTATAAAAAAATAATATTAAATTAGTAATTCAGTCTTTTTAACATTTTAATTACAATAACAAAAATGTTGGGAAAATATAAGGAAAAATATTTAAATTATATGGTAAAATATATGATAAAAATAAGAAGTAACATTTTTCCACACAAGTCATATCTTCGGTAATTGTTACAGGTTGAAGTCCGTGCATTTCATAAAAACAAGAAATAAAATATAATTTAAGGCTATCCCATTGCTCAACTATTCTATTTATTACACCTTCAAGTGATAGCCATCTAGTCCCGCAAATGCCTAATATTTTCTAGGGTTTTACTGCACACTATTCTTGAAATTCTTTAAATTCGTCTATTCGTTTGGGACTGTGCGAAAAAAAGACATAAATTTTACGGCAAAGAGACTCAATACTTGTTGGTAACATTTTACAAGCATATCTGGCACAAAGATTAAGCGAATGGCAAGTGCATTTTATGTAAAATAAATCCAATTCACGGGTAAGCAACGTTTTTAGCCCACTGATATCTCCAGCCATGTCATTAGCACCATCTGTCGCCAAACCAATTAAATTTTTTACCGGAATACTACGTGAAGCCAAGAAGTCCTTTATTAATTTGCAAATAGTCTCCGCATTAGCCTCAGCATGGCTAGAAACTTGTCTTGAATCCCGAAATTGAGGAACATTTTATTGTTTCGTCCACTATTAAGGAAAACCTCCTTTTTCTTTAAAATAGAAACTATACCATCACTTGCCTGGTTTCCAATATAGGTCAATGTTTGAGTTGATTTTGTCCTCCCGCAATGCAGTTATTTTGCTATTGAAGAAACTGGGCAACACTCAATAAGTAAAGCAGGCAGATAGTACATTAATAAAAACGGTAGATTATGTGTAATGCAAAACATTACTAACGCATATTCCGCATATGTGACTTGTTTTTGTCGCTTTTGTTCCTCCGCATTACAAAATTTGTTGATCTTCAGATTTCTTTTTTGCAGGTCATAGTTTTGAATGTGGTATGTTGATTTCTCATGTGCTTTTAGGTGGGTCAAATGACATATCAATGACTTGGAGCAAGCACCGCAATATGCGGACCCATCTTTTTCTTGCAACCAAGTAAATGAGTTCAGCCATTCCAACGGAAACTTTCTTTTTACGTTTACTTGTGTTTCACTACCACCACTGGAAAATAAGAGTTTAACAGATTTATAAATAAAAACATTTAAAATGTTACATCAATGTTGTTATCTTCAGTCCTGTTAGAGACATCACTATTGTTATCTTCAGGCCTGTTAGAGACATCACTGTTGTTTACTTCAGCCTTTTTGTTAAATACCTAAAAAAAAATAACAGGCACAATATTAGTATTTCCAAATGTAAATAAATTAAGAATGAAGCCTCGTTGTCATATCACACGACCACGTTCTTAATGTTGCAGGACGTTCTTAATGTTGCCGGACATATTTCCCATCAAGTTAACTCACTTGTCCATGTTTTTAATTTTGACAAAATTAAAATTGTTTCTTTTCACAGCAATAGATTAGAGAGATAGATCACTGTCTTTAAATATTAAGGAACAGTTTTTACGATGAATAGTCAAAATCACGAAACGAAGAAGCATTGCAAAGTACAAAGCTAAGTTTTTTGCGCCGTCAATACAATGACTTCTTTGGCGGCAAGTGCCAAATCACAATTCAGTGCGTTGGCGCACAGGTATGTACCAACCTATGGAATAATTGAGTTTTCAAATTATGGCTAACTAAACTTAATGATGGGTACGTCTAAAACGGACCAAAATCGAATTGGTCGGGCCATCCGACCAAATCATAAAATTTAAAATCCATCCGACCAAATTTGGTAGGATTCTACCAAAACGGCAACGCTGTTCGGGAGCATGCTTGTGTGGCATTGCGCGCTTTCTTTCCTTCATCGTTTCAGCGCCACACTGTCAGTTGGCAGCGAGTGCAGTAGCATATTATCAATGTTATGATAGTTTGTAGCGCTTGTAGATAATATATATGGATCTGTGCGACAGTTGCTTTCGTCAAACAAGTACAGTAACAAAACACAAGTAGTAGAATATTGTGGAAAACAATAGCAACTGTTGTGTTGTTTTACATGAAGCATTATACAATATTTCTACTGTTATATACAAACATATGTATATTCTTTGCAAAGTTATTAAGCTAGTAAAGTTATTTTGATGCAGTAAACATAATGGAAAAAAAGATTTCTTTAATATAGAAGTAATATAAATATTAATTTATTATTTAATGTGGTTAACTACCAACATCTTTAAACTTAAAACATAAAAAAAACTTAGAATACTTCAAAAGAAAAATACATACCAATAAAAAACTAATCAAACCAATTCACGTAGATCTAGTATTAAATACAAAAATAAATATATAAGTATATCACATTTTCAATTCATTTATCCATAAAATAGACTTAAAATATTATAAAAGGAAAGAAAGTAATATGAAGGAAAAGGAAAGAAAATAATATGAAGGAAAAGGAAAGAAAGTAAATATGTATAAACATTTAAAAACAGTATAAAAATTAATACATACACAGGCACATCAATTACTACACAGAGAGCGATGTTTTGCTATCCGCGTTCCTTCAATGTTTCATTGCCACACTGACACAGAAGGCAGCAAATGCAATAGAATAGTGTTCATGTTATTGTAGCTTGTAGCGCGAGGATGGACCATGCATAAACAACATGAGCACTATACATAGATGTTAGTTTGATACACTTGTAAGTTGATGATTTGCTGTGAATCAACAACTTCGTAACATTCCCTCAAAAACGAGTAAGCATTCGTCAATTTTGGGTTGCTTTGGCTGTTGTTATGTTTTAGGGAAGATGTGTAGTAAAAAATGTTTACAAGTACTGTACGTATTTTGAAATGTTTTGTTTGTTAAGAAATCAAGCTGACTCGTTCTATGCTTTAGTAAGTACTTCACAGTGTTCTCAATGGATAACAATTATACTTATGGTGGAAAAAGATTCGAGTTGTGATTTAGAAGCCTTAGCGCATCTATGGCGGTTTGCGTGAACATTTATATTACTCTTAGTCACACTGATTCTTTGACCTTCACATTATACATTTACGGAAATAGAAACCAATAAGAGAAGTTTTATCAAAAAGATTCCAAGCTTGCCGAAATATCCGATGAATAATTGGAAGAGGTAACGCTGATGATGATGGAAGAGCTAATGCTGATGATGATGAAAATGAAACAAACTTACCTATTGATCAAATAACCGAAGATAAAGGGCAATGCTTACATATGTACCTTCGAGAAATGATAGAAGGAGAAACAACTGATATTTCTATGCAGTATAACTTGTTAGACTTGATAGTCCCTGTTCCATCCAGCTCAATATCAGCCAAAAAATAGATCAAACCAACAAATATCGTTCACCATTACCAGTACTAGAAATAACTGGCCCAAGGGTTAACCCCTCAGTTGTAGGTTTTACTGGTTAATTTTTGTCTTGAAATCAAAAAAAACTTCAAATTTTAAACTTCAAACAATTCATAACATAAACAATTCAAATAATATGCTACTCTTTTTCAAGGATTGTGTGATATTTCGAAGAACTCAAAAGAGTTTACAAATATTACTTGGCATAAAATAGGATAAAATTTACATATCAACGAATTGGCCTATTGCGGAAATTCGTATCTTCCACAGCCAAAGTAAAAAAGACAAAGTTGTTATTCTCAAGGTTACGTATATCGTTTTGAAGTGTACAATGGGCAGGAGATAATATAATATTGCCAGGAACTCCGAATCTTGTTGACACAGCAAATGTATTTCTTCGCTTTTCAAAGACTTTACCGGATTTCGTAAATCATATTTTTATTTCTACAGTTTTTGCACCACTCCGCCATTATTGGCGAATTTTCATGCCAGAGGTGTTTTCAGTTTAGGCACAGTAAGATTGAAACGTATTCCGAATTGTAAGCTATCCCCCCAATATTTATTGTGAAACAACCAAAAGGATACTCAACTGAATTTGTGGGTACTGTAGACGGAGTAGACGTTAACACAGGCCTTAGGCCGGATATTAAAATTGTGTGCTTGATGTCCACTTATGTTGGTATTGCGCCATTTGACAGAGGAGATGTAAACATTAAAGGAGCAAAAATTGCCTAGATATAACCGGAAAGAAAAATTGTACCTTGAAATAGATGATCCACAAATTATCTATGAGAATAATAGGCATATGGGTGTGGCAGACCATTTGGACGGATTGATGGTCGGTACGACATAAGAGCCAAAACACGAAACCCAATGATGATTTTTTATCATTTTGTGGATCTGAGGGCAACGAAAGCATATATTTTATATCGACGAAGTCAGTTTCAAAACCGTAATGAATCTAGTGACAATGAACGTGAAAGCCCACCGTTATACCGATTGGCACAGTTCCGTAAAGAAATCTGTGCCCACAAGGAATAACAACTAAACTCGACTTCGGTCAGTGTTAAACAGAGGATTTCAAAAATTTTAAATCGTCTAAAATCAGGGAATTTTGATTAAACTAATATTTATAAGTTCTATGTGAGCAATTTTATAATATTTAAATTTGAAATTCAATTTATGATGAAGAACAATTAATTTGAGAGAAGTAAACAGAACAAAGTCAACTTTGTCCTAACTCGACTTTAGCTGTTATTCTTGTGGACACAGAAATTACAGCAGGTCTCGTTGCCTATAAGCACCGCCAAGTAGTACTTCAAATGGTGGGTTCGACCAATACAACCATTTTCTTATTTGGTTAGAAAAGGAAGGTGGAAAACAGGAATGCGAACATCGCAAACGCAATGTATATGTCAAAATATTAATTTATGTTGTTGTTCAAACTCGAAAAACTCTTTTTATGAGTACCATCACTCCAAATAAAAATAATTTTAAATAAAGTCAAACCAAATAAAGTAGTAATTCTCTTAATTTTTGTTTACGTTAACCGCCATAGTGGCCTAGAGGCCGCTATCAGTTTTTCTCTCCTGGAAACTACATCAGACAACATAAATCAAATCTTTGCTTAAATAAATATTGATGTTGGCCAATAATACAACTCTGGGAAATTTCAGAATATTGTATCCATGGGTTAAATTTTGTCAGTTAGAGGGTTAACTTACGAAACAACTTGAGTACAACACAACATGTAAGTAAAGTAGCACAGCGACCGCTACCCTCCGACATCGGTTTGTCACTGAACTAATCCATTCTCATTGAACTCTGTTCACTTTTACCGTTAGAAAGATGTAACTTTGCGCCAAGTTTTATGGTTTACACGTTGCGTTGTTGGTGTATTGAGTATGTGTAGCATCTCCAGCGTCAGACGTTCGCCATAATTGTACTCACATTGTAATACTCTACATTTTCTAAATTGGCATCATGGTTTAACGTCGCACAGTGTGCCGTTAACTCCGTTTTGTGGTTAGAATTATGTCCTTGCCCAATATCGGTGTTGTGACCTGCTATTCTCGTCCTCAATTTGTTCCCTGTAGTTCCTATGTAGTATCTGTCGCATGGTGAGATTGCATTTCCGTTGCATTTAATCTTATATATACGATTTGATTTGCCGAGGGAATTTATCTTCGTCTTTAAGTTGGTATAAATACTTTGAAGTGTGTGATTAGTCTTGTGTGCAATTTTGTAGAAAGTCCCGGTATGTATATAACAGATTTATATATAATTGGGTTCGCCTCCAGATTGGGCTTATGTCTTTCTTTCCCCAGAAGTCGTTCTATTGTGTGTTTTGGGAAGCTATTTTGTCCTAATATTCTCCTAATTTTGCCATTATTGTCGGGATGAAATTCCGCATCGCTCACTATTCACAAAGTTTGCGGCCGTGTTCATAATAATTATCCGGGGATGATTTGACTGGAAATTGACTAATCTTCCAGAGGCCGTAGGTTCTTGGTACCAATCTATCAATAATCTGTTTCCCCTTCGCATTATTAGGGTGTCGTGTCCAAATAAGGAAGTTTTCCCCCTGTCCCCTTTCCAATACTATATTTAATATGTTGGTTAAAGCTATATTAATACTTAAAATTATTTCAAGACCAGTACAAACACATGTGTTATTATTTTCTTGCTTAATACTTTTTGTTTTATTCTCACAAAAAACAAAGAGAATGCAAAGCAAAGGACACATGTATATACATACATATATTGTTATGTTCGTACAGACGCTACACAAGTTCACACAATTTTCGTTGCTCTCTTTCTATCTCATTTGTATATACGTATAACCACCGTCATTACCCTCTTTGCTCCGAGAGTGCTCCGCTCACACACGAGCCAACTATTCGCTGTCGCTACATCAGTGTGTTTTTTTCGCAGTCTGACAATCTGTGTTTCGCAGTCGGACAAATCTGTGTTCTATATAGATGTTGGCCGATTCTGAGACCTACCCGATATGTACATAAAATTTCATAAAAATCGGTCCAGCCGTTTCGGAGGAATTTAACGCAAACAATCTGTGTGATCGCAGTCGGACAAACTGTGTTTGGATGTATTCACTTTGTGAATTAAGTCCCTACCCGCGCCTATAGATGTTAACACATCAAAAACTGATGTCCAGAAGACTATTGACACTGCGTTGTTAATGGTGGAGACGAAATTAAATATAGAATTGTTGTTGGATATCCAAAAATATTTTTTAAATATTTACTCACATTTTGTTATTTCATTCTCAAAATTAATGAAGCAAAACAAATAAAAAAGTAAACAACAGTCAGATCGAATATTGTATGTGCAGTGGAAACAGGGTAATTCGGAATCGTATTTCAAAGAGCGAATTAAGTAATTGGCGCTGTAGTGGGAACATGGCATAATATAACCTTTTGTTGCCATTTCTTGAAATTGAACATGTGTCAACATTGTCTTTGCTGAAGTCGGAATTTAATAGCTCATTCGCACTACAAAATATTTTCCCAATTTCGTATCAAAAGTCCTAACAAAATTCGAAGTGTTCGCATTGGTATTTTTTACGACAACAAACACATCAAGCCGACAACAATAGGCATTTTGCTTTGTCTGGTATTTTTCCACAATCAAATTCAGCACAAATGTATTCAAGAAATAAAATTAAACAAAAAACTATAAAAATTATGTCTGAGAAACAATAAATACCTAAGAACTGCGTTAAATAAATAAGTCGGGTATTCTAGTGGTACCACCACATCGATGCGCCATGATTGAAATGGTTGCAAACAATCGTACTATTCGTTCGTAGTGAGATAAAACAGCGTTGCATAAAGCAAATCAAGACAAAAAAGAAAAAATACCCGATTTGTCGTCTGTCAAAACATATGGGAAATCAAGAAAATTTTCCTGATTTCTGCTTGAAACCACCAAAGTGGCAAATGAAGAAAACCGATGACAGTGCGAATGCTGTATAAGTGGGAAATTGAAATCCCACTTACCCGGGGGTTACACTTTCAACTAGTTGCTTTCAACTCAGAATCTTTCACTAATCCACTCACACATTTTAAAGTTGAAAGGCTTTTGCTTGCGATTTTCTCTTTCAACCAGCGTTTCAACCAGTTGTTCAACTAAACAACTGATTTGTAGCATCTGTGTCAAATTCGTTTGATTTGTTTGGTGGAAAAGTAAATAAAGCGTGTGTGGTTTTAAAACAAAAATTAAAGTGATTTTTTAACTAAAATATAATTATAAATACAGTGGTGTGCGATGAAATAGAGTCAACACTAATCAACATTTTCAAAACAAAAACAAATGTAGAAAAATTAAATTTTGTTTATAACTTTTATTTTTAATTGTTCAATTAAGAACTAGATATAACATTTTAGAACATTAATGTCGTAATTTAAAATTAAATCATTAGGTATAAATCAAAATATTTCAAAATGCCCCGTTTTGCCTTGGAATTAAAATAGAGTCATCGCGATTCATCATCTGAACTAGAATAAAAAGCTGTGTCAAATAAAATGTATGTTTCATTAATCCTTTATATTATCTCAGTACTTTATGAAATAACTATTATTTTTTATCACAGCTAAGCAACGCCTTGACATTGAATCCACAAATCTCCACAATTCGTGTTTTCCACGCCGATTGTACCAGTTCCCTAAGCGCATCTTTATTAAATTGGTGTATTTCTTTGATAGACACTTTAATGCCCCGCCACAAATTCTGAATAGGATTTAAGCCCGGTGACTGCGTAGACCATCTTAAAACTATGACTCTATTATTTTCAAACGAAGCTTTTGCCTTTAAAATACTGACACTGACCTGGAGAACAGTAGTGTACAAAATTTATTAAAAATGACGGCATTATATTCAGCAGAGGACCGGTCAATCAGGTTCAGAATTTCTTGACATGAAACATCTTGGACCACTGATTTGCAGAGAATAAAAGTTTTGACGAGTGTGTGACTATTTCATCGCACACCACTGTATATATATATATATAAATATAAAGTGTGTTTTTTTATCCCGCTAAAGTTAATTAATTTGTACAGGACAGCTAAGCGATATTAAGTGGCATTTCAATTTCCCACTTAAATTCCGACTTGAGCAATGACAATGTTGCCACATGTTAAATTTCAAGAAATGGCTACAAAAAGTTTTCTTAGATGAATTTTTTTTATCATTTCTTGCGAATGAAAATATTTCCAAGGAGAGACTCAAAAGCAGAAATTTGCAAAATGGCTTACACATTTTAAGTTCATTAAAATTATTTTATTACATATAGTTTTATATCTCTTAAATTTTAAGGATAGGCTTTTATTTGCAATTGAAAACAAAATTGGAATTAAATTGGTCACAACACTGCGTGGTAACTGTTATACATATTGATCATGGTAGAATTATCTATCAGGTATAGTCATTTAAACAGCAGGTCAATTCTGTAATTCTCCTAGCTAAATCTCTAACTCTATCGCTAAAATGCTAAACAAATTTCAAGGCAAACTTCTTAGAGATTTCTCTAAATCCGTATTCTGTAACTGCAATCTCTTAGCTAAAATTTCCTATTTTCGCCGTAGCTAATTTGCTAAAAGTAGTCTATACTACTCACTCTGCTTTGATACAATGCTGAGAAAAAGAGACAAACATATTTCGCATACATTTGACACTTTATATTAGAGCTGCCAAGCGTCATATTTTGTTATCCTCAAAAACATATAGCATTTTCCTTGATAAAATTGTAAAAAGAACTTGTAAATTGCTAATTTTTAAAGGTAAACTTGAAAGTTCTTGTCAAATTGTATTTAGGTTCTGCAACATACGTTTAGTATTTTGCCGAAAAACCACCAATTATTGATATCCCTCTAAAATTTTGCAAAACATGGCAGCTCTATAAAGGCTTAGTTTATTTTATGTAAAAAAGTAAACAAACAGTTTATAAAATTTGTGCTCCTCCATGTATTGAACTAAAATGAATTTCTGCTCCACGTTTAGTATTTTGCCGAAAAACCACCAATTATTGATATCCCTCTAAAATTTTGCAAAACATGGCAGCTCTATAAAGGCTTAGTTTATTTTATGTAAAAAAGTAAACAAACAGTTTATAAAATTTGTGCTCCTCCATGTATTGAACTAAAATGAATTTCTGCTCCTTTGTTATTCTTTTGGTGGTTTCCTCCATTTTACTGCTGAAATTACAATAATTTTAACAAATTTTTTTTTTCAATTTACAATTACTTACCTTTAGCGGCTTCAATTTTTGCTTGCTAAAAGTTTTTCATTTAAGAGACAATTAACAGCTGTTTATTGCGTACAGAATACAAAATAAGAGTATTTTGGAGATGAACGATTAACGCTAAAATTACGGCGAATTCCAATTTTAAGAGATAGCTAAATTTAGATACACGTTACAGAATTGCATTTGATGCTAAAAATCTCTAAATTCATTTTAGAGTTTTTTAGCGATGGAGATTAAGCTTTAGCAACTTACAGAATCCAGCTGCAGGAGATTTAATTTTTTCAATGTCTTTTTTCGTTTCACTTGCCAAAGTCGTATGTGTTTTGTTTTTATACTTTTTTGTATTCTTGTACTATTGGTAAATATTTGTGTAGACTTTGACATCTGAAACGAGGGAATGAAAATAAAATGTCTGTTGTTGGTGCTTACAACTACAACATCTGCTGCTACCATGTTTTTGTTAGCACTGGCTACAAATGTGTTCCCGTATCGCATTTTTTCAACCATTACAGCAAATGTTGCCACATTTCGTAGTATTAAGTGGGTATCGTTTTATTTGGAAAGTCGTAAGTGGCGATAGCTTAATGGAATAAAAAACAGCCTTAATGTTGATCAACTTATTGCGTGCAGCCTAAGTCGCAGCTGTCAGTTTTAACGAATTCTGACAAGCAGTATTTGTAAAAGCCTTTCACCCAAAAGTTGAAAGTGTAACCCCGGTGTTAATATCGCTATAATTAACTTTAGCGGGGTAAAAAACACACTTATTATTTCAATATAAACTTAAGAAATTATTCAGGAGAGCGGAAAAAAAATATTGACAAAATCCTACATGGTGTGCTGTTGAATGATGACGGAAGACTCGCTGTTTGAATTTTATGATTGTTCCAAAGGGTATTCAGAAAGTGCCAGCAGTAGCATGGCTGATTTCATTATTTTCATTTCCTGCGTACCTTAATCTGTCAAAGTTTGTTTACATTTTTGTTTTTGTTTACATTATTTTTTTTACAAGTTTTCAAAGAACTTATAAAAAAGAATGTATTTAATTAATTGTGACAACGGCTTCTCGAAAATAAATTTCGACGGGCGTACGAAACTTAGTTTATGTTGTTTGTAAACGATATGTTCGAGGGCTTGCAAGGCAACTGCGTGCCTTATTGTTTTACAGATGATGTGTAATCACTCCTGTTTTTATCGTCGTTCGCAAAACCTGTTTTCCTGTTCATATTCATCCTGGTTGTGCCGGCTGAGGTCAGATCCTGCTCTTCAAGTTCCTGCTCTTCATGTTCCGGCTCTTCATATACCTGATCTTCGTGTGCACCTGATCTGTTTATGCTCCTGTGTTTCTGCTCAAGCTGCTATTCTTGTTGTTGCTCTTCATGTTCCAGATTCCAATTTGAGTGATATGATTTCTAAGTGACGTTTCTGCCCTTTCTAGTATGTTCTGATCTGTCATTTTTCCCCCATTCTATTCAGTAATGTTTACAATTTCATCATGGAGAGATATACGCAACGCAAGAACAACGGTTACAAATTATTAAATATTTTTATCAAAATAATTGTTCACCAATTGCAAGTTTTGGTGCGCTTTTGCCATTTTATGGTCGTAATAATCCACCTGTGCTCGCTATTCGTCGAATTGTTGCAAACTACGAGCGTACAATTTCTTTACATACTGTTCAAGTGCCAATAAGACTTGGCAGACTTGCTGCCGTCCAGGCAAGTGTCGCTGAAGACCGCAATTTATCGATTCCAAGACGTTGTCAACAATTGTTACTGTCTCAAACCCAAACGGGCCGGATTTTGAGAAAGGATTTGGTCTTGCATCCGTATAGAATTGTTATCACTCATGAACTGAAGCCATGAATTTGCTGATTGTGTCTTGGATCAACTTGAAAACGATAACAATTTTTTAAGAAAATCATCTTCTCTCATGAGGCTCACTTTCAACTGAGTGGTGCGGTAAATAAACAAAACTGTCGATTCTGGTGCAAAGAAAATCCTCAAATTACGTGCTACTCATGACCTACGACTTGATGTAGTGGAAAAAGTGTTGGAAAATTGGTTTCATTGAATTTGTTCCTGCCAAAGAAGACGTGCAGGCCATTTGAAAGATGTTTTATTCAGAACTTAACTGTATCGATTGTACGTCACATTAAATAAAAAACTTTTGAATTTCCTTAACAATTAGTGTGTTTTTTTAAAGAAATCATATCACTCAAATTGTAAAACCCTTTATTATTATTATTTCTTATTTAGGTTTGTATTCGTTTTGGCTTAAGGTCATAGGAATAAAAAGAAATCACTGCAAGTATATATTTTTATTAATATTTTCCAATTTTTCGCCAACATAATACGCTAGGACAATCTCTATGATATCTCAAAATACCCTTGCAAATGATCACCGAATATTAATAAGTAATAACAGTGCAGTGTTTTATTTTTATTCTTATGACCTTAAGCCAAGTCGAATTCAAACCTATACATTTACAAAGGCCAACTATACATACACTCCGTTAACATTGGATAACCTCACTTAAAAACAAAAAGAAAATGTCACATTATGTCATTCCCTTAATCGCGAACAAAAATGTATTAATTTCATTGAAAAAAGGGTATTCTATTTTTGTAATGTCCTATAGTTAATGTTAGCGGTATTTTCGCTATTGTTTTTGAAAACAATTGTAATAACGTGATTTGCAGCAGAGTTCGTATTTACCCCGCCATGCGTAACCTATACACATCGTCGTGGGGAATGTGTAATGAACGTTTACCCAAAATAACCAATTTTTACGAGTTTCCAAGGGTTTTTCATAAAGTGGTCCAATTCGCATGGTAATTTTTTTTTTCAAACAATCGCCAAAATATGAAATTAGCTAAAATAAAAAAGTGGTTATAACTCGAAAACGGTGCGTCCAATCAAAAAATAATACAAATTTTACCTCGATGGGAGGCTTTACTCACTGGATGTCTTCAATATGGCATCACTTTTTTTTTTTTAAAAAAAAGTCGAAAAAATCTTCCATACGAAACCCGGAAAACTTGGTTATATTTTCGATTGGGCGCTCCGTTTCCGAGTTATAGCCACTTTTTTATTTTAGCGATTTACTTCCATACGAATTGGACCAGTTTTTGAAAAACCCTTAGAAACCCGTAAAAATTGGTTTTTTTTTCGTTGGACGCTCCGTATCCGAGATTTGTTCTAATTTTTTCATATTTTCGATCAAAAATGGTGATGAGTTAGCCTGGGTAACCCATTACCCATCGTCGTGGGTAGCTACCCATTATTTTCCCCATTTCTACCATTTCCATAGCTACCCATTATTTTCCCCATTACTTAGAGGGTAATGGGTAAACGTGATGAGCAATTCCCCATTGTCGTACACATTAATGGGTAATTCCCCATTTTCATGACTAGTTACCCACTATTTTCCCCATACTCTGTGGGTAATGGGTAAACGATCGCTACCCATTCATCACGGCAATAGTAATGTCTTTTATACATTTAATTTGTTGTACTATGGTACGTACGTTCGCTATCACATTATTAGCAAGTTGCTTATTGCCTTCACAGTGTGTTAGAATGAAACATATATAAATCTAAGATTTGTCGACAACTGTTGGGCTCCGTCCAATTTTTTTTAGCTATCGCGCGGTTAGAATATCCTTCAGAACGGTAAACATCGATTTTAGTGTTTTCCGATAGATTTAAAATTTGTTGTTTTGCCATTTTGACTCGTAAAAAGATTAAGATGTAATAAATTGTAATAAACAAACGCTCCGTACAAAAAATCATCGCTTACTTTAAAAATAATAAACAAAATAATAAAGTGCCTTTTATTCAAGTGAACCAAAAAAATAGCTAATTTGTTGACTTTTTTTATAAATTGCTCAAAAAAGTTCTTTAGTTAAGAAACCAATATTGTCATGATTTTTTTTATATCTCAAAATGTCTACCTTCCATTTCCATTTTAAAATTCTGAAATCGGTTACAAATTGCAAAAGATACAGGCAGCGGAATATGGAATTTTTAGTGCCTTTGGTAAACGCGCTTCGACAACAAATACACCAAGGCAATGGTAAAGTACTTATACAAACATATCAATTTGACGTGAAAGAATCGCACAGGAAGAACAAAGTTAAAAGCAATTGTTCTAACGATATTACCATTATTATTGTACCATGTCCAAATCCAAAAGTAAGTGAGTCTGTATGTAGTGACAAAGCTAATTTTTATACCAAAAAAAATTCGGTTAATGACACGTATTATTTTTTAACTTAAATCAGGCTTAAGAAATATTGATTTCCGTATTTTAGTAGGGTAAACTCATAGTAAAAATACCAAGTAGTCGCAGTAGATACAACAACAATTGAGGGCAACAACAACAGACATTTTTTTTTTTGTTTAGGCTCTCCTCATGTCAAAGTCAACACATACGCATACCAACAAATAAATGTAAACAGAAACAAAACCTTTGAATCTGACAGAAGCGACCAACTAAACAACGAGAAAAAATTGAAATCAGCTATCTACCGAGTTTACCTTCTCATTCTACCATGGGTAAACTTACAACAGGTCGAATCAACGGCTTAAGTGTATGTCTACTGATAAGGGAAGGTTTAGAGTGCTCCTTTTGAACACTCAACATCGCACCCCCTTTTCAAACTAGCTAACTAACTATTGTTTATGTTAATTCCAATTTCAGATTTGTTGGTTCATCATAATACGATAATCCTGTGAACGTGAATTAGTTTCAACTACTCCTGGCATACGTGAAGCAACCGTTCCTATATCGTTTCATTCGATACTTGTAGCGATCATCTTTTATACTGCTAATTGATTCATGAATATATAGTCATTCAATAGTAAATATGAGTAACGTAAGCAGCAGCAATGTTGATGATATTGTCGAATGCCCATTATGCATGGAGCCACTTGAAGTTGACGATCTTAACTTTTTCCCTTGTACTTGCGGCTATCAGGTTATATTAAAAAAATAAAATATTTAGAATTCTTATTTAATTATTTTTTCCCGCAGATATGTAGGTTCTGCTGGCACAGAATAAGAACTGACGAAAACGAGTTATGTCCAGCGTGCCGAAAAGAGTATCCAGAAAACCCGGCTGATTTTAAACCTTTATCTCAAGAAGAGGTGTGTATTATGTATACAAATATACAATTTGAATTTCATTTTATTTATTCAAACAAAATCCTATTGGATAGTGATTAGAGTTGAGCATTTTGAAGTGAGCGCTGATTTTAGTTCAGCACAGCGGAATGAACTAGTTCGTTTATTTAGTTCCCTAGTTCCATTTAGGTCATTGTATTTTGTCAGTTCAACAGCTCATATGAGATGTGATCTAAAGAGCTGATTTCAGTTCAATTGGTCGTTTAAGTTCAATACATACTAATTTTTTGCTCATTTCAGATGTTTTGTATATTTTGATAGGTAGATGGATCTTTAATTTTTTATATTTTGAAACAGAAGTGATCAATCTCGCGGTAGTTAATATATAGAGATTCGCAAATTCCTTGCACCAATAGAGCATGAACTAGAAAGCTGAACAACTGAAATAAAAATCTGCTGAAATAGGAGAAATACTGAAACAAAAGAGCGGAACAGTGTGAACTAGTTCATAAGAGTAAATCGTTCATTTGAACTGGTTCGTTCGTGACCTACACAACTCTAATAGTAAGCGTGCTTTGGTTACATCGCTTGCTTATATAACCGCTTGTTTTGTATGAAGCACTTTTAGCGACATAGCGACATAAATCAGTTTCGCTAAGTTTATACTATTTTTGACGTCTTTTACCATATTCAATCTTTTGCCATATTTTTTGAATAGTATGACTTTTTGCTAAATAGCTGTTTTCTTTGCAACCTAGCAAGCCATAATCGCTTGCCTGTAACCAAAATACGACTAATAATGCAATCAAAAGGCTGAATTTTTTTTGACAATTTCGTGGTTCTACAAATATTTATTATTTTTTTCAGATGATAGCATTCAAGTTTCAAAAACGTCAGCGTGACCAACAACGAAAGCAAAAAATTACTGAAAATCGAAAACATTTGGCCAACGTGCGTGTGGTTCAAAAGAACTTAGTTTTCGTAGTGGGATTACCACCAAGGCTCGCGGATGCTGAGGTAGGAATTATAATCTTCTTCCACATTTCTTTTTTAACATCTCATCACTATTTTTAAAAATATTACCTTTAGATTTTGAGAAAACACGAATATTTCGGAAAGTATGGCAAAATCCATAAAGTTGTAATAAATCCAAGCACAACCTATGCTGGAGTACAGGTAAGTTCAACAGCTTAAAATTGTTTGAATTACTATTTTTTGAATTACTTTGAAATGACACATAACTTATAGTTTTCGTATAATATAATACTCATTTTTAAAATTTTCTTGTGAAAGCGTAAATATCCATTTTGTTGGAGTTAACTCTACTACCATAGGTTAGGTTAGGTAGAAGTGGCTGTCAATATTGGCACACTTAGTTCAATGAGTACACGGTACGCCATTTTCTCCAAATCGTTGAGCTTGTAAATTAACCTGGTGTGGTTAAGAGGAGTTGAAACCATGGGATACCCCATTCAATTCTTCTAAGATCATTCTGAAAAGAAAGATATTTTAGACGCTGACGAACCAATTTGGGACCTGAATGTTTGATTGTAGAGTGTGATATAATATTTGGTATCCTACTCATACACAAGGTCGAGCAGGAACACAATATATTTTCGACGTCCTCGTCCTGTTCATCTCCATACCTTCTACAGCAATGATCAGCTGATATTCCAAGTCTGCATAGGATTTGGCAATATTTTTTGTATGAACACATGAAAAAATTGAATTATTTCCTAAATCAATACTTCAAACCACTACACTAATAACAGAAATGCTGAAATTGCATATGAATATTGGTAAATTCCCTATTTAAATGTCACGAACTTCATCGATGCATCAGTTTTTCAACTAGACTCAGTATGAACATCTAAATGTCATTAACGTCATTTTTATTACATTTATTCAAAAGAGTCTATGATTTACATTATATTTCGGAATTGGACAAGTGTCTGATGTCTCCTATTCACTCGAACAATAGAAAAGTCGTTACAGGCTACCGGAAAGTGTTAATAAGCGACAGACCAATAAAAATATTCAGAGGAAACCCGAGAGGACGTAATTAGATTTTACGAGCGTGGTACAATGTTATTATTAACCTCTTGTTTCTACAAATATTATCGACTGAATATTAAATAAAAGCTTTAATAAATTTGGAGTTGCCTTTATTCACGTATAACAAAACGTCTTACAATAACACTCAGAACACGACAGTTGCTTTTCTTTTCATAACAGAGCTGCCAGTGTAATAAAATATATAAAATATATCCATGCCTGATCAATATGTGACATTTCCTCCCCTTTGTGCCCAGGAAATTCAACGGCAGGTGCGGCAAACGCATATTTTGATCGGTTTAACTTTAAACCTTTTTTCTGCCAACGTTCAAGAGTGGTCTTTTGAGCCGATAGCAAATTATCAAAATTATCAGCATAAATCAAGATGTCATCGAAGAAATTGCATACATACTTCTGAAATGTCTTCCAAGACCGATTCCATAGTCCACTGCCAAATTGCTGGTATGTTAGTAGCCCCATAGACAGCTCGGGTGGGCCTAACCAATCCGTGGGTGGGCGTGTTTAGTGTTAGGGCATGTGCCAACAGATCGTAAATTTGCAAATATCGTTATATCCAGATGACAGAACAGCTTTGACCCATTACTTCTATTAAATATTTGTTCGGATTTCGGAATTGGGTGTTCGTCCACAATAATTGTTGGATTAACGGGCGGCTTATAATTACCATTTATCCTAATTCCACCATCCTTCTTAGACACGACGTGAGTTGTCGATGTCCACTCAGAAAAATCTACTCTCTACCAAAAACCAGTAAGGCCAAATTATATATTTTCCATATATACAAAAAAAATCTCAAGAACTATACAGGGTGATTCAGGAAGTTCCGGAAAAATTTCTCCAGCGTACTCCTTGGCTCATTTCATGAAGAAAAGTCCACTAGGATCATGTCCGAAAATGCAAGGATGCGATATGGCAGCGGGTTCAAAATTTTCAGATAGGCGCTCGGAGGGTAGTAGGGTAAAGTTGCTAACTTCTGAGCCAGTGGTCGGATTTTTTGGCTTGTTGGATTTTTTGGGCTTATTGGAAAGGTCTTTAAGAGGCCCTTCAGAATCAATAAAAAGAGTAGGAAAAAGTCAAATCGCCGAGATATAGAGCTTTCGGGGAAAAAATGGGAAAAAAATTCACATAACCTCAATTTGCTCTGCCAGATGGCAGGTAACTTATGTTTTGAAAAGATAGCCATACATACCTCTTACCTTTCCAAAATGACCTAAACGAAGCCCAGAGGTCTTACCGATCTAGAGTTATGACCATTTTACTGAAATGCAAAAATGTTTGTTTTTGTTTTTGGAAGCGAAATAACAGCACACATTTATTTGTTTTTGAAAATTAACACGTTTAAGATTTTATTTTATTGAAATTTTTGGCTGAAGAATCAAACACATAAGGAAAATAAAACATTTGATGTTAAATGTATTCAATGTGGTTCCCATTTTCTACTAAACACAATTGCAGCCGTTTGCGTACCACATCCGCCACGTTTAGTTCACTCATCTTTTCACGAACTTTCACCGCAGCTTCCCCAATGCGTGCAAGTAACTGCTCACGATTGTGGATCTGCACAGAATACACACAATCTTTCATGTAGCCCCACAAAAAGAAATCAAGTGGTGAAATTGGTGTTAAGCCAATCCCGTACAATAAGCCCGTAATGTGCTGGAGCACCATGTTGTACTTCCTCTAGGTTTTCTGGCATGACTTCTTGCAAAAAAACCAAATAATTTTGCGAATTTAACCTGGGCGGAAGTACTTTTGGCCCAATCAAGGTGTTGTCGATGATGCCAGCCTAAACGTTGACGGCAAATCGTTGTTGAAATGCTGTTTCTTTCTTGTTGTGGGGATTGTCATGGGTCCATTCGTGCAAATTATGCCGTCTCTCGTGAAATGCGCTTCGTCGGTCCACACAATCGAACGTAAAAACATAAATGCGTGTACATCACGTTGCAACATCTCACGACAAAAGTTGACGCGAACTGGTGTGAAATGCAATGGATGTGTTTGTTCTTTGTGAAGGACGCGCCATACTTTTGATTGTGCTACACCAACTTGGACCGCGATTCGTCTTGTGCTTGTCATTGGGTTCTCGTCTATCGCATCAAAAATTAACTCTTCAACTGCAACGTCGTGTTGCTCATTTCCGGGACGCTCCATTTGTGTAAAAACGTACCTTCACGAAATCGGCGGTGCGTCTCACTGAATGTTGTTCGGTTTGGTGGTCGTCGATTAGGAAAACGTAATGCATATTCATGCGCAGCAGCTCTTGCATTACCATCGCAGAATCCCTACATGTAATGAATGTCTGCTAATTCTTCGTTTGAATAAGTTGCCATTTTTACTAATTCAAAACACAACGTAGTCGAAACTGTTGCTGCAGCACAGATTAGCGTAAACTTTTACTTTTTTGTCGTTATTCATTTTTAAAAAACCGGACAAAAATCACTTGTACTTTTCGCGTTCGTAGACACTTGTTGAATGACAAAATTCTATCAATGAATACCTATAAATACTACTTACTTTTTTAGGCACTGATGAATGGACTGGAAAATAAAATCTTAAACGTGTTAATTTACAAAAACAAATAAATGTGTGCTGTAATTTCGCTTCCAAAAACAAAAACAAACATTTTTGCATGTCAGTAAAATGGTCATAACTTTGGAACTGTAAGACCTCATAAGTTACCTGCTATCTGGCTGAGCAAATTGAGGTTATGTATCTCTGTATCTCGACGATTTGACTTTTTTCTACTTTTTTTATTGATTCTGAAAGGCCTCTTAAAGACCAAAACAGAAAAAACCCCAAAAACAAAAAATCCGACCACTGGCTCAGAAGTTAGCAACTTTACCCTACTACCCTCCGAGCGCCAATCCGAAAATTTTTAACCCGCTGCCATTTCGCACCCTTGCATTTTCGGACATGGTCCTAGTGGACTTTTCTTCATGAAATGAGCCAAGGAATACGCTGGAGAAATTTGTCCGGAACTTCCTGAATCACCCTGTATATACAACATGAGAAAATATCTATTCTTATGTCACAATTACTGCATTAGGTTTAATAAATGAATTTAGTGGTAACGATGAAATTTAGTCGATTCGACAAAAAAGTCGAAAACGCTTTAAAATTGTGTGTGTGTTCTTGTTTGTTGAAGTATATTATTGATTAAAATTAGTGTGCCGGAATTGTACGTTACATTTTTCGTTAAAAATGTCGAAGTTAAATAGGACATAGTCGATTCGACGAAGATTACCTTTAATGTATGTAAAATATGATTACCCCTCTAGGGTCAAAGTATATTTTTAAGTTTCAGCGACCTCATGCAGGACGCTCTGGGTGAGTTGTCAGTTTGGGCGGCGAAATATCTCGGTATCGTTCTTGATCAGAAACTGAACTGGAAGCGTAATACTGAGAAGCGAATGAAGAAAGGATTGAACGTGCTCTACGCCTGTTGGAATTCGATTAGCAAAAGCGGGGGTCTTTGTCCGAAAAGCGTCCATTGGCTTTTTTCGGCTATCGTGAGCCCAATTATCACCTTTGGTAGTCTGGCGGAATGCATTGGGAACAGCTACCAGTTGAAAATGATCAGTAATGTTCAGCGCACTTCTTTGATGTGCATCAGTGGGGCGAGGAGAAGCACTCCGCTGGATATAATCCAGAATTTTTTTAAAAGCGCCCTTCGCATGAGAATGTACGAGTGTTTGAGTCAGGCCACTGACTACATGCTGCATCCGGGCAGGCGAATCTATAATCTGATGATTTGTCTATTTGGTTTTTCTACCCCACTGGTAATATGGAATGGTAAACCTTGACCTGCACATGTGGATCCTCATCTTGGATGGTATTGTATGTATTGATCAGGGCTGTTATCAGGTGATATATGTATATATATTAGGATGGGTCAAATTTTTTTGCGACAAAGGCTCATCGCGACGGACAAAGGTCATTTGAAGAAAGTTTGCCGAAGAAACCATAGTTCTAAAACAAATTTCGAGCCCCCGGATTTTTCGAAATAGTTTTTTTTTTAAATATTCAATAATCGAGTTAAATATTGGACTAAAAAGGCAAAAGAAAATTGTATTTCCTCTAGTTAAATGTGTATTTGGGGTTTTTTGGGTCGATGCATCCATTTTTGCATTTATTTTTATTTTTGAGTACCGCCAGAGGGCGCTTTCTCCCATTTTTTTTGGACCTGTATCGCCTTTTTTGGGGAATATGCAGTCCCAAATTTTAAATAGCCCATAATGTTCAGCGCTATAATTTAGGGGGCAACTTATTCACGACCTATATCGATTTCATTCAATTTAAGACAAAGAATGAAAAACTATATTTTTTCTTTATTTTACTTAATTGTTTTTCTTTAAAAATTCAACTTAAGGGATAAAAGCATATAAAATGTAAATGAAAAAAAATCAATTGAATTCAGTAAGAAAATAAATAATAGAGACGGAGTTATTTTTGTAAGTCTTTCTTGCTTTCAAGTCTAGGGAATTGTTCACGGCTTTCTAATGTCACCGCCATAACTCCTCGATTCTGTTCCACAACTCGTTTGGACACGCTAGCGAGCAATTGAACGTGTCCAAATATTGACTCCAACGTATGAATTTATAAAATAATACACTACCGTACATGACAGAGTTGTAATACGAGTATTTAATATTGAAGTACATTGGCGTATACACTTGGCAGAATTTTCACATTTTTAGATGGCTTATTAGTTGTCACATATAACCGCAATGATCTACTGGGCTTGGTGAGCCAGCGAGAATGTGCAATTGGCCCTGGTTTAATGTTGTACAAATCCGCCGAAACCTCACCAGAAGAAATTGCAAGTGGCACCTTGTACAAGTACATTGCATCGGTAGTTAATTCAACAGTAGTTAAATCACATATATTTCATATATTATATATAATCAAGGTTCCGGTTATGGATCGTGGTCCAGTGGTAGATGATTTTTCCAAAGTGTCAAACAAATGTCGAAGCGGAAGCTCGTTAAAGTGGAGAAGACAGACAAACCAATGCAGTGGTGTGTTTAACTGCATTTAGAACCGTCGAAAAATTCTATTTCTGCCAGTATTTGCTCGCTCACCATCACAGCTTATGCCAATAAACGAATTCAGAGATATTGCTTTATTGATGAAAAATTCGTTCAATCTTATGACTTTGTGTTCAGTCTTCATTTTCCACTTTTATGTAGCCTAATAATTGGGAATGTGGTTCCTTTAAAACAACTATATGAGGTTCTTTCACCATCTTTGAATGAAATTTGTTATTAATTTTTTCCATCGTTAAAGAATCATTTTTTCTGCCGTCGAATGGAAGCATCATATCGATTTAGAAGCACTTTTTGTCTACATTTAGCTTTTTCTCTACGAACTTTATTATAATGACATGATTGCCTCTACTATCTTTAACACCAATGTCTTCGATAAGAGATGTTGCCAATGCTGATGTTACTCTATCAGACACACCAAATTTGTCACATAATAGCAAAGTTCAAAGCATTGTATCTGGGAGTACATGGTCCTCGTCTCGTTTGAGATGCATCTTGTGGACCTATGCTCATAATCAATATCCTTATCTTCTTCTGGTACGTATGTTTGACCCCGGCTCTCTTCAAATGTTTCTATTATTGTAGACGTAGGTACTTGCTCTTCAATTTCTGTCTCGTATTCCGGTATCGTAGATCTTCTGTCCTTATGTTGATCCATCAGAAACTCTTTCAACTGTTCTGGCATCAATCCACATGAGCATAGAGCTGCTTTCAAGTCACATTTACATTTTCCAATATAAAGTAGTTCTTTTATTGATTGTAGGAACGCTGTGAGAGTAGAGCCTTTTAGTCTGAATTTACCTTCAACGTAGTATTTGTCAAGCAAAGTATTAAATTTTCTAACAACATTTCGTTTGCATGTAATTTCAATATTACGTTTGCTCCAAATTTCAATCAATTTGTCTGTCACGTGGGTAGTAAATGTTTTATATGAAAACATTTTACTTTCCATTTTCGCAAATAACATCTTTAGTTGGCAGATTGAGACCACTTAAATCAGAAGACATATGCATATGTTTCAACAAGGCATATGTTTCAACCTGCTTTCACTTTCCGGTACTTGTTGATGTTGGCGCTGCTTCCAATATTGCTATTGTTTTTTGCACCTTTCAAAATATTTCTGGTTTCTTTAGTTTTAAAGAAACTGTTTGTTGGAGGCTCGGTGTGTGGGTTTTTTTAATGTTAATTCCCCGAGGTAAGTTTTCGCACGATCCGTTTCAGCGTCGTCTTTGCAATGCGCACGAGGCTGGTTCGAATGGTCTTTATATCAGAGTTCGAAAAAACATTAACGTACGATAGTAGCCTGTGTAGGTAGTAGGTATAACAACAGGGTTTTATGAACAACACACACACCAAAAAATATCATTTGGGAAATTCCGAAGTAATAAAGAGCCAATGAATACATTTTGGCAATTCAGGGTGGTAATGAATTCAAATGACCCATAGAACAAGAATGGCGATGAAACTTTTTAAATTTGTTCGGCCCCCTACAATTCGACCGGCCCTTATACATATATATACATATATATATATATATACAGTTATTGTCAAAATAATTGCACCACATATAGGTTTTGATTTTGTTCTGAGACTGTGTTCTTCTGCAATCATATTTTCCTCCACAAATTCGCAGACCGTTAACTGATGTCTGCTCTCTTATGCGGTAGATTATTTTCAGTTTTAATATTGTGTATACTCTTACAATGTGAAAATTTTTAAAATACGATGTCGAGAGAGCTGTTAAAATAATAGCACCATTTGAACCGATTGTATAAAAAACTTAAAGCGGACCTGAAATATTAGTTTATAATAGTTTAAGGTGATTAATGGTGATTTGATTTAATAAAAATTTAAAAAGTTAAACATAATTTTCGCTTTATTTTGTTTGCAACGGGACTTGCTAAACAACATTGTCCAAAGGAGAAACGTGATCTCATAAAAAAAATTAATTTCCGAGGGCAAAACTATTCTCAAATTAGGGAAATTTTAAGTTGTTCGAATAAGATGGTTCGCAACGCGATAACCTCAAATAAAAAGCTGAAACACGTGGTCGTAAAACGTCCACCGCCACTTACGGTTAATAGAATAGTGCGGCAGATCAAGAAATATCCCTTTATGTCGGCAGCAGAAATAACAAAACAATTGAATTTGACAGTAAGCACTGAAACCATATGCCGTAGGTTAAGGGAACATAACCTAAAAGCTCACTGCCCAAGAAATGTGCCACTTTTGACAAAGAGGCATGTGACTAAATGGTTGCAATTTGCAAAAAGTCATCTAAACTGGCCAATTGAAAAGTGGCGAAGTATTTTTTGGACAGATGAATCCAAAATTGTTTTCTACGGTGGAAAGGGATCTCGATCGTATGTTCGGAGGCCACCAAATTGAGACTTTAACCCAAAATATACCTCAAAGACGATCAAACATGGAGGTTCCAGCATCATGGTCTGGGGATGCTTTTCTTATTATGGCGTTGGCCCGATTCATCGTATAAATACCATCATGGACGCTTCCGTATATATTCAAATCCTTGGGAAGTGATGCTTCCATATGTATCTGAAGAATCTGGGTTATGCAGCAGGACAATAACCCTAAACATACAAGCTGAAAGGCTAAAAAGTGGTTTGAGGACAACAAAATCCAATTAATGGAATGGCCTGCGCAATCGCCAGACTTGAACCCAATTGAAAATTTATGGGTGGTCGTGAAGAAGAGGGTGTCTGAAGTCAAACCCACCAACAATAATGATTTGTGGAGTACTGTGGAACAGTTCTGGTATTCGATACCAAGTGACAGATGCCGTACCTTGGTCTCTCCATTGGGAAGACGTTGCTCAACCGTTATTTCAAATAAGGGAAACGCAACTAAATATTGATTTTAATTTGTAAGCATATTCCAACAAGAAACTTACAAAATAAAACTTATTTTAATTATTTAAAATTTTTATTTTTAGCTACATATAATCGGTGGTATTATTTTGACTGTCCATTTTTTTGACTTTTGGGTAAAACAATGAATTTTTTGTGTTTATGTGAATTCAAAGTATATTTTTTTGTCACACAAGTCTTGTGTACTTATCTGTGTCTAATTTTAGTTCATTTTGAAATACATTCTGCTTCTAATTTTTCGTTTAGCATATGATTAAAAATAACAATCACAGTGGTACTATTATTTTGACGTCAGCTGTATATATTACTTACTTATCCGGTCACGAGCAACCCGAGCGGTCAGGGACCATACAAAACGAAGATAACATATTTCGCCAACCAGTTCGATCTTTTGGCAATACCAAGTGCACGCAGGGATTCATCAACTTGATCCCTCCACCGGAGTCTTGGTCTTCCTATTTTTTCTTCTTCGGTTTCGAAAACCCTTCGCGTTGGTTCGTCTTCATCCATTCTACTGACATGGCCTAGCCAGCGCAATCGCGTTATTTTGATCCGCTTAACTATGTCAATGTCGGGATATAGCTCATGCAGCTCATGGTTCATGCGTCACCGATACTCGCCGTTGTGCACTTACTTACTTACTTATCCGGTCTCGGACAACCCCGGAGGGTCAGGGACCTTACAAAACGAAGATAACATATTTCGCCAACCAGTTCGATCTTTTGCTTTATTTCTCCAGTTGGCAATACCAAGTGTACGCAGGGATTCGTCAACCTGATCCCTCTAGCGGAGTCTTGGTCTTCCTATTTTTCGTCTTCCTTCGAGTTCGGTTTCGAAAGCCCTTCGTGCTGGTTCGTCTTCATCCATTCCACTGACATGGCCTAGCCAGCGCAATCGCGTTATCTTGATCCGCTTAACTATGTCAATGTCAGGATAAAGCTCATACAGCTCATGATTCATGTGTCGCCGATACTCGCCGTTGTGCACTATAGGGCCATACATTTTTCGGAGTATTTTTCTCTCGAAGACTCCTACAGATGTTTCGTCTGCTTGCGATAGGACCCAGGATTCTGCGCCATAAAGCAAGACAGGTTGAATGAGAGTCTGGTACAGCTGGACTGTTACTCGAGAGAGGGCTTTATCTCTAAAGTGCTTGCTTAGCCCAAAATATCATCTATTCGCAAGCACAATTCTCCGCTTGATCTCAAGGCTGACGTTGTTTTTGTTCACGGGAGATCCGAGGTATATAAATTCGTCCACTACCTCGAAGCTATAACGGTTATCAACGTTCACGCTTTGGTCTAATCGCGTGGAGGCCATGTTCGTTGAAACCATTAATTTTGTCTTGTCCTCATTTACCGTCAGACCCACTTTTGCTGACTCCTTCTCAATTCTCGAAAAAAACCGAAGTAACTTCTCTAATTGTGCGCCCAATAATATCTATATCATCAGCATACGCGAGCATTATGTGACTTTTGCTGCTGATGGTTTTATTCATGTTGACTGCAGCTTTTCTCATAATGATCTCCATTAAGATGTTAACGAGATCGCACCATAGGGTGTCGCCTTGCCTGAGGCCTCGCTTAGTTTCGAAAGGTTCGGTAAGATCCTTGCCAACTTTCAGTGCGGATTTGGTGTTCGTCAAGGTCATCCTGCAAAGGCGTATGAGTTTTGCAGGAATACCAAGCTCAGACATTGCTTCATAGAGTTTCTCCCGTATCGGACTATCGAAGGCCGCTTAATAATCGATAAATAGATGATAGGTCTCGATTTGTTTTTCGTGTGTCTTCTCCAGGATTTGGCGTAGCGTGAAAATCTAGTCAGTTGTCAGCGATAATTGGTTTTAGTCTTTCGCACATTATACTTGATAGAACCTTATATGCCTTGGATAAAAGGCTTATTCCACGGTAGTTGACACAGATACTCGGGTCACCTTTTTAAATATGGGACATAGTACACTGAGACTCCAATCGCCGGGCATGCATTCATCTAACCAAATTTTGCTAATGAGCTGATGCATGCACCTTATCAGCTCATCGCCGCCAGCCTTAAATAGCTCCGCCGGTAATCCATCGGCTCCTGCGGCTTTGTTGTTCTTAAGCCGGGCAATATCTGTTCTGACCTCGTCTTGGTTAGGAGGGGGCATATTGTCCATATTGTGATCGATTGTCCCATCGTCATTGGATATCTCAGGTACTAGTAGCGCGGAGAAATGCTCTCTCCATATTCCCAACATGCTCTGCACATCTGCGACGAGATTTCCGTCCTTGTCCTTACAGAAGGGGGGCCCTGAACCATGTTCATTAGTTCAGTTTTTAACTTTCTGGTAGAATTTTCGGGCTTCGGGCTTCGTTCTTCCTTCTGTATGTCTCAATTTTCTCACTCTCGCGCTTTCTCCACTGCCGTTTCTTACGCCTAAAGAGACGGTTTACATCCTTTCTTTTCTCCCTATAGGGCTCAGTTGCAGCTCGCGTTGCAATTGACTGAGGCATTACCATACGTGCAGCGTTCTTTTCGTCAATTGCAATGCGACACTCTTCATCGTACCACGGTTTATTGCGAAACGGTTTTTCGAAACCAAGTACGGTTGTTGCGGCAGTTTTTATAGAGTCGGAAATGGGTTTCCACTGCGCATCAGGATCGTCATCGGGAGGGGGTGGGTTCTGTGCCAAAAGTTGCGAGAGCTTCCTTGAGTAGGCTCTGGCTACCTCTGGTAATTGTAGCTTTCCGATGTCTAGCTTCCTCTGCGTCTGGCTTCGTACGATTTTCGCTCTACTTAATCTTGTGCGAACCTTTGCTGCTACCAGGTAGTGATCAGAATCGATGTTAGCTCCTCTAATCACTCGTACGTCCATTACACTGGATGAGTGCCTTCCATCAATTACCACGTGATCAATTTGGTTCTTAGTTCTTTGATCAGGAGATACCCAAGTAGCCTTGTGGATGTCTTTATGCTGGAATCTTGTACCACTAATGACCATGTTTTTTGCCGCGGCAATCAGTCTCATACCGTTGTCGGAATTGTCAGCATGTAGACTGAAATTGCCAATAGTTGGATTAAACACATTCTCCCTTCCTACTTTGGCATTAAAATCTCCTAGTACAATCTTAATGTCATGGCCAGGGCAGCGGTCATACGTTTCCTCTAGGAGCTCATAGAATATGTCTTTGGCATCATCATCTTTCTCTTCTGTCGGGGCATGCACACAAATTAGGGAAATATACAAATATTTCGCTTTTATGCGGATTGTGGCTATATGTTCATTCACAGGATTGAACCTAGAGACTAGATGTCGCAGTCTTTTGCCAACTACAAATCCGCAACCAAATTCATGTTTTTTCTCATGGCAACTGTAGTATATATCGCAGTTTCTTTTTCTTGTGCAGCCATGTCTTGTCCATCGCATTTCCTGGATAGCGGTAATGTCAGCGTTATAAATTTCGAGGACATCTGCCAGTTGGATACTTGCACTGGATCTGTATAGAGTTCTTACATTCCAAGTGCATATCCGTAAATCGTGGTCCTTATAACGTTTGCGGGAGTCGTCAACAAATAGGAGTTGTTTATGTTTTCTTGTTCGTTTACGTATTTTCACTGCCATTATGAACGGTGGCGGGAGGCAAACCCAGCCCAGCGTATTTTTGCATTTTACCTACTGCCAGGATATTTGATTGCAGCCGCCCATTATGGATCAGACGCTGGCCAGGATGCGATATGTTGAACCTGGATTTTCTTCTTTTAGTTTCTATCCGCCGGTGGCCCGTATGTTTGGCTCATCCGCCTTCTAAGGACAAAAGAATATGCCCGATTGTTTGATGAGCTTCAGTGACATCAGTCACCTACTAAACCTGATTTGATGCTCATTTGTTTCGCCTTCTCACTCTAGCTAGCTAACGGGGGTTTCCGAAAAGCCATTGCCCAGGACATACTGCGTGGAAGTAGCGAGCTTCTTGGCTGCCCAATGAAGGAATCATTTCTGGCCACTCCCAAGTGAATGGCAATCAGAAACTTTCCACCTCCACGGACAGTCCCATGTATATAAATTCGTCCACCACCTGGAAATTATAACGGTTATCAACGTTCACGCTTTGGTCTAATCGCGTGGAGGCCCTGCTCGTTGAAACCATTAATTTTGTTCTGTCCTCATTTACCGTCAGACCCACTTTTCCTGACTCCTCAATTCTCGAAAACACCGCAGTAATTTCTCTAACTGTGCGTGCAATGATACAAACTTTCACTGCGGATTTGGTGTTCGTCAGGGTCATCCTGCAAAGGCGTATGAGTTTTGCAGTAATACCAAGCTCAGACATAGCTTCGCACAGTTTCCTCGTATCGGGCTATCGAAGGGCGCCTTATAATCGACAAATATATGATAGGTGTCGATTTAATTTTCGTGGGTCTTCTCCAGGACTTGGCGTAGCGTGACAATCTGGTCCGTTGTAGATTTTCAGGGCCTCAAGCCACACTGGTACGGTCCAATCGGGTCAGCGATAATTGGTTTTAGTCTTTCGCACATTACATATTATATTATATATATGCTGGGAACATAATTGGGTAGTTATTCCGTTTTTCCTACGTCTATCTATCAGAATTTTCACTATTACTGGTGCTCGTCCTCTTCTCTTCCCTCACTTCTCTTTTTTCTTCTCATATATACTTATGGGCAATCACAATAGGTCGACCGACCTCCGAGTGGTGTGACGATAAGGCAGTTGTAAACTGTCTCATATTGTCACGTGTCAAAAACATAACCTAACCTAAGTGTAATAAATAAAACAGGCTCTCTAGCCAACTATTTTAAAATAATGTTGCTATAAATCATCATTAATCAGGTATCTGTACAGAAATGCTGGAACCTTCATTAAAAATTAAATATTCCGAATATTTTCGCTGGAAAATTCAATTTGGGAAAGAAAATGGTCTCTTACAAAGGGGGAGGTCATTTCAAATTCTACCTACTCCAACGAGATACTCGTATGACCGATCATTTGCCGATGCGGCTATACAAGGCATTAAATCTGAGGATTTCTTGTTGATCTACTAAAATGGAATGTATGACGTAATAATAAATCCATAAAAAGTTTTCATGATTCGACGTTTAACGCAAGAGTCAAATGGCAAACCAAGAAAACGTACTACAGAACTGGAAACATGGTCATACTTTCTCAATCCAGAAACATATCGAATAATGAAATTAAACACTTTCCTCAATTTTACGAAGCAAGTCGATGTTGTACCAGACACTACTTCAAGCCCATAATTAATACATGACTGATGTATTGCCAAACTATATAATTTATACAATTAAATTAAAACTTTAGGGCAAACCAATTCAAAGTGGGTGTCAAAATCAAACTTGTCATCAATAACTACTCCAAGACATCTCTTCTCGTCCACTAATTCAATTAACTTATTTACTCAGATAACAGATAACATCATTAACTGATATATTAAAATTTCGACTATCGCTTGAGGAAGCGAAGAACAAAGCTTTCATTTTATTCGGGTTCAACCTGAAGACTATTTTCACTCAGCCAATGACTTAAAGTTGCTAGAGTAGAGTTCTTCAACGGCTACAAAGTAATGGAGGATGTGCTTTTAAATAATATATATGGATATCATCCGCATATAAAAATAGGTCGCATTCGTTAATGCGAACTGCATTCGAAACATCATTAACGTACATAATAAAGAGTAGTAGACGTAACACAGTTCCCTGAGCAACCCCACATGTAATACTGCGCAAACCTGAGTGGTTGCCATTAAAGCTAACAAATTGCGGTCGATAATATGCCATTAATTTACAGGCAGTGTTTGAAAACATAAATGTATTCCTTAATTGCGCGACTAGCATCCGATGGTCTACACAGTCAAATGCCTTTGACAAATCCATGCCCAAAAGCTAATACTAACATCGCGTATCTGGCTGATAGTCAGTTAGGTGAATCAAATGCTAAAATTATGCCTGAAGCCATATTGAAATTGATTAAGCCAATATATCATCTTTAATAATACTTTATATTCCACAGCTTTAGATACTGCGGGTAAAATGCTGATAGGTCGTACATTTTCAAGTTGATACAATCCTCTAGATTTAGGTATAGGTGTTACTCTAGCAACTTTCCACATTGTGGGAAAATCAGATGTTATTAATGAGATATATCAAATGACTAAAAATATATGGAATAATAGGAATGCCATCAGCTTCCATTCCTGTTAAACAAGGCAGTTTTGATTTAAAATCCCTTCCTGCAGTGTTTTTAGGGAAATCGTCACTTAAGTTCGTTGTTAAAACAAAATATCGTGGCTTCCAAATCAATTCATCTTTGAACTGTACCCAACACATAAATAGTGTGATCAGTAAACTCTTCGCAACTTGAGAATTACCAGCTCTTTTGTTCCTACTGTTTTGAAACGTAAACTTCTTATTCAGCCAATAGTCCCTTATATTACATATGCAACTGAAGTATACGGAAAACTTGACTAACTTAGTCTCCATAAGCTTCTAGTTTCATTTAACAATGCCACTCGATATGTCTTTAATATACCGAAATACTAAAGCATCTCGTCATATAGTACAATGATTCTCGGGATTAATTTGCAGGACTACCTCTATTATAGAAATATTTTGTTCTTACATAGAATCCTGTATCTCTATGAAAAGCTGACAATTGGCACCTCTTCCAGATGCAAAATTCTTATTTTACCGGACTTTAAATACGTCAATTCGAATAGACTATTTTTCATTAATGCCATTAGACTATGGAAATACCTTACCTAGACATACAGTGGTCGACAAAACTCTACGTACGACCCTCATTATTGCAATTTTACAAGTTCAGAAACTTAAAGAAGAAAAGTAATGATGCAGTTTTGTTTAGAATTAATTTTAAATAGGCCTTGACAAAAGTCTACATACGGCATAGCATGCCATGCTTCATGTTGTTTTTTTGTATATGTTACAGCGACAATGTACCGTTATTTGAATTGGCACGTGTTTCATGTTTCTTCACACTTTTTTACATAATTCAGTTCTAGTTTGCAACTTCTTAATAAGCATTAGTCCGCGACAATGGCTCCTCGGAAAGAAATTTCAATCGGGGTTTGAAATTTAGTTATTAAATACAGAAACGAAACAAAATCGTTTGATGTCATAGCTTAAATATTAACCCTAAGTACAGCCACGGTTCAAACAATATACAACAACTATAATAACACGGGTAGTGTTGAAAGTAAACCTCGAAGCGGGCGTCCAAAGAAACTAAGCCGGCGAGATGAAAGCTTTATTATTGTAAATGAAGTTAATAAAAAACCCAAAAGTAAATGCTACAATATTAGTAGAACAGCTCGCAGAAAGATCGGATGCGATTGTACACCCTCGAACTATTCAGGGTGCCGTTGCAGCATCTGGTGTTGGAAAGCTAGTATTTATTGACGGTAACATGGATCGTTTCCAGTATAAGTCTATATTGGAACTTGATTTAAAGGCATCGGTAGATATTTTAAATCTGGGAGGGAGTTGGATCTTCCAACGAGATTACGACCCAAAGCACACAGCCCAATTGGTTAAAGATTGGCTGCTGTACCATGCCCGACGCCAACTATATACACCTCCACAAAGCCCCGATCTAAATGTTATCGAGCATGTGTGGGAGATTCTGCAGCACAGTATCCGAAAACATAATATAACCAGCGCCCAAGTGCTGAAAATCAAGCTTCAAGAGGAATGGCAAAAAATAACATTAATAACATTAAACATTGAAAATTACCTGTGGAGTTGGAAAATTTAGTTGCTCCAATGCCCAGGCGATTAGAGGCTGTTATAGATGCACGTGGTGGACCAACTAAATATTAATTTTCCCAAAAGTAGAATTGTGTTATATGCAATTGAATTGTTTTATGTTTCATTCCTAACCGTATGTAGACGCAAAAGCCACAGCAGAGGTGATAACACTTCAACCTGCCGCGTGCCCCTTGTAGTCAGCTTCCGAAATGAGCTCACCCCAAGGTTCAAATTTACAATGCGATCTCTAAGGATGTCCGCAATCCATTCGAAAAGAAGTCAACGAGCCAACGTAGAAGCCAAAGTGAAATCCCCAAACTTCAAGTTGGGCTCAAGATAACTCACAACGTCGTGCAGAGCAGTTTCCACAGATTTCCCTTGAGGTAGGCATGTTGTCTACCACTCAAGTAGAACGGGCTAATTAGATTCTGTGCAAGTCAACCATTCTCTCAAAAACTTTCAATAGAAAGGAATAGAGGCTGATTGGTCTGTAATCCTTAGGAGAGACATGACTAGTCTTTCCCGACTTGTGTCACCAACATCGTAGGCTCTTAATTCGCTCCTCAGTATTTCAAAAGTAAAATTATAAACGTTATAACGAAATATATTGTTGCCTTGAGAAACGATAACCACAATTCTATCGCTACACAATTCAATTGGAACCTTATTATAAATTCATTTAAGGTGCCCACAGGGCAAAGCGCTACCCCAAATCGGGTATAATATATTCAATTTATTTATGGTGATGTCTCCCATGGACATCCCAATGACACTTATAATATACATATGTCTCTGTAATTAAAGGGGTCAATTATTGTCTAGTACATTTGGGTTAGTAATTCATAATACCCACTGACATCTGAAATACCTGAAATCCTGTTACTATGCTCATGAACCACTATGGATGTTATCCCAAAAGAAAAATAATCGAAAACAAACAAGAATCGGAACCCTCTAGCACTTCTTTCCAACATCATAATTCTCATCTGATGGCATTATGAGTATGGCAGGTTTGTATTCACACTCAACCGTATTTTGCATTAATCTGATGTCGGTCCAAGATTAGAATTTTTTTGACCACATCGCTTAATAATTTCTCATATATTTCAGCTTAAAAATACATAAATTCAATGCCGTGTCAGTCCTTGTTAAACTGAATATATTTATTTAGTTGTCTCACTAAACCAGTGGTCACCGTCCATAGCCCCCAGGGGCCGAACACGATCGGCTTTTTACACGTACACAACACGAACGTCAACAAAAAGCATATCAAAGAGCGTATGAGAGAAGAAAATTTCATTCAGTAGCACATTAGCTTTCAACGAAGAATGGTCATGCCGTTTTGTTCTGGATTCAGTACAAATACACCAATACATTCACATTTGATTAGTATTCTCTTTTTGGTGACCACTGCACTAAACTAATCTGCCGCCAATATTCGGCTTGCAGTCGCACTAGCCTCTTCGCTCGTTGCCTCTGCTGTTGTTGGTTCCTGGCCGGTGTGCTTGTCGCTTTCTACAACGCACTCCACCACCTCACCCTGGCGTAACTGACGGGATATGTAAATAACGATGGCAACGACTGATCGTTGTCTTACTTGGCCTACGAAATAAAACCTTAGGTTTGTATTTTCAAATCTTAAGAATTATTCTGATTCGCGACCGACATGACTTGTGTAGATGGAGGGCACAAAACATTGATTGCTTAAACTAGTTGCATTAGACCGATACATTTCCTTAGTGGGAACAGTTAATGAAACGGTGGGAGTAGAACAATCACTACCATCGCTCTCGCGGCAATAGATCACGATAGAGAGAGTTTCAGTTATAGGCATGCAATGATATTAAATCACTGGTGACCAGCCCATACCGCAATTGCGGAGACCAACACATAAACAAAGTCACACTTATTCTTATGCTCTTCCATTCAGTCGTCGTTGAGAAAGCGACGTGTAAACAAGTAAGAGGACATATGCATCTTTTGCTGATATATCAGCAAAAAATTCATACACCCGTGCTCATGTGCATTTATCGCTGTCTAAACGACGACTGAAGCAACATCGTTTTTCTCACCAAGCCTACACCATAAAAATTTTTGGTCACCTCTGTATTAAATTATTATTCTGATGGTAAACGACTCTTTTACGTGGAGGGCAAACTTTGGCCCGTGCATAACTTAAACACGATATTGCCGCAACTAAACTTTGATAATCTGATTCAAACTCTTATACGTATTGTGAAATCATTACATTAATTCAGTTCTGTGTAAACTTACCAACAAAAGGGTAATATGGCGGGCCATTAATCTAAAACAACGACTCCATGTCAAATATAATAATGAAAGAAACTGATAATAATAAAAACTTAAATGCAAATTCATATCATAAATTGCGGGTCAAAACATTCAAGATCGTTCCCAATCTTTTCACGATATGATTGCCAATTCCAGTTACTGCCTCATCATTTTAAAAAATTCTCCTAGAAGTGTTTCCATAGTTTGAGTTTCCGTATCTGTACTTGGGCAGTCTAAAAATGTACCTGTTATTAATTTTGATATTCGTATTATACGCGTGTCCGAATAAGATTTGTGCATACCTGTAGCGACCATAAGTCAATATTTTTCTGTGAATGGACGCCTAAGTAATTTTTAAGTGAGGTGCGTATCTGCTAATTTCAATGAGTAGTTTTTTGTGCATCCTGTGTCTGTGACAGAATATTGGGAGCAGACTTTGGCAGAGGCTCTCAGGTAAGCAACCGACTTAAAATGCAATTTTCAAACTATTAGATCAAACTAATTGTCAGTCAAAACATTACAGAATGAAAAATATAAATTATATACCTTACAAAAACAGTAACGCAGCAATGGGTTTCCACGGGTATATGTTTTGAATATGCAAAGGATGCACGACATACAATTTCTGGAACCATGTCTTTTTTTACCTTCTTTTACCTCTAGAAGCCAACGTGGCAAAGAACATATTTTGAAAATATGGCAAACATAGAAAAATACAGATTTCCGTCAAAGTTGAAAAATAGTGAAAAACTTGATAGTTTTTAAATAGTGACTTACCAGGAAAAACCCAAAGCACACATTGAATATTTTATTATTATACATTTAATAAATGCATAAATTAATAGAAACAAAAAAAGAGACGATTCGTTACCTAATTTTCGTGATATTACACCTGAAATCGGACAAAACTACCTAAAAATGGTGGGTCTTTTTGAAAACCGAAAATCGGTCAACTGTCGGTCAACAACTTTATCTTGTAAACTAAAAATGTGATATTATTAAGGGTAGCATATTTGAAATCTTGAAACTTTTCAAAACTTCAAAAATTCAAAACTTCGTAGGCGCACATGGAAATTTTGTTTTTTGCAACCTCGTTTGCTCTACGGGCGCCACTGTGCGTCGCTAAGCGAAGTGACCGTCGTCGAAAAAAATGTAAGGTGGCCAGAGCAGGGATCAAACCCACGGTCTCATGTACAGTACCGCGCACACTACCATTGCACCATGAACGGGCTTGCCCGTCTTGGTTATAAAAACAACCATAATCTCCCTCCATTTATTCGGAACAAAACATAGCCGGATGCCGGACATAGATGGATGAAAATATCCACCAAAATCTGTTATATCATGCATAGATTTGAAGCATGATTGTTATTATACCAATACTTATAGCCCACTTCATCTTTTCCTCATCCACCATTTTATTTACCATATCCAAGTCCGAAATGTTCACCGACGTAGGTCGGCTCATACTACCGACTATCCAAGCAGCTCGGGAAGTGTGTACCCATTAAGAGGTCCAGTGTTTCGGCGCTGGACTACATAATACCCATCTGCCTTACGGATTAAACTCAACACTTTTGGGTTCTTCGACAGAATCCTTCTAAATCGTGCCGCATTGTTGACGCCGAGTATAGACTATCAGGAGTTTATCCACGTCGCTCTCTTCGACTTTTGAATGCCTCTTTTATAACTGTTAAATCTGATCCTATGAGCGTTCCAGTCCTCTGATTCCGTCCTCTTTATTTTGTTGAAAATCCTTCTGGTGGGTATCCAGCTGGATATACCACCACACTGGCTTCGAACTCTTGCTCAGATAAGTGAGAGGGCAAGAATCAGAAAGACAAAGGTTAAGAGCTCTTTTCACTCCATCCACTTTCAGTCCATCCACATTCCCCCTAGGGAATTTACTGCAGCGGCAACTTGGGAACGGAACAACGCCTAATTAGCTCTCCGTGGATTCCACTATGCCTTCTGACATTCCCCTACCACATCCACTGTAAAGTAAATGGGGCTACAGAACAAAAGGGAGTACTGCCTTGAGTCCAATCCCTAACAGTAGAGGTGTTTACATTTGACAGAGTTATGCCAATATCTAAAGGTCAGGGAGCACCCATCATTGCAAATCTTAAGCTCTAGTACTCTAATTTGAAGAAAAAAATATATTCAGTCCCTTCCTAGCTACAGTACATGTTCTTGGATTGCCAAGCCTGTCTCAGTTACCAACAATTCAGGGTTCTTCGACTAGAGCTGCATCCACACTTTGGGTCTTGAGGGAATTGCGAAGGTACGTCTACACAGTGCCTCAATTTAATTTCCACAATTCGTAGCCCCTTTGACCGGTTTCCCACAGGCGACGGAGGGATTACGGAATCTAATGGTCCCTAACGCCAGCCTCATACTTCCCCCTAGAGTAACCAGTAGGGATAGTTTCCGCATCTATTGCCAGCCGGAGATCCATTCCTCCATTCTCCGCACAAGGCACCGACGTGTTGAAGGAGGGGGTTTGCTTCGCCAGCAGGTCAAGGGCGAGCTTAACCGTCTCAATTTGTGGTGGAATCCACACCTCTCAACTCTCAGGTTATCCCGATTAGCAATGGCCGAATCGATACAGCCATAAGGGGAGACAGTGGCGTTTTAGCGGCTCAAGAAGGTCCTGTCAGCCGTGTCAGTGTCCGTTTTAGTGTAAACCTGGTCGAAACTCCCTTGGAACTAGGGGGATGTCCGATAAGGAACACTGATCGTCTCCTCTATGCCCTCTTCAGATAGGGGAAAATCGTGCTGGTCGCACCCACCTTATCCTACGAGGACTGGACACTCACCTTGTGCCTCCTTATTTTTTTTTTAAATTTTGTTTATATTGTCATTTTAATTCTGCCTTCTGAATACGTAACATAGTTATGGGAAGCGATACATATATTTTAATTAGCGTGATTTGAAGCTAATTAAGGTATTTAAATACGCTGTATAACAAATATTCCTAAGTCAGAAATACATAATCAGTACTTCAACGATAATTCACTAGTAACTGCTCGTAATGTAACAGACGAAACGTAAAAGTCGTAAATCGTCGCGACCTTTAAATATCATCCGATTGAGTAATATACATATATTAATTTGATAAAAACGAACTAAAGTCAGCTAGTGGAGAAAATATCGGAATATACTTCTACTTTTCCATACAAGCATGGACTTTTCGGGCTTTCATTTCTTAATTTTGGGCCATATCCACAGTTTTAGTATTTTGTAATTACTTCTAAAGGGTCCGCCATCTAACGTTTTTTTTTCAACTAGTGCTTATTTCGTGAATGGTAACACTTAGCTTATGTCTGATTTGACAGATAATTGGTTTTATCCTTCCGCTGAACGAATATGGTTGTGTATACGCTTGAACAACGCTGGGAAATATTGCGACATTACTTTGAAAATCATGGTAATGTTGCAGATGCCGATTTTGCCAAATAAATCATCTTTTCAGATGAAGCTCATTTTGATCTTGGCGGGTATGTAAACAAGCAAAATTGTCGCATTTGGGGCACAGAAAACCGCGTGCATACATTGAAAAGCCGATGCACCCAAAACGAGTCACTGTTTGGTGCGGATTTTGGTCCAGAGGCATAATTGGGCAATTTTTCTTCGAAAATGAGCAAGAAGTGGCCGTTACAGTCAATGGCGATCGTTATCGGGCCATGTTGAACGAATTTTTGTTCACAAAAATTGAAGAGGAGGATATTGGCAACATTTTGTTTCAACAGGACGGCGCCACGTGCCACACAGCCGAAGCTACACTCGATGTTTTGCGCCCTGTTTTTGAAGATCGCATTATCAGCCGCAGAGCTGATGTCGTTTGGCCACCTCGGAGCTGCGATTTGACACCGTTGGACTATTATTTGTGGGGTGCCCTCAAAGATAAGTGTTACGCCGACAAGCCAGAGACAATTGACGCTTTAATGGACAATATTCGTGAAGCCATTGGTGAAATACAGCTGCACATAATCGATAATGTGCTTAAAAATTGAACCGATCGTGTAGGCTACTGCATGGCCAGCCGGGGCAGCCATTTGACCATAGTACCAAACAAAAATTTCTGTGCTGAACCAATAATATTTAGTAATCCTCTCTTTGTCCCGTAAGTGGAGGTTCGGGGGCTAATTGATTTAATTTTAGTTTTTAGTCTTTGTATTTGACTTTCAATAAGACTATTTGACGGTATATGTAAATTTGTTATTTTTAATTCTATATCTTCTATTACCTTATAATATTGATTGGTGTCTATTAAATGAAGTATAGTAATGGTTTGATTAATTATTTCCACTGGTCTAATTCTAATTATCTCAAATCCTTTGTTCTGATGAAGTGTGTTCACTTGTAGTGAAGCTTGGGCAATTGGATGATCATCAGGGCAATTATTATCCAAATGAATTTCTGAAAATTTAAAAGGGCGTTTGATATTAGAAGGATGTATATTATTTAGTGTTTGTTTTCTATATTTTTCTATATTTGGTCTTATACTTCTATAGTTCTTTATGTAGCCCTCTCTTCTGTTTTCGATATATTCTTCCCTTTTTTCGTTTTCTTTCTTAGTACTCTATTTTTGTTTGCATCAATTCTTTCCTTTATTATATTGTGATCTATTTTATGTTGTTCCACTTCAAAGGGAGTACATTTGATCGATGAATGGAAAGAATTATTATAGCATTTAATTGCTTTTGCCATTTGTGATATGATTGGTATGTTGTCTTCCAGGTTTAATACTCTAATTTATGGTATTATTAAGCCGTTCTATGTCCGAATTTCCCGTGTGGCTATTCGGTTTTGTTGCATGGTATAATATATTGTTATCATCTAAGAATTTTCGAACCTTGAGTGTGTTGAATTCGTTGTCGAATACGAATTTTTTTACATTGCCTTTGATAGCTAAAAATTCTCTTAGTTTTTGAATTATGGTTTGATTGTTCCTGTCAGGACGGTGGAAATGAATTGCAAATTTAGAGAATTTATCTATGAAGATAATGAACGATTGTTTCGTGTTTACATATGTATCGACATGTACTATTTCATTAGTGGTGGGAGGACTTTGTGTTAGGTGAAATTTTGGTTTTATTGGGTTCCTATCATATTTCTCGGATGTGCAGTAATCGCAGTTATTTATTACTTCGTGAATCGTTAATTTTAACTTGGGGTTATATATTTTATGTTTTATTCCCTCGTATGTTGTGTTGATTCCGGAGTGACCGGTTTCATATTTATGATATAATGATATTTGTTTTTTCAGTTCATCAATATCTTCAATGTCTTTAGCGAAATATAAACATTTAAAAAATTTTACATCAGTTCTATTCTGGTATAAATTTTCTATAACTTTTTGAAATTGGTAATATTTTCCTTCGTTGATATTTTGCAGTGTACCTGTCCCTTAAGCGGAAATTGTTTGAAATAATTACCTATTCCCGGGGAATTTAGGTCATCGTTATCTAGAAAGATTCTGATTTTATCAAATATACACATGGAGTCCATAGTTTTCCTTTCAGTAATTACTATTTGAAATTTAAAGCGATTAATAACTGGCTAAAATTGGGAAATTGTCGTTTACATTTCCCCTTTGAGGATGCATTGTTTCCACTTCTAATAATGATGTAGATTCATTTTCTATCAAATTTTCACCCACATTTATATTTTATGCTGAATCTCTCTCTTCAACACGACTAAGAAAATCCGCAATATGATTTTCTTTTCCCTTAATGTATTCAATTTTGGCATTATAGTCCATAAGGAGGACAAGCCATCTTTGTATCTGGGGTTAATATTTTTGCCATTATTTTTGGCTTGTAGCCCCTTAAGTGGTTGATGATCCGTACTGAGATCAAATTCTACTCCGTATAGATAAGGTCTAAAATACTGAGTGCCCCACACTATAGCTAAGAGCTCTTTTTCAATGGTCGAATAATTTTTTTCATGGTCGTTAAGTGTTCTGGATGCATTGCAGATTGGATGGTCATCTTGTGTTAAAACAGCCTCCAATGCATAATTGCTAGCATCTGTTATAAGTTTAAATTTTCTATTGAAATTTGGGTACCTCAATATGGGAGGGTTTATTAGAATGTCTTAATTTTTGAAAAGCTACAATGAAATTGGGATCATTAATATTGACTTTTTCACTTTTCTTTAAAAATTTTGTGATTCGGAATTCAATTTTCGCATAATTCTTTATGAATTTTCGGTAAAACCCAGTCATCCCCACGAAAGACTTAATTTTCCTTTGAGTATTTGGAGTCTTCAAATTTTGGATAATTTCAACCTTTTTCGGATTGGGTTTTACACCTTGCGGTGTGAGGATATGCCCTAAAAACTCAGTTTGGTGCTGTAGAAAACTGCATTTATAAATTTGTATTTTCAAGTTAGTTTCCCGAAGCCGATTGAAAATTTTCTTCAGGTTAAGTAAATGCTCATCTAAGGATGTGCTAAATATTAGAATATCATCTAAGTATACGACGCAAATTTTATTAATATAGTCTTTCAACACGGAGTTCATGAGCCTTTTTTAAGGTTGATGGGACATTTTTCAAGCCAAACGACATTCTTATGAATTCATAGTGGCCGAATGGAGTGGAAAATGCGGTTTTCTCCCTATCTACCGGTTTTACTAAAATTTGGTGAAATCCTTTTGCCAAGTCGAGGGTTGAAAAATACTGTGCTCTACCCAATTTATCGAGTATCGCTTCCATATGTGGAATAGGAAATTTGCCCGTTTTCGTAAACTCGTTGAGTTTCCTATAATCCACAACGAGTCTCCACTTTTTGATACCCGAATTATCAATTTAGAGGACTGTTGAAAGGAGAACTGCTTTCCCGAATGATATTTTGAGAGAGCATTTCCTTTATTTGATTTTGGATTTCCATTTCGTGAATTGTAGGGTATCTATATGTTCTTTAATAAGGGGGTGTATTAATAGTTGTTGGGATTTCGTGTTGAATTTACTCCGTACAAGTTAAAATATCGCCATCTTTATAGAATAAGTCGTTATATTCGTTTAATAGTTTTGTCAGTTTTAAGTATTCTTCGTTATTTAAATTACTTAAATTTAATTCGTCGATTGTTCGAAATTTAGTATCGTTAATAGTTTGGATACTGTTTATATGATATGGAGATTCTTCATCAAATAGGATTTTCCTTCCCAATATGTCAATATATTTTTTTTCTAAATCTATTTTGGCCTTCAGTGGAATAAGAAAATTTTGGCCAATAATTGCATCATATTTTCTACCTGTAAAGTTAATTATTTTCCACGAAACTGTACCAGGAATATTGAACTCTTTAGGCATTGTAGTTCTTATGCCTTTTAATGTTGAATTGATTCCATTTAGTGTTCGGAACATGAAGGCCTTATTTAGTTGTGTTTCCAAAAATTCATTTGGGAACAGATTTGGTTTCATAATACTAGTTTCCGCGCCGGTGTCAATTAAGCAAGTAACTCTTTTACATATTACCTCTTGTCACCTTTATTAGGGGTAGTAATCGTTTTGTGGACTTGAAAGAAAATTTACTTCATTTTCTGCATTGTCTTCCAAGTTTCCTCTATCCATAGGTGTGACTATTTCCATATTTCCATATTGTTGGGACTGAGAGTTACCGGCATATTTGTTTTGAACGTTGTTGGTTTGGTAGTTATTTGAAGGTTTCTTATTAAAATGTTGTTTAACTATTATTAAATTTTGTATCAGTTACTTTTTTTTCACTATAGCTGTTTGTGTTGTTTTTTGCATTAGTTATTTTTCTTGATTTATAATCTATAGCCCTTTTATCATATAATAATTTTAATTGAGAGAATCTTTTATAAAGTGACTCCAGTGTTGGTTTTTCGTCTATAATACACGATCTAAATTGTCCGTCTATTTTATCTATTAATATTTCAGTTAGGTCTCTGTCAACGTTTTGTGGAGAGTATAAGTCAGGTTTTGATTCGTCATACAGATAAGTGTCGTTAAGTTTATACTTAGATTCTATAAATATTTTAAATAATTCATTCTGGCGCTTAAAAAACTGACTAGCTAATGATAAGCTTGTAGTCGGCTAGCTTGTGGTTAACTGAAACTTATGCAGAGTGAGTGAGTACTAACTCACTCTGATGACATCACATGTAAAAACTGAGTAGGATTTAACAAGGAAAATGAGTTAGCTTTTGAGTCAGTAAAACTGTAATATAAAAATTAAAAAAACATGTTTTTAATACTATTTTATGGAGCTAGTATTATAAAAAAATTTTAATATTTCAGTCTTCGGAAATTAAAAATATAGAAAAATAGGCATATTAATATTTTATATTTTTATGTTGATTTTCTCGAACTGACACGTGTCTCCTGAAACCGCGAGCTTAACTGAAAGAAATAAACGAAAACACATCTATATTCACAGTTATGTTGTTTTTTATTCTCTTCTCTTCTTTTGTTCTTTGAATTTTATTACTATGGCTTAATGTTTACTTACATCTGCATCAGCTTTGAGTGAGCAAAAAGCTAATTCATTACTTATGGAGAAGAAGTCCGATTGTTGGAAAACACAATTGACTAAAGTCTGCATAACTTTTGAGTTAGCTAGAAGTCAGTTCTAAATAAGTTAGCAAAAAGTTAACTTGATTTTGAGTGAGCTCATAAAAGACCGATAGGGTTGCGCGGCTCTTGAACATGTGAACGTGGGTTCGATCCCTGCTCAGACTACCTTACATTTCTTTCGACGACGGTCGCCTCGCTTAGTGATGGCCATTCTATCGAGTACTTAGCCATGTAAAAGCTTATTACAATACCGTTCGGAACCATTGTAAAACTGTAGGTTCCAATCAGTGAGTGTGAAAACTAGATGTGATGGGATGTTATGGGACACCATTTTTTATGTTTTTTTATTACTGTGATACGTCGAATTGTACTCAAAGATAAAATGCCCATTCGGCGGTTCGCAAACATGAAATACGTCACATATGACGTACGTCCATTGTTTGCGATCGTTAAATGAACGTTTACACGCGTTTCGGTATAAATTAAAAGCCGGTTTTTCATATTCCGGGAGAGCCGACATTCCAGCATCATCTAGCCTCCATTCACGTACCACAATACCCGCAAAATTTATATCCCATACGGGGCCGCCAACTAAAACTTCTGGCATAACTTCGGACAAACTCGCAAAAAGTTTGGACATTGCTACTACTACGGGCCACAAGGAGAAACCTATTCATTCAAAACGCTCAATATGGTCAATTGGAAAAGGATTTACTACTGGATAAGATTGTATATTCGATAAAAGACAACGAATTGAAAAACAAACTATGGCTGGACAGCGACATTACTTTGGAAAAGGCCATAGAAACATGCAGGTCGAAGAAAGTAACAGAGAAGCAAATACGAGGAATCGAAAGCAGCCAAGACATTAACAAGGTGCAAAGAGTACAAAAAGGTAAGAAAGGACAAGCTACAACATCTGAGCGCGGAACATGTAGATTCTGTGGAACAGATTATCATGATAATTTGGAACAATATAGAGCCACAAATTCTACTTATATGTAAAAAATTCAATAAAAAGGGGCACTATGCCAGAGTATGTATGTCAACAAACTATAACAATAGCAACTACAACAGATATAACAGAAATACGAGAACAGTTAAAAAAATTATAACAACAAGCGATGACAACAACGAAACATCCGATTCAGAGGTAGAATTTGTGTTAAATACGGTACAAAACAATAACACAAAGGGACTGTATATGGTTCTGAAGTCGGGCAGTACCATGAAAATATTTTCAGTCCAAATATTTCTGTGTTTATAAAAGAAAATATATTTTATTTTTTACCCCTTTTGTTACAAAAACTCTTGGCTTTAAAAACAACTACAATGAAATATTCTAAGTGCTTTTATAAAAAGCACATGAAGTCTAAACGAAGCCTTCTACACTTTTTTGCCTCACATTGAAAGTCGGGCATAATAAAAAATATTAAGAAAAAAAAGTTAATATTTTGTTGCTCCGCCTTTTTGGTTCTCTACAGCTTGTAGGCGGCTTGGCATTGATTGAACAAGTTTTTTGCAAAAATCTGGATTAATATTGTTCCATTCTTCAAACAGAGCATTTTTCAGCTGATCTTTTGATGAACACAGCCTGTCCTGCATCCTGCGTCCTAATTCGTCCCATAAATGTTCAATGACATTGAGGTCGGGTCTTTGTGCAGCAGTTTTGATCACCTTCGGACAATTATATAACAACCAGCTCTTAACATCGTGTGCCGAATGATTCGGGTCGTTATCTTGATAACATTTGAAGTTTGATTCAATGCCAAGTTTTCTTTCAGATTTGTCTTCAAAATCGTCAAATACACATTCTTGTTCATTATTCCTTCGATAAAGTGTAAGTTGCCAACTCCTGAAGCCGCCATACACCCCCAAACCATCACGGACCCACCACCATGTTTGACCGTTTTTCTCAAATTTTTTGATTCTAGTTCTTTGCTTGGTTTGCGCCATATTTTACCCCTTCCATCGCATCCAAATAGATTAAATTTACTTTCATCAGTAAACAGTACCTAATAATAGATTGATAAAATCATAAAGCATTATTTTTTGGCCCCACTTACAGTGCTCCAGAAGTCAAAGTCCTTGGCCATATATTGATGGGCAAAAACAAGTCGGTCATTTTGGTTCTTCTTGCTAATGAGGTGCTTCTTCCGTGCAACTCGGCCATGAAAGTTATTTTTTCGAAGAAATCTTCATACTGTTTCTTGGTTAACCTCTGTCCCAGAAGCTTCTTTGACCATCGCAGTTAGATTTGGTGCAGAAATAAAGGGATCATTCTTAACTTTTCTTAAAATCATACTCGCATCCCTAGAGGATAGTTTCTTTAATCGGGGTAGGCGTTGTTTGTTGGCAATCAACCCATCTTTTTTTATATCTAGCTATGATGTCATGAACCGTTGATTTGCTTTTCTTCTCTAGTTCCAAATTTCGCGTTCAGATTTTCCTTCTAAATGCTGATCAATAACTATTTTGCGTTCTTCCAAGGTGGACTGTTTAATATTACGTGGCATTTTTACAGAATATTTTAATTGACTACACTGAGCACTTGAGAAGGTAACAATGACAAATAATTTTAAAAACAATTACAGAAAACGAAAAATTAACGGTACTTTCAATGTGAGGCAAAAAAGAGAAGAAGTCTTAGTTTAGACTGCCCGACTTCAAATGTGAGTGACTGTAAGACAAAATGTCAATTGGAAACAGGGGCGTTATGCAACATAATTGGTCTCAACAACTTAAGGGAAATAGAGTCAACACCATCCATAAGCAAAACTGAAACGAAGCTCAAAACGATTGAGGGTACGCAAATTATACCTGTCGGGACGACACATTTAAGGTTAAAATACAACCATTGTCCATTGCTTTCGCTGCAACACATGCCGATTACTAAAGCTAATAGAAGTGTGTAAGAATATCGAGAATATCGAGCCGAGGCAAGAGCCTATGAAATTATAAATACGTCCAAAAATGTATTTAATGGTCTTGGTAAAGTAAAAGGCAAAATTTCTCTCGAAATAGATGGCAATGTAACTCCAAGAAGTGAACCACCAAGAAGAATACCCATTGCACTACGAAAACAGCTTAAGACAAAACTAGATGAAATGGAACAAATGGAGGTAATAACTAAAGAACCGGAGTTTACAGAATGGACAAATAATAGCGTACTCGTAAGGAAAAATAACAAACTAAGAATATGCATTGACCCGAAACATTTAAACGAAGCTCTCAAAGATGTAAAATATCAGTTACCAACAGTGGAAGAAATTTTAACAGAGTTGGCAGGCGCAAAGATTTTTTCGGTTCTTGATGCAAAACATGGATTTTGGCAATTGCAACTAGACGAACAGAGCAGCAAACTAACATCGTTTTGGACACCCTACGGTAAATACTGGTACCATTTGGCATAAAACCGGCCAAGGAAATTTTTCAAATGCGTCAAAATCAAATAATAGCTGGTTTGAAAGGGGTTGTATGTATAGCCGACGATATCTTGGTATTTGGAAAAGGTGAAAACAAAGAAACAGCAATCAACGACCATAACGAAAATTTAAATGAACTTTTGAAGCGCCTACAGCAGGAAAACCTGAAAATAAACAAAGACAAGATGAAAATCTGTCAGAACGAAATTAAATTTTTTGGACACATTCTTACCAGCGAAGCAATCAGAAACATGCCAACACCAAAGGATAAAAAAGAAACATTACGGTTCATAGGGTTGATTACATATGTAAGCAAATCCATAAAGAATTTATCTGAGCTCACGGAACCTTTACGAAGAGTGACTCATGTGAAAAGCAATTTCAAGTGGGGAGATGAACAACAACAAGCATTTTTAAAATTGAAAAGTATTATAACGGGCACACCAGTACTACAATATTATAACGCTAACAAACCGATAATAATACAGACCGATGCATCGTCATTTGCGTTGGGGTGTACATTGTTGCACGATGGTCATCCCATAATATATGCATAGAAAACATTAACGCCAACATAGCAAAATTACGCGCAGATAGAAAAAGAGATGCTAGCAGTTGTGTTTGCATGCAAAAGATTCGACCAATATATTCTCGGAAGAAAAAACATAACAGTCGAAACCGATCATTCACCATTAATTAATATTTTCTAAAAACCGTTACTAAAAATACAACAAATGATCCTAACATTACAGAGGTTTAATTTTACCATCAAATATAAAAGAGGGACTGAAATGTACCTAGCTGATACTTATCGAGAGCACCAACAGATCACCAGCCTGAGGACACACTGGAAATATATAAAATAGATAAAGATATGAAAAAATACGATGAAGCCAACGACCTGGAAGACAAAAGCATTAGTATAACAACCATTGCAAATTTACAGGAAGCTACATCTGGCGATAATATCATGAAAAGCTTATTGAAAACTATAAAAGAAGGATGGCCCGAGGGAAAAACAAAAGTAGGTGATACCATAAAACAATAATAAAACATAAATATAAACATAAGAGATGAGCTAATAATAAATAATAACTTGGTCTTTAAGGGCAACAGAATTCTAATACCACAACAATTGAGACGCGAAATTACGAAGAAACTTCATCAACCACATTTGGGCATTGAAGCTACATTGAAATTAGCTCGAGAAACGGTTTACAGGATAAGGATTTCGGACGACATAAAACGGATTGTCTAAAATTGTGAAATATGCAACACGTATGCCAGGTGCCAACGACGAGAACCATTAATGATACCCGAAATCCCAGACAATCCATTTGAAATTGTATCAATGGACGTTTGTGAACAACTACAATTAAATGATAAAACCCGATATTTTCTGATCACTGTAGATCATTACTCAGATTTTTTGAAATAGACGAGTTAAACAATCTGTCCGCAAACACGACTATAAACATGTCGCAAGAATTTTGGAAGATATGGAATACCAGTCAAAGTCATTACGGACAACGGAACCAATTTCGTAAATTCAGAATTCCAGAAATTTGCAGCTAAGTGGAATTTCGATCATCAAACATCGAGTCCACATCACCAACAAGCTAATGGGAAATCAGAAGCATCTGTAAAAATTGCGAAGCATTTATTAAAAAAAGCTTCGGCTTCCAATACCGATTTTTACAAGTCTGTACTAATTTGGCGAAATACACCCAACAAAATCGGTTCGAGCCCAGCCAAACGTTTATTTTGTAGATGGCTGCGATGCGACATTCCGACTATGAATTTAAATCAAGAGATAGTACCAGACGTTCCAAACCTGATTCAACAGCAAAAGATATATAACAAAAATACTTCAAAAGAGGAAAGCAGAAGGAAAAAGAATTCAGCGAAGGAGATAAAGTATACATAAAGCAAAATCCAAAAGAAAACTGTCCTAAAGGAGCAATTGAACATAAAATTTCAAACATATCGTACATAGTAACATCAAACAATACAGACGAAATACCATTCACATTATGAAGCCTGAGTCAAACCAAAAAGCAAAGTGCAAATCTGCCGATTCATCAAGTGATCAAATCATTAGCCAATCACTACAACAAAGCGAAAGAAACCTACGTACAAAGGAGTCATCTCAGTCGGATCAAATCACGCCAAGTCAAGACCAAACCACCAATCTACGAGACAACAGTCAAGCCCAATCCAGCGATCTGCCAGAAAACATAAGTGGCAAAGATTCCGAACAAAACGTATTATTCAAAGGAAACCAACAAGCTGAGCAGCCAATCCAAAGACCAAGCAGATAATCAAGACGTCCGAAGCGACTGGACGTTTACGAAATCGATTAAACTTTGAAAACAGAGGGGATGTCATATTATATCATAATCTGGCAACTACATGCACTAGAAATACAACCAGGCTAGAAACATGGATTGACAAAGGAGATAATCAAACGATTCATTCGGAAAACTCACAGCCAACAAACAACATACAAAACTAATATACAATTATACACATTAAATAAAACCTGAATTCGAATACCATTATAATAACGAGTCTTATTACACCTATATTCATCTATATGTACTCAAAATTAAACAAATTACAAATTGATATCTTTACAAAGTTGTAGTGCTTAATATATGTACTTAACAATATTGTCAAATACACTATTGATCAAAAATGACAATTTGGGTTCCAAACTGATTGTACCAATTCAGAAATTTAAAATTTTTGAAAATTTTCGCTCATAATTTCTATACTATTAACAGAGGAATGTAATAATGTTCCCCAAAGTTGTACAACTTAAGGCTTTCGACAAAATTGCCAAATACATCAACGTCCTAAAATTTCATATCGTATATGATCTCATATGGTCGCATAATACAAAAATATGATTGTTTTTAGCGTTTTTGGCCATAATTGTCACATCTTTAAAACCTTCTTCAAGTAACCAAAACAACAATCGAGTCACCCTATAAGATTCTCAAGTAACAGTCTGTATAGTATTTATATTAATCACTACAACTTTGTAGAAAATAACAATTTGTAATTTGTTTAATATTGAATACATATAGGTGAATATTTAAAGAATATGGCTAAACGCAGAATTTCTACACCAATTATAGAGCTCTAAATATATTTTTTGTTGATTAGTGTATTTGGAAAAGTTATCAAGAAATTTATATGCTATAATTCTTTTGAAGACAGCTACCGCAATTTATTTACCATTAGGCAAGAAATGTCAAAACATATGAAATATGTACAATTTTTTATGACGTTTCGTGAAATAATCGATTAACAGTGTACTTTGCGCTAGAAATTTATTAAAGGGAATTGTGAACTGGGAAAATTGCTACAATATTGTCAAAGGTTGTAATCCAATATTTCAAGCCGTTTAGAATTTATCTGAAATAGGACCCTGGCCCACCTCCAAAATTTTCTTCGGCCTGTAAAAAAAATTGTTACGTATATGGGCAAAACCGAGCGGGGTTTTGTGATACCATGTCCAAATACTTTCATAATTTTTTGGTTTGGTTGAGGCCCGAAACAAATTCCTTTCATTTGTGTCACAGTGTAATTAACATCAACCGATATGTATGAGCGTGTGTACTCAGTAAGTGTTCGGTGACTGTGTTCCACTGTACCAACAGTCTGGTGGTGATGTGTATTTGATATAAGTTTATCGAGCTTGAGATATTTGCAGAGATCTTCCATTAAAGCATTCTTGTATTCTGTGCCTTGGTCCGTTATGAACGTATTCATATGGCCATATGTAAGTACAAAATATTCAAAAATTACTTTTGCGGTGGCCCTAGCGCTTTTGTTAGGAACATGTATTGCCACGAGATATTTAGTGAGGTCGCAAATTAATGTATTCATTCCCATTATCAGTCTTGGGTAATGGCCCTATTGTATCAATAATAACTGTATCAAAAGCGGTCACAGGTATTGGTGTAATTGTCATAGGTGTTTTAGTATGTTTCACAGATTTAGCTTGTTGACACTTCAAGAACTTTTTTAACGTAATTTCTTATTGTCTTTGTCATTTGCGGCCAATAATAATATATTCTTATTTTAATCAGGGTACGCGTAATCCCTTGTGTGTCCGCCTTCTATTGGATCGTCATGGTATTTTGTCAGGATTGCATTAATTTTACATTCATCATTTTTGTCTATTATCGTCACCTTTTTCAGTAGCGCTACTCTCACATTATTCAAAGTTTCATTGCCATTTTTCTAAATTCATTCAGCGATATAGATTCGAAAATCTCTTCGTTAGGTGACATTTTAAATTGTGTACTGTTAAGCACTCCGGCTTCTGTTTCAAGCCTTTGGAAAAATTGACCTAGATCAAATTTTCCATTAGAGTACAGTTCATTCACATTAAATTTGCAGACTACTTTCTTTCCATGCTTTAATAAGCATTTATTAGAATTTCGCTTTATCTGAACAAATTTTCTTACGTCATTATTATTAATGACTTCATAGACATTGGGCTCCTTTATACGCTTTTGGGTTTTCCCTGTAGTTTCTGCACAGGCATTACCCTGACGTTTCGCCGATCGTGTCGTTATCATCAAAATCTTGTCACTCATGTCTTTTAGTACTTCAATAGTTAGTTATACGTGATAGAGCGTCAGCTATGTAATTATCCTTCCCCTTGAGGTATTCCACAGTGAAGTCATACTCCTCCAAGTCCAATCTCATGCGAGTGAGTTTGGAACTAGGATTCTTTGAGAGGTCTGTGATCAGATTTTACTAAGAAATGTCTTCCGTAGATGGAAGGTCTGAAATGTTTAATTGTCCAATGTATTGCGGCTAATTCTTGTTCTGCAGTGGATTTGTTACTTTCACATTTAGTGAAAGTTCTTGAGGCATACGAAATCGGAAGTTGTATTCCATTATATTCTTGCGTGAGTACCGCACCACAAGCATACTTGCTACAATCTGTGGTTATGCAAAATTGTTTCTTGAAATCGGGATATTGTAGTAATGTTGGTTTCGTTAATTAATTTTTTAAATGCTCAAAAGTATTTTGGCATTCTTGTGTCCACTCGAATGGAACTTTCCACTCGAATGGAACTTGACGTGGGTAATATGAAATGCCGAATATTTAAGGCCTGGTTCGATTTTCCCTAATATTCGCTTAATTCTATTATTTGGTAGATTACTTGGTGTCAATATCTCGTACTTTTGATTTGATTCGAATTTAATATCTTCAGAATTCACTGAAGCGTCATTAGTGAAAGTATTTATCATTCGGATATAAGAATTTTTGCTATCGACAATTATGCTAGCTATTATTATTCCGTTTTGAATTTCCCGATTTTGAACGAATACAGATTTTCAGTCGTTATTAACCGTACTTGTCCTATTACTTCTCATCTGGCTGCTAGTAACATCATGTGCACCAAAGGTATTTGTATGTTCGCCTGGAAATTTCTTGGTCTGTAATTACTTCGCCTTGAAATTTCTTGCCCTGTAATTACTTCCTCTATAACTATTTCCACGGGCTCTATTGCTATTGCTACGTTGTCCTCTGTCGCCGTGATTGTTGTAGTAACCGCCACGTCCTCTATAGTGTCCACGGTTATTACCTCGATAATGTCCATTTCCTCTTCGTTTATAGTAGAGTACTGTATTTGAGTTTCCAGTTGCTTCAGTGCAACTATTTACAAATTTATAAATCGCATCATTCATGTTACTAAAAGTGCCGGCTTCCATGATAAGTTTTACCTTATCATTGGAGCAGTTTTTAGTCATTGCCTTGATAGCCTGTTGTGTGCTATATTTTCCAGCTAGATTGTTTGACAAACCATCTGAAATGTACGCTCCCTCTAAAGCCTTATGCCCCTATTACGGTTATCAACTACTGTGAGAGTTTGGTCGTAATCGATGAATTGGCGTTGCCGTTCTCAACTCAACGGCCGACTCAACTCAACTGAACAACAGCTGATTTTTTGGTTGTGTTCACTTACTTTTGTCGTATTGCCTTTGACAACTCTGTGCCAGTTTGGTCAACAAATACGTTAAATTTACACCACTGCTTGAGAGCAGTTGAGTTTTAACTTGATAAGAATGGAGAGATCGTAAGAAGATATTATTTTGGCTTCAAATTATAATTTTCATTTAACATTTGAACATTTTAATTTAACAATAATATTTTATATATTTAGAAGTATCAAAATCACAAAGAATGCTCAGTTTGAGAAACTTGTCCAGCTAATGGAAAGTAATCAAGCGGTTGCCCTTGGAAAACCACAATTTAGCACCACGCAGGAACAAGTGCGAGAACTATGGGAAGGATTTGCTGGGGAGTTAAATAGTTTAGGCCCACCGTCCAGAACATGCATGAATGGCAATAATTTTCCCCTTCAACAAGTCGCCTAAAAGACTTCCTGGGAGAACACTACGATTTGAAGGAAATAATATCAGTATACAGTCACAAGTAAAATACTTCGGAATTTTATTGGACAATAAAATAAACTCACGTTTCGACACCACATAGAATATGCATGTGGGAAAGCAATGAAATCGTTCAGAGCTCTATGGCCTTTATTAAATCGCCGATCAATACTAAATATTAAAAATTAAAATTTAATATACAAATGTGACTTGCTCCACGAAAAGGGACCTCTGCGGCGCTCTTTCAAATGCCGCAAACCGCAAGTTTCTATGTCTTTTAGTTTTTTTACAAATCACCTGTAAAGATGAACATAATTAATGAAAAAATTGAAAAATGTGATATAAACAGATAATATATATAATATTTGAAATTTAAAAAAGTTCAATATCAGTTCGGATTTCGCTGCCTTCTTCTTCATCGGTTTTTGTGGCTTCGGAGCCACATCATCGCACTTTTTCTTATCGAAAACAAGCTCTCTTATATTTTTGTATAAATACCATTGTCTTTCTAAGTTTAATCCATCCGGAGTAATAACGTTAGGATAGGATAAATCATCGGTGCAAATTTTATTGTATCCTGGCTATCTGCGAATAATTTCGCTTCCACGCCATCCTTACTAATGGTGAAGTGGTGAAAGGTCGTAATTCCAACTAATGGCTTGAAAAACTTCTTAAAATATTCAACCCAATCATACCATGTGACGTTTTCCATTGTCTTTGGTTTATTACAGCCGGAGGGAGAAGAGGCAGTCACGCAGTTCTTGATATCTTCGTAAGTATCAATATTACTGATGGCGTACTTGGCTTTAAAAATTCCAAAGTATCTATCTGGCGAAAATTTGGTGTGCCCCGTTAGAAGAAAGTTGAAATAGAAGAAAGTTGAGTCTCGCTCTGGCTGCTGTTAGTGAAAGACGTGATAAACAAAATTTCTCTTTGCGATTGCGAAACACCAAAATTTCTAAAAGAACTCGTGTCACTTCTGATGAAGGTCTAATGCCTTCATCAAAAGTTAGAAAGAAAGGGTCCAGATATAACTTCTGGACCCCATTACAACTGGTGGATCATGATGATGATCATGACAGTGACTCTGAGGCTGAAATAGTCAGTCAGAAGTGTGAAAAAGGCCAATCAAATAAAACAAATACTATAAAAGTGTTAACACAAAACAGAAAAGACATCATTAAACTGATTGATTCGACCAAAATATCTGACTATTTGATGAAAAATATTTCAATTGGTCTAAAAATATTGTGTGGAAATGTCGATGATTACAATAAAATTACTAAAATTTTAGAAGATAATGGCTATCAGTATTTTACGCATGAAAGCAAAAACAATAAACCATTTAAAGTTGTGCTCCGTGGTTTAGACAACAAGAACGATTGTGAAGTGAAAACTGAACTTATTTCTCTTGGTTTGAAATGTTCCGAAGTAAAAGTTGTTAAGAGAACATTTGAAAAATATAGTGATACAATTTACATTGTATATTTTGAAAGAGGTTCTGTACAAATGCAAGAACTCAAAAAAAAAAGTTCGATCTCTCTTCCACACTATCATCACTTGGGACTACCAAAGAAAAATAAAACACAAACCCGTTCAATGTCGAAAGTGTCAAATGTTTGGTCATGGCGAAAGGGGCTGCAAAGTTGGGGAGAGGTGTGCAAACTGTGGTGAGCATCACAAAACCAGTGACTGTAAATCAGTAGAAAAAATTCAATGTGCAAACTGTGGAAACCAACACAAATCAACAGACCCCACTTGTCCAAATCGCATAGAATATATGAAATTGAGGGAACGGTTATCTATGGCATCACGTCGGCATAAACATCATAAAATTCACTTCCAGCTGAGAGAAGAACATTTCCCTCCCGTGAGCGCTAATACACCACTCTCTAATGCTAATGTTAATTTGAACTGGAGACCAACAATGAACAAACAAGGTTCCTACAACAACAATCATGCTTCTCACATCAACAACGATCACCCTTTGTGTACTCAGAGCAATTTGTTTACAGAGCACGAATTTATGCAGCTTACAACTGAGATGATATCTAAGTTAAGTTTATGTAAAAATAAAGAGCAACAATTCAATGTTATTGCACAGATGGCATTCAAATTTCTGTACTGTAAATGATGTTAACATCTAATTTAAAAATAATTTTCTGGAACTGTAGAAGCATCCGAAACAAAATAATAGAATTTAATGATTTCTTAAGTGTTAATGATGTAGACATTCGTTGTTTATCAGAAACTTGGCTCAACAATAGTCAAACATTTTATCATCCTAACTATGAGTGCATAAGGAAAGATCGAATTGGGCAGAGTGGAGGTGGAGTTGCCATTCTTGTGAAGAAATCTATTAAATTTTCAAACATTCTTAGCATTTCGACACAGGTTATAGAGAATGTAGGCATTGCAATAGATATTGCAGAAAATATAGAGTTGAAAATTTACAGTGTTTACTTTCCGGGAGGGCAAAATAACAGCAATTATCGCAGCAGTTTTAAGTCTGACCTACGTAAAATGCTTAATACTGGCCAAAACTATTTATTCTGCGGTGATTTTAATTCGAGACATCGGTCATGGAACTGTCTGCGTGCAAATTGTTGGGGAAATATACTTCATGAGTTTACAACGTACTTTCCCATGACCATTTGTTTCCCTGATACACCAACATATATTCCAGCTGCATCGAGAGTCAATCCATCTACACTTGATTTAGCCTTGACAAATATTCCACAGCTTATCTCAAATCCGTGTACGGTTAACGAGCTTTCATCCGATCATTTACCTGTTGCTCTTAATATTTCATCTTCTTCACAACTCATAAACGACTTGGGATATAACTTTTCACGGGCAAACTGGAAGTTATACAAAAGATTTGTGAGAGCTTATTTCCAAAACATTAATACTTACAGCATGAATACTTCAGCCGAAATCGATGAATGTATAAATAATTTCACCTGTTGCTTGTTAGAAGGTGTGAGACAATTTGTACCTTTGCGAACTCCACACAAAAATTTTGTTAAACTTCCAGCTTTTGTTAGAGAACTGATGAGAAACAGGAACTATTATCGCAGGGAATGGACTCGATATAGGCAAATCTCTGACTTCACTATCATGAATAGGTTTAATGTTCTTATTCGTAGTGGCATTAGCATGTTTCGTAACAAAAGGTGGAATGAAAAATTGAAAACGCTTCACAAGGCTTCCAAGCCATTTTGGAATGTTTCCAAAATCTTAAAGAAAAAATCTGTTCCTTGTCATAGTCTCTTGAGTGATAGTGGGGTTCTTATATCTGACTCCGATAAAGCAAAGGCGTTCGCGGAATCATTTTGTTTAAACCACCAATTATCGAACAATTTATGTATTGAGAGCCACAATATTTTAGTTGAAGAAACTGTTAGCCAATTCGATTCTATGGCCATAACAACTCCAGCCGCAGAACAAGTGTCAAGTTCGGACGTGGAAGGATTGATAAAAGCTTTAAAACGTATGAAAGCTTGTGGTCTTGATAAGATTAATAATGAAATGCTTAAAAATCTTCCGGAAAATGCAATAACCTACTTAACATCAATCTACAATGCATGTTTGAAAATGCAATACTTCCCAAATGCCTGGAAAACAGCTAAAGTTATTCCGATACCAAAACCAGGAAAACCCTTGAATAGGCCTGAAAACTATCGTCCAATAAGTCTTCTTAGCAGTCTGGGAAAGATATTGGAAAAAATTTTAAAAGAAAAGCTTCTAGATTTTATCAGTGACAGCAATATTTTGCCACAAGAGCAGTTTGGTTTTAGGCAAGGTCATTCTACGGTCCACCAAGTGAAAAGAATTTGTAACGATATCAAACAAGGGTTTCAGTTGGGGCAGTCAACTGCATTGGTGTTGATTGATATTGAAAAGGCTTTCGACTCCGTTTGGCACTCTGGTCTCGTTTTTAAATTAATTAGCCTCCAGTTTCCACGATATTTAGTTAGAATGATGAAAATGTTTCTTTCTGACAGATTTTTTTGTGTTAATGTAGGTAGTTCCGCCTCACAGTTAAAATTAATCCCAGCGGGCGTTCCACAAGGATCTGTTTTAGGACCAATTTTATATAATGTGTTTTGTGCAGACGTACCTATTCTAAATCCATGTAATTTTGCTGCTTACGCGGATGATTTGGCAGTATATTATTCACATGAACTCGGTCATGTTATAGTGACCGAACTTCAGAGTGCCTTAAATAAATTGGAAGAATATTACTTCAAATGGAAATTAAAACTTAACTCAGACAAAACACAATCAATCTTTTTCACTAGAAAAAGAAAGTTATGTTTTTTGCCCGACCGAAATTTAAATTTATCTGCAAGAGAAATTCAATGGTGTGAAAATGTGAAATATCTTGGCATTTTCCTCGACAAGAAAGTAACTTTTAATAAACACGTTTCCTACATTGTGGATAAGGTTAACTTGTATAAAAAAATACTTTATCCGTTAATAAACAGGAATTCATATTTAAACATAGATAACAAAATGTTAATTGTTAAAGTTATATTTCAAGCAATTATCCTGTATGGTTGTCCTGTATGGGGAAATTGTGCCAAAACACACATAAAGCGTTTACAAATCGCCCAAAACAAATTATTAAAAATGGTACTACGACTGCCTTGGCATTTTTCGACCACCCGTTTGCACTCTATAAGTAACACTAAAACTGTATCTGATTGTATAAATAATGCAATAGAACACTTTATGACGAATTGTTCACTGTCAGAAAATACACTAATTTCAAATTTATATGTATAATTGTCTCATTACTTGTTAATTTATTGTCTTATTTATATCTCATAAATTATGATTCTAATAAGTTTTTACATATCATTTTCTCTTTTCCCCTTTGTATTGAAGGTTTTTGTTAATAGTTTTCCTTCAACCATCTCAAATATTATAAATATAGATACTATTTTATTTTCATAGCTTTACATAGATAATACTTTAGATATAAGGCCAAGCCAAGTCTGTGCAATAAGTATTAGAGTATATTTCAAATGTAATATTTTCTATTAAATAAATAAATAAATAAACAAAGTTGAAATATATCTGTTTGTTTAATCCTCTGGCCACTCTCCACATAAGGTATCCAAGAACCGCATTATTTTTATTTTGCGCAACGCAGTTGTCACTAAATAATATCAAGGTATCAGACTGAATTTGGCTTAGAATAACTAAATCTTGTTCATCTTTCTGTAATTCCAAAAAGTTATTTCTTGCAAAAACAATTCGTTCTTCCGGAATTACAATAGTGCATCCATTCGTACAGCAAGGTTTTTCTAAAAACTGCGATAAAGTTTGCTCTTCCTCAATATCTTGAAGATATAGTTGCAGCGCTTATGAAACTTCTGGCGATGAAAATGCATCCGACTCATCACTGACTATGGGTAAACATTCTTCCAAACAATCGCTGAAGTATTGTTCTTCAACACTCTTAAATTCGTCTTCCAGACACATTTTCTTACGTTGATTAAGATTTATTTTAACCTGAAATTAATTAAATAATAGATAAATTAAATAATAATAATTAATAGATTCAATTCTATCGGCTTAAATCCAAAACATTGATAATTTGATAAGGAATAAAACAGCTCTAGTAATTTTGAAAACAAAATTAGCAAAAACAGGTTTTTAACTGTTAGAAATATTTTTCATAGAGGCAACACTGCATAGTGAACATCGTACAAAGTACCAGAGAGTCGAAATACATCGCCAGATGATCAAGTTGAAGGAAGAGTTGCATAACCATGCGCAAAACACGGAAAAACGAAGCGCTTTTTTTAAACGCGTTTTTCTCAATAACTTCTTTTCGGCGCAGAGGTCCCTTTTCGTGGAGCAAGTCACAAATACGTTATTAGACCCGTACTAACTTATGGATTCCCAGTTTGGTGCAGAGCAGCTAAAACCCATTTAAAACGAATGCAAGTTGTTCAAAAGAAATACCTTAAAATGATCCACAATTAACATTGGAGATACTCTACGCTTTCTCTACATCAGGAAATTGGCTACGAGATGCATATGGACTTCATAAATAGACTAAATAATAACTACTATTCAAATATTGAATGTTCTAATTATTCATTGATAAGAGAATGTATAGAATTACCGTAAATAACACAGCAAATTAGCAAATTGTAAAATATATACACTATAGCCGAATATTTTGAAATATATTTGGACTATAGGTATAATTATTTTCCAGAATATTGGACTCTTTTAGTTTATTTTATCCCTTTGTACCTTTAGCAAGATTATCATGCAAATAAGCTATTACTGTAATATTAACAAAGTATTAATTGTTGCAATATCTTACAGATATAACCTCAATAATTTGTAATCACTTCTTGTAAATATTAAATGTAATTATGGATGAATAAATGAAAAATTGGAAAAAAGACATTTAATGAATATTGTTTTGCTGTTTGTTCGATATTGGTTTGCCACATTATCATAACGAACGTAGATCAAAACAAAAACAGTAATAAGAAAAAATAGGTTCCTTTCTTATTTTGGTGTTATTAACCCTGCTGTTAGATTAGGACCATTTGGTCCAAATTTTTTCTGTTTTCCCTTGTAACTTTGGAACGGTGATATATACTGACTAAATTTTTCTGCTAATGGGGTCTTTTAATAAAACAATGTTATGTGCGAAAATTAAATTTTCTAACTTTATTCAGGACTGAGAAAAATACAAAATGACGAATCTTAGATTAGAGGACCATTTGGTCAATAGTACATTTTTTCATTACCAAGCGAATGTAAATTCATGTCAAATATTTAGAAGATGTTTTTGATATGTCAAATACTTGCTTTAGAAATTATTGAACCAAAATAGTTACAAAGGATAAGATAAAATTATTATTTTGGATGAAAATTCCAGTATGGACCAAATGGTCCCTCAATCTAAGATTCGTAAGTTTTTTCATTACCAAGCGAATGTAAATTCATGTCAAATATTTAGAAGATGTTTTTGATATGTTAGCGGATGTTTTTGATATGTCAAATACTTGCTTTAGAAATTTTTGAACCAAAATAGTTACAAAGAATAAGATAAAATTATTATTTTGGATGAAAATTGCAGTATGGACCAAATGGTCCCTCAATCTAAGATTCGTAAGTTTTTTCTAATCTAACAGCAGGGTTAAATGATATTTCAACTACCATTTCAATGGTATTACATACTGTCCAAATTGGATTATAAATGGGTGAGATATAGGCAATAAATATACTTTGAACCGCAATAGCTCCCGAAAAAGGTCCAACTGACAAGAAATAAAAATTGCTTTGGAATCCCAATAAGAACGTTGTCTATGCTAAGAATTTGTACCCGATCGGAGAGTTTCACATTAACTCAACTCTAACCGAAAAACGTACGGATATGCGGCATAACAGTTAAATTGAAAAAAAAAATTGTTATGCAGCAATTGTTAAAAGTTACGAAAATTTATGCTTTTGTTGAAAATATATGCCACAACAAATGGAAAAAATAAAAAAAAATATTTATCACGTAAATTTGAAGAAAAATGTACTTAATTAAACCTTCTTTATCGTTTTTCTCGTTACCGACTTTATATTCATATGCGCCAAACCAATAATTAGGTTACCATATATTTACTATTTCTTTTTTTTTTAATTGGATTTTTCAATGTTAATGTCAAATTATAGATTTTAATTTAGACTGATTTTTAAATTATTTTCCTTAAATATCAAATTGTTTTCTTTCTTTAAAGGGACCATCGGCTTCTGCATATGTGACATATGTATTAAACACGGATGCCTTGCGAGCTATACAAAGTGTAAATAATATAATGATCGATGGCCGTCTGATAAAGACTAGTCTGGGGACAACAAAATATTGTAGCCATTTTATGAAAAATCAACAGTGTCCTAAAGGCGATTGTATGTATTTACACGAGCTTGGAGATCCGGAAGCTAGTTTTACAAAAGAGGTAAAACAGTAAAAAAATATGTGAACATTCCGTAAGTTTATATTTCAAATAATCATTTACAGGAAATGCATCAAGGAAAACATCAAGACTACGAAAAGCGTTTGCATGAATTGTTAGTTGCAGCAACATATATAAGTGGCTCAAATGCTAACATAACATCAGTTGTTGGTACAAGTATTTCAAATAATGGTTGCAACAATTCAGACAACAAATGTTCCGGAGCAATTTCCAGTTCTTCTGCAAATGCATCTACACCGAGTAATACTCCTGCAAACAACTTAACATCCCCTATACCCGTAAGTGAGCAACAAAAAGAAGCGTGGCCGTGTCTGTCGTTGTCTCCAGTGTGCCAGAAAGAGCCAATATCAAACATTGGTAACAAAAGAATAAAAGAACGTTACAAGCAAGATAAAACTAAACACGAAAAAATGTCAAAATCGAAAACTAAAAATAATGTTAGTCATAACAATGCTACAGCTTTTAAAGAAGTTGATACAAATTTAGAAAGAGAAAAGTCTTTTTTCTCCGATTTTGCTGCAGAAAAATCTACAATTGATCAAAATAAAGACAAGTTTAATGCAACAACAAACTTTTCGGTAAAGCAAAAAGAGGAGTTAATTTCAACTGTAAGTAATGTTGATGTTGAAACCTCTGAAGTGACTCCCAATTGCGATGATAACAAAATTAGCTTTTCATCATATGATGAAACAAAGTCCGAAAATATTGACACCACGCCTTTAACTGAGCTACAAGCCACAAAAATGTCTCCAATTGTCTATAAAAGCGGTACAGTCGAAGATCATGCAATGTCTATCGATATTTCGAAGCAGTTTGACGAAAGCGTTGAAATTGGAACAACTCCAAACAATAGTTCACTTATTGCGCGTAAAGGCGATGCAAAACCGTCTAGAGATATTCTGAAAGCGGGATTCAAAATCAATCGGAGTGATGGGATGGATGGACGAAATACATTAACAAATTCCGACATATTAACAGGTAATATATTATTGACTTATAAACACAAAAAAGAAATAAAATACCAAATAGTTTTTGATTTTTTTTGTTATTTGTGGTTCAAAATTGTAAAATTCACCGGTAATATTTATACAGGACAATATACTCGAGCAAGTGATTAATAAAAAATAAATGGTTTCCCATTACATCCCATGAAGGGACCGGGGAGAACTTCTCACAATCACTGAGCTGTGCGCTTTCCAGTTTTAACTCACTGATTGGGACCTACAGTTTTACACCGATTCCGAACGGTATTTTGAGAAGCTTTTTCATGGCTATATACTCGATAGTGTCGCCGTCACTAAGCGAGGTGACCGTCGTCGAAAGAATTTTTAAGGTGGTTGGGAGCAGGGATCGAACCCAGGATCTCCTGTACAAGAGGCGCGCACACTACCCATTGCACCACCGACGGTGATTAAAATGTGAAAATAGTAAAGGGTGTCTCAGTAAGAATGCACTTCATCATTTTAAAATAAAAACACGTATTTTTTGAGATAGTTGTGTATTGTAAAGAAGGCATGTTCCGATTAAGTATGAATAAAATATCCGTCAAATGGCCCCCCACGGCTCTGATGACAGGCCATTTCTCTTTTCATGAAATTTTCCATGACTTTTTCACAGGGATGTGGCTGTATCTCACCGATGACGCGTTGGATCTCGGATTTGAGCTCATGACTTGAATCTGGTTTATTCGCATGAACCCGAGATTTCACAAAACCCCAAAGAAAGAATCCACACTGCGTTAAATCGCATGATCTTGGTAGCCAGTTGACATCAGAATTTCTTGATATTATTTGTTCACACAGGTTCTTGATTCTTAGTTTATTTTTAGGTATCCTTGAAAAATGTTTTTTTTTTAAATCAATGCAAGGAAATTTCTTATTCGGACGAGTTTTTTTGTTTGTGCCGAACAGCTGAGGGTCCGGAGGTCCGTCCGCTAAGGTAAAATTATGGTAATGATAACCACAAAACCGAAGCTCGATCTCCAAGGGATATATCAATTTACTCTGAAAGGGATGTAGACGAAATTTTATGTATGCCTACCATTTAGGATTTACTGGGCATAGCCACATTTGCCAAGATGATTGATTGGTGTGTAATGTTGATAACGCAGCCAAACCGTTCGTCCACCTACTCCAGTACCATGAACTGAGTAGTCATTAGTGATGATTAACCTGACCGACCTTCCCCATTTTGGCGGGATTATCCCGGTTTTCGATGTCTCATCCCATCTTGGATTTCAATCCCGCTTTTTACAGAGAAGTCTCGCTTTATGACTTTTGTCATTATAACAAGTCTAGTGTACTCTTAATTTAGTTTGGAAGTTATATTTTTTAATATAAAATTTTCAACAGTCACAAGCAGAATGTAAATTCGCATTGTAAGACGATCGTTTCAAAGTTTGTGACTGTATCACTAACTGAAATAATTTCACATTAATCTGATTTTTTTACTGTCGGATGGGTCACAAAATTTATGGCTGAATATTTGAACAGATCTCATAACAAACTAATTTCAAATTACACTGGAGTCGGCGACTTATTTAAATGCTAACTCATTTGTTAAAAATAACAAAATCCCACTTTTTAGGCCAAAGTCCCGCTTTTCGATCATCAACAGTTCGTCATGTTAGTGATGATATATTCATTGATGAGTTAAGTACCACAGGATGATAATTCCTAATAAAAAAATTACGATATGTACGCACAAATAAATTGTTTAATGATAGTAAAACAATTCAGTGAAAAAGATTACATCTACACAATACATGTTGAACAAAACATTAATCTGAGTACTGAACCGCGGTCGCTTCTCTAAAAAAATCGTGCAAAGTATGGGAATTTCAAAAACCAAGCAAATTTTCTGGGTCAGACTTATGGACGGACCCCTAGGTTTCAAAAAACCGATCCACCTAGGGATATCTTCTACTGGAAGGTATCTCAAATGAAAGGTATCCTCCTCACAAATATAGTGGTATATTTATTTTTGATGTGTGACATCTATTTTACCATATTACATCGGGTTTCAAGAAATGAAATAAAATTTCAAAAAATATTTTTTTTTTAAATTAAACAAATTTTGTCCGGTATATTACCACAACAACAATAAATATAATATAATTAATTAAATTTACAAAAAATACAAAATTAAAAAAAAATTACAATTAATTAAATTACAAGAAATACAAATTTCTGCATGCGGCGCTTATTTATGTCCAAAAATTATCATTTAACATTTGTCAGCGGCGCATCTTCCTTCCCGAAAAATTAATTTTGTTTATAACATATAAATACTATGCCGAAGTTGGTGTTGGACCTACCCCAGAGGAGAAAAATCTGTAAGCCCGGCCACGCAGAAAGCTTATCAACATAAAAATACTATACCGAAGCGGGTGTTGGACCTACTTCAGAGGAGAAAATCCGTAAGTCCGGCCGCACTTAATGCTTTATAACACAAAAATACTATGCCGAAGCCGGTGTTGAACCTACCCCATAAGAGAAAATCCCTAAGCCCAGCCGAAGACCGTCCACGCGAAGGATTTTTCCCAGAGGAGAAAATTTCTAGGCCACGCAGAAAGCTTTATAACAAAAAAATACTATCCCAAAACCGCGAAGGCGATGTTGGAGCTACCCCAGATGGGAAAATCCCTAACCCCGGCCGAAAGCTTTATAACACAAATTTCATTTAATTTTCTCTACATGTCTTGAGGTATTCTACAAAAACGGTCATCAAACCAGTAGTTTTTTAACTAGTCTTCGAGACCCGTTATTATATCGAGCCAGTTGTCGAAATTTTTGTTTAATTTGTTCCTCATATTTTGATGTAGGTATTCTATTTTGATGTATATATATTTTAAAATCGTCCTCGAGATCCGTTTTTGGGCGATTTTTAAATGTTCGAATTTAACAAAAAAAAAAATTTAAAAAATCGATAACTCGATAACTGAAAGAGTTATCGAAAAAATACAGGTTTTTCGTCTTATTTTGCGGAGCTTTACAAGAAACGTTCATCAAGTTTTTCTAAGTAATTTTCGGGCACCTTGTTTTCGACCCTAGGGGGCCATCCCATAGGTACGGGCCAAGAATCATTTTGTTGTTTTTTGAAATCCCCATATTTTGCTCGATTTTGGTTTTTTCTGAGAGGCGCCAAATCTCTGCTGTCTCCGAGTATGACTTGAAAAATCCATATTTCTTTGCTAAAATGTCAAAACGCTTCACCTAAAAATGTTCTGTTGAACCGTGTCTTCTTGCACTATACATTCGTCACACAAGGACGAGACACAAGCTCACAAAAAGCAACACAATTTTATAAATATCATTAAGTTTTTATATTCCACCGCTCCGTTAATAAATCAAAAAGTGTATAATCTTTTTCCCGTTCAAACAAACTTCAGAACTCAACTTCTTTCCAATATTTGTTTCTCTGAAGTCAATTTTGTTCCTTTATATTTTACTATAATTCGCAAACCTACTTCGCTTTGCTTTATTGTAGCTATAGTAAAAGGCTCAAGTACAAACAAATATCACCTCACATCTCATGGCAAAACATTGCGAAATTTGCATAATAATCGGTCTATTAGAAAAGTCGTCAGAGCGATTTTTGAAAAGGGGCGTGGCATCGCCCACTTCCATCGTGTCTGTAATTGGAACTGCACGAAAAACTTATATACCAAATATCATATTCATACCCCTGATAGTTCATGAGATACAGCCGTACAAAGTTTCAAGATGTATGCCACGCCCACTAATGCGATCGCACCCATTTTTTTGTTAGATCACGAATTTTGCTGCCAAATGCATCCACACAACTTTTCAAGGCGATTGGTGAAACAGTCCTCCAGATATTGCGTTTTCAAAATAGGGCCCAATGGGCGGGTCAACGCTCACTTGATATATCAAAAATTCAAGTTCCCTATTTTCACCACCGACCACACAGCTCGGTCCAACCGTTTTCGAGTCTACACGGTACTAAAAAATGCAAACAAACAAACCAACAAACACAAACACGTTTTTAAAACATTTACAGGCTAAACCTAGTAAACTTCCCACTAAACAAGAAATTTCCCACCATATGTTACTCTAGACACAAGCCAAAAATTCATTTTCCAAAATACATCGTTCCAAAAATACATTTTCTTACAAAAATTCCTTTTCTTAAAAGTATCTTTTCTTCAAGATAAAATAATACCTTTTCTTTTCTTGAGATAAGTAGCATTTCTGAAAATAAGTACATATTCTTAAAAAAACAACCTTTTCCTAAAAAGAGTACCACTTCTTAAAATATTACTTTGTAAAAAAAAATCATACGCATGACTTTTTCTTACAAAAAGAAATTTATCTTAAAATTAGGAGCTTTTCTTAAAAAAAACATTAGCTTTTAGTAGAAGATGTCCTTTATTTAAAAAATACATTTTTGGCAAAATATATTACATATTCTTACAAAAAGGACATAAAATATACTTTTTTTTCAAAAAAAAAATGCATTCCATAATAAAAAAAATGTTTCTATCGTATTTTTCAACGGGCGCATTAGGCGTGTTGGAACTAACTAGTATACTCGTATAATATGTCTGTGGTTTTCACAAGCAATCGCGTATATCCAAATTTTTCGATTTTGAGTTAATGATGACAAATTGCATTATTTTTGACTATTTTTCGAAGTGTCTAATTTTTTTCCAAAATAAAGTCCCGTTACGACTTTTGTTTTGCTAGAAACAACATAACTACCAAGATTTATAAAAAAGTTTTCATAACCAACAACTTATGTAGACATAAGTTCAGTTTAAGTGGAATTATTTTCGTAGAAAGCCTAAGGCCTGTGTTAACGTCTACTCCGTCTGCAGTACCCACAAATTGAGTTGAGTATCCTCTTGGTTGTTTCACAATATATATTTGGAGGGTAGATTACAATTCGGAATACGGTTCAATCTTACTGTGCCTAAACTGAAAATACCTCTGGCACGAAAATTCGCCAATAATGGCGGAGTGGTGCAAAAATTGTGGAAATGAAAAATTTGATTTACGAAATCCGGTAAAGACTTGAAAAGCGAACACATAGATTTGCTGTGTCAACAATATTCGAAGTTCCTAGCAATATTATATTATCTCCTGCCCATCGTACACCTCAAAGGGATATACTTAACCTTGAGAATCACAAAGTATAAATTCTTTTATTCCCCATTTCTGAGGTTTGTTTTGAAAATATTGGCTGCGATAGTGCTTGATTTTTATACTGCACATATGCTCGTCAACCCATAAGCGAGTTTTTTGTGGAATTGAGTCCAATTTATTACTAGTTTCGTCAGCTAATTTATGGATTCTAAAAAGTGGATCATATCCCGGATGTCTTTTTTCGATTCTTATGTTTTCATCTTCAAACAAAAGAATTTTTTTAATTTGCGTAAATCTTGATCGAGGCGTGGTGTTTTTAATGCTTGAGAAAACATTGTTGTCCCAATTGAATCACGAAATTCGAAAAGGGCTCATATCGGGGGTTTTAAAGTATTTAGGAGGCACAAAAAACTGAATTTCTCACAGCCTGTATAGAATTTGAGAGCGCAAATATTTCTGAAAGAGATAACCATCGAACTGCTTGATAAAATACTGAAATGTTTTTTTAAACATAAGAATTCTGGGAGAAAGAGCTGCTACAGTTTTCCGATATAAAACCGACATGAGCCCTTTTCGAATTTGATGATTCAATTATGTTCCCAATTGGAGTATCGGTAAATTGGCATGCACATAAGAAGACGAATGTCGTGATAAACCTCAGAATTTGTTTTATATTTTTATTTAATATCTTCGTTCAGGGCTGCTCTGTTTGGTTCCCCACCATCAAATTCGCTACATCTTTTGAAAAAAGGTAAATAAACAATTCTAAGAAGTTTTTTACTTTGACTTTAGAAGATACGAATTTCCGCAAAAGGCCAATTCGTTGACATGTAAATTTAATATTTTTTTATGCCAAGTAATATTTGTAAACTCTTTTCAGTTCTTCGAAATACAACACAATCCTTGAAAAGGAGTTGCATATTATTTGAATTGTTTATGTTATGAATTGTTTGAACATTAAAGCTTGAAATTGATTTGAAGACAAAAATGAACCAGTAAATCCTACTACTGAGGGGTTAACCGTTGGACCAGTTATTTCTAGTACTAGTAATGGTGAACGAGGTATATTTGTTGGTTTGATACATTTTTTGGCTGATATTGAGCTAGGTGGAACAGGATCTATTAAATCTGACAAGTTATATTACATAAAAACATCAGTTGTTTCACCTTCTATCATTTCTTGAAAGTACAATGCAATGCTTACGCTCCTTAGCAATGCTTACGCTCCTTATCTTCGGTTATTTGATCAATAGGTAAGTCTATTTCATTTTCATCATCATCAGGATTTGCTCTTCCTTCATCATCAGCATTACCTCTTCCAATTTTTCATCGGAAATTTCGACACGATTCGACTCTTTTTGATAAAACTTCTCTTATTGGTTTCCATTTCTGTACATGTATAATGTGAAGGTCAAGGAATCAGTGTGACTAAGAGTTATATAAATGTTCACTCAAACCGCCATAGATTCCCTGAGGCCACTATAACAATTTCCCTTCTAAAGCACAACTCGAATCATTTTCCACCATAATAAGTATAATTGCTATCCATTGAAAACACTGTAAACTACTTACGAATGCAATTTCAGGAAAATCAAACCGTTATATTCAACAAAATTTCGCATTAAATCTGTAAAACCATCACAATTTGAAATAATTGCAAACACCTTCACGCGTCTCTAAAGTGTGAGAGAATAACAAAAACTAGGCAAGTAAATGAGTTTTAAAATATTTACCGTTATCAAAAATATTGTTTTGTGTGGATGTAAATGCAAGTACTGGCGTTTTTTACATTCATATATAAGATAATGCGGTAATATCGATAGTGTCCCTGAGGCCGCCTTATCAGTTAGAGGGTTAAACATAACGAGGACTAAGACAACTAAATTTGAAACATACTACAATTAGAATAGTTCGTTCTATAAATAGAACTTTCAAAACTTCTGCATCAGTGCGTGTAAGTAGGAAAGCAATGTGTAAGTAGCGACAACCAATCACTCTGCACAATCAATAAATGTCTTCGGTTAGTGACTTGTGTAAATACACACCGCAGTGGCTTAACGCCGAAGATGATGCTTCACAAACATCGAAACGATCGTCCAGCGAATGTGAGTTCGAATCCCACCCGCGGCATTTACATTTTTTTCTCTCACCGGAGAAAACATGATCTCTTAAGTTTATGAAAAACTTTTACGGAGAAGGAAATAACGACAAAAACATTCAATAAAATGCACGGTTAAATATTAATTCAAGGGTTGCAGTATAAATTTAAAATAATATACTATTAAAATATATATATATAATATATAATAAATTTGAAATATATAATTAATTTGAAATAGAGTGAACACTAATCAACATTTTCAAAGCAAAAACAAATGTAGAATAATTAAATTTTGTTTATAGCTTGTATTTTTTATTGTTCAATTGAGAACTGGATATAACATTTTAGAACATTCATATCGTAATCTAAAATTAAATCATTAGGTATTAATCAAAATATTTCAAAATGCCCCGTTTTGCCTGTGAATTAAAATAGAGTCATCGCGATTCATCATCTGAACTAGAATAAATAGCTGTGTCAAATAAAATGTATGTTTCATTAATCCTTTATATTATCTCAGTACTTTATGAAATAACTATTATTTTTTATCACAGCTAAGCAACGCCTTGACATTGAATCCACAAATCTCCACAATTCGTGTTTTCCACGCCGATTGTACCAGTTCCCTAAGCGCATCTTTATTAAATTGGTGTATTTCTTTGATAGACACTTTAATGCCCCGCCACAAATTCTGAATAGGATTTAAGCCCGGTGACTGCGTAGACCATCTTAAAACTATGACACTATTATTTTCAAACCAAGCTTTTGCTCGCTTCGATGTGTGTTTGGGGTCGATATTATGTTGAAACACACATCGAAGCGGCATTTCCCATTCAGCACAAGGGGCATCATGATTTTTTGTAATATAGTGGTATAATACATCCATTGTCTGTTCAATTTGGAAAAAAGGTTCTGTCCCAATGTAAGAGTAACAACCCCGTACCATTATGTTTCCGCTACCATGTTTAACTGTTTGGATTGTGTTCTGGGGCCTGAATTCGGTGTTGGAAGGTCTTCGTACAGGAAGATTACTCCTATCATAATTAACCAATCTCACTTTTGTTTCAGCTGTGCTCAAAATATTTCGCCATTTGCGTACGGGCTATTTCACATGCTCCTTGGCAAAATGCAAGATTTTTTGAACGTTCCTTGGACAACTGATTTGCAGAGAATAAAAGTTTTGACGAGTGTGTGACTCTATTTCATCGCACACCACAGTCGATATTGGCGTATAAATACTTGATTGTTAATTGAGCAATCACATTGAATTGTTGTTCTTTCTAACTCGTATCTAACTCGTTTCTTGGAATTTCTGCATTTTTGTTTTATTTTGTTCAAAACCAGTTTTGTTCAAAACCAGTTTTACCAGTTTCACTCTTGTCATTGTTTTTTGGAAAAAGTGGTTGTATAGGTAGACACACGTAGAAGCATGTATAGTATAGAGACATGTCTTGATGCAGAAATTTCATTCTTTGTAGTTTCGTTAGCAAATTTAGTATACATTTGTGACTCGAAGTGAAAAGATGTTTCTGTTTATTTTGTGGAAATAAAAAAATAAAATAAGAGTAAAATGGCAGATGGTGAATGGCTTACTTTCGTACGAAGAACAGCAAGCATATATTTGCCAAACGCTTGAAGAGAGCCAGGAAGAAATAAGTGACCCCGATTCAATAGTTGGTGACGAGGTGAATGTGTAGGTGATATTGGTGGTGATGACTCAGGCTGTGAAGAACCCACATTACCGGAAAATGACCCAGAGGACGACAGTGATTCTGATGAACAACTTGAAGATGCACCAATTGAAACTGGCGAATGTTTTACTGCCAGATATTGTAATATTTGGTCTTCGATACAACCACAACCTGTAAGATTCCGTAAGCACAATCTGGACCAGTACGGGCAACGCAAGGTTTGACCATTTCAGAAATGTTCAAATTGATAATGTCAGACAAAATATGCGACATAATTATTCGTGAATCAAATCGAAAGGCAAGGCAATTCTATGATGATGACAATGCAAAACATCCAACAAGAGAACCGAGATCATGGATTCCCATAACTAAAAGTGAATTTGATGCATATTTGGGCCTACTTTTGCTAAGTGGCGTTACACATTCTGGTTACGTGCATACGAAAGATATGTGGAAAACTACATCACATTCGTTATATCGTGCTGCAATGAGTGTACGACGATTTTGGGAAATAATCCGCTTCATACGTTTTGATAATGGAAACACACGCCAGCAACGCAAACAAACTGACAAAGCAGCAGCAATATCGGACGTTTTTTTGACGCTAAACAGCTGTCTTCGTAGATATTACGTGGCAGGAGCCAACGTCACCGTCGATGAACAATTGTATGCTTATCGTGGTGGAGCTGGCTTCCGCAATACATACCATCAAAACCTTCCAAATATAGGATAAAAGTGTGGTGGGTGTGCGACTCAATTTCGTCCTATCCATTGCATGTACTATCAATATTGATGAACATTTTTGAAAATATAAATAACTAAATTGAATTTAATTTTTCAATGCAGGAACAAATCTATACAGGAATGATACCGTCTGGTGAACGTGAAAGAAACGTTGGTAAAAGAGTAGTAAAGGATTTATGTGTCAACCTTTTTGGTGGAAGTGGAAGAAATATTGAACTTGGCAAAATCTTTGATGGTAGACAATATAGGTACTTGCAACAAAAGGCGTACATTCGTGCCAGCAGCATTTGCCAACCCCAAATGACGTGAGGCTGAATCATCAATGTTTGGGTTCTATAATCACGTTACGATGTACTCGTACGTACCCAAGCAAAACAAGGCAGTTGTACTATTGTCCACTTCCCATTATAAAACAGAAAGGGGTGGTCCTAAGAAGAAGCCATTGCTTATATTGGACTATAACAGAACCAAAGGTGGAGTTGATAACATGGACAAGTGCTTTTCCGGATTTAGTACCAAGCGGCGTACAAATAGATGGCCTTTGGCTTTCTTTTATAATATTGTGGACATTGCTGGGTTTGCTGTATACGTTATATACGTTGACAACAACACTCACCTGATGGCGTCTACAAGCCGCCGTAGGATGTTTCTCCATCAGCTAAGCGAGCAACTATGCAAGCCAGAAATAGAGAGAAGGGCGAATAACAGCAGAATATCCAGAGTTTTTTCAACGCGCAACTCCATCGAAGCCATGATAGGTAGGCCCATCCGAGTTGTGGATGCTGGAGCACATTAAGCGGAGGAACGTGATAGTACGGGACGCCTAAAAGTAAAGGGGAATTGCTACATCTGCTCGAAACGACCTCCTACTCATAAAGCATGCACATTATGCAACAAACCAGTGTGCGCAAAGCATTCCAAAGACTTGCCGCAATGCGATATATGTATTTGAATCTCAATAATTTAATTACAAATAATTATATAATAATTCTATAATAATTATATAATAATTATATAATAATTATATATTATTTACAAAAATTAACTCAAAATAAAGTATACTTTTCAATTATATCATCATATTTGCATGCGTTTTACTATACATACCCAGGTGTGTATGCTGGTGACGTAAGGGTGCAACTTTGTAAAAGGGCTTTATCTTCCAAACGGATGATCGAATCCCAGCCAAACTTGGGGCTATTGGATATTGGGGCTAAAAGGTTCATTATTACCTCTAAGTTTAGAGCTGTAAGAACCATTTTTCTGAGTGAAACTAAAATTTGACTTGTTTTTGTTATGATGAGGTACTAAACACGAGTTTTCTTGCTGCTGTTGGTATTGTTGTTTTGATGAGAAATTATATTTTGACTCCGTTGATAACAGTGAGCTTCTTTGAATTTGGTATTATGTTGTTGCTGTATTATTGGAGAATTTCTGTTTCCCATTTTGGTTTTGAATTCCACATATGATGAGTTGGTGCGAAACATTTGACCATTTCTGCATTGCGTTAATCTGTTTTTTGATTTTCTCTGGTAATCCCATATGCAAAAAAATGAAAAAAAGTTGATCAACCAGAAATGCCAACCCAATTTTTTGCGTAGTTTAGCAGCCTTATTAAGAAATACAACAGCAGCAATTTTTGAATGGCACAGTTTTTTTTAAAATTTCTTGTTTTTCAAAATGGTACGTTCATTTTATTTCAATTTTCTAAGCATTCCCTTGATCGATTTTCTTAAAATGTATCTTAAAAAAATTTCCATAAAAATTCCTTTGAAATGAGAGAAAATATTTCAAATCAGAATGCTTGGTTGAGAACTTATTGAATTTAACATTTCAAATTTTTATTTTTTTTTATTTTTTACGATAAAATAAAAATGAAAAATATTTGATATTTTGCAAAAAAAAATGCAAAATTTGAAATGTTAAATTCAATAAGTTCTCAACCAAACATTCTGATTTAAAATATTTTCACTCATTTCAAAGGACATATTTTTAAGATAAATTTCCAGAAAATCTATGAAGGGAATCCTTAGAAAATTCAATTAAAATGAACGTACCATTTTGAAAAACAAAAATTTTTTTTAAAAAAACTACCATTCAAAAATTTTTGTTGTTGTTTTTCTTAATAAGGCTGCTAAACTACGTCAAAAAGTTGGGTTGGCATTTCTGGTTGAAAAGTCATGTTGCATAGTTTAATTGCGCGGAAGAGACAGCTATGATTTCTCTTAAGTTCATTTAGTTTGATAGACCCCTTGTCGAAGGAAACAATAGTCGTGTTTTGATTACAAGCAAGCGATTATCGCTTGCTAAGTTGCAAACAAAACGGCAATTTAGCGAAAAGTCATATTATTCAAAAATATGGCAAAGGGTTGAATATGGTAAAAAATACCATATGGTAAAAGAAAATTTATAAACATAGCGAAAATGATTCGTGTCGGTAAGTCTCCGCTAAGTGCTTCATACAAAACAAGCGATTATATAAGCCAGAGGTGTAACCAAAACACGCATAATGTAAATTGTGTCGTATACATGATATGTTTTAGTGACAACTTTCGCACAACGACATTTTAAGCTGCGAGAATTTAATTCAGCTTTAACTTCAGTACAAGTTTTACTTTCTAGACCAAAAATATTAAACACACGATCTGAACTTTTATCATGCGTGAAGAATAGACAATCACTTTCTTTTAAAAGTTGTTGAATATCCGCATACACGTTCGATGTGTTATAATGTATTAAAAAACCGGGTTTTCAAAAATGTCGATTTTCGGTTTCTTCGAATATTCCTATTTTGCCGAAACCGGGTTTCGGTTAAACCGAGGTGTAGAAACGGGTTTCGGTTTTTAGGACAAAATAGTAAACTATGCCTTTTCTAAACATCGTTTGTTTTTAATTCAGTCTTATTGAATTTTGATATCGACTACCGAGTACATAGTCATGAAAAAACTTGTCAAAATACCGCTCTGAACCGGTGTAAAACTGCAGGTCCCAATCAGGGTGTGTAAGCCGATGCCGTGCTATAAGGCCATAGGCAATAAAGCCATATGGCCTTATTTCTCATCACATAGAAAATTATCAAAGGTGAAATAAGACCATATGGCTTTATTGTCACAGAGCAAGTGCAATAAAGCCATTATGGTATTATTTCACCTTTGATAATTTTCTATGTGCTACTTATGTAGTGTATTTGATTTCTTTTATTGGCAAAAAAAAATTTAATTCAGTTAACAGAAAATTTAAATATGTACATACATATGTATTTTCTATTCTACAATAATTAACAATATATAAATGTGGCATCCGTAATGATGGCACGACAAATAGGACTCAATGTATGTGTTCCGTTTTTCTCAGCTCTTCCTTTTATTTGTTGGTAGCATGGCTGACAAACTTTAAAATGTTTGCATGGATCAAACAGTATTTGTCTGTCGTTTTCGCAACAAACAAATAAATAAATGGTTTCCCGTTACATCCCTTGAAGTGATTAGGGAGAGCTTCTCACAAACCAGTGAGCTGTGCGCGTTCTAGGTTTACACTCACTGATTGGGGCCTACAGTTTTACACCGGTTCCGAACGGTATTTTGAGAAGCTTTTTCATGGCTATATACTCGATAGTGTCGCCGTCACTAAGCGAGGTAACCGCCGTCGAAAGGAATTTAAGGTGGTCAGAGCAGGGATCGAACCCACGTTCTCATGCACAAGAGCCGCGCACTCTACCATTGCACCACCGACGGTTACAAACAATACATGACAGATAATGTTGCTGTTGCATTTCTGCGTCAGTGCCTTCTTCTTCGCTGCTATTTGCATCTGATTCAATGTCGTCAGCGCTGTCAATTGTATTTATAAAATCTTCCTCAAGCATACAGTTCTTCTTTTTGAAGAACTGTGCGAGTACAGTACTCAGGGTTATTTTCTTCTCCCTTAAAAGTCGATATCGATTTTGTATGAAAATACTTCGCTTTTTTCCGTAAGAACTTCTGGCATTGTATACAGATGTGCATCCGGAAATTGCTTTAAGGAAATCACTTGATTTGGTCGCTTCTAAATCGCATAAGAAATGCAGAAGATTTCCAGAAATCCGTAAAAATTACCATGCTTTGGAAGCTTCCTACGGGGCGCAAGAGTAGCGTGCCGCGCGCGGGCGCGGAAAGACGTGGGCGGGCGCCCCCCCTCCCTCGCATGATCCATATCTCTTCAACGGTTGACTCTGACAACTCATTCTTTACGTGGACAATATGCAATTTTAGAATGGATTGTACGGGTATGGCGTTATTTCCACTTCGACTGTTAAACTCATATGGTGTTATTACACTCTCGTGTTGGTAATAAAGTCATATGGTCTTAGTTCTCAAAGTGATGAGAAAAAAGGCCATATTGCTTTATTGCCTATGGCCTTATAACACAGCCTATGTCTTCATGGTATGTGATGGGAAACTAAAGCGTGGGCCATGTAAAATTCGGAATTTAATTTCGCTTTAAAAAATATACTAGTACAGACACAGTACCTCATTCGACCAACCCAATTTTTCAGTACATTGTCGATTGTTTGTGCCTCTATTTCTTGTAAATATTAAGGCTCAGAGGACTCAGGATTGTTTGAGTAACACTTATCTTTCACGGCGCTCCAGAGGTAGTCCAATGGGTTCAAATCGCAGCTCCGAGCCGGCCAGTTTCGGCTGATTATGCGGTTTTCAAACAGTGCACAAAAGATCGATTGTAGCCTTGGCTGTATGACACGTAGCGCCGTACTGTTGAAACCATACTTCGCCCATGTCATCCTGTTAAAGTTTTTGGAACCAACACCTGCTGAGCATGGCACGGTAACGCTCGCCATTGACGTTAACTGTGATGTTAATAATTCAACATGTCTTTATTAACTGAACTCTGTGTTTTACAATGTTGCTTATATTGCTAATCTATGTATACATATTAGAGAAGGAGAGAATTACAGTTTTAGTACTTAATAAAGAATAAGCTCTGTTAGTTACTCATAATTTAGAACATACATTTGCTTCTCATACCATTAATATTAACATACTTAAAAACTTTAACATAACAAATATTGTTATGTTACATCTCCCCCATATTTCATTTAAAAGTGTTTTTGGATACTGAGTGACTTTTCAAACTTTTATTTTTTAAAAACCAACTGTTTCTTCGGTACTCTCTTCCCTCATCATCTTTTACAACATAGGAACGAGGTGTGTTCCATTTACTTACGATAGTTCCCTGTTTCCACTCTTTGCGATCTTTAATTAATACTTTGGCTCCCTCTTGAAATTTTTGTTCTCTTCTTGACGACCGGTTGTAATATTTTTCATTCTGTTGAGTTTTTTTCTTTAACTGCTGTTGTATGTTGTCATTGTAGTTTGGAGATAGTAACTTTTCCGAAACTGGTAACTTTGTTCTCAATAAACGATTGAACATCATTTGTGATGGGGACAGGTTCATGTCCTGGAGGGGAGTATTTCTATACTCCATTAATTGCAAATATTTTTGCTCGTTTGTTGCTGATTTTTTAAAAATATTTTTAACAATTTGTACTGATCTCTCAGCTAACCCATTTGATTTGGGATATAAAGGCGAGCTAATAATAATTTCAATATCCCATTTGGTTGCAAATATTTTGCACTCATATGAGCCAAATGGACTATTATCTGCTATTATTGTTTTGGGTATACCAAATTGTGAAAAAATTTCTACCCAATGTCTAATGATCTCTGATGACGTTTTGTTTCTTAATAATTTAAATTCAATCCATTTACTGAAATAGTCTACCACTATAAGATAATCTTTGCCTTCGAATGTTGCAATATCACATCCAACTTTTTGAAATGGAATTAGTGGTATTTCATGTGGTATCATAGGTTCTTTAATATTATTTTTCGAGAACTGATCACATATTTTACAGTTGACAATTTTATCTTCTATGTCTTTGTTCATATTTTTCCAGTACATAATAGATCGAGCTCTTTTCTGCGTTTTACAAATTCCCATGTGAGATTCATGAAGCAAATTTAACATTTCCATTGTCATAGAATTTGGTATCATGATTTTGTCATTAAAGTATAGAATACCATCATTTTCAATAATGTCGTTTCTTTTGCCAAAATAAAAACGTAAATTTTCTGGCACCTTGGTTTTATCTTTTGGCCACCCGGTTTTATAAAATGATATGATTTTGCTCAAATTTATATCTTTTTTCGTTTCCTCTTTAATCTGATCTTCCCTTCGCTCACTTGCATTAATAGATAAAATCGTTTCAAAAAAAATTGGTTCCTCTTCTGAACGTTTAAAACTCAATGGATTTCTCGATAAGTAATCCGCAATGAACATAAATTTCCCTGGCAAATACTCTAGTTTAACATCATAATTTAATAAACGTAAACGCATACGCTGTAGTTTACCAGATGGTATTTTGTGTATTTCCTTTTCCATCAATCCTAAAAGGGGTTTATGATCTGTTTTTATAATAACTTCCCTCCCGTATATATAATGATGAAATTTTCTACAACTGAAAATAATTGCCAAAAGCTCTTTCTCAATTTGAGCATATCTTTGCTCAGTATCTGACAAACTTCTCGATGCATACGCAATCGGTCCATTATTTTGTATCAAACAGCAACCTAAACCATTTTGTGAAGCATCAGTTTGAATCCAAATTTGTTTGTTGTCATCAAAAGGCTTTAGCACAACAGAACTTACAAGCATTTCCTTAATTTTTTCAACAGTATCTGAATGAGCTGTTTGCCAGACAAAGAGAGTATTTTTCTTTAAAAGGTCTCTTAAAGGTGCAGTTATTTCTGCTAAATTAGGAATAAATGATCTTACATAATTTACCAACCCCAAAAATTTTTGTAGTTCTTTTTTGCTGCCTGGGTCCTTTAGACTTTTAATTGCGTTAATTCTCTCTTCACTTGGTAAAATTCCATTTTTCGTAAATTTATGACCAAGATAATCTATTTCTTCAACTTTGTATTGAAGTTTTCTTGGATTAAATTTGATATTCAAATCTCTTGCTCTTCTAATAACATTTTCTAAAGCCTCATTGTGTTCCTCTAATGTTTGTCCATAAACTAAAATATCATCTATATAAATGGCAATATTGGGTATATTAGAAAAATTCTCTTCATTTTTCTTTTGAAAAATTTCTGGTGCTGCGCTCAATCCAAATGGTAATCTATTAAAATGAAATGCACCAAATGGGGTAGCAAAAGTGCATAATTTTCTGGACTCTTCGTCCAATTCTACTTGATAAAATCCTTCCTTTAAGTCTAAAACACTAAAAAATTTTGCATACTTTATTTTCGGCAAAATTTCATCTAGTGTTGGTATCAAATGTTGTTCTTTTTTGACATATTTGTTCAAATTTCTGGGGTCCAGACATAGACGTAAACTGCCATCAGATTTCTCGATCACTACTAGGTTGTGCACCCAATCTCTTGGCTCGTTTACTTTTGATATTATATTTTTTTCAATTAAAACATCTAATGATGTTTGCAGGGTTTTCATTATTTTCAACGGAACTCTTCGAGGCGGTTTCACAACTGCAACTGCATTCTCCATTAAGCTAATCTTATATTTTCCAGGAAAACTTCCTACTCCATTAAAAACATCGGAATTTATTTCTATAAATTGTTCCTTGGTTAAGGTTTCCTCACTTTTCACATTCAGTTTGTCTACCTTTTTTACTATCTCCAAATTGTCAATGGCTTCTGCTCCCAATATGGAGCAATAATTTTGGTTTAAAATGATGAATTTTTCATTACTGACTTTGTTGTTATAGAAACACTTTAAAAAGCATTCGCCCTTAGGCTTGATTTCTTGGCCCCCATAAGCTTTGAGTACCGTAGATGTTGGGTTAATGTTATTTTTTGACTGTATTTTTCGAAAAACATTGTAGGGTAAAATATTCACGTCACTACCCGTATCCAATTTCACTTCGATGAAACTGTCTTCTATTTTTAAATTTTGTACCCACTTATTTCCTTTTTTATTTGAAATCATATTAATATAAAAAATTTCATCATTAGATTCAAAATTATTAATACTAGCTACTGATTTCTTATAACAACACACCGCAAAATGATTCATTTGATTGCATTTTATACATTGTTTACCAAAAGCTGGACATTGCCTTGGTTTATGTTTTCTATTACATTTTTTACACTGAAATGTGTCACTTTGTTTGTTTTCATTTTCTTCATATTTATTTTCAATCTTACTTTCCTTTTTGTTTCTGTTAATTTGGTGGACTACAACACTAACAACAGCACTACCAGCAGCAACAACATCAGCTGAAGTCTTCATTTGAATCACCTTTGTTTGTCCTTCAGAAATTTCTGCAGCTCTGCATATTTCAACAGCTTTGTTAAAATCTACATCCTTCTCCAGCAACTTTTCTTGCACCCGTTCGTTGTTTGTTCCAAGAACAATTCGATCTCTCATCAGAGAGGTTTGTTGGTCACCAAAATCACATGATTTACTCAACTTTCTTATGTTCATCAAAAAATTGTCAAAAGGTTCTCCTTCTCTTTGGTTTCTTGAGAAAAACAAAAACCTTTCATAGACAATACGTTTCTTTGGAACGCAAAATTCTTCAAATGCAGCAAGAACTTGTTTGTAATTCTTTTTTGTATCTTCTAACAAGTTGAATGATTGAAACAATTCTAATCCTTCTTCGCCAACCGCATTTAACAAAACTGCCACTTTTCGTGCATCCGGCTTATCTGACAAGTCCGCAGCTTCCAAAAAAATTTCAAAATTTTGAATAAATTTTTTCCAATTTTCCGCGACATTTCCTTCCAATGACAAATTGTTAACGGGCTTAACAAAATCCATTCTAGTGGAATTTTGCACAATACCCCTTTCAGCCTCTTCTTCTGTTTCCACCTGATCAGTTCCTTCGTTTAACCTTTTTATTTGTGCTCTTGTTAATACCGCCGGCTGCGCCATGTGATGTTAATAATTCAACATGTCTTTATTAACTGAACTCTGTGTTTTACAATGTTGCTTATATTGCTAATCTATGTATACATATTAGAGAAGGAGAGAATTACAGTTTTAGTACTTAATAAAGAATAAGCTCTGTTAGTTACTCATAATTTAGAACATACATTTGCTTCTCATACCATTAATATTAACATACTTAAAAACTTTAACATAACAAATATTGTTATGTTACAGCTCTTTGCCCATTTTCGAAAAAATGGGCCAATGATGCCGCCATGAAAAATTAAAAATCGTTGTGGATGCATCGCCTTTTCCTCGACGATGTGTGGATTTTCTGAGCCCCAAATGCGTCAATTTTTCTTTGTTAACGTAAACAGGTAAAACAGTGGCATCGGAAGGCCACGAGGCTATGGTTCTTGGACTATTTGAACTTAAGTCTTCGTACCGAGGTCTTTATGCCAAATTTTGCGCAAAGAAGTGCAAGAAATGCTCAATTGCTGCGAACGTTGGCGAGTTTATGTTGATGTCTGTTCGAGCAAACTTTCGGCTACAGCGGCAATATTTTCCAATGGACGAGCACGTAGACGTGTTCCTTTGTTTAATAAGGACCAGGATTGACAAACTCGCTTCACAAATTGATCCACAAACGGCGTTGATGGAACTCTTATCTCTATCGAATTTATTTCGTAGATTTCTCTCAGTTTGAGTTGAAGGCTCAACAATTTTGGTGAATGTTTTTAATAATCTGTGACTTCATAAAAATCACTGCTTCGATATAACGGGGGGTTCAAATTCCAAATTTTATTTATTTATTTTATTCAACCTATCTGTTCTAATATTGGACTTCCCCAGTTAGACAAAATCACCGTTGAGTAAATATTCCTTTGGACGTTTTGTACTTCTTTCTGGATTGTGAATACTGTTTATTGTTTTATGTATTACTGCTAACATACTTACTAGCTGTGTTGTCATTAATTCCGGAACTTATATGACTTCTATTGCCTTGGGCAACTTATTTCTGAAAACTATCGGCGAAATAATTCGTTGGCAAAGTATTTTGAGTCTGTCTGATGGGGTCGACATGTTGTGGATGGGACGATATGTTGTGGAACCTTTTCGCTGCAACAACGAATGCCCAGCTTGTGTTGCCAACCATTTTCCTCCGATAAACCAGTCCAGCTTCTATTAATTGATCTTGTTATAAATCCTGAATTCTACAATGAATTGTAGCTGACGCTAAATAAATAAATAAATCATTAGCGGTTGAGACCAGATACTGACTCTCATCTTCATGTTACTGCTCTTCATGTTCCTGCTCTTCATGTTCCCGATCTTCATGTCCCTACTCTTCCTGTTTATCTCCCATTATGCTATCTTTATGTTCCTGTTTATCGTTCCACACATATTGTTGCGACGTTCCTGCTCCAGATGTGACTGCCTATGTTATCTCCTATGATTTTATCCAAGTTCCTGTGAATCATTCCACTCAAATTTGTGGAGACTGTTTACCATTTGTCTTGTTCCTGCTCATCCCCCTGTTGTTCTACTCCTGCTGATGTTCCTGTTCCAGATGTTCCTCTCCCAGCTCCTGTATTGTTACTGTTTTAATTATAAGTTATTTTTTATTTTGTATTATTATAACTAACATACAAGCTAATTGTAATAATTTTTTCACTATTTTGTTTCATTTTAATTATTTTATGTTAATATTATTATTTTTATATTTTTTTTTAAATTTTACAAATTTTCTTATTATTTTAATTTTACTCTACTCATTTTCTTATGTTAAATGTATTTTAATTTTATTAAGTATTGTATGTTACGTCTACTATGTATATAATAGAAATTTTATAACGCTGTTTGAAAATATACAGGGTGATTCAGGAAGTTCCGGACAAGAAAAGTCCACTAGGACTATGTCCGAAAATGCAAGGGTGCGAAATGGCAGCGGGTTTAAAATTTTCGGATTGGCGGTCGGAGCGTAGTAGGGTAAAGTTGCTAACTTCTGACCCAGTGGTCGGATTTTTTAGGCTTGTTGGAAAGGTCTTTAATAGCTTATTCACATTTACCGCGTTTCAGCTGGGAGGCCGGCGTTTCGCTCTCTTGAGATCATTTCGAAACCATGGTGTTCACATTGTGCTTTTGTTAACTACTGTGGTTTCATGCGACATTTCTCATTTCTGTTTTGTGTTTTCTGTATTGACTGTAAACAACACAAACGCACATTTGTGAATAAAGAAATATAAAATAATATCAAAAAATTAATGTAATTTTTATAATATTAGAATTTATATCATTGTATGATAATGCAATGAATGCATTCAAAGATATAAATGATTATATTCATAAATCACATTGCAATAAGTACTTACCACCACAAAGCAAACTAGAAATGTAAACAAACAGATTTGTTTTCCCTCATTTTTCTGACATTTGCTTTGAACCAGCAATGGAAATTTTTTAATTTTACTCCTTTTTTTAACTACTATTGGAGTACAACACTGTGCTCTCTCTCATTTTTACTGTGGTTTCAAACAAACTACAGTAAAAAGAGCATAATGTTTGCGTTTTTTTGTATGGAAATAAGTGCCAATTAAAGTGTGTTTCGCTGAAATTATCGAAAGAGAGCGAAACGCCGGCGTTTCAGCTGAAACGCGGTAAATGTGAAAAGGGTATAAGAGGCCTTTCAGAAAGTAGAAAAAAAGTCAAATCGCCGAGATACAGATACAGATACAAAAAAAAAAATTCACATAACCTCAATTTGCTCAGCCAGATGGCAGGCAAAGATGGCCATACTTCTTACCTTTCCAAAATGATGGCCATACTTCTTACCTTTCCAAAATGACCTAAACGAAGCCGAGAGGTCTTACCGTTCCAAAGTTATGACCATTTTACTGAAATGCAAAAATTTTTGTTTTTGCTTTTGGAAGCGATATAACAGCACACATTTATTTGTTTTTGTAAATTAATTTAAATTTAAAATTTTATTTTATTGAAATTTTTGGCTGAAGAATCAAACACATAAGGAAAAAAAACATTTGATGTCAAAGGAAGTTTTCAATGTGGTTCCCATTTTCTACTAAACACAATTGCAGCCGTTTGCGAACCACATCCGCCACGTTTAGTTCACTCATCTTTTCACGAACTTTCACCGCAGCTTCCCCAATGCGTGCAAGTAACTGTTCACGATTGTGGATCTGCACAGAATACACACAATCTTTCATGTAGCCCCACAAAAAGAAATCAAGTGGTGTGAGATCTGGAGATCGTGGCGGCCAGGCGATTGGTCCAGCTCGTCCAATCCAACGTCGAGGGAAATTGGTGTCAAGCCAATCCCGTACAATAAGCCCGTAATGCGCTGGAGCACCATCTTGTTGGTAGAAAACATGATTTCGTACCGCAAGAGGTACTTCCTCTAGGATTTCTAGCATGACTTCTTGCAAAAAAGCCAAATAAATTTGCGATTTTAACATGGGCTGAAGTACTTTTGGCTCAATCAAGGTGTTGTCGATGATGCCAGCCCAAACGTTGACGGCAAATCGGTGTTGAAAAAACATAAGTTACCAGCCATCTGGCTGAGCAAATTGAGGTTATGTGAATTTTGTTTTCCATTTTTTTCCGAAAGCTCTGTATCTCGGCGATTTGACTTTTTCTACTTTTTTTTTTATTGATTCTGATATTATATTATGCAATTTGTTATCGCTCCAAGTGTAATATGAAGTGGTGGCATCAATATTTTTTCTTTTCGAACGAGATGTTTGTTTATTATGTTCCACATTTCAAAAATTAAATTTTTTCATAAATACAAGGGCACCAAGGGGTTTATGCCATTTTTGTTTTTACTTTTGGTGGAATTTTGGGGAATTTTTTGAAAAGGGACTAAAGGACATATAACCAATGAAGAGAAACTTCTTGAGCAATATATGCATATTTGTTTGACAATATACATATGTGTTCAAAATAAACCATTTCAGATTTAAATTTTAAGATTTCAAGATTTAAATTTTTAAAAAAGGACTAAAAGGACATGCAAAATCTATTCCTAGAACATTTGGATAGTTTGCCGGTTATTTTGGTGCAGTTTTCTTGACCTTGTTTCAAAGGACAAAAGGGACGCCTGATAATAAAGATAGAGAATTTTGTTCTATGACGACCCATAATGAAATTCAATGAGGAATAAATTCGTAAAATATTTTAGTGTAAATTGTTGGTACTTTTTGAACAAGGGACGAGAAGGACACTTTTAACTGTGAAATAGAGGGTTTGAATATTCTACAAAAAAATGTCACTGAAGACATGTTATCACAAGAATTCGTTCAATTCAATATTTTTACTCGATTTTTAAATGTATTGCGGACAGTATCCGATAAGAAAATTCAAACTTGCACACACCCATAAAAAAAGTGTAGCCACACAGCGGCCTACATTTTGTTTCATAGTGTAACAAAACCATACTCGAACTGATTTTTTTATTACTGGTTATTATTAAATTATAAAATATTAAATTTTTAATTAAAATTAGTTAAATGGTTCTAATCATATGAATGATTTTTTTTAATTTTTTGTATTTTGTTGTTGTTATTTATGTAATCGTAAGAAAATGACTTTCCGATGGTAGTAACATTTTAGCTTATTTAAATGGATATGCCCTACTAAAACAGGAAATTTAAGTGGTTCTAATCATCTGATTGAGAGTGTATTATCGGGAAGTATTTGCTGCATACATGGTGGTCAAATATTAACGTCATGTGCTTGAGGGATGCAAGTTTATCATATTCACTGACCACAAGCCGTTAACATTTGCATTCCAAGCAAACTCTTGAGAAGGAAACCCCTCGCCATGTACATCAGCTGGATTACATACCGAAATTTGCAGGCGAAATACGTCATAGAAATGGTAGTGAGAATATACTAGTGGAATCTATACTCAAGAATCTCTACAGTTCTCAAAAACATAGGAGCAACACCATTAATCTTGACGTCCTCAAATTTCTGCAGACACATTGATATATCCACCGAAACTGCAGACCGTTTGTTTCAACTATGCGATGCCAAGAATTTAAGTTTTACACAATCTCTCGCATGATAGGGTAAAGTCAACATTCAACTCAATTCAAGAGCGTTTTGTTTGGCCTAATATATTCGGAATTGGAGAAAAAACTGCATGACTTCAGCAGATTGGTTTGACAATATCAACATCGTCATATGAGGTGCTCTGCCCTCTTCAAAAGTATTCAACTACTTATTAACGTTACATTGATCGTTTTAGCAGATGGTCTGAAGCCATTTTAATTCAAGACATCCGATATCTGGCTATGGAGTTCCGTCAAAAATTAGAACGGACCAGGGACGCCAATTTCAATCCCAGCTGTTTCAAACTCGCAAATGTTATTGGTATTCAAAGCATACACACATCCCTAAACCATTCCGTATACCATCCCATCTTAAAACAGGGATTATGTGCCATAATTCATCAAACTGGTTGGATGTTCTTTCAACTGTTATGTTGGGACTGCGTGAGACTTTTCGCAAAGATGTCTATGCTACACCAATTGAAATAACATTTTGCACAACCATCAAGCTTCTCAATGAATCATCCGAGTCAACCCATACAGAAAAATGTGTGACGTCATTCAAAACTTACATAACGCACTGAAACCAGTTCCACCCATTCATAAAACAATTCGATCGGTATTTGTTTCAAAAGACTTGGATAATTGCACACAAGTTTTCCCTTGATTTGATAAAGTTCGAAAACCTCTTCAGCAACCTTATGAGGGACCTTTTAAAGCCCTTCGACGCAATGATAAACACTTCAAGTTAAGTATTAAGTTATTAAATGTGAATGAAAATTTCAGTGAGTTTTCTAAATTTTTGTGCGGAGTATTGTGGGGTAAAAACTTTCCAAATTTGAGCTTGATTTTCAAAAATACAATTAAAGCAACTTATCTTAGGCCCAATTTTTGAGTTGAAAATCACTTTTGATCAACGATCAAACATAATTTAAACTCTAAATTAATTTTTTAGGTTAATAGGTGATTGCTTTTTAAACATCAAAATTTGGGCATTTAACCCATTATTGCCCGGTACCCGATATGGTGAACCGATTTCGCTGAAACTTTATTCATAGCTCCTTTTAGGTCCAGTTAAGATATATTTTAAGTTTCAAGAAAATGGAACGATCGGTTCCTAAGATCTGTGATGGTAAGTTCACTTACCAGCGGGCCGATACGTATAGTGATTTTGGAAAAGTATTCACATATGGTAAACAATTGATTTTATTAAAACAAATGTGTTTATTATTTAGAAAAATAGATTTGTAACTAAAACAAAATTTAAAATAAATTTATTACATTTCAGTTTGATTGTTCATACATAAAATTGGTAAAGTTAAAAATTTTTTTGTATGGTTAAGCTGAATGTTATGAATAGAATGGAAAACAGTGTTGATACAAGCGAATATTGCACACAATGCATTCATATGGCGTGTGAGTATGACAAACAACGCAACGTCGTAGATTACCCGAGGGTCTTGTAATACAATGAATATTATTTTTGAGATTTGGTAATTTTGATGATGCTGAAGGCTGAACTGATAATCCTCTAGCCACTGACTGTTGTCCACATGTAGATGGTTGAGTAGATGTCAGCAGCCCTTTAACAACTGCTGCACGAAAATGCAGCTGCGATAGTGGTTTTTGTTTTTCTTGTGTTGATGCCATAACATGTAGTTTCCAAGCATTTTACCAAGTAAAATTATAAACAACGGCCACCACCATTTTTTCGATCGGGCTGAAATTCGGTAATTAGCCAGAGCGTTGTCATGTAGGTCTACGCCCCCGATATTTTCATTATATTGCGCAATTGCATTTGGAACTTTGACGTTGATGCGCGCTTTCATTGTGCGATCATACCGTTTAGCATTTGTTATTGGATCCATTGTACCATGATTGGTGAGAATCGTGACAAGTGCATTGTCTCTCCAGCGTATGGCCAGTACCTCATTTGTGTGATCAAAAAGAGCTTCACTTTCACTTTTGTTCATCTCCTCGATTCGGTTTCTTCGAACAGTCCCTGTTAAAAAACACAAATTTTAATACAATAATCATTCTTAATATTATGAATATAATACCAGTAGCAAAGAATCGTTCTGTGTCTAGTAAACACATTAAGTGGTATGATGTAAAGTAATTGTCAAAACAAATGCTATGACATGACGGAGAATCGACAACGCTCAACAAGCTGAGTAGAGTATCAGCTCCCAATCCAATAGCTTTGTCAAGAGCTCTTGATGAGCGCCTGCATACAAATTCAGATTGTATAAATATCCATTTGAAGAAGTCAGACACCATGCTTTAAATCCAAAGCGGATGGGTTTTCCTTTGATGAACATTTTACACGAGTCTCTTCCAAAATATGGAATCATTTCCTCATCGATGGAAAGATTGTGAGCAAATACTCCAAACTGCATAAAACGTTTATTGCATATATCGACTAAGGGTTTAACTTTGGCAAACCTATCTTCAGTATTTAGACTACTGTTATCAGCTAAGTGTATGTATCGTTTCAAGTCGTGGCAAGGCATTAGAAATAATTTTGACGCCAAAGGATGGCTCTCTTGGCCAATACATCTTCCATTCTGGAATTTTATGGTATCCAGTGAATAATAAAAATCCAATAAAACACTTCATTTCATGAGGCTCAACAGAAAAGGATACATTTCGTTGTGATGCATATAAAGGGTCCGCCATCTAACGTTTTTTTTTCAACTAGTGCTTATTTCGTGAATGGTAACACTTACCTCATGTCTGATTTGACAGATAATTAGTTTTATCCTTCCGCTGAACGAATATGGTTGTGTATACGCTTGAACAACGCGGGGAAATATTGCGACATTACTTTGAAAATCATGGTAATGTTGCAGATGCCGATTTTGCCAAAAAAAAATCATCTTTTCAGATGAAGCTCATTTTGATCTTGGCGAGTATGTAAACAAGCAAAATTGACTCATTTTGGGCATAGAAAACCCGCACGTATACATTGAAAAGTCGATTCACCCAAAACGAGTCACTGTTTGGTTCGGATTTTGGTCCAGAGGCATAATTGGGTAATTTTTCTTCGAAAATGAGCAAGGAGTGGCCGTTACAGTCAATGGCGATCATTATCGGACAAAAATTGAAGAGGAGGATATTGGCAACATTTGGTTTCAACAGGACGGCGCTACGTGCCACACAGCCGAAACTACACTCGATGTTTTGCGCCCTGTTTTTGAAGATCGCATTATCAGCCGCAGAGCTGATGTCGTTTGGCCACCTCGGAGCTTCGATTTGACACCGTTGGACTATTATTTGTGGGGTGCCCTCAAAGATAAGTGTTACGCCGACAAGCCAGAGACAATTGACGCTTTAAAGGACAATATTCGTGAAGCCATTGGTGAAATACAGCTGTGTAGGCTACTGCATGGGCAGCCGAGACAGCCATTTGAATGAAATTATTTTCCAATATCAACCGGAAGGATTGTACTTTCAAATAAAAAAAGAAATTTGAGAAAATATTCAGTAGTTTTTTTTTTATAGCATATTCAAAACAAAAAAATTATTTGGCGGACCCTTTATATAAGTTTGCTCCACAATCAAATGTAGCATTTCGTTATCAAAAAATAGGCCAAATATATCAATTGGCTTTTTTCCATCTATACACAACAATACAAAAATAGAATTACATATCATGTACAAAATACATTCAAATTAAAGGTAGTCACTCAGTTTTTCAACAACACTACGAACACGTTCGGCTGCAATATCCACTGGTGTTTTATCATATTGCGAAATTCGTTTTGTCCACTTTGGTGTTCCAAATTCGTTTTATAGTGTTTTGCTGGAGATTCCCCGATTTCACTATCCTCAGATTCATCTATACTCAACCTCGACCGTGCGTGCCAGCAACATCGAGGTCAAAAGGAACATTTTCATCCATCATATCATCATCAATGTGCTATTCATCGGAGACTTCATCAGAATTAGGTGGAATATATAAAACATTGACGTCGAGCGATAATTTGAATGCAGCAACTTCTTCATCTGACCCATCCTCTGCTTCCAACACTGCAATTACTTCTTCAAGCTTCAAATACTTTCTAGTTGGCATTTTTTAAAACTGTGGCTTCAAATACGAGTCGGTTACTTAAGACAAGAAAGGTGAAAATAAAGGCTCACAACAGATCACCAATTCACTTAGATTTCGTAATTTACTTGTGATACACGTACTAGTATGTTGGGGATTCCCCGTTTTACAACCCGCATTAAGTAAGAACCAACCTCTTTGCAACACATATTAAATAAGTTGAAAAAACACATGCATCTTTGCGTTTATTTTCAATTTGGTAAAATTTTGGCTAAATCGCTATATGTTTCAGCCCCATGGTAAGTGAAACTACCACCGCGATATTTGCGCATATTCCGCACTTTTTGCAAAAATTAATTAAACATAGATGTGTGTATGTGCAAAGTAGGTATATTGAGCATTCAGAATCAGTGATTAACATTTCGATAAATATTTTTCAATTTTTTTTAGTTTCTTCAAAAAATTTCCTTTTTCGGGGTCTCACGCAAACGCTTCTACAATCTGACAGGATACAACCAAACAAATTTCCTTCAAATTATTTCTTTAAAATGGATCGAGTTACAATATAAAAATATAAGATAACCAATATTTTCTATGTGAGAGGTTATATGATTGAATAAAGTGCTGGTAAGTAAAATTACCGCTTGGGCAAAAATGGGTTAAACTATGATCAAGCAACCATATGATTTAGACAGTGGTCGAGATCTCGACCACCAAATTTTGCTGTTTTTCATTAATATTAGGTAATGGAATTAAATAATTTTTCTTAATTTATAATAATTTGGCGTAGGCTTGCCGACCTGAACTTAGGCGTGCAGTCTGGCTGGTTCCCTCAATGGATTCACAGAAGTTTCGCCAGGATTTCCGTTTGGCCTTCTTGATTTCACTTTTATGTAGATTAAGACTAATGTTGTAAACGTCCCAATGCCTTTGGTCGCCGCTATTTTTGGCCTTGTTAAAAATCCGCCTAATGGACGATCTTAGATCCTGTAGCTCAGAGTTCCACCAATGAGGTTTTTTGTTACCCTTGTCAGCATTATAACTACTGATCTTACAGGACTCTTTGAGCGCGTTCCTGCACGCATCAGTAAATTTGCCAACTAGGTCTTCCAGCGCAGGTACATTAGTCGGAATATTCGGATGGTTACCTAAGAGTTTCCTTAGATGCCCACGATAGGCGTTCCAGTCCGTTTTCCTATAATTTTTAAAAACTTCCTTTTTCAGAGGTTCAATATTATCTATGTCTAGATATCTAGATATCTATGATCGGAAAATGAGTGATCAGAAAGTACGCTCCAATCGGATACAGTTACATAGTCGGAGCCAAGTAGTAAAGTGAAGGTCGGTTCCTCGCCTCTATTACATATAGTCAAGGTTTCGCTTATAATGAAATTAAAAAGAGACTCACCTCGATCATTGGTGCCGGTACTCGCCCATATTGTGTGGTGCGCGTTGGCATCGGCACCTATAATGACGCTGCAATTCCGTCTTTTTGCCTCCGATACAATATCCCTGAAGCACTTCGGAGGAGGTGATTCTGTATGGTCGTGGGCCATGTACGATGAAACTAGCCAGATGTCCCGCTGGCCGTTTTCCAGCGAGCGGCTGATGGCGGTTGTATCGCTTCACTAAAATTCTGCAATAAAAGAACATTAAATTTGTTTTTAATAAGTATGCAAGATCTTGGCCAACCTGGGGTTGATAGGACGAAGGTCTTGTATCCATTGCACCTGATACCACATATGGGCATTTCCGACAGAAAGTCAACCGAGGGCGAAAAAAAAAATGTCAAGAAATATTAAAATTGTTTGATTACGATTCTTAAGAAATGTCAAAATTTTAAGAAAAAAACCTTTTTATAGCTCACATAAGTTTTTTTCCTGCGAAAATTGGCCTTAAAACAGAAAAAAACTTATTTTTACTCTAAGCGACTTCAAAATGCATTTTTCTCTTTAGTAGTTTTTTTTACGTAAACGTACATGTATTGTTTGGACTTTTGTTTTAAAGTTTCTCTATAAACAACAAATGAATACAAACAAAAGCGAAAAGAACAAAGCAAAGCCCGATTAGCGGTAAATTTTTATTTTGTTTACATCGATGTTTCAATCGTACGTTCGCGACCAAAAAACAGCATTTGTTCTGATTACTCCGCGTTGAATGCAAATAAGTGATTGTTATTGCGCATGTAAATCAAGTTTAACGCATTTAATCTAAAACAAAAGTAACTCTGCTTAAAAAGATCGCCAAACATTTTATTTTGTTTCGTTTTGATTCGTACGTTCGCGACCGTACGTAAAACCTAAAACCGAAATAAATCTTTTTATTATTTTAACATGTGTATATATTTATGTAGATGGGTAAAACATGTGCGCAAATGGAAAAACATAAGACTTATTTAAATAAAATCAAAAGTGATGCATCAAGACACAAAGAATATCGTCAAAAGGCAGTTGAGAGAATGAAGAAACGCCGCGCAGAGCTATCGAAATTGCCAAAAAAAATAAAGCTACAGCTGCAGGTTGAAGAACGTTTAAGGCTGAAAAAATATCGCGAAAAAAAGAAAAACCAGCCTAAACCACAACTTCAATCTTATAATAGCAAACAAACTTTGGGAAAAGCTATTAAAAAGGCAGAAAACGCATTGCCAAAAGACTTGACGAAAAAAGTTGAAATTATTTCTGCATTATATAAAAAGTATGTTGAATCGTCAAACGCCTCTAAAAATACAACTCTAGGTAGCTTGGAATGGCAAACAAAATTAAAATTTGCTGCAGACTTTTACTTAAGCGAAGACATCAGCGTTCAATCTGCAAACAAAAAGGATACAGTAATCGTTGACAAGGAAATTGTCAGCAAGCGTTTTATGATTTTAACCGTATCAGAAGCTTATGAGACTTACAAGAAGAAAGTGAAAGAGGAAAGTGTCAGTAAAACAGTTTTTTTCGAATGCCGACCAAAGAATGTGCAACTCTGTAGCAAAATGCCTCACAACATGTGTGTGTGCATTTATCATTCCAATTTTAGTTTTTTGTTGCAGGGCTGCGCAAAACTTGTTAAATTTTTCCCCACAAGTTTCGAAGGTTTTTTTTTGGAATCAGCTTGTTGCAATATCAGTGACGAAAACTGTATGGCAAACTGTTGCGATAATTGTACAAAAGATGTTTTGAATGATATTGTTCCTGTAAAATACCTGTCGAAAATAGAAGACAACGTGACATGGGAGCATTGGAGGAAGGTAGACGATCGTATAGTCTTAACTTCTACTGTTGGTCCGTTGTCAGACTTAATACATGAGATTGAAGTTCAGCTTCCACTTTTGAAACAACACTTTTTCGTAAAGCGAGCCCAACAAAACTATTTTGAAGCCGTAAAAAAAATATAAAGCCCGGAATACTCATTTTGCAAATAGATTTTGCTGAAAATTATAGACTGATCTGCCAAAATGAAGTGCAAAGTGCGCACTTCAATTACAAGCAAGTTTCCATTTTCACTTGTGTAGCTTGGATGTTTGATGAAACTAAATCATTTGCAATAATAAGCGATAGTTTACAGCACAGCAAAATCGATGTTTATGTCTTCATAACCAAGCTTGTTGAGGATTTAAAAAACCATTATGGCAATTTTGAAAGTATATTTTTCTTCTCGGACGGAAGTAGCTGTCAGTTCAAAAATAAATTCATTATTAGGAGCTTACCCGATTTGTTGAATCAATTCGGTTGCAAAACGATTGAGTGGAATTACTTTGCGACATCGCACGGCAAGGGTGCAGTCGATGGCATTGGAGCGATTGTCAAAAGAAAAATTTGGCAAATCACAAAAACGAAAAATATTATTTTAAACGATGCGATTGCGTTTTTCAACTGCGCACAAAAGCACATTACTGGAATTCAAATAGTTTATGTTGGTCTTGATACAATAAATGAGATTTCCCCGACTTTAACTGAAAAATGGAAGGATATCCCAAATATTCCTGGTATTAGGAAGTTTCATTCAATTACTTTTGATACAGATTTAAAATTAAAAGTAGCTATAACGGCCTATTCGTCGAAGAAAAGTATTTCGTAAAATTTTTGACTCACACAATATGTATGTATTTTTTAATCATTCCTTTTTTACATTCATAAATTAAGACTGTTAATTCATATAAGAAGTTTTTTTGGTTGTGAACAATATTTTATAAGATTTCTTACTTGGAGAAAACGCTTTTCTTACTTTTTATGGTTATGTTACTTAGTTTAAACTGTTGAATAAAAAGAGTTTATTTTGTTTTTTCTGTAATATTTGTTTATCATGGGTGTGTCTATGTTGGCAGATCAAAAAAGAGTCCAAATTGTATTTTATGAGCTCAGCATTCATTTAAGACGTATCTTTAGCTACGCAGAAAAATTGCTTTTCTACGAGCATTCGAGATTTTCACGAAATTTGCAATTTTAGATTTTTAGTACGATTTTTGTGTAAACTTGGTGGATTTCACCAAAACTGACCCCAGATTTAAGTTTAGAAGGCCAACATCAATATGGAACGTCTCATCAAGTACCGAAAGTATTAAAAAAAAAATATGGAAAAATCGTACGTTCGCGACCGTACGTTCGCGACCGAGACTTTTGCGAAAAAAAAAAAAAACCATAAATATATTTCAACCTAACAAAAGCTTAACGAAAGCTACATTATTCTACTTTGAAATAAATGTAACGGCTTCGAAATATTTTATTCCAATTCGCAGATTTTTGTAGTTTGCTACATAAAGACAAGACCGACTTCCATTTAGCGTACGTTCGCGACCACATGTGTTTTGCAAATATTTTGAAAACTAAAAGTCAGCAGATTCCACCAATTACATTTAACAAAGACCTACCAAAATGCTATTGAAACATATTTTGAAATATAAAAAAAAGTATATATTTCTTTGTTTTTTATGCTTCTAAAGCGTACGAACCGTACGTTCGCGACCACGGAAATGCCCATATACGATCATTGACCGTCCATGGTTCTTGTATCAGGACCACATCGGCTCCACCCTTCGCAAGATGGAGAGTGAGGTTGGCAGATGCTGCCTTACTGCGAGGAAGATTTATCTGGAGGACTTCCATCATCTACAGGGTCTTCAACTCCGGGTACCTCGATCACGGTTGTCTCGTGATCACCCTCGCTAGTGATGGACAGGTCGATGATGCTGCCACTGTCGTCATCCAGTAGAGCTTCTTCAGCGTCTACCGCTGTTTCAGAATGCTTTCCAGCATTTACATCTGTGACTTCCGACTTCGACTCGGCCAGTTTGCCACTCAGCGTATCCACTTTGTATACCCTGAGGGGTACACTCATGAACCCAAACCGAATTTGGCCTTTGAACTCCTCTAGGGGTTTTAAGGAATCCTGGTTCAAAACCAAAACTACCTGCCGGGAGGTTCGTACAGGATCCTCAACCTTACCACCTTAGAATTCTTAGCAGGAATGGAGGGATTGCAGTGGCTGATGATCTTTAGGATCTCCTGTGGGTCAGTAGCTGAGTTTGACGGGACATAAACCCTAGCCCTTGGTCTAGAAGGTATACCCTTCCTATCCACGGCTTTGAGTTTAGCCCCCGGCCAAACCTCACCTACCCGACTCATGGCGGACTTATAAAATCGAGCTGCTCGTTCATCAGAGCAGCCGATAAGTTTAATACTTCCCTGGAACCATCCCGCGTCTTCGCAGATTGGCACAGGACCAGGGTTGTCGTTTACGATGTCCATGAACACCGTAAGAAGGGCTCCTTCTACAAGGGCGCAATTTATCCTTGGGGATACGTCCATCCTGGGAACCTTCATCCAAAACGCCAATGATTAAGCTGTCCTTCGCGACATCACTAAAGGACCTGCCGAGCACTGGGTGGCTTTTATGCCTCTTAGATGAGGGACCAGGTTTAGTATCCTCCTCCACTGAACGCTGCCTTTTAGTAACAGCCAGTGGAGGCTTTTTTCCCTACAGACTTGGAGCCCTTACAGACGCCCTTAGCCCACTCCAAGGTGTTTACCTGTGCAGGAGTGAGTGCGGCGACTGGTCGTGCAGAGAGTTGACTAACCAAACTAGTGGAAAATCAGCTCACCGCTTCCGGGAGGGGCAGAGATTTTTAGTTTTTCCCGTAGTTGGGGAGGGTTAACCACCGCCCGCATTATTCGCAGTTGCAGAGCCCCCTTGCGTGTGACCGCAGAAGACTTACGAGCACTAGTGCTCGAGGAAGAGCCCGTAGGCTCGGAGGAAGTCACAGGTTTTTCTGTGGCCGATGAGTTTTTATTAACATTATTCATGTTGTGTGGGCCTCAACTGGTAGCCGCTATCTACGTCCGTAAAAATGCAATGTGTTCAAAAAGAGGGGCCCCGTGGTTGTCTATGAAGCAGGGAGTTCCACGTGAGGGTTGACACTCCGCCTTATGGGACAGAGTGTTCAGAGCCAGGCCGAACCAAAGTGGGAGTCATCTCAACCTCACCATTACCACCAACTTAACGGTGACGGATTTCGAACGTACTACAAGACTTGCCAAGTTTTAAGGACGCGGAGACGAACGGTACCTTAGCCACGAGCCATTTCGACAGAGTGTCACCTCTGCCTACTCTGGTCGCAGAGCACAGGACGACAGCTCGAGATCAGAAAATCAAATAGTTACGAAAATCGTGAACCAGGGTCGTAGCAGAATCTGTGCCAAAGAGGAAGAAGATCATTTAGAGTTACCCAGGTTGCACCGCGAGGAGGCGATCTTCACTGCAACCCATCTTGCCCGTAAAGGATGAAATAAAACGTCATAGCGATAATTATCTCCAAAGACTAAGACACCATCCCAACTCCTTAGCGGTATCACTTCTCGACAATAATAAAACTAGGAGGCTGAAGCGGAAGCACGTACTTGACTTGGCGAATTAATAATATTTATTGATGCTTTAAATTATGAATAAGTCAAAAAAAACTATTGTTTATCTATTAAAGTTATTTCGTTCATTGGAATTAAATAACTCCTGTAATTTTTATGTATTCATTACATTTGCTTATTGTCTTTATTAGATAGATTGCAAATAAAATAAATTGAAAAAAATATTATTAAAACAAAACACTGAACCAAGGCGGATATATTCCAGGTGCTGCCAGGAGAACATCCGATGCGAATGCTTTTTTTTAGTTCTGTCAACTTCATGTATTTTGTTTTTGACAGAACTATGCAGAAAATAAAATACCTGTTGTTGGCTACAGCCAACATGCGTTTTATGCTTATTTACCATCTGTACAAATGAAATTGTATGTGCTATTTGGTACATCTCTGTTGTTAATGTACAGGTCAAAAGGAGATGTAAATACGAGGTTTAAATGTTGTAAACAAAAGAGCCGATCGCATTGCCGCCAAATTTATCCTTGAAGGAAATAATTTGTAGTGATTTTTTAATTTGTGTTAAAAATAGAAAATTAAGGCAAACGATGGAAAACTAAATTTAAAGCGAAATCGGGAAAATATATATAAAATTACATATCTTACCGTCAAACTCGAGCATCTCAACGCATTCAATTTCATCAAGTGCATTTTTTACAAAACAATTTATGATTTTATGCTTTTGCGTTGTTTTAGGCATTTTATTTTAATAGATTTAATTTATATTTTTAATTTTGCGTCAATCTCATTTATCATCCTTGACTCAAAACGGGATAACTAGATTTTACTGATTCTCCTATTCTAGATTTTACTGATTCTAATTCTGCGCAATACGCGCAAATTCAATACGCGCATATTTATGACAATGGGATGGGCGTGATTTGTTAATATTTCCTTTTAGAAGTTGCTGACAGGCTATCCCGATACATTTAGATCTATTTCCAGCTTTATTTGCCTACAACTCATATTTACATTAGTTACTAAATGCCCAATATGCCGCTTGGTCCTCTGTTTTATGGATGGATGCGCCCATTGCGATTAATAAGGCCATCGATTTCGGGGTTTTTACAAAATTCGAAACCGTATTGCGGTGCCGATTTATCGCATCTGCTATCTTACCAATTTCTTTTGGCTGAACATTTAATTTCTTCATATTTTCCGTATGTCGTATTTTAAACCACAAACAAAATTGTGACGAAAATTATTCTTTAAATATATTCAAGAGTCATATTTACCAATCGACTCGAAGATATTTTGTATTAAACATAAAACAAAAACAGATATGTTCACTTTTCAGCGACAAGAACGCGAATGTTTACCAGTGCATTAGGGTTTTTGTCCCGGAATTGCCCTCGGGATCCCGGGAATTTAACTTATCTAAAAAAATGGTGTCATTAAAATTCAACTGAAATGTATGTGTCACCTGTTCATAAGTAGTGCAAAACAACATTTAAGTCACCTACTGAATGGAAGTAAGAAGTTATAATTTTGGACCTCTCGTTCTCACTCATGGCATGTCACATAATGATTTTCGTTTATTATACAAACATATGTGAGATGAAAATCAGGCAGAAGTCCCCTTGAGTCGAATTATTAAAAAAGACTTGGGACTTGGAGCTTTCAAACGGCGTACAAGACATTTGTTGACTGCAACTTTAAAAAAATAGGATAGAGAAATCCAAACGTCTTTTGGTGAAGTACGCTGATACTTTTCGTACAAAAATCTTGTTTACGGATGTACACATTTTTACCGTACAGGAAAAATGTAACAAACAAAATGATAGGGTTTATGCAAGGGTTATCATGCAGCTGCAGTCATTGTTTGGTGGGGTGTCTCTTATGATGGGGTAATTGACTTGCATTTCTGTGACCAAGGGGTCAACACATACGCCCAAATTTACCAAGAAACCGTTTTCACTGATTGGGACCTACAGTTTTTCACCGATTCCGAACAGTAATTTGAGAAGCTTTTTCATGGCTAGATACTCGATAGTGTCGCCGTCACTATGCGAGGTGACCGCCGCCGAAAGAAAATTTGAAGGTGGTCAGAGCCGGGTTCGAACCCAGGATCTCATGTACAAGAGCCGCGCACACTAACCATTGCACCACCGACGGCCACATTAGGATTAGTCACTTTTTTTGTGTCGCATGCTCTCGGAGTATGCTGTAGGGCATGACAAAATATGAACAACTGTGTCTTTAAATTTATGATATTGCAAAAAACCTTCCGCACCAAATGCAATTACTTTTACTCAAGCGAAATATTTTCCGTTTTAGTTTTTGTGATTTTTAAAATATGAACAAATTTTTTTTTCCTTTTAAATATTTGTTGTGGCGGTTCTTAGTTAAGATAGGTACGCTGATGACGAATCTGTTGTTCGATCTATGTATATTTGGTCATTAAGTTTTCGAGATATGGCGATTTTAAAGTTGGTTTGAGCAATAGTTTAATTTTATTGTGATTTTTAAAATTTAAAATTTTTTTTCGTTATAAATTTTTCAATTGGTGGTTCTTAGTTAGGTTTGGTACGCTGATCACGAATCTGTTGTTCGCTCAATAAATGTTCATTTAGTTTTCTAGATATAGTGATTTTAATGTAGACTTTGTGCAAAACTGTTCATTAGGCAAATTTCATGACATACATATGTCTGAAACTGAATGACCGCTTATTGATCGCACAACAGATTCCTAAGAACAGCCCCCACTAAATGTTTAAAACGAAAAAAATTTCTTAAATTTTAAAAATCACAAAAACAAATTAAACATTAGCTCAGCCAATTTTAATATCGCCATATCTCGTAAACTAACTGGCCAATTCGTGATCGAACAACAGATTCGTAATCAGCGTACCAAACTTAACTAAGAACAGCCACACGAAAGATTTAAAACGATAAATTTTGAAAATCACAAAAAAACAAGTAAAACTGAAAAAATATATTTGGTGCGAAAGGTTTTTTTTGAAATATCAAAAATGTCAAGACGCAGTTCTTCATATTTTTGTATGCCTTATATCAAATTCCGAGAGCATTGTGATATCGTATTCGAAAAAAATTAAAAAGTGCCTAACCCTAATGTATATATTGTATATATTTTTAATACATGTACAAATGTATATACAAAAGTAGTATTTTAAATAAATCCTTTAATATATTTATATTTGTTTTTCTTTCAATTGTGTTCCGGGATCCCGGTGAAATCAAAAAATTAATCCCGTTTTCCCGGATTAGCAAAATTCCCGAGAAAAAACCCCACGTGCATATAGTATAATTATTTTCTATTGAGTTACAAACTTACAGCGAAATCTCAGATAACCGGACCACAAATAAAGAACAAAAGAAGGAGGATGAACATGATAAAGAGAGAGTGGTTATAAGCAAACAAATTGTGTATACTCAAAAATAAAATTTCGGTTAGTTTTTAGATGGAAAGAAAAATAAACTACTTTTGCACATATAATTATTTGTCTGAAGCAACAAATACAACGTTTTCTTTGATCTAAATCAGATGTTGGTTCTAAATTGAATGCGATAAAATCGATACTGGGGGCAAATCACCACTCTTGACATCGAGTTAACATGCATGTAGATAATATTTTCGACAGCTGAAGTTTTTTGGAACACGGTAGTCGATTGTAATTTGTAGTGCCTACTACAATTTTTTACAACACTGGAAACATACATATAGCATAAAAAACAAACCTCTGAATCAACATATTCATTTATTCGTCTTTAAGTACAGTATTACACTCACTTCATTGCACACTGAACTACTGTAGTTTTCACACAAGTAACAACACTGCTGAGTAATCCCAAAGTCAAAGCTGCAAATTGTACACTGCTTAGTTTTTGAAATCAAAAGATTATCTCTGCTTGTGTGTTTATTTTATTCATTCTCCTGGTGTTGCTTCGTCAAAATGAAATATGTACACGACTGAAGTCGAAGCCTACCATACTACACTCACTGAATTCATAACACATAGTACTAGGCCTTAGCAAGAGTACATATTATAAATACTTCAAGACATTCGCTAATAAGTTGATCATTTGCTTTATGCTATTGCCCACAAACAAATACTATAAAACATTCAAGGGTTGAGTAACAAATATAATAAATACTGTATGAGATCTACATGCAGGGGCCTAATTACGGCATTCGATGTCGTCTTCAAAATCGAATGAAACAAAATTTCGACACTACCTAATGTTTAGATCACGGCATTCGATCGTAATTTTAAAGTGGCTACTCCGACTTTTTGCAATGCTGCAAACATATGTTAAGCAGAAAATGTCAAAAGAAAAACAATGTCACAAAGTAAATTTATCATCTGAATGTTTAAACAAAAATTGGAATTTGGTAAAAGACAAAGTTTTATATGGAATATAATGGATCCCACGCTATTTTTTTACTCGACATCGACCGAATCAGAGGACGAGTGCAACATAACTTTAATTAGAAGAAATATTCACGATAAAAGTAATCCTCTGTCGCTGCCTGAAGTTGAGTAAGTTAATGTCTTCAAAAAGCAAATTATTTCTAATGTGCTTTATTCAAAATAGATTCAAAAGACGATTTAGGCACTCAAAAGAAGCATTCTGTTATGTCCTCTCGGCAATTAATGTTCCTGGCCATATGTCGACATCGGTTACACCAATACTGCAACTCGCCGCAACATTAAATCTTTTGTCCAGCGGTAGCTTCCAACACAATGTAGGAAACGATTTTCTATTTGGACTAGCGCAAAGTACAGTTTGCAAAATAGTTAGAAACATTTCTAGTGAAATTGAAAATTTTATTGTTGAAAATTTTGCCATTTATTTTATTTATATTTGGTCTTGAAACACTTTTTTCCTACATTTTGTTTAAATTCTCCCTGAAAATAAATTAATATTAAATATTTTGCAATAAAAAACACTAAAACTATTTACATTTTGCCGATGTACTCTTTTTTTTTTTTCTTTAGTGTCTGCAAAATTATTAGTCTTTGTTTTGTTTCGATGACATTGGAGCTATCGAATGTAATATCGCATAGTTGCATTACGATATCGACTGCCGTGATCCGAACTATCACCATTTCGATGCAATTATACTCGATATCGAATGCGGTGATTAGGCCCCAGTAAGTAAACTTGAGTACATGAGAGAATACAACTTCTCTCAATTAACTGTAGTTGGTATTTGAGTTATTTGTTAAAATACTCGAGTATTTTGCATTTCGTTTATTGGATTTGTTTGAATTGTAGCACACGATAATGCAAGAAACAGCTTCTTTTATTAGGAGGGAACGGGTAATAAGGAACAAAATTGCATTTTCTACTATTCTTTTCCACACAGTGCCTCGTTCCCATATAAAAACAATTTCAAATAAAAAACAAATGCTGCAAATGTTTTCACAAATATTACAAATGTTTTGACAAACACTCCAAGTATTTTTTGCCTACTCGGCTTACTTTACTTTTTTTGTAGCTTACATTTGTTGTCTTTACTGTGTACAAATATAAGTACAGTTGTGGTCCAGTATAATGATGATATAATGTCCAGTGTCGTTCGGTATATCTAAAATTCGTTATATTGAAATATATATTTCTTTTCATAAATATTAGCATAGTAGCAAGTTAATCTCTGGTCATATTATATTAATTCATTTATTTAAAAAAAAAACGGGAAAAATTTACATACATGAACAAAATTATTTATTTAAAAAAAAAATCTCCAATATGTGTTTGTTTTTTTAATTGTTGTACTGAAGTCAATAGCTTGTTCTTGCAATCTCCTTAAAATAAATACTTTGGAGTGCTCAATTCCATTTTCTTCAGTGTCGGTAAGATCGATTGCGGTATTATCTTCGAGATCAGAAATACTGCCTTCCTCAATTAAACATTTATCCGATAACTTTTCTTAAATGGCTCAACAACCTCAACTCGTGAAGAAATTTTTTCGCCTGATTCGTTTAAAGTCGAATTCCAAACCTTTTTTGAATTTCGTTAACCAACCATTACTAGACAGAAAGCCACGGTTGCCATTAAACTTTTTTGGAATTCTAAAGCTTTCATTTTCAGTATGTTGCCATTAATGGGAACGTGGCTTTCACGGTGTGTAACAAACCATTTATATAAGGCTGCTATAATTGTGCAAACACTAGACTTTACTATTACATGCTCCATGCCACAGATTGACTGATTTAACGTACATATGTAGCAAAGAGTTTTTCAATAAGAGCGCTACAAAAGTTTTTTTTTAAATAAAACAAAATCGGTTTTAGATACCAATGAAATTCTTTATTCCTGTGAAAGTACGTTCGATGACATTATGTATGGAACTCGATTTCTTTTGCATGGCCACCACGGGCACGCTTGCAGAAGTCCAGACGCTGAACCCAATTTTCGACGGTTTTGAAGCATAAATCGGCCGATACCGCTGCAATTTCACGTTCGATATTCGTACGAACTTCATCAAGCGTCTCTGGCTTGTTGGTATAGACCATAGACTTGACGTAGCCCCACAGGAAATAATCTAACGGCGTCAAATCGCACGACCGAGGCGGCCAATCGACTGGGCCATTTCGTGAGATAACACGTTCACCAAACTTGGTTTCCAATAAATTGATTGTGGCATTCGCTGTGTGGCTTGTGGCGCCGTCCTATTGGAACCACATGTCCTCCAAGTCCATATTATCCAATTGGGGCCAAAAATATTCGGTTATCATTGAACGGTAGCGATTCGCATTCACAGTAATGTGCCGGTCTTGATCATCACGGAAGAAGTACGGCCCAATGACGCCGATGACTCATGGATTACATGTGGATTGCTGTCTGACCAATAACGCATATTTTGCTTATTGACGAAGCCATTCAGCCAGAAATGAGCCTCATCGCTGATTGTTGAGGCCTCTTAAAGTTGAGGCCACTGACTCCAAATTTCGGTAGTAAATTTTAATAATTTCGACTCGTTGTTGGCTTGTATATCTTTCCATGATGAAATGGCAAACCTTACTGAAGAGAAATGTCAAAAGAGCGGGAAAAAATATGGCGTCGTTTGCTGTCCCTATCTATTTACTTTTGTAGCGTCTCTGTTGAAAAACCCTTATATGAAGAGCAGTCAACAAAGAAAAAAGTTGTACACCTAACGTAATCAAATTGAAAAGTATGAAGGATATAAATATTTTATATTATATATATATGTATATATATTATATTTTTTATATATCCAATTAAAATACTAAACTAAATTATTTTTACATTACAATATAATTTTCTTGATTTCGAGTAGTGTACAACGATTTTCTTTGCTCACTGTAGTATAACACTACAAGTAAATTATGTTGAATTTGTCAAACTGCACGTTGTACAAGTGGGTACTACGTAGTACTACGTTCAGATTCCACGTCTAGGCATATTCGACGTGATCGCTCTCGGTATGTTTGAGTAAGAGCGAAAAATGAACATGTACAGTCTGGCAGTGACCACAGACGAGTAACAACAAGTAGTTATTCGACGATTTGTTGTTCTCTTAAAATGAGTACCTTTTTTTGCGACACTTCGGATAAGTGTTCATCGTTTGCCACTGCATGTGTTCTACGCAAATACAAATGGATTTGTGCAGACCTTTAGTTCTTACACTCAAACATTAACAAAAAATGAGATTGAAAAAGAATTAATGAAATATACATTTTTTTTTATTATTATAGATTTGTTTGTATGGTTTATGTATTTATAGTTTTGTCAATTATAGTTATAGTTGTGTACAATACGAAAATTTTTAATAAAAAAATAAGAAAATTATATATAAATCAAACAAATCAAACAACAAAACAGTAGTAACACTATTGAAGTATACAATGAAATACCATATTTGTATGTTGCTTTTTTGTGCGAAACATACACTCTTCTCTTATATCTTGTTTCTCATTTGTTTTGGTAACGGGTCGGCTGTGAGTGTTCTCTTCGTTCATTAATTTGTATGGCAAAGCAGGGAGTAAATTACAGTATGTATACCATGGTCGAATGAATGTCTAAAACTATTTCAAGACATTCATTGCATAGGTTTGATAAGAAACACAAAAGGAAAACAAAATAAATAATTCGTGTTAAAATGTGAAGATTCTTGTGAAAATACAGAGAACTTATCATTAAAATGGATCCAAATGTTTTTTTTTTTATATATCTCATCTTCGGAATCGGAAGATGAGTCAAATATTGCTATTATAAAAATAAGTATTCGTGACAAAAGTAATCCTTCTTCATTGCCAGAAGTGGAGTAAGTTGTGCCGTTTAAAGTATGTAAATAATTTTAACAAAATGTTTTAACGCCCGCCCATAGATTTAAAAGGTGTTTTCGATTGTCGAAAGAAGCTTTTAAATATGTTCTATCCGAAATAAGTATTTCTGGTTCTGTCGACGTCCGTACCATCCATATTGCAGCTTTCCACTATATTAACCCTTTTGGTGAGTGACAGCTTTCAACATAATTCCGGTAATGATTTTTTACTTGGATTAGTGCACAGTACTATGTTCAAAATATCAGAAATTTACTTACAGCCAAAGTCACGATGTCGAACCACAACGTTCGCTTTCTTTCTATGCGACAAACAGCTGATTTGGGAGTCACTAACAAGCGAACGAAAACATATACAATTCAGTACAAAATCGGACCCCACTTACACCCTCTCCTACAAAATCCAAGCGAACGAAGTCAGTCATTCACTTTCGTTTCAAAATGCGAGTCACTATCTTTCGACTTGTCGTTCGCATGGTTTTACGTGTGTTTGTGTGGTTGGTGTTCAAAGCAATACGATAAAGTTGTGGTTCGCCATTTAATTTCGGAGCGAGAGAGAAGAGTACGAAGAACCAGTATCTGCAGGTGCCGCAAAGTTGACGTTTTTGTGCTGAAATGGAAATATTTTTTAATAACAAATTTATTATAATGACATTATTTTCTGTCCATTGTGATTCTTTCATTGAATTCTATTTACATTGTTTCTGTTTCAACCTTTTATTCGATTTCCAACTATGCGACATCCAAAAGACAAGTGACTGGTTTTGATATTTTCGTTCGCATAGATGACAGCGAAAATAGTTAGTGGCTTCCGATTTTGCAAACACACAATAACATTTAAAGACTGTGTTAAGAACGAAAGTGAGTGACTGGCTTTCGTTTGCTTAGATTTTCTTTCGAGATCGTGACTTTGGCTGTTAAAGTTTCACCTACTTCTTTCCTTCTTCTGTTTCGCACCAAAAAGCTAGTACATATTTGTTTGTTTAAAATAACAGATTACTAATAGAGTACAACTTCGAGTTGTTGCGAGATGATAACGATTGCCATGATCCACGTGTTAACTTCATTTCGATGGCGAAGTACTCGATTTCGAATGTGGTGATTTGCCACCAGATTATTTTTTTGGTGTTTTGGAATTTTAGTTGTAAGTAGGATATAACATTAAAATGTTAGGATATTGCATTCGAATATTAGTTTGGATATAAATACTATTGAAAGCTAAGTTAGTATGAATAGATTATTGAAACTAATGTGTATGATAAATCTTTACAGATACCACCTCTACATATCCGGATCGTCGTGTTCTGAGCGAAAATACTTTACACACTATAAGAAATGACTCTCTTCAAGAGACCTTGAATAGAAAAATTATTGATGCAACAGTTCAAAATCAAATCAGCGGGCGAAACGTGCCCAATTTGCCGGATCTGATAAACGGTAAAAATTTACATATGGCGAGACACGCGTGGACTGAAAAGGTCAAATAATAAAAATTTTTGCGTTTTTCGATATACGCCTGTTTTTATTGTTTAATATTTTTCATTTCAATAAAATTATTGATGCTAGAACAAGAAGATATATTATAAAATCGATATTAAAATCAACATATTTAAAAATGTAATTTTTCTTACAATCATTTAAAATATATTTATTAGTATTAATGCCTACCAAATGCCACAATTTTACAAGAATCGGGCAACTTTTATTTTTGACCTGGGCAGTACACGCGTTTTGCCAAATTTATATATTTTTTGTGAAGTTAATAACCAATACTTTTTTTTTTAGGAATTGACGGGTACCAAAATAATGCAACGTGCACTAATGGTAGAGTTTTATATGAATTATGTTAATTAATATTGAATTGAAACTATTTTTTGTTTAACCAGATTGGGAAAATGCGTTTAAAAACGTTGTGTTAAAGTCAACTAAGCATATGGACAACAGTTTTCAGCAGCAGCACATGCAACATCAATTAGAAGGTAATCATCAAATTAAGCAGTTTGAAGATCTACGGAGACTTCAGGATATTCAACGACGAAATTCTTTTCTGAATTCAATCGGTGCATCGCAAATTAATTTGGCTCGAAATGGTAAATTTATTAAAAACTATTTATAGAACACATAAAGACTAACAGATAAGTCATTTTATACACGTCATCATGACTAAAAGCTTTATCGGACGGTAGATCATAGATCAATTCGAGAGCATAGGTCTTAAATGAAGTGCTCTGTAAAGCTTGCTATTAAAAAGTAATGCCTCATACGTCTCGTCTGTCGTTTGAAAGATATATATTTCTACAAAACTGTATATTTTGTGTACATTTTGAATGTTAAAACCAATAGAATATGTGTCGTTATGTATTGGTTTTTGGGATCGAAAGGCGTAATTTTGACACAAAAAGCAGGATTTGTTTTTGTTAACAAATGATTTACAAATACAAAATTTAAATATAGTTTCAACTAAATTTAAAAATAAAATCTATATTTCTTCGATTTATTAATCTTTAAATAGTTTTTATATTGAACTTTTATTTTAACCAGACTAAAAAATTAACTAATATCAATAAGAATAATTTCCATCTTAAACGGTGTAATTTGAAAATTGCATATACAAGATTAATATCAAAAAAAAATATACCAACCATATGACCCTATAGAATTATTTCAGTTAGTGCCACATTCTACAGACCTACAACTAAGCCTCTGATGATGAAGTTCACAAATTTCGAAACGATCGTTTGACACTGTGAATTCAAATCATGCTTGCAACTGTTGAAAATTCTATATGTATTAAAAATATATATGTATGTATGTAACTTCCAACATAAATCATACTCTACTATTTCTAAAGAATAAAACGTCATAAAGCGGGACTTCTCTGTAAAAAGCGGGATTGAAATCCAAGGCGGGATGAGACATCGAAAAGCGGGATAATCCCGCCAAAAGCGGAATGCTTGGTCGGGTTATTTATAAATATTTCGAGATTTAAGAAAATTAGTTCTTAACAGAAAAAAACATGTCATGTCATGTCAAAATGTCATTGTGAACACTTTAGGCTAAAACAACTCAAACAAAAAGGGAAAGCGAAATGGAAACACTAGAAAGATTTAGGTTTCACAAATACAGTGTACCAATACTGCCTTCGTACATCAGCTGTTTACAAATTTATTTACTTATAAAAATTTATAGACTTAAAACCAAATAAATAAATAGCAAATAGAAATTGCAAAAATTATAGATAACCCTCGTTCCACTATCCAAACTTTCATCGTGCGGTTTAAATACGAAACTCGTTTGGAGAACAATCCCAAACCTGGTCGACCTACTATCCTCTCAGAAGGAGATAACGTAAGATTAAGTGCATGGTGGCAACGGACCCCTTCATAAGCTCACAGAAATGCATCCTGAAACAGTGGGTAATGTGGTGGTGAATGCTGGGTACAATTCACGCGCTCGAAGAAAGCCGTTGTTGGTTAACGTAATAGACAGGAAAAACGTTTACACTTAGCTCGGGAGTATCAAAAGGCTTCGTCTGTGTTTTGGCGTGATGTAATATTCTTCGACGAGTTAAAGTATAACATTTTTGGGTCTGATGGAAGGCTCGGAGTGTGGAGAAAGCCTGGCGAAGCCTATATCCCCAAAAATACGATAAGAAGCATGGCTGCGATGGAGTCATGTTATGGGGGTGTATGGCTGCGAGTGGCGTTAGAACCTTAGAGAACCATCGTGCCTGCATTGATGCATTGAAGATACATTTAAAGCCAAGTTTTTATAAATTGGGCGTTTCGAGTCCATATTATTTTCATCAGGACAATGAGCCGAAACATATGGATCAGAATACTAAAATGTATCTGGCATATAACACTCCACACTTGCTTAAGACGCCACCATATAATCCCGACCTCAATTCAATTGATCATGTGTGGAATATATTTGAAAAGAGGATAAGGACTCCAAACTGCAGCTAAATGGTGGTTCAAAGGAAGATTGGCTAAAATAAGTATATGTCCTATAAGTATATGTCCTCTATTTAAACAGAATATAAAAAGACAAAACATTATTATAAGTTTAAATAAAGTTTCTCTACATCGATTTCTGTCTCTGGCAAGTGACATTCGTGTTACATTCAAGTGAAACCCTAGCAATAGCTATTGGCTCCTAACTATATCGTCCAATTTCTTCAAGTCAAAGTTAATTTTCTTCTATTTATATCCAACTTAATTGGACTTTTACATGTACGTTGCCAGAGTAATTCAGTCCATGCGGAGTATTTGTCTCCGACAACGATTGACAAACGTTTGGACCTTCTTAATTCTCAGCTTCGTCAAGCTCCAAATAGTAACGGGTGGTTAAATTTTAAGGGCCGATGTTGATTTTGAATAAAACAAATTATTTAGGAAATTATTGTCATTTCTTGTTACTATGATAATATGGTATGGTTCAATTATGTATGGAGCAAAATATCGCCCAAATGGCACACCTCCATCCGATGGTCCAAATTTTCGATGACGCTGAGGCATAATTGAGGTTCTATGCCGTTAATGTGCCGAATTATCTCATCCTTTAGCTTTTGAATTGTTGCTGGCTTATCGACGTACACATTTTCTTTCAAATAACTCCAAAGGAAGAAGTCCAACGGTGTCAAATCACATGATCTTGTCGGCCAATTGGCATCGCCACCACGTGAGATAACACGGCCATTGAATTTGTCGCGCAAAAGAGCCATTGTTTCGTTAGCTGTGTTGCAAGGGGCACCGTCCTGTTGAAACCACATATCGTCCACATCCATATTTTCCAATTCGGGCCATACAAAGTTCGTTATCGAACAACCGTTCGAACACCATTCACAATAACTGCCTGACCGGCCTCATTTTGGAAAAAATACGGCCCGATGATGCCGCCAGCCCATAAACCGTACCAAACTGTCACTCTTTGTGGGTGCATTGGTTTTTCGACAATCACTCTTGGATTTTGTGCAGGTTTAGGAATGTAACACGTGCCTTATTTATTTCAATCACCTGTACACGCCGCGGAGCCACTATCCGTGGTAATCTTGCATCCTAAATAGTGGAAAGAATTCACGTCTTCAATTAACCGTTAGTGGAGTATTCAATTCTGTTGGAATACGCATTAAATTTGTCTTTATATTTATTCTCAAACCTACCATATTCGCGTTTTCGGAGAGTCTGTTTAACTTGGCCTCGATGTCATCAAATTTGTGGGCCATATGCCATATGAGGGGCTTAAAGCACAAGGGGTTCTAGTGCCTTTTTTTTCTAAAATTGAGTTTACATATGGAATTAGTAGGTGAAGTTCAGAGGAGTTCAGATCACAAGAGATGAATGTGCGATTATCATCCGGTACCGAGATATGGCGACCAATTCTAGCACTGCACATTAAAATACCTGTTTCGCTGGGAGCACAAGGGGTATATGAGCACTTAAACCCCTTGAGCTCTAAGCAAATATTAAAATTAAATTTTCACCTGGACTGAGTGGGTCAATTCAGAGAAGTTCTGAGCTAACATCTGGCGACTTCTTGTAGCACTTGTTGTCAAAACACCTGCTTTAAATACCTTATAGCACTTACCTGGCGTTTACACGGGACAGTTTTGCTCCGACAGTAGCAATACATTCACACTATTTTACTACCACACTTACACTTCTGCCACTTGCCTCGCCACTGTCTCTGATTTTTCGACGACAGTAACTTCGGCAAGTGAGTTGACGTATTTGGTCAGATCGGTGACATTTCGTGGTAATTTGTGAAAAACAAAGCAAAACATCACATACATACATATAAACATGTATACATTTGAAATTTTCAGAGTACATCAGCTTCATTGTAATTGGAGAAATAGGGCAAAACACATAGCAAACGATCGTAGAAATTGGGAAAATTTAGTTTTATTTGGTAATTTGGAGTTTTATTGAAATATTATTTGGCAACACATACTAGATATAAACATGTATAAATAATATATGTATGTAGCAGTCTTCTTTTAGTAAATTAAGTTTTCAAGCAAATGTGAAGAAGAACAAATCAAAATCAGAGCACGAAATTTACAAGAAACAACACTATCGACGTTGCTTAAAACTGGTCTGTCTTTATAACTGGCTGGACACATACGTCACACAACAAATTTTTCTCTTTTTGACAACTATTACATATTATCAACTGTCCGGTCTTGAACTGTCCCGTGTAAACGCACCGTTAGTATTTTATTTTATTGCCAAAAAAAAAATAAAAATAAAATAATAACGCAAGTTAATAATTGTTGATTGTCTGTTGTTTTTCGTAAGTAAAATTATTAAAAATGATTGATTCTGAAAATAATACTGACGAATTCTGTGAAACTTTTTATAATGGTGGTAAGTTTAAAATATTTTACCTTTTATTATTTATTTTTTAAAATGAATTTATCACTTGTAAATACTGTTGTAGATGACAGTGATGCAGATCCCACATGGGAAATTCCTGAGAAAACTCAAGTTAATGGTCAACGTGAACAAGCTGAAGAAGCTCTAGCAGATGATGAAAGTAGTTTGTATGAGATGGAGTCATCTTGGCAAACAGCAAGAAAGAAAGTAAGAAAAGAAAATTCCTTAAGAAGAAATAAACGGGAAACTTCACCAGAAGAAACGGCTTAAATAATACGACCATACATGCAGATTCAAGTGCAATGAGAACATATCTGAGGAAATACGGAATTAACTTTTTATAGACTATTGGGGCCTTGAAGATCACAACTTGCAATCTTCTTTTTTGAGCACAGCAATCACTCTTTCTGCTCCATTTAAAGTAAAAACGAAAAGATCAAAGAATAAAACTGTAAGTCCTGCTTATGAACTGGTAGGATTTAGAGTCTAAAGAGTTTTTTATGAAAACATTAGACGTGTCAACAAAGAGGGTTTACAATATTGTTAAAAAAAAGAGATTATCACGAACAGACATACTTGAAAAATACAAACGAGGCAAGAAGGTCCCTGGCAATAAAATTCCTGATGCATCAGTACAATTGGTAAAAGATCAAATTACATCATTTCCCAAGTATTCAAGTCATTATTCAAGAAACTATGCCCCCAGTAGAAAGTATTTATCCGGCAGCCTAAATGTAACAAAGATGTTCGCACTTTACAGGGAATTTTGCACAGAAAAGGAAACAGAACCATAAGAGCTACTGCAGGCATATTTTTAACACATGTTTTAGCATCAGTTTCCACAAACCCCAAACAGACACATGTGTAACTTGTGACAGGTTGCAAATTACAATTGAGCATGGTACAATAGACGCTGTTAAAAATGCTGCCAAGGAAGGAAAAGAATTGCATTTGAAAAAGGCTGAAGCAGCAACACTGGAAAAAGATAGGGTTAAAGAGTTTGTAAAAAATTATAGTTCTAACACCCATGTGGCAATTTGTTTCGACTTGCAAAAAATTTTGGCAACTCCTGTACTGACATGCACTCAAGTATACTAGGCCCGTCAACTTTGGACATACAACTTTTGTGTCCATAATCTATCAACGGGAGACGCCCATATGTACATGTGGAATGAAAGCCAAGCTTCACGTGGCTGCCAAGAAATTAGTTCTTGTCTGTTGAAATTTATTAAGTCTTTGCCTCAGACTGTGACTCACATTACAGCTTATAGCGACAACTGTGGTGGCCAGAGTAAGAGTCACTACATTGTTCAGTTTTGGTTGTACGTTATTCGAAATACTCATATTCAGGAAGTAAATCACAAATTTTTACTCTCTGGGCACTCATTCATGGATTGTGACCAAAATTTTGGAATTATAGAAATTACCAAAACAAAAAAAATAAATTCTGTCAAATTTATACAGGGTGTCCCCTAAACTTTTGTCTAAACTTAAACACGTGATAGCTGAGAACAAAAGCTACAATGTTTGTTCTTACGCCAATTGCCTAGGTGGCTTCGTTTTCGAGATATTCGTGTTTAAAATAATTGCATTTTTGAATGCATTTTCAATAAATGCATAATCTACTTTTTAAATGAAAAAGAAATATCATTGAAAATTGCTTCAAAATTGATTTTAAATCAAATGCGACAGGAAATGACTATTAATACAACTACAACTGAAATAAGAGACCGCTTATCTAAGTGCATAACGCAACTCTCTCAACAGGCTCTCATTTTGAAAATTTTCGTTAATTGAAAACATTTAAAAAAAAATTCGTTTTCATTTCAAACGAAAAAATAAATTATTTAAAATCAATTTTGAAGCAATTTTCAATGATATTTCTTTTTCATTTAAAAAGTAGATTATGCATTTATTGAAAATGCATTCAAAAATGCAATTATTTTAAACACGAATATCTCGAAAACGAAGCCACCTAGGCAATTGGTGTAAGAACAAACATTGTAGCTTTTGTTCTCAGCTATCACGTGTTTAAGTTTAGACAAAAGTTTAGGGGACACCCTGTATATGTACCTCAAGATTGGGAGAAGCTTGTGGCAAATTCTAGTAAAAAATTTACTGTAACATCAATGCAAAATGAGCACTTTATAACTCTAGAGCCCATCCAAAGATATTTCAGACATAGTGTACCGGGCATCCGAAAAATGCAATGGTTACACTTTGAGAAGGATGACCCTTGGAACCTCTCATACAAACATGATTTTATGAATGACCAACAAAACTTCACCAAAGTAAACATGAAAGCTCGAAATGTTGGACGAACCATGCAGTTACTCCCACAACTTCCTCCAAAAAACACCATCAAACCAATAAAGTTTGAGAAATTCAAGAACCTCCAGGATCTTCTTTGCTTTATACCACCAATTTTCCATGAATGGTTCAAAGAACTTCCTCACGAAAGAATGAAAGAACTCCGGAAAGAATCGAAAGACAACGTGAGGATGGAATCTGATTATGACAACTAAAAAATGTAACAAAGAACCATAAAATCTTTTCTTAATAAAATGTTATATAAAAATTTAGTCTATGTGGTTCTCTTATTAGGTATTACTAACAGTCTTTTGAGGTAGAAGTTTATTTATTTAGAAATTAAAAAAAGATAAAGCACAAGGGGTATGTACAAGTGCGACTTTCCTTACTTTAAAAGTAATTTTTGGGTATTTGTATACGTAAAAGATGGTATTTTTTTTTATCTTGTTAGATTAAAATATATCTCAGGATCAATAAATAATCAATATTCTTCGAGCTTGAGGTCAGATTTGCTGTTGTTGTATTTATTTTCCTCGATATTTCGCTACTCCTTTGTGTAGCATCATCAGGAGATATAAACATTATTTAACAATTAAAACAAAATAACAATTGTGAAAAAATTATGTCAATTCAAAAATGCTCAAACAAATTTTCCCGCCTTTTTTCAAAATTTTCCGAAGTTACACAAACAAAAATAATGTTCGTAAAAAGTTCATATAAATTAACCCAAAGAAAAATATTAGATTGATAAACAATTTGTGCTTAAATGGTTCTACTTTTTACTAATTAAATGTCTGTAAATTTGGGCTACATTATCTGTATCTGTTTTATATTTAATTCTTTTCAATGTGGTTGTAGTAATTATTTGTAGCATTTCTAACATATAACGACGTTTATAATTGTTTTCTTTATTTAAAACCGCTGTATCCTGAAAGTTTGGCTAATGATTTAAACTAGCACAATGGGATGTTAATGCTGTTTTCTGTGTAGAAATTTGCCCGTATTTCTGATCTGATTTGTATTTCGGAATTTCTCTGCCCTATTTCCTGTTCTTCCTTTTCCAAGATCCTCCCCCTCTGCGATCATTTTCAAAAGGAAAAAGGATAGTTCAATTGTAAATGCTGATAAGGGAAATGCAACAGTAGCTATAAAGAAATGTGACTATGACTCGAGAATAGGCAACATTGTTGGAAATACATCAGAATACAAGCTAGTGAGCAAAGATCCTACGAGTACACTAGAAAGGAAGAATAATAAATTCGTTGAGGAACTTCAAAAAGTAGGAATTATTAATCAAACACAGAAGAATAAACTTAAAATAACAGTATCCACAGCACCGAGATTATATGGAGTTCCAAAAATACACAAAGAAGATTTTCCATTGAGACCAATTTGCTTTTTGTTAACTCTCCATCATATGAACTGTGTAAATACGTTACAAACATCCTTAAAAAGATAACGGAAAAATCGAAATATAATGTAAAATATGCTATACAATTTAAGGACAGAATAAAGAACCAGAAGATTAATAGTAACGAAATTTTAGTTTCGTTTGATGTAGTATCTCTATTCCCGAGTGTTCCCGTAGACTTAGCTATCAGTATCATAGAGGAAAAATGGAACACATTAAAGCAACATACAGACATTAATAAATCTTTATTTTTAGATATATTAAGATTTTGTATAGTGGATAACCGATATTTCCAACATGATGGGAGGATATATTTGCAACAAAAGGGACTCCCAATGGGTTCACCAGCTTCTCCAATAGTTGATGGCATCGTTATTGGATTATTGGATATTGGAATTGGATATAAAACCAAAAATTTTGACAAAATATGTAGACGATTTATTTTGTGTCGTTTCAGAGGGCGAAATAAATACAATTTTCGATGTTTTTAACAATTTCCACTCCAGTACTAAATTTACAATGGAAAAAGAGTCAAATTCAAAACTTCCCTATTTGGACACATTGGCGAACAGGAGAGGGGAAAATTTATCAATTAATTGGTAACAGAAACAAACGTCTTAAGAAAGAATAATCAACTTCCACTCGAAACATCAAAAACGTGTGATTATAAATACAACTAAAAATTTAATAGAACGCGTTTTGACTATAAGTGATGTAGAATTCCACAAGGTCAATAAGGAAAGGATAAGAAGCATTCTCAAGGACAACAACTTCCCGGACCATCTTACCAACAGACTGATAAGGCAATTTGAGGATAAAGGTCAACCGAACAGGGTTACTACAGATGAGCCGAAAATTTACAAGTCAATAACGTACATACCTGGAATAACAGATAGGTTGGCGAAGTCAAAAATATTTGACGACAAGAATTATAGGATAGCACACAAAACATATAACACAATAGGCAGAATATTTAGTAAAACAAAGGATAGTTTGGACAAATTTGATATGTTTAATATAGTATATAAAATACCATGTAAGGGGAATGACAACGAGGTTTGTGACAAAGTATATGTAGGAACTACAAAAAATAAACTAAAAGCACGAATTGCAGGACACAAATCAGATCAGAAACACAGGTATATTTCTACACAGAAAACAGCATTAACATCCCATTGTGCTAGTTTAAATCATTAGCCAAACTTTCAGGATACAGCGGTTTTAAATAAAGAAAACAATTATAAACGTCGTTATATGTTAGAAATGCTACAAATAATTACTACACCGACATTGAAAAGAATTAACTATAAAACAGATACAGATAATGTAGCCCAAATTTACAGACATTTAATTAGTAAAAAGTAGAACCATTTAAGCACAAATTGTTTATCAATCTAATATTTTTCTTTGGGTTAATTTATATGAACTTTATACGAACATTATTTTTGTTTGTGTACCTTCGGAAAATTTTGAAAAAAGGCGGGAAAATTTGTTTGAACATTTTTGAATTGACATAATTTTTTCACAATTGTTATTTTGTTTTAATTGTTAAATAATGTTTATATCTCCTGATGATGCTACACAAAGGAGTAGCGAAATATCGAGGAAAATAAATACAACAACGGCAAATCTGACCTCAAGCTCGAAGAATATTGAGGTCGAACAACAGAATAAAAATATATCTCAGGATCTCTATTAATTAAAAAGTTATATTCCAGATAGCATCTAACATTTTTTATTAAAAATTAACAAGAACCTCTTTTTTTCTCATCATTAAACATAAGTCACTTGCACCCCTTGTGCCCTAAGTCATCTGCATAGTCATAATTTGAACAGGTGCCAGTGAAAGTGGGCACGACTCTCGGGCCCAGGTTCTCTGATCGATTTAAGTGCAAGGCAAGTTCACCTAAAAAACTCAATCCTTCCTTTAAAGCATAATCGTAAGTAATATTGGCACGTCATCACGTTTCAATCGATTGGCATCACTGTTCGATGTTTACGATATGGATGTAGCTCAAGATGCGGCACCAAACCGCCACCCATTGTAGCGGATAGTGTTGTATCAATCCGCGAAATTCACTTGCTATAACTGGAAAAAATTAGGTGAAGAGAAAATCGATCACTCAGCCACAATGACGAGAAGTGTCTAATACCTGTTTATCCGTGAAAACGCAACGAATAGAACGCCGAAGAAAAACATATGTGTACGCAGAAATGTATGTACGCATCGCGGTCGAACACCCTCCCCTTAGCGGGAATAACGCCGCCAACGTGAATTATAATTTGCAGAAGATCCTACGCACAACAACTTTGAAGTAATAACAGGGAACTATTTTACAGAGATATATTCAGTTCTTTCCTGGTCGAGCTCAGTAAATGTACAAATACAGTGCAACAAATACAAGTTGTTATGACGATGACGAGACACTCTTATGACATCGGTTAATCAAATTCGAATACATAAACAACTAGAGATATAATTCGAATCCCAATGTATACATAACGACAGAATCGAAACAAGTGGTGCTGGTGTCATTCTTCTAATCCACAAATCAAGAGAACAAAATATACTTCCTTTGACAAACAACAGCAGTCATAGAAATCGTCATTAACGGGCGAAAAGTTATACAGCACGACCTATGCACATATAGTTATTTCGCTACATGTAGTTACTCCTACATACTTCCCCCGATTTACTCATGCCTCCCGGAAATATATTGTAGTGTCGGCTACAACATTGTAGTAATAGTAATGGCCGAATTGTTTTCGAACTATTCGTTAAACTTGTTTTACTGTGTCGAACTATTCGGCATTCTTATAAATTGTGTTTTTTTAGCTGCATGAGAACTATCGATATCGATAGCTAGCTATGGTTTCACAGCTGTGAATACCAAACTGTGGTGACATTTCTGTTGAGAAAGGTTGGCAAGTCCTCATGAATCGTTGAATGCTGCAACATCGCTTCCAAATTGTGTAAATTTACTTCGAAAAAAATAAACCTGTTGGCGAAATTCATAGAGCATCTTCGTCCATTTTACGGTCACAGAATTGTGTTTAGTGATGAAGCTCATTTCTGGTTAAGTGGCTACGTCCCTAAGCAATATTGCCGTATTTGGAGCGAAGACAATCCTCAAGCCGTTAACGAATCACCATTATATTATGAATGGCTGTTTGGTGCGGTTAATACGCTTGCGGATCATCGGTCCTTATTTCTTTCGAATTGAGCAAGGAGTTGCCGTTACGGGAAATGACGAGCGCTATCGAGCCATGCTGACTGAATTTTTGTTTCCAAAAATTAATCAACAACATTTGGGTCTAACAAGACGGCGGAACTTGCCATACAGCGCGCTTAATAATCGATTTATTGCAAAATCAATTTGGTGAGAGATTATATTTCCAGAAGTGGTTCTGTTTACTGGTCCCCTCGATCGTGCGATTTAACGCGTCTGGATTTTGCCGCCATACGGCCAGATTTATTAGAAAAAGTAGTACAATATTGGACTCATCGCTTGTACCATGTAACTCGCAGCCCCGGCGGACATATGCTGAAAATCATATTTGAAAAATAAATGTCATGAAATTATGTACCAAATTGTAATAAAAAAAAATTCATTCCAACAATATTTCTGTCTTGTATTATCATTTTAAGTTCTCATGCAGCAAAAAAAAACACCCGTTACTCCCGTTACTTTCTGTTCTTGTGTTGGAATAATTGAACTTACAGTTCGTCCGATGAGACTTATCCATCAATTGAGAAGGAACTTGCAAAAAATATTCAACCAATCGTTAAAAAACTAAGAATATGTGTCAAAATCATTAACAGGTCGAAAGAAAACCAAGATTCGTTGCAACACTATTGAATTCAGAATGAGTATTTAAATTGTTACTGAGAACAATTACTAAACAACAAGATAATATTTCTCAAAATTTGTTTGCATCTTCAATACAAAGAATTAAATACACTCATATTATATTTACACTCAGGAGACTTTCCCGCATCTGAAGATCAGTTATCATATTCTTCCAAAACGAATGTTATTGATTTCGCAGAAGAACTTTATATCGGCTATTTCTGAAGTCTCAACAATTAGCATTAAACGACAGCTCAGAAACTGATTTGGAGTACTTTGAATCCGACAGCATAAATTGGGAAGTGCATCTCAATAGTACCTTAAAAGATGTTGTTTATTTAGATTAATTTTCAAAGAGATCATCAAAACTGAGCCTGCTGTATAAAGCTCTATTGACAATTAATCCCACTTCAAACATCTGTAATGGTGCACTTTTTCCGTATCACAAACAATTAAATCTAAATTGAGGAACCAAATGTCGCCAAACCTGAGTGCTATACTTTTTTTAAAATTCTACTTATGCTTACAAAAAATAGTTAGAGTCCAGTTTGTACTTATCTGATCTCACATTGCTCCTAAAGGGTGCGTCAGTAAAAATTCACTTTTCGATTTTAAAATATAAATACGTATTTTTTGAGGTAGTTGTCATTTTTTTTATTGTATTGTAAAGAAGACATGTTCCGATTAAGTATGTAATGAAATATTCGTAAAATGGCCCCCACGCACACTGCTCCGTTTCATGAAAAAAAAATCAGAAATCTAACTTGGTTGGAATTGAATTTTTTGGAATCGTTTTAAAGGTAATAGCGTAGCTAAAAAAAATTAGCAAAGATTTTTTCATAGAAATAGATTTTTTGCCCTCCAGAGCAATTCAAAGTTAGCAATTTGTATGCTAAATAATTTGATTTTTGAGGAAAATATTGTTCAAAAATACATTTGTGGAAGAAATTCAATTATATACTATTTGTTGGATAGGTAAGGAGCGGTACAAATTTTGTTTTCTTTTTATTTCGTATAAATCTTAAAAAAAAAATTTAATTGATATTTAAACATTTACGTTTTCAAGATGAATATTTGAAAAATTGTAATTTTTTGATGGCAAAACGAAAAAAAAACATAAAATTCGGTGAAATATTTTTTCATGATAAATTAATTTAAACTGTAATCTATTAGAAACAGGCAAAATTTGTTCCGCTTCTTTTAATTTAAGCTTTTTAAAAAGTGCTTAAAATTACTTTTTTACTTGTTAGTCAAATATGAATTATTTTGTAGGAGAGTATTTTTACTTTAATTAGTTAATAATTATTTAATACATATATCTAAATATCAAGCGCTTTTGACATCGTCTGTCTGATGAACTATTGACGACTGAAACTGAAACGTAATAAATCAGCAAAAATAAGAATCCTTGACTTCTTCAATTTACACGCACATTCAGGAATATTTATGAATCACTGACGGAGAGAATAATGCAAAAGTACTGATACACACTTACGAGATAGGCTCTCTCGTTGTCCCTATTTATTTCTCTTGCTCTCAACAGAATAAAGAGTGCAAAAAACTCGGCAAACAAACATAGATATATTTGGTACGCAAACACATACATATGTTATAACATATTAATCATTGTGCCTCAAACATGTAATATTGAATAGCAAACAAAATGTGTTTGGACACAAGTATATCATCTTTGCGGCAAGCTCCAAACACACGTTATATTTGCATCCAAACATCTAAAAACGACAAATTTTCGAGACAATTTTCTGCATTGAAAATCTTATACATGGCAAATTTTAGTTAAAATCTGTTTATCCGATAGGGTGTTACGGCAGTCCATACATCTGTCTTACAGATGAAAAAAAGAATGGGTCCCCATCGATCCAACAAATAACGAAATTTTTTTTTCAATGTCTTTTTCGTGATTTAACAAAATCTTGTTTCGAGTAGTTTCACGACCACGGGCGTGGTCAATGTGGATGAAATGCTAATTTTTGATAAGGTGGCATATAAATATGTTCACGCAATTTTCATGAAACTTGTCGCAATAGTTCAATTTTTACAGCCAAAAATAATTTCGGTTTGTATGGGCGGTGGGCGTGGTCGATGTGGATGGAATGATATTTTTTGATAAGGTGGCGTATAAATATATTCTTCACGCAATTTTCATGAAATTAGTCGCAATAGTTAAATTTTTACAGCCAATAATAATTTCGGTTTGTATGGGCGGTGGGCGTGGTCAATTTTGTCGATACTTTGAAATTTTCTTAATTCTATTATATTAGGGACTCGTGCCAAATTTTATTACCCTAGGACGACTCCTTCTATTTTTATCCCATCGATGTACTGGGAGAAAGCACTGTGCCACGGCTCCGATGACAGGCCATTACTCTTTTAAAGAAATTTTTCAGGACTTTTTCGCAGAGATGTGGCTGTATCTCACCGATGACGCGTTGGATCTCGGATTTGCGCTCAGGAATTGTTTCTGGTTTATTTGGATAAACCCAAGATTTCGCAAAACCCCAAAGAAAAAAATCGCACGGCGTTAAATCGCATGATCTTGGTGGCCAGTTAACATCAGAATTTCTTGAGCTAATTTGTTCCTGAAATCGTTGACGCAATACATTGATTGTTTCATGCGCGGTGTGGCAGCTGGCAGCTGGCTCCGTCACAAGAACTTCGATATCATGTTCCTGTAACGAATGCCGTTCACAGTCATATTCAAAAAAGTAAGGCCCAATCACGCCGCCTGACCAAAATCCGCACCAGACTTGCACCAGGTGCTCGTTGTGGGTACATTTGTTTCTCATGGATTGCATGAGGATTTTCTGAGCCCCAAATTCGATAATTTTGTGTTTTCACGACGCCACTCAGATGAAATGCGCTTCATTGGAGAATTGGTATTGACTTCACTTTGCTCCATTACCCATTGAACGAATTGCCGGCACTTTCCATGGTCTGCTGGTTTGAGCTCCTGAGTAAGCTGAATTTTGTACACCTGTAGGAGGAGGTGTTTTGTCAAAATTCGCTGCGTAGTGCTTCGTGAAATGAACGATGCCGTATTGATGTTTTCGCCTTTTTGGCGACACTCTCATTCACAGCACTGGTATGTTGACGCTCAGGAGTCTTACTGTCCATAACCGACCCAGATTCTTTAAATTATTCGACCACTCTTCGAATGGTTGGCACTTTCTCGACTGAAAATTCTTCGAAGTTTGCGAGCGGTCGCAGCAGAACTTTCCACATTTTTGTAATAAGTTTTCCCAATTATATCGCGTTGTTCTTTCGTAAAGCTCTCCCTTTTTAATAATCGCAATAAACATATGTGACAGCTGCCAAAGTTCAGAGTTGCCACTTGCACTTTATAATAAATGTGTATAAACATATACTACATATATTTGATTTAGTTACTAATATTTACACTACATTACAAGTAGTATTAGTAGAAATGTGGTGAATTTTGTTTTAATATTGAAATAAGTACCCATTTTAATTTTTCCTTTTTTTGCTAAATCAAATAAAATATTTTCTACATAGAATACCCGAAACCCCGTTTCTCAAAAATTACTTGGTGCACTTAGAACCTTGTTGTTCTAAAGCCGCGATGTATATTGCTGGTCCATTTCGCAGCGAAACAAATTAATTTTGCTCAATATTTTTCACGTGGCCCATCTTAGGACTCGGTTTTATTGGCTTTTTGGTATAAACAGACAACATCCAGTAACAATTTTTCCAAATTGTTGCTGACAGGCCTAAATGCGTAAGGGACAATGTTAATTAACAAAGTTAAATTTGACTAATGCAACGAAAGAATGTTGTGTAACAAAGTTCCATCAACAAGATTTTGGGAAACAAAGTTCTAACTGGAACATTTTTCAAGTCGTTTTGGAACACAAGGTTCTATTTGGTTGTTAGAACTTTGATAACCAAAATATAAAAGAAAAACATGTAGTTAGAACTTTGTTGCATGGGCTATCTCGTAAACGGTAAGAGATATCTTTATGGCGATAGCAGCAATCGAAAGAGCATACCCAATTTAGTACGATGCAATAGACAGATCATTTTTATCAAAAACGTTCAGTTATAACCTTGTTCTAAGGTCGCGATATGCCGAATACTTGACAACTCGAATGGCAACAATAGCCTCGTATTCTCTATTACCTTTCTTATCCTTTATTTTACATTGTACGTAAGTATATAGTTGAGATTTATACTTTTCGTAACTGAGTTGTCATTAGTCTCTCGAAGTAAAGACAACAATTAATGGCGACGAGTATTATAAAAATAGAAATAAAGCCGAAAAGTTAGGTCAATCAATCAAATAATTTTAGGGCTGAAACGAAATATGTAAAGATAAATTGGCAAGTTCTATATTTGAATGGAAGATCAAGTGCAAACATTATTGGAAGCCAAACTGCAGCTTCAAAAGCCAGCGTGAATATAATTTCAAGTTTTGGTCATACGGTGGAATCATTTAAAAATTAATAAGAAAGTTGAAACACATTTCCAATTAAAGAAAATATATACACTGAAGGAAAAAGCATCAGGTGAAAATATGCATCACCCCAACAACTTTTGGCATAGAAAGTGAGCTAACGTACAGTTTCATTCCCGCTATGAAAATGTGTTCATCAACTGCAAATTGTTCGTTACTGTGGTGAAAGTATGGTTGTTGCTGCACTGAATTTGCTTCATTATTGCAACGAATTTGTTTCATTGCTGCAATGAATTTGTTTCATTGTTGCAATGAATAAGTATCATTGCTGCAATGAATTTATTTCATTACAGCAATGAATTTGTTCATTGTTGCTATGAATATGTTTCATTGGTGCAATGAATTTGAGTCATTGTTGCAATGAATTTGTTTCTTTACTAGAATGATTTTGTTTCATTGCTGCAATGAATGTTTTGAAGGGTGTTGGAAATTATTTATGGACCATTGTAGTACATAAATGCACTGTTAGTATTATATTGCTGGTATTTTGATAAAAAAAAATTTTAATTTTTGTTTCGAAAATGGTCTCAATTTGCTAAACAGATTATATTGATTCCATGTTGCAACACACGTCTGGAGAATAATGTGGTAGTCGAAGGGTTGAGGGTTATTGTGGCCGTCATATTTAGGTCTTGCGATTAAAAACAATTATGAGGAATTTTTTATTAAGATATGTACATTAGGGTGTCCCATTCAAAAAAAAATTTTGGGGATCATTCTTAATTTAATTTAATAAGGCTAAGAATTTTTGAGAATTTTTTCCGATTTTCGGAGGTGGTTTAGAGGTCGCGCAAATTGATTTTTTACCAAAAATCGACCTTTTTGGGCTTTTTTGAATTTTGCTTGAAAATTGGTAAAAAAAATAGATATTTCTTCAGCTTCTGAGTCAATATTCTTAAAGAAAATTTTCCGATCTTTAATTTTATGTGCATAAATAATAAGTTTCAGCAATGATTTTGCACATTTTGACAATTTAATAACGGTTTTTCGTAAATTTTCAACAAATATGGAAAAGAATGCTTTATAACTTTTAAAATTTGTATAAAGATTAAAAAAACTAATGATGCAGTTGAATAGATTATTAAGTTTTAAATTAATTAGCAGAAAAAAAAATTAATTTTCTCTCACCGTTCTCGAGTTATACCCTTTTAAAGCTTTGTACACATTGTATGAAATGTATAATACTATAAGGTGTGAACTAGGTTTGCATTGCTTTAAACTTTAAATAATTGGATTTAGAAAATGTTTTTACAAATAAAATAATAGTTACTTACCACTCATACATAACAATTATATTAAAAACAAAGAAAAATAGATTTGTTATAAATCATTAATTATAGTTCTTGCGATGCTGCTCTACCCCCTGCAGTAAACTCTGAAAGTCTGTTTCAGAAGTTGTGATATTGATATAACTATTAGCCAAGGCCACACCACGTTCTGCGACATCATTTACAACTTGCAATTGTTGAACTCTGTGTTTTGCTTCCTGAAATGATTTGTTGTTTTCCCATTTTTCTGGATCCGTTTGTAAAAAATCAGTAGAAATGTTGCAGGCTTCAAAAAAAGTTAGGCTGGCTTTTGTAATAAAACACTGAATTTGTTTATTTTCAATCATGTCTTCTGTTAAATTTCCTTTCACTAATTCGTTGTTATTACTTGGTTCATGTAGGTTTCTAAGCATTAAACGCAAAGTTTTGGTATCTATACGTTCATCAAACAACGATAAGGCAGCCAACTTCTCGGAAAGGTACCACTGATGCCGCAGAAAGGTTTTCAGATTCTCGCGTGCAACTTTTTCTTTAAAGCGTTTGTAATCATACAATTGTTTCAAAAGTCTAAGGTCATTGAGAGGAGTGTATCGGGGACATTGGCATAGGTACCAATTTTTAATATATACTCTTAAAATAAATGAGGTAAACTCCAGCAAGGCATCAATTTTTGAATTTTGAATGAAAGGTTGTAGCTGGTTTCGAAAAATGCATATTTTTAGAGAGTATATAATTTTCATCATCCAGCGAGCTCGGTTAATGGCTCCAGGAGATTTTATTGTTGGATGGGGCTCAGGTCTATCACCCAAAAAAATAAGGCTCAGTTGCAGCATTTCTTTATAATCTTCCCTTGGTTGCATATTTTCCAGCTGCCCTTTTACAAAAATTAGTAGATCTTTTCGTATGAACTCCGGAATAACTTTTCCAACAATTTCGTGGTTCATACAATCCGAAATTTTTTTTTATCAATGGAATCCCACCTTCCCTGAAGAGTGACGAAAATTTTAATTTGTGGGGATGTAATTTGATCCTCAATATTAAGGGCCTTCAACTCTGATCCAGCAACTAGTTCCATCATATGATGGCGGCATGCCAAAAATATGAGGTCTTTTTTTAATTTTTGGCGAAGTAAAACGCAAGCCCCAATCCGCCGTCCTGTATTGGAGCTGGTTGTGTCCGCACACATAAATTGGACATTTACCGTTACATTCCAAGATTTTAAGGTTTGAAATACTGCCTCGGCTTGGGCCTCTCCTGTTCCTGATGAAAGTGGTACTACTCCCAGAAGCTTGGAGTCTGAATTACCAGTTACACTAATGGATAGCCGATCATTTTTATTCCTTTTGTTTTTTAAGTCAGGCATTATTTTTCCATCCCAATGTACCGTGTTATAATTTGAGGCAACAAACGATTTTTTAATTGAGTCTGCCACAATCAGCCGCTGTTTTTTACGTTCCCTCCAAATTAAACTCTTTGAGCATGCAGCTTTTGCGTTGCTCTGTCCGGAATCAGCGTAGGAATTCACAATGAGCGAAGCTTTACGGCAGCTAATCCCGGTTCTGTCAAGGCTTGCACAAAGCTTTGATTTTTTTGGCAAAGTGAAAATTTTCTTTTGAACAATTTTTTTGATGTTTCATAGACCGAAACGGCAGAATCATCGCTATCAACGCTGCTGATATCCTCCTTTTCAAACGGTTTTGATTTGGTCTACCGAACTTTATTTGTGGGCTGAGATTTTCTCAAAGGTTGACCTATATTGCAGAACACGCTCTTCAAGTCGTTCACGAAGTCCTTTCTTTTCTTAATTTCGAGTGGTTTTTCTAGACTTACCCTTACATAACTTTGCCCACTTCGAGTGCAATATTATTATTTTGCGAGAAATATTGCACAGTTCCTGATTTGGAAATAGTGCACTTTTCCACTAAATACAAATTAAAAAATCTTTGCAGTATTTGCATTTTTGTCGGCTGTTTGGCAGTATCAAGGTCTTCAATCATTTTGCCCACACACCACACATTCCTTGTATTCGACAAAGGCATATCTATTTTAAAAAAATATTACCCAATATTTTTTGGACTACTTTATGATAATTTCAACTTACCGGAGCAATAAAACTTCAGATTAACAAAATATTTTTATTAAAAAGACGGGACTTCTTGTAATAATTACATATGTTTTGTTCACAAAGGGTTTATTTTGTATTTCTCTGCCAGCTGATCACAAAAGCTTATCAGCTGATTTAACAGCGGATGCAAACTAGCCGTATTGTGGTTTGTGAAGTAGCTTAAGCTTTTCCAGAGATTTTATATATATAGTGACTACTAATTACCGGAAGAGGGCTCTAGCATAAAAGCTTTTATATTGTTTTTTTTTTGCTAATTTATTTAAAACTTCATAATCTTTTAAACTGCATCATTACTTTTTTTAGTCTTCATACAAATTTTAAAATTTATAAAGCATTTTTTTTCATATTTGCTGAAAATTTACGAAAACTTATATAATGTATCAAAACGTGGAAAATCCCTGACGAAACTTATTACTTATGCACATAAAATTAAAGATCGGAAAATTTTCTTTAAGAATATTTACTCAGAAGCCGAAAAAATACCGATTTTTTAGCAATTTTCAATAATAACACTGTGTGTAATTTTTTAAGTCATGGCAAAATAACCATATACGGACACCACTACGTGATAAAAGACAAAAAAAAAAAGACCCGTGTTTCCCAATTTTTCAAAAAGTCAAGCACTTTTTTTTTTTATGGGCCGCCAAAGATTTGGGGCCTCGGTATCATTTTCGTATAATAATGGAAGATTTTCTGTGATTTGAAGGTCATCAACATTTTGCAAGGGATCATCGATAAGGGCGGCTTCCCAAAATTCTTTTGTTTTCTTTGTAATTGGGATTCACGCTCACCTCTGAATCAATTCCAATGTAACTCGTGGAGGCCAAGAGGAAGTGTGGATGAACAAATACAACAACATAGACTGAAGAATGCACATGGTTCTGGCCATGCATATTTCATTTTTTGCTACCTATGGACCTGAACAGGAGAAAAAGGTAAAAAAAATGAAATTAAAAAATTTTCGGCAAATTTTTCACTTTTGCGTGCTACCTAAACAGTGTTAAGAATCATCTCTAGGAAGTTTATATGTTCTAGAAATTTGTTTATTGAGATCTTAGGTAAATTTTTGTAGTTGATTGTTTCCTTGAATTTTGAACGGTTTGCAACCTATGGACCTGAACACGGGAAAAAAGGTAAAAAAAAAATCGAATTTTTTTAAGTTTTTTGCGATTTTGTTTTGGAAGGTGAAGTTTTTTTGATTTTATATGTTCGCAAATTATGACAAGAGCTACAACTTTGCCTCAGAGAGTAAATCGAAATTCTGAACGGTTTGCAAGATATGAGCCTGAGAAAATGATCACATTTTACGAAAATGATACCGAGGCCCCAAATCTTTGACGGCCCATAAAAAAAAAAGTGCATGACTTTGGGAAAAATTGGGAGACACGGGTCTTTTTTTTTTAGTCTTTTATCACGTAGTGGTGTCCGTATATGGTTATTTTTTTTTCGTGTTGCACTGTGTAATTCAATAAAAGTCAAAAACGCTCGATTTTTGGTACAAAATCAGTTTGCGCGACCTCTAAACCACTTCCGAAAAATCTGATAAAATTCTTAAAAATACTTTACCTTATGAGTATCCAAACTAGGAAAGATCTTCCGAGAAAATCCAAATTTTTATTTTTTTTGGGACAACCTAATGTATGTACATATCTATGTCTGTGCTTACCATGAACATAAGCACTACTCCGCTATGATCTACTCCTTTAACATAGAACCACATCATTGTATTCGTAAATCATGCAATTGTTGTTGTGTAGAGGGTTCTGTCATTCAATTGTAGCGTCAAATCACCCCGTCGTTTATATTTTAACCAAATGTGTTAAAATTTCGATTGGATTCATTTGATTGTAAATTTTTATGTTTTGTGTCTTTGACTTCTTCGTTTTCATTGACTTCGACTGCGCGCACAAATGTATGTATGTCCTTCGTTTTTTTATGAATCCAAATACCAACACAACGAAACAAGCGCGATCGAATTATGGTTAAAGTACAAAGCCACGAACATTTTGTTGCGATTTGTACACACTCATAAATGTTCAGTTACATATTTCGGGGTAGTTTTTCTGCTATCGATGCGTCACTTTCTCTGCTGTCGTGTTGCTCCTTGCATTCTGTTTATTTATCTATTTGATTTATAGATTCGCAAGTTACACAAACGATCACAGCAAACTCGTAAATTCACACAATTTATTTGTCACAATAAAAGATTATTACTAAGTATAACTAATTAGTCTGTTTTAACAAATTTATTTAAATTATTCCGGCGGAAAAATATCGTATGTCGACCACTTTCGGTTGTTGCAATGGAACTGATTGTAGATGTGTACGTGACCCACCACTCACGCTCACCATTTTCTCTTGCTGGCTTCTTTTTTACTCTCGCTCATTGTTTCCACTGCTTCTCTCTCTATAAGAACATAAAAATTTGTCTCGTTACAATAACGAAATTGTTTCATCAACTAAAAATGTTGACAAACCTCCAAAATAAATAAATACTAAATATAAACTATAAAAAGTAGGAGATAAACCACATATCAGTAGTCTAAATCTTATAACGGGGTTTTCAATAAGAGCGCTACAAAAGTTTTTTTAAATAAAACAAAACCGGTTTTAGATACTAATGAAATTCTTTATTCCTGTGAAAGTACGTTCGATGCCATTATGTATGGAACTCGATTTCTGTTGCATGGCCACCACGGGCATGCTTGCAGAAGTCCAGGCGCTGAACCCAATTTTCGACGGTTTTCAAGCATAAATCGGCCGATACTGCTGCAATTTCACGTTCGATATTCGTACAAAGTTCATCAATCGTCGCTGGCTTGTTGGCATAGACCATAGACTTGACGTAGCCCTACAGGAAATAATCTAACGGCGTCAAATCGCACGGCCAATCGACTGGGCCATTTCGTGAGATAACACGTTCACCAAACTTGGTTTCCAATATATTTATTGTGGCTGTGTGGCTTGAGGCGCCGTCCTGTTGGAACCACATGTCCTCGAAGTCCATATTATCCAATTGGGGCCAAAAATATTTGGTTATCATTGAACGGTAGCGATTCGCATTCACAGTAATGTGCCGGTCTTGATCATCACGGAAGAAGTACGGCCCAATGACGCCGCCGGCCCATAAACCGCACCAAACCGTAATTTTTTCGGGATGCAATGATGACTCATGGATTACGTGTGGATTGCTGTCTGACCAATAACGCATATTTTGCTTATTGGCGAAGCCATTCAGCCAGAAATGAGCCTCATCGCTGAAGATGATTTTCCGATGAAAATCCGAATCATTTTTAAGTTGTTGCTCAGCCCAATTCACGAACATACGACGCTTATGGTGGTCAAGCGGCTTCAGTTCTTGCGTCAATTTGATCTTGTAAGGATGTAGGCTAAGATCTTTTCGCAACGTTCGCCACAACGACGTCAAAGAGATGCCCAACGCTTGAGAACGACGAGTGAGAGACACATTTGGGCTTTCTTGAACTGAAGCCTCAGTGGCAGCAATATTCTCGACACTACGGGCACTTCTTTGTCTCACTGGCACGGGAACATTTTGTACTGTGCCTGTGGATTAAAATTTTTCCACTAGACGCTCAATTGTTGATCTGGTGGGACGATTATGACGACCATAAATTGGACGTAGCGCTCTTAAAGTTGAGGCCACTGACTCCAAATTTCGGTAGAAAATTTTAATAATTTCGACTCGGTGTTGGCTCGTATATCTTTCCATGATGAAATGGCAAACCTTACTGAAGAGAAATGTCGAAAGAGCGGGGAATATATGGCGTCCTTTGCTGTCCCTATCGATTTACTTTTGTAGCGTCTCTGTTGAAAACCCCGTTACCTTTACTTTTTTTAATTTTTAACTCATTTTTCTACAAAATTCAAATTAAATAAAATTGTTGCAGGAACGAAAAGTAAGTTGTTGCAGCAAAGAAATGAAAACTTTTCAAAGAAGCCTAGTATGGAATTTTTCGTTACAGCGACTACCAAATTGTCGGATATACGACACTTTTCACTATAACAACTTAAAATCATTAACGAAAATGTTTCATCCCGGCGACGAAGCGTTTTTCTTTCAGTGTATAGACATGTTCGTAAAAGACGTAGCTTTCATATATATTTTTTTGCGGATTTTTCGAAGGATGGATCTTTTTTGTTACGCAAAGCTTTTTGAGAATAAACGTACTTTTTCAAAGAACTTTTAAAATCAATTTTTTTTTTGAGTTTTTTTTTAATACCAATTCTGTTATGACTAGCCTGAGAAATTTCAAAATTTGAAGTTAAGCCGTTTTCTACTTATCAAGTATTACTACTAATTATCTCAAAAACGTGGTTTTTGGTCTATAAACTCTAAAAAGGCCCTAAAATCCCTCAAATTTTGGGGAACATTTTCTCTTATGATATCAAATTTTATCGAAATCTGTGACATGTCACTTCATATTTGTGTAGGTGTGTACGTTGCACAGGAAAACACAAATCTACGAGTTGTAACTGCGGAGAAAGGCATCCGTCGAGTTACAGAGGCTGTGTAGTTGCTAAAGAACTACAGAAATTCCGAAACAGAAAACTCCAGATTCAAGGACCTGCTTTGCATACCCAACAGGAGTGTGTTTATCAAGCCCCTAGACAAAAAAAACTAAGAACCACAAAACCGGGAATCTTCTCATACGTCAAGCAAAAGTCTGCAAAATCGTACTCAGAGCAGTAAGATGTTATTCCGAAGCATTGAAATCAAACAACAATAATTAAAGCGTCGCACAGTGGTTCAGAATACATTTTTAACGCGAATTAATTCCTAATTGTGTTGAAACTTCACAAAATTATACAAACCTTATTGCTTAAAGTAGTTTTTGCTAAAATGAAACCATATTTGTCCTTTACAATAAGCTGTTAGTTAAATTAACAAATAATATTTCAATAAAAAGTAAAGAGTAAAGTTAATATTAAAAAATAAGGAAAATTATATTTATGTTACATACTTATATTTAATTCTACATGCGGCGCTTTAAGGAGACTCATAGCCTCCGACTCTAATTTTTTATTTCTACGACATTTACCCTGCATGCTTAATTCAGATATGATCGGATCGGATGATAACAAAAAATAATTAAAAAGATCGATATTAGTGTGTTCTGCTTTGTCTTTTCTGCTTCTGTGTTCTCTTATGAATTTAAAATCTTTATTTTTTGCCTCTTGTGCCTCCTCTCCCAACTGTCCAATAGGCAAAATTGCTTGGTTAATAACTGCTGATCCGTGAATTAGCACTTTATGAACACTTGTTGGCATATTGTACCAAAGATATAAAGACACATACCTTCTTGCAGTTTCCATAGTATACTCATGAAATTTATTGACATCTATTTCGTATCCAGATGAAATGGTTTGCAAAATTATATAGAATCGGTGTATGAGATTCTCATCTAAACCCGTCACTTCAGCCGATTTTTTATGATTTTCAAAAAAAATTCTTGCGGTATTACCCGTATTTGTAGATCCATATCCAGGTTTTGGCTGATCAACTAATATACCTAGTTCTTGTCTCAATTTATGAACGATTTCAGTTTTCCTTGACTCCACTAAGTTTTTATTCTCTCCTCTGACCTGCCATGTTTTGACTTCTAATCTATATGATATGTGCAGGCAACATTCAAAGAACCTGATCCACGAATGTAACGAGGACAGTCCAAAGTTTTGATTTTCAATCTTAGGCAATTTTTTAGTTACATTTTGCAAATCGTTCATTTCTGAAGGCTTAGCGGAACATATGTAACAACTTTGTGTAGATCTTGTTTCAGTCAATGTATTACAAACTTTGCCATCAACCATTGTTAGCACAAGATTGAAATCGATATTCTTATCCTGATATTTAAAACTCTGCAAACTCGTAATTTGTTGTGTAATGTTATCGACCTCAGCTCGGGTAAGTTCCGGCGTTTCCTTAGCAAAAATAAATTTAATTGCTCTGCAAAACCGTGTGGATGATGGAACCCGATTTTGCCATATGATATTGGTGTCATCTTGGCTATCTCGTAGCTGTAAAGGTACTAGTGATATAATTAAGACAGATGAGTCTTTTTCTTTTGAGGTGGTATGTTGTCTATAGTTACTTTGACCGGAGCTACCGTCTATACCCCATTTGCAAATCAATGTAAATGTTTTGCTTGTACAGGTCAGAAATACTTCTTCTTGAAGTTTACATATTCGGCTTATTGTTAAATTGAGTAAAGCTTGTAGATTTATCTCCACACTTATGTTAGTCACTATAATGCTATTTTCATCAGGATAGCAACTTTTTTTAGCAGATAATATCTTATGCCACGATGGATAAATATTAGCATTGCAGTTCTTTGCAGCAAGTCTATATGATAGGTAAATTGATTTACTTGATTTGGTGTTTATTATAAGTGCCAATGCTTCGTCTGGAGACATTGGTACAGCCATATTTTTTTCTGAGATTTTGCTGGTCATACGTCTTTTGACAGAAGCTGATCGTCCCTCTGTTGCATCTTTAACCATATGTGCGGCATCTCTCTTACCATTCTTCCACAAAGCACATTGAGTTGCACGAGAAAGTTGATCTAATGAATTACCTTTAACCATATTCAACACTTTTTTTTGCTGACTCCTGGTACCAGATTCGCTGAAATGTTTTGAGGGCCTACCAGGTTTCGATATACGAGTTGTTGTATCCTCAGTCTCATTGATTGAAAAAGTCATAATTGATTCAAGCCATGTTTTATTCACTTCCAAAAATCTTGCCCTGTAATTATTTGGTCTCTTCCTCCAGCGACATTCAACATTTTTCACAAAATTTTCTAATTGGCCTTGTATATCCTGGTTTTCTATATGAATAATGTTATATATATGCATTCCCAGCGATTTGACACATTCAACCCTAGTTAAATTTTTGAACTTAAACCATTCTTGAAATAGCTCCAAGTACGTTATTGCAGCAACATTTTCTGAAAAAAATAATATATCAAATGTTGGGGTAACGCGGGGATTCGGTTTTCTTTTTATTATAAAATACCAGTATATGAACTAAGTAACACAATAGTCTTTTAAGCTTGCAATCATCTGCAATTTTTTGTAGGCCCCGTTATTTTTACGTTTCTCAACAAAACACTATGAATTTTAAGTGAGGTCGTATCTAGTAATATACAACATCTACTTACCGTTTTCTTCGGCGGACATAATAAATAAAGTACACAGAATTCAATGAACAATGGAAAAAATAAATTACATTTCAATAAGTCAAAGAAAACTGTCAAGTAATGTAACTGTTTATTTTGGTTATAAAATACACTTGTGTACATTGTTGAATTTGGTGTTACCAGACCACTAAAATACTTATTTAAATGACAAATTTTACACGGTGTAGTATAGTTTGTTTACTAAATATTGGATTCAAACGATATTTAACAAAATTCTTAGAAGTAAGAAATTTTAATAAATTCGCGTTAAATGTGAACTTTGAACCACTGTGCGTCGGCCAGAATGATATTCTTTCTCAAATATTAAACAAATTAGATAAAATAGAGTCGGCAAATCACAAAATAGAAAACCGACTGATTACTCTTGAACAAAATTTTACTCAGTATTTCGAATGAAGCAATCAATAAATTTAATGGAATGGAATGCAAACGGTTTACAGCAACATAAGGATGAATTATTAGCAGTAATGGTAAACGAGAACATCGATATAGCACCCACTTTACAAGAGAATCCTACATTACCTTCGAAAACTATGACATATAGCACACCATACTCGTACACCCCAGCAACAATGCACGAGGAGGTAGCGCTATTATTATTAGAAGTAATCTAGAGCATCATGAAGACAGTAAGTACTGCACAGAGGAAATACATATAAAAATTGATGGCTTGTGGACTTCAATCACTCCTGTATATAGTCCACCCCGCCATAATATAAAATATAAAATATATACACACCTCATAAATAAACACAAGGGAAGATTTATCATGGGCGGGGATTTTAACGCCAAGCATGTGATGTGGGGTTCAAGATTGACATCAACAAAGGGAAGGGAACTATTTAAAGCAATTCAAAGCACTGGATGTGATTACCTCTCCACCGGAAAGCCTACGTATTGGTCAACAGACCCGACTAAACACCCAGACCTGTTAGATTTTTTCGTTAACAGAAAAATATGTAAAAGTCATATGAAGCCAAGGGAAGGTTTTGATCTCAATTCGGACCACTCGCCAATATACTTAACACTTATCATACCTGCTCTGCAGAAGAAACCACAGTAATGAGAAATCTAACAAGTAAATCAACTGACTGGACTTTATATAAACATATAATTAATGAAAGAGTTAACATAGGTAGCGAAATTTTGTCGGAAAATTACCTTGAAGATCAAGTACTTTTCTTTACTTCGGTACTACAGCAAGCCGCTTAGGAAAGTACAGCAAACTCTGAATATCAATCAAGATATATAAGGTAACCATATTACATAAGGAAATGGGTAATCTACAAAAGGAAATTACGAAGAAGATGGCAGCAAACAAGATCCCCTGACGATAAAACTGTTCTAAACAATATAACACAACGTCTGGTAGGAGAAACAATAATCAAAAATTTAAAAAACGCATGAGGGAATTGTCCACTGACAGTTCGGGATACGGTCTTTGGAAAGCGACAAAGAATACAAAGCAACCAGTGAAGTTAAAAACACATTTGAGAAGTTACCAAGGGAAGTGGGCAAAATCAAGTTTAGAAAAAGAAAAAATATACGGCGAGTACCTTTTAAACACTTTTTATAATGCTAATGAAAATAATTTACCAATAATTAACACATCAAATAATGATGCTGAACAAACACCAGAAATAAATAAAGAAGAAATGATACAAGAAATTAAATCTCTCAATAAAAAGAAATCGTCCTGGTTTGATCAAATCAGCCGAGAAATGTTAAAAATTTTTCCAGAGAAGGGTATAGACGCTCTAACCAATTTATTTAATGCAGCAATAAACTTAAAACATTTTCCGAGCTACTGGAAGGTGGCTGAATTAATTATGATTTTGAAACCTGGTAAGTCTCCGTACGACGCGGGCTCATATAGACCAATATCTCTACTTCCAGTTATTGGTAAACTCCTAGAAAAACTTTTTTGTAGTAGATCCTAACCATCAATTCGGTTTTCCAAGGCAACATTCTACTATCGAGCAAGTCCACAGAATCGTATATACAATTGAAAATTCAATCGAGAATAAAGACACCTCATTCTACCAAAGAGCTTCTGCTCCTTTCTCACATCATACATCTCTGAAAGGTACTACCGAGTCAGGGTAGACAACGACTACTAACATATATGTATATCCCATAAACACTGGTGTTTAATCCAATTATCTCCAGTTGAAAAATATAACTATTTTATAAGCATTTTCAATAATTTTAATTAGTACTTACTTCTAATTGAATTACAAATATGTTAGTTTTTGAATTGTATTATCTTGATGGTATATAATTTATTCCATCCCTGTTTTGTAAAAGATTGCCCACTATTTTTTATACTCTTTTAATTTCTGGCTTTTTTTCACGTTTTCTGCTCTGCCCTTATGATTTTTTATTGTAACAAAAGAAAAAAACCGAACCTTCCTGGCTTATAGTTTTGTGCCTTTTGCCCCATTCTCTCACGACAGCAGCTAAAGGAAAGTAAAGCCCTCTTCGTATACCCTGAATAAATAAGTGAAATCAATAAGTAAGTCTTATAACGATTAAAAGAGGAATTGGTGTTATCATTTATTCCAAATGAACAAGAATCTATCTCTGATACGAATTCTTAGAGCGCATTTCCTGTAATTCCAAGAATTAATGCCTACTAATTGGTACCTTTACACTTTGTAACTAAAAGAGTTGCAAATCCCGCAACTTCTTAGAAAAGTTATAACTCCTCATAACTTGAAACAACTGGTGTTCCTCAAGGCAGTATACTTGGACCAGTTCTATATCTGCTATTTACGAGAGATTTACCAGTTAGTATTACATGGCCGTCGGTGGTGCAATGGTTAGTGTACGCGGCTCTTGTACATGAGATCCTGGGTTCGATCCATGCTCAGACCACCTTAATATTTCTTTCGGCGGCGGTCACCTCGCGTAGTGACGGCGACACTATCGAGTATATAGCCATGAAAAAGCTTCTCAAAATACCGTTCGGAAATGGGATGTAATGGGAAACCATTTATTTATTTATTTTTTTTATTACATGTGAAACAGGCACCCTCGCGGACGACACAGTATTAATAACTACAGGCAAAACCGAGCGGGAAGCTTCAGAAAAACTATAGTCAGCTTTAGACGAGGTGACTCAATGGACAAAGAAATGGAAAATAGATCCAAATAAAATCACATTTATTTTTCAACCAGGAAAATATGGCAATACCCACTATTCATTGATAATCAATTGGTACCAATTGTCAACAAAGCTAAGTACCTTGGAATGACCCTTGATACTAAACTAAAGTGGAAGGAACATGTAAAGACTAAACACGAGGAACTGAAACTAAAATATAGAGAATTATCTTGGCTCGCAGGTAGAACATCTAACCTTACTATAAATAATAAGATCCTAATCTATAATCAAATCCTGAAACCTGTCTGGATATATAGAATACAACTGTGGGGTGGTGCAAAAGACGAAGAAATCAATGTTATTCAACGATTCCAGAATAAGATTCATTTTATTACACTAAACACTTTAAAGCAGATTAAATGAATAATTGTGAATGTTACTACAAATTATGTTGGCGTTGGCTTTGACTTTTTACTTTAAACGATGAGGTTTGCATATTTTGTTTTATTCTGCAAATTAAACAATTAAAATGTTATATTTAAATTACTTTCTATGATCCAAACATAGAAGTTAATATACTAAATATATGTATATAAAACAGTGACAATCACTTTGAAAGAAAATACTAAAGTCTAGTTATATTGATTCGTTATATTTTTTGGAAAAAGCCATTGCTCCTTTTTATTCCGATCATCAAATATAATTTAAAATTAATTAAAAAAGATTAAAATTTAAAAATAGCACTTCATTAAAAAGCCACCACTTAAACCTACACCGCCGCCATCCTTCGTCAAAACCGACGCGCGATTTATTTTCGTGCCTAAATATGTTTTTTTTGTTTGTTTTCTCCCGATTTTTCGTATAGCGTTAGTCGTTTGCAAACTGATTTTTTGTTGAATATTACTTAAAGATTAACTAAATAAACAAATAAAATTAATTTTGGTTCCCGTTTTTGCTCACGAGATTTTTTATAGCGTCTTGAAATAGGTCATTGTCAAAATGACGAAGGATGACGTTAGAGTGCAAAAAATAAAGATGACGTTCCAGGGGTAAGGAAATAAGTGATGACGCTGGTGAGATGGACGCGGGGCACAGATTGAGTACCCAGAGCATCTATGAAGCTTCTTTGTTTAACCAGACCAACGGTATCAATGCTTTTTTTCAGTTTTGACGGGACACTCTGATTGGTAGATATGCGGAAATTACTTCTGTAGAAGCTGTAACGTTGAGGAAGAATTGACGGACCATATTTGCACGTGTGCAGCACTAGCCGGCAGAAGGCAGATAGACGTAGGCAAGATCGTGAGCTTCGTGGATCAAACGAAATGGTACTACGGTGGGGCTAACGCTTAATCTCGTTAGTCGTTTGTATCACAATGGACTAATAGTTTAAGTGAGTCGCTCATCGACTGTCACTAACACCTAACCTAACCGATGAATGGGAGGTGTAAATATACAAAGAAGTATGAAGAGCGGTTGAAGTCGGAACTGACAGTAGAATCACACGCACATGTATTTCGGTTATGTTATAGACAGGGCAACTAGGAAGAAGCATGATGATATTATTAATACTCATCAAGCAACTTTGATAAAATACACTTTTAAATCTGTATTACTAAAAACTCAACCAAAAACGACGGCCAGATTGAAGCGCTTATTTTAAACGTATTTAGGTCTTTCGAGAAAAATATGAAATTATAAGGAAGGCGGTTGTTCAAAACCGTACAAGGTGGAATAAAGAGCCGGCCGGAGAGAAATACGCTCAAACCGTTGTTGGATCTACTTATAATTTAAGCAAGCCAAATTATGTTCTGAAATACAAGAGATGTGTGTGATTTAATGAGTAGTGGAATTAATTTGGCTCGGGGGGAAAAAATAAAGTCCATTTAATTTGTTAATAAAGCCGGTAAAACCCCCTATAATGTGATATTTTTACTTGTTCAGAGAAATCACAATTTTGGTCAGGGTGATTCCGTCGTTTCGTATTCGGCATCTGGCAACCCTACTTCTAATAGACCTTGCTGATACAAAACGATATTAATAATGCGAATTATTGCCTGGTCATGACGTTTGGTACTCAATGAGGATCAAAAGCAGCGTTAAATTGAAACAATGATATGGTGCAAAACGCTTTTGTCCAATGCTTGTCACTGATTCATCTATATAAAATGCACTTATTAGGTTTTCTTTGTAATACACAGAATACTTATTACGAGCCCATGCTACAGTGGCTCAATTCTATAATGGGCCACCAACAAATTTGAAAAATTTTGATTGTTTTCAAGGATAATATAAATGCAAAATACGAAATAAACATCGCATTTGAATGTTCATAGTAACAGTTAACCTTGAAAACAAATAACAAATTTAAAAATTTTCTATTTTATGTGGTTTTTTTTCGGCACTTTTTTTAAGTGCATTTTCAATTTTGTCTTTTGGGCTTTGGCCGGTAAAATAAAAGAAATAATTTTTGTATTATTTTCGTGTTTTTTATTTTTATTTTATTATTATTTTACTTCTAAGTAATAATCTCCAATTCATTATGCTCTAGGTAACGGTGTAGTTTTGTTTAGCTTTACTTGACATTTACGCAGCAGCATATTACTTGATTTAAGTTAATTAGCAAACTTATTTAAGAGATTATCGGTAATGACACAACGCGGTTCTCAGAAACTGTAAATCAATCGATCTACAGTCAACAATATTATTAAGAGGTACAAAAATGCAGATCGTTTTACTAATAAAGTAAAATCGAGCAAGCGACTAATATTTTCAGATTTTGAAGAACGGTGCACCAAAACTTGTTGCTGATGCAGGAAAATATCATGGTTAAATATCCAATCCACAAACGATTAGAAATATATTGAGAAAACTCAACTTCAATGGCCGAGAAGCTAAGAAGAAATCTTTTCTAAGTACGGCAAACAAAAAGAAACGACTTGCTTCCGCTAAATAATAATAAAATAAAGATTTAGCTTTTTTTTGGAGAAAAGAATTTATTTTTATGGACGAAAGCACGTACATACAATGATTTCCGGTCAGATGGACGTTCGTATGTGTGGAGGAAGCAAGAAACAAATTTGAAACCAACAATAAAATACGGCTCGAGATCAGCAATGGTGTGGAGTGTAATATCGGCAGCAAGGCCAAGAAATCTTCATATTATATTATTTTATTTGAACATTTTGAGATCGAATCTTGCGGAAACTGCCGAAGAATTGGGTGTAGCAGAAGATTTATATTTCTTTTAAGATAATGATCCGAAACACAAGGCCTATAAGGTCAGAAGTTGGCTGTTTTATAACTGCCCCCATGTGCTCAAAACGCTACCACAGTCGCCGGATTTGAATCCTATGGAGAAAGCGTGGAGTTGTTTATAGGAAAAATTGAGAAATCACCAAATCGATAATAAAAGTGACCTGATTACAGTCCTGAAGAATGAATGGTAACAATAATCGCCTGATTACTGTCAGAAACTGCCTCCTCGCTTGAAAACAGTAATGGGGAAGGTAGAATGGTCTACCAACAAAATATTAAACTGTAAAGAATTATTTTGTTCTCTATACATACACATTAGACCTGTCCAAAATTTTGAAAACGATTTTTTTAACTTAGTTTATCCACTTTATATATCCTTGGGTCAAAAAAATAAGAACTGCGTCAAAAAAAATACCAAAACTCGGCGCAACGCGCCTGCAGTCAGTCAGGACTTGAGTGTTCCGCGATATGACGAAATGTATGGTTACAAAATTACAAATCATTTTTGAACGTAAGATTTTTTTTTTAAAATTTAAAAGCAAATATCTTTTGTTTTCATTAGTTAATCTATTTGTGAAAAAAAAATTGGAAAAAATAAAGACGGATATTTTTTTACAGCATCCAAAACATGGAATTTCACAATTTGCATTATGAAGTTCAGTTTTTGTCGCCTCCTATTTTCGAAATATTACTCCATCGGGTGTTTGGATTTTTTTTGTATTGTTCTGTGGACTATTGGCTTTAAAAAAATTGGGGTTGAAAATTTGTTTTAAGTAATTATGGTGGGGTAAAAAAAAATTTTCAAGAAACTCGATAAATGTATAAATTTTTAATTTTTATTAATGAAATAATTTTAACTTAACCTAGGAAGATTTGATTTTAAGAAATTACATGCATATTTTTTCGATGTTGTTGATGAGTTTAATTCTGACTGATTTCAACACCTCTTTCTGCGATGTTGTTGACAATTTTCAAGTTCTTCACAATAGCAAGGCCATGCAAAAAGCCCTCATCTTGTATCCAGTCAGCCACCTCTACGTCCATAAATGACGTTGGTAATTGCAGCTTTTTAAAAAAACGTTTTTGAATGCAATTGAATGAAATCTTCCAGTTTTACTGTCGCCATGTTAATTGATGGTGATGCTCTCTTCTTCGAATTGAGTTTTCCAGCGTTATTTTTGAATGAATGTACCATTTTATTTAAAGTTTCTACATTCAAGCTTTTGTCATAAAATGATAGCCCCACCAACTCCTCTCCAAGTACCAAAGGTGATTGGTAAGCTTCTTCAATGCTATTTTTCCAACGTCAGCATCAATTGTTTTATAACTGAAATAATAATAAAACATAGTCAGACAAAAAATTTTTTTTAAATTTGTTTCTTAATTTATGGTAAAGTACATACCTTTCAAGAACCTTGAGCGATAATAGGTAATTTTTTGGCGCTGATGATTGCAGAGGCGCTAAAAACGAGAATCTTGCATGAACGACAACAACGAACAAACAGATTTCACGAATTAGTTTTTCTTCCTCTGGTGTTAACTGAAACTGACATCCATCTGGCTCGATGCATGGCACCAGGACATTTAAAGGTAAATTCCCTACCCTCATCACCGCCAAAGAAGATCACCACAAGTTCCAGAAACTCGTCATAGTCTTTTCTTGCGTGTGATTCCTGAAATGATAGAGTAAAGATAGAACTTAGTAAGCTACATAACAGAAAATTAAATAGTTCAACTAACTTACCGGATGTTGATTTTTGTTGAAAACAAGTGTTTCATGCATCGATCCCTGCACCTCATTCAAAATAAGCCCATCTGCTATTCCAGTTTCGAAGATGTTCGTGTAGATGTTTTTCCATTGTCGTAGAAATCGTTTGAATACAGGAATATCCGGACTGCTGAAAATATATGATGCCTGCAAGGAAAATAGAACAGGTCTTGTCCAAGCTTCCTCTCAAGTAGAACGCATGTTCCATTGAATCTACCTGTAAATAAAAAAATTAATGTGAGTCCGATCACAGGGGAGATGTGTAAACATCTAGTAATGAAGTTGGAAGTACTTATGCTTTTAGTATATTTTTTTAATTAATCAATTAAAAGTATCAAAACATAGGAATTTGCTGGTTTTTGTTTGTTTTATTTAACTTATTTGGTTAGTAAATGGGCACACTGCAGTATATATGTACTGCATTAAAAATTACAGTAAGCAGTAAATTTTCTGATTACTGAAAAAATTCAGTAAATTTTTACTGATAATGAAATTTAATTTGCATTACCAGTAAAATCATAGGGCCGTATTCATAATAATCAGTAATCGAGCATTACTGATTACTGAAAATTCAATGCTCCTCATCATAATCATGTAGGCACTTTATAAAAATTGCTGAAAAAATTTTTAGTAATCAGTAAAAATTTACTAGTTAAAGAATTATTTTTACTGAAATTTTAGTAGTACTGCAGAGTGCCCATCTATGGTAAATCCCTTAAGTACAAATAGTTAATATTGGCTTATGGTAACTAAAATAAGATACATATTTAAATTTTTGACTCGATTGTATTTAAAAATCTATGGAAAACTGCATCTATAGTAGTGGAATTGTTAGCTGTGGGGGTTTGTGCAAAATTTGTATTAAAATCTCCACCCATAATAATTGGCATGAGATGGAGATTGTTACACAATTGTCGTGCACCAGCTTCAGTGTAAGGCAACAGTACGTAATGAAGATATGTTATAATCTTAATTTATATTGGAATCTAATAGAAATTTTATTAGAATTAACATTACCTCCATTCAGCTTTGATACACTTTGTGTTGTTTTATGTTCTGAGTTATAATTTTTTTGGTGTTTTGTAAAATATTTTATTATTTTGTATTTGTTGCGGTTGACAAGTTATTAATCAGCTGTTTACTGAAATGTAATGCATGTAGTTCTTTTAAGTTATTAAAATTAAATGTATTTGTATTCATTTTATTTATTTGTTTTCATTTGCCTACGATAACATAATGTACGACAATTAGTGAAAATTAGTAGCTACTATTGCACAAATTGAGGTAGTGCAGGGTGGAAAGAGGGAGTAGTGTCTGTTGACATTTGCCTTGAATCTTTGAATGTCACAATTGGTGGGAAATACACTGGCCGGAAGTATATTCCACATACGGACTGTACGGTTGAAGAACGAATTTTCTCTATAGTGTGTAGTGCGGTCAACCGGCCACTCGATAAAAAACGGATGAGAGTTCCCGGAAAGGCGCGTGCTTTGGTTAAATATCCTCAAATCTGGCATAAGTTAACGGATGTCCGAGGAACACATACCGTGGAAATATCGATATAACAGCGACACGCATCCCACATTTCGACGATGCTCAAGGGAGACAATAGAGTTGGATACCCTACTGTCCCCTGTCAACACCATCGCTCTGCTCTAGACACGGCCGAGAAGTTCCAAAGATGTCCTAGGAGCACCTGGCCATATATGGGAGTTATATGCCATCTTTGGCCTGATGTAGGTGGTGTAGATATTGAGAATGTCAGATGGAGGGAAGTATTTCTTGCACCGCTTTAAAAAGCCCAGGCACATGAATGCATCTTTCCACACTTCAAATACATGTTTTGCCCAACGGACATCACATTGTATTTTCATGCCCAGAACATCAAGAGCGTCTGATTCATCAATATCCACACCGTCCATAGACAATGACGACACACCTGGGTCAGCAATACATGCAACAACAAACAACACTGGGTCTTACCCGCATTAAAATATACTCTATTCATTCGACCCCATTCAACAATGGACACCAGATCCCGGCCGAGTGTTTCATTCATCGTCCGGCGTTTGACTTCAACCTCTTGAAGACTTGGCCTACGGTCGAATGAATAAGAATGACAGAGATTACTGTCATCCGCAAAAGAGTAGATTGGATTCACAGTCTGACCAAGGAGATCGTCAATGAAAATAAGAAAAAGAGAAGGAGAACGAACAGAGCCCTGTGGTACACCTGCAGTTAATTTTATTTAAAATTTAAATTATTTTTTTTAGGACGAGATCCTTATATTTGTTTCAGTTTTTCTCACCTGTGTTTGAAGCGGTTGTGTCGAAGCACATGTCACAGATTTTAGATGACAAATTCCACTCGCAAATTGATTTATATATAGTTGAAGTCTGGTTTTCCACACTTCCCCAGTCTATGCAAGGAATTCCAATCAACTGCGCTTTACCTCCCGATGTGACTATTACTTGTAGCGTATCAACTCTTTCATGACCTGTAATATTTGGTAATAGCTTACCATCCCAATGAATTATGCCGGGAGAATTTAGACAAAATGTAGTTTTTATGTTCTCGGCAGTCTCCATCCTGCACCGCATTCTAGTCCTTATAATCGTTGACCGGCTCAGCACAACTTCATTGGCATTATATCCCAATTCCACGAGCATATATCCCAGTACCAGCGTTGCTTTAGTATCTCAAACATTTGCTCGATCCAAAGCTCAAGCTGTTGTAGTTGATACCATACTTTCTTTTTCTGTGATTTTGTTTCATAGCACTTCCATTTGTCTTCCTTTTTGCCGGAATCTTCAGAAATTACCGAGCTTGCCGTTGATGAACTTCCTGTTTCAATGTTGTCATGAGCAGTAAGTTTATTAAAAATATCATCAAGACTCCGCATGAACTTCTTCTCCTTTCCAACTTGGCACACAGTTCGACGGCTTTTGCTCTTATTTAGACTACAACAAGATTTAACGATCGTGGCGAGTTTCATCTTGGAGTTAATTGTTTGTGTAACATTTTCATGAATTCTTTTAAAATCAACTTCACACGCTGAAACAGCTTCATCTAAACTCTGCTTTGCTAGCTCTTTCTTTTTGAAATGTAGGTATAAGTAGTACGATAAAACATTTCGCTTGGTTGGCAAGCAATTGCTCTCCAAAGGAACTACCTCATCACATACTAAATAAATTTTTCTTGCCGATGCCCGTGTTTTGTTCATTTTTTTTTGAGTACTGCACACTTCAAACTTTGCGATTGCGATAACAGATTCTGTTTGTAGCTTCGCTTATATTAAAAAAACAAATAACTGGAGCGAAGTGTGAAAACATACATTTAACTTTTATTATCGTGGTTACTATATGCATGTAATTTCTAAAAATCAAATCTTCCTAGGTTAACTTAAAATTATTTCACTAATAAAAAATTAAAAAGTTATACATTTATCGAGTTTCTTGAATTTTTTTTTACCCCACCGTAATTACTTAAAACAAATTTTCCATCCCAATTATTTTAAATCCAATAGTCCACAGTGAAATAAAAAAAAAATTCCAAAAACCCGATGGAGTAATATTTCGAAAATAGGAGGCGACAAAAACTGAACTTCATAATGAAAATTGTGAAATTTCATGTTTCGGATGCTGTAAAAAAATATCCCTCTTTATGTTTTCCAATTTTTTTCACAAATAGATTAACTAATTAAAACAAAAGATATTTGCTTTTAAACTTTAAAGAAAAAATCTTACGTTCAAAAATAATTTGTAATTTTGTAATGACTTCAGGCGTTTTGGGAGTTCAGGGAGTTTTGGTAAAACTTTTTTTTTTTTTTGACGCAGTTCTTATTTTTTTGACCCAAGGATATAGAAAGTGGATAAACTAAGTTGAAAAAATCATTTTGAAAAATCTCATACATATTTTGAACAGGTCTAATGAACATGTTACATGTGCTTTGACCTGAAATATGCGAATTTTTCAAGTTTATTATTATTATTGTTTTGCCTTTGTGTTATGTATATTAAAGGTCTGCACAAATCCATTTGTATTTGCGTAGTACACGTGCAGTGGCAAACGATGAACACTTATCCGAAGTGTCGCAAAAAAATGGTACTCATTTTAAGAGAACAACAAATCGTCGAATAACTACTTGTTGTTACTCGTCTGTGATCACTGCCAGACTGTATATGTTCCTTTTTTTGCTCTTATACAAACATACCGAGAGCGATCACATCGAGTATGTCGCGACGTGGAAACTGAACGTAGTCCCACGTAGTAACTACATGTACAATGTGCAGTCTGACAAATTCAACATAATTTTCTTGTAGTGTTATACCACAGTGAGCAAAGAAAATTGTTGTACACTACTCGAAATCAAGAAAATTATAATGCAATGTAAAAATTTTTTAGTTTAGTATTTTAATTGGATATATAAAATATAATATATATATATGTATATACATATATATATAATATAAAATATTTTTGTATGTTTATTTCCTAGCACTATGAATACAATGTGCAATAATGAGACATTGGCGGTAAATTATTTTAAATAACATAAAATTCATGCAAAACATCATCGTCATTATCAACAACACTGTAGATCTTTCAGCTTTGCTCTACATATACATACATACATACATAATTTGTAAATACTCGTGGTACCATGTGAAGTGAACATAATATTTGTAGTACTTTGTCTTTGCCCTTCACATATATATATGTTCTCTTTCTTTGGTACACATATTGCTGCGGCTACTTACTCGTTGGTGTTTGCCAAACAAGCGATTACTTCTCTTTCACTGCTTGCGCTCTGAGTGAGAGTATGTATATTTGCTCTATCCGACTTCGAGTTTCACATATGCAGGAAAATGTTATTCGTTGCAGACCTTTAATGTATATGTATTCATACAAGCGATATCTTCTTCAAATATACCATTTATAAATGCCTACAAATATTTTTCATATTTCCCAGCGTCCCATTAAAATGTTGAGCCACTGTAAAGATTTTAAATTTAGAAAGATACGCTGTTGTGAATGTGCAAAATGGTTCTAAACGCACTTACTATGTTTTCCGAATAACATTTTTCTTGTTTATCGGCATTTGTTGTTGGTAATTTCTAACAATCAATAGTAACCAAGGTTGTGTGATTTAGCTTTGTCGCTGCAGTTATTGCTTCGTTGTGTAAATAAATATGATTCAATTAAAATCAAAAATTTTATAACTATCATTTTGCCATATTTAGACCCAATTTTTCACTTCGCAATTATGCTATATTTATCTTTAAATAGTATTTGCGGTGCTTTTACACGGATAGTTCGATAAAAGACAGTTAAGAATATGTATTAGCTGTCACAAAGAGAATAATTGTTTGAGTGCCGTAGGCGTTCAGCCAGTTTTAAAGACAGTAGAGTTTTAACAGTTGATTTTGTTTTGTTTCTGCGTTCTTTAGCCATTGCGTTTTGCCTTACTTCTCCCAATTTCAATGAAACTAATGTACCCAATGTACCCCGCAAAATTAAAAATGTATATATATATTAGGGCGGGTCAATTTTTTTTGCCGACGAAGGGTTTAGTAGAAACGTCTTCTACGGCAAATTCTAAGAAAATGTTCCCAAGAAATAATGGTTCTAAAATTAAATTCGAGCCCGCGATTTTTCACTTGAAAATTTGTATATTATCGTAAAACAAACGTCATGTGTGAAATTTCATCGAAATCGAAGGGTATCAAGTTTCAAAAGTATGGCTTTTGGGTCGATTTTTTACGATAATATGCAAATTTTCAGGTGAAATATCGCTGGCTCGATTTTGATTTTAGAACCATGGTTTCTTGGATACGTAGATTACGTTTCTGCTATACTCTTTGTCACGTTTTTTGGTCCCATACAAATTGACCCACACTGACGTACATGTTTATATGTTTGAATTTTCAATAAAACTTACCATAATGTATAAATAAAAATACATTTTCCCAATTTTTGCGGTCATTTGCGATGTTTTGCTTTTTTCTCAAATTACCACGAAACGTCACTGAATTAGTCGTGAATTAGTAGAGCTTGACGCAGTAGGATTTGCTGGAATTGTGGGCACCACCAACAGGCATTTTGTTTTTGTTTCATGACTGTCATATTCAATACAAATACCTATGAACAAACACAAAGAAAACAAAAAAGTGCAACAACAAAATACACTGAATTTCACAGTTGGGACCATAAGAAAGCAAAATGAGCTGTTCTAATGCATCAACCTCTACTACTTCAGCCATGATCTGGCCGCTTACGTCAAATCTCTTACCGAAGATACTGTCGACGAAAAATCAGAGACAGTGTCGAGGCAAGCGAGATAAATGTAAGTGTGGTAGTAAAAATGAATGCATGTATTTGCTGCTATTGTGTATTGCTACAGAATATAATTTTTCAGCAAAAAATTAAACTCGACTTAAATGGTCAGCCTTGTCCATTTAAATTCTATTTAAATTAACTGCAAACGACCCATACGATTTTGATATTTGGTTTTCTCTGCCTACTTAAATTTCAATGAGCAACATAAATAGGTTTTGATATTTCATGCTAAAAATTGTGAATAAAAGAATTGTACAATTCTGTATAATAATAGAATGACAAAAATATATTAAATGCAGAAATGTGTAAACTGTGTGTACTCCTACATTAATATGAACATTAATGTGTACTCCTACATTAATATGAATATTAATGTGTACTCCCACATTAATATTCATTGGCCTGATGTTCTTGCTCTATGTGAAACCCATTTGGGTGAAGATTTTGATTAACAGGATTTTCACGGTCCCGGGTACCACACTCTATCCCTTTTTGTTTCCCACAGAGGCCTTGTGGTTTATGTAAAAAATGCCATAGTGTTTCAGAGTCAGCGACATTTCGATTCAGAATTTAACTCTCTTTGGGTAAATTTAACTCTTTGGGTAAAATTCAAGATTGGAACACATGTCTTACATTTCGAATTTCTTTATAGAAGTCCTAATGCGGGAAGGGAGGCATCCTTTAATGGCTTTGATACCCTTTCCGATTCCATTTCTGAGATATTGGGGAATTATCCAGTCACTGAAATCGTTGTTGCTGATGACTTCAATGTCCATAATTCCTCTTGGTTAACGCATTCGAGCCATACAACTACGGAGGCCCAATACGCTGAGTTCTTCGCGGCCCTTAATGGCTTAACGCAATTAGTGAATGAACCGACACACATTCCGTGTGTTCAAGGACACAACCAAAATTTACTTGACCTCTTCTTAACTTCGCACCCTGAAAAGTACGAAGTTAACACGCTTGCACCTCTTGGTAATTCGGATCACTGTATCATTACAGCGTCCTTTTCGTATTCAGCTCTTCGTCTCACTTCAAAGCACAGTCCCGAAGTGAACAATTTGTATCTACGAAGAGGCACGTTGGCCTGAGCTCAACCACTTTTATCAGCATTTTAACTGGAGGCTTTGTTTTCTGGACAATGACATAGATGCTGCTGCTGAAATGATCGAGAAGATAATTTTGATTGGTATGAATTCATTTATCCCGACGAAAATTATTTCGGTTAAACCATCAGGAAAAAATTTGTGTAACCAGACATGCAAGAATGCTGTCAGATACAAAGAGGGCGCGTTCAGAGACTGGCGTTCTAATAAAAACTTCAATGCTGAACTGCTACGCAAACAGGCAAGATGCAAGTGTGCCAAAGTACTTCGACGCGAAAAATTTCTTCACGAATAGCGTATTCGTGGTAAAGGCATTTCTTTCCCTAGTAGAAGTACGAGCTTTTGGTCATTTGCAAGAAGAATAAAGGATAGTTCTTCATCTATCCCAACTCTTCGTAAAGATAACATAACATTCACAGAACCGGTTGATAAAGCTACGCTCCGGGTTGAAATGTTTGCAAGGAACTCTTCCTTGCCGGATAGCAATCAACCATTACCCGTGATCAATTACGTATCTTGTTCCATGCCCAAGATATTTTTTTCGAACGCGAGGAGTTAAAAAGGTTCTTGCGAATCTCGTCGAAAATAAATCCCCGGGCCCAGATGGCATATCTGCAGTGGTGTTGATTGACTTGACTGGTCTTGATCCACTTCGCAAACTTTTCAACCTTGAATAACGTGCGAGAGTCTTCCCGGCGCGTTGGTTGCTAATGTCCAGCCAGTCCATAAAAAGGTGATGCAAGTAACCCTGCAAATTACCGCACAATTGAAATAAGTTATACGCTTTCGAAGGTTATGGAGAGGATGGTGGATACCATCTTGTGAAATATCTTGAGTCCAATGGCCTTCTTAATGGTCGGCAGTATGGCTTCCGCAGAATGAGATCTACTGGATCCCTGATGGCATTCCTTTCGGAACAGTGGAGTCGTTCTATCCACCGGCTTGGTGAGAGTAAGGTAGTGGCTCTTGATATTTCCAAGGCCTTTGACAGAGTATGGCACGATGCACTCTTGTCAAAGCGACTGCACGTGTACCACAGGGCTCTGTTCTTTCTTCTTCTCTTTTTCTTATTTTGATTGACGATCTCTTCGGTCAGACTGTGAATTCAATCTACTCTTTTGCGGATGACAGTAATCTTCATTCAACCGTAGGCCAAGTCTTCAAGAGATTGAAGTCAAACGCCGGACGATGAATGAAACACTCCACCGGGATCTGGTGTCCATTATTGAATGGGGTCGAATGAATAGAGTAGATTTTAATGCAGGTAAGACCCAGTGATGTTTGTTGTCGCAAAAGGACGGTGTGGATATTGATGAATCAGACGCTCTTGATGTTCTGGGCATGAACATTTATTTGAAGTGTCGAAAGATGCTTTCAAGTTTCTAGGCTTTTTAGAGCGGTGCAAGAAATACTTCACTCCATCTGATCTTCTCAATATCTACATCACCTACATCAGACCAAAAATGGAATATAACTCCCATATATGGGCAGGTGCTCCTACGAGCGATGGTGTTGATAGGGGACAGTAGGGTATCCAATTCTATTGCCTCCCTTGAGCATCGTCGAAATGTGGGTTGCGTGTCGCTGTTCTATCGATATTTCCAGGGTATGTGTTCCTCGGACAGCCGTCAACTTATGCCAAACGTGAGGGTATTTAGTCGAAGTACGCGGCTTTCCAGGAACTCTCATCCTCTTTTTATCTAGTGGCCGGCACTACACACTATTCAGTACAGTCCGTATCTGGAATATACTTCCGGCCAGTGTATTTCCCACCAATTGTGACATACAAAGGTTCAAGGCAAATGTCAACAGACACTACTCCCGCTTTCCACCCTCCACTACCTCAATTGTCCTTCGCCAACATAATGCACTGCATTTAATGGGGGCATCCCCTGAGTGTTGGTTTGATAAAAAAATATACCTTGCACAACAGAAACACACCCAAACCATTTTCGTAGTTGTGGTATTTAGAGTTTTTACAGATGTTTTTATGATAAATGTCGATATTGGCATTTGGCATTTCATGACGTTGCCATATCTATACGCCAAATAAATGGTCGATGTAATGTAGCATTGAAAAATGAAATTCTGATTTATAGTCTTATTTAAATTTAATTGCGATTAAGTAATTGCGTATGTATTAATAATTATAATAATTGCTAACCAGCTGAAGTCCGTACCTAACCAGCTGAAGTCCGTACCTTAGTTTTGTCAGATCCTGAATATTGCGACTTCGGGTCGAAGGAAAATGCTGCTCAGATCATTAACGAGTCTCCACCGTGTACACTGTATGGGAGAATTAAAAACTCATCTGTTTAAAAATGACAGCCCGGTTTTGAGTGAGGTTGGGGTAAAAAAGATACAAAAGTTTGAGCTTGAGTGGTTGGATATTGGCGTGCCGCACGGGTTTTGAAGTTTGTGAGAATGAAATTGGGGAAAAATGGAAAGAAGAATGCTCGTAGCTAGTAATTTTTTTTGTATCCCCAATATTTCTCTGGAACAAACTTACACTCCATCGCCAACCCGTGAAATATCCCATACAAAAAAAATATAATTTTCACGAAAATTTATCAAAAATAGAGAAGCATGAAATTACATCAAGCATAAACGCTTTGCATGTGAATCCGATCGAAAACCAAACATATTTTTAAATTTAGTACAGATATATTTAATAGCATATACTTATATTATCGTATGTGTATCTAGTATGTACAAGTAAATTAGGCTGTGCCGAAAAAAGTTGAAGCTACAGTATTGGGTTAGCAAATAAACCCTCTATGGGTCAAGTACAATACGCATAAACAATTTCAGAGAAACAACCCCTTAACTTCCCGCAATGCGCCTGAAGTAAAATCGAGATGCAATTTTACATATTGGAAAATTCGAATATAATTCGGTTGTATTTTCAAAATTGTAAAGATAAGGAGATTGTTAAGGATAATGATAATCGTCTATAACCAATTTATTATCAACACTAATATGCATATTTTTACATTACGGTTGAAGGAAGCATCATTTTTTGTAGTGCATTGGGATGGCAAAATGGTGAAGGTCGTTACATTATAGAATAGGATTGTCACTAATGGAGGCATCGAACAAATATCAGGCGTTCCAAAACAACTACTAGTAGAATGGAACATTTCGAAACGAGTTCAAATCACGTCTTTTGACACGACATCTTCAAATACCGGTGAATTCGCAGGAGCTGCAGTTTTGCTTGCACACATATTAGAGAGAGACATGACATGCCGTGCTAAGAGCAGTGTTCAAAGATAAAATTGGAAAAACTTTTGCGCCAGAAATGTCTCGCATTCGGCGTTTCCAGCAAAAATGGAGAAAATCAAAAAAAATTCATTCGAAACTGGATTGAGCGATGAGATCGGTGCTTCGAAATTAATAACTGCGCCAGATGGTACTATTTCTTTTTGCCTGGCCCAACTACTGAAAAGACAACACCGCAACGACTATAAAGGATTATAAGGCAATGTTGTTTTATTCCTTGGAGGTGATTTGGGTCAATACAAGTTTAAAAAACTCATTACGAGTCATCACGCATGATGGATGTCCACGGCAATTTACTCTTTATTCATGTTTATGTTCAGAGACTAATTTGAACTGACGAAACAACAATTGAATGGAATTCGAGATGTCTGCGTGTTTATTGTTCGTCTATACGTAAATCTGTCAAAGCGACGAATCAGATCTTTAACTTTTTGAAAGCAGTTCACTCATACGCAGTCTTGGATACGATATTGTCGAAAATATGGTAACGAAGATTATCAGACATTTGTGGTATCTGGCGGAAGAGGCTATAGCTCTCGCCTTCTTTGATTCAGCCGTTTTGCGTGACATAAAACGAAAAATGTAGACTATTATTTGCGTAGATGATGGAGAAGAAGAGAATATCTTGACGAAAAAGAGAGGGAAGTCCAACAAGAAAGTGAAGAAGAAACCGGAGAAGAAGATGACGACGACGATACCTCCGATGGCTCTGAAGATGTTAAAGGAGGTATCCGTTGCAAGAAAAAATTGAGGTTAATTTTGCAAAAGTAAATGATAAATTTTTCTCAAATGACTTGAGCGCTTTCGTGACTTCGAAAATTTAAAACTTTTTCCAACGCTTTAACTTGCCGCACGAATTTACACGATACCCGCCGGAATCGTGGCCACAGCGCGAAGATTATCAGCAAGCGTTGAAAATTGTCGAGAAAATTCATGTTGTACACAACACTGCCGAAAGATGTATGAAAATGGTGGAGGAGTATAATAAAACATTAGTGGTATTCATGCAAACAAGAAAACCTAGAACTTTTGCTCAGCGTAAGTTTGCCCCGAAGCGTGTCATGAGGCACCAAATAAAGTTGCTCAGTTGTAATAGGCAAAAAAAAGGCTGATAAATTCAATAAACAAAGTAAAATTAAAAGTATATGCTTTACCTATTACATTATTCAATTTTTTTCACAGAAGTCAAAAACCCTCTCTTTTTGCAATACAAAAATATTGACATTGAAATGTCTAAAGTTTTCACGTTCCTTTTTCCAGGTTTGCTCAGCAAATTTGCCTCGAAAACTTTCCACTTTTGTGCAAGTCGCTTTGTATGGGAAATTTGTTTGTTTTGACGTTTGCTGTGCAAATTTACGATCTTTTCGAGTTTACGAGGTTCTTTCGAGCTTTCATGAAGACCACTATTGTCTTTAGCTAAAGTACAAATTTCTTCGAAAAACTAAAAACACCCTTTTTTAAAACCGGTTCAGCTCACGGGATCTTAATGCAAGACACGAAATATTTTGGGAATAATCAGCAAACAAACCATGGTAAATTTTGAGGGGTGCACAAAAAACCGTATTTTCGCCATCATACAATGTGAGCCGGTCTAATGGACATTAATAACATTAGTAAACCCATTTTCACATATTGTACTATTTGTCTATTGTGTTCCTCTACTTATAGTTTGGTCAATTTGCGTGAAAATGGGGACATAAAGGGACATGGTTTAGGATAATTTTGTTCTAGAGAAATATAATACATTTTACCACCATACCATAGAGTACAAGGTTTCCGAGTTTTAATTAATTCTTTATTTTATAAACAGACTTTTCAAACGAAACCTTAAGACTACATCTCGTGTTTAGTGTATTCAAAACTGAAACCGGTTAACCCAATTCTTGCCGGTTAACCGTACGTCGGTTTTTTTTTAAAAATTGCTCTTTTCGAAGAACCGGTTTCACCGGTTACTTCAAGTCAATTAACCGGGGTTTTCGTTTTTACACAACTGGTATAACGCAGAATTCCAAACCTATATCCTTTTTCATAGTTTACTATGCTTACTGACCGCGCCAGACAGACATAAAAGACTTTGCCAATTAATTATTTCGCCGATAGTTTTTGGTCCACGGCAATATAAGTCATATCTACCAACTCCGATCTAATGACAACACAGGTTGTAGTTACTTAGTTAGTTAGTTTGAAAAGAGGGGTGCGATGCAGAGTGTTAAAGAAGCACTCTGACCCTTCCATGTCCGTAGACAGACACTTAAGCCACTGTTTCGATCTGTTGTGCGCTCTCAATTTACCCTACTAAGTCACTATACCTCTCATAGGAATTCGGTGCTATTCACAAAATTCCTGAAGATATTCCAGTCCATTCCCACAAGATTGGCCATGTCCGGTGTTAAACTAGCCGACATATACCTGGATCTAGCTTGTGTGAATGCCGCGAATTACCACAGGAAATGGTCCATCGTCCTCCATGCATGCCCTGCACTCACTATTCGCCACTAGTCCAATACGGTACAGGTGGGCCCGTAATCCCGAATGTACGGTTAAGACTCTCATCATTTTGCTCATTTCAGGCTTTCAAAGTTTCAGCAAACCTTTTGCCTTCGTCAACACGGCTACAGTTTTCTGGTTTGTGGCTTTGTGGGCTGATTCCGCCCATATACCCATCTCAGCCTTTGTCATCCCAAAAGGTTTCGCGCTCTCTAGGCTCAGCGTTTGGAGTTTCATGGCTTTCGTTGCCAGGAGGTTCACACGTTCGTTGCCGACTATTCCACTATATCCTGGCACCCAGATGATGTTTGGTCTGCCGTGCGTCGAATAATCGTTAATTACTTTCTTACATTCAAGGACATAATTTCCCTTCGGCTATCCGTGAAGAGATTCTCTTCGATTGGGTTTGCATTATCGCCGAGCCATCTGATACACTCCGTAATCGTCCGAACTTCCGCTTGAAAGTTTGTTTTTTGATCCGGGAGGCATAGATGGGTTTCGGTGGCTTTGAGCCATTGGTATTTGTGCCAGGCATCTCTAGATGGCGTTATAGTCACACAATTCGCCTTAAGATCGCTGTTGATCCACTCACCTATTGCCTTTAGGCGTTTTGCCGCAAGGGCGGCCTCGTATTTGCCCCAATCGCCGCTAATACCAATGCAGGACATTCATTGAACCCTCTCCAGTATCGCGTACAGCCCCCGATATTTCGAAGCAGGCGGCCAATTTGACGTTTATGTAGTGACAGATTATTAGTTAAAGGTAAGAAATTTACGAAATGAGTCGCTTTAAGCTGCTTTTATGCTGCCCTCGAAATCTTGAGTTTCTTGATTCCAGCCCAAATCTAGTCAAAATCTTTCCCATAGATTTTGACAATTGCAAAATATAGACACTTTAGTCGATTTTTATACCCTCACACATAGGGATGGGGGTATATATCATTTAATACGTAAAACAATGTAACACATAGAAGGAACCAAATTAGACCCATAGTATCTTTGGACGAAATTCGTTTTAGGACTCTTTAAGACGTTAGAGCCATGTCCGTCTGTCTGTCTCTCTGTCTGTGTGGCTGGTCAACACGATAACTGCCGTAAATCTTTATAGATGACAATGAAACTTTGCCAGTGACTATTATTTGCCAATATTGAGTTTGGGATTCAAAATGGGCGGTTTGACCACGCCCCTTCTGGTACCTCCCATACAAATCGACACATTTAGCACAAAATCATATTTCTTTCAAACCTTTCTTCTGGTAGATGTGATTAGCTTCAACTCTCACACCGGTTAATAATCTGTAAATGCCTACTTAACTGGAGAAAATGGGCGAGATTGTCACACCCATTCTGGTACCTCCCATACAAAACAGGGCGTTCGACCGGATTGTCAATACGATAAACCGCGTGAAACACTTCCGACCTTAATGAAATTAGGTATACGACTTCACGTTATCAAAAGCTAATCACCGATTAAAACAAGGGTGATCTTGCCACGCCCATTGTGGTACCTCCCATACAAAAGTTGTTTGGGCGTCTGGTTGTTCGGCATGAGAAGTCCCACAAAACCAACCCAATCTTTATGAAAGTTTGTACTAGTCAGTATTTAGCCAAATAAAGCTCTCCTATAGAAAATGAGCTATTTTGCCACCCATTCTGGTACCTCCCATATAAAAGTTGGGCGGATGACCGGTTGATCCACACGATAATTCTCATAAACAACAACCGATCTTAATAAAATTCGGTACTAGGCAATATTTTGTAATCCATAACTGACTATTGTGCCACGCCCAGTTTCGTACCTCCCATACAAAAGTTGGGCATATTTGGGATTTGCCGACTCGATATCTCCTATAAATCATAACCGATCTTAATAAAATTTGGTACTGATCAAAATTTTGGCAACAACTTGCCATGCCCATTTTTGTACCTCGCATATAAATATTGGGAGGGAAACTAACTAATAATATTTAGCGTAATGACGTCAATCTGCTGTTGAATATGGTCACTTTTGAGTATGGGGGTTTTTTAACAGAACTCCCACGCAATGGATGAGGTATGGTGAGGGTATGATTAAGTCTGTTCACCCGACTGAAACTTATGTAGTGGTTTGAAAATCAACATATTCAACGTTATATTTTTAATTCCCCATGAAAAAAGTATCACCAAAAGCATCGTCGATATGTCAACAATTACAAAAATCAAAAATCACAAGCACTTTTATCAGCTTTATTTTGTAAATAAAGATTCATTATAAATTCATCATGTAAAAAAAGGTCATTATGAAAATTGAGAATAAAACCAGATCCCTCTCTAGAAGTGGTTTTAAAACCTATGGTAACTGATTTATCGCCGATGGAAGGTCCCACTGTCTCTAAAGCCCTAGTACGTGTTGTTTCTTGGTTTCAAAACCAGAAAATTGTCTAGGGTTGAACACAATTGCTGCTCCGACAGCTCTTAACAGTATCATCCAATATGAACATCGAGTAGTGCTCAGGGCCCTTCCAATTTGGAGATCATATGTCCTTTAAATAAATTAAAATTTGGATTGACAAGGTGCCTTTTGAAATGGCCTGAAGTATTTAAGTATGTAGTTAACTTATATTGCTCCTGTTGCTATTGGTGTTGCTGTATCTCGGGTAAACTTATGGAGGGATGTACGGAGGCCTTAATTTCTGTAATTTTTTGGTTTTTGCACCATTGATACATTTTAAAACAAAATAATAACTTTATCAATATAATAAAATATTTTTTTTATGTACCCTTAAATTCATAGAAATCTAGTCAAACATCAAAATGTGGCAGTATAAACGACTTAGATTTAGTTTAATGATTTTGCGACAGCATAAATAAGCTTTACGCTTGAAAAAATTTGGGAAATATTAAAAACTTCCATCCCAAGTTCTGAGCCTTCAACACAAACTGTAAGAAATCTACGAAATAATTTCGATCAATTTGTCGAGCGAGTTTGTCAACCCGGGTCCTTATCGAACAAAAGAACTCGTCTACGTGCTCGTATTGCCGCTGTAGCTGAAAGTGTACTCGAACAGCCATCAACTTCAACACGCAACCGTTCGCCGCAATTGAACATTTCTCGCACTTCTTTTTTACTTTTATTGACTATATTACAACCTCATGAGGTCAGACGTCTTACACATATTAATTAAACAAATTTCAACATATTCTTCCAACTGGCTCTATCCTTCGCCTTTTCTCGCCAGTCGGTAACACCAAGGATACGGAAGGATTCTTCTGCCTGGTCTTTCGAGCGGAGTCTTGGTCTTCCTCTTTTCCTGCTTCCATCGGGTACGTTATCAAAAACCTTTCGCGCTGGCTCATCTTCATCCATTCTGATAACATGGCCTAGCCAACGTAATTGGCCCACTTTGATTCGCCTAGCTATGTCCACGTCTGAGTAGAGATTATATAGCTCTGCGTTCCAGCGACGTCGGTACTCGCCGTTTTCCATAACAGGACCAAATATAACCATATATTTTTTCTCTCGAAAACTCCCAGGTGTTTTTCATCCGCTTGCGATATGACCCAAGTTTCGGAGCCATATGTCAAGACAGGTAAAATGAGAGTCTGATATAGCTGGACTTTTGTCCGTCGAGAAAGGGCTTTATTCCTGAACTGCTTGCTGAGCCCAAAATAACATCTATTTGCAAGCACAATTCTCCTATCTATCTCCAGGCTGACGTTGTTGTCCTTGTTCACGGCGGATCCAAGGTAGACAAATTCATCTACCATCGGTTGTCAACGTTCAAGTGAGGACCAAGTCGAGACGTTTCTCTCGCACTTCTTTGTGCTGAATTTTGTATAAAGAGTTCGGTATGAAGGCTTCTAAAGTCCAATTAGTACAATAGTCTTTGTTACGCACTGTCGCAAATTGTTCCGCAAACAAAAGCACAGTGTAATAACCTTTCTTGTAATTGTTACTTCACTTCAACGCATCTTTCGTTTAACACTCACTGCCAATATGGCCCTCTGGCCGAAGTCTATTGGTCGCCCTAAGACCAAGACAAATTCATTGAGACATCTCAAACCATCCCTCGTACTCGGCGGAAGCATCGGTCCAGCAACGTCAACACTAGTCTTTGTTACGCACGGTCGCAAATTGTTCCAGCAACGTCTCACAGCAACCGCTGCATCTTATTGTCCGATCCAGGAGATATGGACGTATCACAGGAGACGAATATTATTGAAATGGAACTACAACCAAAACCGCCCCCCAATTGTTGACATTGCCGACCAATTAAGAGAGATACAGCATTTGTTGGGAAATGATTGCCTATACAAATGCACTTCAATTGGAACAAAAGTGTTCCCATTAAATCTGGGAAGTTCTTTAAGAAATCCCTTACATAAACTAAAATAGAATTTCATTCATACACCTCTAAGGGAAATCGACTCCACGGTTTGCCAGAAATGAAAACCGAAGACATCATTGAATATAATCTCAATCCAGCTACAGTAACTGACGTAAATAATTTGTACGAAAAAACTTCAGCCAAGTGCACTTACAAAATGTGAAAACTATAAAAAATTTTACACTGCAGCAGACGACCGGCATGCATGATTTGTGCAAATCAACACAACGCTAACAAATGTCCATTTAGCAAAAATTACAAACGACCAGCGGTATTTTCTTGTTTCAATTGAACACAATATCTTTAAATCAGAGAAAGAGTAACAAACAAAAAACCTAAGACAGTGGAAAACTTGCGAAAAAAAAACTCGTACATACCAAGCGAAACTCAACTACCTATCACAACAAACTCTTGCCATCAATATGAAGATCGTCACTCTTACCCTGCACAATTAAGAGGTAATAACACCTGTGATCTCTTTAACCCTGCTGTTAGATTAGGACCATTTGGTCCAAATTTTTTCTGTTTTCCCTTGTAACTTTGGAACGGTGATATATACTGACTAAATTTTTCTGCTAATGGGGTCTTTTAATAAAACAATGTTATGTGCGAAAATTAAATTTTCTAACTTTATTCAGGACTGAGAAAAATACAAAATGACGAATCTTAGATTAGAGGACCATTTGGTCAATAGTACATTTTTTCATTACCAAGCGAATGTAAATTCATGTCAAATATTTAGAAGATGTTTTTGATATGTCAAATACTTGCTTTAGAAATTATTGAACCAAAATAGTTACAAAGGATAAGATAAAATTATTATTTTGGATGAAAATTCCAGTATGGACCAAATGGTCCCTCAATCTAAGATTCGTAAGTTTTTTCATTACCAAGCGAATGTAAATTCATGTCAAATATTTAGAAGATGTTTTTGATATGTTAGCGGATGTTTTTGATATGTCAAATACTTGCTTTAGAAATTTTTGAACCAAAATAGTTACAAAGAATAAGATAAAATTATTATTTTGGATGAAAATTGCAGTATGGACCAAATGGTCCCTCAATCTAAGATTCGTAAGTTTTTTCTAATCTAACAGCAGGGTTAACATAGATCAACTCTTACTCAACTTATTAAAAGCACCACCAAAGTAGAACAAATGTATATGGTCATGTCTCTGGTACTCGTATAGTATGCATATGATGTTAAATAACCACAGGCAATTCATTGGAATTTAAATGGAATTTCTAAATACTCAAAGCTCAAACAATTTGAGTACTTGTTGGAGTCTCAGAATATACATGTAGCATCTTTAAACGAGGCCTTTCTAAGTGATAATCATAGACCATTTCTTACTAATTATTTGATCAACAGGAGGGGAGTAGCTCTCTTAATTCGCAAATCTGTAAAACATACTCTGCCCCCATTAACGAAAACACTACAGTGGAGAACCTGTTAGTTGAAATTGAAATCAACGAAAGGCGAATCATAACCACCGCACATTCTCCAAGGTATACTCCAAACTTCGGAAATGAAAATATTTCGCTAACACCAGGCAATAAAGAATTTGTTCTGCTTGGCGACCTAAATGCAAGACACTCATAGAACTGTTCCACGAATAACACAGCAGGTACTACATTGAACACATTACAACAGACCTGTAATTTTTTTATATACGGCCCCGATAGCCCCTCTCTGTATCCACATCAAACGCATCGCAGCGCTTCCACAATTGATTTAGTTCTTAGTAACACTTCATTCAACCTGAGAAAACCCTAGGATATGTAATACCATCTGACCACCGCCCAGTCGTATGCACTATAGAATGTATAGTACATCTTTTAGTACAAATGATCTTAAAAAGTATAGTTACAAACGCTGTGATTGGAGAGTGTTTCGAAATGAAATTTACAGACACATTTTGATGACTACTAACGAATGCAATTCAAAAACTGCCATTGAAAAGAAAATGTAAAAATTTGTTAAACTTATCTTATCTGCAAGAGATATATCGTAGTTACACCCCTAAGGTGATGTCGTCAAAATACAGTTCCTTACCGAGAGGTATAGTGAGATGTAAAGTATAGGCGAAAGAAACAAGTTCAAACGAAAATACCAACGCACAACTGATGATCAACATGCAGTATTTTACGATCAGTGGACAAAATTTCTATGCAGTTATATAGACAATAGAATCAACGCGGAAAGAAATAGTCAATGGACAAATCTTTTGACTCACTTGAAACCAGGCGATAAATGATTTTGGAAGCTAACCCGCAGCCTGAGAGGAAAACGTGAAATTCAAATTCCCCATCTTGAAGATGGAGACACAAAACTGATTGTAGATCAAGGAAAAGCGGAAACACTAGCAAATACTTTCGCTCAATCACACCAACTTACGATGGATTACTCCCATCCTATAGACAGAAAGGCGAAATTTACAGCCTTGGCTTTAAAATCTGAACTGGCAAGTGTAGATGGAATAGAACTAATTACAGAAAGTGAACTCACTACAATCATATCTCAAAGCAAAATATCCAAAGCTCCCGGATTAGATAATGTTGCTAAAATAATGTTAAAAAATCTTTCCGAAAAGGCAGTGCAATTTGTAGTAGCGATACTAAATAGCTGTCTACGCTTATATTATTTTCCATCCACCTTTAAAAAAGCTAAAGTTGTTGCTACGAGTCTATTTATATAAATCAGACGCTCTCTATTATGAAAACAATTCTTGCAGGACTACCTCAAGGCTCTGTACTCTCTCCGCTTCTGTATGTTATATATATGTCGGACTTCAAGCCTCCGAAAGATATCGATGTTGCATACTACGCAGACGGCATTGCCCTTATTTCTTCTAGCAAGCTTACAAGTGCACTATTGAAGAAAATGGAAAATACATATAAATCACTGAAAAACTCAAGCCATTATATTTCCCTACATCAAGTCGCCAAAAAGACTACCAACCCGACAACTTCACTTCCAAACCACTTTATAGATATTCAGAACCAGGTAAAATACCTCTGTGTCATTTTTTGCAAAAAACTTGGCTTCCAGAAGCATATACTTATACGACTACAAACAGCCTGCATAACAACCTTTAAATCATATATGAAATGTTCGAAGATTTTATTATTTCTCGAAAATTGCTAACTCTACTTATTCAATAATAAGAGAATGAATGTACCGAACCAACATAACCATATCAGAAATTTACCAAACCGAAAATTGTTGATATGTTATTGAATATTGTACAAAATAATCAACTTACATACAATATAAATATTTTTCTATTAATGTATGACCTCTTTCTCTGTTTATTATTTAAATAATTATTTTCCCCTAGTTTTACTTTACCAATGTAATTATTGTAACAAAACGGAGTCAAAAATCTTATCGGATATACATATGTGAAATTTGCTCATAAAAGTAATGTGCGACGTGTTTTCGCTTCGCTGAATGGGCTGTGCGCACTGTGTTCGAAAAGCTACGATTTGAACCCGTTAGACTATTTTCTCTGGAGCGCCGTGAAAGATAAGTATTACTCAAACAATCCCGAGTCCATTGAGGCCTTAAAACACGAAATAGCGCGACTAACAATCGACTATATACTGGTTATACTGGGTTAGTTGAATGAGGTAATGTGTCTATACTAGTATTTTTTAAAGCGAAATTAAATTCCAAATATTACATGGTCCTTACTTTAGTTTCCCATAACACTAAGTAAAATTTAAAGTTTTGAAATGACACAAAAACACCGAGACACCCCAACTAATTTTTGGGTCATAGAATCCAGTAGTATACTCCGTTTTAAAAAGTTAGCTCAAAATAACGAGATATTTCGATTTTAAATTTGTAGTAGATTTAAGGTGATTTTTGATTTTATTTGAGGGAAAAACATGCAAAAGCTCTTGTTAAATCAATTTATATATTGTTTTTCGACAAAATGTAACCGTTGAAATAATAGACATCTATTTGGAAGCAGAATTAGTTTAGCTCTTACAATTTGGGGCCATAATAATTATAATAATTTTGGGATTCGGGATTTTGGGATGGGCATTCCTATTACAAACAGATGCTACAACATATATCAAAGTGTTCACTTTGATAGATTAGTCCCTACCCGCCGCTATAGATGTTAACACATCAAAAATATAAGCAATTTATTGACCATTTTGAAAAAAAAGAAAAATGAGTGACGAAAAATGCAGATTACATTGCGAAAAATTAAATATGTTTTGTTTTGTGTGTTGAAAATTTACACCGAAAAATCATCGACGACATTTGGTTGAAGATGCCCTCAAAGCTTAAAATCAGTATTTTTTTGTTACCCCCGCTTAAGAAATGCGAAATGTTGATCATGCACCTGCATTTACGTGCATCACATGTTTTAGTGCATTAAACAAATTTCTTAGTGCATTAGAAATTACGGCGATATTCGATGCCATTTGGATTTTCAATGATATGGACCGATCCAGGGGAACATGATACAGAAAATTGATACGCGTGCAAGAACGATGTAAATGGTCTCAATCGAAACAGTAAGTTCACTTAGATAGAATACTTGTATATATGGAATACACAAAAATTTATTCTTATAGAACGATCCGGTTATACAAGGTGGCGCAAAAGTAAACTTCCGATGTTTTTTGGCTGTAATTTAAAAAAAAATGAAAAACTTTGATTCTTCTTGTGGATTATTTTTATTTGGTCTTTTAATTTTTGCTGGCCAGTGCAAATCGCCAAAACTGGAGATTAGGCGCCCGGGAAATGCATCCTTCAGCATATCGGTTGTGGCACGTGCAGTGTGTGCCGTTGCACCGTCCTGTTGGAACCACATGTTTTCCAATCCCAATTCATCAAGTTGCGGCAAAAAGAACTCGTTGATCATTGCTCTGTAGCGTGGCACGTCGTCTGGTCGATGTCGACGGCGCTTCCATGACATCGTCGGCTACAGCAGCAATATTCTCTGCAGAACGGCTACTCCGGGGTCTGCCACACCTGGCAGCATCTATTGTTGTGCCAGTCTCTTCGAGGCGAGCAGCTAAACGTCGCAGTGTTTCACCAGTAGGCGTTGGACGGCCAGGAAATCTGCGACGAAATTCACGTTGTGCCAAAGTCACCGACCGATTATTGGTCAAATAAATAGTCAGCAATATTCCGCGTTCTGGAGCAGTGTAGCGTAACATTGTTTATTAACGTGTATTTCGCATGTGTTTACTACACAAATGTCAAAACAGAACTGACATTAGGGGCCAATCGCTAACTAAGAAACGTCATCGTGCTGGCACCAGGTGTAAAAGTTACATCTTACAAATACCGGCAAGAACCATATATGCCTTATTTCATGCTTTCCGTGGACGCAGGTTATGCATATTGTCCAGATATTCCCGGTTTAATGAATGAAATGGGAATCTGCAACTATAATCCATCTTTATGGCGTCTTTTCATAGACTCTTCAACCAGAAGCTTAAAAGTAGTCTTGCTATTTAAAAACAGCAGCGGTAAACACGTGCCATGGATGTATGCTCTTGGAATGCATGAGTCGTATGATACCATGAAATTAATTCTGGAACCCATCAGTTACGACGAACACAATTGGCGCGTAAATTGTGATTTTAACGTTCTTTCACTATTAGCTGGAATGCAAACTGGCTATACAAAGTACGAGTACATGTGTATTTTTTTGTAAATGGGACCGCCGTGCAAAATGCAACCAGTACGAAAAGCGAGATTGTCCAAAACGAGAATCACAAGTTGTTGGCGAATTTAATGTAATTCGTCCACCATTGATCCCTCGTCAGAAAATAATGCTTCCGGATCTTCATATCAAGCTGGGAGTTGTAAAGAGTTTTATAAAGCGTTTGGTTCGCGTTAATGAAAATGCATTACCATACTTGAAAAACAACGCTTTTCCACAATTATCAATTGAAAAATTAAAAGAGGGTAATTTTGTGTAATATATTTTATATCAATATTTTTTAACAGGGGTAGTTAACGGTCCAGATATACGGAAACTTTTAAGGAATACGAGTTTTTCTGAAATGTTAGATGAATCTGAACTAAACGCATGGAACTCAATTCGTGCGGTAATTGAAAACAATCGCTCACCAGAGTACCGTGATTATATTGAGAACATGATGAAGTCTTTCGACAAACTTGGCGTTAATATTTTGTTGAAAATCCACATGTTACATGCACATTTCGATTTTTACGAACGACAATTGTCCACAGAAACAGACTCAACTGACGAAAGTTTTCATCAAACCATAATGGCGGCATTCGAAGACCGTTTCGCTGGAAAAAGAATAGACTCAATGCCTGCTGATTTCTGCTGGTCGATTGCAAACAAAGAGTAAAAATTGAATAAATCCAAAAAAATTATATAATCATCAAAATAAGAGCAAATATAGTTCCATGTCCGCTTGAAAATGGACGTCCATTATTTCTAGACATAAATGTTGACAAATAAATAATAAACAAATTGATTTTAAACAAGTTTTTAAAGTTTTTTCATTCAAATAAAATCAAAAATCGCCTTAAATCTACTACAAATTTTAAATCGAAATATCTCGTGATTTCGAGCTAACTTTTCAAAACGGGGTACACCACTGGATTCTACGATCCAAAATTGGGTTGACGTGTCTCGGCGTTTTGGTGTGTCATTTTCACCTACTTACAGTGTAATAACCCATGAAGGCATATGCTTACAAACCTTGGGACCTGGAGTTTTACACCGTTTCCGAGCGGATGACCAGCTTTTTCATGGCTATGCCCTCGGTAGTTGATCTCAAAATTCAAAAAGACTAACTTAATAATAGTGGTTTGAATATGTATAACGGTTATTCCTTGGTTCAAGTAAACAAATATATAAGGCAAAAAGAATTCTCGATAATTCTATTAATCTAATAATTGATAAACGTACAAATAAAGATAAACCTTACAAATGATATGTTGAGAACAATGAAGATAAACTGTATGCTAATGAAATATGATATGAAAAGAGGATAGAACTGCGGCATATTCGGGTTGTTCACTAAATATACGTAACTCTAACTCCCCAATTTTCAACCGATCGAGGCCATATTTTTCTAAATTTTTTTACCCGAACCTCAAACAAAACTGTGATGCTTTTCTGGAAAATCGAAATTAACCCATTAACGCCCAAATGAAAACGATGAACAATTTTAATAATTTGATTTTTATTATCAGTATTAAAACATTTTTCTTAAAATAATATTAAAGAAACTAGAGAAAAAAAATATTCAAAGTTATGTTTTTAGAGGTGTACTAAGTTTAGTACAATGGGCGTTTAGGAGTGGTATTATGCAAAACATCCTCTTTCTAGAAATAGTGTTTTCAGGCACTTATCACATGATGGTTTAACTCGATTTGAGCACATTTTACATCTAAGTTGGTTTAGTATTATTTTTTCTGTCTTTTACGTCAATTTTTTTATTGTCCTTATTGTTGCTCAGATACGTGCGTGCTATATGCCTGCGAAACCATAACTCATCAGGGTGTGCAATGCAGTATAATCTTCATGCATTTGAAATACTCATGTCCACTACGTAAGTAAACAATACCCACCACCCCTGCTTTCCTTTCACTGCAATTCGGTATATTCCTTTATTATAGCTTTGGAAAACGTGAGGTACGTCAACATCACGTTTTTCTTTCTTCATAGGACACCATCTTTTAACTTTCCCTATAGTATCGAAAGAATTTCGTTTATCTTATCAAATCTATGGTCGTATTCAGCCCTGGGCTTTTTACGCATATCCTTCGATGAAATCAATGGACACCGTTTAGTTCTATTTTCGCGCAAGGTTCAAAGTAGCTCTGTATCCAAATTTCTTCAGGTCTATAAGCATTATCAAAGTAAATTGCATGCTCCTCTGGCTTTGTTGGCGCTTTTGTTAGCAAATACTTCACAACGCGAGACCCAAGAGGATCGGTGGTAGCCTGGGAAGTTTTCCACAATATACACATGTCAAATATGTAACAATAACCATCGAAGCTGGTCAACGCCCAATTACGATAGCCGTACCGCACAGGTTTAAAAAAAATGGTGTCCCATAACATCCCATGAAGGGATTGGGGAGAGCTTCTCACAATCAGTGAGATGTGCGCTTTCTAGTTTTGCACTCACTAATTGGGACCTACAGTTTTACTCCGGTTCCAAACGGTATTTTGAGAAGCTTTTTAATGGCCAAGTACTCGATAGTGTCGTCATCACTAAGCGAGGTGATCGTCGTCGAAAGAAATGTAAGGTGGTCTGAGCAGGGATGGAACCCACGTTCTCATGTACAAGAGCCGCGCACACTAGCGATTGCACCACCGACGGCACAGGTTTACCCATTATAAATTGTTTGGTGGCCAAAACACTTAACCATTGATTCGTTAATCGATAAATTTTCATGTAAAATTCCGAATTGACAAAACTTTATTTGTAAAACATCACAAAGTGGGCTCATTTTGAACATCTTATCAGTAGATGTCATAGCCAAAGCGTTAACTGCAAAATGCGGGCTTCTTTTAATTTCTAAGAATCTATTTCTTGACATGCACTCTGAAACAAATGGCACACCTAGGTCGTCATCCAAGTCCCAATTTGACCTTTCCGTATGTAATTTATGATATCCGGCAAGTAAAGGGTGTTTTTTCAAGCCCGATAGAACTTCAAATTGTAAAAAAATAACACAAAAAATTAAATTTTAATAAAGTTTTTTTTTTTATTCGAAAGATCAATACGCGGCATTAACATTCGCTGTTCTTGACGAAGCGCATTCTGGACCTCCCATTTTTTGCCACTTTTTCGTGCACTGCTGGCCGTATGTCACGAAGAACACGAACAATGTTGGCCTCCACGGCATCAATTGTTGCTGGTTTATCAGCATAAACCAGTGCCTTCACGAAGCCCCACAGAAAATAATCGAGAGGTGTCAAATCGCACGACCTTGGAGGCCAATTGACAGGTCCATTTCTCGAAATCAAATTATCGCCAAATTTTGATTTCAATAAGTCGATGGTTGCGATCGCCGTATGGCACGTGGCGCCATCCTGTTGAAACCACATCTCATTTTTAAAGAAATAAGGTCCGATGATGCCACCAGCGTGTAAGCCGTAAGCAGCGTTGTTCAAGCGTTAGTCTATTCATGATGATTTGCCAGAGTATACTGCAACAAATAATAGAATTTTTTTTTATTAAAATTTAATTTTTTGTGTTATTTTTTAAAATTTGAAGTTCTATCGGGCTTGAAAAAACACCCTTTATAAGTATGCCCAAGAATTTACGGAGTTTCTCATTGGTAAAAACGCTTTTTTGCGTTGCGTTAAGCTCTAGCACCTCATCGTCAAAAAGATGCTCAAAGACTTTCATTGATTCAGATTTCCGAAACATTTCCACGTCGTTATTCAATATATTCTTGATCTGGAGTAGATGGAGAAACTAAATAAAAAGGGGCACATTTTCTGCAAGTTTGTGACGGAGCCCTACTTTCCATTCTTTTCGTCTTGAACACATTCCGTGAAGTAGATGACGCGAATGTTATTAGGCGTTCGTCGTCATCGCTACTCCATTGGTCTTCAACGGTAATGGTATGCCTGTGAGTACTAACTTCTATATTACCGGGAACATCTCGAGGTAATTTATATACACTCCGGTTCACTTATTTAAAGCTACTAAAAATTCCATATTCTGCAGTCTGTATCTTTTGCAATTCGTAACCGATTGCAGAATTGTAAAATTGAAATGGAAGCTAGACATCCTGAGATATAAAAAAAAAATCATGACAATTGTGGTTTCTTATCTAAAGAACGTTTTTTGAGCAATTTATAAAAAAAGTCCAAAAATGCATTATCTTTTTGGTTCACTTGAATAAAGGCACTTTAACTAATTTTAATGAAAAACAGTTTTTCTTGTTTTTTTTAATTTATTTTACTTTATTTAAGAACTATTAGTAATGGGTACAACCCCCTTTGTTTTTAATAACTTCAAATATACGGGTTTTCATTGACAGATAAAGGGAATTTATGTAATCCAACGAAATTTGATGTGATGTCGGATGTGATGTCGGTACAAAAAACGCTATTCTTTGCGCAGATCATGGAAATAATAGTTGTAACCATCAGGACCATCCAAATTAAACTTCTTCTCATCCGTAAATACAACGGTTCTCACGTCATTTACATGACCTCTTGGTTGCACATCCCATATCATGTAGTAGTCTCTTGCGAATTGAAGCCGCTTTTCCTTACGAGGAGCATTAAGTGGCGGCTTTTTTTGTAATGTCAGGTATTTAAGATATTCACAGCTCTTAATTACTCTGCGTACTGATGACTTGCTCGCTTCCACTCCAGCTTGAGCTCTTATTTTTGACAAGGATAAGACATAATTTTTCTTTTCTTTTCTCATGATTTTTCTTTTCTCATACGTAGATAAAGACAATGAATCCCTTCCTTTAAAATTTTTTCCATACCCTTCGGGGTCCCTGATGTAATTGTTGACAACATGGGACTGTCCGTGGAGGTGGAAAGTTTCTGATTGCCATTCACTTGGGAGTGGCCAGAAATGATTCCTTCATTGGGCAGTTCAAGCAGCTCACTACTTCCACGCAGCATGTCCTGGACAATGGCTTTTCTGAAACCTCCGTTATCTAGCTAGAGTGAGAAGGCGAAACAAATGAGCATCAAGTCAGGTTTAGTAGGTGACTGATGTCACTGAAGCTCATCAAACAATCGGGCATATCCGTTTGTCATTAGAAGGCGGATGAGCCAAACATACGGGCCAACGGCGGATAGAAACTAAAAGAAGAAAATCCAGGTTCAACATATGCAATCAAATATCCTGGCAGTAGGTAAAATGCAAAAATACGGTGGGCAGGGTTTGCCTCCCGACACCGTTCATAATGGCAGTGAAAATACGTAAACGAACAAGAAAACATAAACAACCCCTATTTGTTGACGACCCCCGCAAACGTTATAAGGACCACGATTTACGGATATGCACTTGGAATGTAAGAACTCTATATAGATCCGGTGCAAGTATCCAACTGGCAGATGTCCTCGAGAGTTATAAGGCTGACATTACCGCTATCCAGGAAATGCGCTGGACAGGACATGGCTGCACAAGAAACAGAAACTGCGATATATACTACAGTTGCCATGAAAAACCATGAATTTGGTTGCGGATTTGTAGTTGGCAAACGACTGCGACATCTAGTCCTGTGAGTGAAGGTATAGCCACAATCCGCATAAGATGATGATGCCAAAGACATATTCTATGAGCTCCTAGAGGAAATGTATGACCGCTGCCCTGGCCATGACATTAAGACTGTACTAGGAGATTTTAATGCCAAAGCAGGAAGGGAGAATGTGTTTAATCCAACTATTTTCAATTTCAGTCTACATGCTGACAGTTCCGACAACGATATGAGACTGATTGACTTTGCCGCGGCAAAAGACATGGTCATTAGTGGTACAAGATTCCAGCATAAAGACATCCGCAAGGCTACTTGGGTATCCCCTGATCAAAGAACTAAGAACCAAATTGATCACGTGGTAATTGATGGAAGGCACTCATCCAGTGTAATGGACGTACGAGTGATCACAGGAGCTAACATCGATTCTGATCACTACCTGATAGCAGCAAAGGTTCGCACAAGATTAAGTAGAGCGAAAATCGTACGAAACCAGACGCAGAGGAAGCTGGACATCGGAAAGCTGCTATTACCAGAGGTAGCCACAGCCTACTCAAGGAAGCTCTCGCAACTTTTTGCACAGAACCCACCCCCTCCCGATGACGATCCTGATGCGCAGTGGAAACCCATTTCCGACTCTATAAAACTGCGGCAACAACCGTACTTGGTTTCGAAAAACCGCTTCGCAATAAACCGTGGTACGATGAAGAGTGTCGCATTGCAAATGACGAAAAGAACGGTGCACGTATGGTAATGCTTCAGTTAATTGCAACGCGAGCTGCAACTGAGCGGTATAGGGAGAAAAGAAACGAGGTAAACCGTCTCTTTAGGCGTAAGAAACGGCAGTGGAGAAAGCGCGAGAGTGAGAAAATTGAGACATACAGAAGGAAGAACGAAGCCCGAAAATTCTACCAAAAAGTTAAAAACTGAACTAATGGACATGTTCAGGGCCCCCTTCTGTAAAGACAAGGACGGAAATCTCGTCGCGGAGAAATGCTGTCTCTCGAATATGGAGAGAGCATTTCTCCGCGCTACTAGTGCCTGAGATATCCAATGACGATGGGACAATCGATCACAATATGGACGACGACGTCGATTGCCCCCATCCAAATCAAGACGAGGTCAGAACAGCTATTGCTGTTCAACAAAACACAGGAGCCGATGGATTACCGACGGAGCTGTTTAAGGCTGGCGGCGATGAGCTGATAAGGTGCATGCATCAGCTCATTAGCAAACTTTGGTTAGATGAAGATACTCGGGTCATTTAAAAAAGGTGACCCGAGTATCTGTGCCAACTACCGTGGAATAAAACCAATTATCGCTGACCTGATTGGACCATACCAGTGTGGCTTTAGGCCTGGAAAATCGACAACTGACCAGATTTTCGCGCTACGCCAAATCCCCGGAGGTTGTCCGAGACCGGATAAATATGTAAGTTGAGTTCCGTCCAATTTGTTTAGCTATTACGCGGTTAGAATATCCTTCAGAACGGTAAACATTGATTTTAGTTTTTTCCGATAGATTTAAAATTTGTTGTTTTGTTTTGACTCGTAAAATGATCAAAAAATCATCGGTTACTTTAAAAATAATAAAAGAATAAAATAAAATAATAAATGAAAAAAAATTTTTTTTCATCTGGCAACTCTGTAGAGTCAAGTCGTATTTAATTTTGTGCTCCGTGATTTTTGCTTTATTAGTAATTATTATATCGTGTATTATTGTGTTAGTGTTGTGAAAAAGTGTTAAAACTGAGGCTAAGTATCTAACGTTGGTTTTGTGTATGTTAGTATTGTTTGTGCTTCAGTTGTTTTATAAATTAAATCTTCTGTTTTGGCTTTGGTTCCACAATACAACAACAATATTTTGGTTTGCATCCTTTTATTGTTGTTATTGTCAGTTTTTTGTTCGATTGTTGTTATTGTTAGTTTTTCTACTCTCTTCTGTACTATTTTTGTTTGTATTCACAATTGTATTCAATTTTTGTTTGTATTCACAATTCTAGTGTTGATTAACATCCCGCTTTTTATTGTAAGTGTTTAGCAGTGTTGTCTATTATAGCGATTATTTAGTTATTTAGCGATAGCAGTGTTGTCTATTGTAGCGATTATTTTGTTATTTTTAGCGATTTATTTTGTTATTTAAATTTTTTTTTTGTTTCTTGGTTTTATTTGAAATGGCGTGTTTAAATAAAAATTGTTCTTTAAAATCTGATAATGAATGTATGTTGTCGTGTTGGTTATGCGACAATGTATGTCATATTAAATGTGCTGGAATAGTAGCCAGAGTTGCTGATTGTCTGAATGGGGATAAGGGTATTCGTTGGTGCTGTTCTAAGTGTAGAAATATTGAAAATAGTTTTTACCGTTTTTTTAAGAGCATGCAGTCAGAGTTTTCTGGAATGGAAAGGGATCTGTCTGCGCTCTCGTATCTTTTCTCTAAATTTACGAAAATGTTTGAGGAATATCCTGATTTGGAGAAATGCATAAATTCTCTATCTCAATCTTATCCCAAACGAAAGAAATCATCGAGGAAATTAATTCCGCTGATAGATGTGAACTCATCACCTTGTTTAATTGAGGTTAATTCGCCTATGGCTGCTACTGATAACTGTGTTATCCGGTCGGTCGTAGCCTCTTCTGTGGCTACTAGTGCTGACATTTTGGAACCTTCCGCTCCATCTGGTGCTGGTGAATTACAGTCCGAGCGGGTGCAAACCGGGGACAATAATTCGCCTATGGCTGCTACTGATAACTCTGTTATCCGGTCGGTCGTAGCCTCTTCTGTGGCTACTGGTGGTGATATTTTGGAACCTTCCGCTCCATCTGGTGCTGGTGAATTACAGTCCGAGCGGGTGCAAACCGGGGGCAATAATTCGAGGGACATCTTGTCGAATAATTCGATTGTTGACTCTGGGGGCTTGACGTTTGCTAAAGTCACCGCTTCTTCCGCACCATTTGGTGCTGATAGATTGGGCAGCGTGTCAAATGGTTCAGTCGTAATAGTTTTTTTCCGAAACATGACTAAGCCCAGTGTACTCGATTCAGAAGACTTATGTGACAGATTTTCAATAGTCCGAAGAGATCGCGCGGTTAAATCTGGCGGTGGTGTATTAATCGCTGTGCTCAGATCATTGTCTTATGACGTTGTGATAACGAACATTAGTGATATAGAGTTCTTAGCACTCTCTGTAAGGTTGGGCGCTGCCAAACTTTATATAACTTGTTCGTATATTCCACCTTCGTCAGAGTTTGGAATTTATGAGATGCACTTGGATGCCATCTCTGAAGTGTGTGGGAATCTTGGTGACAGTGACAGCTTACTGATATTGGGTGATTTCAATTTACCTTTGGTATCATGGTTACCCTTACCTGATACTAAACATCTCACTCCGTTAACTCCTTGCGACTGGACTTCTGATTTTGTTAGACTCATTTCTTCTCTGAATCTTGTTCAGATTAACGATATTGTTAATACTATGAATAGGACACTTGATCTTGTAATAGTTAATAATTCTGATAATTTTGAAGTTTCCCGCGTTAATCCTCTAAGAGTGCCCGAGGACTCATACCATCCTACAATTTATATTCGTTTCTATCTCCAGACTGAAAGCTCAATCTATTCAAAATCTTCCAGGAAAACTTTTTGTTTCTCACGTGCAAATTTTGTCTTACTGAATAGTCTTTTTGAATCTGTCCATTGGAGGTCAATGTTAGATTGTGAGGATCGCCAGAGCTTTGATAGGAGCTTAATTAATTTTTATGATGTAATGTGGAGTTGTTTACGTAAATCTGTGCCAAGGGTATCTTCAGGAGATGAGAATTGCTCACCTCCTTGGTCTTCTAAATATTTAAAGCAGTTAAAAAATGCCAGGAGTAGATTACATAAAAAGTTTAGGGTATCAGGTAGATATTTTGATTATAGTAAGTACACTATTGCCAGATGTCGTTACGAGGCAGAATCTCGCAAGTGTTACCAATCTTACTTGTCCAAGGTTGGTAAGAATTTTAGGAACAATCCTAAAAGTTTTTTCAACTTTGTTAACACTAAGCGTAAGTCCGTATCAAGACCTTCTCGAATTGTGATGAATGATGTCGAATACATAGACTCTGAATCTATTGCCAATTGTTTTGCTGACTTTTTCTCATCTGTTTACTCGGTTAATTCAGTCTCGACTACCTGTGACTATCCATATGATATTCGGTCATTAGATCCGTACGGGATTACTTCTATGAGTGATACGTGGGTCCAGGAGAACCTTTCGTCACTGAAGCCCACGAACACTTATGGACCTGACGGGATCCCTAATTCTGTGCTAAAATACTGTTCTACGACATTGGCTACACCATTGACTATACTATTCAATGCATCTTTGAAATTTAGCTACTTTCCAGCGGTCTGGAAAAGCTCGTATATTGTCCCTCTTCATAAGTCGGGTAGCATTACAAATGTGTCAAATTATAGAGGTATTGCGAAACTGAGTGCGATTCCAAAACTTCTTGAGGAACTGGTCGCTGACATTATATCTTACAAAGTTTCGTCTATTATTGACTGTAGACAACATGGTTTTCGCAACTTTCTTCTCACGTAATTGATGGTTTTATTTCAGGAATGCAAACCGATGTTATTTACACGGATTTTAGTAAAGCTTTCGATAAGGTTAACCATCGCCTCCTACTGAGTAAATTAAGCGCTATCGGGTTTAATAGTAATATTATTGAATGGATTTCATCTTACCTTACGGGTCGCGGACAGATGGTAAATTTTGGGGATTCGTTATCTTCTAGACCTATCCAAGTGTCTTCCGACGTTCCTCAGGGAAGTTACCTGGGTCCTATTTTATTTCTCTTGTTTATCAACGATTTGCCTAATTCTATAGCTGAGTCTAATGTGCTTATGTACGCGGACGATGTTAAAATATTTATGTCATATAAAAATGCTTCAGACTATATTCTACTTCAAAATGATCTGGATCGGCTTGGGAGTTGGTGCAATCTTTACCTTATGGAGTTAAACTTGGGTAAATGTAAACATATGGCGTTTTACAGATCACGTATGATTACCTCCCGGTATTCTATAGGTGGTTCTACATTAGAATTGGCCAATTCATTCTTGGATTTAGGTTTTTTACTTGATAGGAAATTGTCTTTCAATAGTCACATTATTGCTACTGTTAATAAGGCTTATGGCGTACTTTCGTTCATTAAGCGCTGGGCGAAGGAATTTTCAAATCCATATATTGCGAAAAATCTTTTTACATCCCTTGTGAGGCCCATAATAGAATATGGATCAGTGGTATGGGATCCACAATATGACTTTTATGTGAATATGATAGCATCGGTACAGAAACAATTCCTTATTTTTTGTCTTAGGAACCTGAGATGGGATCCTAACGTCCATCTTCCTCCATATGTCAGTAGATTGTCTTTAATTAAATTACCTACTCTGGCTAGTAGACGGACTATGCTTAATTCGATTACAATATATACGATTCTCAGGGGCGATATACGCTCTGAGTATCTTCTTGGTCGTATTTCGATAAATGTTCCTTCGAGAACTCCTAGGAACTATAAACCCCTGTATATTAGTTTTCGACGCTATAATTATGCTTTGAATGAACCGGTTCGGAGAATGTGTACAGATTTTAATGATGTTTATCAGTTTATTGACGGTTCTTTATCACCGGACACGATAAAGTCTTTTATTATAAATCATCTAAAGAGCTAGTGTGTATTATTTTATTTTATGTACGAGTATTAATGTTGTATTGATAATTTATGGTTTTATGTTTTAAGATTTATTATTTTTCAATAAGTATATAGTGGTAATCTGTAGATTTTATTCCTCTTTTAACTGGTATTGCTTTAATCGGCTGTGCATTTTTATGTAGCCGTTACACGTTTTCCTCTCGGTTACTCCCCGCTACGGATCGGTCTGTGGTGTGTATGTTATCTCTACGTCATAGGGATGAGGCCCCCTCGGTCGGTTGGGGCGGGTGTGAGTGGCGGCGATGGGATCGTTCGTATAAAAAAAAATAAATAATAAAGTACCTTTATTCAAGTGAACTAAAAAAATTGTCACATATTGTGACTTTTTTTATAAATTGCTCAAAAAAGTTCTTTAGTTAAGAAACCACTATTGTCATGATTTGTTTTTATATCTCAAGATGTCTAGCTTCCATTTCCATTTCTGCAATCGGTTACAAATTGCAAAAGATACAGGCTGCTGAATATGGAATTTTTAATGCCTTTAAATAAGTGAAGTCTATATTGAAAATACAATTAATTGTACAGTGATTTAATATAAATTTTTTTTTTGATAAAATTCAAACAACAAAGTATTTTTTTGTATCCTGGTTTATTAGATATTTAAGAATAAAACAAAAAAGATTATTCAAAATGGACGTCATTTGCCTTCTACCACGACCGAAGTCTGACCGGTAAATCGGCTATTGCAGTGCGCACCACATTCATAGGGAAATTGTCAACCGTGTGGATAAGTGCACGCTTAAGAGATTCGAAATTTGGGTGACCAGTGACCAGCACCGATACCCCGAAACTACTAGTACACCGCATTCGAACATAGTATTTTCCATATACTCTTTCTTGTGTGAGCTTTTTTTTAATGCGGTGGTAAAATACACTAGTATACAAAATACCATTACTAATTTTTTGGTGTTTTTATTTGAGACAACATTTTTAGATATACGAGTATAATATTAAAATATAAGAAAATTTTTTCCTTTAAATTTTGAATATTTCTTAAAAACTTAACAAAATCAATTCATTTATTTCAATTCATTAACGTTAGAAAATAAAGTTAAATAGAAACTACATTTCATGTATTTGTCTTTATAATTATAGATAAGTTATTACGTTTATTTATTTATATGATGATTTATGAAATGAAGAAAAAATTAAAATTTTTCGACATTTTTGCAATTTTTATTCACTAGATGGGGTTTTTTGAGGTTAATTTGTTTTACACTTTTTCTCCTAGTCGATAGCTACAATTGTGCCGAAAACAGAAAAACGAAATTCCAATTGGTTTCTGAGATTGCTGCATGTTCTTTGGAAAAAAAAAGTTTTAGGCAAACTATACATGAGGCCATAAAGTCCGAACAGCGGCTACACTAGCAAAACCCTAATAGCGTTTTGTTAGTTTCGATAAGTACTTCGAGAAATTTCACACGAGAAGGACTTTGCTCTCGATGACTTGAAAAATGTTGCATAGTGTTATACTGTCTATAAGGTCTCCAAAACATAAGCAGAGAAAACACATTACTAATCGACAGCGAGCCGATCAATGAGTATACGAATACTCATTCGTATGTGGGGTGGTGGCGATGGACAGTTGTCCTAAGTAGTTTACCATCGCAGCCGCATAAACAGCAAGTGAACTAGTAGTACCAGCCACCGGCGCAGGTCACAGGTGTATACCATGCCGTCCAAAACGGACCACAAATTAAAGACTAAATGATTCAGGTCTGGATTACCCAATTGGTAATCATCCGTTGGAATAATTGTAAATTGTTTTAATCACTCTTGAGTGGTTCTTGCATTATGTGCTGGTGCAGAGCCCTGTTGAAAGATCCACGGCTCGTTTGCGAACAATGTACTATTTAACGGCTTCACAACTTTTTCCAAAACGTCAGATTGGTGCACCTTTGCCGAAGTTTTAACACTTTTTTCGCAGAAATGGAGCTTGGTTACCAAAGAATAATGCGAGAAAGCAGCTGAGAGTATGAGAAGACACCGTAAAGAGCTATCGAAATTGCCTAAAACAAATAGCAAGCTGCTTAAAGGCGGAAAAAGATGCGCGATAAAATGAAAAATTATGCTAACGAAAAAGACAAGTTGTTGAAGCACTATTTAAAAAGTATGTCGAATCATATAAAGCTTCAAAAACGACCGCTGGACTCTCTTTGGAAATGAGAAAACAATTAAACGTCGTCAAAGACGTTTACATGCGTGAAGATATAAGTTTACAGGCTGCCGACAGAAGGAATACTATCATCGTTGATGGAGAAATTATTGCTAAGCGCTTTATGCTGATAACCGTATCAGAAGCCTACGAGACTTATAAGATAGAGTTAATTGGCAAATGGGTAAGCAGGACAACGTTTTTCCAATGTCGACCAAGGCATATCCAACTCTCGAGTAGAATGCCACATAACATGTGTGTATGCATTTATCATGCGAATTTTAGTTTTTTATTAGAGGGCTGCGCAAAAGTTTTATAATCGTTTCCTACCGGCTTCCAAAGTTTTTTACAATCTGTTAGTTGCAATATTGATGATGAAAATTGTATGGCAAACTATTGCGAAAATTGTACACAGGACACTTAAAAATTATTATATAGTACCTCTAAAATATTTAACAAATGTCGATGAAAATGTGAAATGCCAAAATTGGAGGACAGTTGAATGAATTAGAAGTTGCGCTGTCAGTTTCCAAACGACATTTCTTTGTAAAGCAAGCCCAACTGAGATATTTTGATATCTTAAAGTAAACTCTGAAGTCCGGAAATCAAGTCTTGCAAATTGATTTTTCACAAAATTATAGGCTGATCTGTAAAAATGAAGTTCAGAGTTTGATAGTTTAAGTCGCAGCAACATCGACGTGTACGTTTTTGTAACGAAACTTGTCCAGGATATAACAAGTCAACACGGAAAATTTCAAAATTTATTGTTATTCTCTGACGGAGCAGCAGCCAATTTTAAAAACAAATTTATTATTTCGAGTTTTTCTGATTTCTTAATTCAATTCGGTTGAACTGTTTCCCAACTTAGCATGGTAAAGGTGCAGTCGATGGAGTTGGAGTTGGAGCGGTTATCAATATAAAAATTTGGGGTATTAGCAAAAAAAAAAAATATTATATTATTATGGATGGATCTTCTACTTATACATAACTGGAATTAAAATAAAGTATAATGGTGCTGACCTAATCAAAGATATGTCTCCGACATTAGCAGACAAATGAAAGAAAATACCAAATATTTCAGGCATCCGAAAATTTAAGTTTTTCTCCTGTGACGAACATTTGAAACTAAAAACAGCTGAAACGGCATATTCATTGAAAAACTATATGAGATAATTTTACTCTATATCTGTATACAGTGTACCAATAATGTCTTGACAGCGTTCTCAGACAAAATTCCTGGAAAATATTTATACTTGGAAAAGCTGGCACTCCATGAATGGAAAATCGTACGCAGAAATAGCACCAATTATAGATAGCGCTCGTTCGACAACCCAATCTCTTATCGGCCGCTTTATATATGAAGGTCGTGTGGAGAACAAACCCAAAACTTGACGACCTGCTATCCTCTCAGGAGGAGATTAGCGTAAGATTAAGCGCATGGTGATCACTGACCCCTTCATAAGCTCGCAAAAAATCAGTGCAGATCTGCAGAGATCGACCGGGAAGCAAGTGCATTCTGAAACAGTGCGGAAAGCGGTAGTTGATGCCTGGTACAACTCATACCCTCCTCGAAGAAAGCCCTTGGTTAACCCAATAAACAGGGGACACCTTTTTGAGTTTGCTGGGGACGATCAAAACCCTTCTGTCTGTCTGTACTCCGATGATTTAATGTATAAAATTTTTGGATTTAATGGAAGGCTCAGAGTGTGGAGAAGGCCTGGCGAAGCCTATAATCCGAACAATGCGATTAAGACGGTCAAGGATGTCCGTAATGGATCGAATGGATGGTAGTGTGCGCGCCTCCTATTCAAGAGATCCTGGGTTCGATCCCTGCTCTGACCACCTTACATTTCAAAGGATTAGGACTCATCCCATCAGCTCCAAATATCAGCTTATTGCGGTTTTTAAGGTAGAGTGGCTAAAAATTGAGCCAGGATATACCCCAAAACTTGTAGATTCACGGCAAAACCACCTAAAAGCTGTTATACTGCAAACAATTAAAAAGCATTAAAAAACTACTTTATTTTTATTAATTAGACTTAAAAAAATTATTTCAGTCTAATGTACGAAGATTGAAATTTTTTCTGAATATCTCATTGGTTAATTATTATAAAGGCTTGTTATAAATGTTTAATTTAAGTTAATAAATAGGGAAGTTAATCTGTATCACAATTATTTTGTGTTATCAATTACATTTAGTTTTACATACATGTAAGTGAAGTGGCCGTCGGTGGTGCAATGGTTAGTGTGCGCAGCTCTTGTACATGAGAACGTGGGTTCGATCACTGCTCAGACCACCTTACATTTCTTTCGACGACGTTCACCTCGCATAGTGATGGCGACACTATCGAGTACTTAGCCATGAAAAAGCTTCTCAAAAATACTGTTCGGAACCGGTGTAAAACTGTAGGTCCCAATCAGTGAGTGTAAAACTAGAAAGCGCACATCTCACTGATTGTGAGAAGCTCTCCTCAATCCCTTCATGGGATGTTATGGGACACCATTTTTTTTTTTTTTTAAGTGAAGTTGAAAACAGCTGCCGTACGAAGACATTATTGGTACACTGTTTATAAAATAAAATAATAAATTCAAAGTTTTTGGCAGTTAGTGCAATTTTGAATTCAAATTACTTGAACTAATCCTTATTACATAAGTTTCGGGAAAATATGTCGCGTTGAAAATATCTCTTGGGTAATCAGACTAGAGGTTGTAAAAAACTGAATGCAAATATTTCAATATGACAACTATCAATATAAAGCCACATTCTGGCATGTGATGAAAATCGATCGAGTCAAAATCGAATACGATTTGTCTATTTAAACGAATTTTATTGGCATAAATCCGAATATTGTGGGACAAATATTTTATATACACATTACTACTTAATAGAATAAGAAGAATATATTAATTGATATCCATTATTTGCATGCAAAACATCATTATTATGTCAAATCGTATTCGATTTAAATTTATCGATTTCTATCACATACCGGATTATTCAATTTTAGTTTACAAAAATCGATTTAAAAAATGATGTTCCAATTCGCAGATTTTTCCCTTTTTCTAGATCAATCGACAACGACTTCAATTTTTCTCGCGTTGGGAATCACATGTTTACTGCTATTATATTGGAAACAACAAATCGACAAAACCTTCCTTTTGCACTAAACATAGTCTCCTAAAGTGTTATCTCCATATGGAAACAAGAATTATTTTTTTGACTTCAAAATTGTAGTAATTTACAAGTTTGCACATATCATTATTTATCTGTGGTATATAGTTTTAATACCAATATATCAATGATATTCTAACCTATCTAATACACATGTTGTATGTTCTATAATTTCCAGGTGCAGATATAATTGGGCATCCTCATTATGTGGAACAGCAAAGCGAGTTGTTGCAGCAGCAAGTTCTTTTAAAGCCTAGTGAGAGAGCAGCTCAGAGTGGTTCATTTGAGACGAATATGTCGAAATTTTTTGATTTTCATAAACATCAACAGCAAAAAATGCAAATGCAAGTAAGTGTTCTATTTAATACGTATTTATTGGATACAAAAACTGTCAAATTGTTTGTGTTGGCCATAGATTAATACATATAGTAGATCTAATAGTTCTCCCACCAAATTTATGACATTTGGCCTGGTGTGATATTTCCGTTTGATGTTGAAAAGAATTGCTTTACTAATACCAGATAGAGGCAATGGCTCAAAACAACGAACAAAATAACAACAACGGCATTTCGTTTTGTGTGTTAAAATTATTGTGTTAAATACAACACAATTGTATGCTAACAGTAACAGTCAATAAAAAAGTTTAAAACACACTTAAATTTCACAGTTTTTCACCAAAATTACATGAAAAATTAAAGCAAAAAGTTATTGTAATTCCACCTGGTGTATGCCACTTTTCGTCAAACATCTCTCTATCACACCGACCGCATCACGAAGAGTGTGAAAGGAAACGTCAGATGAGCCAAATATTTTCTCTACTAAGATTTACTCTATGGTGTTGGCCATTATTTTCTTTCTATTTACAGCGGAAGTAAAGAACAAATTTTAAATTCAATTGAAATTAAATCAAAATTGAAATTGAATCAAATTGCTGCATTTATGATAATTTGAATAAATATTCTCTCGATATTCATTTCTTGCCGATTTCATTTTTCTTGAGAAAATAATCCTCCAATTCAAAACTCGTAGGAGCGGATAGCAAAATTAAGGAAATGCAGAATAAGGAAATTTTCGGTATCAGTTATACCGCGAGTTGACATTTCATTTTGTATTTGTGAGGGAGTAAAAGAGTAGTACTTTGTATTTTAAACAGATTTTTATAAAAATTGACATTTTTTTAAAAGTTTCTGGATGTTAATGAGAGCCAATAATTTTACCAAACGAGTACAAAGAAGCTCATTGGGTCAAGCCACATGCCAAGCCGGAATGTGTTCTTGTTAATGGTTTCAATAGTATTGTAGGGTAAATAATATACAATTACATTATTATACAAGTATAGCAGGAATACTATACGAAACTCTCAACCGGCTATAAACCTATTCGGTGCAGCTCTTAGTGTGCAACTGTGAGGATTGCGAAATTTTTTCTTAAATCAACTCGCTCTTTTGTTTTTGACTGAAGGGAATCCAGCGAAAAAGTTTCAAAAGAGAGTGAGTTAAAAAGCGCCTCCACGTCTCTATAGCATGAATAACTCTTCAGTAACGTCCAGATCGCTCTATGACTAGCGAAACCATCAACCGTATTCCATGCAGTCCAGCATGATTCGCGAACTGTGAAGGAATGCGGCATATAAAATTCGTTTCAAGGGAGAAGAAATCCAACCTTTCACCACATATGTGGGAGTTAGACAATGATGCATCTTAAGCGTCATGCCCTCGACGTTCTTTCTTCGGCTTATGGACGAGATAATGTAGGCAATCAATGCTGATGTACCGTTCGGAATATATATGAACACCGACTTGATATCCACTGCGTAGATACATATATTATGGCCCACGAATGTGACGACATCAAAGTCAAATTGAACAGACTTCGAAACTGTGAAAAAACCAAGCCTCTAAAGTTGGTCAGCTCGGCCATGCCAAAAGTACAGCTATCTTCCAGACGTATTGCCATCATTTGAACTTCCATATTCTACTAATGGTTTGGCAATGTTAAGACCAGTTGCTTCTTGAAATTTGATATTTGATCGACCTGCAAAATACCTTTGCTCCTGGGGTTTAGTTTTTGCATACATATTTAGAGGTACACTCCGGTTCACTTAGTTACAGGCACTAAAAGTTCCATATTCAGCAGCCTGTATCTTTTTCAATTTGTAACCGATTGCAGAATTTTAAAATTTAAATGGAAGCTAGACATATTGAGATATAAAAAAAAATCATGACAATAGTGGTTTCTTAACTAAAGAACGTTTTTTGAGCAATTTATAAAAAAAGTCAAAAAATGTATTCTTTTTTTTATTTCACTTGAATAAAGGCACTTTAACTAATTTTAAAGAAATACAGTATTTCTTGTTTTTTTTAAATTTATTTTACTTTATTTAAGTATTATTAGTAATGGGTACAACCCTCTTTGTTTTTAATAACTTCAAATATACGGGTTTTAATTGACAGATAAAGAGAATTTACGTAATCCAACGAAATTTGTTTCCAAGCATCCTTAATGGCCTGAATTAGTGACTGCTTGTCATCAAATTGTCTACCTCCTTCATAGACCTTACGAGATAACCAACCCCAGACATTTTCGATAATGTTTAGATCTGGTGTATAGGGTGGCCAGTCAAGAATATTAACATTTTGGCTTGCAATGAACTCCTTCACTACTCTGGCGTTGTGTATAGGGGCATTATTCTGTTGCAATATCCAAGATATGGGACCAAATCGTTCTCTGAACTTCGGAAAAGCCAATTCCAATAACGTTTTATAGCTTGCACCAGTCATTATAGCTTGCACCAGTCATGGGTGCCATAGTACATAATAGCACCCAACACCATAATGCCGCCCTCTCGTCTGGGATATCTGTTCAAAAACGCTATTCTTTGCGCAGATCATGGAAATAATAGTTGTAGCCATCAGGCCCATCCAAATTAAACTTCTTCTCATCCGTAAATACAACGGTTCTCCAGTCATTTACATGACCTTTTGATTTTTGATTGTGCCTTTAACTATTCCTAAACCAATTCTTCTTATAGTTAACAATTTCACAGTTAATAATACATTGATGAAGAATAAAATTAATTTTTTGCCAAAAAATTAAAATTTTTTATTTTTTTTAAATCACGAAAAAATTCAAAACGCAATACAAAGGCAAGTCTTGTTACCTTATTAAGGTATTAATTTTGGAACAATTTAACAAAGTTTTTCTAGAAAGCCATCCCTCTTGGTCCAACCATAAATTGATTCAGACGCCTCAGTAACCAATTTGACTGCACTCTCACAATAATGTACTAATGTAATATCTGGCAACACTTACACTCTGGAAACTGTGAATAGCCTCACTATATTTCTTAACATAAAACACAAAAGTTATGTATTTACTACTGGACTATCCGATTGAACTGTACTTGAGAGAGTGCACTCTCTGCTTGTAGTAACAACAACTTCAATAAATTGAGTAAAAATTAACGGAACTTTAAAATGTTTTTTGTAAACCAATATGTAAAATCATACGATTTTTGGTGTGAGGCTATTCTAAGATTTCAGAGTGTATATTAAGTGCCAAATTTAAATTTAAATAAACGGCACTTCAATGTAAAGAAGAGAGCTGACGTGTATTATTAATAGCATTATAAGTGGTTTTTCTCCGTTTTTTTAAAGTAAATAGTGAGGCAGTAAAGACAGTTTAAAGTAAAGTATGTAATTATTCAGTATACAAATGGCACCCACTAAACTGAATGACTATCTTGGAGGTCCCAAAATGTTACTGCCAACTGAGCTACCAACCTTACGTGACTGCTTGCGGCGATGCCTCGATCTGCACCAAAACCATATCCGAACCCATAACAAAGCCTACCGCAGTGTTTCACTGCACGAGATCTTCCATGATGTTGCTTTTGAGATTTCAGAACGATGGTCATCTTCTAACAGCGAGCTGAAGGAACCTATATTTTGTTCAACAAATGCTGTAATATTCCAAAGGCTGAGTTATAATTGGTCCACATTCTACGATATAGCTAAAGACAAAGCACGGAAAGCTGTCAAGGAAAAGTGGGAGCCAAAACTTGATAAACTTTTCGACATAGCTCTCTGCACTTGCAGAACTGTCCGTTGTGGTGAGGGTGATGCCCTTAGTAGGAAACTACTTGTGACGCCATATTGCCTTTGCAGCTTCGATTTAAAATTTACACTCCCAAACAATGTGCTCCTTTGGTTCAAAGACCTACGGGGAAAAGAACGCTGTTACCTCAAGACAAGAGTTCGGCATAGTCACTTACGCAAGTCAACACATCTCGAGCGACAATGCAAGGAAGTTTGAGAACTAATGCAACAGGCACAAACCACCATTCAACCTTCCACCTCCACTTTTACCTTTGATGCTGATAACGTCGGAGATGGGATGGAAATAGATGAACCTAATGTAGTGGGTAGTTTCATCTGTTTTATTTAATGAACATTGGTCACAATCGACCATCACTGTATTTCTGAGTACGATATTAGGTTATTTCAATATCGTCTCCGAGAAAGAGAACAATTGCTCACTAAGGGCAAAGTAAAATCGATCTAAAACGATTTACAGTACTAGCTCAGACATCAACCTCTAATATGAGTTTTATAGGAAGTTACTTCCGGACAATAAGCTGATCTTAACTAAGGAGAACTGATGAGAGACAGTGAGAAGAGTTATTACGTTCCTTTTGGTATGGATTCCAGTGGTTTGTACTTGAGTATAACGGGTTTCAACATGTTTTTTTGGCTATCATAGCTTCATTGTTCACTGCTGTTGCTAAGATCTTTAATTTGGATCGAACTTGCATACCGTGAAGCTGACTTCAAGACTCAATACTCGTATACTGAAATAATTTGCATAACCTACACGTGAAGGTGACATAACGCGTGGGGCAAACCAATTCCGATCAGAACAGAACTAAATTAATTTGTGAGAATTCATCGATAGTCAGAGCTACTTGAGAAAAGTTAGCGTAGCAATAACTATATTAATTAACTTAACCCCACACATGGTTATAAGAAATGTTATGTGTTGTTCAAAATATTTCGTAAGTTTGGAGTGAGCCGAAGTTATATGTGTATATCAATGGTAATTCAAGTGCATTTTATAGGGTTTAATAAACTGTTGAGCACGGAAATTGGTACAACGAAATATAGCAGAGACGGGGAAGCTGCCTAGTAACCTAGTGGCACCGAAATTTCGTTCATTCCATTGCGAAACATCTTCAACTTCAAGTATCTCCCTTCCAATTCAAGGCGTTGAGAGGTGTCCATTGATTTTCATTACCGGATCCAATACCAGTCGCCATAGGGGGCAATTCGATACGGAATAGAATAATCTAGTACCACGGAGGAGAGTAGCTTCCTCTTCACCACTTACTTGAACCACGGGCGAAGTACCCCGTAAAAGCATCACGAATTTTTGTCGAACCGAACCAGAACTTTTATGGATGTACTTTATTTAATACCTAGACTTAACAAAGGACCAACTAAAATGGGAAAACGCCAAATTAGAGGATTTGATATGAATATATATAATAATCTTTCAAAATACCAGTAGTCATCACGTCATCGATGGGCCCAGCGATAACAACGATGGATTTGTCTTAGCTGTCTGTTAAAAGTAAGTACAGTGATATTTCAAAGTTAGCGATGAGTGTGAATTTACACATTTCATTCAAATCTTATTAATTTGGCGGAATATAAAAAAAAAAAAAAAAAAAAAAAAAAAAATAATAAAAAAATAAAAGAGAAAACAGAGAAAAATTAGTTTAACGTAGAAAGTAGTAAAATATTTAAGATATAAAGATTGTATTAATTATAAAATTTAATATGAATATAGGATTAGGACACATTTATTATCGTAAGTGGTAATCGACCATTAGTTTCTTCCGGATCGATTCTCCAGAAATTCCCCAGTTACATCTTCTTTTCTTTACGCGAGACTTCGGAAGTATCAGACTCCATTCATGAAGCCTTTTATTTTTTTTGTCTGTTGACTAGTGGAGCGTAATTTTAACTTTCATTATATTAACAAGTGGTGAAAACCATTTGTGTATAAGCTCAACATTTCACAATATCAGTAGGTAGTATAGTATAGTTATATGTAGTTCTTAAGCTCAGTAGTACATAGTATTCTGCTCAATTGTTTTTATATAGAACTCTCAGATAAAATATTTTTTTTATCATTATTGGTCTTGTTGTTTCAGAATAAACTAAGAAATGAATGAATTATAAGTATTGAATGACTCTTTGTATTAGGATTTTGAGAGAGTAGGAACAATCTGGCATGTGAGTACATGAATCGTATCCGAATATATGTAAGTGTTGTTTGTTTTGTTGCCCTCATCAAATGAAAATGCTTCTTTAAAAACATAGAGATGTTTGTCAGAGGAGTCGGTATGGGTAATAGCATGTGTACTTAAAATCTGAAAGAGTACTATGATATTAGGGCGACCATCAGAATTTTTACCTGGTCGCAAGGAAGGGTGGGTATTGGATAATTGGGCTCAATACCATCTAGAGCCAGAATTAAAGCCAAAGGAATAGGAGGTTAGTTTAGTGTATCAAGTCCTAGTTTAGGGTCCGTCCGCTTAAGTATTTCTGTTTTGATCTATCGATATTCCTTTTTATGTGATTTACTCATATATTTTTTTTTCTCTTATCGAAAGTGCACCTAATGAAAAGAGAATGTGTGTGTGTGTTTAGAAGGGTGAGTAAAGGAGAACCCATCCATTTCGGCGAGCTAGTCATCGCACAGCTAGAGGTGCACACCACTTGAACTCTCCCTTCCAAACTAGCGAATATGATCACTCCAGTTAAGGAGTGTTTCACCGTCAGTACTACCCGAAATATTGCAAAAGAAGCAGCACCACAGAAATGGCGCCCAACGTGGGGCCCGAAGCGCTATAGTTTCCTAAATGATTAGCGTCAATGCCTCATAAATTTGGTTGTGATGACAATTCCGCATCACAAAAGTTTGATTTAGTTTCAGTGTCCGTATGTTTTAGATAGTAGTACTGATACTTACGAAAGGAATCTGATATGAACTCCTATTGGATTAAGCGATTACATTTCGGTTATTCGGATTGGTCGACCTCTGGAGTATTCTCTCATTTATTTTTTTTGTATACTCAGACTAGCATATCTGCAACATTTTTTTGTTTCTCAAAGTTGCCAGCTGATACTGGATAGGCTCTTTAGGATTTAGCAGATAATTAGATATTATTTGATTATCTGACCACTGAGTTTTCCTGTTTTACTAGCGGGGCTACCCCTCCAAATCTTTATAGTCATTAATTATCCATAGTTTCCTCCACTCATATAGACTTTAATTTATTATTATCCAATAGACAAGTGACACAAAGCATACCGATTACGAAGACAGACTATCTCGATTAATATTAAAATTATGTCAGTTCGACATAGCAATGATAATCTATCAATTATCTCGAGTGGAGCTATGGCTATTTGCAGTGCTTGTAAGGAACCACTAGGAAATGTAAGACCCCTGGCGGTTACACAATGCAGCCACACTTTCCACAAAACTTGTATTTTGACATGGCTTAATGACAATATTATTTGTCCAGAATGTCAGGAGGGCTGTACACTTTCACAGGTATCGTTTCCTGATGAATGTGGTGATAGTCTGTTGAATTTAAGTTCTACGGCTAACGGCAAAAATACAAATTATCGGCAAAACGTAGATACCGCTAAGGCTACTGGGACTAAACCAAAACCTAAAGGCACTCGAGGAAAATCAACTGGCTCTAGACCAGTAACCCGTTCCATGAACTACCCTCGTATTTCAGTTGAGAGGAACAGGCGGGAATATAGCATACCTAGTCAACGTGTCACATTTTGGGATAATAGACCTTCGAATAACGGCAGATATTCTACCCAAAGTTCAAATTTTGATCAGAATCATATTGTTAGCTTAATTCAAGCTGAAAATGATAAAATGCTGCACAAAATGACATCACTTATGGAGAGTGCTATTGAAAAACGCTTAGAACACCAATTTGGAAATTTGAACATTGCGAATTCTGATTCCAGATCTAATATATCTGATGTTCATTGGCCAAGCGACATGCCAAATTTGGAAAGGCCACGCGATGTAACAAATGTAGATGCGAACATTTCTAATTCTTCAACTCAAAGAAATAATCATATGAATTTGCGAAATCGAAACTCTCAGATGACGAATAGATCTCAGAGTTCAATACAACCGGAGAAAGTGTCTTCCTTGATTCAAAGTTGGCATCTCAAGTTTGATGGTTCTAAGGACGGTATGTCCACCGATGAATTTATTTATCGGGCCGAATCATTGACAAAACAAATTTTGGAAGGGAATTTTGGACTCCTTTGCGATAATTTACATGTCCTATTAATAGGGAAGGCTTGCACCTGGTTTTGGAAATTCCATAAACGAAACCAGCATTTTAGTTGGGATACTTTTTGTGCAGAATTGCATCGGAAATTTGACGATAATTTAAGTGATCTTGATATATGGGAAAAGATAAGAAAACGTCGTCAACGGGACAATGAGAATTTCGAAGATTATCAGACATCTATTGAAGACCTTGTTGAAAGACTTTCATCAGAAATTTCTGAATCTGAACTAGTAGAGATTTTGTTAAGAAATTCAAAGACTAGTCTCCGTTATGAACTGTTACACCTTAGAATATATTCCCTGGCTAGACTACGTGAAGAAGTACGACGACACGAAACTTTCTTTTCAGAAAATACCTACCATCAAAACCGACCTCGTAGCGTAAGACAAAACATATCGGCCATTGATGACCCTGATTCCGAGGACCAACTGGATACCCAGGGTGTATCTGAGATTCATCATAAGAATGCAATACTGAGATGTTGGAACTGTGAATCCAATGAGCACCGTTATGACGATTGTCCGAAACCCCGCAAAAGATTTTGCTACGGGTGTGGCGCAAAGGGAATCTACAAATCGGACTGTAGGAAATGCAACCCTTCGGAAAACCGGGGAAGGGATGTGGCTACCAACACCTAACTGCCACATCCAACCAATGTTCAGTTGAAACTCAGACGCAGAACCACCTCATTGACAATTTAATATCATTTAAAGATCAGGAACTAAAGAAAATGAGGTCACAGGACAAAAATCCTCTGTTGAAAACTTTAATTCCGTATCACGAAAGGCTGAAAAATTATTTAAAAGTACGCGAACGAATTTTCTCAGATTTAAATACCACTTCTGATCCTAAACCCAAACGATCGACAAGACGTTTACGATCTTTTTGGAAGAATGTTATCTCCACGAAGGGCAAACTGGTTTCTACTATCATTTTCGGTAACGACCAGCGAATATACACGGAAATAACACTCTTTGACAAGACATTTAATGCTCTATTAGATTCAGGCGCCAACATAAGCTGCGTAGGTAGCAGCGCTGCGAAATATATCTTGGGGAATCATTCCGTCAGAAAATGCAAAGGTAGTGTTAAAACTGCTGATGGAACTTCGAATCTAGTAGTTGGCAAATTTTTTATTAACTTGACTTACAATCGAACAACAAAACCATTGGAATTCTTTGTTATTCCCACCCTACGGCAAGATGTTTATTTAGGTGCTAACTTTTGGACGGCTTTCGGTCTTTTTGATTCTTTATTGAAAACTTCAATTGCACCTATAATTTCAGAACTTGATACAGGCAAGGATGACAATGGTATACATCCACCAAAAATGCATATTCTGATGAAAGATCAGTGGGAAAGACTACATTCTATTATACGGATATTTCCCTCTTACGAATCAAATGGCCTAGGCAAGACAGATTTGATACAACATTCAATTGATGTTGGTGACACTAAGCCCGTAAAGCAACGTCATTGGCCAGTATCGCCAGCTATCGAAAAACTGATGTTCGAAGAAGTAGACCATATGCTATCTCTGGGAGTTATTGAGGAATCCACGAGCCCTTGGAGTAGCAATTGTGTACTTGTTAGACGTGGTAATAAGAATCGGTTGTGTTTAGATTCGAGGGAAATTAATAAACATACTCTCAAAGACGCGTATCCGTTACCACATATTGATGGTATAATGAGTCGTTTACCTCCAGCTAGATTTATCACCGGCCTTGATATGAAGCATGCATTCTGGCAAATACCGCTGGATGAAAAATCGAGACAGATTACTGCTTTTACTATCCCAAACAGACCATTGTACCAGTACACTGTTATGCCATTCGGGCTGTGTAACGCACCACAAACCCTATGCAGATTAATGGATCGCGTTATACCAGCCCACTTACGTTCAAGGGTTTTCGTATACTTGGATGACTTATTGGTACTCTCAGATGACTTTGAATCTCATCTGCTCTTACTGCAAGAGGTGGCCCTTTGTTTACGCAAGGCCAATCTGACGATCAATATTGCCAAGTCGAAATTTTGCATGACGGAGATAAAATATTTAGGATTTATAGTCGGACAAGGACAAATTAGAACGGATCCTGATAAGATTAAAGCTATCGTGGACTTCCCTGTACCTTCCTCTGTCAAACAGCTAAGGAGTTTCCTAGGACTTTCAGGTTGGTACAGGAGGTTTATCGACAGCTATGCGTCTGCAACTTTTCCACTTACAGAACTTCTAAAGAAGAACAAAACCTTTGCTTGGAATCAGGATGCCCAGGAAGCTTTCGAAGGATTGAAGTCTTTAGTAACCTCTGCCCCCATATTGATTACACCGAATTTCGCAAAGAGCTTTATTTTGCAATGTGATGCAAGTTTGTATGGATTGGGTTGTGTACTTGCACAGGAAAATGAAGACGGGATTGAACTACCTATCGCGTTTATGTCATCAAAATTGACGAAAGCTCAACGGAACTACTCCGTGACGGAGTTAGAGTGCCTCGCAGTAGTCCAGGGAATAAAGAAATTTCGGGCATACATTGAAGGGCAAGAATTTACCGTGATAACAGATCACGCAAGCCTTCAATGGCTCATGCGACAGCGAGATCTTTCTGGACGACTTGCAAGATGGGCTTTAAAGCTTCAAGGCTATTCGTTTAGCATCAAACATCGCAGGGGAACAGAAAATGTTGTCGCTGACACACTCTCCCGTATACCAGAGCGAGAAGTAAACGCTATAGAGGATGATGGACCAATTGTGGATTTAGATTCAATTTATTTCAAGACTGGTGAATACCAACAGCTTAAGGATAATGTGGGGAGGAATCAAGAACGTTTTCCGGATTTGAGAACAATTGACCAGTTTTTATACAAAAGAGTACAATTTGTGAAGGGAGAAGATAATTCAGATTGCTGGAGATTGTGGGTTCCAAAGGAATTAATACCGGACATATTGTATCGAGCACACAACCCACCATCGTCCGCTCACAGTGGAGTGAGCAAAACGTTGGAAAAGATAAAACGATACATTTTCTGGCCGAAGATGACATCTCAGATACGAGAATACGTGTTGAAGTGTGAGACCTGTAAGTGCACGAAGAGCCCAAACACGATCCTAAAACCCCCCATGGGAAGGACAATGCGTTCGGAACGACCTTTTCAGCGACTGTTCCTGGACATACTTGGACCCTATCCTCGTTCGAAAAGGGGTAATATTGGACTTTTGATCATAGTTGATCACTTAACAAAGTTCATGTTTTTATATCCGTTGAGAAAGTTTACGTCAAAGAGCATTTGCGATTATCTTGAAAATTACATTTTTTATATATATGGGGTACCAGAATCTGTCCTAACAGATAATGGCAGCCAGTTTAAATCGGGAATGTTTGAATCGTTTCTGACTAGATTTGGGGTAAAACATATTTGTACAGCCATATATTCTCCCCAAGCAAATTCCTCAGAACGAGTGAATAGGTCCGTAATAGCGTCCATAAGAGCCTACGTTGGAAAAGATCATGCTGACTGGGATTGCCATATCCAGGAAATATGCTCCGCTTTGCGTTCTACAGTCCATCGAAGTACTGGCTTTTCACCATACAGTTTAGTCTTTGGACAGGAAATGGTACTGAATGGGAAAGATTATGGCTTATTGCGTAAGGTTGGACTATTATCAGACGACAGTCGACTAGATTACCCTGATGCCGTTAAACTGATGAGGGAAAAAGCGAAACAGAAGATAGCCGAATCTCATGATCAAAACGCTTTCCGATATAACCTTCGTACTAGACCCATACAATATTCCGAAGGAGAAATCGTATTGGCAAGGAATTTTGTTCAAAGTAATGCTATTAAAAAATTTAATGCGAAATTGGCACCAACATTTATTAAGGCAACTGTTAAACGTAAGTTGGGTTCACATTATTATGAAATTTCAGGTGAGGAGGGAAAGAAATTAGGCGTGTATCATGCTAAGGATATGCAGAAACTTCGAAAGTAAGATAAAACTAGTTTCCAGCTAAGTATACTATTGAATGTCAATTGCCTCCTTATCTGTTTTGTAGTGGGTAGTTTCATCTGTTTTATTTAATGAACATTGGTCACAATCGACCATCACTGTATTTCTGAGTACGATATTAGGTTATTTCAATATCGTCTCCGAGAAAGAGAACAATTGCTCACTAAGGGCAAAGTAAAATCGATCTAAAACGATTTACAGTACTAGCTCAGACATCAACCTCTAATATGAGTTTTATAGGAAGTTACTTCCGGACAATAAGCTGATCTTAACTAAGGAGAACTGATGAGAGACAGTGAGAAGAGTTATTACGTTCCTTTTGGTATGGATTCCAGTGGTTTGTACTTGAGTATAACGGGTTTCAACATGTTTTTTTGGCTATCATAGCTTCATTGTTCACTGCTGTTGCTAAGATCTTTAATTTGGATCGAACTTGCATACCGTGAAGCTGACTTCAAGACTCAATACTCGTATACTGAAATAATTTGCATAACCTACACGTGAAGGTGACATAACGCGTGGGGCAAACCAATTCCGATCAGAACAGAACTAAATTAATTTGTGAGAATTCATCGATAGTCAGAGCTACTTGAGAAAAGTTAGCGTAGCAATAACTATATTAATTAACTTAACCCCACACATGGTTATAAGAAATGTTATGTGTTGTTCAAAATATTTCGTAAGTTTGGAGTGAGCCGAAGTTATATGTGTATATCAATGGTAATTCAAGTGCATTTTATAGGGTTTAATAAACTGTTGAGCACGGAAATTGGTACAACGAAATATAGCAGAGACGGGGAAGCTGCCTAGTAACCTAGTGGCACCGAAATTTCGTTCATTCCATTGCGAAACATCTTCAACTTCAAGTATCTCCCTTCCAATTCAAGGCGTTGAGAGGTGTCCATTGATTTTCATTACCGGATCCAATACCAGTCGCCATAGGGGGCAATTCGATACGGAATAGAATAATCTAGTACCACGGAGGAGAGTAGCTTCCTCTTCACCACTTACTTGAACCACGGGCGAAGTACCCCGTAAAAGCATCACGAATTTTTGTCGAACCGAACCAGAACTTTTATGGATGTACTTTATTTAATACCTAGACTTAACAAAGGACCAACTAAAATGGGAAAACGCCAAATTAGAGGATTTGATATGAATATATATAATAATCTTTCAAAATACCAGTAGTCATCACGTCATCGATGGGCCCAGCGATAACAACGATGGATTTGTCTTAGCTGTCTGTTAAAAGTAAGTACAGTGATATTTCAAAGTTAGCGATGAGTGTGAATTTACACATTTCATTCAAATCTTATTAATTTGGCGGAATATAAAAAAAAAAAAAAAAAAAAAAAAAAAAAATAATAAAAAAATAAAAGAGAAAACAGAGAAAAATTAGTTTAACGTAGAAAGTAGTAAAATATTTAAGATATAAAGATTGTATTAATTATAAAATTTAATATGAATATAGGATTAGGACACATTTATTATCGTAAGTGGTAATCGACCATTAGTTTCTTCCGGATCGATTCTCCAGAAATTCCCCAGTTACATCTTCTTTTCTTTACGCGAGACTTCGGAAGTATCAGACTCCATTCATGAAGCCTTTTATTTTTTTTGTCTGTTGACTAGTGGAGCGTAATTTTAACTTTCATTATATTAACAAGTGGTGAAAACCATTTGTGTATAAGCTCAACATTTCACAATATCAGTAGGTAGTATAGTATAGTTATATGTAGTTCTTAAGCTCAGTAGTACATAGTATTCTGCTCAATTGTTTTTATATAGAACTCTCAGATAAAATATTTTTTTTATCATTATTGGTCTTGTTGTTTCAGAATAAACTAAGAAATGAATGAATTATAAGTATTGAATGACTCTTTGTATTAGGATTTTGAGAGAGTAGGAACAATCTGGCATGTGAGTACATGAATCGTATCCGAATATATGTAAGTGTTGTTTGTTTTGTTGCCCTCATCAAATGAAAATGCTTCTTTAAAAACATAGAGATGTTTGTCAGAGGAGTCGGTATGGGTAATAGCATGTGTACTTAAAATCTGAAAGAGTACTATGATATTAGGGCGACCATCAGAATTTTTACCTGGTCGCAAGGAAGGGTGGGTATTGGATAATTGGGCTCAATACCATCTAGAGCCAGAATTAAAGCCAAAGGAATAGGAGGTTAGTTTAGTGTATCAAGTCCTAGTTTAGGGTCCGTCCGCTTAAGTATTTCTGTTTTGATCTATCGATATTCCTTTTTATGTGATTTACTCATATATTTTTTTTTCTCTTATCGAAAGTGCACCTAATGAAAAGAGAATGTGTGTGTGTGTTTAGAAGGGTGAGTAAAGGAGAACCCATCCATTTCGGCGAGCTAGTCATCGCACAGCTAGAGGTGCACACCACTTGAACTCTCCCTTCCAAACTAGCGAATATGATCACTCCAGTTAAGGAGTGTTTCACCGTCAGTACTACCCGAAATATTGCAAAAGAAGCAGCACCACACTAATTATGAAATAGTCATTGCAAGTAACATTAAATTGCCTTAAGCGACACTATCTTGACATTAGTAATGCCGCTGTTGCCTCAGTCCGGTTTGGTGTGTCATCACATGCCACTGCTGCTATTATCAATGGATTTATGGCCGATCTTGTGAAGGCATGCCATATTGGTGAAGATAAGAAACACCTCATATGTGATTCCAAGAAGCTGTTTCGTGCTAAAGACCGTGTCATGAAGAGCTCGGCGGCAGGGAAGAATTTTAGTGGTGCTGAATGTAAAATCACTGGAATATTTGTTGATAGCAGGAAGGACAACACTCTTAATTCTTCAGCATGATATACCACAGGTACGGTCAGGAAACGCATCATCAAGAAAACTCATATGGCCGTGACGGAAGAGCCAAAAGGGGGCTATCTTACACACTATACACAACAGCTCAAAAACACAACTGAAAAACCTGCCAAACAGAGTGCAATATTACTGTTCGACTGGTTAAAGGACAGAGGCATAGATCGTAACCTCGAGCTAATTGGCAGTGATACAACAGACTATATGTCTGGCTGGAAAGGCATGCTTCACTTTATTGACCAATTTCTTAATCGAAGACTCTTTCGATCTTTCTACTGGCTTCACATCAATGAGCTGTCATTCCGACATATTGTGGAAAAACTTGATGGACCAACGTCTTCAGGTAAAGGATGGTCTGGTACAGTTGGTAAACTGTTTGCAAATGTTGATACCCTGGATAGAAAGACTGATTTTGAGCCAATTCCGCTTCTGGAACCTCTTGCTGACATCAGCGACGATATTCTTAGGCAAATGAGCACGGACAGCATAGTAGCATGGAAGATTCTTCATGCAATAGTGAATGGCAAGCTCCATCCCAAAGTAGCAGCTCTAAAATGTGGTAAACTGACCCACAGTAGGTGCCTTAACTATTTGTGGCATGAGGCGAATACTGGTGTATATAAACAAGCATGATCGTGGACCTGACGACCCGGAGGTCTTGAAGCTGCTAGTAACATGGGTATCACAAGTTTACCTACCGATGTTCTTTGAAATTAAGGTGAAACATTTCATCACCTATGGACCTTGTCACCTTTGACATGACTTTGGCCGAACTTAATAAATTGCAAGAGAAACCGCTGGAGCTTCAAACATATTCACTACACACTCAAAGTTGTGAGAGAGCAGTCAAATTGGTTACTGAGGCGTCTGAATCAGTTTATGGTTGGGCCAAGAGGGACGGCTTTATAAGAATAAAGTTACGTCATCGGGAAATGATGCCTTCTCTAAAAACAAAGAAAAACTTTGTTAAATTGTTCCAAAATTAATACCTTAATAAGGTAACAAGACTTGCCTTTGTATTGCGTTTTGAATTTTTCGTGATTCATAAAAATACAAAATTTTAATTTCTTTGGCAAAAAATTAATTTTTTTCTTCATCAATGTATTACTAACTGTGAAACTGTTAACTATAAGAAGAAATGGTGTAGGAATAGATTAAAGGTATTATAATGATTAATTTTTCTGGATGTTTTTATTTTTTTTTTTCGGATGACGCGTTCTCGTTATATGGCAGGCAAAAGTTGGTGCTCTTTAAAAAAATTAGATTTTTTTCTTCATAAATGTAAAATGTATTTTTAGCTGCGAAACTGTTGATTATGTTGAGAAATGGTATAAGAGTAGGTTAAAAGTATTGTAGTTCCTAATTTTTCTAAATTTTTTTAAATAAAATCGGAGGAGGTGTTCTGGCGTTATGGTAAACAAAAGTTGGGGGTCTTTGAAAACATGAAATTTTGCACAAATTGAGTTTTCCCCACTGCTAGACATTATTTTTAATTTTCTTTTTAAGAAAAGTTGTTTTTCGAATCAAAAATCAAAAGTTGACAAAGTATGACGTACCCTACTGCACATCCCATACCATGTAGTCTCTTGCGAATTGAAGCCGCTTTTCCTTACGAGGAGCATTAAGTGGCGACTTTTTTGTAATTTCAGGTATTTAAGATACTCGCAGCTCTTAATTACTCTGCGTACTGATGACTTGCTCCATTTTGACTCGTAAAATGATTAAGATGTAATAAATTGTAATAAACAGACGGTCTCTACAAAAAATCATCGCTTACTTTAAAAATAATAAAAAATAATAAAGTGCCTTTATTCAAGTGAACCCAAAAAAATAGCACATTTTTTGACTTTTTTTATAAATTGCTCCAAAAACGTTCTTTAGTTAAGAAACCACTATTGTCATGATTTGTTTTTATATCTCAAGATGTCTAGCTTCCATTTTAAAATTCTGCAATCGGTTACAAATTGCAAAACATGCAGGCTGCTGAATGTGGAATTTTTAGTGCCTTTAAATAAGTGAACCGGAGTGTAGTTTCAGAGATGTCGATGGAAGAGAGTCGTTTCTGAACCGTAATGGAACACCCGTTATTTAGTCGGTTGTATTTTGCGTTGAATGCGGATAATCCACCACACCCACATTTTAAAATTAAGTTGAGGTCAGACTTGTTGAGTTCTATAGTTTCATTCTTCGAAAATGTTGTAAGAAGTATTGATGCCGTATTTACAACTAAGTAATTGTGTCAATTCAAGGGATGCAATGAAAGAGCTTATTTATTAGTGGGTGATGGTATATTTTCTTTCTTTTCCCAAAGAGCTTTGTATGCTGGTAGTATTTGGTATCCGCATCACATAATGCCTTCATTAGTTTCACATATTTATTTCTACTTAGGCCCAGTTCCAACATGATCGCAATAGCTTCCCCTTCCAATAGCTTCCCCCCCCCCTGGTATGCTGTCTACTATTCATTTAAGGCGCTTCGGTGATGTTTCATGAAGCATATCGGCTATTTTAAGTGCATCCATCGGGTTTTCGTTTCTTTTCAACGCATCCTTAAAAGCGTCCTTGACTTATTCACTTGAACGGGTAGACAATATTTTAGATCGTCTTTTTGTTTAAGTTTTACTCCTAGATCATCATAGTGATTAAGTGGAGGTCCTGCCACTATGGTTGTAATTTTCCACTTATCGAATTTCGACTGAAACTTTTGTAAAGTTATCGAAATTCTCCACTTTATGTTTGAGAAAAATTGTGTTCGATTAATCACCGCTGCTTACGAATTTTTTGCTTTGTGAAGCAGACGAAAATTAAATTTATATTCTGGTACTTAAAATTATTTTATTGTGTTCCAACTGAAAGAGGAAGAAAATGATCAAATGATTTGGCAGCATGGTGGGTCATTTAAAACTTCGATCGGTATATCACGATGCGTTAATTGAATTTTTTACTGGAATATCTTTCAATCTCATCATACGTCGGCTCCGATGACTGGCATTACCAAGATTGCCGGTGGCAACAAATTTTTCGTGTAAATGCTAAATGGTGTAGTTTAAAGGGCTCTCGTCACTCGATATTATGCACACAATTCTCACAATTGAGAACGTGTAAAGACGCACGATATTTGCGCGTTGTGGTGGCGTGCACTATTCCACAAATTCACTTGGACTGAAGCTTCGAACGCGGGCTGTCATAAGCCGATATGAAAACAAAAGAAAAAGTTATAGTTCTGACTCAAGACAGTGTGTCTGAGGGGAATGTTACATATTTTTCACAAGAATTAAGCTGTCTTATGACAGTGTTTGCATCAACAATTCTGAAGTATAAGATCCTGGCCTTTATTGAGGGGGAGATATGACGGTTGCTCTTTGTATGAGTCCGGTGTTCAGCATCTTCGTTCCGTCACCTTCGCTTGCCAGCATGTGGAAGTACGCTGTTTCAGCTCGAATTTTTTTGATGAACTTTTTTTTTGATTTTGGTGGCGATGTAACAAAAAGAGGTGGTAGCAAGACGTACAAAAATTATCAACGGAAGGTCTACAATTTGCATAAATCAGGCTCACAAACAACTTGCTTAACGTAGTTCTCTAACGACCCAATATAGGGTATGCCATTATAGAGGTACCCGATAGCTTGTATCCAAATTTAATTGGTAATATGAGAGATCGAAGAAAGAGTTCAAATCAAAAAGAAAATTGTAAATAGAGCCAAGTGTTCGAATGCACAACTTTTAAATCACATGCCGCGAATATCAATGAATTCTTGGAAAAAGCTAATATATTTTTCGCATTTTTAAAGCAAGTATAACAAAAACTCATCAATATTTCACTAGTTTCCACGTGTAAAATATTGCCATTATATAGATGTATTCATTCATTTTATAAGGTAAAGGGAAGGTAAATTTTACACCGGTTCCGAATGGTAATTTGAGAAGTTTTTAATGACTAATTACTGAATGGTGTCGCCGTCAGTAAGCAAGGTGATGGAAGGTGGACAGAGCTGGGATCGACCCCACGTTCTGATGTACATGAGACGCGCACACTAACCATGACACCTCCGACGATCATACTATAAAAACCCACATAATTCAATACAATATAAGAAACATTTTTGGAAAATGGTAAAATTTTGTGTTGGATTTATTGAACGTTGGGTCAGTATGGATTAAAAATAAATAAATGGTTTCCCATTACATCTCATGAAGGGACTGGGGAGAACTTCTCACAATCACTGAGCTGTGCGCTTTCCAGTTTTCACTCATTGATTGGGACCTACAGTTTTACACCGATTCCGAACGGTATTTTGAGAAGATTTTTCATGGCTATATACTCGATAGTGTCGCCGTCATTATGCGAGGTGACCGCCGCCGAAAGAAAATTTAAAGGTGGTCAGAGCCGGGTTCGAACCCAGGATCTCATGTACAAGTGCCGCGCACACTAACCATTGCACCACCGACGGTCAGTATGGATTAATGTACAAATAATTGATATATGATTATGGTCAAAGGATTCGTCACATTTACATAATGCTCAAGTGCCAAAAAGACAAAGAACCGCTCGAAGTAATGAAATTATTGCTGCCGTTCAGGCAAGTGTTGCTGAAGACGGCAACAAATGGGACTGTCTCAAACCGTTGTCAACAAATGGGACTGTCTCAAACCACAACCGGGCGGATTTTGAGAAATGATTTGGGCTTGCATCCGTATAAAATTGTTATCACTCAAGAACTGAAGCCATTGTAAACGTCATGAATTTGCTGATTTTGTCTTAACAACTTGAAAACCATAACAATTTTTTTAAGAAAATCATCTTCTCCGATGAGGCTCACTTTCAACTGAGTGGTGCGGTAAATAAACAAAACTGTCGATTCTGGTGCGAAGAAAATCGACAAATTATTCATGTACAACCATTACATTCACCTAAATTGACAGTTTGGTGTGGTTTTTGGTCTGGTGGAATCATCGGTCCGTATTTCTTTCGAAATGAAGCTGGTAACACCGTTACTGTCTATGGAGAGCGGTATCTATCGATGATAAGCAACTTTTTATGGCCGAAATTGGAAGAAGTTGATCTTAACAACATCTGGTTCCAACAAGACGGGGCTACGTGCCACACAGCACGTGCAACAACCGAATTATTGCGAGAGAAGTTTGGAGATTCGATTATTTCAAGAAATTGTGACATTGAATGAATGGTCTAGACGAAATTGTGATTTAACACCATTAGATTATTTCTTGTGGGGTTATTTGAAGTCATTTGTCTTTAGCAATAGACCAGACTCTCATCAAGCGTCAAGCCAATATTGAACGTGCTATTCAGGATATACGACTTGATTTAGTCCAAAAAGTGCTCGACAATTGGAGTCATCGAATTCGTTCCTGCAAAAGAAGACGCCAATTGATAAAATACGTTTTATTCTGAACTTAATTGTATCGATTATACTTTACATTAAATAAAAAACATTTGAATTTCCTTAACAATTAGTGTGGGGGTTTTTTTTTTTAAAGAAATCATATCACTCAAAGCGGAAACCCCTTTATATACGATTGAAGATCTAGGTACAGTAGTTGGGCATCTGATGATAAACTTGTCACGGAGTTCGAAATGAGTTATGCCAGGGAATGTGCTTCATTGAATTGTCTATTATTCCACGAAAAATCAACCGTTTTTAGTTAGAAAAATATTTATAGTCTTAACTTCCAAAAACATAAAAAAAATAAAAACTAAAAAAAAAATTATAAAATCAAAATTCATCATCAACCAAAAAGTCGTAACTAACTATCAACTTCAATCATTATTACTTTCCAGAGTGTACATAATGGTGCAAATGGCATTTACGGAGGACTTTCTGAAAACTTCCATATGATGTCACTATTGGAGAGCAAACTCCATTCACAAATTTTGGACCACAATTGTAAGTACGATGCATATTATTATTATTATTTTAAACTGTATACTATATACGACTTGTTCTATAGATGCGTCAATGAAAAATCAGCTGAGTTAGGCATGATTTAATATTTGGAGAAATTGAAGAAGGGCGTCTTCTGAAAATTATGTAATTGGCAGGTTGAGGATAATGATATGAGCTTTTCAAAAAACAATTGAAGGGTTCTCGCGAATAACGCTGTAAGCGACAAAAAGTTAAATTGTTCAGTATGCACTTGGTTTTAGGTTAATTACTTATTTAGGAGGCTACAAAAAACTCTGAAGCGTTAAGGACTTTATAGAAGAAAGGTAACATATTTCTCCAAAGGGCTCGATCTTCAACTCTCCTCTTCCAGCTGGCAGGGATTATTCTACCTGGGGTTTAATCACGTCTCCCGTGATTGACAGAAAATTTTGTTTTTTGAAATGTTGATTTTTTGGAACACGGCCAACATTATCGACTCAAAAATATGCGATATGTCACTCAATAGCTCAGATGTTATCGAGGATTTTGTATTCAGATTTTCGCTGAAAAAGGACACGCAAAATATAACTTAGTTAATTTTTTGTTAAGGAAACCACTTTTTAGATTTTATGAAAAAATTTAAGGATTAATGTGCGTTAATGGAATATATTCTCGTGAAAAATCATTCTTGACAACTACCGCCATTCTGACATCAACATAGGATATTTTTGTAGACGCAGCAAGAATATGTCAAGCTGCTTTTCACTTTTTAAAAATGTCTGTACAATTTTTTTAACATTATTCACGTGTTTCACGTGCTCTAAATACGAAGTTTGAATCGAGAGCCGTGATCCAAAAAGTCGATTGTACGAAATTTGAGTCGGCATTATTGTGTACTCGATGACGGTTGACGTGATTGGATCTCTGGCCATTCCAGTCAAGTCTTTAGCCTCCTATTTTTCGCACTTCTTATGTAAGACCTTAACAAAATACCGACCGATTTGTATGGGATGCCAAGAACGTGATAGTGCGTGATTAAGTACTTTTCATGAAGAAACCATATGTCTTAGTCCATTTTCCAGCCTATTCTACTATAAAAGGCTATGGAAAACATTTGGAAGTTTTAAATAATTTCGTAATTCGAGGCAATACTAGATAAAGTACTGCGTCTTACAGTTTGAAGCTTAATTCAATCGTAAAAATATAAGTAGAATGTGTTACACGCTGAGAAAAAACGGGCCCAGCAACATATTGCAGGAGACATGTCCACATTAGACCGGGCCGACAAAAAAGTTGAAGCTACAGGATTTGGCTAGCAAAAAAATCGTTCTATGGGTCAAGTGGAATACACACATACAAAATTTCAGGAAAAACCATTAACCCCTTCACGTCCCGCAAAGGACTTGAAGCAAAAGCGAGATGTAATTTCACATTTTGGAAAATTAGGCCCGTCGTAATGTACGTGTTGGCCAGCATTGTTTTCATGAATTGAAGATCTGCTGCTTTCTTGTTTCTTTGTTGTCTTTTTCGTTTTTGATTTTGGCGGTTTTCAACAAATAAAGTCACATTTTGGTCTCAAAAACATATTTGATAGCCTATTAATCATTGTGTCTCAAACATGTAATATTGTGTGTGTTGGGAAGCTACAAACACGTTATATTTGCATCCAAACAACAAACAAGACAGATTTGTCAGCGTGTAAGAAGTATTTAATATCGTGGCATGCGTTGTGACCTCTAGTACATTATTCGTAAAAACTGAAATTAATGTGCGACCCACACTAATAATTGGAAGCCGTGTAGAATTTTCCACTTTGTATTATACGCGAACACTGATAAAAGAGCATTCTTAACAAAAGTATATCAATGTAGAAAGTTGTCGTTTCCTTTAAGGCTGTAAGAGATCATGTTTTCTCCGGTTAGTGAAAAAATGTAAATGCCGCGGGTGGTTTCTATTTATTTAAAGGCTGTTTTAGACAACTATTTTACTTAATAATTTACTAAGTGTGCCTGCAAAAAGAATAATTTGGATGAAATACATTTGTTAACATACCACGATTTTAATAGGGATAAATAATAGAGCCATGCATGAAGATTTTCTGTTTGTTATTATACTGCTGTACATGCTGTACCGGCACCTTGCGAACGAAGAAATGTAAACAACAAAACGAATAACAAAGAGAAGCACAGCATACCGGTACGGTCAGATCGTCGTACTCGCTCCGATTGACATACACTGGTTCTCGGTATTCGGTAATAGAGAAGAGAGCTTTGTTCGTATTCTGTAAGCGAGAATGTGATAAAATACTACGAGACAGAGCAAACTACACGGAACACGTAGAATATACCGTAAGTTTGTTTACTTTATTTTCTATGCAATGCTTAGTGTATTTTAGTGAAGCGAGCCGTAAAGTTTGGTTATGTTAAACCGTTAAGTTAAGTAAAGTTTGGTTAAGTTAAATCGTTTGGTTATGGAGAACTATATTTGTTAAATTAAACAGTAAAAAACAGCTTTTAAACAAATAGTATAAAACTGAACAACATATTTTCAGAACCATACAAAATAATAAAAATCTACAAAAAGTATTTAATTTTAATTATTTTACTTATGATCTATCTTAACACACCAATTTCTAAATATGACGTTTCCCCATATTCACCTCGATAATAACCGAATATTACTCGTATATTCGCTTCATGTACACAAGTTACCGCAACTTTTACTTCGGTTTACCCGGCGCTTACGAATACGAATACGTCAGTGTACTTTCGTTGTTATCTTCTCGTACCTATTCATACTGCAAAGCGTCGGAACGGGGGTGTACCTTTCTTCTCACACTGAACTGAAGTGAAGTAGTGTGTGTATATTACATACGAATGTTTTCGTTTATGCGAAAATGTGTGCTGTTGCAGGGCTCTAATAAATAAACGGTTCTTACTTGTGTTGTCTGTCCCTTCAATGTTCAAGGCATAACACTGATCATTGAAGAAACAACAACACTAGTACTTACTGTTTGTATTTAGGGCAGCTTTTGTTTTGTTTGACTGTTTCTTGTTGATGTTGTGATGGTGGGTAAATTATCACACTTTTCAAACATACGAGGGCTGAGGGCGAATTTTTTCGCAGGATATGCTCACATTCAAATTCATCGGCAAAATATTTTAGCTCTTTCTGAGACCCAGGTTTGTGAAGATTCTGACCCCCATGATTTTCACATTCCCGGTTATCACATTCATTAAATTTTTTTCTCACACAGAGGTCACATATACCACATGTACGTGACGATGTTGTGTTTCAGTCCATGCAACAATTGGACATTACAGATCCTGAATTTACCTGCATTTGACTTAAATTTCGGATCCTTTATAAAAGCCCCAGCCAAGAAAGGGAGGCTTCCCTTAATGGCTTCGACGCCATTTTTGTCGTAATAACCAAAATTTTAGAGAAGTGTTCGGCTAGTGAAATTGTCATTGCTGGTGATTTTAACATCGACAATAATTCCTGGCTCACCCATTCGAACCGTACAACTAGGGAGGGTCAATACGTTGAGCTTTTCGCTGCACACAATCACCTAGTGCAAATGGTAAATGCCCCAACTCACTTCCCGTGCGTTGAAGGGTAATTTTCACACACTCTTAACTTCACACCCTGACAAGTATGAAGTTAACATCCTTGCACCTCTTGGTAATTCGGATCACTGCCTTGTTTCTGCCTCCTTTTCGTACTCTGATCTTCAAGTCGCTACAACGCCGGCTATGAAGCGTTCCATATTCATGTACGAAAAAGCTCGTTGGGATCAGCTCAACGAATTTTATAGGGAGTTCAACTGGAAACTATGTTTTTTAGACGATGATGTCAATGCTGCGGCAGAAGTGGTGGAAAACATTATTTTAACGGGAATGAAGATATTCATTCCATCAAAGAAAATTTCGATTAAACCTTCTGATAAATGTTGGTTTAATCAGGACTGTAAAGAAGCTGTCAGATCCAAAGAGGAAGTTTTCAGTAATTGGAAATTGAATACAAATGCAACTACAGATATTCTGCGCAAGTTAGCTAGATCAAATTGTGCCAAGGTACTACGATGCGCAGAATTCCTGCATGAACAGCGTCTTCGCGCCAAAGGTTTTTCTTCTCCCAAGGGAAGTAAGAGCTTTTGATCATTTGTCAAGAGAATTAAGAACAATAAAAGTTCTTCATCTATCCCAACCTTAATTAAAAATGACATAATTTATACTAACCCGGTTGATAAAGCTAAAGTTTTTGCCAAACAAATATTTGCAGGAAACTCCTCCCTGCCGATTAGCTCTCAACCACTCCCCGTCATCGCAAATATAACTAGCTCCATGGCTGAGATATTTTTTCGTACGCGAAGAGTTAAAAAGGTCCTTAAGGAGCTCAACGTAGGAAAGTCTCCGGGTCCGGATGGAATCCCGCACTAGTTTTGAGCAAGTGTTCATCGGCGGTTGCTCGTCCACTGCGCAACCTTTTCAGCCTGTCATGCCGTACAGGTATTTTTCTAAAGCATTTGATAGAGTTTGGCACCAGACCCTCATATCAAAGGTTAGAAACTTCTCTCGATTTATTTCGAGTTTTCTCAGAGACCGTTCCATACGAGTTGTAATAGACGGTATCTCTATCGATGAGTATACAATTAATGCGGGAGTACCTCAAGGCTCTGTGCTTTCTCCCTCTCTTTGTCTTATTTTCATCAACGACCTTCTGGATCGGACTACAAATCCCATCTACTCTTTCGCTGATGATAGTAATTTATGTTACTCATATTCGTTCGATCGCCAACCCAATCTTTCCGTAGTGCAAGGAAAGAGATGAACAATGAATGACACGCTTAATCATGACTTGCATCTGATTAGTGAGTGGGGCAGGGAAAACCGAGTCGAATTTAATGCATGCAAAACTCCGCGTGCAAAATAGAGCGTTGAAGCTGATAGGCGACAGCAGTGTATCCAGCACTGTTGCTGGAATCTTTTACCACCTTGCCATTTATTCAAGTTTGAAATAGAAAATAGTCCGAGGGAGCTAAATCTGGCGAATAAGGTGCGTGGTGAAGCAATTCGAACTTTAATTCATTAATTTTGGCCATCGTAATAGTGGATGTGTGAACTGGAGCAATGTCTTGAGGAAACAGCACTTTAATTTTCGCCAAATACAACACTTTCACTTCAACTCTGCAATAAATTAGCAGAATATTCGCCGTTGATGGTTTTTCCTTTCCGAAGAAAAAAAATGGTGTCACATAACATCCCATGAAGGGATTGTGGATAGCTTCTCACAGGCAGTGAGATGTGCGCTGTCTAGTTTTACACTCACTGAGAGAGAAGCTTTTTCATGGCTAAGTATTCGATAGTGTCGCCATCAGTAAACAAGGTGACCGTAGTCGAAAGAAATGTAGGTGGTTTGAGCAGGGATCGAAACTCACGTTCTCATATACAAGAGCCGCAACCATTGCACCATAGACGGCCAACTTTCTGAATATTACCAATAAAAATTATCCCATGTGCAGCCCCAACAACAGACGCTATGACCTTGGCTGTAGATGGAACTCTCTTCGCCTTCTTTGGTCACGATTCTCCCATTCCAGTCCACTGCTTTGACTGTTCATTTGTCTCAAGTGTGAAGTGGTGGACCAATGTCTCATCCATGGTTATAAATCGACGCAAAAATTCATCGCCAAACACTCTGCGGAAACATCTTCACGACGCTGTTTTTGCTGTATTGAAAGCACACACGGCATCCATCTTGCGCACAGCTTTCTCATCTTCAAGTCTTCGGTCAATATACGATGTATAGCACTTCTCATCCAATACCATTACCTCAATTGGTCGACCACTACGGTGTTCGTCTTCGCAGTTCGTAAGGCCTCGTTTAAGCTCTGCTACTCTATATTTTGCAGTCGTAAACGAAGGAGCAGACTCCCCCAGAAAATAATCTAGCTCGGCTTTAATATTTCTTGGACTGAGACCTTTCAAATGGAAATATTGAATTGCATAACGGTAACCAACGGCCGTCGGTGGTGCAATGGTTACTGTGCACGGCTCTTGTACATGAGATACTGGGTTCGAACCCTGCTCTGACCACCTTCAAATTTCTTTCGGCGGCGGCCACCTCGCATAGTGACGGCGACACTATCGAGTATTTAGCCATGAAAAAGCTTCTCAAAATACCGTTCGGAATCGGTGTAAAACCGTAGGTCCCAATCAGTGAGTGAAAAACTGGAAAGCGCACAGCTCAGTGATTGTGAGAAGTTCTCTCCCCGGTCCCTTCATGGGATGTAATGTGAAACCATTTATTTTTTTTTTAACCAATTTGTTCCATGTTTACAAATTCACCGAGAGCTTTTACTTTTGATGGTTCAAATATAAATACTGAACAACGTGGCGCACAGTGGTTCAGAATACATTTTTAACGCGAATTAACTCCTAATTGTGTTGAAACTTCACAAAATTATACAAACCTTATTGCTTAAAGTAGTTTTTGCTAAAATGAAACCATATTTGTCCTTTACAATAAGCTGTTAGTTAAATTAACAAATAATATTTCAATAAAAAGTAAAGAGTAAAGTTAATATTAAAAAATAAGGAAAATTATATTTATGTTACATACTTATATTTAATTCTACATGCGGCGCTTTAATGAGACTCATAGCCTCCGACTCTAATTTTTTATTTCTACGACATTTACCCTGCATGCTTAATTCAGATATGATCGGATCGGATGATAACAAAAAATAATTAAAAAGATCGATATTAATGTGTTCTGCTTTGTCTTTTCTGCTTCTGTGTTCTCGTATGAATTTAAAATCATTATTTTTTGCCTCTTGTGCCTCCTCTCCCAACTGTCCAATAGGCAAAATTGCTTGGTTAATAACTGCTGATCCGTGAATTAGCACTTTATGAACACTTGTTGGCATATTGTACCAAAGATATAAAGACACATACTTTCTTGCAGTTTCCATAGTATACTCATGAAATTTATTGACATCTATTTCGTATCCAGATGAAATGGTTTGCAAAATTATATAGAATCGGTGTATGAGATTCTCATCTAAACCCGTCACTTCAGCCGATTTTTTATGATTTTCAAAAAAAATTCTTGCGGTATTACCCGTATTTGTAGATCCATATCCAGGTTTTGGCTGATCAACTAATATACCTAGTTCTTGTCTCAATTTATGAACGATTTCAGTTTTCCTTGACTCCACTAAGTTTTTATTCTCTCCTCTGACCTGCCATGTTTTGACTTCTAATCTATATGATATGTGCAGGCAACATTCAAAGAACCTGATCCACGAATGTAACGAGGACAGTCCAAAGTTTTGATTTTCAATCTTAGGCAATTTTTTAGTTACATTTTGCAAATCGTTCATTTCTGAAGGCTTAGCGGAACATATGTAACAACTTTGTGTAGATCTTGTTTCAGTCAATGTATTACAAACTTTGCCATCAACCATTGTTAGCACAAGATTGAAATCGATATTCTTATCCTGATATTTAAAACTCTGCAAACTCGTAATTTGTTGTGTAATGTTATCGACCTCAGCTCGGGTAAGTTCCGGCGTTTCCTTAGCAAAAATAAATTTAATTGCTCTGCAAAACCGTGTGGATGATGGAACCCGATTTTGCCATATGATATTGGTGTCATCTTGGCTATCTCGTAGCTGTAAAGGTACTAGTGATATAATTAAGACAGATGAGTCTTTTTCTTTTGAGGTGGTATGTTGTCTATAGTTACTTTGACCGGAGCTACCGTCTATACCCCATTTGCAAATCAATGTAAATGTTTTGCTTGTACAGGTCAGAAATACTTCTTCTTGAAGTTTACATATTCGGCTTATTGTTAAATTGAGTAAAGCTTGTAGATTTATCTCCACACTTATGTTAGTCACTATAATGCTATTTTCATCAGGATAGCAACTTTTTTTAGCAGATAATATCTTATGCCACGATGGATAAATATTAGCATTGCAGTTCTTTGCAGCAAGTCTATATGATAGGTAAATTGATTTACTTGATTTGGTGTTTATTATAAGTGCCAATGCTTCGTCTGGAGACATTGGTACAGCCATATTTTTTTCTGAGATTTTGCTGGTCATACGTCTTTTGACAGAAGCTGATCGTCCCTCTGTTGCATCTTTAACCATATGTGCGGCATCTCTCTTACCATTCTTCCACAAAGCACATTGAGTTGCACGAGAAAGTTGATCTAATGAATTACCTTTAACCATATTCAACACTTTTTTTGCTGACTCCTGGTACCAGATTCGCTGAAATGTTTTGAGGGCCTACCAGGTTTCGATATACGAGTTGTTGTATCCTCAGTCTCATTGATTGAAAAAGTCATAATTGATTCAAGCCATGTTTTATTCACTTCCAAAAATCTTGCCCTGTAATTATTTGGTCTCTTCCAGCGACATTCAACATTTTTCACAAAATTTTCTAATTGGCCTTGTATATCCTGGTTTTCTATATGAATAATGTTATATATATGCATTCCCAGCTATTTGACACATTCAACCCTAGTTAAATTTTTGAACTTAAACCATTCTTGAAATAGCTCCAAGTACGTTGCAGCAACATTTTCTGAAAAAAATAATATATCAAATGTTGGGGTAACGCGGGGATTCGGTTTTCTTTTTATTATAAAATACCAGTATATGAACTAATTAACACAATAGTCTTTTAAGCTTGCAATCATCTGCAATTTTTTGTAGGCCCCGTTATTTTTACGTTTCTCAACAAAACACTATGAATTTTATGTGAGGTCGTATCTAGTAATATACAACATCTACTTACCGTTTTCTTCGGCGGACATAATAAATAAAGTACAAGTAATTCAATGAACAATGGAAAAAATAAATTACATTTCAATAAGTCAAAGAAAACTGTCAAGTAATGTAACTGTTTATTTTGGTTATAAAATACACTTGTGTACATTGTTGAATTTGGTGTTACCAGACCACTAAAATACTTATTTAAATGACAAATTTTACACGGTGTAGTATAGTTTGTTTACTAAATATTGGATTCAAACGATATTTAACAAAATTCTTAGAAGTAAGAAATTTTAATAAATTCGCGTTAAATGTGAACTTTGAACCACTGTGTGGCGCCTTAAAACTTAAAACATATGTTTGATAAGTTTGCCTCTTTTCACTAAAATATTTTTTGCAAACTACTGGGACCATCTATACGTCAGGTCGGCTAGTTTTGGGACCGTCCTCGTATATCTGTCCTTTAGAAAATAATGCAGTTCCGGGGTATACAACAGCATGTTTGGCAGTACATGCTTGCATTTTATGGACTGTGCAGGCCCAGCAAAGAATATGTGGGAGCTGTATTCGCTCGATACAAATTCCAACAAAATCCTACGTGGTCTGGATCAGTGGCATGCGCCGGTGGCTGTTTTCAACACTAGTTAGTAGTGTACTTACTGTTTATGCGGCTGCGGTGGTAAACTACTTGGGTATTTTTGTGTATTCTGGTTTGGCAGCGCAGCGAAAAAACACTAACAAAAATATGTCAAAGAAGAATTTAACAAGTGTTCATCGCCACCACCACACATACTAACGCATTGATCGTCTCGCTGTCGATTTCAAACGTTTTTTTTTTTTTGCTTATGTTTTGGAGACATTAGACATGTTTTGGTTACACCGCTTGCTTATATAATCGCTTGTTTTGTATGAAGCGCTTAGCGGAGACTTAGCGAGAAGTTAGCGGCGCGAATCATTTTCGCTAATTTTAAACAAACTTCTGTTGTCAACTTTGTCCGCCTTCAACCCTTTATCAAATCAACCGTTGTTTGTCTTACCCATATCTCATCCATAGTCCATTGCAGTTAAGTGGTGGAAGGGATAATTATCGTACCAAGTCGTAATTTAGTAGCTTATTGAGGGTCAAGTGCTTGAATTCGCAACAAAGTAAATAGACGCCGCAATATTTTGTGACCCCGACGTTGTTATAAATTTTAAGTTTCCCCCCACCAGTGGTAAGGAACTTTTGATACTCTGAAAACGCTTTGCACGCGCAACCCCACTTTCATCAGCATCGACGTTGTCCTTCCAAGCAAGGAGTGTTTAATCATCATATCAACGAGGCTCTGTTGGTAGCTACATAAGGCTACACGGAGACGTAATTACACAAGGCTCCATCGGTAGTTGCATAAGGCACACGGAGAGGATTATATTCAAGACTCCATCGGTTATAACATCACGGATACAACAGCAACTCAAGGCTCCGCAACACAAGGATCATTGCCGCTAGTATCTGCGACCGCAAATCGAGGCCAGTATGTCTAATATAGAAGAACTCGTGGCCAAGCAAGTGGAAAATGCTTTGGATATAAATAAAAAAGACGCCTAAGGAGAGAAGGTCGTTGGATCAATACAAGAAGAAGGCCGGCGAATTAGCCATTCTATGGAAAACTTTTAATGACAAATCAATTAGAAAGAGTTCAAGGAGTACCAGAAGATCATCCCTATTTTACGCGTAACGTCCATGAAGAAACAACGCAAAGACACAGCAGTGCCAGTAAGGAGATAGAAGACATGATAAGGAGCATTTAACAGACAACAACATATCACATGATGCACAATAGCTCCCACCCAGCGTTATTATATTAACAGATTTATCTGTTTTTCACAGATTTTTTAGGCGTTAAACAGATTTTCAGTTTTTTTCTGGTAAAAACAGATTTTGTAAAATGTTATTGCAATGCGGTTTTTGATAATTTGTATATAATGTAAGAATTATAAAACAATCAAGATATGACGTGAAAGAGAAAAGTTTGAGTGAAATGTATCTGGCTATGCGGATAAAAATGAAACTGGTGCCAGTTCATCATTAGATGTTGCAGTTTCTCCACCACGGGTAAATGATAAGTTAAGTGCAGCTTTGTATAACAATTACTATTATACTCGTACTTTTAGCCGTCAAAAAAAAGGAAAATTGGAAATTACATTAAATCGTGGGAAGAATACTTGTAACTTAAACCGTGGATTATGAAAAGTCAAAATAGTCTGGCGTTTTGTAATGTTTGCCAATGTGAGCTAAAAGCACAGGGAGGAATAACTGATTTGATGGCACACGAATTGACATCTAAGCACATTGAAAAAGCCAAGGCAATACAACTACACCCTGGAAGCGATACCGCTTTCATTAACGTGGAAAGTTTGAAATATAGAACTTCATCTATCAGCTTTCTGCGCAGAGCATAATATTCCGTTTTTAGCAATGGATCATTTGATACCATTGCTGCAAGAAACTGTGACAGATTCAGAACTTATAAAAAAAAACAACGTGTGGAAAAATGAAAACAACAGCATTAGTGAAGAACGTGTTGGGAGAAACGCATCAGGATGATTTATGCACTATGCTTCGAACTAAATCGTTTTCCCTCTGTGTTGACGAATCCACAGACATATCTACCACACAATTATTGTCGTTAGTAGCAAGAGTGGAATATAAAGGAGAGATACGCGATTTTATCTTCGATCTTGTGAAAGTCATAGAATGCAATGCAAACGCCATTTATGAAGCAATTATTACCATAATATTAACTACAAAAGAAATTTAATTGGATTTACGGCAGATGGTGCTAATGTTATGACAGGGGCATATCATTCGGTAGCCAAACTTCTAAAAAATGATTGTCCACATCTAATTATATTTAAATGTATATGCCATTCGTTTGCTTTGTGTGAAGGAACCTCGCGGGACATATACAATTTTATACAAAACAGTCCGAAAATATTAAATTTGTTCACAGACCTGCAAATTTTATTAGAATATAATCCGCGAAAAATGTTTCATCCTTCTAAAACGCGCTGGCTCTCACTTGAAGCTACAGTAAATCAACTTCTTAGCCGAATCGATGTGCTGAAATTGTTTTTTTTGTACACAGATTTTGAAAATATTGACTCAGCTCAAAGAATTATTAAATACTTAAATAAAGCAGAATTTCGTCTATATTTATTGTTTCTGAAATTTATACTGAACGACATAAATAAGGTTAACCGCTTATTTCAAAGTGAAAGTCCGCAACTGCGAAGTAAGCCGTTTATATTCTAAGATATTTGAATATAAAGTCAAAGACGAGTTTATATGTTTTGGTGACTTTAAACAAGTTAATGTAAATAACATCATATATCTGAAAGATCTAAGGACATTTACATAGGAGCTAAAGTAACGTTTGCACTTAATACTCGTACAACACACAAATTATGTGAAGAAGCAGAAAAGGATTTTAGACTTCATTGTCAAAACATGGTAGTTAGTAGCACACGATTCCAGCATAAGGGCATTCATAAGGCGACCTGGATATCTCCTGATCAACGGACGAAGAACCAGATTGATCGGTAATAGATGGCAGGCACTCTTCTAGTGTAATGGATGTACGTGTGATTCGAGGTGCCAATATCGACTCGGATCATTACCTGGTGGCTGCGAAAGTTCGCACGAGATTGAGCAGGGCGAAAATCGTACGAAGCCGAACACAGGAAAAGTTGGATATTGACAAGCTACGAATACCGGAGATATCAATGTCCTATCGACAGAAACTCTCTCCTGCTGGAGCAGAATACCCCCCCTCCCGAAGACCCAGATGCGCAGTGGAAGCACATCTCCCGTTCTTTGGAAACCGCTGCAATGACTGAACTTGGCTATCAAAAACCGCAGAAGGATAAGCCATGGTACGACGAAGAATGTCGCATTGCAACTGATGAAAAAGACGCTGCACGTATGGCAACGAAACAGTCAGTTACAGCGCGTGCTGCGAGTGAGCGGTACAAGAGGCTGAGAAGGGAGGAAAACCAATTATTTAGGAGTGGGAGCAGAGAGAGAGTGAAAGAACCGAAATGTGCAGGATGAATGGTGAATCGCGAAAGTTTTTCCAGAGGGTAAGAAGATCGACCAACGGGCCTAATAATGGGCTGCCCGCCTGCAAGGACGAGAATGGAAATCTGGTGACTGAGAAGCAGTGTGTGCTCAAAATGTGGAGAGACCACTTCTCAGCACTACTCCACTCAGATTCTTCCACTGAAGATCAGGAGGTAATGATAGTGGAAGATAGTACAGATTGTACCCCTCCCCTAACACAGTCGAGATTAGAACGGCGATCTCCCGCCTGAAGAATAATAAAGCCGCTGGTGCGGATGGCCTATCCGCTGAACTGATAGCCCACATGCATCAACTGATATGCGGTATATGGCTGGGGGAATCTATGCCCGACGACTGGAGTCTCAGTGTATTATGTCCTGTATTCAAAAAGGGTGATCCGTGTGTCTGTTCCAACTATCGCAATATCGGTATTTTATCCATCGCGTATAAGGTCTTGTCGAGCGTATTATGTGAAAGACTAAAGCCAATTATTGAAAACCTGATTGGACCTTATCAGTGTGGTTTTAGACCAGGCAAGTCCACAACTGACCAAATATTCACGCTACGCCAAATCCTGGAAAGGACCCACGAAAAGCAAATCGATACATACCACCTTTTTGTCGATTACAAAGCTGCTTTCGATAGCCCCATACGGGGAAAACTGTACGAAGTTATGTCTGAACTTGGTATTCCGGCAAAACTGATCCGCCTCTGTAGAATGACGCTGACCAACACCAAATCAGCAGTGAAAGTGGGGAAAGACCTCACTGAACCATTCTCTGCCAAGCGAGGACTTAGTCAAGGCGACACACTTTCGTGCAATCTCTTCAACATCTTAATGGAGATAATAATAAGAAATGCTGCAGTAATTACGAACAAGACCATTAACACGAAAAGCCATATGTTGCTGGCGTATGCTGACGACATAGACATCATTGGGCGAAATTTGCGAGAGGTTACTGCAGTATTTTCAAGAATCGAAAAGGAATCAGCGAAGGTGGGTCTTGCTGTTAATGAGGGCAAGACAAAATTGATGGTGTCAACGACTAGAGAAACCTCTCGACTTGGTCCTCACTTGAACGTTGACAACCGATTTAATTTTGAAGTGGTAGATGAATTTGTCTACCTTGGATCCGCCGTGAACAAGGACAACAACGTCAGCCTGGAGATAGATAGGAGAATTGTGCTTGCAAATAGATGGGGCTCAGATTTGGGCTTAGCAAGCAGTTTAGGAACAAAGCCCTCTCTCGACGGACAAAAGTCCAGCTATACCAGAGTCTCATTTTACCTGTCTTGACATATGGCTCCGAAACTTGGGTCATATTGCAAGCGGATGAAAAACACCTGGGAGTTTTCGAGAGAAAAATTCTCCGTAAAATATATGGTCCTGTTATGGAAAACGGCGAGTACCGACGTCGCTGGCACGCAGAACTATATAATCTCTACTCTGACGTGGACATAGCTAGGCGAATCAAAGTGGGCCAATTGCGTTGGCTAGGCCATGTTATCAGAATGGATGAAGATGAGCCAGCGCGAAAGGGTTTTGATAACGTACCCGATGGAAGCAGGAAAAGAGGCCGACCAAGACTCCGCTGGAAAGACCAGGCAGTAGATCCCTCCGTATCATTGGTGTTACCAACTGGCGAGAAAAGGCGAAGGATAGAGCCAGTTGGAAGAATATGTTGAAATTTGTTTAATTTGTTTGTTTAATTAATATGTTTAAGAGGTCTGACCTCATGAGGTTGTAATATAGTCAATAAAAGTAAGTAATTATGTGGTTAAACTTAGTAGCAAGCAATTTCGCTGAGGGAAATTGCTTGTTACCAATTCAGCGGGAAACAAAAAAAAAAGAGAAAGCGGGTTTATATTAATGTGTGTGTATTTGAAGGCGGATCAGTGCCTGTTGCCGCCGACACTATTTCATTTCAATTATAAATTTAATCAACATAAATATTTAATTTGTTTTTGCTGCAATTATATTTCAATATCAGTACTTATTTATTTGCACAGTACTGTATGTTACAATTTAACTATTTACCAAATTCTAACTTATGTAGTCATTACTCTCTTGTTATGATCACTGCTTATTTGTTATTCCTTAGTTGCCCTTTTGTTTGTTTGCACATACATACATACATGTGGGGTTGTAAGTACGTAGCCCTTTGATACGTTGCTAATTAACGGCAATGACTTCTTTTCTGTACAAAACATGAACCTAAAACGGGCAACGAAGGAAAGAGGAACATCAGTTCGACTTTAAATACGAAAGAGAAAAATTGTTTTTAAGCGCTACGCGAGTATAAGCGGGTGTTTAAATAATAAAAACACAAAATAAAAGCGACTCAAGAAAATTTGTTTTCTTTCTTTTTCGAACTCAACAGTGCCGATGCTCACCGTTGTTATGTTGTTGAATAAGTGTTATGTTGTCCTCTAAATCCTCTAGCTTTATTTTCAATAGAGACTCAGTTTGATCCTGTATCTCTACCTTTTCAAAAGTTGAACAAAACATGATGATTGTGTCACAATCGAAAAAAATCTATCCCCAGCGGCGGAAGTTTCAACGACATCATTGTAGGAAATGTTAAGAGTTTCATTGGGTGAATGAGCCATTTTTTGGGTATTAATTGTATGTAGAGGGCAATGCTTTCCAATATATTTTGAAGTTAACTTTGAGTTAGTTGAGGGGAATATGGGTGAAAATCCAACTATATTCAGTGTTACTAGCTAACTCAGCCTAGGGGAATGGTTTCAATTATTAAAAACTTATCCCTTTTTCATTAGAAAGTGATGTTAATGTCAGGGAATCGAATATATTGTACCGCCTGAGGGTTAATGAATGGATTAGGGCTTGGAATTTTAATTCTAGCGTAAGTACTTTGGCGTTAAGACTGAGACGCGAGTTATCCAAAAGTCAATTACAATTCGTCAATGGCTTATGGCATCGATAAATTTACAAAGTTATTTCCAATTCGGCAGTGTGTATAATTTTATGATTATATTTTGAACGTTGGATTAAATACTTAGAGTTGTAAATGAAGTGTCACCTAAGGCTAGGCTTACATGAACACTTTTATGATCGCAAATCTTTGGGTAATGATTTCAACAATACAGATTTGTGTAAACATTTATCGAAATATTTCAGATTTTAAAATTCTCAGAACCAACGACAATTTTGTTGGTTTCCGTTCAAAGCATACGATTTGTGTTGGATTTTGATTCGAAACCAATAGTTGACTTAATTTTTTAAATTGTTATATAATTTGTTTAATATAGATTTTAATAATGCGGATATGTTGCGGATGCGTGAGAATGTTTGTTTATCAAATTCGTCACAGTTTTAGTAGATTTTTGATTTTTTATTTACCACATATATTTGTTGCTGGGTTGCTCAAATATTCGTTTTGTTGCGCTTGAATACCCGTTCAATCTTCTAATGGCTGGTATAAATACAAAATACTCAATAAATTTTGACAAATTTTCTGGACACAAACGCTGAAAGTTGTGGATACATGTAAATATTTTCTTTTTATTGAGCAAAATCTTTTCTTTCCCGTTAAAACTTTAGTGAACCCTGTACGTTTACTTCAAAAGTTTAGTAAACGAGGCAGTGAGCGAACATTTTAATAGTTCGAATTTAGAGAAAATGAAAATTTTCACCGAAAAACAACTCATAGGCTATCATATTTGCAATATAGAACTGCTGGTTAAATCCAACTGTGTTATGTAGAAATAAACGAGTTTATTTACCAACGACAGAAGTTCAATGAGTTTTCCGACAGATTATTTACCTTAGTGCTGAATTTTAGTAGTCATGGAATGTAACTACATGCTAACTGTATAAATTGGGTTTTTTCCTTTCCTATTTGTCCCTTTCTCAATTTAAAAATTTTCAAAAATAGAGTAAATCGTTCCGGTCTCTCTCAAACGTAGATTTTTCCAACCCCGAACACTCTCAATGATTGAAGGAAAACACACATTCGCATTATTTATTACAATTATTTCCTGAAGTAAAGATTTTCAACACCTATCCACCGTCATCGATTGAAACGTCAACATTTTAATAGACCAATGGTGAATTTTATTTATTCATATGATATATTTTTTACAAAATTTATGTATACAAATTTTTACAAATTTATTCCAAGAAATGCAGAAACCAAATCAGCTGCTGAAGTTTCACAATCCTTTATATCAGGCTTGGTAATATGTGAAATTTTTTTCTTCTCCTGAATTGCAAATATTTATGTACCGGTTTTCCAGAATGAGCTTTTTTTTCCAATTTTGGAGAACGGGACAAATTAACCAGGTGATATTTCATATTTGTCAAAGGAGTTATTATGTTAGTGTAATTGTTTCGAGCAAATACCTATTGTCGCTGGCTGCGACCTGGGTTATTCCTGCGGGGATAGCGAATTTAACTCCCAAATACAAAACACGGCAATGTGTATTTATAATAATACGGTAGTTTTAATAAAATTAAAACAAATATAAAAACCAACACTACTTACCGCAGTCTTTATCCCCAACAAACTGATTTAACAGCAGAACAACTGCTTTGCTGGAGCCCTACATTGTACTTGTTTACAAAACTTAACAGTTCCTTTCCAACACAACAAATACAATGTAGGGACAAAGGGGGAACTGCGGTAAGTCGTAAACAAATGACGACAAAAAAAGGGACTTCAAAAAAACTCAAACAAATGATCATTATAGGTAAACAATAATAACAAGTTAATGATCATAAACAACCAAATGATAATAATATGACAACAAAACGGCAAATGAATAGAAACAAAAAATATAAGTAAATACAATAACAAACATGAGCATCAGCGACATCCCCACTCCCGTGGATCGACTCGATTCACTCTTCGAAATCCAGAACAGCAAGCTTGGATACGGGGCGCCTAAGGACACCAGTAGACGTTCGGACATCAGCTCGACGTATAACTCCATCACTTCCCTTGAATACTTCTTCTACGCGGCCTCTCTTCCATTCTCGGCGGGAAACAGCTGGATCGCATATGAGGACCAAATCACCAGGAGCCACAGGTTTTGTATACTCGCACCACTTGGACCTGCGCGTTAGTGTAGGCAAATACTCAACAATCCACCTTTTCCAAAAGTGGTCTCGTAGCTGACGAGATATTCGCCACTGCTTTTTAAACACAGCTGGCTTATCGACGACTGTTCCCTCTGGTGTTTGCGCAGTACTCGATGATCCCAGCAAAAAATGGATAGGCGTTAATGGCTCCTCATCGTCATGGCTGACAGGCAAATGAGTCAATGGACGAGAATTAACGATGTTTTCCGCCTCAATTAGATAACTTTGTAGGGTGTGTTCTTTCGGGGCCTCTTCTTTAAGAGTCACCCGTAGAACCTTTTTGACACATTGAACCATTCGTTCCCATATGCCACCTTCTGCCGGATTATGTGGGCAATTGAACTGCCAGTCTATGCCCTTTGAAGACAACTCATCTTGGATTCGAGCCACGTCAAAAACTTCCTCGAACCGCTTAGCCTCTTGGTCGACACCAACAAAATTCTTCCCATTATCACTGCGTATCTTCAATGGGGTACCACGCCGATTTATAAAATTTCTTATTGCCAAGATACAAGCATCTGTTGAAAGGTCAAAGGCCACCTCCAAATGCACTGCTCTTATAGTTAGGTAGGTGAACAGAGCTACCCAGCGCTTTTCGTGGCGACGTCCAATAGATATGTTGACTGGCCCAAAGTAATCCACACCAGTGTATGTAAATGGCCGCACATATGAAGTCAGTCTGCCCGTTGGCAAGGGACCCATGTATGGCGGTACTGGAGTGGCACGACGAATTTTGCAAATATTGCAATTTGAGACACACTTATTCAGAGCACTCTTAAGTCGTGGAATCCAAAACGTTCTTCTTATTTCACCCAATATAGCTTCAAAGTTTTGATGTTTCATGTTGCTATGCACATGAGCCACAACAAGTTGGGTCAGGTAATGATTGGACGAAAAAATTATGGGGCGCCTGGAATCTAGTGGTAACCAGCTGGCAGCATCGATACGACCATATACTCGGAGACAATTGTTTTCATCAATATATGGCGAAAGGGAATACCGGTCGTTACATTTCGCTATTTTACCACTAGATCTTAAAATTTTGAAGTCGTCCGCAAAACTCTCCTCTTGTGCGAGCCGGCAGAGAATTGTTTCTGCACATCGCAATTCGATAGCAGTCAGGCAAGCTGTGTTATTATTAATCTCTCTTACGGCAGCAATCAACAACTCTCAGTACCCATGCCATAGTACGTTTTAGCCTGAGAAATGAGGAGACACGATTAAAATCAATGATTAAATTTGAACCAACCAGTAATGCAAATTTAGGGCGCAGTTCTTCTTCGCAGGAATCATCTTGTACTCTAGAAACAGGCGTTGGCCAAACATCTTCGTGGCTATAAAGAAATTGAGGCCCCTGGAACCATCGTGTCTCATTAGAAAACTCAACTTTGCTTTTCATTCTGGTAGACTCATCTGCAACATTAAGATCTGTGGGCAACCATCTCCAATCATCCGGGCGAGTGGAATCCAATATTTCTGTGATTCTATGGGCAACAAATGGCTTATATCTTCTGCTTTCAGATCCAATCAAATTTACATCAGTTGTAGAATCACTCCAACAAATACTTCGGGCAACTTTGAGTGAGTGTTCCTCCAATATAGTGCACATCAATCTTGTTCCCAATACAGCGGCTTGTAGTTTGAGTCGGGGAATGGTCATGGTCTTCATTGGAGAACATTTAGACTTAGCTGAAATAAAGGAGACACCAATTTCTCCACCAGCTGTTATATATCGCCAGTATGACACTGCACCAAATGCGCCTTCACTGGCATCGACAAATACATGTAGCTCCAACACACCAGGCATACCATTTCCAAAATAAAAACTTGGTACATGGACATGAGCAACGTTATTCAGCTCCTGCCGCCAATTATCCCAGATGACTTCTAGTCCCTCAGGCAACTTTTCGTCCCAACGTGTGTTGCTTCTCCAAATTTATCTCAATAACAATTTTGCAGTTATCATGAATTGGCACAAAAATCCAATGGATAACACTGAGCAGCTCACGTTTTGTGGGATACCTTAGACCGTTTATAATTTCTGCATTTACTCGATGAAATTTAAAAATAAATTTGAATGCGTCGGCTCCCGGGTGCCAATACATGCCCATAATTTTTTCTACGGATGACTCAAATTCATTTAAAGCTCCTTCAAAACTGATGTTCTGATCCAAATCACCTTCAAGAGCCACGATCACATCCGACGAGTTTGATGTAAAACGACCTAGTTCAAAACCAGCAGACTTATGTATATCATGAACTTGCTTCGCTATTTCGATAGCTTTTGAAGCGTTGTCGAAACTGTCCACAAAATCGTCAACATAATGGTGATCCAATATTGACTCCACGGCTCTTGGGAAACGATATCGATATTCTAGAGCATTTTTTTCCTTCACATATTGGGCAACAATCAAACGTCATCACGACCATTTCATAAATATTTGGTTGACGAATTTCATTTTCACGCCACAAAAATCTCTGGGAACATCGATCTTCTGAAGCCACGATGATTTGATGAAACATTTCTTTTATGTCTCCACAAACACCTATTGCACCAACCCGAAAATTGAATAGTACTGAAGGCAACGGCTTACATTGTTGCGGGCCTTTCAATAATTTTGAATTTAATGGGACTCATTCTACCTTGGTAGCAAAATGGGGCAAGTACTATGTCTTCGGGTTATAAGTTGAGAAATCACAAATTTTTATGTTTCGTTTGTACGGGACAAATTATAAATGGTTAATTGTTATACCCTCCACTGTAAGTGATAGAGGGTATATATCAGTTTGTCATTCTGATTGTAACATATAGAAATAATGCTTTGCGACCCCATAAAATAAATATATTCTTGATCCTTATAACAACCGGAGTCGATATAGCCATGTCCGTCTGTTGAAAACATTCTCACGACTTCAATCGGCGATAACGCGGTTTGGTTTTGGGCAGGATGTTCCACTCCACGTATTCCTGAGCAGTTTGGTATTGAAAATCAGCGAAATTGGTAGATTGGAAAGAATTTTATGATTGGAAACGTAAAAAAAACTCATAAAATTTTCACATTAATTTTTGTAGTTTTATACTAAACTACTCCTTTTGCCGTGTGGTGAATTTCCATGTTGAAAATCTTTGTTGTTCTTTATAATAGGTAAGTACTTTAGAATGTTTGGATCTACTTTCATGTGTTCATACATTTATATGAATTTTGTCACACTTCATCTAAGGTCGCTGTGGCCTGATGGGTAAAGGGTTGCGCGTTGGAGTCTGAGGGTTGTTGGTTCAACTCTCGTCCCAGCTTGTTTTTTTTAACAGTTCTTCAAAAAATGTTTTTTATTTTTAAAAAATGCTTTTTGCAGCTTGTTTTTTTTTAACAGTTCTTCAAAAAATGTTTTTTTATTATTAAAAAATGTTTTTTATTTTACTTGTGAACAAGTAACTTATTTTTATTTTTTTTAAAAAAGTACATTTTGTTAAGAAAAGTACATTTCTTAAGTACATTTCAAAGTACATTTCATTACGTACATTTCTTAAGTACATTTCTTTCTTAAGTACATTTCTTAAGTACATTTCTTTTTAAGTACATTTCTTAAGTACATTTCTTCTTAAGTACATTTCTTAAGTACATTTCTTCTTAAGTACATTTCTTCTTAAGTACTTAAGAAATGTACATTTCTTAAGTACATTTCAAAGTACATTAAGTACATTTCAAAGTACATTTCAAAGTACATTTTCAATGTGAGCATTTGAGCAATGCATTTGTGAGCATTGTGAGCATTTGTGAGCATCCTGCATTTGTGAGCATTTGTAAACAAGTAATTGCATTTGTGAACAAGTAACTTATTTTTATTTTTTTAAAAAAGTACATTTTCTTAAAAAAGGTCCTTTTTAAAATTTAATACTTTGCTGGTTAACACTAAGGTGGAGGGTATCAAAGATTCGGCACAGCCGAATTTAACACTTTTACTTGTTCAATTATAAATGGTACGAATTTTGACAAATACTTTATTACTGAACACGTCACCAATAAATAGCTTCAAGTGAAAAAAACAAAGTAAAACTGTTAACGCGGTTTGCCAGAAAAACAATGGATAAACTAAAGTTGTACATTTCTTAAGTACATTTCAAAGTACATTTCAAAGTACATTAAGTACATTTCAAAGTACATTTCAAAGTACATTTTCTTAAGTACATTTTCAATGTGAGCATTTGAGCAATGCATTTGTGAGCATTGTGAGCATTTGTGAGCATCCTGCATTTGTGAGCATTTGTGAACAAGTAATTGCATTTGTGAACAAGTAACTTATTTTTATTTTTTTAAAAAAGTACATTTTCTTAAAAAAGGTCCTTTTTAAAATTGAATACTTTGCTGGTTAACACTAAGGTGGAGGGTATCAAAGATTCGGCACAGCCGAATTTAACACTTTTACTTGTTCAATTATAAATGGTACGAATTTTGACAAATACTTTATTACTGAACACGTCACCAATAAATAGCTTCAAGTGAAAAAAACAAAGTAAAACTGTTAACGCGGTTTGTCAGAAAAACAATGGATTAACTAAAGTTCGTTTGTACGGGACACCAAATAACACCTGATTTGTCCAGGTATTTCCCAACTCTTTAAAGGAACATTTTAATACCAATAGGAGTTTTAAAGACGTAAAATGTGTTTCATTTAATAACTGGTGTAAATTTTATTATTAAGAAAAACCACATAATAAATGTGGCAAGTACTCAACTAGTGTAAAGAAAATTTGGTGTCTTTTTTGTTTGAAAAAAAAAACCAACAACTTGAATCGATTGAAAAATTATCTTGTATGCTAAAATATGATATCTGTATAATACATTAATGCAAAAAATCTGACCTGAAAACACATTTTAATTCGTAGTCATGTTTTACAATTTTCTGTGGAATGCTCCAATGGTTGGTCAGATTAGTTATGACCGCAAGTGTAGAACAATTTTAGTGTCGTGGTCAGGGCAGCGTGCGTATACTTCCTCCAGACGCTCATAAAATGATTTTTTTTTTGGCCACATCGTCATTATCCTCTGTCGGTGCGTGCACACAAATTAACTAGGTAATGAAATATTTCTGTTTTATGCGAGTTGTGTCTATACGTTCACTCACTGGGTTCAACCTTGAAACTAGTTGTCGCAGTCTCTTGCCAATTATAAATCTGCGCCCAAATTCGTGCTTTCCCTCATGGCAGCTGTAGTAAATATCGAAGTTTTTTTTCTGGTGCAACCGTATCCTGTCCATCGTATTTCCTGGGTAGCTGCGATGTCAGTTTTATATTTTTCGAGGACAACCGCCAGTTGGAAAGAGACACCCGTCCTGTTTAGTGTTCGCACATTACAGGTGCATATCCTTAAATCGTAGTCCTTATAACGTTTGTGACGGTCGTCAACAGTTGGGGGGTTTCATTGTTCATTATATTTTCTGTGTATTTTTATTGCATATACAACGGTGGCGGGAGGCAAACCCAGCCCGCCGTGGTTTGGATTTAACCTAATAGTGGCGTGCGGTAAAGTGGTGACCGGCTGGTTTGAGCGGCAAGTGGCTTATTACTGAGCGTATTTTTTTTTTGCTGAACTGCCACTGTTAAGAGCTTTTTGCTTGGTGGTCTTACGCGAAACTTCTATTCATATTTATAAGAAGTTAATGAGTTTAAGAAAAAGAAGATTTGGTGTTCATCCTATAATTCGAGCAAGGCTATATTCAGGCGAATTTGAATATTCTACGCCAATTTTCAGACAAATTTTGGCAATACTACCATATGTCTATGAAGTCCTTTGATATGCTGTTGCAAAAAGTTAAAACCAGATTGACAAGACCAAGAAAAGATGTTTTTTTGCAGGAAAGACATAAGGTCTAATTTTTAGCTTTTTCTAAAAATTTAAAAATTTGCTGGATTTTTTCTAAATGTATTTGTAGGAATTTAAACTTTAGGATCAAACAATAGCTCATATACGTACATTAGGATGGGTCGATTTGTGTGGGATGCCAAAAAAGTGATACAGCTTACTTTTCGTGAGGAAACCATACGACTGAATCCATTTTTGGGTCTGCGAATTTTTACCAAACTTTCAGATATTGTTACCCTAATCTTGCTTCTGAACTATGGTTGGATTTTGCATTCAATTGTTTGCAATAATAACCTAGAGGTCAGATACAGTGATGAGAAATTAAATATTTACATTTGTACTAGGCGTCAATCTTTAGTACCTACTTGCTTACTTATCCGGTCTCGGATAACCCCGGGGGGTCAGGGACCTTACTAGACGAAGATAACATATTACGCCAACCAGGTCGATCTTCTGCTTTATTTCATCAGTTGGCAATACCAAGTGAACGTAGGGATTCGTTAACTTGTTCCCTCTAGCGGAGTCTTGGTCTTTCTATTTTTCGTCTTTCTTCGAGTTCGGTTTCGAAAACCCTTCGTGCTGGTTCGTGTTCATCCATTCTACTAACATGGCTTAGCCAGCGGAATTGTGTTATTTTGATCCGCTTAACTATGTCAATGTCGGGATAAAGCTCATACAGCTCATGATTCATGTGTCGCCGATACTCGCCGTTGTGCACTATAGGGCCATACATTTTTCGGAGTATTTTTCTCTCGTTGACTCCTTCAGATATTTCTTCTGCTTGCGTATGAGAGTCTGGTACAGCTGGTCTTTTGTTACTTGAGAGAGGGCTTTATCTCTAAAGTGCTTGCTTAGCCCAAAATAACATCTATTCGCAAGCACAATTCTCCGCTTGATCTCAAGGCTGACGTTTTTGTTTTTGCTTACGGCAGATCAGAGGTATATAAATTCGTCCACCACCTCGAAGTTATAACGGTTATCAACGTTCACGCTTTGGTCTAATCGCGTGGAGGCTCCGTTCGTTGAAACCATTAATTTTGTCTTGTCCTCATTTACCGTCAGACCCACTTTTGCTGACTCCTTCTCAATTCTCGAAAAAACCGCAGTAACTTCTCTAATTGTGCGCCCAATGATATCTATATCATCAGCATACGCGAGCAGCATGTGACTTTTGCTGCTGATGGTTTTATTCATGTTGACTGCAGCTTTTCTCATAATGATCTCCGTTAAGATGTTAAAGATATCGCACGATAGGATGTCGCCTTGCCTGAGGCCTCGCTTAGTTTCGAAAGGTTCGGTAAGATCCTTACCACCTTTCACTGCGGATTTGGTGTTCGTCAAGGTCATCCTGCAAAGGCGTATGAGTTTTGCAGGAATACCAAGCTCAGACATTGCTTCATAGAGTTTCTCCCGTATCGGACTATCGAAGGCTGCTTTATAATCGATAAATAGATGATAGGTGTCGATTTGTTTTTCGTGTGTCTTCTCCAGGATTTGGCGTAGCGTGAAAATCTGGTCAGTTGTCGATTTTCCAGGCCTAAAGCCACAATGGTATGGTCCAATCAGGTCAGCGATAATTGGTTTTAGTCTTTCGCACATTATACTTGATAGAACCTTATATGCTATAGATAATAGGCATATTCGACGGTTGCACCAATAGCGCAGAGAAATTATCTCTCCATATTCCCAACATACTCTGCACATCTGCGATGAGATTTCCGTCCTTGTCTTTACAGAAGGGGGTCCCTGAACCATGTCCATTAGTTCCTTTTTTGACTTTTTGGTAGAAATTTCAGGCTTCGTTCGTCCTTCTGTATGACTTAATATTCTCACTCTCGCGCTTTCACCATTGCCGTTTCTTGCGCCAAAAGAGACGGTTTACCTCCTTTCTTTTCTCCCTATACCGCTCGCGTTGCAATTGACTGAAGCATTGCCATGCGTGTAGCGTTCTTTTCATCATTTGCAATGCGAGACTCTTCATCGTACCATGGTTTGCAGAAAAGCGGTTTTTCAAACACAAGTACGGTGGTTGCGGCAGTTTGTATAGAGTCGGAAATGGGTTTCCACTGCGCATCAGTATCGTCATCGGGAGGGGGTGGGTTCTGTGCCAAAAGTTGCAAGAGCTTCCTTGAGGCTGTGGTTACCTCTGGTAATTGCAGTTTTCCGCTGTCCAGCTTTCTCTGTGTTTGGTTTTGTACGATTTTCGCTCTACTTAATCTTGTGCGAACCTTTCCATCTAATAGGTAGTAATCAGAATCGATGTTAGCACCTCTGATCACTCGTACGTCCAAAACACTGGATGAGTGCCTTCCCTCGATTACTACGTGATCACTTTGGTTCTTCGTTCTTTGATCAGGGGATACCGAAGTAGCCGTGTGAATGTTTTTAAGCTGGAATCTTGTACCACTAATGACAATGTTTTTTGCCTTGGCAAAATCAATCAGTCTCATACCGTTATCTAAGCTGTCAGCATGTAGACTGAAATTGCTTATAGTTGGATGAAATACTTTCTCCCCTAGTACAATCTTAATGACTTGGCCAGGGCAGCCGTCATACGTTTCCTCTAGGCGCTGATAGAATATGTCTTTGGCATCATAATTTTTCTCTTCCGTCGGGACATTCCCAAAAATTAGGGATATATAAAAATATGGGGATTGTAGGTCTACGTTCACTCACAGGATTGAACCTAGAGACTAGATGTCGCAGTCTTTTGCCAACTACAAATCCGCAACCAAATTCATGTGTTTCTCATGGTAACTGTATTATATGTCGCAGTTTTTTTTCTTGTGCAGCTATGTCCTGACCATCGCAGTTCCTGGATAGCGGTAATGTAAGCCTTATAACTTTCCAGGACATCTGCCAATTGGATACTAGCTCCGGATCTATATAGAGTTCTTACATTCCAAGTGCATATCCGTAAATCGTGGTTCTTATAACGTTTCCGGAGGTCGTCAACAAATGGGGTTGTTTATATTTCCTTTTTCGTTTTTGTATATTCACTACCATTATGAACGATGGCGGGAGGCAAACCCAGTCCACCGGGTTTTTGCATTTTACCTATGGCCAGGATATTTGATTGCAGCCGCCCATTATGAATGCAATGCAATATGTAGAGCCTGGCTTTTCTTCTTTTAGTTTCTATCCGCCGTTGGCCCGTATGTTTTGGCTCATCAAACTTTATTTAGTACTTTATTAAATATTCCATCTAATGGTCATAAATTTAAAATTTTTGCAAAAAATTTTAATAGTTGTTTATTAGTAGATGGAAAAAGCGTGAAGTATTATAGTTTCTGTCACAATTCAGCCATACGTACTCGTATGTAATAGACGAAATTTTGCTTCTAATGAACACCTCCGAAGTCACCGAAAACTTTTAGCGGATGCGGACACACGCCTTATGATGGCAGAAGTGATCAAGAATATCTGCTTAGCGCCAAGAGATTCTTCTGTAGCAAAACCGATGGACAGCAAGAAGAGCGTCCCAGAAAATGGAATGTACATATTCTGCAAAACAAAAAACCAACTGGCATTGTCGTCTAAGAACCTTAAGGCGCAGTTAAAGTTCGCCAAGGAATTCGAAAATTGAACTGCAGACAATATGAAACGCATATTTCGGTCTGATCAATCGAAATTAAATCACATACAGTTCCGATGGTAAGCAGCAATGTTTTCGCCGACATAAAGAAGCAATTCAAAGACACCGTGTTAAACAAACGGTGAAGCATGATGTATGAAACGTCACGGTGTGGGGTCGCTTCACTTGGTAGGAATCACTATACGAAATGGTCGGCGTAAAGAACAAAGGGGAGTACCTGAATATTTTTCAGACCCATCTTCCCGATTTAGTTGAGATGAGTGTATAATCTGATTAAGTCATATTTCAACAGGACACACTTCGAAAATAGTGCATGAATGGCTGACTGAACAAAATTTTAAATTGATGCAATGGCCAGCACAAAGCCCCAACCTCTATCCGATTGAGAATTTATGGTCAATCGTGAAAAGACGTTTGGGACAGTTGACGGTATACAAAACGCGAGAAAAATATTATCAATAATAAGTGGATATGGACATCGTATTGAAATATCATACTCTATTCGTACCGTAATTGAAAAGTGCCAAATTTAGTACCTTCGAGTTGTTTCTCCTTCGTCTTTTCTTAGTTTAATAAATTGTATTTTTGTTTCCTAATATATAGTGGTTTGTCAAGAATTATACAAAAAAAAAAATTAATGGAATTGAAAATGTAGAATTGAACTATATATTATTCGTATCACTGGACGCGTTGTGATCTCTTGGTTAATATTATTTGAATACAAAATTTATATATGTATACTCGTATAAGTAGTTTGGTTTTATGACACATGGTTTATTCTGCAAAAGTGAAATGTTTTAAGAATCATGTGGTGGGGTGCGGATTCTTCTCCAAAAAAAAAAACTCGACCCACCACTACGTACATGTTATACATATTACTTAAAAAAATTATTTTTCCTTTTCAGCTCTAATGTCGTCTCAACCCCAAAATTTGCCGAATTCAAAACATTGTGGAAAGGTGGATCAAATGGTAATATTTATTCTTACAAGCATGCGACGTAGCAAATATTTTACTCTTGCTGCATACAAATTCTATACATTTTTGATATATATTTTGACGTAAATAAGGTGGAACACAGTATTTTTTCGTTATTTCAAAAAATGTAAATCAAAAAAACTACAAATTATAATTTGGAGTTACATGTTGGGTATCGGCCAATAACTGTGATACTGGCAGTTCTTCACAGCGGCAGATAATTTCTATATTATATAAGTTGATCACCTTTTTTAATGTAAAAAATTTGTGCGAAAGCTAGTGAGCAATATTTAACACATTCAAAATATAGTCTAAACCAACTTCGTTATTGGGCTGATTGAAGTATACAATTGTTGATGAATCTTATGCTACACGACCACATAAACACATAAATCTAAAAGGAACAGGGCAACACACAATGACGCCTGTATCTCTCATGCAATGAAAAGTGTTGGATTGCACTCATAATTTTATAATGACTATCAATTGCCAGTAAAACAAGGTTGTTTGAATTAAAGGCTGTTGCAATAAAAATGCACGATTTAAATTTTGTAACTGTTTTCTGTGCAAGTGGCACATGAGCTCAAACAAAGAGCTCAATTCGTTTAGTGGATGACAGAGCAAAGTGGAGTGAATGCCGATGTTTCCAATGAAATCATATTATTCCCCGATGATTGCCAACAATCAAAATTGTCTCATTGGGGCTCAGAAAATTAGCACCCATGAGAGATAAATGCATCCAAAAACGAGAAACTGTCTGATCCATGAGAGATAAATGATCTATGAGAGATAAATGCATCCACAAACGATAAACTGTCTGGTGCAGATTTTATTTATGTGGCGAGATTGGGCCTTACTTCTTCGAAAATGAGGTCGGAAATGCAGTGATTCTGCAAAAAGGTTTACGTGTATCGGCGCTTTGAAAGTTTATATATGACGGTAATAAAAGGACTGTGGGGGGGAGTTACGTATTCTGATTTCTTTATAGACAGACTCAGTTTCCGCTCCAATGCATTGAAATACTCTTGCGACATTAATATTGGGCTTAGTGCTGCTTCGTTTCCTGAGTAACCACTGCCAAAGGCTTCTGCTCCAACGCCAGATGTTGACTAGAACCTCCAAGCTGTAGGTCAGGTGGTGGAAGTTCATCAGAATGTGGTACTGGGAGCAAGGCTGATGCTACTGACTTATGCACACAACACTTTAGCGTATATCTATTCCAATGTAACACTCGTATGTCGGTATTTTGACATATGTAGCAAGTGGAGTTGTCATGTTCACCTGGGTCTAGTCTAACCAAACTGCATTGATTTTCGTTGACCTACAGCGAAAATTAAAACGTTATACTATCATGGTATAAACTAAATTGAAAAATTAAATTTCCCTTGGACCACAGCATTAAACCGTTGTAACATGTGCGACAGCAATGTTGGGGCGTCCATAGCTCATCAGGAACAACGTCAAGTTGAAAATACCTCTCATAGATGTCTTCTACTTTGCTGTTGAAAAACATAACTCTTTTTTCAGAAATATTCTGCTTGCCGCTTCACGTGAAATGCCCCACAAGTATTGCCATTCGAACAGCTAATTGAGTCCGAGTTTTGTTTTGATTTTGCTTCTTCATAGTTCTTTGGTGCAGGCCAACGGATCTTATTTTACAGCCAAAGTACGGCGCGCCTGATTAGCGCAGTGTGAATTAATTACAACATCTTCTCTTATTTGTTATTTATAGATATTAATCTACAGTTTTCGTTTGTTCGGTGACGTACACTCCGGTTCACTTATTTAAAGGCACTAAAAATACCATATTCAGCAGCCTGTATCTTTTGCAATTTGTAACCGATTGCAGAATTTTAAAATTTAAATGGAAGCTAGACATTTTGAAATATAAAAAAATCATGACAATAGTGGTTTCTTAACTAAAGAACATTTTTTGAGCAATTTATAAAAAAAGTAAAAAACTTTACTATTTTTTTTTTGTGATTCACTTGAATAAAGGCACTTTAATTAATTTTAATGAAAAACAGTGTCTCTTGTTTTATTTTATTTTACTTTATTTAAGAACTAGTAGTAATGGGTACAACCCCTTTGTTTTTAACAAACTTCAAATATATGGGTTTTCATTGAGAGATAAAGAGAATTTATGTAATCCAACGAAACTTGATCAATGGCCTGAATTAGTGACTGATTGTCATCAAATTGTCTACCTCCTTCATAGACCTTACGAGATAACCAACCCCAGACATTTTCGATAATGTTTAGATCTGGCGAATTGGGTGGCCAGTCAAGAATATTAACATTTTGGCTTGCAATGAACTCCTTCACTACTCTGGCGTTGTGTATAGGGGCATTATCCAGTTGCAATATCCAAGATATGGGACCAAATAGTTCACTGTACTTCGGAAAAGCCGATTCCTATAACGTTTTATAGCTGGCACCAGTCATTTTTTCACTTTGAAATTCAAGATCTATGGTGCCATAGTACGTAATATCGCCCCACACCATAACGCCGCCCTCTCGGCTGTGATGTCTGTTCAAAAAAAGCTTTTATTTGCGCAGATCATGGAAATAAAAGTTGTAGCCATCAGGGCCATCCAAATTAAACTTCTTCTCATCCGTAAATACAACGGTTCTCCAGTCGTCCATGTAGTCTCTTGAGAATTCAAGCCGCTTTTCCTTACGAGGAGCATTAAGTGGCGGCTTTTTTTGTAATTTCAAGTATTTTAGATACTCACAGCTCTTAACTACTTAGCGTACTGATGACTTGCTCGCTTCCACTCCAGCTCTTATTTTTGACAAGGATAAGGCAGAATTAGAAGCAATTCCTTTAAAATTTTGTCCATACCCCTCGGGGTCCTTGATGTAATTGTCAACAACTGTTGAGCTCCGTCCAATTTGTTTAGCTACTGCGCAGTTAGAACATCCTTCAGAACGGTAAACATCGATTTTAGTTTTTCCGATAGATTTAAATTGTTCGTTTTGCCATTTTGACTCGTAGAATGATTAAGATGTAATAAATTGTAATAAACAAACGCTCCCTACAAAAAATCATCGCTTACTTTAAAAATAATAAAGTGCCTTTATTCAAGCGAACCAAAAAAAAAAATAGCACATTTTGGACTTTTTTTTATAAATTGCTCAAAGAAAGTTATTTAGTTCAGAAACCACTTGTCATGATTTTTTAAATATCTCAAGATGTCTAGCTTCCAGTTCCATTTTAAAATTCTGCAATCGGTTACAAATTGCAAAAGATACAGGTACATTGCAAAAGAATAAGTGAACCGGAGTGCGTAATGAAATTTTATGTAGAATATTTTTCCATTATATCCCAACCTCCTAGAATGCAGTTTTGTGGGATATTTTAGCGCCAACTTGGTAAAAGTACGAAATTAACAATTACATAAATGGATTTTCAGTTTTGACTTATTTTTGACATTGAAGTTGAGTTTTGAGCTTTGGTGTATTCAGGGTCTTCTAGTAGAATTTTACGAGAAATATTTTTGTTGAACATTTTAACCCGCTACGCCCCTGTTTTAGGGGTGGTCTTACCCTATACCGCAAAAGGGTCATAAAAGACCCATATCTTGAGAAGTCAGAGGGTTAAAATTTTCCACAAAAATATTTCTCGTGAAATTTTACACAAAATTGCTCAACACATCCTATACTTAAAATGTAAGGATCACGTGGTTTCCTATGTCGATTCATCATAGGAATGTACAAGACAGGAACAACTGTCCCCCCTTTAATTATCCCATATGTAAACGCCGATCCGTTGTCAGAACCTTTTCATTTTCGAAAAAAGTTTTTTTTGTTCTACAGTTATTAAATAACGATTCAAGGTTAGGTGTTTGTGGCAGACGATGAAAGACTCACTTTGACTTATCAGTCCATTGTGATAGCACGGGCTAATCATATTAAGCGTTATCCCCACCGGAGAACCAATTAGTTTTCTCCAAGAATCTCAAGAAATTGTCTACCCCTATGCGGAATAATTCTCCTAGCTCCCTAAATAGGTAGGATCCCATAGTAAACATCTCCTGCCGGCTATTACTTGGCACGTGCAAAGAAGATATTCAGTAGATTATTCCTCTTCCTCATCGTTAGAGCTTCCACAGAAGTAATTTGTCCTGACCTTCAGTCCCGTCGCCAATCAAACAGTACCCGTCAAAAATGAAACAGGCATTGATGTCTTGGTTCTGGCTAATGACAGAAGGGTCGTGGATCTTCTGATATCCACTATGGACAAGATTTGTTTTGAGCGTACACAATCTGCGCCCGTCATCCATCATGCTTGCAAGTCGTTGGGGGCGTGCCAACACGCTCCAGTTCCTGTGGAACCTGTAAGGCAGTTCTTAGTCTGACAAGTTCATCCGCTCTGTAGTTCCCCGGCATATCCCTTTGCCTTGGAACCGACATGAGGTGAATATCGATCGCACTGCGTTAAGAGATCTGCGCTTAAATATAGTCTAATTTTTTGCCGAATACACGCTACGCGAAAGAGAACTCTAGTTCCCTAGGGAAGAATCCGTAGACCTCCACTAATTTTCGACCCATCCGTGTAGATATTCAAATATACCTCTATACCAGGAGCTCTTTTGTTCCAGGAATCCCTTTTAGGTATGAGATGGAATAGTGGATCCGCTATCGAGTAATCGACGAATGCAGGAATACTGGGACCATTGTTAGAGTTGCCTTAACTTTATGACAGCCGGGGAAACCATCTGCCTGCCTATTATGTCCACCGGCAACAAACATAAGATTACATTCAGTGCAGCAGTCGGAGTGATGCGCAGAGCACCCGTGATACACATCGTCGCCATTCTCTGAACCCACACGATAAACCCATAGAGCATTATCGGTCTCACCACCGCTGTGTAGATCCAGTGAACAATCCTAAAGCTCTCTTGCAGGTGTATAACAATTGAGCTTGCTGTCCACAATAACACCCAGGTATTTGGCTCACTCTGCAAGTTTAATTTCAGAACCATTCCACGTGATAGGTTCCGCGTTAGGTATTTTACACCTTCTGGTAATAAGGACCAGCTGGGGTTTGGCTGAGTTTTCACCTAGCCTAGTTGCACCTGCCCATCTGTCCAAAGTCCGTGAGATGCCATGGAGAATGCCCATTAGGGTATTGGGATACTTTCCCCTTGTAGCTAAGCCGAAGCAACAATTTTCCCATTCGCATTTTCGAGTGTGACCAGTATTCCATTCAGCGTAAGGTTCCATAGAAGTGGATCTTTAGAAACAGTGTGAGAGGCTTTTCCTGCTTTGGGAATAATCACCACTCTTATATTCCTCCATCCTCTAGGTATGTATCTGAACTTTTTGACCCGCGATGTATAACTTTATTAGCCAGGGGATCAATAGATCGGTCACAGCCTAAAGTTCCGCTGGTGATACCATGTCGAGCCCAGGAGACTTAAAAGGGTTTGACAATGTCTCTGGCAACCTCTTTCCTCTGAGGAGTATGTTCACCTGCTATGCTCACGGTTGCTACGGGGATAATGTTTTAATTACCAGTATTTTCCAAAAAAAGTTACCAAAAGTTACCAACATTTAGAACATTAAATGTTTCTTTAAAATAATTAATTATAGATAATTATATTGCATAAATACATCAATATAAAGATTACAAAAAAAAAAACAAAACAAAAAAACCATAAACTTCACTTTATTTGCATTTTATTGCCTTTCAATTGCAATGCAAAATTATTAAGTGGAGAAGTTACCTAATACGGCATTTACCCCGACCAAGATTACCGCATTTCGAAATTAACTCCGATAACCAGCGATAACCCAGAAGATTACTCAGACGATACAATTTTAGTCTGTAGAAACTGAAGTTTTTAAACTGGTGTTCAAATAAAAAATGCAACCATAATAAAAACATACACAAAAAATCAACTGCTTGACAGATGGAAGCCGATCAAACATTTTCCGACGCGTCGCCGCCACCAAAACTTTTTTGGAAGTTCACGCCACCGCCAATATAAATGGCTCATATTGGTTTAAACTGTGAGCAGATTTTATCTACTTGCCAGATTTAACTCACTGATCCAATTCTAAAGGTTCAGTTATTTCACAAAAATCTCAAATTTTTACAAAATGGAAAAACCAATAGCCGCCAACTTAATTATTCTGTTGTGCCGCCGTCTTCGATAATTTTGTCTCGACGCGGAGTTTGTCTAAGCACGGAATTGTCAACTGAAATGTGAATTTAATCTCAAATTGGGTGGTGTAAACGGCAAAGATTAGAGAACAAGGTTATCGCTAACCTGGCCGCGATAAACGGCGATGTAAATTCGTTATAACGCTTTTATAGTCAATCACGAATCATACTCCGCGCCAAACATTTTGCTCCCAGAAAAAATTAAGAGAAAAATCTAAGTAAATAGGGAAATAAATTCAGAACAAAACCGGTCAAAGGCAAGACAAAATTATGCCTTAATCATAAATAACATTTCATTTGAAATATTTTTCCCTTTTTAGTTAGATTTTTCCACTTTATTTTTTCTGGGGAACGTGAACTTGTCTCCATTGGGAAGTTTACTGATTGCACAAAGTGCATTTAAATAGTTAGTGCGAAAGAGACGAATATATTTGGTTGTTTAGTACGAACGACGGCAAGCGCGTATTTTGGGTAGGCCCATGACCATTCAATTCTTCCAAACAGTGTTGCCACTGCTTCATTTTTTCTTCTGTTTGTATGTAACATTTTATATCATGTTTGGACAAATTTTCTAATAGAACTTTGAAATCAAATGTTTTTCTTATACTAATTATTTCTTTTCAAAAGGTTACCAAAATGAATAAAATGTTACCATGTTACCAAGCCGTTTAAATGTTACCAATTTTGGTTGGATATTATCAACCGTGGCAACCGTGGCTATGATCTCCTCGTTCAGCGATTTACCAGGGAAATGGGTGCGAAAAAGGAGATTGATTAAATCACCACTGCACGTTGTCCACTGCCCAGAAGAGTCCTTCAGTTAACCTGTCGTCGTATTGCCAGACGCCACTAATTTTCTTAGCCTCGATGAATCGGATGTATGCATCTTCTATTGATTTACTGAAGAGCATCGGCGAGTTCCTTTTGGAACATCTGATTGTATTAGTGCTCTGGGTTTGTACCGGAAATACCGTATCCCGGGAAATGGGGAGCACTAGATTGTACTCTTATATTGCCTTAGCTCGAGTTTGTAATTATCCCAGTCCTGATTATCTCTGGAAGGCTTGGGTGTATTAAATAGTCATTCCACCGGGGAGGCTTCTTCTTCCCCCTTGTCTTCGATATTGGGTAAGAGATTGGTAACAATTCTAAATATCGAATAATTGTGAATGACAGACAAGTCGTAACATTGGTGTGAGTAGTGAATTTTGATGAGCTAAAACCTCAACTAAAGGATAACTTGAGTAACTTCGATCAAGTAGTGGAGCTTCAGAAGCGCTTGATGGTATAAGTCAAGTGGCGAAACATCGACATTGTACATTGATTCACGCATGCGTGTGAGTAGGGCCAAATTTTGATCACGTGAGCTTGACGCACGCTGAGTAGTGAGTGCAAAAATGTTCGTGCGTGAGCCCAATCTTTGCGTGAGTGAGAGTGCATGATCATTATTTTCACGTGAGCCACGAATATTTTCGAATGTTTGATTTCATTTAATTTCGATTTTCTTATTACTGATAAACAAAGTATTTTTGGAAGACTGCTCGTATCATTTCACTCTTACAAAGCGTCACTAATCATCTCCTGAATTCCAAGGAGCTCAGCTGCAATCGAAGGACTGTTTCTACGTCTGGAAGAATACTAATACTATACGTTATAAAATTTTGTTTCTGTAGAATAGGATTTAGTTTATTTCCTAAATTCATTACACAAATACAGTTGTGCCTGATACCTGAATTTTATCCTTTTTAACTCACCTTACTTTTCACGAACATTGTTTTGGATATATTTTCTAAAATTGGTTTGAAAGGGAAGCAAGTGGTTCATGTAAAAACCTGTTTTATTTGGCTGTGTAATTTGTACGTGATTGTCGTGAATCACGTTCACGCGTGAATGTGTGTAGCAAAAAAGACTTCGTGCGTGAGCGTGCCTGAGCGTGAGGGCAAACTTACTAACGTGACCATCTCTAGTAAATGGCTGGCATGATGGCGAAGCTGATCGAAAATTCTAGAATTATAAATGCGACTATGAATCAATGAAATTCTTAAATAGTGGGCGAGAAGCAATGGCAAAGTTTAGTTTAGGTAAGAGAATAAAAATCCCCAACTTATGTCTTTTAACTACGGTTCGAAATGGTCGCCAGTAGAAATATCTGGTATTAACGTCAACCCTCTAATAAATAAATAAATAAATGGTTTCCCGTTTCATCCCATGTAGAGATTAAGGAGATCTACTCACAACCAGTGAGCCGTGCGCGTTCTGGTGTTACACTCACTGATTGGGACATACAGTTTAACACCGGTTCCGAACGGTATTTTTGAGAAGCTTTTTTCATGGCTAGATACTAGTGTCGCCGTCACTAAGCGAGGTGACCACCGTCGACAGAAATTTAAGATGGTCAGAGCAGGTATCGAACCCACGTTCTCGTGCACAAGAGCCGCGCACACTACCATTGCACCACCGACGACAAAAGTCATACTGACGGCAAATGCTAGAACTTTTTTTTAGTAAGGAAGCTTTTTTGCAGTTGCTAACAAATGTAGCAAATTATTATTGTAAAAGCTTTTCAAGCTCTTAAACGCTCCCTTTTACCACATTTTCCACTGTCTAGGCACATGAATTTGCGTTAAGCTTCATTTATGCCGATCAAATCATATAATTTTTTTGACTCTCAAAACCTAAAATAAATAATATGTTTCTTATATGAACTTATATTTGTTTTCCATAAAAAATGGACTCTATTCTGTGTCACTAAAGCCCCAAGAGTGTCTAAAGGCACTTATTTATATTTTGCTGCAAGGAAGGTAAACGCATTTTTTGTTGGAAATCAGAGACCCAAATTTACAAAAATAAATTATTCGCATTATTTTAGAATCCAGCATTAGAGGGTTAAAAGAAAGCACAATCAACTATGAAAACATACTAGCTTCACTTCAACGCGAGGTTGTTGGAGGACATAGGGGAGAATGATACAGAATTGAATTAAGAGGCCTTGGGCAAAAGTCTGCCGAAACGCATCCGATGCGGAACGTTTGTTGCTGATGACATTCTGGGGAAAACCATCCATTTTTGAATCAATTTAAAATCGAGGCATTTATCACTCGTGATCCTGGCTTTAGATATGCGGCATGTGCCCCGCAAACAACTCAGTTTCCTGAAATACTTCTGTTTGCTTTGGTGCTGAAGTGCTTGATTGTCTTCAGACACCCCCACAGAAAATATAATTGAATTAACCGTAACCGAATTTAGTTATGACAATTTACAGTTGCTACGTCCTCTTTTCTAACATATAACGACGTTTATGATCAAGATACAGAAAAACTCGACTGGCATCCGAATCTTCAATAACTCACTCGTTGTAAAATTCGTAATACGAGTTCGAACTCGTAAAAAACATTTATATCAGAAATTGCAATTTTCGGCTCGCTCGCTCTAAAGCTCTAAATTCTTTTATTTCATTGCGAGCGAGCCGAACATATTTTGGGAGCGAGCGAAAAAGAGCAGATCTTCTGTTTCAAATAAATGAAGTAAAACTGACTGTGGTCAGTTTCATTCAACATGTTGTTTGTGACGGTTGGTATTTACAAAATCGGGTCCCCAAACTTATGAGTATAAAAATTTTTGTTTCTTATGACGGAAATAGTCAAATTTGCTAAACGGAAATTTACAAGGAATATATAAGTAATATTTGGTTATGAGATTCCCAACATCATCATAGAAACTAATTAACAAATTTTTCAACATCATTATCATGCAATAGAATGTTGATCATGTTTCCCAAGGTCCTCAATATAAAAACTAAAAAATTCGTAAATGAAATCAAATTGTAAAAATGTCAGAGATGAAAACAACTTAAAGATTTGGGCTCCCGATCCGATTTTTTCGCTCTCGTTTGCGACCGAGTCGTATACTGCGCTTTTTAATTTTTAAACTCGCTCGCGATTTCTGCCTGTTAAAATCGTGAGCGAGTTATATTTCAGATCTATAATCTTTTTAAAATAGTGATCGGGTGGGAAGTACAATCAGAAGCGAGTTGAAAATTGCGCTATCACCCCGTTTGAAGTTGATTTGGTTTGTGTTGTTTTTGAAAATTGAATTAAATTTATGTATTTATTATATAATTATTTTTTATTATCTATTGCTTTATTTATTTTCTAACAAAAAATTCGCAGGTGTTTTAAAATCAATAACACCGAAATACAAAAAACTCACAAGACAATAACATAGAAGAATGTCAAAAAAGTTGCAGGCATCGATATGGTCAAAATTCAACGTGTAATACCTCGATGAATTACGTAGCAACTTTAAAAGGGAATTGAAAAATATGGCCGCAAGAAATGCCATCGTGTAATAGAGCACTTAATTTGTGAATTTCGTTTCCTGATGTAAATAAAAAACGCAATACTGACCTTAAGCTCGAAAAATGTGGATTACTTATTGGTAAAATAAAGGTCGAAGTTTAAAACACAATTTTTTTGTTTGTATTATTATTTCGAGTTTAGAAGACCGAAATACATAACAAAAATTATTCGCAGTTAGGACAATATGGCTGAAACTAGTGTAACCGAAAAGTAGAATTTATTGTACTTGTATTGAAAGGGTCATAGCTTTCAAATGTATCCATGTATTGTCTTCAAATATGGGTTATATGAAATAAGGTTGACCAAAGGTTGCCTGTAGTGTGTTTTTGCTGCGTGGTTGGTGCACTTTTCCTGGGCAAGATCCTTTTTAACTGAATGTATCAAATCCCTGTATCAAATCGTTTCTTTTTAGTTCTATTCTACCAAGGTTGAAAATTTACCCCAATCTAGTGTTGTTGTAAAACTGTACAGGCTGAAAAAGAAACTTGCGAATAATCGGCTTTTAGCTTTGTTTCAAAATTTTCAAAAAAAAAAACGATAATGACGGGATCAATTTAATTGGAATGAGGATAGTCTGCACCTTGCAGACTTTACAGTTTTTTCAACTTGGATTTTTATCCGATCTAGTAATAGTGTTTGAAATAAAAAATTAGGTTTAACGTACTTGTAGATTTCTCAAATTTGTTAGTGAACAAATCGAAGTTCCATTTTTATTGTAAAATTCTTTATTTTAGAAGTAAAATCGCTGGTTTTCAATAAAAATTAAAAAAAATATTATTTTTTGTTTTCATATAACTATATATTTTATTGTTTCAAGACAATGTAAAAATCACAGTAATATTTTAAGATTTTATTTACCACATAGCAATTTTCATTTATATCGTAGGAGTGAAGAAATTTTTGAGACGTGGTTTCTAATGAAAATGAGTCGTTGTTAATGAAATCACCGATTTTAATTTTTTTCGTTACGTCGCACACACGGTAAAATGACTACTTTAGGAGGCCAAAAAGCTGTTTATCAACATAAAGATAGAGTCTAAATTATCTTGTATTTTTTTAGTCAGATAGTCGGTTAATCACAAAGCGCATAAGTCGCCTTTGTTATATTCAAAACAAAAGAGTGCGAGGGTCCGGCAAATCAGCGAAGTGATTGTAATATTAATTGCATTCTAAAACGTCAAGTAACATCACGCATTTTTTCTTCCGTCTCGCGCTTAAATATAAACAGTGGTCAAGAATATGGAATCTACAGATATGTACATACATTTTATAAATACAGTTGACTGAAAAATAATGTGATCGTAAGTATTAAAATATAATATTGCGGTTCTAGACTAATTTCTCTTTAAAATTGATGTTTACTTAGACTTACAAAAAAAGTTCCGCTATGTACCGCTTTCTGTCTTTGATATTTGCATTTAGTCGTTAGTTGGTCGTTATTATTGTGAATTCTGGGAACTCAAACCAACTCATTGTGACACTATCTTCTTTTATTTACAGGTAGTCGGAGTGATCCAAGTCACTCGAAATTACATGTTAGAAAAATTGATCTGATTTCTGTGGTACAAAATGAAAACTTTTATAAATTATCATCGTCTAAGTGTGTGGAACGATTAACTAGTTATATATTGGACAATCATAGTGTTTATAAACAATCAAAAGACAGTGCTTTACAAGTAAAGTGTTTGTTTCGACACTGGTGAAAAAGTGGAAGAACTCGAATTGGAAGATTGAGAGATTCACCCAGTATAATTCAGCATGGTTAAAAACGACTTGCTGTTGCCAGCAGTGAAACCTGTGAGCAACGTTTCAAAATTAAGTGTTAAAGGCAGACCATCAAAATCTTTCGAAGAGGGCTCTGAACGAACAAAATGAAGACGAGTTCAACCAATTGTTGCCAAAACAAGTCCAGAGCTATTGTGTGCTGCTGCTCAAGCTAGCCTAACAAAATGTGGGAATAGGACAGCTGCACAAATGGTGAAACTGGCAATGACCACCAGTACACGCAGATACAAACGCATACAAAAAAATTAATGGTGAACCAAAGACTTCTGGTGTCACACCTTACTCCCCTGAGGAGCCTTTAGCCTTCATCATTGACTCTGACATGGGTAAAGATGCAAAGATGGGCGAAATCTCGGGGCAGCAATATATATCCTCCATACAATGTTATAGCGCAGACAAAGATGCTGTGCTACCACGACAATATAAAAATATCAGAAACGGAAGTCCAAATCCCTGTCCAAGAAATTCTTGACCACAGACTTGCAGATGTACTGCAGAATGTACTTCTTATACACCACGATCACGAAGAGAACATACCGTTTGAAGTAGTGTACAAATGGGGTCTTGACGGGAATGGCGGTCATTCCATATATAAACAATGTTTTGAAAACAACTCATTGTATGGTGACACTAACATTATTTTGTGCACTATAGTGCCATTACAATGGACATGGGACTGTCCTTGAAGGTGGAGAGTTTCTGATAGCCATTCACTTGGGAGTGGCCAGAAATGATTCCATCATTGGGCAGTCCAAGCAGCTCACTACTTCCACGCAGTGTGTCCTGGACAATGGCTTATCGGAAACCTCCGTTAGCTAGCTAAAGTGAGAAGGCGAAACGAATGAGCAACCTGAGTGGTAATGTGATCACTGATACGTCTCCGGATTATTAGGTAACCCTTTCACTGAAGCTCTTCGTAGTAGTGGACATATTCTTCTGTCCTTTGAAGGCGGATGAGACAACACCCCTGGCCAACGGCGGATCAAAATTGACGAAACCAAAATCCAGTTTCGACACACTGCATTCTGGTCAGCGTCTGATCCATAATGGGCGGCTGAAATATAATCATCCTGGCAGTAGGTAAAATGCAAACCACGGTGGGATGGGTTTGCCTCCCGCCACCGTTATATTGGCAATGAAAATACACTATGCAATTAATGAACAAAGAAACCCCCAACTGTTGACGACCCTCGCAAACGTTATAAGGACCATGATTTAAGGATATGTACCTGGAATGTTCGAACGTTATACAGGACTGGTGCCACTTTCCAACTGGCGGATACCCTCGGAAAATATAAAGCTGACATCACAGTGATCCAGGAAATGCGATGGACAGGATATGGTTCCACCAGAAAGAAAAACTTCGATATTTACTACTGCTGCCATGAGCGTAAGCACGAATTTGGGTGTGGATTTAGACTCGGATCATTACCTAGTGGCTGCGAAAGTTCGCACGAGATTGAGCAGGGCGAAAACGTACGAAGCCGAACACAGGAAACGGTGGATATGGACAAGCTACAAATATCGGAGATATCAATGTCCTATCGACAGAAACTCTCTCCTGCTAGAGCAGAACACCCCCCTCCCGAAGACCCAGATGTGTAGTGGAAGCACATCTCCCGTTCTTTGGAAACCGCTGCAATGACTGAACTTGGCTATCAAAAACCGCAGAAGGATAAGCCATGGTACGACGAAGAATGTCGCATTGCAACTGATGAAAAAGACGCTGCACGTATGGCAACGAAACAGTCAGTTACAGCGCGTGCTGCGAGTGAGCGGTACAAGAAGCTGAGAAGGGAGGAAAACCAACTATTTAGGCGGAGAAATTGTGAAGGATGAATGGTGAATCCCGAAATTTTTTCCAGGGGGTACGAAGTTCGAATAACGGGTATAAGAATGGGCTGCCCTCCTACAAAAACGAGAATGGGAATCTGGTGACTGAGAAGCAGTGTGTGCTCAAAATGTGGAGAGACCACATTTTAGTGATAGTGGAGGATAGTGTAGATATGTTGCTGGCGTATGCTGACGACATAGACATCATTGGGCGAAATTTGCGAGAGGTTACTGCAGTATTATCAAGAATCGAAAAGGAATCAGTGAAGGTGGGTCTTGCTGTTAATGAGGGCAAGAAAAAATTTATGGTGTCAACGACTAGAGAAACCTCTCGACTTGGTCCGCACTTGAGCCTTTACAACCGATTTAATTTTGAAGTGGTAGATGAATTTGTCTACCTTGGATCCGCCGTGAACAAGGACAACAACGTCAGCCTGGAGATAGATAGGAGAATTGTGCTTGCAAATAGATGTTATTTTGGGCTCAGCAAGCAGTTCAGGAACAAAGCCCTCTCTCGACGGACAAAAGTCCAGCTATATCAGACTCTCATTTTACCTGTATTGACATATGGCTCCGAAACTTGGGTCATATCGCAAGCGGATGAAAAACACCTGGGAGTTTTCGAGCGAAAAATTCTCCGTAAAATATATGGTCCTGTTAGGGAAAACGGCGAGTACCGACGTCGCTGGAACGCAGAGCTATATAGTCTCTATTCTGACGTGGACATAGCTAGACGAATCAAAGTGGACCAATTGCGTTGGCTAGGCCATGTTATCAGAATGGATGAAGATGAGCCAGCGCGAAAGATTTTTGATAACGTACCCGATGGAAGCAGGAAAAGAGGATGACAAAGACTCCGCTGGAAAGACCAGGCAGAAGAATCCCTCCGTATCCTTGGTGTTACCAACTGGCGAGAAAAGGCGAAGGATGGAACCAGTTGGAAGAATATGTTGAAATTTGTTTAATTTGTTTGTTTAATTAATATGTGTAAGACGTCTGACCTCATGAGGTTGAACTATAGTCAATAAAAGAAAAGTGGCATTACAAATGTCAGAGAACACAACAACGAATGGAAAACAGATAATAGGGCAAAACCCTAGTCCTTCTTCTTTAAGATATAGATATAGTATAAAGTGAGTGAGTCTGTCCACAAACTCCTGATACATGGAGCAGACATTGTTAAGGAGCTGCCACTCCCTGTGAGTTTATTTTCTGAAGATGTGCTGGAGACCAGCCAAAAGGAATTCAAAAGTGTACTGTTTTTCCATGCCAGAAAGACCTCCAGGTTCCACACCAACACTGACATTGCCCACTGGATGCTTATAGCTTCCGATCCTACAATTGCGTCGAAGACGAGGAGCCACAATAAAAAGGGAAACCATTTGCTAAAGAGGTTTTAGAAATGCTGGAAAAGCCGTCAATAGAAAACGTCATCAATAGAAATAATGAGGACAACGACGAAGATGATGACCATAAATATGAAGATGATGATGAAGCATCCTGATATATCAAATATTGTAACCTATGTGTACCTTCATCAGTACCACTAATAAATTATTGTATTATGTACAGGGAAATATGTTTACTTTTTTCCTTTCCTAAATTCATATTTTTTTCTATTAAGTTTATCGTTTTAGGTTTTAGTTTCTCTTAAGTATACCGAGTGTCCATTTATTCTTGTTTATGGTTATTTTTGATGACGTATGGGTCAGGAACCGTAAAAGCAGATATGAAAACATTTTTCCATATCTATGATTTTTGGCCTCCTAAAGTAGTAATTTTGCCGTGTGTGCGTTGTTTTGAATGATTCATGATTATAGGATTTAACTAATACTTTGTTTGCGTTTTTAATTTAAGCAGTTTTAAAGCTCTATTTGCACATTTATATACTTTTGTTTTCTTATGTTTAAGTTTATTTAAATAATTTCTAAAACTCATTTTATTTTATGTTTATGAGTAAAATGTCCCTGTACTGTAAATTTAGGACATTGCATCTTGTTATACTAACAATATATTACTCGAAAGTGTTACATACTAAACTATTTATATGTATTTTTTTTTAGATCTGCTATCATCAGCTTCCTCAGACGCAAAGTAATCACACTATTTCATCGATTCAGCAGAATCAGTTGAAAAATCAGTACATTCAACACTCTAGCGCAGATGATGACTTAGGTATGTATATTCATAATCAATACTTATTAATTAAACATACATATATGTATGCACTCGTACATTAGATGCTTTTACATTCCTTGAACGTAAAAAGCGATCAAATTCAATTTTGTGTGCAATTAACGCCGATTTTATACCGATGCTAGACAATGCGAACAGTAATTTTAAGTAATTGTTTTCTAGAGCGAAGTATCCTCGGCATTGTATGTAATAGCGCACCATTGTTGTAAATTATGTTGGCTGTCATCCCATTTGACAGGTCCAGGTGGCAGTTGAAAAATTCCTTGTATGTGGGGAAATTACACCCCAAATTAAAAAAATTAAAAGTGTTTATAGTGAAAATCGCCCCCATTTCTAGAGGTAAAATGAGCCCGAAAAAATTAACCAGGGCCCGAAAACATCATAAAACAGAGCCCCAACATTTTTTGGGGTTTATTGTTTTTATACCCTCACCATAGGAAGGGGGTATATATCATTTAATACGTTTGAGCCTGCCCGTCTGTCTGTTTGTCTGGCTGGCTGGCTGGTCAAAACGATAACTGCCGTAAATCTTTACAGATGACAATGAAACTTTGTCAGTGACTATTATATGCCAATATTGAGTTTGGGATTGAAAATGGGCGTTTTGACCACGCCCCTTCTGGTACCTCCCATGCAAATCGACACATTTAGCACAAAATCATATTTCTTTCAAACCTTTCTTCTGGTAGATGTGATTAGCTTAAACTCTCACACCGGTTAATACTCTGTAAATGCATACTTAACTGGGGAAAATGGGCGAGATTGTCACGCCCATTCTGGTACCTCCCATACAAAACAGGGTGTTCGACCGGATTGTCAATCCGATAAATCGCGTGAAACACTTCCGACCTTAATGAAATTAGGTATAAGGCTTCACGTTATCAAACGCTAATCACCGATTAAAACAAGGGTGATTTTGCCACGCCCATTGTGGTACCTCCCATACAAAAGTTGTTTGGCCGTCTGGGTGTTCGGCATGAGAAGTCCCGCAAAACCAAACCAATCTTTATGAAAGTTTGTACCAATCAGTATTTAGCCAAATAAAGCTCTCCTATAGAAAATGGGCTGTTTTTCCACACCCATTCTGGTACCTCCCATATAAAAGTTGGGCGGATGACCGGTTGATCCACACGATAATTCTCATAAACAACAACCGATCTTAATAAAATTCGGTACTAGGCAATATTTTGCTAAAAGCTACTTTGTAATCAATAACTGACTATTGTGCCACGCCCAGTTTCGTACCTCCCATACAAAAGTTGGGTATATTTCCGTATTGCTGACTCGATATCTTCAATAAATCATAACCGATCTCAATAAAATTTGGTACTGATCAAAATTTTGGCAACAACTTGCCTTGCCCATTTTTGTACCTCGCATATAAATGTTGGGAGGGAAACTAACTAATTTGGGTATTCAATAATATTTAGCGTAATGTCGTCAATCTGCTGTTGAATATGGTCACTTTTGAGTATGGGGGTTTTTTAACAGAACTCCCACGCAATGGATGAGGTACAGTATGGTGAGGGTATGATTAAGTCGGTTCACCCGACTGAAACTTATGTACTCGTTATTTTAATAATTCAAATGTTATCTTATATAGAACTGCTTACAATTTATGAGATTCTATTGCAATGATATTTCAGCAAGTATTGCGTGTACAGTAGAGATATGATTAATTTTAATATAATTTGATCAAATTCAAAACGCAAAAAGGATAAAGTTTTCATTTGCAGATAATTAAAGGGGGTTCAAACATAAGTAGAAAAATATTGTGTATAAAGTGATTATTACCAAAAATAGGCAGATGTAGGACATTTTCGGTTTGGTAAATTTCATTTCATGTTGGTAAATCTTTACATTCCCTTATGATGTTACAAGAGGAAAGGTTAATCTCATTGAAATAGTTTTTGTTTAATCGTTTTACGAAATTCAGAAACATTTCATACCCTGTTTCGTTAGGTAGTGTGTCGGTAGGGTATCGCCATGGTTTTTTATTCATCATTTTGCGGCATTTATTCTGTATTATCTGTAATCGTTTCAGGTGACAGTTTGCTGAATTGCTCTATATGGGCGATGCAAATGATAGAATTGCTGTGATGACGCATTTGTAAAGTAAATTGTTGTTGGAGTAGCTATAATAATGCTATAATAATGCCATAATGCTCTAAACGATTTAGCTGCTTTCTCACATGATGCCTCAATGTGGTTTTGTCCATTATAACTCAAAGATATTTTACTCGCTGCTAATGGTAATTGTGTTACTATCAAAATGTAGGTGTCTCCTTGGAAGTCTCTTTGGAATTTATTAAGATTTATTTATTTATTAGAGATTTATGTTTTTAATCATTGTTCGGTTCAAGATCAATAACTATTAAAATGTACTTTTTCATAGAAATTATATTAAAAATAAATGTGTGAAATTGATCATTATGGTGGATGGTTGGGAATATAGTTATTTCAATGCCCACCAAGGCATATCATCAGCTCCCTTCTCCACAATTATTTAGGTATATCATCACACATTATAGGTATAAACAAATCTCAAGTAAGCGAGAATTGTCTAATCGAAATCCAAATTCGATAAATTTGGAGACGGTACACTCTAAACGCCAATCGCACGGCAATTGTTGTTTCTTTTTTGAAACAACAACATCGATGCAATGGCTTTCGATGAAAGTATGCATAGGAAAGAAATGTTGTGAATATTGATGGTTATGGCAAAGTATTGTTGTGGATATTTTCGCACAAGTTGAAGTGCTGAGACAATTCTCGCTTACTTGAGATTTGTTTATCCCTATAATGTGGGAAAGGAGCTGATGATATGCCTTGGTGAGCTATATTCCTAACCATCCACCATAATGCTCAATTTCGCACATTTATTTTTAATATTTCTATTAAAATGTACTTTTTAATAGTTATTGCTCTTGACCCGAACAATTATTAAAAAAATAACAACTCAAAAGATCGAATAATATAAACTCATATTGGAGATTTATTTATTATTTATGACATTGCGAATTGTCGGTTTCCTAAGAAATCTGCTACAATTTTACATAAATATTTCGGGGTGTTTACTGCGACTGATTTGTGGAGTAGTCCGTTGTGCCAAACCGTGTCAAATGCTTTTTTAATGTCCAAAAGTATTAAACCGGTAGATCGTTTATTGCATTTGTTGTTCAGAATTTTAATTTTGATTCTTCCAATTTGATGAACTCTTCTATGGTCCGCTTTAAATCAAAACTGTTTTTCAGATATTATACCGGAGTCTGTAGCAGACCCGTTGAGTCGGGAAGGGATTAGTATTTGGAGAAGTTTGCCGATGTTACTCCGTTGGCTTATACTGCCATGCTAACCAAGAAAGTCGCATCTCCATTTGAGTAGTTTTGAGATATTGAGCTTTTCAGATTTTTGTCTTTCGCGCCTTAAAATTAAATGTTTTTTGAAAATTTCAAATCTTTTTAAAAACATATTTTTTTATGTAATTTTATTATCGTAACAAACAGGGGAAATTTTGATGATGAAGTAGAGAAAATGGACATATGACTTTTTTGCTTCGTTTACTCGCCCAAAAATTAAACGAAAACCAAATTGTACAAATACGTTCAAAATTTCCTCGCATTTGTTCACAATAAAAATAAAAGATTTATTTCATATCAAACAAAATAAAAGCAAAATAAAGAAAAAAACAAACATATGTAATTCAAACATTAAACGTTTAAAATTGTGAATTAGTTAGTAAAACTTGCTTTCTTCGGTCGGTGCAATTTCGGTTTCTGGAAGAGATTTCCAAAATTCCATTCTGTTGTTGGGCAAAATATCTTTGAGCTTTTTTATAAGGTATTATTTTCTTTTACTTGGTATACCACGAGGAATCGTTTTGGCAGCAGGTTTTAAAATTCCAGATTTTATTGATGCAGCTTTTATGAAATTTATGTTTGCGTAATTTGTATCAGTAAATCTAGTTTGGTATAACAACAAGCTATTGTTTTTTACAAATTTTATTTCCACCAACTCATTTAAATAAACTCTCGGAACAGTTGTTTTAAGTTTCTGTTGAGACGAGTGGTCCTTCCATTCGTAAAAGTTTTCCACTTGCATTTCGATCATTTCATTCCTTTGAACGCAATCTTTGAAATATGTAATGTGATACACTTTTTTCTGTTTTTTTAATGAACTTTCAACTTGGTGTTGAAAAGCATCAGCAGACATGAACGTATGTTTTGGTTCAAAATATTTTAAAATTATGTTTTCAACATTATGTTCCGAGCAATTAATAATAGATATATAGAAAAAAAACTAAACAATGCCCAATTTTTGTTTTGCGCGGCTCAGTTATCAAGCCAACAAATGCAATTTTTGGTATCTCTACGGAGCTTAAAAAACGCATAAAATTCAGAATTAATATCCTCTTTGGATCTGTCGGAAATTCCTTCGTGCCAAATAGCTGCAAATGGCTTATCTTGTTTTTTTTTCAACCGGTACAAAACTTTCAGTAAATGCAATACTTCGGGGAGTAAAAATGATTTCTTTGAACATGTCACACCTAGGAGGCATTATTACCTATCAAAATAACTTATCTCCGGAAACGATTACACATTCATCATTTTCAGTTTGAACATAATCCTTTCTGTACTCTTCTCGTGCTGCAATACTCTTCTCATTGTGGGGTTTCCAAATATTACAATCTTCGCAATCGGCTGCTGGAGTAGATTTTGAATGTTGTGTTTTCTTTTCATGATTGTTTCTTTCTTCACACGACCAGCATTCGTCATGTCCTAATTTCGAAAATTAAATATTAATCGTGTTTTGGTTACAAGCAAGCGATTATCGCTTGCTAAGTTGTAAAGAAAACGGCTATTTAGCGATAATTGATTTTATTCAAAAATATGAAAAAACGGTTGAAAACGGTAAAAGATGTCAAAAAAAAATTTCGCTAAACTTAGCGAAAATGATTCGCGTCGTCGCTAAGTTCTCGCTAAGTCCTCGCTAAGTGCTTCATACAAAACAAGCGATTATATAAGCAAGCGGTGTAACCAAAACACGCTTATTATTTTCAGAAACAATTTTTCTATATGATTCATAAGATACATTTTTCTTTTAGTTTTTAGTATAATTTTAATGCATGTCTTTCATTGTTATATCACTTGGCAAATATCTCACATTCGGTGCTTGCTCTCTTCTGTAATGGGCAATAGTTGGATGATAACTTTCAATATGTTTTTGAATCGAAGTTTTATCGAAAGCGTTATGTGAATCGTGCATGCCCCGTTTGTCGTGTTTTGCGCCAGAATCGTAGGAATTATTTTTCGATGCAAGTACATTACGCACTACCTTATCATTTTTATGTTCCAAACCCAAAGTAATTAAAAACATTTTTTTCCACACTACCAACTCGGTGGATTCTGCGGTAGGCAGCGTATATTTTACAGCAACTGATCTCACACTTGAATTTGATCTTCTTCGCTGACGCTGCATTGTTGATATGAGGTTATAAATTAACCATTTTCTTTCTGATGAAAGTAGCGAGGCAGGATCGACATCTGTAATTATATTTTGTTCAATATTAGGTGCTGTTGACGGTATGTTTTGATCAGGACATGATAGCGATTGCATAGCAAAATTGTTCCAGGATGTACAAATTAGCGCTTGTTCTTTTAGCGGTGTGAACGATGGCTTATTATCACAATTTTTTTTCAATAGTTTCTGTTTTGATTTTTGCTGCCAACTTCCATTCTAATTTTATTTAGCGAGTTCGGAGTTTTTAATTGCTAAAAGTGCAAATTTTTTATCGCGACTCATTTTCTGTTTTTATTATCATATAACATAAAAACTTATCAATAATAGTTACACAAATAAAAATTAATGAATTTTACATACCAGAATTATCAATTTCTACACAATTTTTCTTAAAAAAGTTCAAAACACTCGGAAGCAAAAAGCAGCAACAATACTAACTGCCCTCCAACTTTAAAATGTATGTATGAATGAATGTATGCATTAGTGTATTCAAAACCGAAACTGGTTAACCGAAAGAATGTCGGTTTTCTAAAAATTCCTATCTTCGAAGAACCGGTTTCACCGGTTATTTCAAGTCGATTGACCGGATTTTTCGGTTTTTACACAACTGATGTCACGCCGCAGAATTACACATTTAAAGTCTTTTTCATAACTCAGTATGATTACTAACCCCATCAGACGACACAAAAGATTAGTTGTCCAATGGCAAGATATGATTTGTAAGTTCCGGGACTAGTGACAGCACAGGTGGTATGTTAGCAGAAATACAAAAGCACTATTCACTCTCTAAAAAGAAGTGCAAAATGTCCAAAGGAATATTTACTCAACAATAGTTTTTGTTGTAATTGGGTAAGTCAAATATTGAATAAAAAATATATAAATAAATAAGGGGTGGGCCTTGTAAAATTTGGAATCTACTTTACTTCGAAGCAAATGACCAATGTGAAATATACGAAGTGACAGATTACTTGTTAAAGGCTAGAAATGTACAAAATGGGTCGCTTTTCGCTCGAAAAAGCTTTAGGGAGTATTAAAAACTTTCTTCCAAAGTACTGCGTATTCAGCTCAAACTTTCAGAAATCTACACACAGAGAAGAGATTCGTTGTCACAAATATATTTACAGCCAACTAAAATTTGGCGGTTCCTTGGACTCACATTATTCAGTTGTGATAACCACTAATTATTTTGTTCTTAATCACCAAATGTTGTGCATATCAATTGATTTGTAATTCAGTTTTGGTTGCAAAAACTGAAATATTTAGTGGAAGCCACAGCCACAATAAATAAATGTGATTATCGATCGAGTTTTAGTTGTAGCAATCAAATTATACTGTAGTGGTGAATATTGTATTAATTGGATGAACGAAAAATTTAAAATCTAATTCGGTTGTACCAAATAATATATTGGTCTGATCAACTAATTATTTGACTTTGATGGCTGTCACAACCATTTATAAATTATATAGAAAAAAAGTAAATAAAATTGTGTATTTTATATTTAAATATTTTATTATTAAAATATAAGTGATGCCGTATATTTAAATATAAGTGATGCCGTATTGAATACATCCATAGGAGAAAGCCTTCTACGGAGGTAAAAAAGTTATTATTTTTGCGATTGGACGCACCGTTTCCGAGATATAGCCATTTTTTTATTTTAGAGATTTTCCTATTTTGGCGATTTTTTGAAAAAAAAATATTTCATGCGAATTGGAACACTTTGTGAGAAACCCTTAGGAAGCCGTAAAAAAATTGTTATTTTTTCGACTGGACGCTCCGTTTTCCAGATACAGACAGTGTTTCTAAATTGTTCATATTTTCGACCAAAAATGGGGATGGGTTACCCTGGGTATCATATGTGTGTTTAAGTTAGTTTGTGTCATCCACAATATGTTTGTGAAGGCGTCAATAGTAGCGTCATATTCAACGATTATGTTTAAAGGTCTCACTTCACCTAAATTCATGATAATATGTATTCTTCGCTGGCTGATATCTATACACTTTATTGTTTTTTCACAACTTTGTTTATCACTTTCTGTTTAAAAAATTAGTTTTTCCTCGCGTAACATTCCAATAGAAGTAGTTTCTCTTTAACAACAAAGACTCTTGTGAAAAATCGAATACATAACTTTGTAACAAGTGTTTTTGTAACAGAAACTAAATTATGAATACAGTAACTAATATTTGAACTCGAATTCTAATATTGTACTTTTTATTAGTTGTATCTTCCATTTCAGATGAATGAGGTTTTAGAAATACTCAAATTGGTTAATAGTTACAACTAAAGTTCGGTACACGCAAAGAAAAAACTCGTTCCTCCCAAACGAAATCTCAGGTAACTGAAGTTGGGAGAACCGAACTTCTGTTAAGCCATACATGCATTTCGTTTGGGAGAACCGAAAAATGTTTGCAATAAACGAGTTATGAAAAACATAAGCTGAAAAAAACGTATGCGAGAAACGAAAAATGATTCCGCCAACTGTTCCCTCAGTTACAGCAACCGAGTTGTAGTGGATCCTAACTAAAAAAACGTTTGCGAGAACTGAAAAACGTTTGCAGTAACAGAGTTATAAAAAATTAAAGCTGAAAAAATGTTTGTGAGAAACTGTTCTTTCGGTTGCAGCAAACGAGTTGTAATTAAAACTTTTATTTATAGCTTCCATAACCTCTTTTTTGTTTAAATTTCAACCTTTTCTGATTTTGGATTTACCCACAAAGTTTGTTTTAAAAAAAGGTGGAATTTTTGTCAATTTTTCACTGTATACCTAAATATCTGTCTCGCTTTGTAATCAAATAATTTCAATTCAATTGCCAATCCAAGATATACCCAGCGGACCAAAACTTCGTATACGATATCGCATACGAGAGTTACGCGAAACTTTTGCGGGTAAAACTCTCGAAAACAGATCCGAAAACGATCGGAAAATGAATCATCAGTCGCACAGTTTGTGGCAGTAAAAGTTTCGTTTACGATGTCTTGCAAGAGATTCGTTTGCGAAACTTTTGCAATATCTTTTGCGAGAACAACACGAAATATAAAACAAAATGCAATAGCCAAAACTTTGTTATTGTGTCGTGTGCCTGCACGTGTGTGCCTCTGTTTGGCGCACGACACAACGACAACAATGTTTCTCTCTTTTCGTCTGTTTAGCACCCGTTTTTAAACCAGTTTGCGAATATTTGGGCGAGTTTAATTTCTCCCCCGGCGTTGGTCCGGTAAATACTCGCTTCTGAGCCCGTTTGCGAGCATTTAGCGTAACACTCGCTCAGGCTCGGTTTTTTGCCCGCTGGGTATCGACAAGGCAGAAGCATTAGAGTGTGTGATCACTTTAATGTGTATGCGTGAGTGTGTATGCCAAACGAGTGCATAAGACTATGTATACAGTCGAGAGAATGAGCGAAATTTACGTTGTTCGTAATCTGTGCTCTCATTGGAAAAATGGCTAATTTCAGTTGTCGTCGGGTTTAACTTGCGGCAAATGTAATTTTGTACGCGTTTAATGCAAACGAGAACTCGTTTGCAACAACATGATACACATTTGCGATATATGAGTTTATTTGGAAGAACTACATGAACGGTTGCGATTAATAAATTTTAATCTATCAATAACATCGATTTTTAATCTATCAATAACATCGACAAATAATTCTTATGTTGGACAGTTACGAATTTTGATCAAAATATAAACTTTATCATGGAATTTCCAATGCCTGAATTGATTTCCAACTAATCTTTTCCCTGTGTGTACGAAATAAACGCAGTTTGTGGAACAATGTGTGAAGCGAATGCGTCAATTCGTATCCTTAGTGGAAAACACTACTCGTGTACGTGCTCGATCGGTGCGTTCAGTGGAAAATATTGGCGTTCTAGCTGTGTTCGAACAGCCGCCAACAACTACTCGCCACCGTCCGCAGAACTGCACATTGCTCGCACTTCTTTTTCCAGAATTTTGAGCGCTTTTACGGAAAAATCATATTTCCCGGTGAAGCTCATTTTCTCCTCGGGAGTTATGTTTGCAAACAAAATTGTCGCATTTGGGGCTCGCAAAATCCACACGTCGTCGAGGAGAAGCCAATGCATCCACCACGAGCGACTGTTGGGTGCGGTTTTTGGCATGGCGGCATCATAGGCCTAATGGCGAGCGTTATCGTGCCATGCTCAGCGATTTTTTGTTCCCAAACGTTACAGACAGGAAGGCTCACACGCTCTGATTGGGTCCTGCAGTTTACACCGGTTCCGAACGGTATTTTCGATCTCGAAATTCAAAGGGACGAATTAAAAGTAAACGATGTGTATAAAGCGAATAGTTGTCAATTTTGTTTCTAAAACCGAAACCGGTTATTAACCGGTTCCTACACCTCGGTTTAACCGAAACCCGGTTTCGCCAAAATCGGAATATTCGAAGAAACCGAAAACCGGAATTTTTTTAAAAGCCGGTTTTTTTGAATACACTAGTATGCATGTGTAAATTGAATGTAACGGGTCCGCCAAATAACTTTTTTTTTTTGAAAATGCTATAAAAAAAACTGCTGAATATTTTCTCAAATTTCTCTTTTTATTTGAAAGTACAATCCTTCCGGTTAATAATGGAAAATAATTTCATTCAAATGGCTGCCTCGGCTGGCCATGCAGTAGCCGACACGATCGGTCCAATTTTTAAGCACATTATCGATTGTGTGTAGCTGTATTTCACCAATGACTTCACGAATATTGTTCTTTAAAGCGTCAATTGTCTCTGGCTTGTCGGCGTAACACTCATGTTTGAGGGCACCCCACAAATAATAGTCCAACGGTGTCAAATCGTAGCTCCGAGGTGGCCAAACGACATCAGCTCTGCGGCTGATAATGCGATCTTCAAAAACAGGGCGCAAAACATCGAGTGTAGCTTCGGCTGTGTGGCACGTAGGGCCGTCCTGTTGAAACCAAATGTTGCCAATATCCTCCTCTTCAATTTTTGTGAACAAAAATTCGTTCAACAGGGCCCGATAACGATCGCCCTTGACTGTAACGGCCACTCCTTGCTCATTTTCGAAGAAAATTGGCCCAATTATGCCTCTGGACCAAAATCTGCACCAAACAGTGACTCGTTTTGGGTGCATCGGCTTTTCAATGTATGCGTGCGGGTTTTCTGTGCCCCAAATGCGACAATTTTGCTTGTTTACATACCCGCCAAGATCAAAATGAGCTTCATCTGAAAAGATGATTTTTTTTGGCAAAATCGGCATCTGCAACATTACCATGATTTTCAAAGTAATGTCGCAATATTTCCCAGCGTTGTTCAAGCATATACACAACCATATTCGTTCAGCGGAAGGATAAAACTAATTATCTGTCAAATCAGACATGAGCTAAGTGTTACCATTCACGAAATAAGCACTAGTTGAAAAAAAAACGTTAGATGGCGGACCCTTTACATATTCTGGACTACTTCAAATTTAATTTATTTTATTATTTCAAAAATTTAATAATATTGTCCGTCATGTTTGCAAAAATTTGTGCGTTATATTGCACACGTAAAGAAAAAATGCATACTATCCAAACAAATCAGAGATACTAAGGAAAAAATTCGTAAAATCCAATAATTTTGGTCAATATAAGTGGCAGATAAGACTTTTTTGCGTAGGACACACGATAGAAGTGATTAGCATTTTAAAGACATTTAGAGTTAAAAATTGGTCTTTTAAGCTTAACACAAAAATCAGAATTTCATACACGGTTCCGAATCTGCCCTTATCTCAGAATGCTTTTCCAACAAGCCTTCTTTCTATTACTTCTATGATTGCCTTCCAAGCATCCAATTCAGCGCCAATCAAAAACTTGTTGAATGCGTCACTTTTAATTAGCTTTCGTATATACATATGTACCTCGTTTCTGTAGTTCTCGAATCGAAAAAGTTTTCACATTAAACATGAAACAAAAAATCCCACCGTTTCTCGATTTGTGAGTAAAAAGTGTTTCTGTACATCAATGCGTAAAGTGGCAATACTAAAGACGTTTGTTTTAGAATATTCCAAGAAAGCTGTCAACTAATTAAAAAAACATGAACAAACAAAATAAGCTAGTGCGAAAAAAAAACAACAAACAGAAGTTGTTTTAAGGGATTCCCATTGCTCCTTACGATTTGTGTTGGAATTTAAACCTCAAAACTGTCTCTTGCAATTTCCAAATCAGTTGACGTACATATATTTAGAAATATTTAGAAAAATTTAGTTGAAATACATAACAAGAAAGATCCACAGTATTACAAAAGTTTACATACCACCCCCTATATGTATATTTTAGTTTTTTCAACTAAATATTGATATAAAATGCTGTAATGAAATTTATTATTTTGCATCGCATTTTATTGAAAAAAAATAAACTAAAAATATTATTACTTCATGCATATATATTAAATAACATAAAAATATTCTATTTTTGGTTTTATGCAAATTTACATAAGTTTACAGACGGTTTATGAGCATAAACTTTAATTAGTAGCTTGTATGTCCGTCCTCCTTTGGCTTTTATTACAGCTGATAGTCGAGATTTGGTTGTCTCAGGGGTAATTTTGCTCCACTCGTCCTTCAACGCTTCCTTCAGAGATGGAATTGATGTGATATGACGTGTTTGTAGTCCTCGTTGTAAAACGTCCCATACATGCTCAATAACGTTTAGGTCAGGAGATTATGGTGGATGTTCCAGTTTGTGTTTAACGTTGTAGAGAAGCCATTACTTCACCATCTTTGAAGAATGTTTCGGATCGTTATCCTGCAGAAATATGGATTTTCCTTCCAGATCCAACGTTTCAATGCTAGGGAGATAACTCTCCTTTAAAATACCCCAATCTAAGTTTACCAACTCCATTTGCAGCCATACATCCCCAGACCATGACTGACCCGCCTCCATGATTCACGGTGGAGTTGACATTCTGGGGTAATAACTCCGTATTCGGCTTTCGCCAAACTTTGGCCCGCCCATCACCCCCAAAAACCATAAACTTACATTCTTCGGTGAATATGACTCGTTCCCAAAAAGTAGGGTCATTTATGTGAAACGGTTTCGTACTTTTGGGAGTATTCCAAGCGTTTTTGGATGTTTACAGCTCTGAGCAGTGGTTTTTTTCTTGCAACTCTGCTATTGTACCCATTCCTCTTGGTGGTCCTGCGAACAGTCTGGTCGGAAACTGTTACTCCCAGATCAGTCTTTAATTTTTAATTCGACTGCGCTTTGTTTTGGATTTTCTTTGACGAAGCGAATAACTGTCCGTTCCGTTCGATCGTCGAGAATTCGAGCGCGGCCGCACCGTGCTCTACTTTCATAATTTCAATTTTCTTTGAAATTTTTTATTATTGTTTGGACCGTAGGCTTTTTTAAATTTAATATCTGTCCAATTTCGTTCAGAGATTTGCCGTCATTTCTTAATTTAATGACTGTTTTTCGAATTGGTTCAGAAATTTCTTTGCCCTTGCCCATTTTACTGCACTATCGAGACTATGATTTTTGTTTTACAAATATGACCACTTTCTATGAAATCGAATGCTCTCCTAATGAGTTGAAGCAAATCATCATGAAATTTGCACCGCTAATAATGACGGTAAATCAATTCATAATCAGGGTATGTATGCTTATGTAAATATGAAAATTGACGCGGTATACGTTATATATTGTTATTTTCAAACAACAACAACAACAAAATTATTGTAGAACATTTGTGATAAATGTACCAGCAAAAAGTACAACAAATCATACTGTTTTCAAGAAAACAGAAATTTGTTAACAGTATGTAAACTTTTGTAATACTGTGCATAATTCTTACCTTCTCCACTTAAAATATAAATTATTAATTTCTTAAAAAGCATTTTGGTAGAAACAATATCAAAATCTCGCACCGTTTTAATTTGTGAGTATTTTGGACGTTTCAGATTTTAAATTTTTCGACTCCCTATTTTTTAGAAACAGGTTTACTCGCATTTTTCCAATAAGCAGGAAAAAACCAGTACGTCAAATGTTGTAGAAACAGTCACATGTGAGAAGAGAGTTTCTGTACCGATTCGTAGCGTTTTTGTTTCAATTCACATGTTTCATGTGAAAACATTTTCGATTCGAGAACTACAGAAACGAGGTACTGGACCATTTAGTATGCATGAGAGGAAAAAATTAATTTTTTAAGATGGAAAATCATGATAATGAATTTTACTTTCGCTGAGTCTCGGGTAAATTAATTTCAAACACAAGAAAACTCCATCTCTTTTGGCGACAGTTTTGATGAAATTCATAACAATTCCAAGTTTAACATGCAGTGGAGGCAGCAATATTTTCTCCTTCGGCACTAGAGGCTCATGAATAATATTGGCCGTTTGTAACCTGATGTGCTCTCTGAGTTTCCATTCGAGGCATGCATATTGGTCATCGATAAATCGTGTGTCACAATCGCACAAAAATCACATATATTTTATATAGCCGCTTTGAAGACCGCAAAGCATTGCTACAACAGTTAAATCGCTGCATATGCGCCACATATGTTTCGTGTAGTTAACCATTTTTAAAATATTATCCAGTGCATCATATCGCTGGCTTAACATGCAAAGGCTCTAAGTCCATATTTTAAAATTTTACAGGAGAGACTAAAAACAATCAAACTTTTGTTTGGCATAAACACTTGAATTGTCTAAATAATTTTTTTTTGTATTTTTCTTTGTTTTTTATTTCCGTAAAAGCAAAATGGAAAAATAAGTATTTGCCGAGATATAAGCTTTTTTGTACTTAGAGCTTTTCCTGTTGTTTAGTTGGACTTAGCGCCTTTGCTCATCACTACAAAACAACAACAACAACAAATCAGAAAACTAGTTATTTTTCTAATCGATGTATTTTTACTTATTGTACATTACTGCATTAAAATCTCAATTTCGAAAAAAAAGTGAACTTAGAGCTTTTGCATGTTCTTTTGTTTCTGTACTATACGCGATTGGAACCGAGGGTTTTTTTTATTGGTCTTATGCAGTAAAACCGCCTTCAAGCTGAGTTTTGAACTGTCACTAAATAATCTCCAGTCATCTGCGCCATATTTTATTTTCATTACGTCCATCAATTTTCCTACATCCGGGCAATATTTGTTTTTCACAACGAATACAGTTTGGAGTGTTGCCTGTTGAATATCACAAAGGAAAGAAAGAGAAAAATAGGTAGAGAAGTTTTTAAAAACAGCAAATAATAAAGTCTATATTTAAGTATAAGAATAAATTAACCATTGTTAAATCAAATTTCTCAAATGGGCATAATTTGACCTTCTGCATTTGTCGTTGAATGTCAGAGTCATGTCGTTTATTATATTATTTATTGTTTTCTGTGCAGCACGGAAGTGGAGAAACGATTCAGCAGATTGTATATTATCTTCAATTTTTTGTTTTGTAACCGTTTTCTGTGGGTTTTGGCAGTCGTTCCAAATTTGACATCCGTATGTAGGAATTGGTCTATATAAAAGCCTTTTTGTTTCTAACGTTCAATTTGAATTTTCTATTTCAAAGGAGGAATAATGACCGCCCGCATCTTATAGCATTAACACATACATTGTGTAAGTGTTGTTTAAAGGTGAGTTTCCGGCCAAGAGTGATCCAAGATATTTTATCATGTTTGAAAAATTAATTTCCCTTCCCTGTACTATGAGTTTTTCAGTTGAAACTCTCTTTGGAGACTTATTATAAGGAAAACGTATAGCTTGGGGAAATATTTGCCTGCTGCAGAAAGTGACTTTTGCATGTGTTTTACTATGGCATTAGAGACTGCCGTGTCAAATAAAATCACTGTCATCAGCATACAAAGCTACATCATTCCCTAGGGAAAGCTTGAAGTCCGAAGTATACAAAATATAAAGCAAGGGTGACAGTACCGATCCCTGACGCACTCCTCCTGTTGTCTTTCATAGTAGACAACTTTCCATTGACCTCAACTATGAACTTTCTGTCGGTTAGAAAGCTATTAATTAGCTTTGTTATATATATTGGGTATTGCATTTTATGAAGTTTATATACTAGTCCATTGTGCCAAATGGAATCAAAAGCTTTCTCAATATCCAAAAATAGTACACCGGTGCTGTATCGCCTATTATGTTTTGGAACATATTGACTACATCAGTAGCAAAAGCTATTTATATCTGCCTTACACAGTTCCCTATAATATTCACTTTTAAAAAACTGGAGAAAAATTACTTGTACTCTTCGCGTTCGTAGACACTTCTTGAACGACAAAAAACGAGCACTGAACACCTATAAATACTACGTAAATCATACGTTACAGGTAGCCAACGGAAGAACACACATCAATAAAACAGTGCTCAACGTCGCCGAGTGCAATACTTGCGGAACATTTTTCAAATTACATTTCCCTTTAATTGAGTGTGAACGTGAACAAGATCAACAATTCAGCGTCCACGCACATTTATTAGCGTATTAAAAATCAAATAACCTTTTGTTTATTACTTTTTTTTTTTAAATCTGAGAACTATAAAAAACTCATCAACCTGTTTTACAAAGAATTTTGTACATATCCTCTATCGAATTTTCGAAATTGATTCAGTACGTTTATCCATATTCATTGAAACAAATATCAATATCCTTGTCAAAATTGGATACCTCCACTTAATTGTGAATAAAAGGGAGACGCGCCCATGGATTTTCATGCTCTATGTTTCATTTTAATAAGACGACTCTTTTCCGTTTCAGATTTTTTGTGTTTTAAAAAAAGTTAAAAAATTTAATTTTTTGACAAAAATTATGTTTTTCTTCATAAATTTATTTATAACTGCAAAACTGTTGATTATGTAGACAGTATATGAATAGATTAAACGAAATGTAATTCTTAATTTTTCTCAATTTGTTGCAGCAAACTCGAACATGTCGTTCTCGAGTTATGTCAAACAAATTTTTTGCCAAACATTTAAAACTAAGCGAACAAGCTTCAAGATAAGGAACAAATATAAAGGGTTTTTCAACAGAGACGCTACAAAAGTAAATCGATAGGGACAGCAAACGACGCCATATTTCTTCCCGCTCTTTTGACATTTCTCTTCAGTAAGGTTTGCCATTTCATCATGGAAAGATATACGAGCCAATAACGAGTCGAAATTATTAAAATTTACTACCGAAATTTGGAGTCAGTGGCCTCAACTTTAGGAGCGCTACGTCCAATTTATGGTCTTCAGCGATGAGGCTCATTTCTAGCTGAATGGCTTCGTCAATAAGCAAAATATGGGTCATTGGTCAGATAGCAATCCACATATAATCCGTGAGTCATCATTGCATCCCGAAAAAATTACGGTTTGGTGCGGTTTATGGGCCGGCGGCGTCATTGGGTCGTACTTCTTCCGTGATGATCAAGACCGGCACATTACTGTGAATGGGAATCGCTACCGTTCAATGATAACCGAATATTTTTGGCCCCAATTGGATAATATGGACTTGGTGGAGATGTGGTTCCAACAGGACGGCGCCACAAGCCACACAGCGAATGCCACAATAAATTTATTGGAAACCAAGTTTGGTGAACGTGTTATCTCACGAAATGGCCCAGTCGATTGGCCGCCTCGGTCGTGCGATTTGACGCCGTTAGATTATTTCCTGTGGGTCTACGTCAAGTCTATGGTCTATGCCAACAAGCCAGCGACGATTGATGAACTTCGTACGAATATCGAACTTGAAATTGCAGCAGTATCGGCCAATTTATGCTTGAAAACCGTCGAAAATTGGGTTCAGCGTCTGGACTTCTGCAAGCGTGCCCGTGGTGGCCATGCAAAAGAAGTGGAGTTCCATACATAATGGCATCGAACGTACTTACGCAGGAATAAAGAATTTCATTGGTATCTAAAACCGGTTTTGTTTTATTTAAAAAAACTTTTGTAGCGCTCTTATTGAAAACCCCGTTAAAAGGTCGAAAAAACAAGTTTGGCCTGAGAACTGCAAACCCTTTGGGGGTGTTGCTATACTGATCTACTACCATCACCCTGACTTGGAAATACTCCGTAGGGAGTATTAGTCGTAAATTAGGCGAAGGCCACAACTACCGAACCGATCAAGCAAACCCCGATGGAAAACAAACAACTTTAAGTATAATTTATCACCGTTAATTGCGAATGACGCGAACCTAACCTGCACGACTCTTAATGGGTTAAAAACACATAAACAGGAGATTTGCAAATCCAGGAATACCTCACATAGTACGGTTAATCGGTTCCACCATTTTGCCGTACTATTTGAAACCGGACTAATCGAGGCACTCCGGCCCTATGCGCCCTATGAAGAAGGTTAAAGGACATGATGATAACAATCGAGTCAAAAAACGATAATTTGTTACATACATGTACATAATAACATAATTTCTGATTTTCAATAAAAAAACGAGAATCAAACAGTTTATTTAAAACAACTAAAACAACAAAACCAATTCATTTTAAAACTAGTAAAATTTTTAGAGCAATTTTTTCCAAGAACAATTTTTTTTTTTGAAAATTTCAAAACCGTACTATACACCCAGCGAAATAATTATAAAGGCAATATGTTTTTTCTCGGTACTCTCAATGCACTGCGTTTTTGGTGTAGAATTTTAATGCATATAAGAGTTATTAGGAATATTATGTCAGAGAATGTAACAATTCGATTTCTTTTGCAAGTTAAATGAAAAGTGACGTTGTTTTTTCTGTTTCTGGTGCGAAATATATATAAGGATGAGAAAGAAACCGAATTCGAACAGTAGTAAATAGGAACTTAAACAGAAGTGAGTTTTATTTGGTTGTTATTTTATTGTTGTAAAACTAACGTAGGTCAAATTAAAAAAAAATTACTTTTTAAAGAATACCTGGAGGAAAGTACCTAATTAAAGAAGAAAAGGGAAAAATTTAAGATTATCATGATGAAGGGCTGTCCAAGCGGGAAATTTCGAGGCGATTGAAAAGATCTAGCTGTGTCATTGACAATTTTATAAAATAGGGTGAAAAATATGAAAACACAAAACGACCAGGAAGGACACCACTGACCAGTGGCAGCGCCAAAAGAGAGATCAAAAGGGTTGCTGTTAAAGAAAACTTCGGCGATAAGGAAATTTTTGCCGAATTGAGCTTGGGAGCATGGTTGCGTCGTCTTCAACAAATAATGAAACGCTACTTGCAACTGTCATATGGGAAAAAGTATGCAAAACTTGGTCTCAATGCAAGACACAAATTAGCCAGCTTTAAATTCGTTGAAATATGCACATTTTTGGATGAGAGGTGATATTTTCCGATGAAAAAAATTAAATTTGGATGGACGTGATAGCTCGGACATTTTTCCAAAATTATGCTTCAGCGGTGAAATTTTGCCTGGCTCCCTTATGGTTTGGGCAATTATAAGTTATAGAGGAACCACTCCAATATGTTTCGTTTCCACAAAAATTGAATCCGAGTATTATATCCGACTATTGGACGTCGTTTTAGTTAATTCTGGAGAGGAAATTGTTGTTCCAAAATTTATCATCCAGCAGGACAACGCAACAGTACTTCGGTCTAAGAAAACTCCAAAGTTTCTGGAGTCCAGAAGTAATACAAACTCGCGACTAGCCTACACTTAGTTCTGATCTCTATCCGATCAAGAACCTCTGGTCTATTTACCTACCCAACTTTACCAGCCAGGACTCCAGCTGAAGAATGTCAAGGATCGAAGAGTAGCAATACCAGAAAATGCAAGATAACTGATCCTGCGCATATTCATTCGTTGATATACTCAATCCCAAGATGCTTAGTAGAGGCTATTAGCGATAATGGAGATCAAATGTCTTACGAAACATTTTAGAATATTTAAATAAACCTTTTGCCTTTATAAATATTTCGCACTAGTAATTAGTTTATTTTTGTTGATTCACCTAGAAAAAGTCATAGTCCTAGTATTTTTGCTGAAAAGTATTTAGGTTTCGAAGGACTAATATAATATAAAATAAAAACTTGAAAATTCCTCAGAAAATCTGGAAAAATACAAAAAATTGTGTTGCCTTTATATTTATTTAGCGGGGTGTAGAGAAACCGTACGGATCGAAGCAGTACTATGCGAGGTATTCCTGTACATATACTATATACGTGTGAGTCTGTATGTCGCAATGTCAGTTTGCACAGACTATGTAAAACGGTCGCTGAATGCTAACAATGTGTTGTTGTTGTAAACTTCTGTCGTTTTCTTTTCCATGCGATTACATATGTACGTATATAACGGGTTTTTCAATAAGAGCGCTACAAAAGTTTTTTTTTAAATAAAACAAAACCGGTTTTAGATACCAATGAAATTCTTTATTCCTGTGAAAGTGCGTTCGATGCCATTATGTATGGAACTCGATTTATTTTGCATGGCCACCACGGGCACGCTTGCAGAAGTCCAGACGCTGAACCCAATTTTCGACGGTTTTCAAGCATAAATCGGCCGATACTGCTGCAATTTCACGTTCGATATTCGTACGAAGTTCATCAATCGTCGCTGGCTTGTTGGCATAGACCATAGACTTGACGTAGCCCCACAGGAAATAATCTAACGGCGTCAAATCGCACGGCCGAGGCGGCCAATCGACTGGGCCATTTCGTGAGATAACACGTTCACCAAACTTGGTTTCCAATAAATTGATTGTGGCATTCGCTGTGTGGCTTGTGGCGCCGTCCTGTTGGAACCACATGTCCTCCAAGTCCATATTATCCAATTGGGGCCAAAAATATTCGGTTATCATTGAATGGTAGCGATTCGCATTCACAGTAATGTGCCGGTCTTGATCATCACGGAAGAAGTACGACCCAATGACGCTGCCGGCCCATAAACCGCACCAAACCGTAATTTTTTCGGGATGCAATGATGACTCATGGATTACGTGTGGATTGCTGTCTGACCAATGACGCATATTTTGCATATTGACGAAGCCATTCAGCCAGAAATGAGCCTCATCGCTGATTGTTGAGGCCTCTTAAAGTTGAGGCCACTGACTCCAAATTTCGGTAGTAAATTTTAATAATTTCGACTCGTTGTTGGCTCGTATATCTTTCCATGATGAAATGGCAAACCTTACTGAAGAGAAATGTCAAAAGAGCGGGAAAAAATATGGCGTCGTTTGCTGTCCCTATCGATTTACTTTTGTAGCGTCTCTGTTGAAAAACCCTTTACATACATACGATCGTCATACGTTTGATAATTAGAAAAGTTAACAAGAGGAGAAAAACAGCCAAAAGTGTCACAATACGCATTAATATATCACAAAAACACTGCACCGATTTCACCCGAATTTTTTCGTAGTGATCAGATTAAATATGCGCGTAAAATCTTATTTCAAATGGAAATAAGAAAAACTAAAAAGGAAAATGGCGGTACACTCGACACTTGAAACAAAATACCCGATATCGCGATTGATCACTTTAAACAAAAAGTACGCACCTTGATCAATTTAGAATTGCTGTATGACATTATGGAAGTAAACAGGTGCTCCTTCAGTGGTCCAATTGCGTTGATTTATTCGTCGTAGTTGTGATATCGTTGGAGCACCAAACTTTCTTCCTTCTCCTTCGAAAGAAAAATGTAGAAGATTTTTAGCACTTTTTCTAAAATCATCTGTCTCATTTACCAATGTTTGCGTGGCAACACCGAAATAAACGAAGACTGGGTTTTAAAATTCAGTTCAATAAAAAAATGGTTTCCTGTTACATCCCATGAATGGATTAGGGAGAGCTTCTCACAATATTAATGATTAATGCCATTATTTCAACCTTTACCTTTTCTTATAAACTCGTAGCGCACAGTGTTGTTCTGACGTAATCCAAAAAGACAAGTCAGAAAATACAATAATATAAAGAGACTTTTCAACAACCAAATACTACCAAGATGGGCCAAGGTAACCGCATTTCGTTCCTATTAGTTTACAGATGCACCTGTCAACTAAAAGGGTTGCCAAATAGTAATAACTATTTGCCCAGACTGGGTATTTTCAGCATTTGTAACCAAACAGTACCAAAAAATTGCAGGTGTTTACAAAACAAAATATAATATATAAAAATGTTTTTTTCTTATCAAATAAAATAAATGTCGGCGGGGGTTCTGACTACCGGGAAAAGTTATATCGGTCAAAAACAAGTTATACGTGTCCCGGCGTTTCGCTGGTTCACGTCTAGGAATCGAGATATATCGATTTGAAGGTAGTAAGTATCATATAGGGGAATTTGTCACGTTTGCGAGTCTTTTGTTTGACATAACTCGAGAACGACTAGTCCGATTTTGTTGCAACAAACTTAAAAAATTAAGAATTGCAATTCCTTTAATCTATTGAATACTGTTTTTTGCCTTCAAAATTAAAAATTTTTATTTTTAAAAATCATGAAAAATTCAAAACTGGAAAAGTGTCAAGCCTTATTACTTTCGCGTAAAGTCACATAACCTATGAACAAAATGAGACATAGATCATGAAAATCAATGAACTTGTTTCGCTTTTATTCACAATTAAGTGAGGGTATCTCCTTTTGACAAGAGGCTTGGTTTTTTGTTTCAATGAATATTTATCCCGTACTGCACGAATTTAAAAAAATCGCTTGAGAATATGTACAAAATTCTTTGGAAAAACATTGATGACTTTTTAAAAAAAAGTAATCAACAAAAGGTTATTTAATTTTTATGATTGCGGTAGCTACTACGTTCACATTCAATTAAAGGGAAACAAGGGAAGTTCACTTTTTTATTGATGTGTGTTTTTCCGCTGGCCTGTAACGGATGATTTTTTACAGAAATTCCATGCACATTTATGAGTGCTCATTATTTGGAAAGTTATGAAAAATTTGAAACGCACACGCTCGTAAACAAATTCATAAATGATGGTAAATGAACGCACAATAATAAAATGTCTGAACCCTGTATTTAGAAGACTGAATCAGGTGCATCTGATCCCTTAACAGATGCGTCCATTCATAAGTACCTGTCAGTTAAATATTGAAAAATACGTACACTGAAAGAAAAACCTTACCATTAATGAATTCATTGAAAAGTGTCATTGTTTTTGAGCCAATGTCGGGTTTCATTAATGCTATGAACAATGTTACATTAAACGAAAAATGTTTCATAGACCTGAAATTAATGTAAACTTTCTAACCGGCATTAAACATTATCATTGTATTAAAGAAATATATAACATTGATATTATAAACCGTTGCATTGATGTAATGAAATATAGTCATATAGTCTATGTTTACCTCGCTGGTAGCTTTGCCTTGATAAGGGCTGATGGAGCTGTTCAGGCAACTGGTGTCCCTGGGTGTTGCTGAGAATGCTGGGGCGGCTGCTTCGTTGTCGCACACTTCCTTCACCTGCAGTGGTTGTTGTTGTTGATATGATGGTGGTGGTTGGTTGCCCTTATGGACGAGTTTGTTCCCACACTTAACTATGCACCAATAGGCCAAATACAAAACACTAACTTTTATTTAATTTAAAAAATAAGTTTTATTTGCCGGCTCGTGTGCTTGTGGCTGCTTTGTTGATTTTTTAATACAATAAAAAACAAGAAGAAGCACCGAAGTAAGCGAGACGCCGATGCCACTCGCTCAAAGTTGACGGCGCCAACTCGTCTGGTGGCAAGGGCGATCATTAGGGCTGTTCACGATAACATACTCCCCGCCTTGCAGGAAGTGCAAATTAAATAATGGGCCACGCAATCTTATTTTTTCTCTAATTAATTCATTAATTTATGTAAATAATACTACAGTTCATTTATGGAAATGGAAATGGTGTGGCATTAGGGTCGATGCGGACTCGCGCGAACGTATAGTCTTCGTGTCCGATTTTGACATTTACCAATGAGACATTTTGAGCCACAGATGATTTGGTGACAGAGGGTGCAGCCAGGTATTATGGTCTTGTAGACATTTCTTACACCGATCGAGGCTCCGGCATACGATGCGTCTGTGTGACTGTGCAAGGCAGTTCGTACACAATCCGTGCTCTGCCACCGCACGCAATTTCTGTTCCACCGTCATGACTTGGAACCGGGTGCATTGCCGTATGGCATGCAAGCGCCCACATAACACGCAGGCGTAGTTCTCATTGAACAACCAGGGTTGCATTGCGATTAACTGTAAGTATGGAAAGATGCAGTTAGTAAGTGGCGACAGGACTATGCTAGACAAGAATATTACGACCAGTCATAATGAACTACGAGGAAGAAGTACGAGGTTGTGACTTGGCCTTGTGATTGAGCCATTCTGAGTTTTCAGATCGGCTACACGAACTCGACCGTCTACGCCATGGAAGACTTTAGTGACACGGCCTAGGCGCCAATCAGTGGGGCATAAAGGTTCGTTTCTTAAATCGACAAGATCTCCCTCTTCCAGGTCGATTTGAGGGTTTTTCCATTTAGTGCGTTTATGCAACTCCTTTAAGTATTCGTTCTTCCAACGACGACAGAATTCGTGCTGGATCGCCTTCAATTTGCGCCAACGATTTAAAATCAAGTCAGGGGTTCCCAACTCTTCAGGTTCCGCAGGGGCCAACATTGGACTACCTATTAAAAAATGGGCCGTCTTTTTAAGGTGCGTTTTCAAACTCTTGACTCCCGCTTCCCACAAACCGCCCATATGTGGAGCAGCAGCGGGAATAAAGTGCCACGATAGTTTCTGGTGTCCATATTTAGAGACGGCCTCATTGCAAAACTCCTTAACATGGGCAACAAAATTAATGTCGATTTGTTTAGCGGCGCCTACGAAATTTCTGCCGTTATCGGAGAACATTTTATTAGGGCACCCTCGACGAGCAATAAATCGAGCCAACGCGGCTAAAAACGCAGGAGTGGACAAATCGCTCACGGCTTCTATGTGAATAGCCTTAGTCGCAAAGCAGACAAATACACATGCGTAGCCCTTTGTGATTTTCGTGTATCTGCCTGTGAAACTCTTAATGTCAAATGGGCCTGCGAAATCGACCCCAGTATTTGTGAAGGGCCTACTAAACGTCGTTCTTTCGGAGGGAAGTTCGCCCATAATCTGTCCTTGGAGTTTTCTTCTGTTAAGAACACAAGGTTTACAATTGTGGATGCACGCTCTGATTAGATTTTTAGCCTTAAGTATCCAACACTCTTGGCGAACTGTGTTGAGAACTAAAGTTGGACCACCGTGCAAAACCATTTTGTGAATAAACTCGACATAAAGACGAGCTACACGACTGCTATAGGCAAGAATAATAGGGTGACGTTCATTATAGGACAAACTTTTAGTTGAACCCAGACGACCATTAGCACGTATTAAGCCCTGATTATCCAAAAAGGGCGTGAGCGTTAATAAAGTGCTACGTGTACTAATTTTATTCTTTTTGAGCAAGCAGGTGTATTCTTCTTCAAAATGAGCCTTCTGAGACAGTACAAATAGACGAATTCTCACAAAATATAATTCGTCAGCTCCGAGTTTGTGCGACTTGTGTGGATTATGATCAACCCTTTGACTACTTTGACGAATCTTTAAGCGCTGTTTAACTTTGTTGAAAAATCTAAACCCGTACGCTATCACGTGCATCGCCTTAGCAAAACAAGAGAAACGATTTAGAATATCCTCATTTTTTGCCGATTGAGCAACATACGTTTGAATACTTTTAGCTTCTTCTGAAGTTTCAAATTCATCTTTTGTGGCGGGCCACTTAGATTTATCTTGACTTAGCCAATCAGGACCGTGCCACCAAAGTTTGTTGTCTTTTAATTCATCCGGAGTCAGCCCCCGGGTTGCGAAATCGGCAGGATTTTCCTCAGATGCAACATGACGCCAATCTTTGTTACCAACTTTGTCTAAAATCGTTCCAACTCTATGAGCAACAAAAGTTTTCCAATTACAAGGCGACTTTTTGAGCCATGCTACGACAATAGTTGCGTCGGACCATAAATACAACGAAGAATTCAAGATTTTCAGATTTGGAACCTCTTTCTCAACCAATTTGGCTAATAGTACCGCACCACAAAGCTCTAAACGTGGTAAAGTGATTTTCTTTATTGGAGCAACTTTTGTTTTAGCCACAAGCAGATTTGTGCATATCTTATCGCCGGTCTGCACTCTAATTTATAATGCCGCTGCATATGCTAACTCCGAGGCGTCACAAAAGGCATGAAATTCAACATAACAATCTGATGAGCAACCAATCCAACGTGGAATTTTGATTTTATCAATCTCGTTGAAATTTGATACAAACGCTCGCCAGTTTTGGAGCGACATGACACCAATCGGATCATCCCAGCCGCCCCTCTCGAGCCACATTTGTTGTATCAAAATTTTTGCTTTCACAATGACAGGTGATAGCCATCCTATTGGATCAAATAGCCGAGCGATAACTGACAAAACTTGTATAGGATGATTTGATCAACATTTTCTCCGTGACAAAATAAAATTTATCGTGTGCTGCATTCCACCTCAATCCCAGCGTTTTAACGGTACAATTGTCATCGAGCGATAAAAAGGATGAATTCAGAACAAATTCAGAGGGCAACCCTGCTAAAATTCGACTGCAATTTGACGTCCATTTTCTTAAGTCGAATCCTCCACACTTTAATAGTGCAATTAGTTCATCACGAGCTACCAATGTTTCTGAAATGCTGTGTGCACCAAACAAAACATCGTCGACATACATAGAGCTACGCAATATTTCAGCACTAATTGGGAAACGTTTTTCCTCGTCACTTGCTAATTGCAGCAGTGTTCTGAGCGCTAAATATGGTGCGCAATTCACGCCAAACGTGACCGTATTTAGTTGATAGTTTTCGGCTTCTCCATTTTCAGAGCTACGGTATAAAACTCCTTGGAAAACGGCATGTTCAGGATTTATAAGTACCTGTCTGTACATCTTTGTGATGTCAGCATTAAAGACATACTTATAAAGGCGCCATTTCGATATGAGCGACACAAGACTGGCCTGTAACGTTGGACCAACGTACAACATATCATTTAAGCTCACGCCATTTGCCGAGGGACTCGATGCGTTGTAAACTACCCTCAACTTTGTTGTGGCACTATCTGGCTTATACACAGCATGATGGGGCAAATAATACTTAGGACCACAAGTTGCGTCATCAACTTTCCGCATGTGGCCCAGCTTTAAATAGTCTTCCATAACCTCATCATACTGCAACTTGACTCCAGGTCTTTTCAACAACGATTTCTCATTTCTCTCATATTGACATAGAGTAATGTGTCTGTTTGGGCCTACCTCAGGGTGTTCGTTCTTGAAGGGTAGATTTACTACATATCTCCCATCAGAGTTCCTGACAGTAGTACAGCAATAGATTTCCTCACACTTTTTATCCTCTTGTGATAAAACAGTATTATGAGCGACTTCTTCCAACTCCCAAAACTTTGACAACTGTTCGTCAATAGAAACTTTTGTAAAATGAGCTACTGTCAATTGTGAAGAACTGCTTTTACTGACGGCTGGTCCAGTGACCACCCATCCGAAGATCGTTTTTGAGCAACTAAAGAACCAAAAATTCCGTGATGAATACCGTTTCGCAGAATTGAAATCCAGTAACTTCTGCTGTAACTGGTATTGTGGACAACTTTAATAATTTTTGCATTTTCTTAGATATAAAGCTCTCATCTGAGCATGGATCAATAAGTGCCCTCACTTTATAATTTGAGCCACAACTTATTATATTCACCCACGCTGTTGCGAGCATAACTTGTTTGGCCACCGACGTGTGATGCGATTGAACTACTGCAGATGTATTTGGAACTTCAGTGGACTGTACTTGTCTTGAGGCCTGAGCCTGATTCGATTTTTTCACAAAATCTCTATGCAGTAGACTGTGGTGCTTCTTTTTGCACTTTGAGCAACCATTCGGGCTAGTGCAATCGCCATACATGTGCCCTGTCGTTAGGCAATTGAAACAATATTTGAATTTTTTCAAAACTGAAACTCAGTTTCTATTGTCCATATTTAAAAATTTTTTGCAATTGCAAATAGCATGGGCCTCTTTGCATAATTTGCATTGAATGACATCAGCTTTAGTATGATGAGCTTTAACTTGTTTAGCTTTCGATGAAGATTGAGTGTCCCCATTTGAAAAAGTTTGAGAACCACTGGACCGTTGAGGGCAGGAAGAGCTAATGTCAGAAACACTCTCTAAGGCGTGATACCTGTCAGTCAAAAAGGAATTCAGTTCTTTCCATTTGGGAACCTCTGTCTTTTTCTTGACTGATTGCTCCCAGAGCTGCAATGTATGATGCGGCAAACGAGATGAGCATTGAAACACGAAAATGGGGTCCCATGACTCTATATCAATCTCGTATAACTTTAGAACCGATATACAATTATTAATCTCCCGCTGGAGCCTTTTCACTTCTTGAGCCGATTCATGTTGGCATGGAACCAAATTGAACAACAATTTCAATTGACTATTTATTAGAACCCGCTTGTTCTCATATTGAGATTTCAAATTACCCCATGCGATTTAAAAATTCTCGGCTGTTAAAGAAATATTTCTGTTTATTTCTCTGGCCTCACCATCAGTCTTTTGAAAAAGATAAAAAAGTTTTTCTACTGGGCTTAATCTCGCATTGTTCACATAAATGGCGCTAAACATGTCCCGAAATGTGGGCCACGATATATAGTCACCATTAAAACCGCCAGTGTCACATGGGGGCACCGAAAACCCCTGATTGGGAAGCACTGTATTAGCTGCAACACTTTTTTCCACAGGCAATTTTTTCTTTGCCCTTGCAATATAATTTATGCACTTTACATGTGCCCTGCGTGCCTGAGGATGCTTAGATTGAACCACAGCCAATTCTTTCTCTTTATCCATTGGCCCTGAACAACATTCATCATACAATTTTTTGTATTTGGACCAAACTTTGGTTAATTCGTTTTTTCAAATTCTATTGCTTCAGCCGTATATTCGGAAAAATCTTCCTCACTTAGCTGAGCCTCGGTTGTAAAAACCTCATCAACCGCTTGCAAATATTTCTTAAATTGTGGCAAATTTTTCGATGTTTGGGAAATACTCATCATGACTAATGGACAAAAATTGTTCAATTTTACGAAGCACAATGAGCAGATAATAAATTCCCCAGAATAAAATCACTTTAAATTTATTCGAAAGTCGGGCAACTTAATTTTCATTTCACCTAAGTCGAATAAATTTCTGAAAATTCGAGCCACCCAAATTGTAAGCCAACAATTCGAAAAAAAATTCGAGAACCACAATTTGTAAGCCAAAAAATCGCCAAAAATCAATGCTAAATTGAACAACACAACTTGCTCGCCAGCTTTCAAAACGAAGAGAAAACAAATTTATGCCAATCTCGAGCAACAGAATATTAATTCGAATTTTTATTTATGCGCCAACTCGCCGATAAATCAAAACAGCAAAAAAAATTCGAATTTACTCTCATAAAGTTTATATAAATATTCTTTAAAACGAGCCACCACTGTAGATTATGTACAACAATTTTTTCCTTGTAGCGAAACTTTCTTGAATGTACAAAAAAAAAAACAGCAGTACAAATTCAAGCTGCAACAACAATTTGCCACACGTACAAAATTTTAATACCGGCAAACAATTTACACCAACAATATGATGCTATACAATTTTCAACCGCTCCACAAACAAATCTTTTCCAATATGTCCAAATTTTACAGCAACAATTGTTAAAAATAACGGACTACGAAATTATGTAGAACAGCGAATATAAAAAAATGCGCAGATCGCCTGATTTTGGACTAACGGGACGATAATGGCGTTCAAATTACAAATCACGCTATTTTTATTTCATAATAACCTTATATTTTGAACCGCGTCCTTAATTATGCCCTTATTACGTCCTATTTTATATTCACAGAGCCACAATTCGTATTTTCTTTTGACGTAGCCATTCACTTTCATTTGACGTCAATTTCTTTCGAGCCACAAATTGCTATGAGCCACAATTGTTGAATCGAAAATTTGTACGTCTTGAACTACACTTTTAAATTTCATATTACGCACCTGTTTTTCTCCTTTTTCGGTAGAAGGACCAAATGTTTACCTCGCTGGTAGCTTTGCCTTGATAAGGGCTGATGGAGCTGTTCCGGCAACTGGTGCCCATGGGTGTTGCTGAGAATGCTGGGGCGGCTGCTTCGTTGTAGCACACTTCCTTCACCTGCAGTGGTTGTTGTTGTTGATATGATGGTGGTGGTTGGTTGCCCTTATGGACGAGTTTGTTCCCACACTTAACTATGCACCAATAGGCCAAATACAAAACACTAACTTTTATTTAATTTAAAAAATAAGTTTTATTTGCCGGCTCGTGTGCTTGTGGCTGCTTTGTTGATTTTTTAATACAATAAAAAACAAGAAGAAGCACCGAAGTAAGCGAGACGCCGATGCCACTCGCTCAAAGTTGACGGCGCCAACTCGTCTGGTGGCAAGGGCGATCATTAGGGCTGTTCACGATAACATACTCCCCGCCTTGCAGGAAGTGCAAATTAAATAATGGGCCACGCAATCTTATTTTTTCTCTAATTAATTCATTAATTTATGTAAATAATACTACAGTTCATTTATGGAAATGGTGTGGCATTAGGGTCGATGCGGACTCGCGCGAACGTATAGTCTTCGTGTCCGATTTTGACATTTACCAATGAGACATTTTGAGCCACAGATGATTTGGTGACAGAGGGTGCAGCCAGGTATTATGGTCTTGTAGACATTTCTTACACCGATCGAGGCTCCGGCATACGATGCGTCTGTGTGACTGCAAGGCAGTTCGTACACAATCCGTGCTCTGCCACCGCACGCAATTTCTGTTCCACCGTCATGACTTGGAACCGGGTGCATTGCCGTATGGCATGCAAGCGCCCACATAACACGCAGGCGTAGTTCTCATTGAACAACCAGGGTTGCATTGCGATTAACTGTAAGTATGGAAAGATGCAGTTAGTAAGTGGCGACAGGACTATGCTAGACAAGAATATTACGACCAGTCATAATGAACTACGAGGAAGAAGTACGAGGTTGTGACTTGGCCTTGTGATTGAGCCATTCTGAGTTTTCAGATCGGCTACACGAACTCGACCGTCTACGCCATGGAAGACTTTAGTGACACGGCCTAGGCGCCAATCAGTGGGGCATAAAGGTTCGTTTCTTAAATCGACAAGATCTCCCTCTTCCAGGTCGATTTGAGGGTTTTTCCATTTAGTGCGTTTATGCAACTCCTTTAAGTATTCGTTCTTCCAACGACGACAGAATTCGTGCTGGATCGCCTTCAATTTGCGCCAACGATTTAAAATCAAGTCAGGGGTTCCCAACTCTTCAGGTTCCGCAGGGGCCAACATTGGACTACCTATTAAAAAATGGGCCGTCTTTTTAAGGTGCGTTTTCAAACTCTTGACTCCCGCTTCCCACAAACCGCCCATATGTGGAGCAGCAGCGGGAATAAAGTGCCACGATAGTTTCTGGTGTCCATATTTAGAGACGGCCTCATTGCAAAACTCCTTAACATGGGCAACAAAATTAATGTCGATTTGTTTAGCGGCGCCTACGAAATTTCTGCCGTTATCGGAGAACATTTTATTAGGGCACCCTCGACGAGCAATAAATCGAGCCAACGCGGCTAAAAACGCAGGAGTGGACAAATCGCTCACGGCTTCTATGTGAATAGCCTTAGTCGCAAAGCAGACAAATACACATGCGTAGCCCTTTGTGATTTTCGTGTATCTGCCTGTGAAACTCTTAATGTCAAATGGGCCTGCGAAATCGACCCCAGTATTTGTGAAGGGCCTACTAAACGTCGTTCTTTCGGAGGGAAGTTCGCCCATAATCTGTCCTTGGAGTTTTCTTCTGTTAAGAACACAAGGTTTACAATTGTGGATGCACGCTCTGATTAGATTTTTAGCCTTAAGTATCCAACACTCTTGGCGAACTGTGTTGAGAACTAAAGTTGGACCACCGTGCAAAACCATTTTGTGAATAAACTCGACATAAAGACGAGCTACACGACTGCTATAGGCAAGAATAATAGGGTGACGTTCATTATAGGACAAACTTTTAGTTGAACCCAGACGACCATTAGCACGTATTAAGCCCTGATTATCCAAAAAGGGCGTGAGCGTTAATAAAGTGCTACGTGTACTAATTTTATTCTTTTTGAGCAAGCAGGTGTATTCTTCTTCAAAACAGACAGTACAAATAGACGAATTCTCACAAAATATAATTCGTCAGCTCCGAGTTTGTGCGACTTGTGTGGATTATGATCAACCCTTTGACTACTTTGACGAATCTTTAAGCGCTGTTTAACTTTGTTGAAAAATCTAAACCCGTACGCTATCACGTGCATCGCCTTAGCAAAACAAGAGAAACGATTTAGAATATCCTCATTTTTTGCCGATTGAGCAACATACGTTTGAATACTTTTAGCTTCTTCTGAAGTTTCAAATTCATCTTTTGTGGCGGGCCACTTAGATTTATCTTGACTTAGCCAATCAGGACCGTGCCACCAAAGTTTGTTGTCTTTTAATTCATCCGGAGTCAGCCCCCGGGTTGCGAAATCGGCAGGATTTTCCTCAGATGCAACATGACGCCAATCTTTGTTACCAACTTTGTCTAAAATCGTTCCAACTCTATGAGCAACAAAACTTTTCCAATTACAAGGCGACTTTTTGAGCCATGCTACGACAATAGTTGCGTCGGACCATAAATACAACGAAGAATTCAAGATTTTCAGATTTGGAACCTCTTTCTCAACCAATTTGGCTAATAGTACCGCACCACAAAGCTCTAAACGTGGTAAAGTGATTTTCTTTATTGGAGCAACTTTTGTTTTAGCCACAAGCAGATTTGTGCATATCTTATCGCCGGTCTGCACTCTAATTTATAATGCCGCTGCATATGCTAACTCCGAGGCGTCACAAAAGGCATGAAATTCAACATAACAATCTGATGAGCAACCAATCCAACGTGGAATTTTGATTTTATCAATCTCGTTGAAATTTGATACAAACGCTCGCCAGTTTTGGAGCGACATGACACCAATCGGATCATCCCAGCCGCCTTTCTCGAGCCACATTTGTTGTATCAAAATTTTTGCTTTCACAATGACAGGTGATAGCCATCCTATTGGATCAAATAGCCGAGCGATAACTGACAAAACTTCTCGCCTTGTATAGGATGATTTGATCAACATTTTCTCCGTGACAAAATAAAATTTATCGTGTGCTGCATTCCACCTCAATCCCAGCGTTTTAACGGTACAATTGTCATCGAGCGATAAAAAGGATGAATTCAGAACAAATTCAGAGGGCAACCCTGCTAAAATTCGACTGCAATTTGACGTCCATTTTCTTAAGTCGAATCCTCCACACTTTAATAGTGCAATTAGTTCATCACGAGCTACCAATGTTTCTGAAATGCTGTGTGCACCAAACAAAACATCGTCGACATACATAGAGCTACGCAATATTTCAGCACTAATTGGGAAACGTTTTTCCTCGTCACTTGCTAATTGCAGCAGTGTTCTGAGCGCTAAATATGGTGCGCAATTCACGCCAAACGTGACCGTATTTAGTTGATAGTTTTCGGCTTCTCCATTTTCAGAGCTACGGTATAAAACTCCTTGGAAAACGGCATGTTCAGGATTTATAAGTACCTGTCTGTACATCTTTGTGATGTCAGCATTAAAGACATACTTATAAAGGCGCCATTTCGATATGAGCGACACAAGACTGGCCTGTAACGTTGGACCAACGTACAACATATCATTTAAGCTCACGCCATTTGCCGAGGGACTCGATGCGTTGTAAACTACCCTCAACTTTGTTGTGGCACTATCTGGCTTATACACAGCATGATGGGGCAAATAATACTTAGGACCACAAGTTGCGTCATCAACTTTCCGTATGTGGCCCAGCTTTAAATAGTCTTCCATAACCTCATCATACTGCAACTTGACTCCAGGTCTTTTCAACAACGATTTCTCATTTCTCTCATATTGACATAGAGTAATGTGTCTGTTTGGGCCTACCTCAGGGTGTTCGTTCTTGAAGGGTAGATTTACTACATATCTCCCATCAGAGTTCCTGACAGTAGTACAGCAATAGATTTCCTCACACTTTTTATCCTCTTGTGATAAAACAGTATTATGAGCGACTTCTTCCAACTCCCAAAACTTTGACAACTGTTCGTCAATAGAAACTTTTGTAAAATGAGCTACTGTCAATTGTGAAGAACTGCTTTTACTGACGGCTGGTCCAGTGACCACCCATCCGAAGATCGTTTTTGAGCAACTAAAGAACCAAAAATTCCGTGATGAATACCGTTTCGCAGAATTGAAATCCAGTAACTTCTGCTGTAACTGGTATTGTGGACAACTTTAATAATTTTTGCATTTTCTTAGATATAAAGCTCTCATCTGAGCATGGATCAATAAGTGCCCTCACTTTATAATTTGAGCCACAACTTATTATATTCACCCACGCTGTTGCGAGCATAACTTGTTTGGCCACCGACGTGTGATGCGATTGAACTACTGCAGATGTATTTGGAACTTCAGTGGACTGTACTTGTCTTGAGGCCTGAGCCTGATTCGATTTTTTCACAAAATCTCTATGCAGTAGACTGTGGTGCTTCTTTTTGCACTTTGAGCAACCATTCGGGCTAGTGCAATCGCCATACATGTGCCCTGTCGTTAGGCAATTGAAACAATATTTGAATTTTTTCAAAACTGAAACTCAGTTTCTATTGTCCATATTTAAAAATTTTTTGCAATTGCAAATAGCATGGGCCTCTTTGCATAATTTGCATTGAATGACATCAGCTTTAGTATGATGAGCTTTAACTTGTTTAGCTTTCGATGAAGATTGAGTGTCCCCATTTGAAAAAGTTTGAGAACCACTGGACCGTTGAGGGCAGGAAGAGCTAATGTCAGAAACACTCTCTAAGGCGTGATACCTGTCAGTCAAAAAGGAATTCAGTTCTTTCCATTTGGGAACCTCTGTCTTTTTCTTGACTGATTGCTCCCAGAGCTGCAATGTATGATGCGGCAAACGAGATGAGCATTGAAACACGAAAATGGGGTCCCATGACTCTATATCAATCTCGTATAACTTTAGAACCGATATACAATTATTAATCTCCCGCTGGAGCCTTTTCACTTCTTGAGCCGATTCATGTTGGCATGGAACCAAATTGAACAACAATTTCAATTGACTATTTATTAGAACCCGCTTGTTCTCATATTGAGATTTCAAATTACCCCATGCGATTTAAAAATTCTCGGCTGTTAAAGAAATATTTCTGTTTATTTCTCTGGCCTCACCATCAGTCTTTTGAAAAAGATAAAAAAGTTTTTCTACTGGGCTTAATCTCGCATTGTTCACATAAATGGCGCTAAACATGTCCCGAAATGTGGGCCACGATATATAGTCACCATTAAAACCGCCAGTGTCACATGGGGGCACCGAAAACCCCTGATTGGGAAGCACTGTATTAGCTGCAACACTTTTTTCCACAGGCAATTTTTTCTTTGCCCTTGCAATATAATTTATGCACTTTACATGTGCCCTGCGTGCCTGAGGATGCTTAGATTGAACCACAGCCAATTCTTTCTCTTTATCCATTGGCCCTGAACAACATTCATCATACAATTTTTTGTATTTGGACCAAACTTTGGTTAATTCGTTTTTTCAAATTCTATTGCTTCAGCCGTATATTCGGAAAAATCTTCCTCACTTAGCTGAGCCTCGGTTGTAAAAACCTCATCAACCGCTTGCAAATATTTCTTAAATTGTGGCAAATTTTTCGATGTTTGGGAAATACTCATCATGACTAATGGACAAAAATTGTTCAATTTTACGAAGCACAATGAGCAGATAATAAATTCCCCAGAATAAAATCACTTTAAATTTATTCGAAAGTCGGGCAACTTAATTTTCATTTCACCTAAGTCGAATAAATTTCTAAAAATTCGAGCCACCCAAATTGTAAGCCAACAATTCGAAAAAAAATTCGAGAACCACAATTTGTAAGCCAAAAAATCGCCAAAAATCAATGCTAAATTGAACAACACAACTTGCTCGCCAGCTTTCAAAACGAAGAGAAAACAAATTTATGCCAATCTCGAGCAACAGAATATTAATTCGAATTTTAATTTATGCGCCAACTCGCCGATAAATCAAAACAGCAAAAAAAATTCGAATTTACTCTCATAAAGTTTATATAAATATTCTTTAAAACGAGCCACCACTGTAGATTATGTACAACAATTTTTTCCTTGTAGCGAAACTTTCTTGAATGTACAAAAAAAAAAACAGCAGTACAAATTCAAGCTGCAACAACAATTTGCCACACGTACAAAATTTTAATACCGGCAAACAATTTACACCAACAATATGATGCTATACAATTTTCAACCGCTCCACAAACAAATCTTTTCCAATATGTCCAAATTTTACAGCAACAATTGTTAAAAATAACGGACTACGAAATTATGTAGAACAGCGAATATAAAAAAATGCGCAGATCGCCTGATTTTGGACTAACGGGACGATAATGGCGTTCAAATTACAAATCACGCTATTTTTATTTCATAATAACCTTATATTTTGAACCGCGTCCTTAATTATGCCCTTATTACGTCCTATTTTATATTCACAGAGCCACAATTCGTATTTTCTTTTGACGTAGCCATTCACTTTCATTTGACGTCAATTTCTTTCGAGCCACAAATTGCTATGAGCCACAATTGTTGAATCGAAAATTTGTACGTCTTGAACTACACTTTTAAATTTCATATTACGCACCTGTTTTTCTCCTTTTTCGGTAGAAGGACCAAATGTTTACCTCGCTGGTAGCTTTGCCTTGATAAGGGCTGATGGAGCTGTTCCGGCAACTGGTGCCCATGGGTGTTGCTGAGAATGCTGGGGCGGCTGCTTCGTTGTAGCACACTTCCTTCACCTGCAGTGGTTGTTGTTGTTGATATGATGGTGGTGGTTGGTTGCCCTTATGGACGAGTTTGTTCCCACACTTAACTATGCACCAATAGGCCAAATACAAAACACTAACTTTTATTTAATTTAAAAAATAAGTTTTATTTGCCGGCTCGTGTGCTTGTGGCTGCTTTGTTGATTTTTTAATAAAATAAAAAACAAGAAGAAGCACCGAAGTAAGCGAGACGCCGATGCCACTCGCTCAAAGTTGACGGCGCCAACTCGTCTGGTGGCAAGGGCGATCATTAGGGCTGTTCACGATAACAGTCTATGAACATGTTTCATTGTTGCTATGACCATGTTTCATTAATTCAATGAACATGTTTCATTGATGGTATAAACATGTTTCATTGAAGGTCTGAATATGTTTCATTGATTGTATGAACATATTTCATTGACGGTATAACACGTTTCATTGACGGTATGAACATGTTTCATTGACGGTATGAACAGGCTTCATTGATGGTATGAATGTTTCATTGATGATATAACACGTTTCATTGACGGTATGAACATAGAGTTAGAGCGAATCCCTATTTTAGGAGTTATGGGCCTCCAAAGTTCGGCCTTTTTGTGGCATGATTTTTTTTCGACGATTATTGGGTTTTCTGGGACGGGGTCAGGGAGAGGAATATCTCTGTTGCAAATTTTGGGTTTCGGAATTTTTTGATTTTTGTGAAAATTTACCCAGACAAAAGTGTACCTGCGTGGACCCGTTGTTTGGGCCTTGTGGGTCCCCAAAGGTCCGGCCGACAAAAAATTTTGGTTTTTGAAATCCCCTTATTTTGCTCGATTTTCGTTTTTTTAAATGGCGCGGGATTCTGCATTTCAGCCTTCTATATTTTTCTTATTTATTCCTTATCTCATACTGACACTCATATATTGTGCAACAACTACTATACATACTACATACATAAATGCATACATTTATACAAAGCGTACCTACATATATATTATCCTTTAACCAAATTAATGAATCGTTCAAAATAAATGAAATGTCAAAGAAAGATGTTTTATCATTGCTTTTTTAGAAAAAATAGTTTAAAATTCAATAAAATGTGTGTAATGTAAAGGATGGCCTATTTTATAGATTCTACTTTACAATGTCGATAAAATGTCTGCAATTTTTCTCTATAGTTTCCCATATTTACATGAAAAACATACTTCATTCCATCATTCTTAGCATTAATGACGGTCCACAAATTCAAAAACTGTAGCAATGAAGGAGTTCATTGAAGTAATGTAACATTCATAGCATCAAATAAACTTTTCATTGCATCAATGTAAACCCATTAATGTAACCCATTCATTGATGCTATGAAGCGTTTCTCTTTCAGTGTAGTATTTGTAGGTGCGAAACGAAGCGAAAAGTACAAGTGATTTTTCTCCGGTGGTTTTAAAGTGAATAGCAACAAAACAGGGGGCATGTGTACTTGATCCAGCCTTCTAAAAACAGGATTCAGACATTTTATTATTGAGCGTTCATTTAGCATCATTTATGGCTTTTTTTACGATCGTGTGCGTTTCGAATTTTTCAAAACTTTCCAAATAATGAGCACTCATAAATGTGCATGGAATTTCTGTTAGAAAAATATCCGTTACAGGTACCCAACGGAAAAATACACATCAATAAAAAAGTGAGTTTCCCTTTAATTGAATGCGAACGGAGTAGCTACCGCAAAAATAAAAATTAAATAACCTTTTGATTATTAAATTCTTTTTAATTCTGAGAATCATCAACGTTTCATCAACGTCTTTCCAACGTTTTTCCAAAGAATTTTGTACATATCCTCGAGCAAATTTTTTAAATTCATTCGGTACGATAATCCATATTCATTGAAACAAATAATCAACATTCTTTTCTAAATGAGAAACATACGCTTAATTGGAAATAAAAGCGAAACGTGTTTATCGATTTTATGTGACTTTACGCGAAATTAATAAGACTAGAGTCCCGTTTTGGATTTTTCATGATTTTTAAAAATAAAAAAATTTTAATTTAATTTTCTTCATAAATTTATTAATAACTGCAAAACTGAAAACAGTATTCTATAGATTAAAGGAATTGTAATTCTTAAATTTTCTAAGTTTGTTATGTTGTTTGTTATTTTGTATAGGATCCGATTTCAGCATATTCTATAGTTGTAAACGAGACTGACCATATTCGGGTTTTAGGAATTTTCTCCTTTGCGAAGGGTCCGACAGCGGCTTTCGGAATAAACCTTTTGTGTAATAAAGATTTCAAGTACACGTTTCTTAACAGAAAATTTTTAATTTAGTTTAAGATCTGCAGCATTTGTAGCATTGAAGTGGGTTTGTTTCCGCACTATGCATTTGGAGGTTTTCGATTGTCAAGACCCCCTTTATCGTGTTAAATTAGGGATATTTGAGTTCCCAGATGATGCACCACAAAACAAAGGTACCGTTAAATTTGTGAAAAGGATGCCTTTCATTTCAGTAACCACACTAGACTGGTTTTAGCCGCACCTAAATGGACCCGTTTTTTGTACCCTGCATCCGAGCCAGAATAAAAATAAATTTTCGTGTTCTGATTTTTTATATCAAGTTTTGAGCTTCGTCCGGCAATTCAACGTTATTGAGCATGTATTGCTGAATTTTCAATAGTCTGTTTTTTGTTGCCGTGTGTAACAAATTAATGTTAAACAAAAAAATTTGTAAATGCAATTTTTTAAGTTTTAATGCATACTTTGAGCTTTTCTAGCTTGTTTTAGGCGCATATTGTTCTATAATAAATACATGAAAATCCCATCAATAGTAAGAAGTATTTCAATGGTATTGCCCAGAGCTCGCAGAATCTGCTCAATCAAATTAGCGGGAACATTTTTCAACAATCCGCTAAATTATAATAATATCGAAATAAAACGCATTTTATTTACGAAACACATATGTACATATGAATTTTTGAGACCTTATCTGAAATTTAAAAAACGAGAAAAATATTGTTGAAAATATAAAATATTAGGGCGGGCCAAATTTTTTGTTGATTAGAGCCGCGCCCTAGGATGATTCTCTGGACAATTCTAAGCAACTTTGGTGAACGTTTCGGTTGTTGTTCGTGGTCCAGTGGTCGATGATCTGTCCAAAGTGTTAAACAAATGACAAAATGGCAGCTCGTTGAAGTGCAGAGGCACACAAACCAATGCAGCGGTCTATTCAAATGCAATTCAAATCGACGCAAAATCCCATTTCTTACGCCAGTATTTGGTGGCTCACCATCATATGCATGAAACGCCCTCTGGCGGTGGCCATAGGTAAAAATAAAGATCAGAAATGAATTTCTCGACCCCAAAAACCCCCATATACACATAAAAAAGATAATATAACGATGAATAAAAAATCGAATTTTGAATCAAAATGATGTTATAGGGAAAAAATCATTTTTCGAAAAGTGGGAGACTCGAAAATCGAGATAGACCTATGGTTCCTTCACCAAAGTTGCTTAGAATTGTCCATATAATCACCCTAGGGGGCGGCTCTAATCGAATTTTTCGGCTCCATACAAATTGGCCCGCCCAATATATATATATACTAATATATTAATTTAAAAACTTACCTGACATTAAGCACATCATTTAGAGTACTTGTTATTAATCTGTTTCGCAAATTAGTTTTAACAATATTTAGTTGACTGAAAACTCGTTCGACCTCTGCGTTTTACCGAGGTAATGACAAAATTTTAATAAGCCAAGGGGAAGCCAAAATGTTAAAAATTTTCATTTTAATTTGTATTGACGTTTGTCTGTTATAATTAGTATTAAAAACTTTCCTGAAGAAGATTTCAAAAGGAAATCGAAATATCGAAAAGATAAAAAAGAAAAAGTTTTATGAAAACGGAAGTGACCTTAAGCTTGAATAATTAGTCAAGTATAATTAATAAAATAAAGGTCGAAAAATTAGAAACAAATTATTTTTAATTTTTTTAATAAAAATACATTTAGTTAGCTAAAATAAGTCTAAATTTATAAAATACAGCATTTGATTTTTGTGTATAACCATGTATTTAAGTTGGATTCAAGTCGAGAGGGGAAGCCAAAAAGCTGGACGGTTGGCCAGGTTGGCAATGGTTGGTGGTTGGGTTCTACAACAGTGACAATATAGATGGTGAATTTACACTTCATTCGGGGATCGTGGAAGTTTAGTGTTATAATGTAATCGTTTATAACAAAGTAATTAAAAATATTATATAAACTATTTAATTTAAACCAACGACAAATATTTGTTCCTATAAAATGATAGAAATTTTCACCCATAACACATTGAATAAATTACCCAATACGCATAGGGTAGATCTGCAAATTGTTGCCATTTTTACAGCTGATATCAGATCTCGAAATTGGGTAAAATTACACAGGGGTATAAAGATCCTACGGCATTCTCACTGACATCGATTTTCTTGATTTTAACCAGACTCAAGAAAATCGGATATTTTTTCTCAGTTGTCTGAGTAACAAGAAAAAAATACCTACGCTGTTTTACGCATGAAAAGTACGTTTGTTTACAACCAATTCAATCAAGGAGAATTGAAATGATGATGGTACCACTAAAACAGTCTACACATTTTGTTTGCATTTCTTAGCTATTTATTGTTTCTCAAATTCAAATATATTTTGTTTTTGTACTTCTTTGTTTATGTTTATACACCAAGCATAAACATAAACAAGCATAAACATTTGTCGTGAATTTGATTGTGAAAAAATACTAGAGAAAACAAAATGTATATTTTTGGTGGCTTGGGGTGTATGTTGTCGTAGTTACACCACCTCGTCAATGCGCCTTGACTTTCAATCAAATATAATTTTGCTACGAAATCAAGAAAAAAATTCTGTGCTGATCTATCAGACAACGAAAGTGGGTCAAATAACAATGATTTGGGAATTCTACAGGGAATTCTACAATGTACAGCTCTTAAAATACTAAAATATACAACTGTTAAACAATGTTGCACATAAAATATTGAAATTTATTTACCTCCAAACGAAGAAAAATCCGCTAAAACACATTTTTCCCCGCGATGGGCATTAAAAATCCGCTAGAATCGGTCTCTTACTGACCGCTCGATACAAACATAATCGTACGTCACTCAGCTATTGAGAGTCAGTAAGTGAGCAACAAGTGATTTTTGTTATGGCGTTTACGTTATGTTGTTGCCTGTGATATTTCGTCACAGCCAAAGCATTAATGTAGAAGTGAGAAGACGATAGGGCGCTCATTTGTGTGCATCTGTGTATGCATTAATAGCCAGCACACACCCATGCTCAGGAGACCGTTTGCCAAGGTTTTACGAAGTAAAGTATCTTGAGTGAACACAGAACCGAGCGAGCGAACAAAAACGCTCGTCGATTGAGCGAAGAGCAAGTCAACGAAGTTTGAGGTTTTTTTTTGCGACAGTTTCGCATCGTGTCAGTGGACGAGGGTTTTTTTTACAACAAGGACGAGAGAGGCCAATTATTGCGCGGTCTGGTATTGCCACATTGATAAACTATGAATTTAAGTTGTTTTCAACCATGGTAAAATAAGGAAGATAAACTCGTTAGAACAGATGTTTCTCAATTTTTCGTTTCAGCTGTCAAACTCATATGTACTTTGTTTTTGTACTTTTTTGTATTCCTGTGTTGTTGGTATACTTACATACATGCAAAGGGTGACAACTACAACAACAACGTCTACTGCTACTACTTGGTTATTTTACTATGTTTTCAACTAATACACAAGCTCTTCATAATGTGTTTGTTAGTTCTGGTAACACTGCCATCATTTTTAAAATAAAAAAAACTGGTATTCTCGAATCCTTGACAACCGTCATTCACGAGATTCTTGTCAATGGCATTTCAATTTACTATTGTGGTATTGCTATGATAAGACTAAAGCATTTTTCAATTCAGTTACGCACACTCACTGGCATGACTAGTTTCGAACTCCGTGAAAGTTCATCATCAGATGCGTTGATACCATCGGTGGATCAAACTGAATTATGTTATTTACATATGCGAATTAGTATCGATCGGAGACTCCTAAGTATCATCACACACTGAAGGGTCTATAATCCAACACTAGAACAGACGGCTTTTTCCAACATGTTCGTTCATCTTTTCCTCTTGTATACTCGCATTGTTGCAGTGCTTTGAGGTTAGTTTTTACATTACATTTTACATTTTCTCATACATTAACTATAACTAACAAAATCGGTCATTAATTTCAAAACAAAACATTTTTTGTTTTAAAAATTATGTCATTGTTACCAGAAGCAACATACACATTATGAAGAGCTTTTTTATTTGCTGATTTATAGTTTATCCATCTGGCAATACCGTTCAAATACTTATTACTAGGGATGGGACTTCAATGCATTTTTTGTCGAACAATATGCGCCTAAAACATGCTCGAAAAAAAACTCAAAATATGCATTAAAAATTAAAAAAAATTAATTTAAAAAGTTTTTTTTTTTAAATTTATTACTACTCACGACATAAAACCCCCCAGTCCGTTGAAAATTCAGCAATACATGTTCAAGTACGTTGAATTGCCGGACTTCGGACGAGACTCAAAACTTAATAAAAAAAAAGGCTGAAATTAGAGAAACATAAAGAATACGAAAAATATTGTCTATTGTTGGTCGGATACATGAGGCTCACAGGGTATAAAAACGGGTTCGTTTAGGAGCGGGTAAAAACAGACAAGTGTGTTTACTGAAATGAAAGGCATTATTTTCACGCATTTAACGGTACCTTTATTTTTGTGGCGCATCATCTGGGGACTCAAATATCCCTAATTAACCACGATATAGGGTGTCTTGAGAATCGGAAACCTCCAAATACATGGTGTGGAAATAAACCTGCTTCAATGCTACAAATTTTGCATATCTTAAAGAAAAATACAAATTTTCTTACAAAAAATCGCGCGAGAAATTTGCGTGCGGCGCTATGTACTTCAAATCTTTATTACACAAAAGGTTTATTCCGAAGCAGCGAAACCGGCGATGGACACTTACCAATGGATAAAGTCCCTAAAATGGCCACGCAGCTAGCTTTATTGCAGAAAAATCCTATTCCGAAGCAGCAATGCCGCTGTCGGACCATTCGCAGAGGAGAAAATTCCTGAAACCGGAATATGGTCGGTTTCGCTTGCAACTATATAATATGCTTAAATCGGATTTTATAAAAAATAACACACATTCATACTTTTTAAATTTCACGTAAGTTCCAAATTAATTTAAGTTTTATAAATTTTAACTTTCGATGTCCCGGTAAATATGTGAGTTTTCAAAAAATGTCGACTATTTTGTAAATTTTTATTAAAAACCACACGGAAAAAGCAAGGATTTGCTACCAAATTTTATATCTCGAAAATTAACCGAGTTAGATACAAATTTTGTTTATTTTTGCAATTAGTTGCTGCTGTATAAAAAACAAATTTATCGACGGTTCCACAAATTTAATTTACCTCTAACTCTATAACCAATCGAGTTATCTACAATTTTTATAGATATTTTTTTTGGCACATTTTGAGGTCTTCAACAAAATCAAGTACATGGAACCAGCAGTTCGTCCTCGCGACCCTTTTTGGACAAAGTGGGGCCAATGGTCCGTGTTTGAAGCGTTTTTAAATTGCTCGTGTTCTAGTATTTTAGACTATACTCGTGTCCTAATTTTAAGCCTCTCGAGAAATATTTTTGATCTATGCAAAAAATATACATTTAATGAAAAATATGTAAAAATAGCATAAAAAGTTCAAAAATATGCGCTAGCCAGTCAATATGATTTTTGTGCAAATTGTGTGATTCGTCACGATAAATAATGTGTTTTACTTACAGATTTTTGACAAAATACATGCATTGGCATGCAAATCCCATCCCTACGTATTACAAATTATGAAAATGGATGACTCTCAAACGGAGCGTCCAATTAGCGAAATAACCAGTTTCCTGAGGGTTTTAGACAACTTTGTCCAATTCACATCGTAATTTTTTTTTCTTCTAAAAATGCCCAACCTTTTTACGATGTGAATAAGACCAACTTTTCTACAACCCTTGGAAACGAGTAAAAATTGGTTATATTTTTCGTTTGGACGCTCCGTTTACGAGATATAGTAAATTTTTCTCCAATTTTTTACTGTTTCTTTACACAAAGTTTTTTTTACAACTATCAGTGTAAACTGAAACAAAAGAGGTTTTATTTGACATCTACAATGGAAAATTGAAGTTCTTGTCAATAGTGTATTTACGCTTGTCAATAGTGTATGTACGCTTGTCACTCGGTCGAAAATAGCACTGCAGGCCGAGAGATGATCTGGAAAATTAGGATGATTGTGGAAGTGACTGAGATGATCAGGATCCTAAAATAGGTTCCCTTCACGGAATTTAACAGGAAACCATTTACATACATTCAATGTTTAGAAACAAATTTTTTTTGTGCTCGATTTTTTAATATTAATATTAAAAAGGTCTTGAGCTTGAATAAATTTAAATAATTGAAGAATAAAACACAAACCGACTAAACACACCCGCAAGGGAAATGATGGAACAAATTTAACTTCAGGCAGATTAATATTTAAGCGCACATAACGAATTAATTTCTGTGACACATTTTATCCAAATTGTGATCACCAAAGCAGTAATCACCAACACTAACCCAGATATGCCGATCGTACTACATGTAGTACACCTGTTATGTTCAGGTTTCTGCGTTTAGTGTGCTTCAAATTTTCTAATCTACTTGTTGTGCTACAGAATATAACGGTCAACAAAGCATGCGTTGATAAGATTTGTCTAGGGTGATTGCTTGTGTGTATTTTTGTTGGTCGGGGATTTCAGTTTTGTGAAATTGGCAAAAGTGTGAAGATGTCACGTAATCGGTGAGAAAGAGTTTTATATGCATATTTTATTTTTGATGCGTTTCTATGTTTTTTTAATTATAATTGTTGTAAAAACTGATACGTAGCAAAAGTATATGTGATTTTAGTTGATGTGTTCAAAAATGGTGAAAACAAACTCTTATTTTTTTTTCCAGATTTTTAACATTAAATGAGATAATAAATGCCTTCCTCTAAAAATTTTTGCAAAATTCTTACGACTTCTCAATTGTGCCCACTTATAGTGCGAACAACAACGTCACAGATGAAGATCCTGGAGAAGAAGATGAAGTGAATTTTGAAAACTTACCACCCCTATTGTTAACTTTTCGAACTTCTTATTCTACTGATTCGGATAATGAAGCCGGCATTCCACTTGCGTTGTTGCAACAGGCCAAGAAACGTAAATGTATTACATCATCAGTAAAATGGGAAAATCAAGATCTGGAAGAAACTGAGCCTATTGTTACAGCATGTGAACAGGAAATTTTACCTACACCTCTTGAATTGTTCGAAAAAATATGCGATGGTGACTTACTGCAAGTCATTACTCAATACTCCAATGACTATGCGTCCAAACAAAATGCAACTGCAAATATAACTCCAGACGAAATCAGGTGCTTTATTGGAATTTTGCTACTGAGTGGCTACAATACAGTTTCGAGATTTCATTCTTTTGTGTCGAACGCAATGAGAAGGGATCGATTTGAGTTCATAATAAGGAACTTGCACTTTGTGGATAACCACAGTCTGGATAAAACAGACAAGTTCGCAAAAGTTAGACCACTCTTACAAATGTAGAACAAGAATTTCCAAAGTAATGCTCCGAAAACCATACACCATTCAGTGGACGAGCAGATGTTTCCATACTATGGTAGCCACCACATAATTTTTTTATTCACTTGCTTTTTCTTTACTTATGTTAACAAAAGTTGCTGAATAATAAACGACTTGAATTAAATCACATGAAAATACTGTCTTTTGCTTCCATATGTACATGTAGTACGGACTCAAAATCCAAGTTAGAAAATATTTTTTTTTATTCTTTCTTCAGTTTTGTAATATATTTTGTTAGAATTAAGCTATTTTGGAAAACTACGAAGATTGTTGCACTAGTACGCCCGTCGGCATATCTGGGTTAAATTAAATTGTAAGCGACACTATAAAGGAATTCCTTAAGAATGTTTTTTTCTTCTTTTATAGGATTCGATCCTTTTATTGAAACGCAAAAAGCGCTGGCGGAGTTGATTGAAAATGAAGAAGAGCAACAGAATGCTGCGTCATCCGCTCAATCTAAACATTCAACGCCAAGGCAGCTAAACAATCAACCGCTGCCACCTAACGATCAGGCTTTGGATGCTGTGCAAAGATTTCGGCTTCCACAGACAGGACTTAACCACGTTAATAATTTAGGTGGTTATAACGTCTCTCAAAGATTACAAACTAACAGCAAAATATTACCGTTTGTTAATATATCGCCCAACAACATCGAGCCATGCAGCCATCCCATTCAGCAACATCAAATACCAAGCAACGTGTGGAGTTCCAACATGAGCAATGTTCAACAATATTCAAGTGTCCCAGATATTCGACGTGAACAATTCATTCAAAGTGGAGATAATCAGAAAGGTAAATAATAGAAGTATAATCTATTTATGTTATGATCAGTAAAAAAGAAAGCGAACAGATAAATATTTTTTAAATTAAACTGTTTGAAAAATAACAGTATTTTGGTGGTACTAAAACCTCAGCAATTTAATGGAAAGCGAAATAACACATGTGTATCGATTGTTGGCTGTTTCACAGATATTGTTATAAATATTCGCTTTATTTTGTAACAACAGGTACAGTATGACTAGTCAAAGGTTCTTGATATTACCGTGTAGGGCATGCAATATTATGAAGAAATGTGATTTTAGTTGTTTGAAATTGAACAAAAACCTTTCGCATCAAATACAATTCCTGAGTATAAAAGTATTTATTTTCTGATTGCAAAAAACGGCGATAAATGAATAAACAGTTTATAAAATAAAATAAAAATGTGTATCTCCGCTTTAAAATATGTACGAAATTCCAAATTAAATTACCAATATCGGAATATATATTGTTGCATTTCAGGACGGTGACGAAAATGAAAAAAAAATTTAAATTATTTCAAACGAACTAAATACTCTGTGGATAAGACAAAGAAATAAGACATTGAGCTTAAAAATATTAAGAGAAAAGTGCTCAATTTAGTAAAAATATATGACAATTGCTTAAAATGTCACCACTACAAAGTTTTGTAAAGATGTTCGACATCTCTGTTCATTGTCATCGATTTGATTTCTAAGTTAGATGAGGCTGTATAATGTGACAGCGATTACCATCCTCTTACGTATAAAGCGAAATCAAATATATCTCCAAACTTAGGAGAATCTTTGATCCGCAAAGATATGGAAAAATTAGGGGTAGATTTGCTAACGCCACCCCAAAAAACCATACAGCGACATGTCAAAATGTTTATGAATAAAATTTAAATTTAGAACGATGCAATCGATAAATTTCCTCGGTTAGTGACTTGTGTAAATACACACCGCAGTGGCTTTACGGGCTAGACGCTGCTGAAGATGACGCTTCACAAACATCGAAACGATCGTCCAGCGAATGTGAGTTCGAATCCCACCCGCGGCATTTACATTTTTTTCACTAACCGGAGAAAACATGATCTCTTACAGCCTTAAAGGAAATTACAACTTTAAACATAACGAGGATCTAAAACAACTAAATTTAGATATGCTCTTCATTTTGATGGTAAAAAAATGAATAGTCCGAAAAATGAGACGAAAGATATTAATTTAGTAGTACTTGTGCTTCAAAATGGAAAATTATGTACCATATTTGATGATATTCGAGAACCATCTGACAAATTTTATTTATGGGAATCTGTACTTCTGTCGAACTACTGAACGTTTTAAATCCCATTTGGAACATAATTTTTTTTATTTATTTTTTTTATCAAACCAACACTCAGGGGATGCCCCCTATAAATGCAGTGCATTGTGTTGGCGAAGGAAAATTGAGGTAGTAGAGGGTGGAAAGAGGGAGTAGTGTCTGTTGATATTTGCCTTGAATGTTTGTATGTCACAATTGGTGGGAAATACACTAGTCGCAAGTTTATTCCACATACGGACTGTACGGCTGAAGAACGAATTTTCTCTATAGTGTGTAGTGCGGTCAATCGGCCACTCGATAAAAAACGGATGAGAGTTCCTGGAAAGCCGCGTACTTCGGCTAAATATCCTCACGTCCGGCATAAGTTGACGGATGTCCGAGGAACACAAACCGTGGAAATATCGATAGAACAGTGACACGCAACCCACATTTCGACGATGCTCAAGGGAGGCAATAGAGTTGGATACCCTACTGTCCCCTATTAACACCGTCGCTCTCCTCAGGACACGGTCGAGAAGCTCCAAAGAAGTCCTAGGAGCACCTGCCCATATATGGGAGTTATACTCCATCTTTGGCCTGATGTAGGTGGTGTAGATATTGAGAAGATCAGATGGAGTGAAGTATTTCTTGCACCGCTTTAAAAGGCCTAGACACTTGAATGCATCTTTCGACACTTCAAATACATGTTTTGCCCAACGGACATCACATTGCATTTTCATGCCCAGAACATCAAGAGCGTCTGATTCATCAATATCCACACTGTCCATAGACAATGACGACACACCTGGGTCAGCAATACGTTTATGCGACAACAAACAACACTGGGTCTTACTCGCATTAAAATCTACTCTATTCCTTCGACCCCATTCAACAATGGACACCAGATCGCGGTCGAGTGTTTCGTTCATTGTCCGGCGTTTGACTTCAATCTCTTGAAGACTTGGCCTACGATCGAATGAATAAGAATGGCAGAGATTACTGTCATCGGCAAAAGAGTAGATTGGATTCACAGTCTGACCCAGGAGATCGTCAATGAAAATAAGAAAAAGAGAAGGAGAAAGAACAGAGCCCTGTGGTACACCTGCAGTCAATTTATGCTCGTCGGATGAAACCCCATCTACAACAACTCGTATAGTGCGATCTCTGAGAAAACTCGATATAAATCGAGTGAAGTTATCACCGACACCAAAAGCAGCGAGCTTTGACAAGAGTGCATCGTGCCATACTCTGTCAAAGGCCTTGGAAATATCAAGAGCCACTACCTTACTCTCACCAAGCCGGTGGATGGATGGACTCCACTGTTCCCAAAAGAACGCCATCAGGTCTCCAGTAGATCTCATTCTACGGAAGCCATACTGCCGATCATTAAGAAGGTCATTGGACTCAAGATACTTCACTAGATGGTGGTTAACCATGCTCTCCATAACCTTCGAGAGCGCAGAACAAATTGCAATTGGGCGGTAATTTGCAGGGTTACTTGCATCACCTTTTTTAGGGATTGGCTGGACATTAGCAATCTTCCAACGCGCCGGGAAGACTCCGGCACGGTATGCAAGGTTGAAAAGATTGCGCAGTGGACACGCCAGTGTCGAAGAGCACCTACTCAAGACCAGTGCAGATATGCCACCCGGGCCCGGGGATTTATCTACGACGAGATTCGCAAGAACCTTTTTAACTCCTCGCGTTCGAAAAAATATCTTGGGCATGGAACAAGATACGTAATTGATCACGGGGAGTGGTTGATTGCTATCCGGCAAGGAAGAGTTCCTTGCAAACATTTCAGCCGAGAGGTTAGCTTTATCAACCGGTTCAGTGAATGTTATGTCATCTTTAAGAAGAGTTGGGATAGAGGAAGAACTATCCTTTATTCTTCTTGCAAATGACCAAAAGTTCTTACTTCCACTAGGGAAAGAAAGGACTTTAGCACGAATACGCTGTTCGTGAAGAAACTTTTCGCGTCGAAGTACTTTGGCACACTTGGATCTTGCCTGTTGGCGTAGCAGTTCAGTATCAACGTTTTTATTAGAACGCCAGTCTCTGAACGCGTCCTCTTTGGATCTGACAGCATTCTTGCATGTCTGGTTACACCAACTTTTTTCCGATGGTTTAACCGAAATAGTTTTCGTCGGAATGAATACGAAAAGGACGCTGAAATGATACAGTGATCCGAATTACCCAGAGGTGCAAGCGTGTTAACTTCGTACTTTTCAGGGTGCGAAGTTAAGAAGAGGGTGCGAAGTTAAGAAGTAAATTTTGGTTGTGCCCTTGAACACACGGAATGTGCGTCGGTTCATTCACCAATTGCGTTAAGTTATTATGAGCGGCGAAGAGCTCAGCGTATTGCCCCTCCGTAGTTGTATGGCTCGAATGCGTTAACCAGGAGGAATTATGGACATTGAAATCACCAGCAACAACGATTTCACTGTCTGGATAATTCCCCAATATCTCAGAAAGGGAATCGGAAAGAAAGGGAATATAAAGAAATCCGAAATGTAAGACATGTGTTCCAATCTTGAATTTTACCCAAAGAGAGTTAAATTCTGGATCTTGTGAGTCGAAATGTCGCTGACTCTGAAACACTATGCCATTTTTTACATAAACCACAAGGCCTCTGTGGAAAATAAAAAGGGATAGAGTGTGGTACCCGGGAACGTGAAAATCCTGTGGATCAGAATCCTCGCGCACCTGGGTTTCACATAGAGCAAGAACATCAGGCCGATGAATATTAATATGAGAGTACACACCGAAAAAATTCGTTCTCAACCCTCTTATGTTACCATAATGTATAACAAAATTACACACCATTGCGACATACAAACACACAGAACCAATTCACAGCAGTAAACACAAACAGTGAGTCCCCCGCCTTCCCGCTGATATCCACACAATGCTTAGTGTTATGCCTTAAGCACTGAGCAGCAACGAGAAGACGAAGAAAACACAGTCTATGCTGTACTGTATAGGAGAGGGAGCGGGGGACAACAAATGTACCACACAGAGAGGGGCATAAAAGCCCTTCGTGTGGTTGACGTAAACAGCCTTAGTTGATGTTGTTATTGTTTCCTTCTTTTCGTTTTGCACATTTTGTTGTTTTGTTTATTGTTGGTATTATCGTATAGGTATTTTTCAATTTTATTGTCTCGATTTTGTAAAGTTATTTAGTTTGGTTTGTTGAGCTTTGTTTGGTTTGTTGACGGTTATTTATTAATTTTTATACATTTATTTTTCTTATTTAGTTTAACACGGATTTGCACACGGATTGACACGGATAAGAATTTAAAACTCTATTGGACGCGGAATTAAACAGAAACACATCCATACGGACGGCAGACACACACTTTTTTTTTTAATAACATAATAACTGGAACTTGGTTTGATCGGATCAGTGATTGGATCCAAATAATTGTGCAACTTTAAAACAAGCCAAACTTCCATTTCAAAAGGCTCACGCTTGCTTTCTCGGACATTTGGCAAAAGAAGAATCAGCAATTCCGAATCAACAAAGACGAAGTAATTGTTGAAGCTACTGGAATTGGCTAGCAAAGAAAAATCTTTGTCAAAAATATGGCAAGTTAGTCCCTGTCAAAAATATGGCAAGTTAGTCCCAATATGGCCACAATGAAACCCATTTCCATTTGTGTTATTAGTTGTGGTCCATCTCTTCCCTGTTGGGGCTCATAATCGGTATCAAATGGGTCTTGATAAGTAACGCCACTTGCTCTAGTCATTCCTGTACATTCTATACTACGATCTGGAGTTGGCGGCCTTGGTGATACAAAATTTTCAGGTGCAAGCACTGGTAGTGTGGCTGTTACAGTTGCTTAAATAAATTTTGTTCCTCTCAGCATATCGATTTAGACCACATGTGTAATTTACGCATGCATAGCAACTGGTTTCATCATGATCACCTTGGGGATTAATCCAGTTTACCGGCTTACAATACTTCATACTATGTTTGTCTCCACTCAACCATGTCATGAGATTGTTATAACATTTGCGACACACTGTATTAGGTGTGTAATTTTCACCGGTCAAGTCTTCTTCGTCGAAAAACAACTTATATGCTTTCTTGAATGCACTAGTTAAAACATTCTTTTCCTTTTGCAATGTTGAAGAACTATTTTTTCTGATTTGACGACCGCAAACGTAGCAAAATAAATCAATATTTTCACACTGCATATTGAAATTGTCAGTTGCCAATGTTGTGTGCGAATTTATAACTTTAACCGCTGAGCTCTCGTTGACATCGCGCTGTGTAATGCCTCGATGTGAGCGTCGTGTCGCTCTTATATTGTGTGCTGCGTCCCTTGTGAATTCAATGCAGATGTTTGGTTCTAGGTAGTTTTTTTATAGAAGTTTTTTTGATTTTATATGTTCACAATTTCATCTTTATGACAAGAGCTACAATGTTTTCCTGGTATTTTTTTTATATTTTGGGTTGTTTTATGTGAATTCAATGCAGATGTTTGCTTCCAGGTAGTTGTTTGATAGAAGTTTTTTTGATTTTATATGTTCACAATTTCATCTTTATGACAAGAGCTACAATGTGTTTCCTGGTATTTTTTTTATATTTTGGGTTGTTTTATGTGAATTCAATGCAGATGTTTGCTTCCAGGTAGTTGTTTGATAGTTTGGGCACGGGAACTCACCCACCAGCAGCGCACTCACACACTCGGCCTCCTCACTGACAATTATTTACGTTTAAAGGTTTGGAAATCAAATTTTTTTTTAAGAAATCGCTTATTTTCTTACATTTCAATTGTTTTAAAGCGAAATTTTGGCTCCCAGAAAGTACTTTTGTTAGAAAAGCCTCACTATCTCCGGTCTTAGAAGGGTTAATGCGGAGTATTATACCTTAAAAAAAAGCTTGAAGTGTTGTATTTTACTGAGTCTAGGAAGAAATAAGTTTACTAGGACTGTTTTTTGAGAAAAACAGATTTTTATTAAAAAAGTGAGGTTAAAAAATCTTATTTTTTTTAATTTGCCCCAATGAGTTAATAAAAATTAACATATTTATATACAGATTTATAGCGTTTTCAAAGGTCTTCTCAATGATATCCATCTCAACCAGATCGGATAAGAAATGGGTGAGATATAAGCGATTATATACTCAAGCTATAAAGGCCTATATCTCAAGAAGTTGGATCGGCCTCCTTTCGCTCATTTTTTAAAGTTTTTCGCGATTTTGACCTTGGAGATGAAGTGTTTTTTTGATTTTATATGTTTACAATTTTTGTTCTTTATAACAAGAGCTACAACTTTGCCTTCGAGAGTAAATCAAAACTCCGAACGGTTTGCAAGATATGAGCTTGAGAAAATGATCACTTTTTTGCAAAAATTACACCGAGGCCCCACTTCTTTGGGGGCCCACAAACAAAAACTTGGAGGACTTTGGGAGACAGGGGTCTTTTTTGTGGTCTTTTATCACGTAGTGGTGTCCGTATATGGTTATATGGTTATAGTTGCACTGTGTAATCAAACTAAAAAATTTTATGATTCGAAGAGCATAAATGAAGTTGATCACAAATCCATGTGCTTAGCATAAAGCGGGAAGAAACTGATTAAACGAAGTGTTTAAGAGCTTGAAAAGCTTTTACAGATATATTGCTACATCTGTTAGCAACTGCAAAAAAGTCGTTCTATTTGCCATCAGTATGTCTTTTGTGAAGAGAGCTTTAAGGCACTCTTAGGCTCTTAGGGACAAGCCCGCAACGGGTGACGCACTGGAAGCCAGTATTGAAGGATTTATTCGTGAGATACCGGCCGATATGTTGGAGAGAGTATGCCAAAATTGGACGCAGCGTATGATCCGTTTGAGGCCCAGGCGCGGTCAACATTCACATGAAATCATCTTTAAACATTGAATTATATAGACAGTTCTATCGACTCAAATAAAGATTTCATACATTTCTCTAAATTTTATGTGTTTTTTTAAACAAATCCGAAAGCTCTTAAAAAATCACCCGTTAGAAGGTCATATTGAAGTTCCACACAAAGGTGTATCGACATCAAACAAGTTTAAGATATTTTTTGATTTTCGTTACACCTTCATTTTGAACGTTAATATTTGGCACAATGGTCTTCTATATGTTGCAGACAAGACGATTAATGAGTTGTTGCCCTAATTCTTCTGTGCACTTCATTGCATAAATTTTTATATCGTCGGATTCCCGTCCCAACTGCAGTAACCCTATAACACTCTTTGGGGATATTCGTAATTACCTCTCCTACATAAGCCATTTCTTTGAGGTTCTTAAAATTGCTTTGCTAAAGTTTGTAAGAGCAAAAACAGTAACAAAATTCGTTTTTCACTTTAAAATTTAAACTAAACTGCATTTATTGCAACCTTAAATGTTTTTCTTAAAATCTTTCTACATGACATATGACATGACATATACTATATTTCATCATGTTTACAGTGTTGAAAATAAGACCCAAATGTATGCAAATTTTACAAAATGGAAAATTGCATCTCGTTGTACTTCAAGTGCATTGCGGGAGGTTAAGCTGTTAATAATAATTTTCTGCAATTTTGGGTGTATTAGAGTGTCCAAAAACCCGTAAGTTTTTAGAAACCGGTTGTCGGTTTGTTCGAAAAATCAATTTTTCAAGAACCCGGTTTTCGGCTTTCAATTTTGGCAAAAACCGGTTGAACCGGTTTTTTTACTTTAAGTTAAATTACACACTTAGAAGTAACAATACATTTGTTTAACACCATTTCATATATTTATTCAAAATTTCACAACTGTATTTAATTAATTACGTTTTAATTTTAAATAAAAACTATATCCATATTTGAAATTAAAATCTTTGAACGTTAGGTCTTTTTTTAATTATATATTATTCTTCAATATTTCGCTAACCATTGGGTAGCATCGTCGGAAAGATAAACCCAATTATTAATTAAAAATAAATGAAAAAAATAATAATGAAATTAAAAATTAAATGAAACTAAAATGAAATTTTTAATTAAGAATTGTGCTTATTTTCTTAACACACTACCCAATGGGTAGCGAAATAATGAAGAATAAAATAATTTAAAATAGACCTAAGCTCGAACATTTTAATTTTAAATATAATACGAAAGGTCGAATGAATAAATCATGACATTTTAAAAAATATATATCATTTCCAATTTAATTTTAAATCGTAAGTCATATTAAAATTTGAAATGGATTTTCATGTATGAAAATCTTATTAAGTTTAAAACATTTTGTTATCACATAATTTTAATTTTGAAATTTGATAAAAAAAAATGTTCGAAAGGCTTATTTAATTTTTATTTAAGTTTTAATTAATTCTACTTCAAATCATAAAATCATTTTGGAAAAAAAATTGTTTGGATATGTCATTTAGATCATATTTCAAAACAGAAATCATGTTTCTTAATTCCAAAATTTCACTAAAATTCGAAAATCATATCATTTATTATTAATTATGTAAGGATATTAACACAAATTAAATAATAATCAAATTAACCGGTTAACCGATGTCAAATAACCGGTTTCCGATTTGTTCGAAAATTACGTTTTTTTAAAAAATCGGCACACGGTTAATAGTAAAAAAAACATTTAACCGGTTTTTCGGTTTCGGTTTTATATACTCTAGTGTATATTCTACTTGACCAATAGAAGGGGTTTTTTTGTTACCCAAATCCTGTAGCTTCAACCTTTTTTTTTGTAATATTCAATGGACTAATTACCATACGGGCTCGTTTTATGGCATTTTTGTTCATAATGATTTGAAAATCATAATGAGCGATGACGACGTACCTCAGCGGTAACGTGAACAAGCAAAACTATCGCTTCTGGGGCACCGAAAATCCACGAGTGATGCACGAGAAGCCATTACACCCGATCAAAGTGACTGCATGGTGCACTGTTCACGCTGGAGGAGGCATCGGGCCATTTTTTTCGAGAACGCCGCTGGTCAAAGGACAACAGTGGACGGTGCGCGCTATAGGGCCATGTTAACCGAGTTTTTTCTGCTGCAATGCGACGAATTGGGACTGGAGGACATGTGGTTCCAACAGGACGGAGCAACGGCACACACTGCGCGAGCCACAACCGATATTCTGAAGGCGGCGTTCCCGGGTCGCCTCATCTCTTGTTTTGGCGATTTGCACTGGCCCGCAAGATCGCCGGATTTAACCGTTCCAGACTTTTTGTGGCCCGAAGTTCTCGCCGAAGTGACGAAAAATGCCATAAAACGAGCCCGTATGGTAATCAATTGTGACGGCGCCCATTTAACCGATATCATCTTCTCAACTTAACCAATAAAATTCTAAAGGTTCAAATAAACATAATCAACAAACAAAATCGAAGTTTTTCATTTAGAAAAAAATTAGAGCCAAACAACATCGGCCTACTTCTTTTGAAACACCTTGTATAAGTATATAAAAAAGATTAAAGACATCCATAGATGTTAAGACATTAGTAAACAAAAAAACAATACATTCGAAATACGGCTAAATGACACGTGTTTTTTTTTGCAAAGACAACAAATTTAATACAAATAATACACTTTTGTGCATTTCCTTAAATATTCTTGTTATTTGCAGTATTATAAACAATAGCATTCTTAAAATCTGTTGATCTATTGAAATAGAGCTATCTTGTCCAATCTTTTTCATTGTGTGCAGTTCACATAAGATATCTTTCTAATCTACTATTTTTTATTTTAGCTGGGCAACTCTATAATTCAGAAATGTCAGTGACAGCTTTCGTAAGCGAACGCAAGCGGGAAGTACTGAATAAACTACCATTTATTGACTTTGGCGTTCGCGTTGGCTTTTGCGTTTAAGTTCACTTTCGGGACTTGTAGGATACTACTCTTAGTATTATCATTTAATGTGGCCGTCGGTGGTGCAATGGTAGTTTGCGTGGCTATTGTGCATGAGAACATGGGTTCGATACCTGCTCTGACCACCTTAAATTTGTTTCGACGGCGGTCACCTCGCTTAGTGACGGCGACACTATCGAGTATTTGGCCATGGAAAAGCTTCTCAAAATACCGTTCGGAACCGGTGTAAAACTGTAGGTCACACTCAGTGAGTGTAAAACTAGAACGCGCACAGCTCACTTGTTTGTGAGAAGCTCTCCCTAATCCCTTCATGGGATGTAATGGGAAACCATTTATTTGTTTTATTATCATTTAATATTATAATTTATTTATTTACTTTTTTGTTTGAGATTTTACTTAAAGTACGTCAGAAAATGATATCAATAATATAAATGCGTGGCCGTCGGTGGTGCAACGGTTAGTGTGCGCGGCTGTTGTCTGAGAGAACGTGGGTTCGATCCCTTCTCTGACCACCTCACACTTCTTTCGACGACGGCCATCTCGCTTAGTAATGGCGGCGACATTATCGAGTAATGAGCCATGACATCGTTTCTCAAAAAACCGATCGGAACCGGTGTAAAACTGTAGGTACCAATCAGTGAGTGAAAACTGGAAAGCGCACAGCTCAGCGATTGTGAGAAGCACTTCCCTATCGCTTCATGGGATGTAATGGGGAAATAGTTATTTTATTTTATGCTTTTAAGTATCACAAAAACGGAACAAAAGCTTTAAAAATCATTTGAAGATCGCAAAAATCGCAAAGGATTTTGTATACATTAAACGTCATTGAAACTGTTACAAAAAAGATTAATGAGTAAGTGTCAAAGATTAATGAGTCCATCATAAGCGTAGAATCAGGTTGTACTTGTAATTTAAGTGAAGTTGCTCAGTTGTGGACCGGCGTGGTAAATAGTGTTTTATTTTCAAATTCTTGTTTTGCATTATTGGCATTTTTTTGGTGTGTGTTTTAGGTTCTTTATAACCCGTATTTGGCATTCGTAGGTCAAAATGGGACGACTGCACATTTTATGAAGAAGCATTTTATTTTTGTTATTGTTTAGCATTGGATATAAAGGCCTTGCGCATTTAATTGCTTTATCCCGAACACTTTTTATGTATGTATGTTTTAAGTGTACACTCCACTTCATTTAAATAACAACAGCAAAAAATTTATAATATATTTGTTACTCAGAATTTTTGATCAAAAAACAAAAACAACACGTCAATAATTTGTTGGGTATCTTACTTTATTCTTCATTATTAACGACAACAATTATTCTTAAAAAGGGTTCTTATGATTTGTTATTAAATCGAGAAAAAAAACTGATGAAACAAATGAATATTAAAATGGAAATAATAACGGCAACGAAAAATTGAGAAACATAAAAAATATTCACTAAATTAGATTTTGTTATTAAGAACTATTTGGTTTGATGTGTTCTTTATCGTTTGGCAATGAGTGTTGCCTACATGGTGTTTACAAGCTCAAATATGCGACTTCAAATGGAACCGTGGAGTTTTGGTAGGTAATCTATTTACCTTCGCATTATGTATCCGACCGTTATCCTGCTGAAAAATCCAACGTAAAGGTCCGAAGATGTTTCTGCATTTGTGAAAAGCTCGTTCCAGAATGTTTTTGTATTTTTCTGCATTTAGTTTTGTCTTTTTAAATTGTAGTTTTATCTCTGGCCATAGTATGATATGGCACCCCACACACCATAACTATCTTAAAATGACTTCCTCTTATCTTTTGTCACGGAAATATACGTAAGTTATATCCGTCAGAACCATCCAGGTTATTCATATTTGTTTTGTCAGAAATTGCATTGGGTATTCCTCGTCACGTGAACTTCAGCAAAGTGAATGGGTTTAATAAGCGTTTTCAGTCTTTGGATATGCAGAGCATTCACTCTACTGGCAGAAACTCCGGCATTCGCTTTTATTTTTGGTATGGAATCACAGGAATTCGATGCAATTATGCAAATTGTACGCTTGTCTGTTGGCGATAATCCCCTGCTGCTGGTCCTCCTTTCATGTTTCTACGATACACTTCTTCCAATTTTTCTGCGGGATAACTTTAGTTCAAAACAGGCTTCAATTTGTCCCCGTTCTCCTGAAGTTAATGGCTTTCCTCGCCCCATTGAAAAATACTCGTAATTACATATTATTTTATGATGTGCAGTTTATCAAACTAATTAAGATTGAACACTCTGCGGAACACAGTCTCTCAAGAATATCAAAACCTAGCTACAGTTGTTATTTATATAAACTATTTTGAAAGCACATTTCATGGTGTCTGAGTAGTATGTATACACCAGTGGTTCCCAACAGGTAGTCCGCAAGCCATGCCAGAGGGGTCCGCAAGATATTATTAAATTAGACATTACAATAAACCAACCCATAATAATATAAAACCAAATTGTATGCCACATGTAGGTCATTTTTCGTAAGTTATACAGGGTGATTCAGGAAGTTCCGGACAAATTTCTCCAGCGTATTCCTTGGCTCATTTCATGAAGAAAAGTCCACTAGGACCATGTCCGAAAATGCAAGGGTGCGAAATGGCAGCGGGTTAAAAATTTTCGGATTGGCGGTCGGAGGGTAGTGGGGTAAAGTTGCTAACTCTACTACCCTCCGACCGCCATTCCGAAAATTTTGAACCCGCTGCCATTTCGCACCCTTGCATTTTCGTTAACGTTTATCCCCAGTACACTCTAGCGGCAAATAGTTTTGCTGTATGTCTTAAGAATGCGCGCGCTCCCTGTTTACAGCCTACAACTGACAGTCATTTACACAAACAGCAAAACAGCGAGTGTTTGTAAAGTTTTGTTTTTTCGCGGAAGAGGAAGAGAATGCCTCTGAGGTTAAGGTTAATAATTCAGTGACTCTCGAATGAGACTTGTCAGTGTCTCTTGAACCCAACTCGTCGGCGTCTCTCGAATCTAAGTCGTACATGATCACTTTTAAGCCTACTGAAAAAATTAGAAAATCCAACTCTGATTACTTGGAAATCAGTTTCACGTTCACTGGATCTGAGCAGCAGCCTAAACCTCAATGTGTAATTTTCTACGAAAGCCTTTCAAATGAGTGTTGGAAGCCAGCAAAACTCCGGCGGCATCTTGAAACAAAGCAAAGAAAAGAAAGTCATTAGATTTTTTCAAAAATAAATTAGGAGAGCTTAAAAGATCTCGTAAAAAAATACTAAACACTCTGGTGCAAATGTAAATGAAATTGCAACCCTTGCATCTTATGAGGTATCTCAGCTTGTCGCTAAATGCGGAAAAAACCATACAATTGCTGAAGAAATTGTACTGCCATCAGCAATATTTCTATGCAAGAGAATGTTAGGTGATCCAGCTGCTAAGCTAGTAGCTACTGTGCCAATCTCTAACAACACTGTCCAAAGACGAATTACTGATATGGCAAATAACATTGAAGATACATTGCCGGTCAGATTTTGCATGAGTGTCAGGTATGATGTATAATAGGATGAAAACACATACATATTAAAAAAGCAATAGTGTTGGTTTTCACACGATTTTTGTGGGAGGACAAGATATATTCGAATATTTTCTTTTTTCGTGCGAACTACTTCACACATCAGCAGAAGATATTTTTACTGCATTAAATGATTTTTTCAATGAATGGGCAAAATGAATGGCTGGCAAAAAAACAGGACTTCAAGCTCGTAGCAAATTAGGAGCCCGTGAGGTGAAATGGACATACTGTTATATTCATCATGAAGCCTTAGTAGCCAAAAGATTGTCTGAGCACTTGAAGAGATTACTTAACGAAGTAGTTGAAATCATTCAGGGTTGTCATAGAAACCATGTCGGTTTTACTAATTGTCGTTTTTGTAAACCAATATTGGTTTCATTTGGTGTCATGGAACCAAGTTGGTTTTGACAATTTCGAATGTAAATAAAACCAATGTTCGAATCAGCTGTCGCTTACATGTGTTTATTTGTTTGCAATTGTATTTTACTCGTGGGCAGAAAATGGAAAAAAAGAACAGTTTTCATGGAAATATCAATAATAGTAATTGTATTACACTAGAAAATTATAAAAGAATGAATAAAGCGTTATAAATAAAATACAATTGCATCAGCAGTTGTAACATTTTTGTTTTTGGATGAAGAACGCTCACCAAGTTGACGAGACACCAAGATTCTGAGAGATTCTGATTCTGAGACAGCGTATGATTTTTTTTTATTGTGAGCTTACTTTTAAAGTTGTTTTGCAGATCTGTAGCTAATTCTAAGTTACACAAAGAAGCATTTCGTATGGTCCTGACACTATTGAAGGGCATTTGTCGCGTTCTAAAATACTTCTGATTTTGCAACTTGATATTTCGTTGCGGTTTTTAACGTTGCGGTTTTCAGAGATCAGTCGGTAACGATTCAAGTATAAGGGCGAATTTCACACTCGTCATTTAAAAGCTCAATTAAAGAGCTTCCAGAAAATTTTCATGTTAAATGACATTTAAATGAACATGTTATTTTAAGCAAAAAGAGTAAAATATCAAAATCTTAAAATTTAAATCTGAAATGGTCTATTTTGTAACACACTATGGTCTACATGCAAAGTTATTTTCAAACAAATATGTATATATTGCTCAAGAAGTTTCTCTTTATTGTTTACATGTCACAAAATTCCACCAAAAGTAAAAACAAAAATGGTATAAAACCCTTGTTAAAATATGGCAGAATTGATGTATTTATGAAAAAATAAATTTTTGAATTGTGTAACATAATAAACAAACATCTCGTTCGATAAGAAAAAATATTGATGCATATTAAACTTGGAATTGCATAATCAAATTTCATTATAATAAAATAATCCCTGTCAAATTTCACTGAAGACATGTTATCACAAGAATTCGCTCAATTCTATATTTATACTCGATTTTTAAATTTATCTCGGACAGTATCGGATAAAAAAATTCATATTTGCCACGCCCATTAAAAAAGTGTAGCTACACAGCGTTCTAAATTTGTGTTGCGCAGTGTAAATTTTAAAAATTTACACACAATGGGGGTTCATAACTCCGAAACTGTGCATTTGCCCCGATTTTGTTATTTCACTTTTTTTTGCTTAAAATAACATATTCTATCCGACGCAGTAATTTTTCTAGAGTAAGCAGTATAATAGACATAAGCCCTACTAAGAAAACTGACAGCTGTTAGCCTTGCCGTGATATGGGCTGGTTGAGCTGGTGTTAGGCTGTTCCGGCTACTGGTGTCCCTGGGTGTTGCTGAGATTGCTGGGGCGGCTGCTTCACTGGTTGTTGTTGATATGGTGGTGGTGGTTGGTTGCCCTTATGCACGACTTGTGGTTGTCTCCCACTTAGACAAATATTTCCCGGGAAAACCGAGTAAAAAAAAACACAAACACTGACTTGTATTTACTTTAAACTATCATTAGGGCTGTTCACGATAAAATACTCCCCGCCTTGCAGGAAGTGCAAATTAAATAATGGGCCACGCAAACTTATTTTTTTTTTAATAACATAGTTGGGAATTCATTGATTTATGAAAATAATACTACAGTTCATTTATAAAATGGAATAACAATAAAAAAAAATTAGAAAAAATTAAATAGGAAATAATGGAGACAAAGTGACAATTCAATTATTCATGGTGCCAAATCCTCCTCTCCCACCTTTTCTGCTACCCCGAAGAATGTCTCCCCAAATTTTGTATTTTGGCGGAGCAGATTCCCGGGGCGTCCCACAGCTGGTCCAATTAAAAGGCGACAGGCTACCTCGGCTCCCAGGATGATATGGTATGGAAAGATGCAATTAGTAAGTGACGATAGTAAGGAGCTACGGACTATGTTAGACAAGAAGATTACGACCAGTCATAATGAACTACGAGGAAGAAGTACGAGTTTGTGAATTGGCCTTGTGATTGAGCCATTCTGAGTTTTCAGATCGGCTACACGAACTCGGCCGTCTACGCCACGGAAGACTTTGGTGACACGGCCTAGGCGCCAATCAGTGGGGCATAAAGGTTCGTGTCTTAAAACGACAAGATTTCCCTCTTCCAGGTCGATTTGAGGGTTTTTCCATATAGTGCGTTTATGCAACTCCTTTAGGTATTCCTCTTTCCAGCGTCGGCAGAATTCTTGGTGCAATGCTTTCAACTTGCGCCACCGATTTAAGATGGAGTCAGAGGTTCCCAACTCTTCTGGCTCTGCCGGGGTCAACATCGATGAGCCGATCAAAAAATGCGCTGGGGTAAGTGCAGATTGTGCGTGAATGTCTTCAGAAAGGGCCGACAGTGGGCGTGAGTTGAGACATGCCTTTATATTAGCCAGCAAAGTTGAAAACTCCTCGAACGTCAACTTAATTTGCCCAGATGATTTTTTCAAGTCCATTTTTAAGCTTTTGACGCCCGCCTCCCACAAGCCACCCATATGTGGTGCGGCAGCGGGGATAAAGTGCCGTGAAAGCCTTTGATGTCCATATTTCGTGATGGTCTCATCCTGCAGGCCTTTAACATGGGCAATAAAGTTCGCGTCAATTTGCCGAGCTGAGCCTACAAAATTTCTGCCGTTGTCAGAGAACATTTTGCTAGGGCAACCATGCCGAGATATGAAGCGAGTAAAGGCGGCTAAAAACGCTGGAGTAGACAAGGCGCTTACCGCTTCTAAGTGGATCGCTTTCGTCTCGAAACAGACGAATACGCAGGCATAACCTTTGGTGTATCTACCAGTGAAGCTTTTAAAGTCAAAGGGGCCCGCAAAGTCAACCTCGGTGTTTGTGAAGGGCCGACTAACAGTTGTTCTTTCCGCGGGAAGTTCGCCCATGATCTGCCCTTGAAGGCGTTTTCGATAAATGGCGCAGGGCTTGCAATTATGAATGCTAGTTTTAATGAGATTTTTCGCTTTGAGTGTCCAACACTCTTGGCGAACAGTATTCAGTACTAACTGAGGGCCTCCGTGGAGTACTAATTTATGTACAAAATCAACATATTAACGAGCTACGCGACTATTGTAAGCCAGAACCACGGGATGACGCTCGTTATACGATAAGCTTTTAGTGGAGCTAAGCCGACCATTAGCACGAATTATACCATTTTTGTCCATAAACGGTGTAAGGGTTAAAATAGAGCTACCGTATCTAGCTTATTCTTCTTGGTTAAACAATTATATGCTTGTTCAAAATGCGTTTTTTGCGATAATAAAAAAAGCCTTATTTTCACGAACGACATCTCTTCAGCAGAGATTTTTTGTGATTTATAATCGACGTTTCTAGGAGAGATTTTCAGAGGCTCATAACCCAATGAATTTTTTGCTCGCTGTCTAGCTTTATTAAAAAATCTAAATATATATGCTATCACATGCATAGTTCTTGCCAAGCAGGAGAACGGGTCAAAAATATCCTCCTTTTATATCGATTTAGCAACATGAACTTGTACTCTCTTGGCTTCTTCTGATGTTTCGAACCCTTCTTCGCTGCTGGGCCACTGAGATTGGTCCTTATTCAGCCAGAGAGAACCATGCCACCAAAGTTCGTTGTCTTTTAACTCATCCGGAGTCAGCCCCCGGGTTGCTAAATCGGCAGGGTTATCCTGCGCTGACTCGATGGGCAACAACAGTTTTCTAATTACACGGTGGCTTTTTGAGCCACCCGAGTACAATAGTGGCGTCAGACCATAGAAATAACGATGAATTCGTAATTTTACAGTAAGGTAACTCTTTCTCCACTAGCTTGGCTAACAACACCGCTCCGCAAAGCTCTAACCTTGACAATGTTATCTTTTTGATAGGAGCCACCTTTGTTTTTGCAACAAGCAAATGTGTGCAGACTTTTCCTTCACATTGAATTCTTATGAATAATGTCGCAGCGTATGCTAACTCAGAGGCGTCACAGAAGGCATGGAACTCTACTTTGCATTCCGGGGAATATTCAATCCAACGTGGAATCCTCATCGAATCCAATTCGTTAAACGTTAACAAAAACGCTCGCCATTTTTGTAACGAAATTACGTTTACCAACATTTGTTGGATTAGTATTTTAGCCTTTATAATAATCGGAGCCAACCACCCAATCGGATCAAACAGTCGGGCGATAACGGAAAGTACTTCTCTTCTTGAGTGGGATGCCTGAAGTCGAATCCTCTCCGTGACAAAATAGAATTCATCCGATGCTGCATTCCAACGCAGCCCAACCATGTTTTCATGGTGCTGTTGTCATCGAGAGACAAAAACGAAGAATTAGGAAAAGCATGGGAGGGCAATCCGTCTAATATATGACTGCAATTGGAAGTCCATTTCCTCAGCTCAAACCCTCTACTTTTCAAAATCCCAACTAGCTGGTCACTTGCTACTACTGCTTCTGAAATACTATGGGCCCCAAATAACACGTCATCTACGTACATTGAGCTACGCAAAATTTCAGCACTTATAGGAAAGCGTTCCTCTTCGTCGTCTGATAATTGCTGAAGAGTCCTGATCGCCAAATACGGGGCACAATTCACACCAAATGTGACCGTATTAAGTTGATAATCTTCAACTTCCCTTTCTTGAGAACTCCGATATAGAACCCCTTGAAACAGCGCATGGTCGGGCGTCACCAGAATTTGCCTATACATTTTCGTAATGTCAGAATTGAAGACATATTTGTATAGCCGCCATTTTGTAACAAGCGATAAGAGACTGGTTTGTAGAGTAGGGCCTACATAGAGTATGTCATTCAGACTCACTCCATTCCATGAAGGACTTGACGCATTATACACCACCCTCAACTTTGTTGTCGTACTTTCAGGTTTGTACACGGCAAATACTTAGGACCACTTTTGAGTTCTTGCTCTTTGTCATGTGACCCATACTCAGATAGTCTTCCAACACCTCATCATATTGAGCTTTAATTTCTGGTCTACACAACGTAGACTTCTCATTCCGTTCAAATTGACGCAACGCTATATGCCGATTTGGGCCCAGTTTTGAAATATTATCTTTGAAGGGCAGACTAACCACATATCTCGCCGCGCTATTTCTTACTGTCGTAGAACGGTAGATCTCTTCACATTCTTTATCCTCTTGCGATAATATTGGATCATGAGCTACCTCTTCTAATTCCCAAAATTTCGATAATTGTTCGTCAATGGAAACTTAGTAAAACGAGCTACATTTATGGTTGTCGGCGAAGCTTCACCATCTGTCGGTCCTGTCACTATCCAACCAAAAATAGTGTTTTGGGCTACAAGAGACCCGAAAATCCCTCGTAGCCAACATCACTTGTCTTGCCACCATTGTGTGGTGCGACTGAACGATTCCTGATGACCCAGGTAATTCTGTGGACTGTATATTATTTGCATTATGATCCTGATGAGCTGACCTTGTCGGTATATCCCTGTGTAAAAGACCGTGATGCTTCTTCTTACATTTAGAGCAATTGTTGTTACTTGTGCAGTTGTCGTACATGTGACCAACTTTCAAGCAATTGAAACAGTATTTATATTTTTTCAATACTGAAATCTTATTTCTGTGGTGCATTTTCAGAAACTTTCTGCATGCGCTTATCGCATGCGCATGGTTGCACATCTTACATTGAGCTACATCAACTTTAGTATGATGAGCTTTGTGTTGCCGTGGCTTCTGAGCATTTTGTTGACTTTCGTCAGAAAAAGTTTGAGAACCACTGAACATTTTACTTTTTGCGGATGTGATGTCAAAAACACTTTCCAAAGCGTGGTATCTATCCGTTAGAAAATTGTTGAGTTCTTTCCATTTGGGAACCTCATTTTTCCTTTTAACTGATTGCTCCCAAAGTTGCAATATGTGCTGCGGTAAGCGCGAAGAGCATTGGAACACAAAGATCGGATCCCATGATTCGATATCAATTTCGAACAACTTAAGGAGCGATATGCAATTATTTATCTCCCGTTGGAGCCTTTTCTCTTCTTGTGAAGATTCGTGTTGACATTGAGCCAAATTGAATAATATCTTCAGCTGACTATTTATCAGGACCCTTTTATTATCATACTGACACTTCAGATTATCCCAGGCTATTGCGGCCGTTAGAGAAATGTTTCTATTTATATCTCGTGCCTCGCCATCTGTCTTTTGGAGCAGATAAAAAAGTTTTTCAACCGCACTGAGTCTTGAATTGTTAATATAAATAGCGGTGAACATATCTCTAAATGTGGGCCACGATATGTAGTCTCCACTAAAACACCTGTATCGAACCACTGGATCAGACTCAGGCTCCTTCTCAACAGGCATTTTTTTCCTCGCCTTAGCGATGTAGTTTATGCATTTAACGTACATTTTTCGGGTCTGAGGATACCTTGCCTGAACTACCGCTAGTTCTTTCTCCTTACCAGCGGCCCATAAGCAACACTCATCGTATAATTTTTTATATTTCGTCCAAGATTTTGTCAACTCAGCCTTTTCAAAATCTATAGCTTCTAGAGAATTTTCTGAGAAATCCTCTTCTCTAAGCTGTGATTCTGTTGCCAAAATCTCGTCCGCCGCTTGCATGAATTTATCATACGCTGACATCTTTGTTATTGTTGGAGAATAACTATTAACAATGAGCCACACAAAAAATTATTTTTCTACTCAGGAGTTCTTAACTCAAACACTGCAAAAAGCAGAAGAAATTTTCCCCAGACTTCTGTTACCGGAAGCAGATCAACCTCGTGAGCAGTAAAACGAGCGACTTAATTCGCAAAAAGCACCGATTACTGTTAAATTTAGCGCTTTTCGTAAATTAAGAATGTGACAACTCACATATAACTTATAACCCTTATATTTTGACATCATCTTAAAATATTTGAAGATCTCACAGATAAAACTATATATTTGTAAATGTCAAATAGCATTTCCTTTTTTTGAAACTTCCTTCTTCTTTTGGCTGTCATCGGTACAACACGTAAATTTGTAATATATAATTTTTCATTCGCAGTAAATATAAATTACAATTAAAACAAACATACTGTTATTATTTGTCTGAGGTAACTGAAAACCTAAAAAAATTAAAACAGGTTATGGGCCCAGTCCCTCAAGGATAAAACAGTTTATGGAAGATTTTGGCGAAAAAGAAGAAACTGAAGATATTTTCCAAGATTCTAAGCATTTGTGGCTTAACTTTCCACAACGTACTTCAAATATGGCAGAGACAAAAGTTTACCAGCTTCATCGGTTCAATGGTCAAAGTTATCAGTTGTGGAAGCGTCAAATGGAAATTTACATGACCGAAAATAAATTAAAGCCGTACATCTTGGGTACTGTCGTGAGAACAGCTGCAAACAGTCAAGCGTGGAAAGAAAAGAACGCTGAGGCACAGGCTTTTATAATGAGGGGCATCGAATTGCAACAATTAAAGTATTTGACAGACTGTACTACGGCAGCTGAAATGTGGTCAAGATTACCAACTGTTCATGCAGAGAAGAGCGAACAATCAATTCAAGTGCTGTTAGAGAAATTTATAAATTCTAAAATGGAAGAAGAAGACTCCGTCGTTAATTTTATCGCCAACGTTACATCATTAACGCAACGTTTAAGAGCTATGGGCTTAGAACAGAAAGATCCAATGGTTATTGCAAAAATTTTCAGTGGTTTACCATCCAAATTTGATCATGTAAGAACAGCTTGGTATGCTGTGCCTCGTGCGGAACAGAATATTGAAAGATTAACAGATCATCTTGTTAATGAAGAACAATTGTTAAATTTACGTTCCAGCGAAGTTGCAGAAGTTAAATCACACAAAACAGCGTTTTCTGTAAGTAAACACAAAAACAACAAGCATAACAGTTCTAATTTTAAAAAAAGAAGTGGAAAATGTAACTACTGTCACAAAGAAGGTCACTGGGCAAGAGAGTGTTTTAAGAGGCAGAGAGATCAAAAAAATAGAATGTCAGGCGAGCACAATAACTTAGCTGTTACCGCAGATGATGGTAGAAATATAAATGTGAAAACGTCAAATGAAGAAAACTCCCATCTATTTGTTTTGCATTCTGACAAATCCCAAAACACATTTAATAATATTTTTTACGCTGATTCAGGTGCGAAAGATCACATGTGCTTTCAGAGGGAGCTGTTTAACAAATTTCAAGAATTCGACAGCGGGACATGCCAAGTAAGGGTTGGTGATGACAGAAAACTAAATGTTGCTGCTGTTGGAGATATCGATGTTCGTGTGGTGCACGGAGGCGTTGTGCACACAATCAAAAACGTTTTGCTTGTTCCAGAATTAGACAGAAACTTTATTTCAGTAGCAAATGCACAGAAAAGGGAATGAAGGTAATTTTCGAAGAAGGTGCTGACAGAGTATGTTTCATGAAAGGTAATGAACTTGTCGCAGATGGTGTGCGTAGTAAACAACTCTACAAAATTAATTTAGTTCCTGTTGTGAGGTCATTATTGTGTTCAGCAACTTCCATAATGATTTGGCATGAGCGCCTGGGTCATGTTAACTACAAAACTTTACAAGAAATGCATAACAAATAGGTTGTTAATGATATGAAAACTGAAAATATTCCATCAGAAATTCCATTCTGCGAAGGGTGTGCGTTCGGAAAATTACATCCTCAAAGCTTTCCAAAGCGTGGTGCAAATCGGGCCACTACTCCTGGTGAAACGTTTCATGCAGATCTTTGTGGCAAGATGAGTGTTCCATCAATTGGAAAGCTATTTATTTTTTATTACTGAAAGACGATTTTTCGAGATATTGTTTCATTTATTTTCTTAAAAACAAAACAGATGTTTTGGAAAAACTCTGCATAGAAGTTAAAGCGGATGGGCATTCAATAAAAAGATTAAGAACTGATGGTGGTACAGAGTTCTGCAAGCAAGAAGTACACAAGTTTTTGTTAAAGAAAGGCATCAAACATGAAGTGACCACCCCTAGAGCTCCTGAACAGAATTGTTTTATTGAGTGGCAAAATCGTACAGTCATTGAAAGTGCCAAAGCTATGTTACATGAACGTGAACTTCCACTCTATCTTTGGGCAGAAGCAACTAATACTGCTGTATACCTTAAAAACCGCACTGCTTCATTAACTTTAAATGGTCGTACTCCGTATGAACCTTAAAGTATTTGGCAGTGACGCTTACGTGCACATACCCAAAGAGCAACGCACCAAGTGGGAGAGGAACTCATTTAAAGGTATGATGATTGGTTACAACGATGATACTAACGAATATCGCATATTTGATCCAGAAAACAGAAAAAATTTTAATAAGAAGAGATGTTACATTTAATGAACAAGGAGAAAAGGCACATGCAGTGGTAGAAATAAAAGAATGCGAAAATCAAAACAATACCGACAACTACCAAAACATAACAAAAGAAGACACAGAAGCAGCAAACTTGGATCAACCGATAAAACGCAGCCCGTATAACACCAAGAACGGTGCTAAAACAAGGAACGAAATATGTAATATTCCTGCAAATGCCCTATGATTATTTTTGTCCGACGGTAAAATTGAAGCTATTAAATCGAACATGCAAAATGTGTGGTCTTTATCATACTTCCGTCAAGTCACTAAATCGTCACATCGAGAAGATCCATAAAAAGGTAAACACGCACACTGATGTGAAAGTTAGGCCTATAAGAGTGGCTGCTCGTCGTGCTAATGAACTGATGTGCATTATTCAAAATTTAGAGCACCAAGATGTTGAATGGCTCGATGAGAACGACGTAGACATTCCAAAATCGGATGAAAGTGAGCAGACACACAACATTGAGCAGCAAACATCCAATGTCATCGAAAATTTAGAATCATGGATTCGGGTGTCATGGACTGAAGACTGTTAACTGGAATTAAAATGTAAACCAAAAATTTAAAAGAAGTTTGTTTTATTCGTAATATTACGATTATAATATATATATATACTCTATTCTGAATACCATGCCAATAAAGTTTGTTTAAATGAATATTATTAGTCCTCTTTCCTAAGCCTGTTTTCTTATTTCTACAAGGTAGCGCAAAAGTAAACTTCCGATGTTTTTTGGCTGTAATTTAAAAAAAAATGAAAAACTTTGATTCTTCTTGTGGATTATTTTTATTTGGTCTTTTAATTTTTTTTACATCAAGTCGAGAATATGATGTCATGTAAATGGCCGCCGCCACAGTTGATTGTCATTTGAGCCCTTTTTATGGCATTTTCCATCACTTTGGCCAAAACTTCCGGCGATAGGTCCTCACATTCTTGACGGATATTGTCTTTGAGAGCTGCAAGAGTCTGAGGCTTGTTGACATAAACCCGCGACTTCAAAAAGCCCCACAAAAAGAAGTCTGGAGCGGTCAAATCAGGCGATCTTGCTGGCCAGTGCAAATCGCCAAAACGGGAGATTAGGCGCCCGGGAAATGCATCCTTCAGCATATCGGTTGTGGCACGTGCAGTGTGTGCCGTTGCACCGTTCTGTTGGAACTACATGTTTTCCAATCCCAATTCATCAAGTTGCGGCAAAAAGAACTCGTTGATCATTGCTCTGTAGCGTGGCACGTCGTCTGGTCGATGTCGACGGCGCTTCCATGACATCGTCGGCTACAGCAGCAATATTCTCTGCAGAACGGCTACTCCGGGGTCTGCCACGCCTGGCAGCATCTCGTGTTGTGCCAGTCTCTTCGAGGCGAGCGGCTAAACGTCGCAGTGTTTCACCAGTAGTGATTACTTTTGCGCCACCTTGTAGAATTATAACTGCTGCTCATGAATCCATAAAATAAAAAACAGAGTACATTGAAAGTAAAATGCAAATACCAATGATTACGTCAGCATGGTGTGGGGGGGGGGTTGATTGTTTAAGAGCTTTGCTTACTTTTGTTGACAAGGGGGGGGGGTTAATAATTGTAATAAATCTGCTTACGTAATACTTGAACGGCCAATTAGCTGAATTAGAACCTACACCTCTCGAAGAAGCTTTACACGGCACTGAATCTCACAATCTAACAATCGAGGTATTACGTATGATATTGGATCTACCTCTGCAAGTCTTGTAATGTTTTGTGACTCGGACTGGGCTGGAGACGTCGATACGAGACGCAGCACAACCGGTTGGATAGGTTTTATGAATGGAGGTCCGATTGCATGGAGTTCCAGAAAACAAATGGTGACGGCTACATCAACTACATAAGCTGAATTTATAGCACTGTGTGCAGCAACGAAAGCAGTAAAATGGTTGAGAAAGTTAGTTACTGATATCGACTGAATCCAGATCAGTTCAACTCCGATATACTGCGATAACCAGCGAGCAATATCCTTAGTAATAAACCCAGAATCCTCAAAAAGGACAAGACACATTGATACTCAATACTTTTATACTTGTGACATTCAACGTGAGGGTGATATCAATGTACAATATGTAGCGTCAACTAAGCAACTTGCAGATTTGTTAACCAAAACTCTCTCTAAACAAAAATTTTGTAATTTGATTCAAAATTTTGGTTTCCATGATTAATCATATACATATATACTCGTATTTTCATTTGCTATTAATTTACTTAATCGAGAGGGACTGTTAAATTTAGCGCTTTTCGTAAATTAAGAATGTGGCAACTCACATATAACTTATAACACTTATATTTTGACATCATCTTAAAATATTTGAAGATCTCACAGATAAAACTATATATTTGTAAATGTCAAATAGCATTTCCTTTTTTTGAAACTTCCTTCTTTTGGCTGTCATCGGCACAACACGTAAATTTGTAATATATAATTTTTCATTCGCAGTAAAAATAAATTACAATTAAAACAAACATACTGTTATTATTTGTCTGAGGTAACTGAAAACCTACAAAAAATTACTGGAAAACAATTTCTGTTCACAAGGGCAGACGACTGTTGCTAAATTTTCTCAGAATTTTCCTTATATTGAATCACAAAAATCATTCCTGTAGAATTTTCCGCAAAGACTTAACGCAGATTTTTCACAGGCGAACAATTTATCCCCCAATCCGAAATGAACTACAATTCTTCTTGAAACTTGTTCCCACAAACGAATAAAAGAGTTAACACCAACAAATTCCTTTATTTATTTATTTCTTCAGCTACTGGCCAATGCTTTTTATTATTTTCAAGAACGTGGAAAAAAAAAACAAAAGTTGCGTATATTGAGCCACCACTGTCTCATAGAACCGCAAGATTTTCTTTTCCAATATTTATGTTATTGGCCAACACTTTTAATTATCTTCAAGCAAGTCAAAAAATCCAAAAGTTGCGTACAATGAGCCACCACTGTCTCATAGAACCGCAAGATTTGTTTTCTCTATTTTCTTTTGACTATGTGCTGAGCAACGAAAATCATAAACAACAACTTCACTTTGCATATGTTTCATATAATATTCATATGTTTTGTTGTTCTCTAACGGACTTACTATGTCATGTATAGAGCAACGACAATATATGTAAATTTGTTTGACTGTGTGCAACAATATTTGGAAAAATTTTCTGAGCCACTTCTGAAATTTATTCTTCAAATTTTCCAATTATTAGGACTCTTTCTTGTTTTTCCACACCGTACTTCAAATATTCTAACACTCCACTTTTCCCCAACTTTTTCCGATCCACAAATTGTTTTGAACCACAAAATGTTAGCATGAAATTTGGGCGCCTTTTTAAAACACTCTACGCACCTTGTTGCTCCTTTCTCGGTAGAAGGACCAAATGTTTACCTCGCTGGTAGCCCTTCCGTGAGATGGGCTGGTTGAGCTGGTGTTAGGCTGTTCCGGCAGCTGGTGTCCCTGGGTGTTGCTGAGATTGCTGGGGCGGCTGCTTCACTGTGGCAGACTTCCTTCACCCGCACTGGTTGTTGTTGTTGATGTGGTGGTGGTGGTTGGTTGCCCTTATGTACGACGAAGTAAGCGAGACGCCGATGGCACTCGCTCAAAGTTGACGGCGTCAACTCGTCTGGTGGCAAGGGCGATCATTAGGGCTGCTCATATTGGTTTATTTCCAATATCAAAACCTGATAACATTGGTTTCTGTGACACCTAAAACCGACATACATATGTAAATTCTAGTTCGAATATAAAACCGATAACATTGGTTTTCATGACACCAAAGCATTTGTTCTTGTCGTTTTCAAATCCAATAGTGACAACATTGGTTTCTATGACAGCCCTGATTAACTACATTAAAGGTCAACCTCTGCAATCCAGATTATTTTCTTTGTTATGCAAAGAGATGAGCAGCTTTTTATTCATACAGAAGTAAGATGGCTCTCTCCAGGTAGGATGTTGACAAGATTTTTTGAACTTAGAGTTGAAGTTCCTGTCTTCCTTCTTGACACCAAGTACGCAGACTTTCTCACTGACTTCTTGGGTTTGCTCAACTGCCTACTTAGCTGATGTGTTTGAACACTTAAATGTGTTAAATGTTAAGTTTGCAAGGGAACAATGTAGGTATTTTCAAAGTTTATTTAACAACAAGACAAAGTCTTATAAATTACAGTGCTAGTGGTAAAATGTTTAATACATGACAAGAGATTTAAAACAAATTAAAAGTAAAATACAAAAAAAAAAAATTAAATATAATTAAAAACAAGTAAAAGTGTTAAATTCGGCTGTGCCGAAATTTTGATACCCTCCACCTTAGTGTTAACCAGCAAAAAATTAAATTTAAAATTTTTTTTAAATGTTTTAATTTTTTTAACAGTTCTGGAAAAATCCTTTTTTAAAAATAAAAAAGCATTTTTTGAAGAACTGTTAAAAAAAAACAAGCTGGGACTAGAGTTGAACCAACAACCCTCATACTCCAACGCGCAACCCTTTACCCATCAGGCCACAGCGACGTTAGATGAAGTGTGACAAAATTCATATAAATGTATGAACACATGAAAGTACATCTAAACATTCTCAAGTACTTACCTATTATAAAGAACAACAAGGATTTTCAACATGGAAATTCACCACACGGCAAAAGGTGTAGTTTAGTATAAAACTACAAAAATTAATGAGAAAATTTTATGAGTTTTTTTACGTTTCCAATCATAATTTTTTCCAATGGACCAATTTCGCTGATTTTCAATACCAAACTGCTCAGGAATACGTGGAACATTCTGGCCAAAAACCAAACCGCGTTATGGCCGATTGAAGTCGTGAGAATGTTTTCAACAGACGGACAGACGGACATGGCTATATCGACTCCGGTTGTTATAAGGATCAAGAATATATTTACTTTATGGGGTCGCAAAGCCTTGTTTCTACATGTTACAATCAGAATGACAAACTGATATACATATACCCTCTATCACTTACAGTGGAGGGTATAACAATTACAAAAATGTTAGACATAAACTCCGGTTCACTTATTTAAAGGCATTGAAAATTCCATATTCAGCAGCCTGTATATTTTGCAATTTGTAACCGATTGCAGAATTTTAAAATAGAAATGGAAGCTAGACATCTTGAGATATAAAAAATTATGACAATAGTGGTTTCTTAACTAAATAACTTTTTTTCACCAATTTATAAAAAAGTGACAAAATTTGCTATTTTTTTTTGGTTCACTTGAATAAAGTCACTTTAACTAATTTTAATGAAAAACAGTTTTTCTTGCGTTTTTAATTTATTTTACTTTATTTAAGAACTATTAGTAATGGGTACAACACCCTTTGTTTTTAATAACTTCAAATATACGGGTTTTCATTGAGAGATAAAGAGAATTTATGTAATCCAACGAAATTAGATTCCAAGCATCCTTAATGGCCTGAATTAGTGACTGGTTGTCATCAAATTGTCTACCTCCTTCATACCCCTTACGAGATAACCAACCCCAGACATTTTCGATAATGTTTGGATCTGACGAATAGGGTGGCCAGTTAAGAATATTAACATTTTGGCTTGCAATGAACTCCTTTACTGCACTGAATGGAAAAGCATCGTCACACGGATGAAAATGTTCATCACCCCAACAACTTTTGTCATCGAAAGTGAGCTAACGTAACGTTTCATTCCCGCTATGAAAATGTGTTCATCAACTGCAAATTGTTCGTTACTGGTGAGAGTATGGTTGTTGCTGCAATGAATTTGCTTCGTTATTGCAACGAAATTGTTTCGTTGCTTCAATGAACTTGTTTAATTTTTAGCAATGAATAAGTATTGTTTTTGCAAGGAATTTGCTTCATTGCTGAAATGAATTTGTTCATTGCTGCTATGAATTTGTTTCATTGGTGCAACGAATTTGAATCATTGTTGCAGTGAATTTGTTTGATTACTACAATGATTTTGTGTCATTGCTGCAATGAATGTTTTGAAGTGTGTTTGAAATTATTTAATGAAAATTGTACATAAATACACTGTTAGTATTACATTGCAGGTGTTTTGATAACAATTTTTTGAATCTTTGATTCGAAAATGGTCTCAATTTGATAAATAGATTATATTCATTCCATATTGAAACACTCGTCTAGAGAAGATTGTGGTAGTCGAGGGGTTGAGAGTTGAGTGGGTCCTGCAATTAAAAACAAATATGAAGAATTTTTTTTTAAGATTTAGTATTAAAATATGTACATATCTATGTCTGTACTTACCATGAACATAAGCACTACTCCCCTGTGCTCTACTCCTTTAACATAGGACCACATCATTGTTTTGTAAAATCATGCAATTGTTGTTGTGTTGAGGGTTCTGATATTCAATTGTAACGCCAAATCTCCACGTCATTAAGCCAGTGATCGCTCTGCAAGCATTTTCTTCATCTGCTCTTTTATTTATTTTAACCAAATTTCGATTGGATTCATTTGATTGTACTTTGAATTGTAATTTTTTATGTTCGCCGTACTTGAAACACTTTGTTTCTTTGACTTCTTCGTTTTCATTGACTTCGACTGCCCGCACAAATGAATGTATGTCTTTCGTTTTTTTCTGAATCCAAATACCAACAAAACGAAACAGGCGCGACCGAATTATGATTAAACAACACGAAACGCGAGCGATCAGTACCGTAACGCGCATACACAGACACAAATGTTCAGTTACATAAGTATATCGGGGTAGTTTTTCTGCTACCGATGCGTCACTTTCTTTGCTGGCGTGTTGCTTCTTGCATTCTGTTTACTTATCTGTTTGATTTATAGATTCGCAAGTTACACAAACGATCACAGCTAACACATAAATTCACACAATTTAGTTTTCACAATAAAAGGTTATTACTAAGTATAACTAATTGGTCTGTTTTAGCAAATATATTTAAATTATTCCGGCGGAAAAATATCGTATGTCGACCACTTTCGGTTGTTGCAATGGAACTAATTTAAGACGTGTACGTGACCCACCACTCACGCTCACCATTTTCTCTTGCTGGCCACTTTTTTACGCTCTCTTATTTTTTCGACTACTTCTCTCTCTACACCATCATACAAAATTAGTTTCGTTACAATAACGAAATTGTTTCGTCAACTAAAACTTTCGACAAACCTCCAAAATAAATAAATAATAAATATAAACTATAAAGAGTAAGAGATAAACCTAGTATGAGTAGTTTAAAACTGATGCCATTACTTTTTTTTAATTTTCAACCCATTTCTCTACAAAATTCAAATTAAATGCAATTGTTGCAGGAACGAAAAGTAAGTTGTTGCAGCATAGATATGAAAAATTGTCAATGAAGTCAAGTATGAAATTTTTCGTTGCAGCGACTACCAAATTGTCGGATATACGACACTTTTCACTATAACAACGTAAACACATTAACGAAAATGTTTCATCCGTGCGACGAAGAGTTTTTCTTTCAGTGTACTCTGGCGTTGTGCATAGGGGCATTATCCTGTTGCAATATCCAAGATATAGAACCAAATAGTTCTCTGAACTTCGGAATATCCGATTCCAATAAGGTTTTATAGCTTGCACCAGTCATTTTTGCACTTTGAAATTCCAGATCGATGGTGCCACAGTACGTAATATCACCACATACCATAATGCCGCCCTCTCGGATATGATGTCGGTACAAAAAACGCTATTCTTTGCGCAGATCATGGAAATAATAGTTGTAGCCATCAGGCCGATCCAAATTAAACTTCTTCTCATCCGTAAATACAACGGTTCTCCAGTCATTTACATGACCTCGCTTTTCCTTACGACGAACATTAAGTGGCGGCTTTTTTTTGTAATTTCAAGTATTTTAGATACTCACAGCTCTTAATTACTCTGCGTACTGATGACTTGCTCGCTTTCCACTTCAGCTTGAGCTCTTATTTTTGACAAGGATAAGACAGAATTAGAAGCAATTCTCATGATTTTTCTTTTCTCATACGTAGATAAAGACAAGGAAACCCTTCCTTTAAAATTTTTTCCATACCCCTCGCGGTCCTTGATGTAATTGTCGACAACTGTTGGGTTCGATCCAATTTGTTTAGCTATTGCGCGGTTAGAATATCCTTCAGAACGGTAAACATTGATTTTAGTTTTTTCCGATAGATTAAACATTTTTTGTTTTGCCATTTTGACTAGTATAATGATTAAGATAAATAATAAATTGTAATAAACAGACGGTCTCTACAAAAAATCATCGCTTACTTTAAAAATAATAAAAGAATAATAAAGAGCCTTTATTCAAGTGAACCAAAAAAATTAGCACATTTTTTGACTTTTCTTATAAATTGCTCAAAAAAAATTCTTTAGTTCAGAAACCACTATTGGCATGATTTTTTTTATATCTCACGATGTCTAGCTTCCATTTCCATTTTAAAATTCTGCAATCGGTTACAAATTGCAAAAGATACAGGCTGCTGAATATGGTATTTTTAGTGCCTTTAAATAAGTGAACCGGAGTGTAAAACATATTAAACATAAATTAGACATACATTTTAGAATTGAAATACAATCATTATTACATTTTCACAGTTTCATTTTCATTTTTAAAATATCTATTTAACTCCTTTTTGAAATGAAAAGCGTTGGTAATAACCTGTATACGTGATGGTAGACTGTTCCAAAGGCGAACAGTGGATTCGAAGAATTGTCTTTCGGAAGTAGAACTTTTAAATGACATATATGAATGATTTTTTTCGCTCGGTTAAATATTAATATTATTACAGAGATAATCAGGTTGCTTAGTATACAGGGTGGTTCAGTTACGACTGGACAAATTTCAACCGCGTATCACTTGACTCATTTCATGCAAATATGTCCATCTACGACTATCCCCGAAAATGCAAGGGGGCGAAATGGCAGCGGTTTGAAAATGTTCGGATTGGTGGTGGGAGGGTACTAGGTAAAATTGCTAAGTTCTGAACCAGTGGTCGGATTTGGGGCTTGTTGGAAAGGTCTTTAAGAGATCTTTCAGAATAATAAGCATAATTAATCCTAGAGGCACACTGACAGAGGATCCGATGTATTACCATTGCATGAAACAATTTGTGTACGACAGGTAACATACGACTTGATCATTCTACATGTTCATCTAAAATTTGGGCAGCTTAGTTAACAGAACTTCATGATCAAAGGTGTCGAATGCCTTACTATGGTCAAGTAGTACAAGAAAATATACCTCGTTTTCATCCGTATTCGTTCTAAGCTCTTCTACAACACACATCAGTTAATGCTGTGACACAGCTCCTGTTTTCCCTAAATCCAAATTGTCTATTTGGCATTTATCTGACCATACATAATTTTCCTTTTGAGATTATTGGTTAAATGGAAGTGGGGCGAAATTCGTTGTTAGTTTTCGGGAGTGGTACTATTTTAGAAATGTTACATGCTGTCGGAAAAGTGAATTTTGTTAGTATTGTATTGAAAATAAATAAGGGAGAATTTTCCGTAAAATTATTTTAAGGAATCGTGGATGAACTCCATACACACCTACCGCATTTTACTTAATGGCCAATAAACTATTAAGTACTTCATTTGGTCCAACACAGTAAAATGAAAAGTCGTCTTCAATATACTCATTACGATAGGTGGTGTATGCGTTTGTAGAGGCCTTTACTTACTGAATTGACACCGACAAATAATTTGTTAAGATTGTCCACATCGACTTCATAATTAATTTTTCTTTGATGTTTTCGACCGATACTTTTTTTTGTCGAACAACTTCACATCTTACAGTTTTAAATTAAGAGTGGAGAAGTGTGGTTTTATATCGTTTCCATCTTTGGTTCAAATGATCCATTTTTTTATTAACTGCTTAATATGACTATTAAACCATTGTGGCTGAAAGTGCTTAACCCTTTGAAGACGAAGAATTTTCCGCTGGAAATTTTCAAAATTTTATTGCGGCTTCTTACTCGGGAACACAACATTTCAAGACTCAAAATTTAAAAATGTTCGGTCATTCTACAAAATAGATCATGGGACATATGTGTCCCATTCATCGTCAAAGGTAATAAATTGGGAACAACTGTCCAACGGTTTGTATGCTACAATTTGTGCCTAATTTCGTTTTTTGTGTTGTGTTTTTAAAATATATTTTCCTTCTAATTATTGTAAACCATATACATATTTACATACATAAGTTTTGTATTTGAAAATGAGCCCATTGCGTCGCTTTTATAAAACTGAGTATGAAATAGTACAGCTTTTGAACACATCGGATAGTGAAGGTGAAGAAAATGTGTTTGAATTAGACATCGAGGATAGAGCTGTTGTGGATGATTTTACGGATTTAGCGAACGGAGCCGATGAACCTTCAACAAGCAGAAATGCTAAGACTGATGCATCAATGGCAAAAGGTGTTCCCAAACCTAAAGATGCCAAAGAACTTTTAGTTACATTTTAGTTAAAAAAAGCCAATCAAAATTACGTTTCGCCAGCTTATACAGACTCTGATTACATATACGGGCAGGTTTTAAATCCAAAAGTAATCGATTATGAGGAGGTCCCAACTGTTTTGGAAGCCTTCAATGCAGTTTGTGATTTCGACACACTAATTGAGCACATAATCCACCAAACGAAACTTTATTGTAACCAGAAAGGTACCATATTTTCTATAAGTAAAGAAGAGTTTTGGATGACTGTAGCAATGAGTATCCACAGATTGTCAGAAAGAAGACTGTACTGGTCTACAACGGAAATATATTCAGTACCGTTTATCACCAAAGTTATGATTCCAGATAGTTTGGAAAAATGGTTTCCAGCTCACATATTGTTAACAATGCTGAACAGCCAAGTCGTGACGATCAATCACACGATCGAGCATTTAATATTACACCAGTAATAAATTATTTGAACTCAGCATTTAAAAAAAATTTGAGGTAAGGCAAATGCCAGTCTATTCACGATCATATGGCAAAATTTAAAGGCCGGAATATAATGAAAGACTACATGAAAGATAAAACCATAAGCTGGGGGTTTAAATTGCCGTTGCGATGCTAAGAGTGGTTGTCTATATAAAATATATATATATATACAGGCAAAAAGGAACAGAGAGAGGTTGGTATTGGCGAATCCGTTATTGTAGATATGACAACAGGGCTGGAAAATATGGGAATAGAACTATATTTCGATAACTTTTTAAATAGTCCAATATTATTACACAAATTTATAGCCAAGGGATACAAGTCTGTGGCAAAAAATCGTGCACAAATGCCAAAGTTTGACGCAGATAAATCTTTTGATCGTAGAGACTTCCAAACCTTTGCCTCAGAAGGAGTTTCAATTGTGAAATGGATGGATACTCGTGCAGTGCATATGGGGTCCAATTTAATAAATCCAATCGACACTGTAAATGTCAAAAGATGCCAGGCCGAGTCTGCAAAGTCTACAAATAAAATTAATGTTACAAGTCCCAAAATGATTTCCCAATATAACGCAGGAATGGGAGGCATTGATCTTATGGACCAGAAAAGGGTATAGTGTAAAGTATGTTCTAAGAAACTTTTTTAATTTATTTTCAGTCCTACTATGAATATGATCGTAAGTCAAAGATCAGATTTTATCTTCGTCTGTTTTTTGATTTAATAGATTTGGGTGTCCAAAGTCTCCAACATAGTGTATCTAAATGTATTTCGAAACCATATTCTATAAAGCACGCCGTTATGTAGCTACACAGTTAATCAACGGCGTTTGTTGTCGAAAAGTTGTTATTACCTCCTCACCACGAGAATCAGTTACACGGTCAAAACTGGGGGCAGTACCGGATTTAGCTGGACATTATCAAACTAGAACAGGAATAGGTGTTAGGAAGCGATGTGTTGTTGTTTGCACAAAAAACTGAATCGAAAATCAAACAAACACAATTTGTTTCGCATGTAAAAAGCCAATGTGCTTTACCAGGCATAGAATTTTTTTTTTGAAATTTAACACAACTAAGTTCGATTTTGATTTAGTTTATATGAAACACTTATAGGATCTCCTAATTTTATATTAATTTTTTAACTTTTTGTTTTATGTTTTTTCTATATTTTCACTGAATAGTTTTTTGTTTTCTTTGTTTGTTAATTATAAAATATTAAACAAAAATTCAAAAAAGTCTCCCTTATTTTTACCTTTGACGACGAGTGGGACACCTACATACATACATATGTCCCATAATATTATCAGCCCCCCGTGAAAAGTATGAAACTAGTTAAAAATGGGTTGATCAATAAATTTGCATAAGGCATTGGCACATCTAATACTAAAAGTTTATTCAACTGCATCAATTACAACCCGAGATATTAGGAAACTAAAATTGACAATAAAAAAATTAAAAATTTCTGACTTTGAGACGCCCTTAAACCCAATTGAAACAACAAAACCTTGATTTGAACACTAAACCCAAAGAATACATTTCTTTTTTTGATCGGAAAACACCCATTTGGTAAAAATCCATTAAAAAATATGCCTCTAATGACAAAAAAAAAACCAAATGGGACATATGTGTCCCATTCGTCGTCAAAAGGTTAATATATTTCGTTTTAATCGGAACACATGCGTTAAATACCTCATCCAAGTAGTAGCTGAGGTATATAATATGTTCATCAACACTTTCAATATTGTATATAATACTCCAATTGATGGCATCAATAATCTCATGTAATACACCGTAATCAATGTTCTTAAAATCCCTATAAGATACATACTTAGGCTCTGCGATTACATAAATATCGTACATCATATATGTATATTAAATCGTGACAAGCAAAAATAGGCGCAGAGAGTTGATCATATAAAATAACTTTTGATCTCTGATTAACAAAGAATGCATCTTATAAACTATTCGACGTGGGGTGAAAATGCGTTGGTGTACTTGGATTTGTTGGGTATAATCCAAGCGTGTGGAATGAATCAACTAAACAATTTTCTTTCAGAAGGTTACTGTTAAAGACTCCAACTATTATAACATCAGCATACATCACATTTCAATTGAAATTATTAAGTCATATATTGGTATACTCGTATTTTTGTTAGGACGCTATACCCTCCAAACAAGTATTTTATCCTTTTGTTCAGTAAAAACTTCTAAAAATATGAACTCGAAGGACTATTATGACCTCAATTCTTAAATTTTATATTGCACTTTATTCCATTTGTTATATACAGGGTGGCTGATGAATATTGCTGCATTAAGAAGCTCAAGTGACTTATTTTGCAGTGTATGCAATTCATTTTTCTTTTATTCATGTTAAAGCTCATTCAATTTTAGTCAATATAGCTTAATTAGTTTTAAAAATAATAGAACTTAAATGCCCCCCCCCCCCCCACCCTCCTGCTCGTTGATGCATGTGCGGTATCTAGCCAAAAAGTTGTTCATTACTGCTTGGAGAGTTGCGACAGGAATAGCCGAAATTGTTTCTCGAATGGATTGCTTTAGTTCATTCAAATATGTTGGTTTTGTTTTGTAGATTTCCTGTTTGCAATAACGCCACAAGAAAAAGTCAAGTGCAGTAAGGTCAGGCGACCCGGGGGGCCAACGGAATGTGGAATTTCTGGATATCAGCTTATTGGGAAATTTTCGTCGCAATTCTGTCATAACAGGCCGGGCTATGTGAGGAGTTGCACCATCTTGCTGAAACCACACAGAGTTGAAAGAAATTCTCATTCGGCGTAATTCATGATAGAAAAACTCTCTCAACATGTTTAAGTAACGGTCTCCAGTAACCGTAACGGTGGGACCGTTTTCTTCGAAGAAGTCGGGCTCGACAATGCAGTGTGATGAAACTTCACACCACACTGTGACACGAAGTGAATGCAATTCCGTCTCATGGAGTATCTCGATGGCTTAATATAAAAAGGGCCTAACTCAATTTTTTGTTTCTTGACAGGGGAAGGAAAAAACTTAATAAAATCCGTAAAATTTTAGATACAAATAAAAGTTGTAATCCAATTTCCAAAAATGTATTGCCTCTTTTTATTAAAAATTGCATTAAAACTTTTTTTGTATCTAAAATTTTACGTATTTTATTAAGTTTTTTCCTTCTCCTGTCAAGAAACAAAAAATTGAGTTAGACCCTTTTTATATTAAGCCATCGATCTGTAGGTTGGAAGCACTCCATATTCGACAATTTTGTTTGTTTATGTTGCCGTTTAGATCGAAATGGGCCTCTTCAGACAAGACATGAAAAGACACTTCAGCCTGTTTCCACCATTTGAAGCATCTTCTGGCAAAATTCCAAGCGAATCGGGAAGTCTGCTGCGTTCAGTTTGTTGGCCATTTGAATTTAATATGGGAATAAGTCCAAATCTTTGTGCATAATTGACTGCAATGACTGTCTGCTTATACCCATTTGAGCAGATATGCTTCTTGTCGAAACTCTTGGATTGTTTTGTATGGCAGCAGCTACTGCAGCGATTGTTTCCTCCGTCTGAGCTGAAGGGTTTCGATGGTACGGTCTTCTGTTGATTGTCCCATGCTCGGCAAAATTTTTAACAAGTCTCTTAATGGTCCATCTGCTCGGAGGATTGCCGCCAAACGTGCGCCTATACTCTCTTTGGACCGAAACTACGGACTTCAGTGCGTGATAGCGGCGGACAATCCAAATTCTTGTTTCAGTGTCTCAGTTATCCATTTTTGTTAAATCTAAAAATCAATCTGCAAATTAAAAAAAAATTAACCAGATTCATTAAAGAAAAAAAAATTTATTAAATTTATTTTTGGTAGCCATTATTTTCCCATCGCAATTTAATGACAATATATTTTATAACCTTGCACCCAGATTTATGCGGCCGAGTCTATATGATTGTGTATATCTTTGTCCAAATTTGTCTCTCCGTCGGAGAAAGAAACAAACCAATAATGACAAAATCGATGGCGACCATTGCGGCAACCGCGCCCTTTCATGCGACTCTATAGTAGATAAAAATGCGAATCATTCATGCACTGAGTTCGCAGAATTTTGAATTAATTATTTTCACCAAAAAAAGAATTGAATGGAATTTGAATCAATTCAAATGAATTTGTCAAAAATTAATTGAATTGCAAATTTGAATTTGGACATTTGAATTACAAATGGATTGCAATTCATTTGAATTGAATTGAATTTGAATTAATTCAAATGAATTAGAAAAATGAATTGCAATTCATTTCCAATTCAAATTTGTAATTTGAATGTAATACACATAGAACAAAACATGAAATCATTTTCCTGCAGACAAGCCCTAGTGGCTTCGCGGGATGCAACCTGAATAAATGAATATCAATAAATATGAAAAAAAGAGCCACATATTTACAAAATTTTGTGCTACAAACCTAAGTTGGGCAAATACAAATGAGTTAAAACAGATGAACTCGGCGAAAAAAGTGACAAAATTTGACCTGACCCCTTCGATTTTGATGACATTTGGTGCGTATGTAGTTATTTATAAGAAAATAATATGTGCCAATTTCTGGACCTCTGACCGTTTTTGGTTCGCGAACTATAGCACCATGTAAAATGTGAAAAATCGTACAAATTTTGAAATGTGTAGCTGAACAAATAGTTATAACTCTAAAACTACTTGTAGTAAAAATTATATTATGGTCTCGTATTGTAGGTATTAAAAGGGTCTTTAAAATGTTACACAACTTACATTTTATTCTTGAAAGGTCAAAGGTCATTTCGCATCACTTAAAGTTCGGGAAGATATATCTCAGAAAGCGAAAATTTTAAAATTTTACAAAAACTATATGAAGCGTTCTCGCGAATAATGTTGTATGCGACAAAATTCAAATTCTTCACTACAGAAAAACAACGTTTTAAGCTTTATAGACACCATAGAACAGTTTGCTTGCCTTATTTCATGACTTTAAATGCAATCACAAAAAATTAGCATATTGCTGTCAATACATTTCATTTCATTATAACAACACATGACACAACTTAGAAAATTGATTGTGACGAAAAGCATGCGTTGCATTGCTTGTATTCTGTTTATCGTACTAAACACTCACAAAAGCAACGAATGTTTAACGATTGGTATGAATGGTCTCAATGCTTATTGAATAAAACGTAGATTTTTTTTCTATTTTATTATCTATATTTTTGGTGTTTTAATTTTTTTACTTTGACAGTAAGAAAATGTGAAGATATACATGAGAATGTTGAAATTAAGATTCGAAAAATTCTCTTTAAATTTAGTTCCAAAAAACATAAGGAAAGAAATGAAAATTCATTATTAATTTAAAAAAATTAAAATTAAATTAAAGAAATTCATTTTTACAGGATACTTACATGAAAATACTTTTAACAACAAGAATGAAAAAAAAAACAAAAGTTCATATATAATTGAAGATCATATTTAATTCTCTTTTAGAGTTATTACAAATAAATAATAAATATACATAACTAATTAAAAACAAGGAGCATAAAAACAAAAACTGAATGAGGAATAAGAATAATTACATATGGCATATCAAGAATGTTCATATCTATAAACTGAGTTCAAAAATAGAATATTATTAATTGATTTCGGGCCCAATCGATTTATTTTTTCAGTTATTAAATTGTCTGCCGCAGAAAAAACCCTCTCCGAGGCAGCACTGCTTGCAGGGATAGCTAACATTTTTTTTTCGCAAATTGAGACAACCACCATTCTAAGGGTACGTACAGAGTGGCCGCTTGTTGCCGAGCCGAGCCGCTAGAACCAATGCGAGAAAACTGGTGCTATACAAATTAGTACAAATAAGCGCGAACAGGTCATAGTGGGCGCCGAGCTGGTCAGAGCGCAAAGCTGATTGAGTGCGAGAAAACAGTTCCAAAGCGTATTTCAGCGCCGAAAACATTGTTTATGTTATGTTGTTATGATTTCAACTTGTTTGGAAAACAAAAAAAATTAAAAACAAAAATTTAAGAAAAAGAAAAAAAAAAAATAATTAAAAAATAAAATCCAAATTAAACAAAAAATAAAAAGTCAAATAAATAATAAAAATTAAATAAAATTATAAAAATATAAAAATTAAACACGAATGAACAACAAACCGAAATGCATACAAACATACATAAAACACAAATAATAGATAAAATATCAGCGCTGATTCTCGCATCCACTATGTACACTAGAGTGGCACTGAAAATCCAACTTTGGATTTTCGTAAAAGACCATGTGAATTATGGTAACACTTAGTCTAAAACATGAATGGTGAAAATTTGAGCTAAATCGGACAACTCTAACCCGTGCCCCACTGGGGTCAAAGTTCAAATTGACCTAAATTCAGCAAATTGCTTACAATTTATAAAAAAAATTGTTATGTGTGCGCTCATTCTGATGACAACCATCCAAATTATAGTTTTAGATAATGTTAACTATATCCTAAAATACATTCTGTACCAAGGGGGTCAAAGTGACCTTTTTTTTATTAGGCATATAAAAACTATTTTGTTGAAATATTTGAAAATACACTAAACGTGTATGCAATGATGACAATAGATATAAGCCTTAACGTATGCCACATTTTTCGTGTACTCTCCATTAATTCGAAGTATATTTCAAATTAACGAACTTATGAATAAAAAAGTCAAGGAGTACTAGAATTTTAAAATTTTTGTAAATTATGCAACTTATAATGTGGAAAGCGATCGTCATAACAACAGTTGAAAGTTTTTAGCACTCGAGTAAACTAAGTCTGTCCAAGTGATTTTTTATCTGTTTTTTTAAATTTTGTGAGTTAAAATATGGCAAACGTACGAAGTGAAATTTATTTAATTGGTTATCCAAAAGACCATTTAACTGGCAGTAAGCTTCCATCAAAATTGGATTGCCTTAGAGTTTTTTTTTCATCATACAAAAGTGGCGAAATTAAGTATTAAGGAGAGTGCTCGTCTAGTTGTTAAAGAGTGCTCCGTTTTTTGGGAGAAAGCCCGCGTACCCATCCAAAAAAGCATAAACGCTGAAAAAAATTATTGTTCATTTACAATAATTGGAGGACATTATCGAGACATAAGGCTAGAACTTCTGACGGTTACAAAAAGAAGTTAGAATCTTGGAACAACTCACATAATGAGTTATTTGACATGGCTCATGTGGATGCACTCAATCTTATGAAAATCGAGGAAAACAAACACTTTTTCATCAGACAAAGACTTAAAGGACGTGAGGGTTGCATGCTAGGAATTGATGTAAGCTTACAAAAGAAGGAAGAAAAACAACGCCAACAACAGGAAAGACTTAGGAATCAACAGTTTCAGGAAACCCCATCAACTTCAAAAGGTATTGTACATTTAATAAACCCCTACTTTTACCTATGTCATAGTAAAGAAATTATGGCAGGTTTTGTTACCTACGACTCTTTATGTTCGGATGCTTAAAAAAACGGAGAATCGACTGAAAGTGAGGTGAAAGTGACCAAAAAAAGGGCTTGCAAACAGATTTTAACTCCTAGACTAGCGGCCGTTTTGGATAAATTAAAGATTAGCTCAAGAGATGCAGTCCACATAATAACAGCTGTTCTAGATGCCGTTGGCGCAAGTTCGTCAGATTTCATTATAAACCGTAATTCAATACGTCAACAAAGGGATGAGTTACGAAAAGAAAATAGTATAAACGTTGTATCAAAATTCACCAAAGAATCTCAACCCCTAAAAATACACTGGGATACAAAACTATTGCCAGGTTTAACAGGGAAAACTGAAGATCGTCTTTCAGTAATAGCAACGGCTCCGAAAATTGAACACATTTTAAATATGCCTGATATTCCATCATCAAAACCAGGTTTTAGAAAAAACAGAGGCGTTTGTATTCGATACAACTTCATCGAACACAGGCAAATTTAAAGGGGCGTGCACTATTTTAGAAAAGAGAATCGGACGAGATATTCTATTCCTTGGTTGCAGACATCATATATTTGAAATAGTGCTAGCAGCTGTGTTTGTGGAAGGAATGGGGGTACCAACTGGACCTGAAGTTGTAATATTTAAAAAGTTTAAGAAATATTGGCCAATTATAAATCACACAAATTTTTTGACGGGATTGTCATATCCGCGAATAGAAGAGATTTTAGGCAATGAACGTGATGAGATTTTAGATTTCGCGAATAAAAAAATTAAGGGCGACCTTCCGCGGAGTGATTATAAAGAATTTTTGGAGGTAATAATAATTTTCTTAGGAGGAACTCCACCCCGGGGACTGAAATTTGCGAAGCCTGGTGCAAAGCACTTAGTTTCAAAACCAGTTTCCGGAAATAACCGAATCTGAAGTGAATGGACTGATTGAAGTTGCTGGATTCATTCTTAAGTGTTATTCGTCCTTCTGGTTCAATGCAGATAAGACTGAACAAGCGCCTTTAAATGATATTAAACTTATACGGAAAATGGAAAAGTATAAATTATTCAACAAAAAAATATCAGAAAAAGCTGTTTCTTAGTTTATTAATCACCTATATTACCTAAGCGATGAATGTGTAGGATTTGCTTTATTCGATGATAGAATCGACATAGAAACTAAAGTCACGCTGGCAGAAAAAATGTGTTTAGCTTCTAATGCAGAAAAAATGAAGACGAATGTGAAGATGCTCCAAAAAAGTTTTTGATTAAACAAGACAATATTAAAAACTTTTTTGACAGGGATAATTCATCTATTTTGAGAGAATTGTTCTCTAAAAACACAATGCATCTTTTAAAAAGATTTAAGATTTCAACCAAGGAAGATTTCAACCAAGGAAAGGAAATTATTCAAAACATAAAAATTGTTAACGACTGCGCCGAAAGAGGGATAAAACTAATCCAAGATTATCATGGAAAAATTACATCAGATGAAAAACAAAGGCAATATCTTTTCAAGGTAATGATAATATATATTAAAATCTTATAATAGTTCTGTAGTAAATATCAACCCTATATTTTTGTTTCAATTTTCAGGTTGTACACAATTATAGACAACAATATTCGAAAGAAGCTAATTTAAATAGTTTGCGAAATGAATTTCAATAAAAAATCCACAAAGCAAAGTTGTATATTGGTTTTGATATATGTATGTATGTAATAAAATATATGGGTCATTTTGGCCCGCTGGGCACAAAAGGGTTAAGTTTTCTAACATTTATTTGGGATAAATAATCAATATTCTTCGAGCTTGAGGTCAGATTTGCTGTTGTTATATTTATTTTCCTCGATATTTCGCTACTCCTTTGTGTAGCATCATCAGGAGATATAAACAATATTTAACAATTAAAACAAAACAAAATTAATTAATTTTTTTTTTTTTGTTTTTTTAATTTTGTTTTGTTTTAATTGTTAAATATTGTATATATCTCCTGATGATGCTACACAAAGGAGTAGCGAAATATCGAGGAAAATAAATATAACAACAGCAAATCTGACCTCAAGCTCGAAGAATATTGATTATTTATTGATAAGGAAAAGGTCGAACAACAGAATAAAAATTTATTTGGGATATAGTTCACATTTTTTATAACAATATTTTGATTGGTTTTTATCAAAATCAGCACAAACAAAGCGAATTCTCGGAGTAATTGCAGGTAATTTGCTGCATTTACGTAAATTTGATCTTTGACCCCAGTGGGGCACGGGTTAGAGTAGCCCGATTTAGCTCAAATTTTCACCATTTAAGTTTTAGACTAAAGGTGGGTACTATGTTTTTTCACGAGGAAAAAATAAGCCCAACCATTTTTTCCTCGTGAAAACACTACTAGTGTTGTGAAGCCGAAAAGAAAGTTGACTACGTGTTTTTGACTGTTTCCAACACATAAATCGACACAATATTTTTTTTTGTTAGACATTTTGACATTTGTTTGTTTACGTGCTCCACCAAGGTTTATACTTGTGTTCCGCCTGTGGTGCTCAGTATATTGCCAACTGTGTTGGTTTGGCCAACTTTCCAGGTAAGCACACTCATAAAGAGTCTACTGTACTTTCGCTGAAACCCCCTTGTACTTCTACAGATTCCCGATCTGGTTGGAATTGCCACCAATGCTGCAGATGTCTACCATTGTTGCAGATTAACCAACAGACGGAAACGAAAGGACGGCAACTGCTGACTTACTCAGCACAAACAACGAGCCCCGATTTAGACAGCTCGGAGGAAGACGTCCCTACTAAAGAAAAAAAATTTAAACAGTGTGAAAATCACACATTGTGTTAATGGCGCAATACCAACGTTGCAGAGGGACTGGCGATGCTTAATCTAGATGTGTGTGAAGTTATCAACAGTATTCCATCCATACAATTTTGTGGAATATGTCTGTGATATGTATGTGGAACGTAACTAATTTTTCAAAACGTTCAACATTCACCATTGTAGCAACAATCTGTTCACAAAATAATTAAATCTTAACACAAAAAATATTTTTAATAAAATGCGATTTGTATTTGATTATTAGTATTTACTAACATAAATGTGACTATTGTGGGCGAACAGTCAGCACTATTTTCTGTGTCCCTCCATCACTTAAGATAAAACAACCACTAACAACAAAATATATCTGAGTCCATATTTGGCATATGCCCTAATGGATATATTCGAGAGTCCTCCACAAGGCCGCCAAATATGGTCAAAAAGGCATAACGCTAAAATTTATATTTCTTCTTCCCTCTGATCATTTGGAAGAAAAGATTGGTATAAATGGACTCTATTGGAGTCCCACATACACATCTGATAGGTGGTACTTTTGGCATATTCCAGAGTCCTTATCCACAAGGCCGTCAAATATGGTCAAAAAAGGATAACGCTAAAATTTCTATTTCTTCTTCCCTCTGATCATTTGGAAGAAAATATTGGTATAAATGGGCTCTATTGGAGTCCCACATACACATCTGATAGGTGGTACTTGGGGCATATTCCAGAGTCCTTATCCACAAGGCCGTCAAATATGGTCAAAAAAGGATAACGCTAAAGTTTACATTTCTTCTTCCCTCCGATCATTTAGAAGAAAAGATTGGTATAAATGGACTCTATTGGAGTCCCACATACACATCTGATAGGTGGTACTTTTGGCATATTCCAGAGTCCTTATCCACAAGGCCGTCAAATATGGTCAAAAAAGGATAACGCTAAAATTTATATTTCTTCTTCCCTCCGATCATTTGGAAGATCGGACTCTGGAAGATATAGATATGTCCCAAGTACCACCTATCAGATGTGTATGTGGGACTCCAATAGAGTCCATTTATACCAATCTTTTCTTCCAAATGATCGGAGGGAAGAAGAAATAGAAATTTTAGCGTTATCCTTTTTTGACCATATTTGACGGCCTTGTGGATAAGGACTCTGGAATATGCCCCAAGTACCACCTATCAGATGTGTATATGGGACTCCAATAGAGCCCATTTATACCAATCTTTTCTTCCAAATGATCGGAGGGAAGAAGAAATAGAAATTTTAGCGTTATCCCTTTTTGACCATATATGACGGCCTTGTGGAGGACTCTCGAATATATCCATCATGCCACATGCCAAATATTAATACTGGACTCAGATATATTTTGTTGTTAATGGTTGTTTTATCTAAGTGATGGAGGGACACAGAAAATAGTGCTGACTATTGTGGACGAACATTAATTTTTATGGTACAGAACTAGTTCAAAACCGATCATTTAGAACTACTCAATTTGACTCTGACCTAGTACTGTTAAATTGCTGCACCACTAGTTTACAAGCGACACTCGATAGATAATTTCTCCCAATCCTAGGACATCGCAATGTTAATTTGTACTGTAGTTTGTATGGACGAGTACTAGTTCTATGGTTCAAAAATACAAGTTCTGAACTAGTATTTTTTCCAGCTGGGTATGACACAATTTAACGAATACTTTTGTAGAATTTATTCGCCATTATTGTATTTACACATGAAAGGTATTTTTAAGTGCCTGCATTTGCTGCTGATGCTATGGTGATGGTTTTAAGGCAGCTTGTTGCCGATGATGATGGTGGTGATGCATGGAAGGCAGCGATGGCGGCATCTGCTGTTGTGGCTTTATTGTAGTATTTGACATCCTTCTGGGATTGAGGCAAAGCCAATAATTGTTGTTGCTACAGCAGTTGTGTTGATTGACCATAGTTTAACGACGATAATGATGCGGATAAGCGATTCCTATTAAAAGGGGCACGTCCCGAAACAATGTTTATGTTTATCCGTTTCGATATCAGCATATAAAACTCCATCGAAATATCATCGATAATCTTAGCAAAACCTTCGCAGATAATTTTCTCTGAAACAAATACAGTTTTTGGAAGATCCAATTTCCAATTATAAGTTGGTATGTTCTTTAAACAGGCGAATGTTATAAATATTACTTATTTTTGTTTCAAACAGTTGCCGCTGTCATTTTTCTTCTAAGAAATCTGCTTGCAAACCAGTGTTGTTAAAAACAACAATTTTTCCTCGTGAAAATAACATAGTACTGTCTGGTGGAAAAATTGAGCTTGAATTTCACGACCATTTTTTTTATATGGATTTTCACCGTGAAAAGTCAGCATAGTACCCACCTTAAGTGTTAAAATAATCCGCCTGGGCTTTTACGAAAAATTAAAGTTTATTTTCTTCATGCATTTCAATGCCACTCTAATGTACACTCAAACTTGTTTCTTGCATGTACAAGTTATCGCAATAAGCGTCAGTCGGCTCGGCTCGGCAACAAGCGGCCACTGTGTACGCACCCTAAGGCATTGAAGTTTATATCAACGTTAATGTGACAAAACGAATACCGAGTAACTTCGTCAGATACGCTTTCTTCTATTGTTACGGTTTGAGTATTGATGAACTCCGAACAGAATAATTAAAAATCACTTGACTTATTTGTAGTAGTTGAGTTTGGCTGAGTTTGACTATGTAGGGCACTGGTTGGGGATGGTAGATGGTCCTGACTAAAGGCCTGCAGCGTTCCATTCATTTTACTTGTACAAACAGATAAAACAAGTAAGAACCTGATATTATCGGTACAAATACAACAAAGAGTAGAACACAACGTGTGCTCATGCGTTTTGGATTGAGTAGAGAGCGTATAATCTCTTTCTTTGGCTCTCATTGTAGTGGAAGTTTTTTTCTCTTTATGTTCCACTCAGTGAAGTAACTGTGGTACCTCTTTTTTAAATGGATTTATCCATTTTATATGGATATTCTGGATCGTACGCTGTACTTTGATGCTGTTCTCTTACTTTTTCCATTCGTTTTACAAAAAGTGATGGTGTAAGTTTTATCTCTGGCAAATTTTATGAAAAAGTAAAACAAAAATGTCTGAGGTAAGTAAACACACGCTCTCCTCATATTCCAAATAACAAGAATACCGATATATCTGTTTATTGTGTATGTAATCATACAAGTATTTTTGATACTTGGTACTTTCACTCTCTCATACCTACATATTCCATCGATATCTAAAAGAGAAATATTCCATACGCACTCAATCCACAGCGAGCGAAACAGATCCAAGCAGATATAAGAAAAATTAACAACAAGCAACAAGTGTGTTTGGATGGTTCTTTGCAGGCCTTTAGTCCTGATTACTCGAAATTTGTGAAATACAAAAATTTGTTACATCCCTTAGAACTCCTTCTTCCAAAGAACCATTTGTTGGGGGATATAAAAACAAGCAGTGTATTGATAAATACAGACATTGGGAATCCATTTGCTATTTATCTAACTAATAATATTTGTCTTTAAATTCACTGTAGCCGGAGAATCAGTGGTTTTAAGTGCACATATATTTGTTAGGCTGTTAATTGATACACAAATATATGCAGTTACTGGTGACATAATTAACACCTTGCAACTTTCTGCTTATCGTTTCAAAGTTTTCAAAAAGGTTGACAAGTGCTGTATTTCTTCAGTTCTGCACATTTCGCCGTTTTTCGATAGAATTTCTTGAATTGCAACCCAGTTGTTCAAAATTGATTTATGTATATAAGTTGTAATGGGAGTTCCAGCGTGTTACGCAATAATTTTTCAACGAAGTCGTCACACTTTTTAAAATATTTTACCAGCTTTTTGCACGATTCTAGCATAAGGTGTAGTTCCTCGGTGTTATTAAAAGCAGAATGTAAAACATTATTGAACAAATGATTAGAACGGCTTAGGCGTGTGTAATTTTGCAGGCGTTTGTAATTTGTGTATTCGACCCTCTGTCTGTAACGAACTTAATTTTATCTAAGTTACTGATTTTGCCAATATATGTTCTCCAGTGCAACTTTCGAAATCCATTGACTTTACACCCAATACAATTTGTTTCAACTCCGATTCTTTCATAAAATGAAATGTTACGCACAAAAAATGTCTTTTCAGAAAGTTATCCGTCCACAAGTCCGGTGTTATTGACGCTATTTTATTGGTGACTGCTTCTTGAACTTGCTTTTTGACATCATTTATTGAGAACACATTCTTCCACTAAGCATACGAGTAACATACCCAGTTAAGACTCATACAACGTTTTTCGACAACAAAGCACAATTACTAAAATGAAAAACTTTGTAGTTTGAAATCAATTTTATTTGCATTAAAATTTTTAAAAATTAACTAAAACAAAATTTTTAAAAAACGATAACAAGAAGTCTTGGGGAATAAACAAAATTTTAATCAATTATATAATATGTATATGTATCTATGTACGCTTATATTATAGTATGTATACAAAATTAATTGTTTAAGTACAAAGAGTTTTACAAAATTCAGTGTATTCTTGGGGCAGGAGTGGTGTCATTGCTAGTAGATCCTTTTTTTCGATACTTATTTCTAATGGTTCGTTACGAAGAACCTGCAACTCGATTTTAGTGGATGAACCGGCTTTTGAGTGACGTTTCCGTTTGCTATTGTATAAGCTATAGCAAGACCAAGCTTCTGCGATACTATGACTTCTTCTTAGTCGCAATGCTTCTGGGTCGTCACTAGTAAATTGCATCCATCTACCTTCAGTTATTTTACACTTATTATCCTTCTTGATATTTTCAACAAGAGAATTACAATTTTTAAAGTCTTCTTGAAGCATTATAAATAAAGCTTTTTCATGGCTATATACTCGATAGTGTCGCCATCACTAAGCGAGGTGACCGTCGTCGAAAGACATTTTAAGGTGGTTGGAGCAGGGATCGAATCCAGGATCTCCTGTACAAGAGGCGCGCACACTACCCATTGCACCACCGACGGTCTGAAGCATTTGGTAAACTTTAAATGGATTTGTCGATTTGGCAGATTCGATTAGACGATATACGTCTTCCGGAACGTAGAGCTGAGCTGGTTTCTTCTTCTCAATAAGAGCGAAATCACGATCGCATGGCAAAAAACTATGTCCAGAAGTTAAGAATTTTTGAATAATTTCGTTGAAGTATTTAATTTTTATTAGATATTGGCACAGATCAATAAATGTCCAGTTGTTATTTTGCCCAACACATCTATCATATCAAATAATTAGTTTTCTCACTTCACCCAGTTGAAGAGTGTTGTATTGGCACGAAATGTATTTCAATATACATGATACAATTTCAGCAGCCCCCTTTCATGCCAAGTGTACATATGGGCTGTGTTCTGCCCCATATTATGAACTGCAAAGTTATAGTTAGAATATTGACGCTGATAGTAAATGTCAGAGAGCATAAGATTAGGTGTTAAAATAGCTTGTTGGAAGTCAACACAAACAACTACTGTATCAGTATATTTTTAGCTGAGTTAGAATCTTGCATAAGTTGCGAATAAGCTTTTTCCGCCTTTTTATGATGAGTTTCGACTTGCTTTTGTATTAAGTCGAGTATTTCTGGTTTGTCGACGTTACCATATCAATAAAAAAAAACTTAACACACGTTTTGCATGTGTCAGATCTCGGATATCCAAAGCGAGTCGTAAACTCTGTGTTGAAAATATGCCTGTATGTGTTGTAGCTCACTAAAGTGTCGGGATATTTCATCTTATACAAATTGAACATCTTAGATTTAAATCTGGATTAAGACAATTTTGTTTTGACTTTGAACGACCATAGTGACTTTCTTGACTTGGAAAGCTTACTATGTGCTCCATGACAGCCCGCGTTTCTTCGTCAACGATTTTGTGTGGATCTGCAACAGTATTCCCATTTTTCAGGTTTTCAACTAATACTTGAACTTGAGCTCTTCGTTGAGTTACCTGGAATGTGTGGCAAAACATTTTTTTACATACTCGCTCTCTTTTTCCATTTGAACGCAGCAAAGAATAATTTACAGTTGTATTGCGACGCGATGTACCCTCTTCTACTCTCCTTCTTTCATGTTCTTTCAATTCCATAAGAGAGGCCAGCAAATTCGATTGCTCATTGTAATTGAGTTTATAAAAATCCACATATCGTTGTTGCATTTCCTCCAATTTAAATTTCCAAGAAATCAGAAAAACCAACCGCCGAAGGCGGATCACTCTTTACCACGACAATGCCAGCTCTCACACATCGGCTGAAACAACTGCATTTTCGAGCACCCAAAACATCGATTTGATGGGTCATCCGCCATATAGTCCTGACTTGGCACCGAATGACTTCTTTTTATTCCCGTACGTAAAAAACAAACTGAGAGGCCAACGTTTTTCAACATCCGAAGAAGCGGTTGCTGCATTTAGAATGCATGTTTTGGAGATACCTCAATCAGAGTGGCAAAAGTGTTTCGACAATTGATTCAAACGCATGCAAAAGTGTATAAATCTTCATGGGGAATATTTTGAAAAACAATAACGTGATTTTCGATGATTAATATTTGTTTTTGTTCTCTAATCCCGAAACATAAAATGCAACCCTCGTAAAACATAATTTTTTATCAGTACTCCGCGATCGTTCTAAGTAATTGGCTGAAATTTTTAATTCAAACCACAATTTAGTGGCATTAGTTAAAAGGAAAGTAACTGCATATAATAGTCACACTAAACATTTAATTTTTATTTTCAAAGTGTGTTTGCCACATTTCACAATTAAATATATTCGATTTTACTTGCGTTATAAAAATTTTAATCATAGTAACTATTTGGTAATGTCAAATTTTTACAACTGTAGATTGAATTAATTACAATTCGCAACAAACAATCTGTAGTATCAATGCGTTGAATATCACAGTGCAACACGAAAAAAAATAACCATATACGGACACCACTACGTGATAAAAGACTAAAAAAAAAAAGACCCGTGTCTCCCAATTTTTCCCAAAGTCATGCACTTTTTTTTTTTATGGGCCGCCAAAGATTTGGGGCCTCGGTATCATTTTCGTAAAAATGTGATCATTTTCTCAGGCTCATATCGTGCAAACCGTTCAGAATTTCGATTTACTCTCTGAGACAAAGTTGTAGCTCTTGTCATAAAGAACATGAAAGAAAGCTATGAAACATTGAAAGATATAATGGAAAAAATCAAATATTACGAAAATAAATGGAAGATTTGCTGTGATTTGAAGGTCATCAACATTATTATACTGTAGCACTTTCACTTTTTTTACTTTCACTTTATAACTTTCACCGCTGAGCTCTCGTTGACGTCGCGCTGTGTAATGCCTCGATGTGAGCGTCGTGTCGCTTTTATATTGTGTGCTGCGTCCCTTGTTGCGTGTGCTGAGCTTACTGCATTGCCTGTGCTGCTGCTGTCGGGGCATGATCGCGTGATACCTAAGCGCTACCTAAACGGTGTTAACCCTTGGACAAACACATGGTTCTGGCCAGGCATATTTCATTTTTTGCTACCTATGGACCTGAACAGGAGAAAAAGGTAAAAAAAATGAAATTAAAAAATTTTCGGCAAATTTTTCACTTTTGCGTGCTACCTAAACAGTGTTAAGAATCATCTCTAGGAAGTTTATATGTTCTAGAAATTTGTTTACTGAGATCTTAGGTAAATTTTTGTAGTTGATTGTTTCCTTGAATTTTGAACGGTTTGCTACCTATGGACCTGAACACGGGAAAAAAGGTAAAAAAAATCGAATTTTTTTAAGTTTTTTGCGATTTTGATCTGGAATGTGAAGTTCTTTTGATTTTGTATGTTCTTTATGACAAGAGCTACAACTTTGCCTCAGAGAGTAAATCGAAATTCTGAACGGTTTGCAAGATATGAGCCTGAGAAAATGATCACATTTTACGAAAATGATACCGAGTCCCCAAATCTTTGGGGGCCCATAAAAAAAAAAGTGCATGACTTTGGGAAAAATTGGGAGACACGGGTCTTTTTTTTAGTCTTTTATCACGTAGTGGTGTCCGTATATGGTTATTTTGCCATGACTTAAAAAATTACACACAGTGTATTCTTTAGGTTCCAACAGTCGTAAGTATACGTTTTTACAAAATCAAATGTTTTTAATATTTTAACTTGCATATGTAGGTGCTGAAAGGAGAAAGGAAGGAAAATGCGGTACTTGGAAAAAATTAAAAGAGATCCACTCAAGTACAAAGAATATTGCGATAAAGCAGCTGAGAGTATGATAAGACACCGTAAAGAGCTATCGAAATTGGCAAAAACAAATAACAAGTTGCTGAAAGAAAAAAGAGAAACAGATCGTATAAGCCAGATGAAGTTGCGCTATAGAAATAAAAATGATGCTAAAGAAAAAGACAAGTTTGAGCCTTATACCTGCAAGCAAACATTAGGAAAAGCAGTAAAGAAGGCAGAAAATACATTGCCAGTGGATATATTGAAAAAAAGTTAAAGTTGTTGAAGCGCTATTTAAAAAGTATGTCGAACCAGCTAATGTTACAAAAACGCCCTCTGGACTCTCTTTGGAAATAAAAAAATCAATTAAACGTCGTCAAAGACTTACATGCGTGAAGGTATAAGTGTACATGCTGCAGGCAGAAAGGATACTCTAATCGTTGATGGAGAAATTATTGCTAAGCGCTTTATGCTGATAACGGTATCAGAAGCCTACGAGCTTTATAAAAAAGAGTTAACTGGCAAATGGGTTAGCAAGTCAACGTTTTTCCAATGGCGACCAAGGCATATCCAACTCTCGAGTAGAATGCCACATAACATGTGTGTATGCATTTATCATACGAATTTTAATTTTTTGTCAGAGGCTTGCGCAAGAGATATAGAATCGTGTCCTACCGGCTTCCAAAGTTGTTTACAATCTGTTTGTTGCAATATTGATGAGGAAATTTGTATAGGAAACAATTGCGAAAATTGTACACAGGATCTTAAAAACGTTATAGTTCCTCTAAAATACTTAACAAAAATGGGTGAAAATGAATAATAATAATTTTAACCATAATCAAACCTACTTCATGAACTTTTCAAACGACATTTCTTTGTAAAACGTGTCCAACAAAGTTATTTTGAAAGCTTAAAGGAAAATATAAAGCCCGGGGATCTAGTCTTGGAAATTGATTTTGCACAAAAACTATAGGCTGATCTGTCAAAATGGAGTACAGAGCGCGCACTTCAACTATAGGCAAGTTACGATTTTTACATGCGTTGCGGGGATATTTGAAAAATCGAAATCGTTTGCTTTAATTAGTGATAGTTTACGTCACAGCAAAATCGACGTTTACATTTTCATAAATAAACTTGTTAAGGAGATAAAAACTCTACACGGAAATTTTCAAAATATATTTTTATTCTCGGACGGGAGTAGCAGCCAATTTAAAAATAAATGTATTATTTCGATTTTATCTAATTTCTTAACTCAATTCGGTTGCAAAACAATTAAATGGAACTATTTCGTACCTTCGCATGGGAAAGGTGCAGTCGATGGAGTTGGAGCGGTTATAAAAAGAAAAAATTGGGGTATAACCAAAACAAAAAATATTATTTTAAGCGATGGATTTTACTTCTTCAATTGCGCACGAGAGCACATGACTGGAATAAAAATAATGTATATTGGTGCTGACATAATCAAAGATATGACTCCAACATTAACAGAAAAATTTAAGAAAATACCAAATATTTGAGGAATCCGAAAATTGCATTATTTCTCCTGTGACTAACATTTGAAAATGAATGCGGCTCAAACGGCGTATTCATTGAAAAATTATATCAGATAATTTTACTCTATATATCGTCACCTGAAATGCCGAAAGGCGTAACCCTCAAAAAATAAAAACTGTTTTTTTGATTGAATATAATACTCCACACTAAAATAAATAGGTGCAAAATAGTAGACTTCCAAGTTCCTAAGGTAAGCTGTGGAATGAACGCGTTTAAAACTGAAATACTTTGGATTTTATAAGGTTTTTTGCTTCTCCTGTTAAATTTTGAAAATGAGGGTTACGTCTTTGGGCATTTTAGGTGACGATGGCAAGCTGTGCCGGCACTGTTGGTCGAAGAGAGTGTGCATGACTTGTAGTGGCTGACGGGATATTTGTATTCGTCTGTCTTTCAGTTGCCATCATGCATTGGACACGCGAGGAGTGGTCATTTTGTGTTGAAACGTATTTTTCAAATGCGCACTCGATCATTGCAGTGCAGGGTGCTTTTCGTTTACGATTCGTTGACGATTTAGTTTACGTTGTGATGAGGCACATTTTCACCTCAGTGGTTTGGTTTGTGTGTGACCTCTGCATTCGGAGTTCATGAAAACTTCAGAAAACGTATGCATCAGTGTGTGGATAGCGAAAGTCGACATTTGCCCGATACACTATTTAAAACCATGTAATTTAAAAATTGCCTTACTGTTCAATATAATTAAAATATAAAATAAATTTTTCTAAGGTTCATAACACAGGGCAACACGAAAAAAAATAACCATATACGGACACCACTACGTGATAAAAGACTAAAAAAAAAAGACCCGTGTCTCCCAATTTTTCCCAAAGTCATGCACTTTTTTTTTTATGGGCCGCCAAACATTTGGGGCCTCGGTATCATTTTCGTAAAAATGTGATCATTTTCTCAGGCTCATATCTTGCAAACCGTTCAGAATTTCGATTTACTCTCTGAGGCGATTTACTCTCTTGTCATAAAGAACAAAAATTGCGAACATATAAAATCAAAAAAACTTCACCTTCCAGATCAAAATCGCAAAAAACTTAAAAAAATTCGATTTTTTTACCTTTTTTCCCGTGTTCAGGTCCATAGGTAGCAAACCGTTCAAAATTCAAGGAAACAATCAACTACAAAAATTTACCTAAGATCTCAATAAAACAAACTTCCTAGAGATGATTCTTAACACTGTTTAGGTAGCACGCAAAAGTGAAAAATTTGCCGAAAATTTTTTAATTTCATTTTTTTACCTTTTTCTCCTGTTCAGGTCCATAGGTAGCAAAAAATGAAATATGCCTGGCCAGAACCATGTGTTTGCCCAAGGGTTAACACCGTTTAGGTAGCGCTTAGGTATCACGCGATCATGCACCGACAGCAGCAGGACAGGCAATGCAGTAAGCTCAGCACACGCAACAAGGGACGCAGCACACAATATAAAACCGACACGACGCTCACATCGAGGCATTACACAGCGCGACGTCAACGAGAGCTCAGCGGTGAAAGTTATAAAGTGAAAGTGAAAGTAAAAAAAGTGAAAGTGCTACAGTATAATTCGCACACAACATTGGCAACTGACAATTTCAATATGCAGTGTGAAAATATTGATTTATTTTGCTACGTTTGCGGTCATCAAACCAGAAAAAAAATATCTACAAGATTTCAGAAGGAAAAGAATCTTTTAACTAGTGAATTCAAAAGAGCATATACATTGTTTTTCGACGAAGTGGACTTGACCGGTGAAAATAACACACCTAATACAGTGTGTCGCCAATGTTATAACAATCTCATGGCATGGTTGAGTGGAGGCAGAGGTACTATGAAGTATTGTAAGCCGGTAAACTGGATTAATCGCCCAGGTGATCATGATGCAACCAGTTGCTATGCATGCGTAAATTACACATGTCGTCTAAATCGACATTCTGAGAAGAACAAAATTTATAAAGCAACTGCAACAGCCACACTACCAGTGCTTGCACCTGAAAATTTTGTATCACCAAGGCCGCCAACTCCAGATCGTACTACAGAATTTACAGCAAGTGGTGTTACTTATGAAGATCCAGTTGATACCGATTATGAGCCCCAACAGGGAAGAGATGGACCACAACTAATAACACAAATGGAAATGGATTTCATTGTGGCCATATTGGGCAGGGCTGCAAACCACTTGTCGATTTGGGTTGGTTCGGTTCAGTGGTTCACACTACTTTTGAACCATGGTTCGGTAAGTGAAACGGTTTTTCAGCCGGCTCGAACCGTGGTTTTGGTTCGGTTCGGTTCAATGTTATTTGAAAATGTATAAATGAAAATGTATTGTCAAAATTTAATAAAATTAGCAACTGTGACATAGGCTCCAAGCAATTTTCATTACATTTATTAAAAAATATATTTAATTATTTGATTTTAACTATATCACTACATTATTTGTAAAAAAAAACATTTTATTTTTTCTTTTTCTGTGAGATCAAGATGCACTTTTGCTTTTCCGCGAACAAAATTATTATTGCGTTACCAGATCAACAGAATCCACACAAACAACACAAAATCCAGATTTTGGAGATGCAACTTGTTGAACCGAACCGAACCATTTTTTGTCAATTGAAATACGGTCTGTGGTTCGGTTCGACATTTTTGTTTAGACAATGGTTTGGTCCAAGGTTCATTAGCAAAAATAACGGTTCGGTTCGGTTCAAAACCGGTTCGGTTCAGAACCGGTTTGCAGCCCTGATATTGGGATTATTGCAGCGACTTGCAATATTTTTGACAGCTTTTTTAAAGCACAGAAAACTCACACATGCTAATGTTAACTCTACGGCCTACCGCAAACGACAAGCTGAATTTCGGATGCTCTACACTCTAAATGATGACAATTCGTTCGCTTACTGCAACGATATAAAAGCTTTGGTGGTAAAAATGGGAATGAACTACATCGCTAGTGAGTGGAGATTATTTATTGATGGTTCTGTTTCAAGCTTGAAAGCAGTGTTGTTGCATGTGTCGAACCGAAAACCTTCCATTCCGCTAGCAATGGGTATCAACATGAAAGAAAGCTATGAAAGATATAAAAGAAAGATATAATCAAATATTACGAAAATAAATGGAAGATTTGCTGTGATTTGAAGGTCATCAACATTTTGCAAGGGATCATCGATAAGGGCGGCTTCCCAAAATTCTTTTGTTTTCTTTGTAATTGGGATTCACGCTCACCTCTGAATCAATTCCAATGTAACTCGTGGAGGCCAAGAGGAAGTGTGGATGAACAAATACAACAACATAGACTGAAGAATGCACCTTTAATTGACAATACTCAAGACATCTTGCTGCCACCGCTCCACATAAAATTGGGAATTGTTAAAAAATTCATCGAAGTGGCCGTTGTAAATTGTCCAAACGCATTCGACTATTTGAAAAGCGTTTTCCCAAAGCGTAGCGATGACAAAATTAAAAAAGGTATTGTAGTAAATTTTGGATTTGGATCCACAACTTAAGAGAGCGCGATTTGCAAGTCCAGGGCCATCAACATTATAAACATAATACGAATAGTTTTTTTTAATATTTTTGTAATAGATTGCATAGTATCTCAATGTTGAAGTAAATAAAAAACAAATGAAATTAAAAAACGGTGTTAAGAATAATTCCCAGGAAGTTTATATGTTCTAGAAATTTGTTTATTGAGATCTTAGGTAAATTTTTGTAGTTGATTGTTTCCTTGAATTTTGAACGGTTTGCTACCTATGGACCTGAACACGGGAAAAATGGTAAAAAATCGAATTTTTTTAAGTTTTATGGGATTTTGATCTGGAAGGTGAAGTTTTTTGATTTTATATGTTCGCAATTTTTGTTCTTTATGACAAGAGCTACAACTTTGCCTCAGAGAGTAAATCGAAATTCTGAACGGTTTGCAAGATATGAGCCTGAGAAAATGATCACATTTTTACGAAAATGATACCGAGGCCCCAAATCTTTAGCGGCCCATACAAAAAAAGTGCATGACTTTGGGAAAAATTGGGAAACACGGGTCTTTTTTTTTTTAGTCTTTTATCACGTAGTGGTGTCCGTATATGGTTATTTTGCCATGACTTAAAAAATTACACACAGTGTAATTTTTGATGTGTAAACATCTATACGCTGGGGGTAAAAATCTTTTTCACAATACAATCACAAATTTAGAGTAAGATGTGCGATGTAATCGTTAACCAATCGTAAAGCGTTATCAAATCGGTGTGAGCTATATATGAGTGTATTAGTGTAATCATACGCTGCATACAATATACTCAACACCATCTAGTGTGCAATAGTAGCTACTAATTTTCACTAGTTGTCGTACATTATGTTATCGTAGGCAAATGAAAACAAATAAATAAAATGAATTTAATAACTTTTTTAATTTTAATAACTTTTAAAAAGATTTTTTGCACTTTTAATAAGAAATTTACTAAAAAAAAGCAAAATAAGGAAAACTAAAAACTAAACTTGTCAAACTATAAGTCTTCTTCGTCTTTGAGATTGTCATTCATACTTAACAGCTGCATATAAGCACCATCTAGTGTGCAATAGTAGCTACTAATTTTCGAAAACCATTGCTGTAAAATAACTACATGCATTACATTTCAATAAACAGCTGATTAATAACTTGTCAACCGCAACAAATACAAAATAATAAAATATTTTACAAAACACCAAAAAAATTATAACTCAGAACATAAAACAACACAAAGTGTATCAAAGCTGAATGGAGATAATGTTAATTCTAATAAAATTTCTATTAGATTCCAATATAAATTAAGATTATAACATATCTTCATTACGTACTGTTGCCTTACACTGAAGCTGGTGCACGACAATTGGGTAACAATCTCCATCTCATGCCAATTATTATGGGTGGAGATTTTAATACAAATTTTGCAAACCCACAGTCGCAAGCTTTATCAAAATTTTTATTTGACGTTTTCCACTTGCATATGAGCAATTCTCCACAAACCCCCACAACTAACAATTCCACTACTATAGATGCAGTTTTCCATAGATTTTTAAATACAATCGAGTCAAAAAATTAAATATGTATCTTATTTTAGTTACCATAAGCCAATATTAACTATTTGTACTTAAGGGATTTACCATAGATGGGCACTCTGCAGTACTACTAAAATTTCAGTAAAAATAATTGTTTAACTAGTAAATTTTTACTGATTACTAAAATTTTTTTCAACAATTTTTATAAAGTGCCTACATGATCATGATGAGGTGCATTGAATTTTCAGTAATCAGTAATGTTCGATTACTGATTATTATGAATACGGCCTATGATTTTACTGGTAATGCAAATTAAATTTCATTATCACGAAAAATTTACTGAATATTTTCAGCAATCAGTAAATTTACGGTTTACTGTAATTTTTAATGCAGTACATATATACTGCAGTGTGCCCATTTACTAACCAAATAAGTTAAATAAACCAAACAAAAACCAGCAAATTCCTATGTATTTACAATATTGAAAGTTTTGATACTTTTAATTGATTAATTAAAAAAATATACTAAAAGCATAAGTACTTCCAACTTAAAAAAATTTTTTCATTACTAGATGTTTACACATCTCCCCTGTGATCGGACTCACATTAATTTTTTTTATTTCATTCCCAAATAAGCAAATTACATCGCTCCACCCTTTTATATATAAAATATAATAATAAATCCAAAGTTTTTGGCACTTAGTGCAATTTTGACTTGAAATAACTTGAACTAATCCTTATTACAAAAGTGACGGGAAAATATATCGCGTTGGGAATGTCACGTGGGGAATCCTACTAGCGGTTTAAAAAAAAAACGGATGCAAATATTTCAATATGACAACTATCCATATAAAGCCACATTATTCTATTTTAGTCCACAAAAAATCGATTTAAGAAATTATGTTCCAATTCGCAGATTTTTGCTTTTTTCTAGATGCAGACGAAAACTACTTGTATATCTTTTGTCGCGTTGGGAATCATATGTATATTGTTTATATATAGGAAGCAACAACTCGTCGAAACCTATCTTTTGTGCTCCTAAAATGCCATCTAAAAATGGAAACAAGAAAAAAAAATCTTAACATATCTTTGTTTTGTTTCACTTGAAAGGCGTACGAATATCGCGTTGGGGACCCTGGAAATGCCCATATATGATTTTATATGATATCTCAATACAAGCTCTCTTATAAACGTAGTAATACGTTAGTTCTAGAATTAGTGCCGGTTTCTGCCAATCACGGAACCAATCAAGTGTCTAGTTCTGAATGAATTCAATCTCTCATAGAGAGCTTACTAGATAATACTCTGATTTTATATATGGAATGATAGGCAAATTAGACATTACATTCCCCCGGGATACTAGTTTCGGGGTACTGCCCAAAAACGATATCATCGGAAGATCATAAATAGGATGTATACAAACTCCGAAGGAAATGTACGCATGTAACGTCCCTACTCAGTATCAAGTACCGCTAACTATTACTACAGCACAATGTCGTTAGATGATCAAATGTCACCTGTACACCTTTTGGCTGTTTTGCGGAACAAATTCAAAACTACTTCCTAAACAATTATGTCATGCAAAAATATCTAATGTACATATATAACCTAGTTCTTTCTAAACTATATTACCTTTACCTTTCCAACGCAATATTTACAAATTTTTGTTTCTTTTATTACATTAAGGTTATACTGGTAGTGATTGGACAGCAATGGATCCTGCAATTCTTTCTTTCCGACAATTTTCTTTCCCCCAACATAATCAGATGGGTTCACAATTACAACAGCCGGAGCAAGAAATGTTCTTACAGCAGCTAACACATCACCATCAACCAACAGGTATCGAATTCGTACACTTTATGTTTCTTGAATAACAGTGCTATTCTCGAATTTATGACATCCGTCATTCATGAGTTTATTGTCATTGAATTCTTGTCATTGGCATTTCAATTACCTATTCTGGAATTGCTGTGACAATTTTAAGGCATTTTTGTTTTAAAAATAATATCATTGTTACCAAAACTAAAAATCGCATTATGAAGAGCTTTTGTGTTTGTTGAAAACAATCGGAATTCATAATTTTTCAATCTAGCAAAACCTTTGCCTAATAAATACTTATTACTAGGGATGGGGGTTTCATGCATTTATTGTTGAGCAGCATGCTCGTAAAAGATCAAAATTTGTCTAAAAATTAAAACAAATGTATTTAAAAATATGTTTTTTTTATCATTTGTTATTTATTGCTCACGGCAACAAAAAAATCTGCACATTGAAAACTCAGCAGTACATTGTCAATACAATTTAATTGCCAGCCTACGACGGAGCTTACAACTTGGTAAAAAACGAAATTAGAGAAAAATAAAGAACACGAAAAATTATTTTTAAATCAGTCGAATAAATGAGGCTTACATCGTCTAAAATACGGGTCCATTAAGGCGCGGCTGAAAACAGGCAAGTGTAGTTACTGAAATGAAAGGCATTCTTTACCCAAATTTAACGATGTCTTTAGTTTTGTAGTGCGTTATCTGGGGACTCAAGTAACCCAAATATACTACGAGATTGGGGGTGTTGTGAATCGGAAACGAAGCCGGCGTTTGACCTGATAACTAATCGTGTTATTGTTATATAATTTGTGTGGCTTATTTTGAAAAGTACATAAAACTAGCACATCGGCCTCGCAATCCTTTTTTGTACGAAGTGGGTTCCATGGGTCCGCCATTAAAGAATTTTTAAATTTTTCATGTTCTGGTATTTTCGATTAATTTCTTGGCGTAATTGTGAGCCTATCCGGAAGACTGTCAATTTTGCCTAATTTTGTTATACATATACATAGTTTTTTTAAATATGCAAAAAAAATATGCATTTAGAGAAAATAAGGCATTTATCATAAGAAATGCAAAAATATGCACCAACAAGTCAATGTAGTTTTTCTGCAAATTGTGTGATCCTTCAAGATAATTAGTGTAATTACTTTTAGACTTTTGAGAAAAACATGGATATTCATGGAAATCCCATCCCTACTTAATACCAATGAGAAAAATTACTATATACAAATATTCTTTAAACGGAGAGTACAAACAACAAATTGACCAATTTTCCGTGTTTCCAAGGGTTTTAGAAAACTTGGTTCAATTCACATCGTAATTTTTTTCCAAAATCGCCAAATCTTTTTAGCATATGCATTGAACCAACTTTTCTAAAACCCTTGGAAACCGTTATAAATTGGGTAATTTTTCGTTTGTGCACTCGGTTTGTGAGATATAGTCATTTTTCTAATTTACAAAACATTTTTATTGTCATGTGCTATTGAGAGCGTTATAACTATCATTGTCAACTAATACAAAAATAACTTTTATTTGACATCCAGAATAGCAAATTGAAGTTCTTATCACCAATTTATTTACTATCACGACAAATACGCTTGTCACTCGGTCGAGAATAGCACTGTAAAAGAAAGTGTTTCAGATTTAACATACAGGTACTTGGTTTTAAAGGTATTAACTTTAAAAATTAAGCTCTGGGTCTTTTTGTATAATCACCTACTTTATTTTAATATATTTATATGTACATATTTCAACCTTTTTAAATCATCATAGGGACAATCTGTAAATATACGTATGCACTCGTAAACATTTGCAAATATATACATACATTGTAAACAGCAAAGCGTTATTACATCGTTAACTCACGAAAATAATAAGTATGTATCACCAAGAACTTAAACTCCCGCCATCGCTTTGTTGTCTCTTCCATTGTTGTTCGACTGTTTCTCCCAATTTTACTTGGTTTCGTTTTACTATTAGGAGCCTGTAGCCGAGTTGCCACTTCAGCATTTAAAATGCATTCCTATATTCCTTTTCGGCTTCGGTTTTTTTCGGTCATTTTGTAATTTTTTTTAGTATTTCCACCAGTGTTTAAAATGCTAAAAATAAATATAATAGCAGCAGGAAAAGTAGCCAGCTGGCTTTTTGTTTCATACAAAAGCATGTTGATCAATTATGCATTGCTTTTAATTTTGTCCACCAGCTACTTCTGTTGCTAGAGAAAACAACAAGTAACAGCGCAAAAGCAATTGCATGGCATCAATGATTGTGCTTTTTTGTCGCTACCGAAACTAAGCTGATATGAAAAAGCAATAGAATGGACATAAAAAAGCACATGAAATAGCAATCGAATGTTTTTTGATGAATTGCTATTTTGAGCGATGGTTGAACAAAGCGTTGTGTTGATGATTTGTTCTGTTAGTATTGTTATACATAGTAACTTGTAAAGGGTTGATGTTACTGAAATGAAATGTCCTATGCTAAACGGTTTATTTTAAACATGTTTTTGTTATTTTTTAAATTCGTTATATTAACTTCACCTGTCTGTATGCATGTATGCATGCCGTAAAAACTTTGGATTGATTTTTAACCCTTTTCCCCTAATCCAATCGAGCTGAAACTTCGCAGGGCAACTAATGACGACGACAAAAATGAACTATCAAAATATGGGCGGGATTGGAGAAAGGGGCGTGGTCATATGTATATAAAGAATTTATAGTCAAAAACTATGTTTTTTAAGGGTTGGTTTTTATATGGTATTTGTTCAGTTTTCACTGCTCTTGTTGCCAATTTAAGGCAAAAATTACTTTGGTGGGGGACGGCACAAAACAAAACTGAAAATAGAGTAAAATGAAAGCAAAAGGAAAAAAACTTCGCCCGATTGCCCTATGCCGCCCACAAGGTCCAAAAAAGGGTCACAAATAGGTTAAATTTTTCCAAAAAATTTCGATTTTTCCAGTTTTTTTTATAGAAAGATAATCGAATAATATTTTTCGATAAGGATGTAAATAAAATATTTTTCGATATTTCTGTTAGATATCGAAAAAAAACAATTTTGAAAAAAGAAAAGATTTTTTAAACCTATCGTAATTTGGGATGAGTAGGATGGTTGGGGAAGAACATTGTGCCATGTTTCGGTAGGAGCCCAAACTGCATTAGTTTTTCAATAAGAGTTACACCTTCTGCCTCCCACTTAAAAATTTGATGCAGTTGAACGTTGTGCGACATCTTCCCTCATAGACTATAAGATTACTAATAGTCTGTAATCACGACGCTCGTATGATATTTCTGTTATGACATACAACTATTTCAATATTATGTATATATGTATATTGTATATATGAATAATATAATATTGACCATATAAATACATAGAGGCGAAAATGGTGCTGCAAGCAAATTTATGTATTATTTTCTTGAAAGTAGAGTGTATGTACATTTGACCTGCCCTTATTTTTCAAAATGGCGGCGCATAGGAGAGTAGGGTCCAAAAGGTTTCGGACTCTAAGTGGACCCAAAAGTGAGTTGAATAATAAGACAAGGTTTTATTATAAGAAATTAGGAAGTTTATTCGGCTTTTTTTTTTTGGAAAAAACTCAATTTTGGTAACAGTTTTGTCAATATTTTGTAATTTTCTTATTTTTATGTTATTCTCCAATAAATTACACGTGAGACACGCGTGACGCGGAAAAATCACGTCACGCGCACATCTCTAGTGGCATTGTTGTTTAGCATAACTGCGTTGCTGCTTACTTCTGAATTAGTTATTACAGTTTCCTGCAAAATACCGTGATCTGATTTAATTATTGTGGCAACCCGTGTCGAGACACACACACACGCACAACCACGCCAAGATCGAGAGAACAACTGTCAAACGATTGAGTAGACGTTTTGAGTCAGTCGTATGAGAACATCCAGCCATGTGTTACTTAATTGTGCTAAAGAAGTAAACCAAAATAATAAAGTACCAAAGTTAATTGTTGTAAACCAAATTTTAATTGTTATTATTTTGGGTGAGTTTATAGGTTATTACAATTATAATGTCAGAACCATCAACATCAAAACCTGCATCGGCGTCTGCATCAGCCATTTCCTCGGTACAAACGCGTCAAACCGTTCAATAGCTCTACAACATAGACTTAGTGGGCAGAACAGCGCATCAGATAACCGGTGTCAAACTGCCGTCCAATAGGCAAGTCCTACAGGTCTTCTTTCATAACATGCGTTTTGTGAAACTCGACGCAAAGGAAAGTGCAAAATTAACGCTCGATGCAGTGTATATTTTCTGGCAACAAGCACGAATTCCAACACAATACGGAACAAGATGCGCGGAGAAATTGTTGAAATTGTACAATACGTGGAAAGATATACAAAAAGTGCCAGCTAGCAAGAGATCTGTGGCTTGGAAACAAAAGGAGCTTGCATTTACCAACGATCTGGACAATTTGTTTGATATTGCGACTGCAGATGCCCTAAACACCATTCGAATTGAAGAAGATAAGAAGTTTCTCATTCGACAACGACAACCAGGACGCCCGGGATGCATGATTGGCTGCGATATGGTTTTATTTCTGCGAGAAAAAAGAGCATCGGAACGAAAGGAGAAAGAGAAGCAGAGAAAGCGGAAATTTGAAGAAATGTCCAAGTCGAAAGGTAGTGGTTCGTATTTGGCTTTATGTCATTTTCTATCTTATTGATTTATGTAATACATAACACATTTTAAACTTTTTGCTGCCGGCCAATATACGGAATCGAATGATGAAGGTGAGGTTGAGGTTATGGAAGGAATTGATGAAAAAGCTGAGGACGTGGGTGAAGCGATTGAGGAGAGCACTGCCGATGCCGAAACTGGTGACATCGTTGAACCGCACAAAAGTGTACAGAAGAGAGGGCGTAGAAATTTTCTAACGCCACGACTTGCTTCTGCGCTTGACCACGCCAAGCTAACCGATCCAATGGCAGCTCATGTGTTGATAGCCTGCGCCGATGCATTGAATTATTCCGTAGACGAGCTGGCTATTAACCGAACAACGATTAATCGATATCGTCGAGAAAACCGCCGGAAGGAAGCAGAAGTTATCCAGACCGAGTTCGTAGAAAACGTAATTTAGTATTCTTTCTTAATTTAAGCCATACCCTTAATTTATAGTTAGCGATATAAGTAGTTATAAGTCATTCGTTTCTTCACCTAAACAGCTAAGGACGGCAAAATGTTGGCTGACCTTGTAGGCAGCACAAAAGATGAGAGAGTTGCGGTTATGGTCAGCTATGATGGGACTTCGAAGTTCCTTGGAACACCTCAAATAAAATCTTCAAGCGGAAAAAATATAGCTGACGCTGTTTACAATCTGTTGGTTCGTTGGAACATTGCCGATCGAGTTGAAGCAATGTCATTCGACACGACCTCCAGTAACACTGGAGCTCTCAATGGCGCTTGCATTATCTTGCAGTAATCACAGTGTTGCCGTCGAGAACTGCTGCACTTGGCCTGTCGCCATCATATTTACGAAATCGTTCTGTGCCAGGTTTTTGAAGTGAAATTGTCGACAAGTCCTGAAGTTCAATTGTTCGAGAGATTCGCGAAAGTCTGAAAGAGTCTTGACCAGACTGCATTCCATAATGGTGTCGAGGACGAAATCTTTGGTTCAAAAATTCCATCCGATGAACAAGCCGCCATCAGAAATTACTGCAATCAGCAGTTGAAAGAACGTCACCCTCGTAATGATTATAGAGAGTTTCCTTTTCCACAACCATTTCACATTGACGGCCAGAGAACTGAGTGGATTGCGCGACATGTGCATTTTCTTGGCGCGAATCTACATTCGTGCATGGATTGGTTGTACAAATCCAATCAATGCTCCAAACCAGGATTTCAATTTCATACGAGATTCCATTGAATACGCTTAAATTGATGCTCCAGTTTCTGCTGCCATATTGAAGAAGATGAGTAACCACATGTGGTATTTATCAGCAGAACCAATGGCTTTGGCTTTCTTTGACTCGAATGTTTCTCTTGAAGAGAAAAAAAAATGGTTGAGCGCCTTGCATACGATGAGCCTATTATTAAATTGGATCAAAATCGGGCCGTTTCAAAACCGCAAACATTCGCGAACCATAGCTTGAGCGACTTCATTTCAAACAAGACTAAAAATTTCTTTGTGCGGTTCGGTTTGTCGCCGGAGTTTTTGGAATTTGACCCATCAACATGGGAAACCAACGAGAGTTTTAAAGAAGGCCGCGTTTTCTGCAAAAATTTAGCCGTCGTTAATGACACCGCTGAAAGAGGAATAAAGTTCATGAAGGACTATAATCGGATATTGACCAACAAAGAAAACGAAAAGCAATTCTTATTGCAAGTTGTTGAAGCTTATCGCAAAAAATATGCATCGTTCAAAAAAAACATCTTTAGTTAACCCATTATGCGCGAGCGTTGCGAAAACGCAACGTTGAACCATTTGACTTCTGAAGTGTGCCTGATGAAAAATTGTAATGATCTAAACATTGATTGTGAAAGGCAATGAATGTATCTAATCGACCTGTTTTTGGATTTCGACCAGAAAAATGGTTTTGGTAGTTTTTTTGGGTCTTAAATACCTGCAATTTTTGAAATTTTGAGGAAAAGTTTGCAGTGTTCTGTTCTAAAAAACGCAAATATAATAATATTCGGAAATATTTTTTTTTCCTAACCACAGTCTTCAAATTTGATAAAACAGAAGATTTCACGCCATTTAATTGCACGGCAGGTGTAGTGAAAGTCGCATGTTGCGTTTTCGCAACGTTCGCGTAATGCTGTAGCACTTTTGGCTGCGCGTTACGTTCCGTTCCGTCTCGACGAACTGCAGCTAAAGCGTCAATTTTTATCATCTCTAGCACAGCTGATTTTCCCGTCAATTTTTATCATCTCTAGCACAGCTGATTTTCCCGCCTTTTTAAGTTTGTTTAAAATTGAATGGTCTTGTTTTTCGTGGTTCATTAGCGTACATTTAGAACATTCGTGCTGCAAATAAAATAATTGAATAAAGTTTACTAAAAAACTCATAATTATGTATCGTAAAAAGTTTTTATCCCTTCAAGAACTCGAGGAGGTTATGAATGTAAGCTCTGACGAAGAAGAAAGCACACATTGCAACGTGAATGCAGCTGATATTACAAATATTATTGTTTTACCACCTGAAAACGTTGATGCTTTGAGCGATTGTGAAGAACTCGATGATACAGGCCATCTAAACCCAATGCAAATGCTGGAGTTGTTTCTAGATGAGCAGGTCATCATTCACACCCAAATGAGAAGTTTTATTTTTTTTATAATTTTTGCTACCCCTTTTGGCGAGCGTTGCGAAAACGCAACGTGAATTTTCCGGAAAACTGTAAGATTTTCCGAAATTTTTTTTCTGTTTTCTTCTAATTAGGCCAAAAAGATAACATGCTAACATGCTAAATTTCAAGTTCCTACCTCGACTGGAACTGGTAGCCGCAAGAAATGGATTAATGTTAAGATATTGTCACTTCATTATTTTTTATCAGATTTTTCTGAGTAATAGCTTAGTGAAAAGGTAATTTAGTGAAGAATAACACAAAAATAAGAAAATTATAAAATATTGACAAAATTGTTACCAAAATTGAGGTTTTTCCAAAAATGCCGAATAAAGTTCCTAATTTCTTATAATAAAACCTTGTCTTATTATTCATCTCAATTTTGGGTCTACTTAGAGTCGTCGGATCGAGCCCAACTTTTACATGGAGCATTGTGGCATAAAATGGAAACTTTTTGGACCCTACTCTCCTATGCGCCGCCATTTTGAAAAATCTTCATAGAAATAACGGCAAGTCTAATGTACATAATTGGTTATATTTACCTGTGAAATACTTTGACACAAAAATACCGCCGCAGGCAAACATTTAAAAAAAATTATTTTCTTGAAAGTTCAGTATAAGTAATTTGTTATATTCACCATTGAAATACTCTGAGACGAAAATAGCGCCACTTATACTCGAGTTTGAAGAAATTTTTTTTGTAAATCGCGCAATTTTATTTTATTACAAATACTTATGGTTAAAACTAAAAAATCTTTATAAAACAACAACACACGCTTTATTCTACCCATCGCTCAAAATAGCAATTCATCAAAAAACATTCGATTGCTATTTCATGTGCTTTTTTATGTCCATTCTATTGCTTTTTCATATCAGCTTGTGTGAGCTTATAGTTTCGGTAGCGACAAAAAAGCACAATCATTGATGCCATGCAATTGCTTTTGCGCTGTTACTTGTTGATTTCTCTAGCAACAGAAGTAGCTGGTGGACAAAATTAAAAGCAATGCATAATTGATCAACATGCTTTTGTATGAAACAAAAAGCCAGCTGGCTACTTTTCCTGCTGCTTGTCTGACTTTTGGTAGCTGTAGGCTTTGCATTAGCTGGTGGTATCAATGTTTGGAGCTAAATTAGGAAAAGCGAAAGATGGATAACATTTCTAATGCTAATGAAATTGTATAATATTTGAGTTTTGGCTGAAATTACGATAGCATTTTAAGCACTGATTTCCACTTTTGTGTTATAGTGAAATAGCCAAATGCAATTACACTATGCAAGGAAAAGGGGGCATTTCTTTTGGGATGGCTGAAATTTGTATAGGATGGTCTTGCAAAGCTTCAATATCGTATATGTGACCAGTTCGAATAACAATCAAACAACTACAACACTCAGAGATACATTTATTGTTGAATCGGTAAAATGTACGAGAGTTTTTTCGTTGAATATGTTAGCGTTTTATTTCTCAAGGTACTACTTCATTTTAGATTTTTTTTTATAAAAGACTGACTGACCGGGCAATGCTTCGCTATTGCTTTATGTAATAATAATTACTTGCAATATTTTCTAGTCATAGCATTGCACTGCCAGCAAAAAAGGATAAAAATTGTCAAGTCTTCAAAATTGCATTGGTGTTCTTTCAATAATTCACGATAATAAATATCTAAGGCAGAACGTTCTGGTAAGTGTACTGAAATCCGAAACCGGTTACCAGAATTCAGGCCGGTTAACCGTATGTCGGTTTATTAAAAATTGTTATTATCGAGGAACTGGTTATTTGAAGTTCTAACCGGATTTTTCGGGTTTAATGTATTTTTATACAACTGAGATTATTACAGATTACAACATTACAGCACAGTATATTTCAATTGAACTTATAAAAAGAAAGTGAAGTAAAAATATAACCAATTTTTAATTACATGTGTAGTTGTGTTGAGGAGTTGAAAATTAATCACGAGTTTATTAATTTTTCAATTATACACGTAACCAAATAGAGTACGAGGTTAAGTATCATTTATTATTTTATTTCAATTACGTGTGTAATCAACTTGAATACGAACTTAATCAACGAAATTAATAGTGTTGATTATGTATGTAATTATAAATCAAATAACATTTAAAATTTGTCTTGGTAAATTGATTATGTATTATGGTGAATGGTTGAAATAGTTAATTTCATCAGCTCCCTTTTGTACAAGTATTTAGGATATAACATCACACCTATCCCCAAACGGTTGTATTGAGGCAACACTTAATACTACCAAAGCCGCAAAAGCAGTGTTGCCAGAAGCTGTCGACAAAAAAATAGTTTTTGCAAAACAAAAAATCCAAAATTGTTGTACTGCGCCCACTTTAAGCATTATTTTCGATAAAGTCCTAATTTCTTTTTCTCGAGTGAGTTAGATATCGAAAATTATCGTTTCAGCCTATTAATATTTTTTTCTTAGTTTAAATCAAATGTTAAATCCATACCCAACCTTAGCAGATTGAATAAGATCAGAACTGATCTACAACTTTTTAATTGTGTACAATTAGATCTAATTGTATCTCAAATTTGTCCCGGCCAGATATAATTGGATTTTACGTGAGTTGTAAGTAGGTCTAAAGTGAGATATACTTATGTCTGGGGCGAAATAAAGTTCTATCTAGCTAAATGTCTGATTATATAACGAGATATGTTATATATGTATGTAACTATATATATCATTATATCCCAACGGACCTAATTCTATCTCACAAAAACCCCAATTATATGTATATGGCTTCGACAAAGTTCAGATCAAATTAGATATGATTATACCTAGTTAGATGGAGCCGTTTTTGATCTAATTTGTTATACAGTATCAGACAAAATATTTGAAACTCTGATACTCTGATAATAAAGGTCATGCGATGATATTTGTATATATTTTTTTAATTCACGAAGTAACAGAGTTCAGCCTCTGATGATAATATGATCATAATCACTACTTAACCAAGACAAAACAATTGCAGCTTAAAAATATTTAGTTTTCATCTTTATTCATATTTCGTAACGAAATCCCTATATTCAATAACAGCCCTGCATTGTCGAGGCATAGAAGCATTTAAGTGATCATTGAATCCGGCGTTATATTATTCCATGCGTTTTGCAGCCGCATGAAAATTGTTCTATATTTTGAATGTTATTGCGATCAATAATCTGTTTTACAATCGACCAAGGGTTTTCAATTGGATTAATATCCGGTGACTGACGTGGTCATATCATACCACTAACATTGTGTTGCCTAAACCACGCTTTTAATACTTTTGCGGAGTGTTTGTGATCTTTATCCTGCTGAAACGTCCAACGTATCGGCATTGCCAGCATATGGCAACATACCATTCTGTAGAATATCTCTGTAACCTAACCCGTGTGCGGAGCAAACACTCAGGTCATAACATGTCCACCTGCATTTTTGGCCGTCTTTACACAAAACTCTGTTTGAATTCGTTTACTTTTAGGCCTCCATGCGTGTATTACTCCATCCCTGGCAATAACGTTAAGCGTGTTTTTGTTACACCGCTTGCTTATAAGTACAACCGCTTGTTTTGTATGAAGCACTTACGAAGATTTAGTGAAAACATAGCGACGCGAATCATTTTCGCCGAGTAGGAATTTTTTTTACATCTTTTACCGTTTTCAACCTTTTTCATATTTTGGAATAAAATGACTCCCGGCGTCAGCGAGGCTTCCCAAATCTGTTGCCAATGCCGGTACATATTTGAAAGTAATTTTTATTAACGCGTTTGTTCTTCGATCTGTTTTTCGCCGGCTACCACGTTTGCTGATCACTTTCACAGATTTAGTTTGTCGGAAAGGTGATAGAATTCGGTAAATTGACGACTTACGCACTTTATATACATATATCGTATTACAAAGTTCTTTTTTAAAACCTTCAAAAATAAGTTTTCTTTAAGCTGGTACCTGCGTAACAGGCCGTCGGCGAAGTTCTTACCGCCCCTACGGAAATGTGGTTTGAATTGTGCAAAACTACTTGTCCCGAGATAGACGAAGAGGGAAGTGTTAAAGAAGATTCAATTGAACTGAACATATATATGCAATTCTTTTGAACCTATTCCTAAAATGTAAACACCCAAATCCACAATCAGTACCGAACTTGAAATTTATTTTTTGAAGAATATTTCTAGTTTTACATTTCTCTGTAATTTTTTACAAAATTAAATGCAATACAAATACAAAAAATACTTAATCTATAAAATAAAATTAAATAGAAATATCAACCAGTGATATGATAATTTCGTACACCTTTTGGGACTAATTACAGTCGGAATGGTATGTTTGGGACAAACGTGTGACAAATTATTTGGTGAAGAGTTCTACGAATGGTATGACAGGGACAGGTCCAACATATGTTCTTTGAGACTAGTTCTGTGACATGTTGTGTCATTTACACCAGCTAGAAAAAACCATAGTAAATGTGTCAGGTTCCCACTATATAAAGGTGTGATAACTATTCATTATACCTCAAATCCCGTACACTCGTGGGGGGAAAATGGTGTCTCATAACATCCCATGAAGGGATTGGGACAGCGCTGCCTAGTTTTACACTCACTGATTGGGACATACGGTATTTTGAGAAGTTTTTTCATGGCTAAGTACTCGATAGTGTCGCCATCACTAAGTGACGGCAAAGAAAGAAATGTTAGGTGGTCGCAGCAGGGATCAAACCCACGTTCTCATGTACAAGAGCCGCACACACTAACCGGCCACACTCGGGACCGAATATGAATTCTACAACACTATTAAATTCTAACGGATAGTGACACAAAAAGCGACAGTAAAATCGAACAGACTAGTACAGTGCTGGAATTACCGCTCTATAGTCGCGGAATAAAGACGTCAGGCGAACATGGTCGACTTTTACTAATAGAATAAAGTCTATTCAAATTGTAAATCAACTTTAACAGTTTATTTTGGAGTGTTTGTAGTTTATTCAAGTGGCAATTAGCACTTTTAGCTCTGACGACGGCTGCATAAAATATGACTGCGCGAAATATTAATTTAACTGGTTTTCATTCGGAGAGATGGGCTAACATAAAGAGCATTCTCGGAATTAAAAGCATCTATTATATTTCGTCATTTAATGAAAATGTGCTCGAAATATCACTAATGGTAGACTCATCAAAACATGAAATTCATTTATGAACATATATTCATTCATAAATTCATTTATAAACATAAAATTTGAATAAGGAAATGATGTTAAAAAAACATAAATTGTTTTGTTAAAATAAATTGAATTGCGGTTATTTATATGCTAGTAGAAAAAAATGTAACGTGCGTCACAAAGGGTTCACGGCTTTTGAAAAAAAACTACAAAAATTATTTTAGAATTCTCTTATATTCACCTTTATTTTAGGTATTATATTTTGTGTGCTTTCTTATGGAAAATTCGCTAAAAATTACGAAAACACACTTCTACTTTTAAGTTACTTCCGTATTTTGTAGCGTACGTCACAAAACTTTGTGATCAATTATTTCGCAACAAATGCCTGCTCCGACTTTATGCCACTCGAAAGTAACTTAAATCCCACTAAACACTATTAAGGCCGTCGGTGGTGCAATGGTTAGTGTGCGCGCCTCTTGTACATGAGATCCTGGGTTCGAACCCTGCTCTGACCACCTTAAAAAAAATATTTTCGGCGGCGGTCACCTCGCTTAGTGATGGCGACACTATCGAGCATATAGCCATGAAAAAGCTTCTCAAAATACCGTTCGGAATCGGTGTAAAACTGTAGGTCGCAATCAGTGAGTGAAAACTGGAAAGCGCACAGCTCAGTGATTGTGAGAAGCTCTCCCCTGTCCCTTCATGGGATGTAATGGGAAACCATTTATATTATTTAATCACTATTAAGCTGAGTACAGACACATCAAATTCCCGTCAAACATTGTCAGTGTATTAGTAAAACTCAGTTTGACGTCGAATACAGACATATCAAACATGAAGCTTCAAACATTCATTTTTACGCGGATTTTCTAATGTAAAGACACGGATGTGACACTGAAGATTGCATCTCTGCTGTAGAATTGGCGGTAGCTGTAAGAGAGAAAAACCAACAAAAAATTGGAAGAAACGGGTGTGGATGAATGAATGGCTTAAAAAGAAGAAAACTTAAGAAGAAAACTTTTATCCTTCATTTTATCAAAAAGAAAAACATTTCTACCGACGATGTTAACACTTCAGTGGCAACGCAAAATGTTTGTTTGAATCACAGCGATACTCGTACACACACGTCATAAAGCTTCAAACATGGACTCTTGTTTGATCGAAAATCAAAATGATTTGATTTTGCTTCAAACATGACACCGATGTTTACGTGTGTCGTTTTATACTCATACATTCTCAATGTTTGACGATAATTTGATGTGTCTGTACTCAGCTTTCTAGAATTCAAAAGGTGTACTAAGGTTGTAGGTTGTAAGAAAATATAAGACCGCTAATAGCACATTTGTGAAAACCCAGTTGTAAACACGGTTGCCATATAGATAATTTTTTAATTACCAGAATTTTCCAAAAAAAAGTTACCAAAAATTACCAAATTTTTAATTTTTTTTATTTAGAACATTAAATGTTAATTTTAAATAATTCGTTATAGAAAATCATATTGAAAAATCACATGGCAGTCAGACGTGAGCAGTTGAAGAGAGCAGTCGATCAGTTGTCAGTCGGTCACCAAAGTTATTATCATTTTTCGTATCGTATTAATTACAATCCCAAATACAGAACTAACCTCATTTTCATATTAATATATCCTTTGTCAGTCGGTCACAAAAGTTAATCTTATTTTCGTGTCGTACAAACTACATATTTTCAAATACCGAACTAATATCATTTAATTTGTCAAACCTAATCAAACCTAATAATTAATTTACTCGTGTATTCCTTTTTACTTTTACATACATACAATACAAAATTATTTAGTGCACAAGTATCCTTGCGCACAAAAAGTTCGTTAGTGCGAAAGAGACGAATATATTTGGTAATTTAGTGCGAAGCACGACAAACGCGTATTTTGGTTTGCCCCATAACCAATCAAATTTCCAAATAGTGTTGCCACTGCTTCAGATTCTTTTCTGTTTGTAAGTAACATTTTAGATCATATTTCGTCAAATTTTCAAATGTTTTTTCTTATACTAATTATTTCATTTCAAAAGGTTACCAAAATCTCTAAAATGTTACCATGTTACCAAGCCGTTTAAATGTTACCAATTTTGGTTGTATATTACCAACCGTGGCAATCGTGGTCGTAAATGCAAATACTACAATCCAAGGCGTATTGAAGAAGGTGGTAGCACTAGATCAAAGTGTATTTATGTCAAGTGGAAGCATTAACGGTTGTTGTAGTTGTAGGAAAAAACGACAGGCATTTAGTTTTTATTTCGTACCGACGTTGTGCCAAACTCTGCAATAAATCTCTGCTACCAACAATAATAGTAAACAAGCATGAATTTGACAGTTGCTGGGTACAACGGCATGAAAATGCTGAATTAGCACGCTTCCACTTGATATAAATACACTTTTCACTAGATATTATTGGGCGACTTCTAATTAATTAAAGAAATAATAAAAAAAAATTTATAGAAAAACATAAGTTATGTTAATTCGTAATTCTTTTTATTATTTTCTTTTAAAAATTTCACTTTTCAAAATTTTCAACATTTCAATTTCAGGTCAGGTCGACTTTATGTCTTGTTGTCGTATCAACAATTTTATGGGGAACGGGGTAGAACACACGAGTTTCAGCACAAAATGTTAAATACAGAAGTGTGGGGGAAATCCCTATTTTGGGAGTTATGGGCCTCTAAAGTCCGGATAACGGGGGGTTTTGTCGCACGATGTTTTTTAGTTGGACGATTATTTTGTATTTCGGGTCGTCTGGCCGGGTTCAGGGACCGGGGAGAGAAATACCTCTGTTCCGTTATTTGCATTTCTAGATTTGTTGGATATTGGGAAAGGTAAAAAATATTTTCGATAATTTTTCAAAATTTGAACGGCCGGTATTTGGATAACAAAGCGAGTTATCGAAAACTTTCATTTAATTTGTTGTTTATTTTGCCTTATATTGTCCAAAAACGATGCTAGACAAATTCCTTTAGACGCCTTTTAATACATAGTAGCCCCCCCTATGTCTGAACTTTGGTGGCCCATAACTCCTAATATAGAATTTTACCCAAACTTTAATATCTAACATTTTCAGCTTGAATTTACATATATCTCCTACCCCACCGGTGGACCGGTTTTCAGTTTTTATTGCTGTAATTGTGAGGCGAATATAAATAAACTCGATCAGCTCTGTTGGTGCAACCACCTTCTTCACTACGCCTTGCTACAATGGTAAACAAATAGTATCAGCTGATCGCTTAGTACACCGCAAAAACATATCTTCAAAAGTTGTACTATCGTACAACACTTTTGTATGGAAAAAATCTACTACAGTTGTACAACTGTTGTAGAACTTTAGCACATATGACTCATACAACAGTGAGGACACTTGTGAATACCCTATATGTATAAGTTGAAGGTACATATGTATTAGAAGTTTACGCCGATTGTTTCTTCTTCGGCGGCTTGGTCGGCTAACCTGGCGGAGGCAAGGCGTTTAATATTACAACTGTTTTCAATGGTGACCAAATCTAATGTGATTATCTCTTTGAAAATATTTACAAATATGATGCCTTTATTTTGGTTGATATTAGTATATTCAAACCGAAACCGGTTAACCGAATTTCGGCTGGTTAACCGTGCTTCGGTTTTGTGAAAATTGGTAACCTCGAAGTACCGATTTCACCGGTTATTTTAAATAGATTAAATGGTTTTCGGGTTTTACTTACCTTTTACGCAACTAATATTACAACACAGAACAACAAACCTAAGGCCATCATTACTAAACCCATCAGACGGACAGAAAATACTTTACCAACAACTTCCTGTCTGTTAGCTGCCTGTTTCCCGAAATAAGTAGACCAATGGAAATAGAAGATATATTTGCCAACAACCAAGTAGTATGTTAGCAGAAATGCATAAAACAATAAACAGTAATTACAATCCTACTAACATTAAAAAACGGTCATGGAACGTAGCGTCACCCTATTTGCACTATGCATATACTGGACCGCGGTCGCCGGAGAGAAGTTTAAAATGCGTCTCGTTCTTTTTGCGGAGGTCAATCTGCACCACACAATTTTATGAAATACCGGAGTGAGACTGGAATGTGTACAAAATTCGACATAAATAATATAAGAAAGAGTTAAGATCTTCAAAGAGCAGTTCTTGGAAACACTACTGCGAAGGCATTGAAAATGCAGCTGAAACTTCGAGACTGCACAAAGTCCTCCCGACGGCTCTCACATCTCTAGAATATCTGATGGAATGATGAATCGGTAGACCCCCTGCTTAACGTATACTTTACAGGAAACGGGCCCGAAGGCATACGGCCGGGTTCACCGAACATCCACGTCATCACACTAAGTAATTGGAAGTTTTAAGCACTACAAATCACCTGCCTTCTTAAAATGTCCTATATTTCCGTTATATGGAGAGAATCCGAAAGCGGAGAAACCATTGCATATTAGTCCCAAAGTTGTTAGACCAATCAGTCTCTGTTAATGCCAAAATATATACTCCCGCTTTCCCTAATTTTTTGCCACCCTAAGGTTAATTATCTTGACCGCGATACTTACACACGAGAAAAAGTTTGAATTGTGTGTGCTACAAATTGTTATAAAAATTGTCTCCTATCTTACATATTCTCTGACGTCGCTTTGTCTTAACCAAATTTCTAAATACACTTCACTTGTTATCAAGAAGTTAATTGTACAACACATCCATTGGTAAGATTCCGCACAATCCGTGCAAATACAATAAAGCACCAGAATTGTTACATTCAACCATTCTAATTTTTATGTAATTTTCATTTCTTTCATTTGTTCGATTGCGAGGGACATTACAGAGTTTCCGTTTTGTAATATCTCGTTGGATCAATCTTATGACAAAAACAAATTTCTACTCCATGAAAATTCAACCCTCCTTTTTGGCATTTGCATGGTCCTTCTCGAACCGGATATCTGGGCAATATTTTGAGATTTCCTACCACTGGACTTGATACCATACAACACTTCATCCATACATATCATAATCAATTTCATCGGTCTGGAAATTAAGGGTGAGTTTGTGTTTTGTTTCTCTTAAACTTCAGCGTGACATTAATTCCTGCATATCCTCCCTTCAATTGTGCGATATCGATGTCGGGAGTTGGGATCCGATTTTTTCTTTTTGTGCTCCAATCGCCGTCCGGATTCAACACTGACATTATGGGAGCAAGATTTAGCTGACAAGACTTCTATTCCAAAATGGTCAGACCTTGACTCCTTTTTAACAAATCGACATAGGACATTAGAGTCAGTCTCGGAAATTCGAAACCTGCCTAAGTCCAGCGATCGGAAAGAAATTAGTTCATTCCAGAACAATATTTCCGCTCCAAGGGGTGCCCCTGTGTCGAAAAGAATCTCACGTAATACGCAAGTGTCAGAAATTCCTCGGCATGGACATGGACTCGGCATATAAAAATCAGGGTCTCTGTTAAATTTTTTTTTCGAAAGTATATACAGTGAAAAATTGTTGAAACAAGCGCCACAATATTTTGCTGCATAGGGGCGTTGGTAATTCCTATCGCAACAATTCATCCAATCGGTCAACTGGTACAGGCATCAATTCTAGTTTGAATCCTAATTCCGCTCCTTTTTCTTCCACTTCGTTACAGTCCACTAGTTCCAAAGCTGGAGTAGTTCAAACATGTTTTTCAACCAATTCTCGAGGTGTCTTGCTAGGAATGGCGGTAGTTAAAGTGTTGCATTTAGGGAGTTATCAGGCTCGTGCGCTTCTAGATTCTAGTTCAGAGGGAACTTTAATTTCCGAGCGTTTGTTCACTATTTTGAAACTTCCATTCAATTCAATTTATCGGGGAATCTTCCCTCACGAACTGTTCTTGCCTCTTCCTTCTCCGATATTTCTGAAATTCAATTGGCAGATCCACACTTTTACACATATTCTAAGATAGACATTCTTATCGGCGGTGATTTCATACCTTCAATAATGTTATCTGGGGTAAAGAGTGAGATCTGTGGTTCATTAATGGCCCAAGAAACAATTTTCGGTTGGATCCTTACGGAGCCTGTTTCGCTTAGTTCTTCTTCTTCCACAATCACTCTTGTTTCAAACTTCTGTGAATTCTCTTTAGATAAAGAGATTTCACGTTTTTGGGAGGTGGAGGATATTCCACGGAAGAACTTCGTGTCCGCATCGGATAAATTTTGCGAAGATTTGTTCCTCGCGACTACGAAGAAGAACGAATATGGTAGATGTATTGTCGTTCTGCCGTTCAAAGAAGGATATCCTATGAACTTAAGTGCCATCGCACAGTTCCTTCGAAATGAAACTCGTCTTCTTTGAGCTCCGGATTTCACTACTGAGTATGATAATGTGGTCCAAGAATATGCCCACTTGAAGCATATGGTTCAAATTCCTCCTCCGAGTGTTAGTAAAAATCGTCTGCATTATTATTTACCGCATCATGCAGTTATAAAACCGGAAAGTACGACCACTAAAGTTCGAGTCTTCTTTAATGTTTCTTCTACTTCCTAAAATGGGTAAAGTCTCAACGACATATTGCATACTGGTCCGGTACTGCAAATGACTTAAAGCTTCTGATTTTGAAGTGGAGGTTTTTCCAATTCGTATTCAATGCCAATATTCAAAAAAATGTATAGGCAGATACTCGTCCATCCAGATCACCCTCCGTTTCAAAGAATACTATTTCTCAACCATCTTAATGAAGATGTTCATGATTTCGAGCTGAAAACAGTGACATTTGGCGTCAACTGTGCTCCGTATTTAGCAATTCGTACACTCCTCCAACTAGCTGATGATGTTCAAAACAGCCATCCAATTGCAGGCGGTATTCTCCGCTGTTACATGTATGTAGATTATGTCCTGGCTGGTGTTCATTCTATCACTATGGCTATTAAGGCTAAAAATTCTGGTTTTTCCTTGAGAAAGTGGACGTCAAATTCAAAGGATATATTACCGGATCTTCCATCCGATTATTTGCTGCGTAAAGATTTTCTAGAATTCGATGAGAGTAGCACAGCAAAGGCGCTGGGAATTCGTTGGAATGCGCGTTCTGATTCTTTCTATTTTCTCGTAAAGCCCTTTCCAGCCTCTTGAAAAAACACTAAGAGAGAAGTTCTCTCCCAAATATCGAAGTTGTTCGATCCTGCGGGTTGGCTATCGCCATGTATAATTGTGGGCCCATTTATTATTGTGTGGTATAATTGTGGATGAAGTCGTAACTCCTGATAGTCCTGAAATCCTTCAATCCAATTATTCCAGTATAAATGAGATTCATATTCCGAGATGGATCGACTATGCTCCAGATTCCGAAACACATTTTCACGGGTTTTGTGATGCTTCAGAGACAACATACACAGCCGCTATATAAGTATATGTACGAATAGCTAAATGTACTTCCGTTTCCACCCACCTTGTCTACTCAAAGACAAAAGTGGCTCTTGTGAAAACTTTGTCCATTCCGAGGTTAAAATTGTGTGGTGGTGTACTTTTGGCAGAAATGACCAATGCTAGATATTCCAATGTATTCCATCTTCAGCTGGACAGATTCTACCATTGCCCTCTCCCAGCTTTCTAGACCTCCTTGTTGTTGAATGACCTTCGTTGCCAACAGAGTTTCTCAAGTCGTTCAAGTCACTGATCCTACCACATGGTGTCACGTTCCTTCCGAGACCAATCCAGCAGATATAGCTAGCCGCGGACTTCTTCCACAAGAGATAGTTGCTAATGATTTGTCATGGCTCCGGAAGTCGCCTAATTCTTGCCCAAATTCCAGTCCTTCTGTTTCTGAGGCGGACTTAGAACTATCAAAGCTCATATTTCATATTTCCGAATATTTGATGCCGTTCTTGAACGATTTTCCTCATTTCCTCGGGTGCTTCCTGTTATTGCTTGTGTGTATTGCTTCTTCTATGATACACACTCGAAATTCCGCTCGAATTTCTCCAAAGGATCAACTAGGATCACTAGTCCTGAACTCTCAATGGTTCGAGATGTTTTAATTACAATGTGCCAAAGGGCCTATTATCCACAGGATTACAAAGCACGGGTTTTCTGTCATTTCGCCATTTAGCTCACTCCTGAGATTCTTCTGGTTTGACACCAGGTCTATCGTATAGCGAGAGGCATCATATAATCCTAACCTACGGATGTCAATATTCAAGACTCTTAGTTCAATTTATCCATCAAGTCACCATTCATGGTGGTAACCAACTAGTCCTTAGAATAGTTCGGACACAATATTGGAATCCGAATGTTGAAAACTTGATAAAGACGACCATCAACAAATGCAAGCTTTGTATTCTATACAAAAAGCGCTGTCAGAAGCAGCTCATAGCTGCTCTGCCACCCGAGAGAACAACGTTTTTGGCTTCGTTCAATCGTTTCGTCTCTCGCAGAGGATGTCCATTACATTTATTTTCCGATAATGGCACAACGTTCGTTGGGGCATCTAAAATTCTAGCAAAGGAGTTCATTCAAGCTTGGCAAGCTGAGGTAACATTCAACTATTCGCCCCAAGGTTTGACTTCGGACTTCATTCCTCCCGGAGCTCCTCATATGGGCGGACTATGGGAAGCAGGAGTGAAAAGTTTCAAGGCCCACTTGCGAGTTTGGTGGCTCATTCAGATTCACTTTCGAAGAATTCTCCACGCTCCTGGCACGAATAGAAGCCTGCCTTAATTCGCGTCCGCTTTCTCCGTTGTCGCAGGAACCTTCTAATTTTGCTGCCCTGACTTCAGGGCACTTCGTAATTGGTTGTCCAATTCTTTGTTCAGTTGATCCCCAAATTGAAGAACAACCTGCTTTAGGTCTCAGTAGATGGCAGAGAGTGAAGGCGATTCATCAGGGTTTCTGCATGCTGTGGAAAAATGAGTACCTGCGTGAGTTACAGAAGCGTGTTAAATGATAGTCGTCCGAGAAGAATTTAAAAGAAAACACACTAGTCTTTAAAAAAGACAATGTCCCACCAAATTCTTGGCGTCTGTGCAGAGTGACCAAAACTTACTTTGGCACTGATCGCCGTGCTCCCATAATAAAACTCGTAAATTCGGACGAGAACTAATATTCCAAATTTTTTTCGTTTGAATATGGCGGATCGCATGGAAGCTGTACGGAAACATAAGTACTACGTGAATTATTTAGCACATGATCACTCGCATGGCATGTGCTCCTGTATTCCGATTCGAAGCAGCGTGAACATGCCGAAAAGAAACGCCCAAGTTCAAGGTCTAGATCCTCATCACAAGTATCGAGTTCCCAAGGCAAATAAACGAGACTCGCACGGCCAATGCCTTCCACTTCCAAAGCAGCTTCTTTTTCGGCACTGATCAATCGGAACAGCGTAACGATTTGTTCACTCACGCTACGATTACGATTCGAGTCAAATACTAAGATCGAAGGGACATTTCGTGTGGGCAATCGTATATCATTACAGACGCTGTCGGAATCTTTAACGGAGATATAAAAGAACAATTTCCCTCAACTATTTTCGGCAGACCCAAAATTCGACGAGTCTGTCCCGATTGACATAATTATTGGTGTCGATGCGTACAGGAAAATTATCACCGCAGGGATGTACACTAGGGCTGGTCTCCCTATCGCTCAGAGCACGATGTTTGACTGGGCGATCTACGGCTGTTGCTCAACTTAATTATTAACTCAAATTGAAATGATTTAATAAACTGAAATTCATATATGCACTATCGACTTCTTAATCCTTCGAACGAAACACAAGCGTACCTTTCTCTTTTCAGCTACATTTGGATCATATTATATTCTATTACAATCCAACTACTTTCCAATTTCCGTAATTCAATTTTAATTAAAATTTTATTGTACGGCAAGAGTATGTACGAAAGATACAACGAAGGTCATTCATTACAGCTGCGCTGCAAGGCGGACGGCGATGTTAATGCCAAAATGTATACATCCGCTTTCCCTAATTTTTTGGTATTTACAACTCCGTGCCACCCTAACCGCGAAACTTACAGCTGTAATTGCTTGTGTTGTGTGTGCTACAAATTGTTATAAAAATTGTCTCCTATCTTACATATTCTCTCACGTCGCTTTGTCTTAACCAAATTTCTAAATACACTGCACTTGTTATCAATAAGTTAATTGTACAACACATCCATTGGTAAGATTCCGCACAATCCGTGCAAATACAATAAAGCACCAGAAATTTTAAATTCACCCATTCTAATTCTTGTGTAGTTTCTATTTCTTTAATTTGTTAAATTGTGAGGGATATTACAAAGTTGCAGTTTTGTAATATCTCGTTGGCTCAATCTGTTGACAAAAACCATTTTCTACTCCAGGAAAATGCAATCCTCTTATTTGGCATTTTCAGTCTCATAGTTGTTTCTGAACGCATTGGAAGGGGATGATTGACTCATGTCAGTGAACGGCCATATGGGAGTAGGTACTTCTCAGCTGTCCGCACTCGGGGACTATTACAATAAATGCAAATTTACGGAAACAGCTCTGCACGCTTTAGTAAGTTCGGACTAGGGAATCATTAAGATGATATATGGAATGCCAACGCGAAGTAACTTCAGACTACAACGGGTTACAACATCCTCAATGCATAGATCTCTCTTCTACAAGGGCCTCCCAGTTTTTAATTCATTACCAAATATAATTAAGAATGAAACCAATAATAATGTCTTTGAAAAACAATGCATACATTTTGTTAGAAATAAAATATATATTTTAAATATTCAGTGGATAATGTAAACTTTGTGAATTAAGAGTATTATGAATACTAATCAATGAACTAACCTCAAGAACAGCCGCACATCGGCACCACGCAGTTCCATATTCACCTTATATGGGTGCCGGGGCATGTAAACATTCCAGGGAACTATAAAGCGGTTGAGTTTAGGACTACCTGTCTTGTTCCATTGGATGTGGAGCATGTGGGTATCAGGGAATAACTTCGAGTACTCGGAAAAAAGTATATTCATGTACATAGCTATAATTAACATACTTGCGTACACTTGTACTTGTGACACCACGAATACCTTCAACACTTGTACTTGCCTTGTAACATATCCAACTTATTTTCTTTCATACAAGTACGAATGTTGTAACACTCGCTGAATTCTGCATTACTACTCTACACCAGCGGTCGGCACTCTTAGCTACCACCCTGCAGTTTCAAAAGTAGCTTGTGGCTATATCTAGTCAGTTATTTCGTTGGCGAAAAGCCTGACTAGCTACTTGAGTGGCTACAGGTAATGCTAGAGTTTGCCCTTTGATTATTATAAGTATGAAAACAAGATGGATTCATATTAGGTGAACGCATAAGCACAGCTGATTTGCTTTGTGTACATTGCAAACCACTTTCGAACTGTCAAGTTCACATGTATTTTGTTTTTGCATCTGTTTATTTACATTTATTGTTGGTATACTTATGTATGTGTTGGATTTGACACAACGTAAGTGAGAAGCAAAAACAAAATGTATGTTGTTGTTGGCGTCAATTTGCCATCAGCTACAACAACACCTCCTGCGTCTACCACGAGTATTTTTATCATGTATGAAAACTAGGGGGAAAAACAATGCACTGAACCGTTATCCCGCTATGATTTGTTGGTTGCTTTGCTTTTTTGTGTTGGCGTCAGTTGCTATTAAACGTTCGTAGAAGTGTCATCGTAACAGCGTACGTGGGTTAGAAGTATAAAAAAGTTAATTTTAATATTTAGAAAGGTAAAATGACTAGCAAAAGACAAATGAAAGGCTTATTAAAGAAAGAAAAGGAACAAATTGTGCAAAAGTTTGAAAATGTAGAAAAAGAATGTGGTGAAGATATTGAAAAAGATCTAGGATTGTACTAGTCAAGTAGTTAGTACAATGTTGGTAGATAATTCGTCAATTCCATGTAGCTAGCGATCTGCGTGGTACATGGTAGTGCAGAGGGTAGCCACTGACTACCGTCAATGACATCCCCATGTTAAATTCGTCAGTGTCAAGCATTGCTGGTAGTCGGGCGGGTAGTTAATGGTAATCATTGGTAGTTAGGGAAATAACTAAAAATTCATTAGCTACGTCGACTGCAGGGCAGTGGCCGATCATATTCGGCTTTTCACACGTACACAACACGAATGGCAACACAACTCACAACAAAGAGCATAACAAATAGAAAATCTTCATTCCTTAGGATGGTAGCTTTCAACAAAGCAGGTTGTTGTCGCTTTAACTATGAAATGTTCTAATATTATCGGCGATATACATACATATGTATTAGACTGCCGTTATTTTTTTTTTTAGAAATTTAAATTTTATTTTTTCTTAAAATGTTTGTTTTGATATAAAAACAAACTCCAGAAATTTTCAGCCAAATCCGATGATGCCTAGTGGTGCCTAGTTGACCTTGAAGTTTACAATATGTGCATTATAGGGAAACCTACATAAAGAAATAACGTTTTCACCAATAAACGGTAGATTTTAGAAATATGTATTTATTTGAGTTATGTATATTAAAATACCTGGTTTACAAGGGAGCTTTTCGTGTGAGACGGATGTATTTTCCTATAATGTTCCGCCACTTGCAACAGATATTGCTTGTCTTCCTCGTCATACGTTAGCGCTCGATTAAAATCTGTTATCAATTTAACTCCCCTTTCGGCTGCATCGTTGACAACGGCCAAATTTTCGCAAATAATTTTTCCAGCGCAAAAATCATCTCTATCTTTCCACGTTACCGGATCCGAATGCAAGAAACTGCAATCAATTTGCAATCGAGTGAAGAATCTTTTTGTTTTTGCAGACACGAAATCGCTCAAATTTTTTTCAGTATACGCTCTGACATCTTCTACTGTAGTTTTAATTTTTTTCGAAATATCTTCTTCATATAATTGTTCATTGTTACCAAGGGCATTAACCATTTTTAGTTTTATATCGTAAGGGATTTGGTCATCAAAGAAAGACAGAGCAACAGCTTCTTCACTCAAATACCATAAATGATTGATAATTTTTTTTAACAAAATGATGGAAATATTTGTATCATAATATGCAGTTACATCATTTATAAGTTGCAAATCTAATCTTGGTGCATTCACAGATTTGACACATCCAAACCAATACGGAACGTAAATTCGCGTCAAAAATACACAAATGTTACGTAAGCTATTTAATTCCGCTGTCGTTAGTTTAAATTGCTCACGAAACAGAAACATTTTAAAGCAGTATATATTTTTCGACATAAATCGAGCATGCGTTGTTGCACCAGGTGCACGGAATCCCGAAAAGCCTGGTGCTTTTTCACCAATAAAAAGCAATGAAATTTGCAATACTTCTTTATAATCTGTCCGGACGTATTGAGATTTCAATGCCTCAAGGCAAAATATAAAATATTTTGTGGTATTCTAATTCACCCACCGTAAAAAGTTTTTCTACATCCTCATCCGATATTCCACTCTTAAAATTATTTTGGTTAATATTTGGCCAAAACTTGGAGAAGCGATTAAAAATAAGAACTTCTGGTGCAGCAGTTTTACCAAAATTTAGTTCGAAGACAGCTCTTATCAACAATTCACTAATGTGATGACGACATGGAAGAAATTCAATTTCTTTTCTAATAAGTAGGCTGCACCCTTATTAATGCCAGTGTTACTTGCTGTTGTGTCAAAAGATATTATTTCGACTAAATTGTCCATTTTCCATTTTATCAACAAGTTAAATATTGTATCAGCTATACTTTCACCAGAGGAGTCTTGCATTTTTGGAATTCCAAGCAGTTTCTCCACATTTTTGCCAGTCACAACTAGAGCTAGTCGCTCTGATTTTTCTTTGCCTTTTACTTCTGGAAGTAGTTTGCCATCCCAATGAAGGACAAATACTTCAGGTATCTTGAATCAGAAAAATTAAAAAAAAAATATTATTTTTATACAACTAGTCACAAAAATAGATTTTTTAGTATTTACATTGAAACTTTCCAGAATCTGCTGAGCTTGTTTGCGGCGATAATCCCTCCTCATCGCCTGAATAGTGGTGCGATTGAGGACTAAAGCGTCCAATTTTATTGCTGTGGAAGTTGGATTGACTCCCTCAATTTTTCGTAATAGTGCAGCTGCTGTTGCAGTAATTAAATGCATGGCATCTCTCGTACTAATTTTGCATTTGTCCATACTTGCCAGCATTCTATCATCAATAAAATGGATATTTCCACGCGACTGTTGACCTTGTGTTACGACGGTCGGTTCATCGTCTGCTATATCAATTGATACATTTTGATCAACCACAGAATACGCCATTTCGCTACTTTCAGTACTACCTGAAATATCCATAGCAGATATTTGCTCTGATATTTCAAGAAAAAATAAATAAACTAATTTGCATGATAATTCAATAAAAATCTTAATTACCTAAATAAACATTTTTCTCGCGATACGTTTCAACGCGCATTTTTAATATATCAACGCTTTTCTTTTCGTTTCTGTTTTTCCACCATTTTTACATCTACACCAGACATACTTCCTGGTCGACCTCTTTGCCTTTGAAGAACAAGAAAGTCTTTATCCTGTTGGATCTTCATTACCGCAAGTGCATCTGACGTTGCAATGTCAAATATATAATTTTCAATGTGATCCACAAATTCCTCTTCGTTTTTCCGGTGCTTCTCATACTTGGACTTGGCATTCTTCTGCAAATTTCTCCATTTCTCATATATTCTCTCCAAGGCTTTAATAGAGTTTTGTTCTGATATTATCGGAATGTTGGCTCTTTTCCAAAAATCAGAAACAACTGCAATTGTCAATTTTGCACTGCTTTTTAAAGAATAGTTTTCCACGCATTTTATAAAAAAAAAATTGAAGAACCTGCTTCACTGACGGTAATTTTGCACCCAAAATTTCATTTTTACATTTTCCTATGAACAACACTAAATCATCTCCAGATCTCAGTTGTTTTTTTAATGCCATTATTTGTTATTTTTTTTATTCTTTACTATTTTTTTTAATTTTCACTTATATTCACTGTCACTTCACAGACTCTACTTAGTAATGAAACGCAAAGCTTACATGCTTGTTAAGATTATCTAAATAACGGTAATCAGTTCTTTTAGACTTTGTATTTCTTTTTTGCAGCATGCTTCTCATCATCTCAACTTGCTTTAATTTTTTTTAACAATTATGTATTGTTTTTTTGGAGCGAAAGAGAGAGTAATTAAAAGAGAATAGAAAAAAGCTATGCCTTGAATGAATTATATGTATATAACAAATTTAATAGTAATAATATAATAAAATTAAATCTGTTGCACATTTTTTTTTAGTCAAAGTAAGAACAAACTTTGTGCAACGCATAAGAAAAAAAAGTTTTTGGCGTAGTAAACTTCAAGGTCAACTAGGCACCACTAGGCATCATCGGATTTGGCTGAAAATTTCTGGAGTTTGTTTTTATATCAAAACAAACATTTTAAGAAAAAATAAAATTTTATTTTCCAAAAAAAAAAACAAGCCATACATCGTACGGCCAGTCTAATATGTATGTACCTTAGGTTTAATTGTCACAGAACAGGTAAAGAAGATAGTTCACACATTTGGAAGAAGTACTGAGAATACTCTATGTGCACCCCGACACTTTAGAGTGTCTGTGTTTACTTTCGATAAGTATAATTAGCACCCAACGCAACCGACCACTTGTAGTTATGCATGTACGAGTATGTGCGCATACTGGGCATCGACAACCATTTGTTGTTACTCAAATTGTAGTTGGTACGAATACGTTACGTATGGTGTCTGGTTTGATCGTATACTCTTCACACTTGTACATGTTTGTCCGCTAATCCTTCAACAGTACTCTTAATGGGCATTCTGTCATTGTCTGGTGGGTATGCCCCTTTCTGTATGCAAGCTCATGCTTAAAACCGAAGCTCTCAGACATGCGAATGATAGATGCTCCTGATGCACAAATTGTAGGATCACCAGACAAGTATGGCCACGTTATGACATTAAACGTACACAAACTTGGTATTCATTCCTAGACAAAATATTTCTATGACAGTAGCTGTGATCACTGGGCAAACTTGGAATATCAGCACATGATTACTGCGGAACTTGTGAGGATAAAGAAGGCGTATGCTGCTGCCGGCCTTTTTATGAGTAAGATACACAATATTTAAGCTGAATCCTCTTAAGAAATTTTTGGAGAGTAATACTTGGTTAGCCAAGGACAAATGTATATCACTTCCTCAGCCACATCCTAGAAAATCGGGATGAGGTATCATTTCCTGAGGTATTACCTAACCAGCGTTGAATAAACTGTATAATATCATCTATACAACTAGCCAAACGTTTACTTTCAGCAAAAGTGTGTTTTAAATCTCAGCTTTCATTAAAATAAACAAAGAAGTCGTTTAAAAGCAAAACACAAATTGTTTATCAATGAAATATTACCTTTTTATAGTTTTTTATAAAATTGTTATAGATTTTTATAATAAAATCAATCTCAGATATCATAAAGACTTAATTAAAAATAAACGAATGTTGTAAAATGTAAATTTTTCCATTTCGTAATAAAACCCGAAACCGGTTATTACCCGGTTTTTACAACTCGGTCTGGCAGAAAACCGGGTTTTCCAAAATTGGAATATTAGAAGAAACCGAAAACTGACATTTTTGAAAAACTGGGTTTGTTTTTAATTCTAGTTGCTACCTAATTATTATGAAATTGACCCGGTTCAGTTCTTAGAAAATTTGACCTGCTGTTGTTGTAGTTGTAATGTGTGGTGTAACCTGTTAGGGAATGGGACTGGCTGTAGGCGTTATAGCATGTAGAATTTCCCCTGGCTGTTGTTATCCAAAATTCGAATTGTGGGTTAACTTCATAAGTTAATTCTTGGGAAATTAAGCTCACTGTTAGTAGGAAATATTCTGATTGTGGTTGTGTGTAGTTTATAGTTTGTTGTGGTTGCAACATGTATTGGAAATCAGGACAATGCCATTAATTGGCCGATTATACAACAGATTAAACTAAAAGTTATACGCCGGCCCTCCAATTTCTATGTAATATGGCGACGGCGCGTCAAAAAGCTCAAAGACGGCGGCGGCGTAGGTCTTGTATGTAGCTCTTGGAAGACCAAAACACTCTTACGGCCTTATTCATAAAAGGCTATGAGAGGTTTGAGAGACGAATTTTGTATGGTAAACCATCTCTCAAACCTTCCATAACTTTTTATAAATATGGCCGTTATATTTTAATGCGGAAACGCTTACGAATGTAGCGTTCGTCACTTGAAACTTCTGAAACTTGATACACTTCTATTTTAATGAAATTGCACACTTATATTCTACTCGTTGCTGCCGTTACAAACTCCCCACGGTTCATGTTTTACAGTTATATAAAGTTGGGGTCATCTGCAGCATTTTTGTGAAGAGATACCTGTGTTAATGTTAGAATAACTTTTGAATGCGACATCAGATTGTAACGATCGCCTGATAGGTTTTAACGATCTTTTTAGGAATACAAATACCAATGGCAGATCCTTGTGGACCAAGGACATAAAAATTTAGAAAGTAGAAATCTTTGGATACCCTATATCGCCAGCAGACGGAAATTTTCTCAGCTTTCTATATCTGTGCTCATTAGGATGTAGTAGTATAGCAGAAACGTAATCAGCGAACGATTCTTAGAAAATTTTTCGAAGAAAGTATGGTTCTAAAATCAAAATCAAAACTCTGATTTTTTACGCGAAACGTATTTAAAAACAAACTATAAATGAGAGGAAAATGTTAAGCTGCCATCATATAAGTCACAAACATAAGATTTACTCCCAGTTTTGTACATTTTCAAAAAATTTATGTATTTTTAATTTTTAATCCACCAATGCAAATATTTACAAAGATATGGTTTTAATATATCAAAAAGTACGCATTTCATCTCAAAATAAAAAATAAAAATATGAAAATTATATTAATTATATATTCAGTATAATTCGTAAAACAAAACTAATTCAGCTTTCGACCTATGACAGAAGGTTAGATACGAGTATAAGTCCTTTTTGCTATCCATTCATCGTATTCTTCTACGGCTTTCAATAGTAATGCAAAATTGTTCTTATGGTTCTCTCACGCACGGATTTTCTGTCATCGAAAATCATTGTCAATAAAACACTATCCGGGTGAGAACAATACGCATTGGTTTGCACAACATTATTAATAATCTCCTTATGACTTTGCTGTAAATATTGTGTCGACCGTAAAAACTTACAGAAAAGTGCACTACCGTATACGACTGAGGTATAGTACTTCACATTAAAGTACATTGGAACATAAACTTTCATAATGTATTCCGCTAGTATTTTCAAGTTTTCCGATATTGAGTTCGTTGTTACATACATAAAATCGTAAAAGCTTGCTGGCCTTGTTCAACCATCGAGAGTGGACAATTTTTCCTGGCTTTATGTTGCCTAAATCTTCGGGGCATAAACCACTTGCAACTGTATTAGCTATGCGATATAAGTATTTTACGTCCGTCGAAAGTTTCTGTTCAAGTTCAGTTTTCATTTGTGGAGGCATGCTTCCCAAAGAAATTGGTTGAAAATCGGGTACAGCCTACGTTAAGGCATTTTTCATTAAATTGGAGATCAGATAAACATTTTAAAAATGTGTAGTTAAAATATTTGTGTGCCTACCCTTTTCTGCTCGCTAGTTTCGATGAACTTACTCAAAATTCCACTGAAAGTTCTCGGACCGCTTGTGGAAGGTAACTCATTGAAATGAAATAAGCAGACAAACAAATGTAATGGTCTATCTGACATAATCTCGATCCTTCGAAGTATTCCATTTTCACTGTAAGTATTGGTGACTTCACCATCGCAACAAACACTAAACAAAACACTAAAGCTCAAAATTCAACTTGAATGCCACAATAAATCAAAACTGAACATCCCATTAGGGGTTAATTTCGTACTTATTCACAATTGATGATAAAATGTCCTACAAAACTGAATTTTAGGTGGTTGGTGTGTATGGAAAAAAAGAAGAATTTTTATAGGGTTTTCATACATTTTAATTTTTTTAGTGTATTTTGCAAACAACGTATATCTATTACAATATAGAATATATATTATATGTCATATGTATTGAAAATATCGGATTGCGAAAAATATTTGGTGAGTACCTTAAAAAAATAAATGGTTTCCCATTACATCCCATGAAGGGACAGAGGAGCACTTCTCACAATCACTGAGCTGTGCGCGCCGAAAGAAATTTTAAGGTGGTCAGAGCAGGGTTCGAACCCAGGATCTCATGCACAAGAGCCGCGCAGACTAACCATTGCACCACCGACGGCGTACCTTACATCATGAAAATGTTTAATTTAATCCAAAAAACATATTTTTGGTCAGTATAGTATGATAATTGCATTATGAAAACGCCAATATATACTAAAAATATATAAAAGCATTCCCAATTTTTTAAAAATAAAATTAAGAAAATCAGAAAATACGTTTCCAGGATATCTAAGGACAAAGGACATTTTCTAAATTTTTATTTTTTATTCCTACAGAGAAGGTTAAAAACTATTGGGAGAGACCTTGATCGTTACAATCCAATATCGCATTCAAAAAATATTTGAACCTTCACACAGGTATCGCTTCACAAAAATGCTGCAGATGACCAACTTTATAAAGCTATAAAACATGAACCGTGGGCAGTTTCGACCTAAACTAAACGTCATTGTAACGGCAGCAGTAGAATATATGTGTGAAATTTCATCGAAATCGAAGAACATAAAGTTTCAAAAGTATGGCTTTTGGGTCAATTTTTAACGCCAATATACACATTTTCAAGTGAAATATTTTTTTTGAGTTTAGATCCATGGTTTCTTGGGAACATTTTCTTAGAATTTGCCGTAGAATACGTTCCTGCTATACTCTTGGTCGGCAAAAAATGTACTCACCCTAACGTATATACTTATACATTAGGGTGGACCTTGTGTCGATATTTTGGTAGATGAGGGCTCTATTCCGTACCTTTTTGAAAAAAAATGACAATGGCGAAAAAAAAAATTAAAAAAAAAAAACATTAGGGGTTGCGCACGAGCCGAGAAAAAGGTCCACTTTGCCAAAATTAGGGGGGAAATTGCCATAGGTCATCAGGGGTCACCCGTAGGGGGGAAGAATGTATAGCCGACCCCCATTAACTTTTTACCGCCAACATCTTTTCCGAACAAACTTACCCTCTATCTCCACTCCTTGAGGGACTCCCCGTACAAAAATAAAAGAAGCTGTAATTGAGTAGTACTACTAAGCACTCTTAATATAATATAGTCAAATTAACATATTTTTGTTCGCTGATGGGTATTTCTTGCGGTAAGAATCGATAACATGTAGTAAATACTGTTTCTCTTCTTCGCCTTGACACAGTATTCTATTATAATCTTGTATCATTTTTACTCCCACCCCCTATCTCCTCCCCTTAGGGGGGTCACCATACAAAAATGGAGGTTGCTCAGTATTTTCGAAAAACACCATAGGTCATCAGGGGTCACCCCTAGGGGGGCAAAATATACGACCCCCATTAACTTTTCATCCCCAACATCTTTTCCGAACAAACTTACCCTCTATCTCCACTCCTTGAGGGACTCCCCATACAAAAATAAAAGAAGCTGTAATTGAGTAGTACTACTAAGCACTCTTAATATAATATAGTCAAATTAACATATTTTTGTTCGCTGATGGGTATTTCTTGCGGTAAGAATCGATAACATGTAGTAAATACTGTTTCTCTTCTTCGCCTTGACACAGTATTCTATTATAATCTTGTATAATTTTTACTCCTCTTTCGGCAGTGTCGTTCACAACGCGCAAGTTATTTACAATTCTACGACCTTCTTGATAGTCTGCGCGAGATTTCCAGGTTGCTGGATTTGCAAGAATGAAATCTTGCGATATTCCAAATCGTACAAATAAATTTTTGGTATTATGAGAGACGAAGTTGCTCAAGTCTTTAGCCAAGAATTCCTCATTCACATCTTTGAATTTCACCTCGATTTTTTTAACGCTGGTGCTTTTGATTACGACGCGAGGAGCTGGGGGAACCGGGTCGTCTTCTTCATCTTCATCACCTTCTTCGTCTTCTTCATCTTCTTCACCTTCTTCGTCTTCTTCATCTTCTTCACCTTTTTCGTCTTCTTCATCTTCTTCACCTTCGTCATTTTCTAGCAATGCTTGGGCCATTTTGGCCTTCAACTCATTTGAAACCTTGTCATCGAAAAAGGCAAGGGCTATGTGCTCATCGGCGAGATACCATAGGTGACCGATAAATTTCTTTATCATTACCCGAGATAAATCCTGGTCAACGGACTTGTACTCGACGATGTCCTTCAAAAACTTCCAATCTTGATTCGGCGCCTCAGCTGCTCGAGAAGAACCAAACCATGCCTTGACGTAAAGTCGCACCACAAAAATACAAACGTGTCGAATACCATTCAATTCACATACAGATAAGTGAAAAGTTCTCCGAAACAAAAACATCTTGAGGCTGTAAATGGCTTTTGCCATCCATCGAGCATGGGAAACGGGTCCTGGAGGTCGGAAATGGTAATTCTCAAGTTTTTCACCCAGAAACAAAAGAATTAATTGTAGCATTTCTTTGTAGTCATCGCGAGGGTGTTTCTCCTTCAATTGATCTAAGCAAAACTTCTTTATGCCTACTTGCATTGCCACAGGAATTTTTCTGACGACTTGATCGTCTATCAAGCCAGAATGGAATGGTTTAACCTTTACAACGTCCCATTCCTGTTTGAAACGGTCAAAGCAAGGAACGCCTGGTGCACTGGTCTTTCCCATTTTTGTCTCAAAAACTTCCCTTAGCACCAGTTCGTATACGTGGTGTCTGCAAGGTAAATATAAGATTTCTCTCTCCAACAGCCGCTCAAGAGCAACTGCGGCTCCGGAGAATGGGCCACTGTTCGTTGATGTCGTGTCGAAAGAAAGTCCTTGTATTCGATGTGTCATATGCCAAGATGCCAACAGTTGATAAACGGCATGTGCTATTCTCCGGCCTTTTCCTTTCCCATCTTCTACTTTGGGAACTCCAAGAAGTTGTTCTTTTTCTCCGTACGAGACAATTACCGGTAGATGGTCCACCTTCTTTGTACCCACAAAATCCAAAAGCATTTTGCCATCCCAATGGACTACGAAGGATTTAGCTGCGACAAGCTGGAGATGAATGAAACGCGTTGAAGAATAAGAATTCTGAATGAGAGCAAATAAATCTATGCGATCTTACTTCTGGATTGTCTTTCACATAACTCAGCATGTTCTCTCGATTTGAACGCCGACATCTCCGAAGCGACGTACGGTTTATTGTGTATTGTTGAGGATCGCGTCCAAATGCTTCTGCTGCCGCTATCATAATGCCGACCGCGTCTCGGTCAGTCACTTTGCACTTGTCCAATGCTGATAGGACTCGTTCAGTAAAACATTGTTTGTAACCTCTTCTGTCACCAACATTTGACGGGCAAGCTTCTGCCGGGAAGTTTTCGTCCTGTCTCCCATTATCATCGCTTGAATCACTGCTTGAAAATTTAACCACTGCAATTGAACGAATTTCATTTGAATATAAACATTGGACGAACACACAAAGCGCGAAATAGCTTACCGTCTTTAGCGAACCGATCTCTACTAGATTCCGTTGCACGTTTGCGTCGCAACTCTTCTTGTTCTTCGCGCTCAGCTTTTCTTTTCCTCGTTCGAGTATCAGTAGCGTCCACACCTCCCATAGTTCCTGGCCGGCCATCTTCTCTTTGCTTTAGCAGAAATTCAATGTCTTCGGTATTTGTCATTTTCTCAAGGGCGTTGGCGTGTGCGATGTCGAAAAGATTATCCAAGCTATCAGAAAACGTATTCTCTTTTTCTCTAGTGGACTCAGTCTTTCTGTGAGATGACTTTCTTAAAGCATCCCACTCATCGTGCAGCGCAGCTATTTTTCTTGTAATATCTCCTCTGGCTTTCGTCGGAATAGCTGCTTGGCGCCAAAAAATCATCACTGCGTCCGCGACTATAACCGCACTATTTTTCTTCGACATGTTTCGTTTGCGAATGTTGAAGAAATGCATTCTTAGCACTTGCTTCTTCGACGGTAATTTGTTCCCCGTAATATTCATGCTTGGATAACCAATCAGAAAAATATCGTCGCGCGATCTAAGTCGTGTTGTCATCTTAACTTTTAAAAAACGGGAGAAAAATCAATTTACTTTTCGCGGTCGTCGGCACTTGTTGAATGACAACAATCGATGAATGAACTGCTATTTATAACTACTACGTATTTTGCAATATTTTACTGCCAGGTACTGATGAATGGGGGCATCTGCTAAGGGTGCCTATGTACCTGATTCAGCACGTGTGCGTTTCAAATTTTTCAAGACTTTCCAAACAATGACCACTCTTGAATATTGGTGGAATTTCTGTAAAAAAATCAAAAAAATCTCGATATTGTGCAACTGTAAATACATAGATTTTCAGTATTTTTGTATGGGGAGTCCCTCAAAGAGTGGAGATAGAGGGTAAGTTTGTTCGGAAAAGATGTTGGGGATGAAAAGTTAATGGGGGTCGGTCATATATTTTGCCCCCCTAGGGGTGACCCCTGATGACCTATGGTGTTTTTCGAAAATACTGAGCAACCTCCATTTTTGTATGGTGACCCCCCTAAGGGGAGGAGATAGGGGGTGGGTGTCTTGGGGGAAAATGTTGGCGGTAAAAAGATAATGGGGGTCGGCCATACATTCTTCCCCCCTACGGGTGACCCCTGATGACCTATGGCAATTTCCCCCCTAATTTTGGCAAAGTGGACCTTTTTCTCGGCTCGTGCGCAACCCCTAATGTTTTTTTTCTTTAATTTTTTTTTTCGGCATTGTCATTTTTTTTCAAAAAGGCACGGAATAGAGCCCTCATCTACCAAAATATCGCAAAAATGTCATTTCAAGGTCCACCTTATTATACATCCATATGTTCTATGAGCAGATTACGTTTTTATCAGTTAGTTCGAAACGTCTAACATTTTTTCGAAAGAAAATGTAAATTATTTTCACATCAGCTAATATGAAGATCACAATAGTCTTTAGTGCGTGGTCCGTAGGTATGTACTTGCTGTATGCGATCTGGCATTTGAACATCTGTAAACCCTCTATGGTTCCAGGCAGATACGAGTTGACAGGGTAAGATAGTGATTGGACTAATTTGTGATGGTTTGTACGGTTTCGGCACGAATACCATCTTGGATTCCCTCCAAGTAACATAAATATAGGGTAACTTAATGCAACTTGTATAATTATTAATTACTTCATAGTACCTCTGCCTCCACTCAACCATGCCATGAGATTGTTATAACATTGGCGACACACTGTATTAGGTGTGTAATTTTCACCGGTCAAGTCCACTTCGTCGAAAAACAATGTATATGCTCTTTTGAATTCACTAGTTAAAAGATTCTTTTCCTTCTGAAATCTTGTAGATGTTTTTTTTCTGGTTTGATGACCGTAAACGTAGCAAAATAAATCAATATTTACACACTGCATTTTGAAATTGTCAGTTGCCAATGTTGTGTGCGAATTATACTGTAGCACTTTCACGTCGCGCTGTGTAATGCCTCGATGTGAGCGTCGTGTCGCTTTTATATTGTGTGCTGCGTCCCTTGTTGCGTGTGCTGAGCTTACTGCATTGACTGTGCTGCTGCTGTCGGTGCATGATTGCGTGATACCTAAGCGCTACCTAAACGGTGTTAACCTTGGACAAACACATGGTTCTGGCCAGGCATATTTCATTTTTTGCTACCTATGGACCTGAACAGGAGAAAAAGGTAAAAAAAATGAAATTAAAAAATTTTCGGCAAATTTTTCACTTTTGCGTGCTACCTAAACAGTGTTAAGAATCATCTCTAGGAAGTTTATATGTTCTAGAAATTTGTTTACTGAGATCTTAGGTAAATTTTTGTAGTTGATTGTTTCCTTGAATTTTGAATGGTTTGCTACCTATGGACCTGAACACGGGAAAAAAGGTAAAAAAAAATCGAATTTTTTTAAATTTTTTGCGATTTTGATCTGGAAGGTGAAGTTTTTTTGATTTTATATGTTCGCAATTTTTGTTCTTTATGAGCTACAACTTTGCCTCAGAGAGTAAATCGAAATTCTGAAGGGTTTGCAAGATATGAGCCTGAGAAAATGATCACATTTTTACGAAAATGATACCGAGGCCCCAAATCTTCGGCGGCCCATAAAAAAAAAGTGCATGACTTTGGGAAAAATTGGGAGACACTGGTCTTTTTTTTTTTAGTCTTTTATCACGTAGTGGTGTCCGTATATGGTTATTTTTTTTCGTGTTGCACTGTGTAATGGTTCAGGAACCAAACTGTGTCGATGTCCGACCATATGTCGTAGAATCAGTTGGCTGGGAAGTGAGTTCAGCAGGAGATCTAACAATGTAACACTCAATGTCGCCCACCGACCCAATGAGGCCGGGTCGGTGGCCCGGCACCCAAAGAAGGTGAATATTAAACACATTAAGAGATCTTTGACAGTCGAGGTCAGTTCTCGGACTCAGGAAGACAGTTTCCAGGAACTTGATGTCATTTTGACTATCAGAGAAAATATTGAGTCTGATCATAGCCAGGGCATCAATTCTCATCCATTCCGGTACATCCCTAATATTTAAGATTTCTGACTGGTAGACATTACGGTGATAGCCCTAGGTCCTTAGAAAAGACACCAAAGCCTACCTTTTTGTCAAGTTTTGAACCATTTCTATAGAAGTTTACTAATCTCCAGGGACGCGACCATTCCATGCTGATCTATCAGATATAAGCGTCTGGTACTTGTAAAAAAGTGGTTCTGCCAAAGTGTAATAGACAATACGTCGAAGGTTAGACATTGTGTTGAGAATGACACTGTGTGCGAAACCATTTTCTGACAGGCGTGACAGTTTCCTAAGTCTGTCAGCAGTAACTACAATGTCTTGTTGCATTAAATGTAGCATGACATTTAATGCATCAGTCGTTGTGATTCATACCAGCCATTCACTGAACTTTATCCAGTATCGCGGAGTAGCTGGATTTCCGCAGAGCCATCCACCAGACGATAACGCTATAGAGAATTATCGGTATAACTACTGCCGTATACATCGAATGAGCTATACTCGCATTCAGACTCCAGCGTTTTCCTATTGCCTTTTACAGGTATATAGCTCTATCACATCCTTTGTGGATCTTTTCAGAATGTTGGGTTTGAACTTTCTGTTGAGCAAAATACGTAGACCATTATCCGAAGCCCATCTTGCGGTGGTGTGAAGGACCTGTTGCAATATGTCGCTAAGATTACTTGGAAATTTTCCTCTAACCGATATTGCCATGCCATCTGTGAAGCTATCAGCCTTAACGCCCATCTTCTTCAGAGAAAACAGAATACTTGTCATGGAGAGATTCCATAGTAGAGGCGACAAAACACCGCCCTTAAGGCCTTCCTCTGCTGACAAATCTATAGAGGTCCGTTGACACTAAACTAGCCAAAATGCATTTCTTTGTAGGCGGGTTGTGGATAAACAATTTGTTATTGCTGTCAAACTCCAGAGCCGTGATTGCCGTAGTTATTGCGACTGGATTAACTGTGTGAAATGTTCCCTCTATGCCTAAGAAAGCTACCGTGGTATAGTCTTTAAAAGCGAGAGAACCTTCTATAAAGCTGACCAGTTCATGCAGAGCGCTTTACGTAGGCCTACCCTTGCTATAGGCGTGCTGTTGAGTAGACAGTTGCCTGTGATCAATGTTGATCCTAAGATATCTATCGAGGAATCTCCAAGGTTTTCAAGAGATATTACGATAGACTAATCGGTCGGAAAACCTTAGTTCCTGTCTGGGATGCTTTCCTCAGTTTACGAATTAATTTCCCATAGGCATGACTATTACATCCGGTGTAGAGCTGTTTGAGCCAGGGAACCAGCATATCAGCAGTGCCTGCAGGTCCGCCGGCGATATATTGTCCGGTCCTGGCGACTTGAAATGTGTGAAGTTTTTTATAGCCCAAAGCATTCCAGATTCGGTTACAATTTCACTGGCAACATCCCCCTTGGTGCATAACAGCCAAATAGTTCGTCGACAGTTCTCACCTTCAGTACAGGTCTATTTGGAATATACTTCCTGAAAGTGTCTCTAAACTTTCCACAGTCTGCATTCCTAATGTTGCGTGGAATGACAGGACTATGAGGCTCTTCACTTGCATAGCGGTTCCAAATCGATTTTTTTTTGAATTCTGTAAGTTTTCAACCTCGACCATGTCAAATTTCAAACATATTTTGCATGATGATAGTGCTTGTAAATAACGGGGTTTTCAACAGAGGCGCTACAAGAGTAAATCGATAGGGACAGCAAACGACGCCATATTTTTTCCCGCTCTTTCGACATTTCTCTTCAGTAAGGTTTGCCATTTCATCGTGGAAAGATATACGAGCCAACAACGAGTCGAAATTATTAAAATTTACTACCGAAATTTGGAGTCAGTGGCCTCAACTTTAAGAGGCCTCAACAATCAGCGATGAGGCTCATTTCTGGCTGAATGGCTTCATCAATAAGCAAAATATGCCTTATTGGTCAGACAGCAATCCACACGTAATCCATGAGTCATCATTGCATCCTGAAAAAATTACGGTTTGGTGCGGTTTATGGGCCGGCGGCGTCATCGGGCCGAACTTCTTCCGTGATGATCAAGACCGGCACATTACTGTGAATGCGAATCGCTACCGTTCAATGATAACCGAATATTTTTGACCCCAATTGGATAATATGGACTTGGAGGACATGTGGTTCCAACAGGACGACGCCACAAGCCACACAGCGAATGCCACAATCAATTTATTGGAAACCAAGTTTGGTGAACGTGTTATCTCACGAAATAGCCCAGTCGATTGGCCGCCTCGGTCGTGCGATTTGACGCCGTTAGATTATTTCCTGTGGGGCTACGTCAAGTCTATGGTCTAGCCAACAACCCAGCGACGATTGATGAACTTCGTACGAATATCGAACGTGAAATTGCAGCAGTATCGGCCGATTTATGCTTGAAAACCGTCGAAAATTGGCTTCAGCTTCTGGACTTCTGCAATCGTGCCCGTGGTGGCCATGCAAAAGAAATCGAGTTCCATACATAATGGCATCGAACGTACTTTCACAGGAATAAAGAATTTCATTGGTATCTAAAACCGGTTTTGTTTTATTTAAAAAAACTTTTGTAGCGCTCTTATTGAAAAACCCGTTACCTACTAAAAACATGCGTGTGGGATATCTCAAATTGTTTAAGAGATATTTAAGTTATAAGGAAAAATATCATATTTGTTGGCGAGGTTGGTTGGTTTCGTGTTTTTAGTAGTGCTTGGCTGGTATATCTTTACTGATCACAATGAAATTATTATTTGCCCAAGCTTAGTTTGGGATTTTTGTTTGTTTTTGCCACGTCCCTTCTGGTATCTCTTTTACAACTTTTTTCTGGTAGATGTGATTACTCACACATTGGTTAATAATCTGTAAATGTCTGCTTCACTAGGGAAAATAGGCGTGGCAATCCCATACAAAAGCTTGATGGTCGTCCTGGTTGCCAATTCGATAAATTGCGTGAATCACTTGCGACCTTAATGAAATTAATGGCTTCACATCAAAGTCGGATTAAGGCAAGGGTGATTTTGCCACACCCATTTTGGTAGCTCCCATACAGAAGTCGTATGGATCTCTAGGCGGTCGGCTGGAGAAGTCCCGCAAAACCGAACCAATCTTTAAGAAATTTTGTACTAAACAATATTTAGTCAAACGCGATTCTCCTCAGGAAAATGGGCGGTTTAGCCACACCCATTCTGGAACCTCCCTTACAAAAGTTGGGAGGATGACCGGTTGATTGGCACGATAACTCTCATAAATAACTCTTAAAGAAAAGTGGTACTAACAATTTTTTTGCTAAAAGATAAGGTGTAATTAATAATATTCTATGAGCTCCTAGAGGAAACATATGACCGCTGCGCTGGCCACGACATTAAGATTGTACTAGGAGATTTGAATGCCAAACTAGGAAGGTAGAATGTGTTTAATCCAACTATTGACAATTTCAGTCTACATGTTGCCAGTTCCGACAACGGTATGAGACTGATTGACCTTGCCGCGGCAAAAAATGTGGTCATTAGTGGTACAAGATTCCAGCAGGCTACTTTGGTATCCCCTGATCAAAGAACGAATAACCAAATTGATCCCGTGGTAATTGATGGAAGGCACTCATCCAGAATAATGGACGTACGAGTGATCAGAGGAGCTAACTTCGATTCTGATCACTACCTGGTAGCAGCAAAGGCTCGCACAAGATTAAGTAGAGCGAAAATCGTCCGAAACCAGACTCAGAGGAAGCTGGACCTCGGAAAGCTGCAATTACCAGAGGTAGCCACAGCCTACTCAAGGAATCTCTCGCAAATTTTGGCACAGTGGAAACCCATTTCCGACTCTAAAGAACTGCGGCAACAACCTTACTTGGTTTCGAAAAAACGCTTCGCAATAAACCATGGTACGATGAAGAGTGTCGCATTGCAAATGATGAAAAGAACGCTGCACGGAGGACAATGCTTTAGGCAATTGCAACTCGAGCTGCTACTGAGCGGTATAGGGAGAAAAGAAAAGACGTAAGCCGTCTGTTTAGGCGTAAGAAACGGCAGTGGGGAGAAAGACAAAAACGGAACTAATGGACATGGTTCAGGGCCTCCTTCTGTAAAGGCAAAGACGGAAATCTAATCGCTGATGTGCAGAGCATGTGGGGACTATGGAGATCATTTCTCCGCGCTACTGGTACCTGAGATATCCAATGACGATGGAACAATCGATCACAATATGGACGACGACGTCGATTGCCCCCTCCTAACAGGTATCAGCAAAGGCTGCCTGTAAAACACACTCTGCAGTAACCACTGACAATTCTGATGAGCACAGATCGCACAACACTTCCGAATTAGGGGGTTTACCCTGAGTAGGCTCACTACTATATCCATGTTTTCAGATCTAGATAAACTTACTTTCTCGTTAGCGAAAGCAGGGAGCACCAAATGCAGTGAGAACAGTGGTTGAAATTGACATTTCAGTGGGATAGGCTATATTATCGCATCGCTACTCCTTGGCCCCCATTTCATTATTAGTTTGTTTAAATATTTGTTGGAAATTGTCTTTCTTCTGACAATTTACATATATGAAGGTTGTACTCAGAGCGTATATTCCAGAATTGCAAATGGAGTAAAACATACAGTAATAGCCTTGAGCAGTTTGTCATTAAGGGTCTCTTTATCCTCATCCACACATTATTCGGCATGAGTTGAATTTTCTCGTGCAATTGTTGTCAGTTCACGTGGATTCGTTTTGCCAATTTTTTACTTTGCCATAATTGGTCATTTGAGACAATTTATTGAATGGTTTGTCATTTTATTAACATTTGCCAATTTATAAACGTTTCACAATTTCTGCAAAGAACTGATTTTGTGTTGCTTGCACTTGTTACAAAATGAATCCGAATTTTTTCAGTTTGAGGTCTTCACATGACTGTACCTAAAACGATTAAAGTTCATTGTTGAATTTCATCAATATTAGCTTCAGAGTTAAATTCAATCCTTCTCCACAATTTTGATTCAATTTAATCAGTTTAAAGCAGATCTAATTGAATTTAATCCGCGTTTTCAAATATTTTTAATAATGCTTTTATAAAAACCCAAATAAAAAATGTCCATCTTTCGAAATAGGGTATAAAATCCATATGCCCGGCCGAATAATAAATAAAATGTCTGCATATTCTCTCTGTCGCTGTTCTATCGATATTTCCACGGTATGTGTTGCTCGGACATCCGTCAACTTATGCCAGACGTGAGGATATTTAACCGAAACACGCTCCTTTCCGGGAACTCTCATCCGTTTTTTATCGAGTGGCCGGTTGACCGCACTACACACGATAGACAAAATTCGTTCTTCAGCCGTACAGTCCGTATGTGGAATATTCTTCCGGCCACTGTATTTCCCACCAATTGTGGCATACAAAGATTCGAGGCAAATGTCAACAGACACTACTCCCTCTTTCCACCCTCCACTACCTCAATTTTCCTTCGCCAATACAATGCACTGCATTTATAGGGGGCATCCCCTGATTGTTGGCGCGATAAAAAAAAATAAAAAAAACAACTTGCAGATTTGCTTATGTCAACTAAACTATTTAATTGGAATGTTACTGTTAAAAATAAGTATAAAAATTTAGCAAATATACTACTAATACACTACTATTTCAAACAATAGAAATATGCGAATAATTTATGTTATTTATGATAGAACTTATGATGATTTAACAAAGGCTTAAAGTGTAGAATGATGAATATAAACTGTCAATAAAATAAAATCTTTACATTTTTAGTGTTTGGACAACAATCTCAACATGGAGGAAGAAGCAACATGCCTAATCCTGTTTTAAACTCTCACCACACTTCTCAAGCACAAGTTGCCGCAAATGTTCAAGGAATGCTGGAATATCTTAAAAACCGACAATGTATATAATATTTCGCTTATATATACGTACATAATATATATATATATAAATAAATAAATAAATATATATATATACTTATACATATAATTAGATAACCTAATAAAGTGCTTATATTCTTTAATGCATATTATTTTTAGGGTCTATATATCGATGATATATTTTACTGGTTAGAACGGCAGCAAAACCTAAGTTGCGGTGCCAGTTAACGAAAAGTTATTGCTTAATAGTGGTTACAACATTGGCAACCTCGAAATTTTGGTTGCTGTATAGTTTTGAAAACAAAACAAAACATTCAGCTGAACAATATGGAGTCGAAAGCTGTGGTTCTCAAGAACATCCTAATGTTTTGTTATATTGTAATGTTTATAAAAATTTGTGTATAATATACAATATTCTTTATATAAAATATAACCTAGTAGCCATGTGTTTGTCCTGAAATCAGCATTCTGTTGCTACAATGGGATGTTGTTCCAAATGAAGCAATTTATTATTAATAGGAATAATTTATGAGTAGATCCAGGATACCTGGCGTCAACATACCTGTTTCGGATTAGGTAATCTCACATCTACAATTAGATCATTGTTATGAAAATAATTGTTATATTATAATAACTTAACAGCAAAACATTCAAACAAACTTCCCGTTTATATATAAATGGCGAACTTCTTCCACATGATGTCTCATCTATACATCCGTCAACCAACACCAGGAAACTTCGTTTCCGAGTAAAACCAGTTTTAATTTTGGGGCTTTTCTTTCCGTCATTTTTGAAATAATCCAGAACTAACAAATGGTTTTCTATCCAATTGGATTCACAACTTGATTCAAAACCACCGACAATCCCAAGGTTGAAGTCGTTGCCATGGGACTTTTGGAAACTTCCATTCACAAAAAGACATTAAAGCTGCACAAACTTATAAGCGCAGAGGTGTTGCTGTTTCCCGCTGACTTTGTTTGAAGCGATTTTTCAATGTATTCACAAAATAAAATATTCGTTCTTTTGGGGGGTGAAATATGCCTTCAAGCTCAAACAGGGAATTGTTTGTAAACAATTATTCTAAGCAATAGCATGCACTCAGTGTGGGCGGTAATTCTAAAGGATTAGAGTTGTCGCTTAAGTATCTTCTAATAGATGCCAGGTTTTGCACTTTGTCTTAAACTGTGTCTTTCAAAGAGAAGAGAATTCAACATGAGTGAGAATCAAATTACAATGCCCGAAATTTACTCGACGGATTTAAATTGCAATACGTGTAAAAAACCAATATCATACTTAAATTACGTGCAATGCTACACTTGTAATCGAAAATTTCATTTCGCGCCATGTACCATTCTCTCGGAGAGCGTATGGAACACAATGAGCGCCGTGAGAAAAACAGAGTGGAGGTGTCAATTTTGTAATCCGCGAAACAACTCACCGAACATCAAATACAATGCATTTGTTTACTCTGAATCAACAAGTGTCCAAAAACATGGAAGAGATGATGATGATGAAATCGAGAACAAACGTAGGAGGGAAGTAGCATCCCCTACCAACGAACATTTGAACTTCAGGGAAAATAATGCTCAACAGTCGGATCTTGCGGTGATCAAGTCCGATATGAAAGAGCTAAAGGCCACGATGCAACAGCTTGCATTGAAGGTGATCTCTCTTAGCACATCCCATAAAGAGATGAAAGAAGAACTGAGTGTAACACGTAAAGAGTTGAAAGAGGAGTTGGACAAGAATTTCAAAACAATAAATGAAACTCTGGCAAATTTAAGTTCGCAGGTTAATGACCTACAGGAAAGATACATAGAAAAGGAAGAAAGAATCAATGATATGGATAAGCGAATAAATAACTTGGAACAGCAGGCTTTAGGCATGAACATCGAAATTAATAATATACCCGATACACTAACCGACGCAACAGCAGTTATAAAAACAATAGCTGATTCGGTAGGAGCTCAAGTCGACGACGCCGACATTGAACAATAAGGTAATAGTGGTGTTTTCTTCTCTTGCCAAAAAGAGAGAAATTATGAATAAGCTGAAGGGAAGAAGAGTTGATTCAAATATACTGAGTGCAGATACTGGGCACCCAACAAACAAATACAAATACGTTAACGACGAGCTCACACCGAACAATATGCGTCTTTTGTGGATGGCTAAGACGAATGAATATGTATGGGTGGAAAACGGGCATATTTATGCCAGAAAAAATTAAAACTCTTCAGCCTTTTTAATTAACAACAACGCAGACATTGAAGCTATTAGCAAATCAATTTAAATATAAATTTCAAAAAAGTATAATTATCCAAAACCATCGAAACAATTTCAATTTCAAAAACAAATATTATTTTTCAAATTTTTTTTACCCCTTTTTTTAAGGAAAAAAAACCGGAACAAAGTAATAAATAAATTTTAAAATTAAATTAATATATAAAATGATTTCAGCAAATAAAATATATATTTTAATTCAATTCGTGCACATGAATATTCGGTCACTCAGAAAAAATTTCATACCATTTATTTCACAAATGAACAAAATGATAAATAAAATACATCTAATAATATTAACAGAGACAAACATAACCGATGATGAGAACCAACTATACGGCATACCTGGATTCAATTCTGTTTTCCTTAATAGGAAGGGAAGAGGAGGAGGAGTTCAGTGTACTTAAAAGAGAACAGAAACTTTGAAATAATAACAACAAACTCAAAATTTTAAGAAACCATTAGATTGGACATAACTCAAAACAATAAAATCGTCACTGTCGTGCCCGTCTACCGACCGCCTAGCCAAAACATCAATACCTTTATCGATGAATTCGACCAAGCTCTCAGCAACATCAACAAGAAAGCAGACACAATCATAATTGGTGACATGAACATCGACAGAAAGCAATTGAACACAACAACAACAAAATATTTAAACATGCTTTCATTGTATGGATTAAGGTGCCTGGTTACCGAGACGACGAGGGAAGGGAAGACGTAAACAACAAAACAAATACCTGCATAGATCATGTGTTTGTGAGATGTAATCGATCCTACGCACATGCTGCAGTTATTACAACAACGATTTCAGGGCCCCTACTATGTAATTCGATTCGAAAATTAAAACTATTCGAAAGTACTTTCCGATCCGTATTTGAAATGGTACCATGTACAACTTTCGGATTGAAGAAAAAGTGTTACCAATACTTTCGGAAAATGTTTTGTTTTTTGGTTGGCAACATTTCATGTCAAAATTATTTTTGGTTTGTTATTGTTCAGAAATAAGTTTTAGAAATATCCTAGATAAAGTAAATTAGTGGTCCTGTGGTTAATTATTTCATTGGAAGGGTAAGGAAAAAAATTACAATTTCTTATTATTCACTAGTTTTAACCATTTCGGCCCTATTCATATACATTGAACATTTACAAAATAATGCGACTTCGGCAGCAGTCAACGACGTAACCACATTCCCTACATTCAAAATTCATTTGGTGAGTGAAAAGCATTACTTTCGTTATAAGTATATGAAGACTCTATCTCACGAAGGCTCTAATAAACGAAGGAAGAGGCAGTGGCACAAATTCAGTGTACAAATTTAAGTCAAAATAAGTACATAGTAAAAATATTTTTCTTTAATAAAGACACTAATACTATGGTTTAGTAATAGATGTTTTTTGTGCACGAATTCCTCAGAGTGCACGAATTCCTTAGAGTCGTTGTTTTCCGAAGTATAACGATACTTTGGTCATGGGCATGGCAATAAGTTGAAAAATACCATATAACATTGAATAATCAAATTTTTTAAAAGACATTTAGCCATAAAAATAAGTTTTTTCTACAAAAAATCATTCTTTTCTTTATTGTGCATAAAAAGTCCTTAATTAATAATATAAAATTTGTCTATTTTTTATAAAAATCAAATATTTTATTTCTTTCCGCTATCTCAAGAGCAACCGAATAAGAATCTCAAAAATCGAGTTAATTTCTGTTCGAAAATCGAGATACATGGTTCAATCTTTCCGAAAATCGAAACTAGAGTCCGACTTTCGAATATCGCTCATTCGAATTCGAGATCCATGGTACCAAAAATTCGTTTCCGTTAAATTTTTCTTTCGAAGCGAGTTACATAGTTAGTAGAAACAAAAATAATGAAATAAATACCATAATTTATAAAAAATGTAACAATAATCTAAATAAAAGAATTATCAAAGCAAAAAACGAATACAACATGAAGCAATTTATTATTAATAGAAATAATTTACGAGTTACGTGGCAACTTGTTAACAACATTACGGGCAAGGAAATAAAAAACATTGACGAAACTATTAAAAAAAACTTTCCAAATGAAAGATTCCCGGTATAAACGAAAAATTAGCGCAACAGTTCAAAGCAAACGTTGAAAATATCATACACAAATGTAACATACAGACAATCAAGCACACGAACGAATATGTTGAAAATACTTTGCTCCTTGAATACACAACTGAAATAGAAATTTTTAACATTTTAAATAACTTAAATGTGAGGAAAAGTCCTGGAGCTGATGGAATAAGGGCTATTGATCTGAAAACTAATGTCATAACACTAGCGCCTGTAATCACCGCCTTAATAAACAACAGCTTAAATGAATGCATCATCCCTGATGTATTAAAAACATCAATAATAAGACCGATATTTAAAAATGGCAAAAAAAAAATGACTACAACAATTATAGACCGATATCAATTCTATCAGTTGTGGAAAAGGTCCTAGAGGAGATAGTAGTGCGAAGACTAAATAAGTTTCTAACAAAATGTAATATAATAAACGAAAAACAATTCGGTTTCCTAAAAGGGAAAAACATTAACCAATTACTAGGACTGTTCGCTGATTACGTTAATCAAAATCTGGGCAAAAATAGGAATTGCTTAGCGTTATTTATCGACTTCAGTAAAGCCTTCGATACACTTTCTCATGCTAAACTTATAAAGGTACTCGAAAGGAGCGGCGTAAGAGGTCAATGTATAAACTGGTTTAGAAACTACTTAAACTGCAAAACATATAGAGTCAGAATTGATGAAAATTTCAGTGAGGATACAACATCAGCCCATGGAGTTCCACAGGGTTCAAAACTTGGTCCCATCCTATATATTATTTTTGCCAACGAACTTATGAATATATTAAAAGGCAGTATGGCGTTTGCTTATGCGGATGACACGGCCATCATTATAGCCCACGAATCTATAGATACGGCGTCGTGTATAATGCAAAATGAGCTGAATACCCTGGCAAGATGGTGCCATGACAGAGGTCTTGTTATAAATTCGTCAAAAACAAAACTTGTGCACTTCAGACCAAGACATATCCCACGCACGAACATCAAGCTAACGTTCCATAACACAGAAAGCCTACATAGAACATCAAACAATAACACCACACTAATTGATACCTGCTCAACACAAATTGAACTTGTAGACACCTACAAATGCCTAGGAATACATTTAGATCAGCATTTTAAATGGAAGGCTCACACGGATGATCTGCATAAAAAGCTACGAAAGACATCCTACGCATTATATCACCTAAGCAATTGCTGCCCATATATCGTCCTAAGACAGGCTTATTTCTAATTGGCTGAGACCTATTTGAGACACGGAATTACCGCATGGGGTACAGCAACATACACTAAATCAATACAAAAAACCCAAAACCGACGACTTAAACTCCTAAAGAAAAACCAACACAGAACACATATATTAAATCAAATCAACCAACACACAATACGGAACGCGCAAACCCAACAACAGAGGAGAAATACTAACAGCAATAACCACAATCAACCAGCAAACTCGGTACAATTATGCAAAAACCTTAAAATACTGAACATCCAAAACATTTTCAAAACAACAATTATAAATGAATACTACAACAACACCCAACTACTTCAAAAAATAAACCACGAACAAATCACGAGAAATAGAGAGCAAGGGCGCTTTAAGGTACCACGCTTTCGAAACCAGCATGGAAAAAACTCTCTAGCCGTAACACTTCCATCAACGTTGAATCAACTGTCAATTAACATAGTTAATCTGCATAATAAAATAACTAGAAAAAAAATACTTCATAAATTTATTAAAATAAGAATAAAGGAAATTTTAATAAATGAAATGTCTCATAAAATTTATAAACTAGAAATGATTAGTAATATGATGAATTGTAAAATATAATATTATACAATAAAGAATAATTTAAAAAAATAAAAATTATCATCATTTGACCTTATCATCATATATCAAAATTTTTCATGAATATATGTATATACAAATGTATATGTATGTAATTAAACTTTTACTTACTCAATATACCCCTGTCAAATATTTATATGTGCAATGTATCATGTTGAGTTGAAGCTTTGAAAACTAAATTTTTTTTTATTTTTATTTTATATATTAGTTTATGTTTTATTATTCTTTAAAATTATAAGAAACCATATTTTTTCATTTCCGTTTTAGAACAAAAAAAAAGTGTTTGTTATATTCATCATAGAAAATATTTATATATGCAAAAATTAAACTTAAATTTAATTCTTATTCTTATCCAATTAAAATATGTAATTAATATGATATTGAGTTGCCCTTGTGCATAAGAACTTGTTGTAGCCTGCATGGCATGGAACTCACTAAGTTGCTTAAAGTGGACATGTCAATTTTATCCCATTCCGCCAATATTGCTAGTTTTAGTTCTTTAAGCGTCGTATACTGCTTCCTCTTTGAAAACACCTTGGCGGAAAGTATCCCCCAGAGATCTTCAATTGAGTTGAGGTCGGGACTTATGGCTGGCCACTCCAGTAATTGAATATTTCGGGACTTAAAAACATCCCTTGTGAGCCGAGCAATGTGGATCGGGGCGTTGTCTTGTTGAAAAGTTCAGTTATCTCCATATAATTCGACAGCAAAGTCAATTAAATTGCTGTCCAACAGTTCAACGTACGCTTCCGAATTCATTTTAGTTGGGACAAAGCTTATTACTGACTTCCCTCGTGCTGCAAATGTAGAGATCCACCACCGTGGTTTCGCTTGTAGCACCTTTGCCGAGGATGTCGTAAATCTCTCCAATATTTATGGTGACCATCAGGTCCGTCCATAATAAACTTTTTCTCATCACTAAATATAACGGTTTCAAATTCGTCCTCCCAAAGCTTATACTTTTCTGCAAAAGCAATACGCGCATTTTTATGTCGCTGATTTAAGCGTGGTTTGACCATTTTTCTTTTGTACCGAAGACCTATATCGTTCATTAGCAGTTGCTGGACACGCTGTCTCGTTACATTTAGACCCATTTCCACCTTTATTTCCCTACAACACATATTCTCATTAGCTGCTAAATGCCAAATGCGCCGCTTAGTCCTCTGGTGTACAGTTGGGATGCGTCCACTGCGCTTAATACAACCATACTTTTCGGGGTCTTTGAGGAAATTCGAAAATGTATTGCGATGCCGATCTACCGCAGCTGCAATCTCGCCAATTCCTTTACCTGCAAGTCTCATTCCAACAATTTTTCCGCGCTCCTCATCCGTAAGTTCACTTCCACGTGGCATGTTCAACTAGAAACTAAACTGTGAATAAAACGTTTCCTAGAATATATTCATAACGATCACTTTACCACATACAGAAAGATATTTTATACGAGACACCCGAGAAAAATAGAGTTGTTCACTTTAAAGTGTCAGGAACGCGAATGCACATATAATTATTTTCTATTGAATTGCAAACTTACAGTGATAATCATAGATAACGAGACTACAAATAAAGTCCAAAAGAGAAAAAAGTATATGATAAAGAGAGAGGGATATTATCGAAAAAATTGTATATGGTCGACATTAAATTACAGTTAGTTTTCAGAAGGAAAGAAAAAAAATTATTTTGCACATATAAATATTTGACAGAGGTATATATCATTAAAGCCTTGTTCTACTGTAACTTACACAATTGTTTGTCCAACTTTTAAAGTTCATTCTCCTTAGGGATACATTATACTACATACATATGTATGTACATCCACGCAAACAAGTTGAGAGAAATAACTGCAATATTCTTAATTTCACCACTGGTCTCTAAAATCTAAATTCTTCTGTTTTAGATTATGCGTATTCAGCCAGGGTTAATCGTTAAATTCTGCGTTCTACCCATAATCGCCTGTTCTGCTCCTTACTTACAATCGAAATAATTAATTTTTAAAACAAAGATGTCGGATTTCATGTTGCTGATATTTAGTAATCAAAATTCCCACGAATTTTGTATCTACACATTTTATTTAATATTTTTCGATTTATTGTTATTCATAATACACATAATAATCAGAAAGTAATATACGCATGGTAGAAACACGAAAGAGAGTAAAGAGAAACATCAAAAATCCTCGCGAATTATCGTCTCGTGCGTGTTTGTTTACCCATCTCGCTTCTTCCCACCTCTCTCCAAACGAACTCGGAAGTCTTGGGAGAAACGGATAAGGCTGGCTTATTTTACTTACATAACTGGGGTACGTACGCACCCACATAAATTCATGTAATTGCAAACTGGCTTTTTTGTGCACGAGAACGTAGGTTCGATCCCTGCTCTGACCACCATAAATTTCTTTTGACAGCGGTCACCTCGCTTAGTGATGGAGACACTATCGAGTATTTAGCCATGAAAAGCTTCTCAAAATAGCGTTCGGAACTGGTGTAAAACTGTAGGTCCCAACCAGTGAGTGTAAAACTAGCTCTCCGTAATCCCTACATGGGATGAAACGGGAAACCATTTATTTATTTAAGTGAGCGTAACTCCACAACTTGTAAACCGCCTCTGGTTTTCTCCGATCACTGAATTCATCCCCAGCCGAAACAATTTTTAAGAAAGTATAAGTATAATTTTGTTGTATGTAAATTGAGGCTATGTGCTACACAATTCAGAGGTACTACACTGATCGGAAAAGCATCGTCAGACGGATGAAAATATTCATCACCCCAACAACTTTTGTCATCGAAAGTGAGCTAACGTAACGTTTCATTCCCGCTATGAAAATGTTTTCATCAACTGCAAATTGTTCGTTACTGTGGTGAATAGGTATCGTTCTTAGAAGGAATTTGTTCCATTGCTGCAATGAATTTGTTCATTGCTGCTATGTATTTGGTTCATTGGTGCAGCAAATTTGAGTCAGTGTTGTAATGAATGATTTTGGTTCATTGCTACAATGTTTGAGATTATTTATTGGCAATTATACATTCAATTATATATTGACAAATATATCATGCAATTGTTGTTGTGTTGAGGGTTTTAATATTCAGTTGTAGCGCCAAATTTCCCCGTCATTAAGCCAGTGATAGCTCTGTATGCAATTTCTTCAACTGCTCTTTTATTTATTTTAACCAAATTTGTTAAAATTTCGATTGGATTCATTTGATTGTACGTTGAATTGTAATTTTTTATGTTCGCCGTACCTGAAACACTTGGTTTCTTTGACTTCTTCGTTTTCATTGTCTTCGACTGCCCGCACAAATATATGTATGACTTTCGTTTTTTCTGAATCCAAATACCAATCCAACAGAATGGGCGCGACCGAATTATGATTAAAACACAAAAACACGAACATTTTGTTGCCACTTGTACCGTCACGCGCATACACACACACACACACAAATGTTCAGTTACATATTTCAGGGTAGTTTTTCTGCTATCGATGCGTCACTTTCTTTGCTGTCGTGTTGCTCCTTGCATTCTGTTTATTTATCTATTTGATTTATAGATTCGCAAGTAACACAAACGATCACAGCAAACTCGTAAATTCACACAATTTATTTGTCACAATAAAAGATTATTACTAAGTATAACTAATTAGTCTGTTTTAAAAAATTTATTTAAATTATTTTAAATATGGCTACCACTTTCGGTTGTTGCAATGGAACTGATTTAAGATGTGTACGTGACCCACCACTCACGCTCGCCATTTTCTTTTGCTGGCTTCTTTTTTACGCTCGCTCATTTTTTCCACTGCTTCTCTCTCTATAAGAACATAAAAATTTGTTTCGTTACAATAATAAAAATGGTTTCGTCAACTAAAATTGTTGACAAACCTCCAAAATGAATAAATAATAAATATAAACTATAACCAGGTTTCCACAAAATTCAAAATAATTAAAATTGTTGCAGGAACGACAAGTAAGTTGTTACAGCAACGAAATGAAAAATTGTTAAAGAAGTCAAGAATGAAATTTGTCGTTGCAGCGACTACCAAATTGACAGATATACGACACTTTTCACTATAACAACTTTAAAACATTAACGAACATCTTTCATCTATGCGACGAAGCGTTTTTATTTCAGTGTACGTGAGGATATGTATATTTCTTACAGTATCGCTAATACTCGTAAGGATCATAACTTATTTATCGAGATAAGTAGAAGTGTGATTGTTGATTTCCGTTATCAAACTGCAAACAAGAACAAGACGAGTATGAAATTAGAAATTAGAAAATGTATTAAACCTTGACAACGAATGGTGATCCACCCCACCCTTCACACTGCTGATGTAAATATCTTGATGACTTCAGTTTCATAGTAATATGGTTTGCCATTTCATTATATACATAGGTTATGTTAGGTTGGAGTGGCATGTCAGGCTCGCTTAGACCTTGTGATCCATTGTGATACCACAGAGGTAAATGGACAAATATTTGATTGCTTCAAAAAGCTAAAGAGTTGGCGGAAGCTAACATGAGCCAGATTTGCTAACTTCCCAAAGAAATGTGAGTCTCGTGAAGACTTTCAGTCTGCGTATCGTTCAAGAGACTCGTCATGACAGACACGATAAGTGTGACGTCCGGTCAAGGGTGGTCCCAGGGGGGGTGTGTCAAGACCCCCGCAAAATCTTAAATATTTTTAAATATATATGGCTTATAATAACCTCCTTATGCAAATACACTTGTTTCCATAAATAAATTAAAAGGGGGACGTTAAGTTTTTTTTACAAATTGTTAAACCAATCTCATCGTATACGCCTGCGGTCACCAGTCGTCTATCTACAACGCGACAAGAATTATAGAACTAAAGATTATGACTTGCGCATGATTTCCCGTTAGATGACGTAGTTATTGCCTTTTAAGGGTTGCTAAGTAAGTTTAATGTGTGAAAATTACAAAATTCTCACGAAAAATGTATGTATGTATGTAGATTTGGCAAGCCTGCAATTAAAATTACTTTACAGCTAAAAATTATTAGCCAATAGGAACACGAGTTGAATAACGTTAGAGTTCCCACATTCGCATAAAATATATTTTAGTTCTATAATTCTTGACAACGCGAGACGACTAACGTAAATACACCGGAAGTGTTCGTGAGCAACGAAAATACTAAATACCTACTATAGACTATAGTCAACCATGGTGAGTGTGCTATTGTTTGTTTATATTATTTTATCTGCACTCATGTCATAACCTTCAAAATAAGAATTAAAATGTAAACATGATAATTTTGTTTCGAAATTTTTAAGTTGGTGAAGAAAATTTTGTTATAAGCGTATGAGTCTGAAGCCTTAAACAGCATTAAACACATCCAAGGCAGCTGGCAACACGAAAACACAATTGCAAATGGCCCTGGCTATAAATGTAGACATGTGGCGGCTACTGAATTATTTTCAAGACGGAAAATCACTCTCTCTCACTCTTTCATTCATATTATTGTTTTGACAGCTCTAACCTGTTGATTGTCGCCCACAAAAATAGAAATTAGTTAAATTTACGACGACAAAAAAAGCAGCATGAACAACAACCTGCAGCCGTGTCACTTTGCCGTCGTTAAAATATTCATTTCCATATACACATATGTATTTTAGTTTTAACAGCTTGTGCTCGGTAGCCTGCTGTCTTGGATGTGTTTAAGGCTTGAGAGTGAGGACAGTGCTTTTTAGGATACGACTCCCCCAGGGGCCCTATCATGAAAAACGTTTGAATATGTTGATTTTCCAGGGTGGCCAATTGAAAAAATCATGCCTACTAAAACGTGATGCTGGAAATAAGAAGATTGACAGTTTTTTTGCAAAGAGGCTTAAAAATATCAGGTGCATTGAAGAGGAAGTAAGTTTCTCTGGCTTGTGTTGTCTCACAAAGGTCAGGGGCTCTTTTGCAAATACTTTGTTCTTTTTGGCAAAAACAGTCAAAAATACACATCCATTGGGTCGTTAATAAAAGAGCCATTAAAAGCTTTTGATGACCTGCTTGGCGAAAAGGGAGCACTTATGACCCATGAAAGAAATCGGGAAAAACTTTTTGCTGACGTATCATAACCCGTCCATTGAAGTAGTGAATATGGTGTCGAGACAACGAAAAGCTCAAGTCGAAGAAAACCCACAACGTTTCAGGTCTATCGTTAGCACCATAATTCTATGTGGGCGCCAGAACATTGCGATGAGAGGTCACATAGACTATGGATTTCTTAACAAGTAAGTCCATAGATTTTTCGGCAGAAATGTCGACTTTGAAGACAAGCAAAAGCAAAGTGCAGTAGCTAAAAATGATGGAAACTTTAGAGCACTGCTACGATTCCGAATTGAAGCAGGTGATAAGCAGCTTGAGGCTCATATGAATTCTGGAAAGTCGAACGCCACTTACATAAGTAACAGATCTCAAAATAAGCTAATAGATGCTTGTACAGAGGAAATCCTGTCGGTAATTTTAAACAGAGTAAAAGAGGCCCGACTGTTTTCAGTAATATTTGACGAAATTACCGACCTTTCACACACGTCGCAGCTCAGCTTAAGTTTGAGATATATTTATAATGGCACCATCAGAGAAGATTTTATCACGTTCTGTGATTTTTATGCCTCTATTCGGGACGAAGATGTTGAAGGTGAGGAGCAACGCTTAACTGGCAAAGCCATAGCACATACTGTGGAAGATTTATTGTCGAAGTTTGATGTTGATGTGAAGAATTGCGTGGGGATAGGAGTTGATAGCTGTTCAACTATGGCTTCGGATGCGAAAGGGGCTGCTAAAGTATTGATAGAGAAAGCTATCTACGCAAAGAGGTGTCCCTGTAGTAACCATATACTAAATAATTCTTTGGCAAAGTGCTCAACTGTTAACTCTTGCAAGAATACCATAGCAACTATGAAAAAGGTTATTTCTTTTGCTAACGCTTCAGCAAAGAGACACCTAGTTTTCAAAGAAGAGTTAAAGGGTACACTCCAAGGCTTATGCGAAACTCGCTAGGTCGAAAGACATGATGGACATCTTCAATTTCAAGGAGGTGCCCTTATTAAAGTTTGCAACGCTCTCTCAAACATTTCTGAATGGAATGATAGCAAGACTGCCTCAGAAGCAAACTGCTTGTATCAAGCCCTGCGAAGTCCTGACTTCATTGTATCTTCAGTTTGTCTTTTTGATGTTCTTGGTAAGTACGAATATGCAGTTTCACATCGACGCCTCCAAACAATAGTATGCTAAGGCGACTTAGCATGTTTTCAAGTTCTTTAAGTTTTTAGATTATACGGTCTTTAACTTAAATTCTCTCAAATTTTGGTAATGATCGACCAATCCAATCAAAAGATATAAGGAAAAATTTACTTAACATGGGACTAAAGATATAAAAAACTTCCATACCATAATGTGTAAAGTACACTTAGCATATTTTGGCTTGGAACTTTTGAATTGCTTCGGATGCTATGTAGGCCAACAAAATTATATAAAAATTGCATAAAAAGCTCTTTCTTATACCGTTACCGAAATGAAGCCTGTAATGTAATCGTTTTCTTTATAAAAATGAATGCTTAATATTAAAAAGATACACATTTTGAGTATAATTATTGACTAAAGTTTATAGTCAACATTTGTAGTTTATAGATACACAAAGATTATACATTGTGTGTCTATATACAATACAATGGTATAATATAATCGTTTTATAAGTCGGGCTTAGCCGCGTAGTACAAAGCAAACAACCGTAATATAATTGTGAGTTTAAAAATAAATAAACATTTCCAAGAGTGTGTTTTCACCTGTTATGTATTTTAGTTTCACATTTTATTGTTATTTTAAATATATATTTTTTCAGGTACTACTATGCCTCTGAGCAGATTCCTCCAGTCTCCGGCAGTTGACCTAAAGCAAGCTACTGGATATATTCAAAATACCTTGGCTGTGCTGGAAGACAAGAGGCTAAATGCAAAGACAATATTTAGTCAACTTTATTCAGAAATTACTGAGGTAGCATCAGAATTGGACAGTGTTATTAAGATGCCGAGAACAGTATCTCGTCAAACGCAGCGTGCAAATGTCCCGGCTAACTACCGAGGATTTCTTCCGCAGAGTGACGTATGTGCCATTGTTAGACAGTGTCATAATTGATTTGAAAGATCGCCTGTCTCCAGACATATTGAAACTTTTCAATTTGAATGTGCTCTTGCCACGAACCTCTTACAGTGATGACGACATACAAGTTTTACTAGAGGTAGCCGATGCTTACAGTGGACTTTTGGGAGTACCAGTTTCGTCTGTTGTTGCAGAATATCAATTGTGGGTAGCTAGGTGGAAGCGACTGTCACAATCTGCCCCAAAACAAGCCGTTCCCACTTGTCTGATGCAAATAATTGAATAATGTGACAATGACTTTTACCCATCCATCAACTGCCTGCTTCGGATTCTTGCGACATTGCCAGTAAAAGTTGGCTCCGAGCATCCATGGGAGAAGATCGCCTTGTCGGTATAGCTCTCCTGAACATTCACAGGGACATTGATGTTGATGTGGATGCTGTGATTACAAGATTTTCAAAGGGTTCAAAGAAGACCAAATTAGAGTTGGTATTGTAATTTTCCTCTTTATTTTACAAATTAAACAATTGAGTTACTATTTAATGTTTTAAATAGTTTTAACCTGCAGGATTATAAACCTGATAAGTAGATAAATAAAAAATATATAAAATATTGATCAATCTGAGTTTTTAGGTTAGGACTTGGTATTCGTCGATCGAAAAACTTTAAGCCCATAAATTTCATGCAGAGTGGTTTACGTAGTTTATGCAGAGCGGATTACCTACCCTTGCTATAGGCGTGCTGTTGAGTAGACAGTTGCCTGTGATCAATGTTGGCCCTAAGATATCTATCGAGGAATCTCCAAGGTTTTCAAGAGAACTTACGATAGACTAATCGGTCGGAAAACTTTAACCAAACTTCCTGTATGGGTTGTCCGTTCCTGGCAACTTGAAAATTGTAAATCCTTTTATAGCCCAAAGCATTCTAGATTCGGTTACAATTTCACTGGCAACATCCGATGGGTGTACTTCAAGGGAATCTACAACTGAAGTTTCTAGATCACCCTCAGAATTCTCAGGGAAATGTGTATCCGTATGGTCGGATCCTTGTATAGCCCAACGAATTCTGGATTCGGTTACTATTTCTCTGGCACCATCCGATGGGAGTACTTCAAGGGAATCTACAACTGAAGTTTCTAGTTTTCCTTAGAATTGTCTGGGAAATGTGTATCCAGGAGCACCCTTCACACTGGAGACCGTCCAAGAACCATCATCTTTCCTAATGTACCCAAAAGTGCAAGGTATCCCCTACAAAAATTTCGTAACTTACGCTTGTACAGCTTGAGTTCCTTATACCTATCCCAGTCCTTTGTGCCCTAATGGAGTTTGCCCTATTAAATAGCTTTCTACAGCACTTCCTCAGTTTAATCAGAGATGACGACCACCAATGTGGCCGCTGTTTCCCCCTTGACACACGCGGCCGAATAGTTGTCGATAGTTCTCACCTTCATTACAGGTCTATTTGAATATACTTATTGAAAGTGTCTCTAAACTTTCCAGTCTGCATTCCTAATGTTGCGTGGAATGGCAGGACTATGAGGCTCTCCACTCATATGTAAGTATATCGATGCATAGTGGTTCCAAATCGACGTTTTTGGAATTCTGTAAGTTTTGAACGGAATAAAATATTGTGATGAAATGCAGAGAGCAGAGGTATTTTCCAGATGATATGGACAATTTTCGATACCTAGTGGGAATGGGGGCTACTGGGCAACAGTCTAATGTTAGTCACCTCGGCCATGCCAATTTTTTAATTAAGTGCTAAAAGTTCAATTATGAGCTAATTGCAAAGATATTTTGTATGATAGTGCTTGTAAATACCTACAAAAAATGTGTGGGTTATGTCAAATACTTTAAGAGAATGTAAATTCTAAGGAAAAAATTTAATTTTTTTTGTCGAGGTTGGTTCATAGAGTAATCTCAGAGTAGAGAGAATATTTGGCTCATCTGACGTTTCCTTTCACACTCTTCGTGATGCGCTCGGTGTGATAGAGAGATGTTTGACGAAAAGTGATATACACTAGGTGGAATTACAATAACTCCTTGCTTTGGGACGATGGGACGAAACTGTGAAATTTAAATGTGTTTTAAACTTTTTTATTGACTGTTATTGTTAGTGTTCGCGCAGAAACTCTTTATTTTTATTAATTTGTTTTCAAATAAAACACAAACTTTTTTTAGGTTTAATATTCCATCTGTAATGTTTCGTTTCTTTTCAACAACTGACTTGACAATACTTTCTTATTGTCGCGGGCCACCAAATCCATCAACATATGTATGTACATAAACCGACAGTTAATCCAGATAGAGAATCCAAAAGAAAGAGCAACAATACAACGGCTGAGTGACCAAACTGAAGCAAATGACTTCGTCAGCGCTGTTGTTGTTGCTGGTATATTCTTTTGCATCGATAATGTAAACAACAAGCAACAACATACATACATACGGTACAAAACATAATGACCAAAACCAGTATGTATGTTGTTGTTGCGACAAAATTATTAGAAAAGAATATTAGGGTGGCCCGAAATTTCAATATTTTACAAATTTAACAAAATCAAAAAATACAAATTAATTTTATGATCGATGTAGGGCGATCTCACCCAACATGCTCCCCCCGTTGAATGGCCACACTTTCAAGCAACAATTCAGGAGGGTGAGGGAGCTGATATAGGTGTTGGATGACGAAAGAGCCACATTATAGTTGCAGCTATACAGAATGAACTAGTCCGCTAGGGTCGACAATATATTTGAAGGCCAAAAGGTATTGTGGTGTGTGGTGACGTCATCATGGCCAACGGCTCGAGAGTGAATGGAGTATATTTGAAGACAGCCACATTTCTGCGAACGAGTATTGTCGTGGTGAATAGCCATTCATTAGTACTGCAAACACGAATCCATATATCGGCTAGATTGTTTGTAGGAGGAATGTATCTCCACCAGACACTTCTGTATTTTTCGGCAAGGCGTGAGATACGACTTTCGACGAATTTGTTCAATGTTGAAGAATGTTGTTTTTGCCATTGCTGAGCAATTCTTGAGTTGGTCCAAAAATAGAGCGATGGGACGAATTTCAAATTGAGCCACCTTCTCCAGAGCAAAATGGCGGCGTAGATTTCACGGCGAGTTATTGATTGTTGGTGTGTTGTTGAACTGGCGAAAAGTAATGTTGGTTTGTAGGTACATTTTACGCAGTGTACCATTTGCACGGTGTAACCGATGTGACGAATTTGACCAAGAATTACAGGAAAAGTGATAAAAAGTTTTGTATGTGACAAAACTTCATTGATGTTCATCCAAACAATCTTGATTTTGAGGATTCGTATGGAAAACTCAATAAAGCGATAGTCCTTTCGCAGTAGGTCAGAACCACGGGCAAAAATCGAGCAACGATTTTCTGCAATGAGATACAAAATACGAAACGACAAAAGACAAGCGGTACCCAAATCATATGTTATCATATTCAAGTACTGTACCTCAAATTCCTTTTTCCTGGTCCTCCACCAAACGAGTTGATATTTTCTAATACGTTCATCGACACAAAATTGTCGATACATTTTTGAATCTTCAGATGTGGATTTGAGAAAGCGATGATGTGTGATGTAGTTCGAACTACGAAGAGACTGCTTGGAGTGTAAATGAAATTGTAGTGAAGTGTTCCATTCTCGTTGCCTCGTAACATACGACGTTTTAAAGGCAATTTGAATGGGATTCTATTGCCATTATCAAAACAACTTTTTCCGACGAAGTGTGGTTCGATTTTTTGTCCATTGGGCGAGCTTTCGAGGGAATAGTTTAAAGTTGAATCAAAGCTGGGCTTTATTTTACCGACTGCGAGTTTCCACGAGACTTCTGCCGAGTTGTGTGTTGATTTGGATATCCCATTGACAATCCAACCGAATGCTGTATTAGTAAGGCAAAGTGTGGCATCTCCCAGTGAGATACGACCATCGAGCAACAAATCGAAAAATACTTCAGTACTGCGAAGTATGTCAACAGGTTGTGGTTTGTTATACCACGGATCAGCCAATTTTCTAATTCGAGGTATTATCCAGTGCGATGTTTTGATGTACTTAACAGGTTGTTGAGCCGAAATCGTCTTCGCCACAGCAAAAAAGGAAGACCACTGGAACGAACTAATACGAGATTTTATTGTGGTGTCGACAGAAAACTTGATGTTGTTTCTAGTTTCACCGATGCCAAAAATGTCTGGCTGATAAGCGTCACAATAATCATAGATGAGAACCACGGCTGTTGGAATTATCGCTCTATTGGCCGAGCGAGCAACTAACGAAAGATGATTGCTGTGATTCTCCGATGATGATTGAGAGTGATGTGATGTCAAAGGCCCAAGTTGCTTAGGGCCACTAACAATGTGCAAGAGTGTATGGTGAGAAGATTGGCAAACTGTACAGCAATATTGCGATGTGCATTCCGAAACGTGATGACCATTGCGAAGACAGTTTATGCACAGTCCATTACGCTTTACGAAATTAAAGCATTCAACAAGAACAAACGACGAACAAGCTGATATATTGTGCTCCGATGAGCTACAATATGAACAAAGTGAGGTTGTGGTTACAAGTGTATCAAAACGGCAACAAATATTTGAGATCGAGTTGGCCAGATGAGTCGAATTTGAAACACCAACTATCGAAGCGTTGAGAAAACTATGGTCCATCGAAGAAGAGTCCTGATGTTTCTTCAGCAAAACCATTATTTTTGCTCTTGCGGCAATAAACATGTCCTCCAAATCGCTTCTGGCATTATCTGTGGGGCAAAGTATTTCAATTTGTCCTTGGATGTGAGACAATTCCTCGAAATATGACTCCAAGATTTGTAGACGGCATTCCAAACTGATAGGATCAAAATTGTCGCCATCTTTTTCCACTTTCTTTTGAATATTTGAGATGTTTCTCTTTATAATATTTCTTGCTTGCTTGAGCGACGCCATTTTAGAGCTAATAGAGGCAGCATCCTCAGTCACTGCATCTATTTTGAATGTCGACATTTCGCTCAATAGAAGCACTCACCAAAAGAACAACAAGAACCAGAATTTGAAAACCGCGAAAAATTTGATAACGCTTCAAATACCGTAACTGTTTCCGTTACGCCAAATGTATTCGCCGATATCCACAAAACGATAATTTTTGCAAAAAATGTCCGTAGCAGCAGCAGCGATGTATTCCTCAATGGCAGCAATGAGCTCCCGATGATGTAATTCCAACGACGAAACGACGCAAACAACCCGTGGCTCCAACTAATGTTCGAAGTATTTTCTTGCGCCAACAAACACGATCTCTTTAAGACACAGAAGAAGAAATCGCGCACATACTTACAGCAACAAGCATCAAAAATTAGTATAGTCCACTAATTCCAGTAAATCCCCGTTAAGGCACTCAATATGTAGGTATGTTGAACGCAGAAGTAACAAAGTTATTGAACCCGTTAAAATTCTTAACGGGCAACAGCACAAAAATGTCGAATTTTCGATAAATTTCACTTAAAATGTATGTGAAACTGCCAATTCAATATTCCAGAGACACTAGGCAGCAACTAAAGTTGTATCCAATTAAATTTATAGGTGAAGCGATGATTTGTAGCCCAATTGCAGCAACAAATTGATGAGTAGATCCAACGACGAAAACGAAGAAATTTGCCGCTTTAATTGGGTATACTCTATGTACACCGAAGAACGACATTCGACCACAAAAATAAATGTTCTGCTAAAGAAATCACCGAAATGTGATTTTCCCACTAATAAAATAAGTACGGCCGTATATAACGCGACGTCCAAAGAATGTCCGTAGCAGCAGCAGCGATGTAGACCCCAATTGCAGCAACGAATTATCGAAGATGATGTGATTCCAACGACGAAACGAAGCAAAAAATCCGTGGCTTCAACTAAGGCTCGAAAAATCTGCTCCACGAAACACTTGTCTTTGAAACACTTTTTTAAATTGTTTAAAAAGTTAATCGCTATTATTACAGACCGTCCTGTCACGGTCGCCAAAATGTTCGCGCAGAAACTCTTTATTTTTATTAATTTGTTTTCAAATAAAACACAAACTTTTTTAGGTTTAATATTCCATCTGTAATGTTTCGTTTCTTTTCAACAACTGACTTGACAATACTTTCTTATTGTCGCGGGCCACCAAATCCATCAACATATGTATGTATATAAACCGATAGTTAATCCAGATAGAGAATCCAAAAGAAAGAGCAACAACAATACAACGGCTGAGTGATCAAACTGAAGCAAATGACTTCGTCAGCGCTGTTGTTGTTGTTGGTATATTCTTTTGCATCGATAATGTAAACAACAAGCAACAACATACATACATACGGTACAAAACATAATGACCAAAACCAGTATGTATGTTGTTGTTGCGACAAAATTATTAGAAAAGAATATTAGGGTGGCCCGAAATTTCAATATTTTACAAATTTAACAAAATCAAAAAATACAAATTAATTTTATGATCGATGTAGGGCGATCTCACCCAACATGCTCCCCCCGTTGAATGGCCACACTTTCAAGCAACAATTCAGGAGGGTGAGGGAGCTGATATAGGTGTTGGATGACGAAAGAGCCACATTATAGTTGCAGCTATACAGAATGAACTAGTCCGCTAGGGTCGACAATATATTTGAAGGCCAAAAGGTATTGTGGTGTGTGGTGACGTCATCATGGCCAACGGCTCGAGAGTGAATGGAGTATATTTGAAGACAGCCACATTTCTGCGAACGAGTATTGTCGTGGTGAATAGCCATTCATTAGTACTGCAAACACGAATCCATATATCGGCTAGATTGTTTGTAGGAGGAATGTATCTCCACCAGACACTTCTGTATTTTTCGGCAAGGCGTGAGATACGACTTTCGACGAATTTGTTCAATGTTGAAGAATGTTGTTTTTGCCATTGCTGAGCAATTCTTGAGTTGGTCCAAAAATAGAGCGATGGGACGAATTTCAAATTGAGCCACCTTCTCCAGAGCAAAATGGCGGCGTAGATTTCACGGCGAGTTATTGATTGTTGGTGTGTTGTTGAACTGGCGAAAAGTAATGTTGGTTTGTAGGTACATTTTACGCAGTGTACCATTTGCACGGTGTAACCGATGTGACGAATTTGACCAAGAATTACAGGAAAAGTGATAAAAAGTTTTGTATGTGACAAAACTTCATTGATGTTCATCCAAACAATCTTGATTTTGAGGATTCGTATGGAAAACTCAATAAAGCGATAGTCCTTTCGCAGTAGGTCAGAACCACGGGCAAAAATCGAGCAACGATTTTCTGCAATGAGATACAAAATACGAAACGACAAAAGACAAGCGGTACCCAAATCATATGTTATCATATTCAAGTACTGTACCTCAAATTCCTTTTTCCTGGTCCTCCACCAAACGAGTTGATATTTTCTAATACGTTCATCGACACAAAATTGTCGATACATTTTTGAATCTTCAGATGTGGATTTGAGAAAGCGATGATGTGTGATGTAGTTCGAACTACGAAGAGACTGCTTGGAGTGTAAATGAAATTGTAGTGAAGTGTTCCATTCTCGTTGCCTCGTAACATACGACGTTTTAAAGGCAATTTGAATGGGATTCTATTGCCATTATCAAAACAACTTTTTCCGACGAAGTGTGGTTCGATTTTTTGTCCATTGGGCGAGCTTTCGAGGGAATAGTTTAAAGTTGAATCAAAGCTGGGCTTTATTTTACCGACTGCGAGTTTCCACGAGACTTCTGCCGAGTTGTGTGTTGATTTGGATATCCCATTGACAATCCAACCGAATGCTGTATTAGTAAGGCAAAGTGTGGCATCTCCCAGTGAGATACGACCATCGAGCAACAAATCGAAAAATACTTCAGTACTGCGAAGTATGTCAACAGGTTGTGGTTTGTTATACCACGGATCAGCCAATTTTCTAATTCGAGGTATTATCCAGTGCGATGTTTTGATGTACTTAACAGGTTGTTGAGCCGAAATCGTCTTCGCCACAGCAAAAAAGGAAGACCACTGGAACGAACTAATACGAGATTTTATTGTGGTGTCGACAGAAAACTTGATGTTGTTTCTAGTTTCACCGATGCCAAAAATGTCTGGCTGATAAGCGTCACAATAATCATAGATGAGAACCACGGCTGTTGGAATTATCGCTCTATTGGCCGAGCGAGCAACTAACGAAAGATGATTGCTGTGATTCTCCGATGATGATTGAGAGTGATGTGATGTCAAAGGCCCAAGTTGCTTAGGGCCACTAACAATGTGCAAGAGTGTATGGTGAGAAGATTGGCAAACTGTACAGCAATATTGCGATGTGCATTCCGAAACGTGATGACCATTGCGAAGACAGTTTATGCACAGTCCATTACGCTTTACGAAATTAAAGCATTCAACAAGAACAAACGACGAACAAGCTGATATATTGTGCTCCGATGAGCTACAATATGAACAAAGTGAGGTTGTGGTTACAAGTGTATCAAAACGGCAACAAATATTTGAGATCGAGTTGGCCAGATGAGTCGAATTTGAAACACCAACTATCGAAGCGTTGAGAAAACTATGGTCCATCGAAGAAGAGTCCTGATGTTTCTTCAGCAAAACCATTATTTTTGCTCTTGCGGCAATAAACATGTCCTCCAAATCGCTTCTGGCATTATCTGTGGGGCAAAGTATTTCAATTTGTCCTTGGATGTGAGACAATTCCTCGAAATATGACTCCAAGATTTGTAGACGGCATTCCAAACTGATAGGATCAAAATTGTCGCCATCTTTTTCCACTTTCTTTTGAATATTTGAGATGTTTCTCTTTATAATATTTCTTGCTTGCTTGAGCGACGCCATTTTAGAGCTAATAGAGGCAGCATCCTCAGTCACTGCATCTATTTTGAATGTCGACATTTCGCTCAATAGAAGCACTCACCAAAAGAACAACAAGAACCAGAATTTGAAAACCGCGAAAAATTTGATAACGCTTCAAATACCGTAACTGTTTCCGTTACGCCAAATGTATTCGCCGATATCCACAAAACGATAATTTTTGCAAAAAATGTCCGTAGCAGCAGCAGCGATGTATTCCTCAATGGCAGCAATGAGCTCCCGATGATGTAATTCCAACGACGAAACGACGCAAACAACCCGTGGCTCCAACTAATGTTCGAAGTATTTTCTTGCGCCAACAAACACGATCTCTTTAAGACACAGAAGAAGAAATCGCGCACATACTTACAGCAACAAGCATCAAAAATTAGTATAGTCCACTAATTCCAGTAAATCCCCGTTAAGGCACTCAATATGTAGGTATGTTGAACGCAGAAGTAACAAAGTTATTGAACCCGTTAAAATTCTTAACGGGCAACAGCACAAAAATGTCGAATTTTCGATAAATTTCACTTAAAATGTATGTGAAACTGCCAATTCAATATTCCAGAGACACTAGGCAGCAACTAAAGTTGTATCCAATTAAATTTATAGGTGAAGCGATGATTTGTAGCCCAATTGCAGCAACAAATTGATGAGTAGATCCAACGACGAAAACGAAGAAATTTGCCGCTTTAATTGGGTATACTCTATGTACACCGAAGAACGACATTCGACCACAAAAATAAATGTTCTGCTAAAGAAATCACCGAAATGTGATTTTCCCACTAATAAAATAAGTACGGCCGTATATAACGCGACGTCCAAAGAATGTCCGTAGCAGCAGCAGCGATGTAGACCCCAATTGCAGCAACGAATTATCGAAGATGATGTGATTCCAACGACGAAACGAAGCAAAAAATCCGTGGCTTCAACTAAGGCTCGAAAAATCTGCTCCACGAAACACTTGTCTTTGAAACACTTTTTTAAATTGTTTAAAAAGTTAATCGCTATTATTACAGACCGTCCTGTCACGGTCGCCAAAATGTTCGCGCAGAAACTCTTTATTTTTATTAATTTGTTTTCAAATAAAACACAAACTTTTTTAGGTTTAATATTCCATCTGTAATGTTTCGTTTCTTTTCAACAACTGACTTGACAATACTTTCTTATTGTCGCGGGCCACCAAATCCATCAACATATGTATGTATATAAACCGATAGTTAATCCAGATAGAGAATCCAAAAGAAAGAGCAACAACAATACAACGGCTGAGTGATCAAACTGAAGCAAATGACTTCGTCAGCGCTGTTGTTGTTGTTGGTATATTCTTTTGCATCGATAATGTAAACAACAAGCAACAACATACATACATACGGTACAAAACATAATGACCAAAACCAGTATGTATGTTGTTGTTGCGACAAAATTATTAGAAAAGAATATTAGGGTGGCCCGAAATTTCAATATTTTACAAATTTAACAAAATCAAAAAATACAAATTAATTTTATGATCGATGTAGGGCGATCTCACCCAACAGTTAGCATACATTTGTGTTGTATTTAACTCAATAATTTTAACACACAAAACGAAATGCCGTTTTTGTTATTTTGTTCGTTGTTTTGAACCATTGCCTCTATCTGGTATTAGTAAAGCAATTCTTTTCAACATCAACCGTAAATATCACACCATGCCAAATGTCATAAATTTGGTGGGAGAACTAGTGGGTTTACTATAAGTATTAGTCTATGGGTTGGTTGGTTTCGTGTTTTTAGTAGTGGTTAGCTACCCTCACTGAAATTACAAAATATAGCTTTTAGAGCGGGAAGTTATAAATTAGACCCTTACTATCTAATTTATTGAGCCATGTCCGTCTATCTGTCTGTCTGACTGGCTGCCGTATATCTTTACCGATTACAATGGAATTTTTATCAGTGACTATTATTTGTTCAAGCTTAATTTGAGATTGAAAATGGGTGTTTTGACCATGCCCCTTCTGGTAGCTCGCATACAAATCGACACATTTAGTACAAAATCATATTTCTTCTAAAACTTTTTCTGTTTCTGGTAGATGTGATTACTCACACATTGGTTGGTTGAAAAGGCTGCAAGACAGCACGCTGTTTAGCACACTTAGGCTAAAGGAGCCCATTGTGATACCTGCAGTTTCCTCTATAGCTACTATTGACTAGTCGTCTAGCCAATTTGCCCTTTGAATGAATTTCTCTATAAGACCTACAGGAATATTCTGTAGGGCTACGGTGCTAACCAAATGTGTTCCGAATATCCTACTTCTCAGTCCTGCCAGAGCAGGGCAATCCACGAGTTGTTTCGTCGTTTCCTCGTCCTCTTCCATGCAGCATCTACAGAGAGTGAAGTTTCTATGTCCCAATCTTAGGGCGTGTTTCCTACAAGACAATCAAGTTAAGTGTTCGGCAAATTAGGTAGTTGCCTAGTCCTCTGCCTGTCCTCCTGTGGCCAGAGGACCCTGGCTTGTTTAATCCAAGCCAAGTCTCCACTTGTCCTTGAACATGTTATCGGCCCAGTGCCTGATCTGCAAATGGCAGGTAGAGATTGGCATACTAACACCTTATTTTGCCGGAAGAACCTGTGCCGTAATACCCTGTCTAGCTAACGCATCCGCTACGCAATTGCCTTGAATGTCGCTGTGTCCCGGTACCCAGACGAGCCTGATAGTATTTTGACCCTAAGTGATGAGTGGCATTCTTTCACTGTCAGGGACGTAGCAAACATGGCTTCCAGGGATTTTATAGCAGCCTGGTCGTCTGTGTACATACATATTCTCCGGAGGGTTGTGACACTACTTTTCAGTAGTTCAGCAACCTCCAGTATGGCGGTAATTTCCGCCTGAAATACACTACAGTGATCAGGCAGCTTGAAGAAGATATTTACATTTAGGTCCGCTGAATGAACCCCATAGCCTACTTGCTCGTCCAACTTTGATCCATCCGCGAAAAATCTGATACTACTGGTGTCCCCTTCCAGTGACTTCCCAGGTGTTCCTGTTCGGAATAGAAGTCCTTAGATTTGTCGCTGGTAGAAGGTAGGGCATACAGTTGTCCGTTTTTACGGGAATAGATTTGATCAGGTGTAGTAATTCAGCGTGTCCGGAATGCCCCGACATCATGACGCCACAATCTCTGATTCTCACCAGGGATGTAGCGGCTGCCGATTCGGCAATTATATCAGGAGTACATATGTTCAGGGTAGCACTAAGTGCAGTAGCTGACGTCGTGCCCATTGCCCCACTAACGCTAATCAATGCTGATCTTTTAATTTTCATCAAGAAATTCAGAATATTTTTCTTTTGGAGGGACCTCCACCAAACTACGATGCCATAGAGAAGTATTGGTCTGACTATTGCCGTACAAATCCACATGGTGATCTTAGGAGACAGTCCCCAGGGCTTTCCTATCGCCCCTACAGCTGTATCCTCTCCTCCACATTCGGTTTCCAAGTTCTCTGTCGAGAATTATTCCCAGATGCTTGACCTTTTCCGTCAACTGTAATTGCACCTCATTAACTGACGACAGTTCAAATGCGGGTATTTTATATTTCCGAGAGAACAAGATAAGCTCGGTTTTAAGTGCGTTAAGCGATAGTCCGTTGATAGCGGTACAGTTCGAAACCAGACTAAGTAGGCTGGTTGTACGAATGCTAAGTAAATTGAGGTTTCTATCCGTAGAGATGATAACAATATCATCGGCATATGCAAAGACCTGGCATTCGGCCCTGTCCAATTCAAGAAACAGTTCATTGACAGAAGTTAACCATAATAGTGGAGACAGAAATACCCCCTGTGGTGTCCTCCTGTTAACGTTCCTAGTAATTGTAACACCACCCCATTCAGCTTTGACGGATCTATCCACCAGAAGCTTCCCAATTAGGCGTGTCACTAAGCTGTCGACTCCTAGATTCTGTAACGACCTAAGAATCGCCGAAGGTTGAATGTTATTGAAGGCTCCCTCGATGTTCAGGAAGGTCCCCAGAGCGAAGACCTTATTCTCAAGAGAGTTTTATATTATGCTGACTATAAATGGAGAGCCGTCTCAATTGATCTGCCCTTGATATAGGCATGCTGAGAACTCGATAGTAGATTCTGTGGAAGATTACTTCGAACATGAATGTCCAGTAACCTTTCAAATGCCGTAAGAACAAAGGGTGATAGACTGATTGGTCCAAAGTCCTTTGGTTTGACATGAGAGCAATTGCCCGCTTTCGGGACGAAAACCACTTTGGTTGGCTTCCAAATGCTAGGAATAACTCCCAGCATAAGGCAACCCCTGAAGATTGCATCCAACCAACTACAAGATAGGTATAGTGCCTCCTGCAGTTGCGCGGGAATTATCCCGTCAGGTCCGGCTGATTTATAAGGCTTAAAGCATCTAATGGCCCATATCAGATTTTTTCTGCTCACTATTGAGCGAACTTTTTCTATGCTAGGTGAGTTTCCGCCTAGCTCTTCTAGCTGATGACCAGCATTCCTGTCATCGTTGGGAAAGTGGGTATCCAGGAGAATCACAAGTGACACTTCAGACGAATACGTCCACGTTCCATCGTCTTTCATTAAGAACCCCGCACACGGTGTGTTTTTAGCGAGCACGCATCTTAAGCGTTCAGTCTGGCTGTTTCCCTCAATAGAGTCACAGAATTTTCGCCAAGATTTCCGTTTGGCCTTCTTGATTTCACCTTTATATAGATTAAGACTAATGTTGTAAACGTCCCAATCCCTTTAGTCGATGCTCTTTTGGCCTTGTTGAAAAACCGCCTAATGGAAGATCTTAGATCCTCCAACTCAACGTTCGACCAATGAGGTTTTTTGCTACCCTTGGCAGCATTGTAACCACTGGTCTTACAGGATTCGTTGAGCGTGTTGCTGCATGCATCAGTAATTTTTTCAACCAGTTCTTCCAGATCTGGCACATTAGTCGGAATATTCGGATGGTTACCTAAGAGTTGTATCGCTATCACTAAAATTCTGAAATAAAAGACAATTCAATTTGTTTTTAATGAGTATGCAAGATCTTGGCCTACCTGGGGTTGATAGGACGAAGGTCCATTGCACCTAATACCACAAATACTATCATTGACCGTCCATGGTTCTTGTATCAGGGCCACATCGGCTCCACCCTTCGCAAGATGGAGAATGAGGTTGGCAGATGCTGCCGTACTGCGATGAAGATTTATCTGCAGAGCTTCCATCATCTAGAGGACCTTCAACTCCGGGTACCTCGGATCAGGGTTGTCTCGTGATTATCCTCGCCAGTGATGTACCCATCTCGGAGCCGGGCAGAGCTGTTCCACAGGTCGATAATGCTGCCACTGTCGTTATCCAGTAGTGCTTCTTCAGCATCTACCAGCATTTACATCTGTAACTTCCGACTTCGACACGGCCAGTTTGCCACTCAGCGTATCCACTTTGTATACCCTGAGGGGTACACTCATGAATCCAAACCGAATTTGGCCTTTGGACTCCTTTAGGGGGTTTAAGGAATCCTGTTTCAGAACCAAAACTACCTGCCGGGAGGTTCCTACATGGTCCTCAACCTTGACCACCTTCCAATCCTTTGCAGGAATGGAGGGATTGCAGTGGTTGATTATCTTTAGGATCTCCAGTGGGTCAGTAGGTGAGTTTGACTGGACCGAAACCCTAGCCCTTGGTCTAGAAGGTATATCCTTCCTATAACCGACTCATGGCGGACTTATGCAATCGCGCTGCTCGTTCATCAGAGCAGCCGATAAGTTTAATGCTTCCCTGGTACCATCCCCCGCTTTCGCAGATTGGCATAGTATCAGGGTTATCGCTGATGATGTCCATCAACACCGTAAGAAAGGCTCCATCCTGGGAACCTCCATACGAGACGCCAATGATTAGGCTGTCACTAAAGGACCTGCCGAGCACTGGGTGGCTTTTATGCCTGTTAGATGAGGGACCAGGTTTTGTATCCTCCTCCACGGAACAGTGTCTTTTAGTAACAGCCAGTGAAAGCTTTGTCCCTACAAACTTGGACAGACGCCCTTAGCCCTCTCCAAGGTATTTACCTATGCAGGAGTGAGTGCGGCGTCTGGCCGTGCGGAGAGTTGACTAACCAATCTAGTGGCCAGGCGAAAATCAGCTCTCCGCTTTTGGAAGGGGTAGAGATGTTTAGTTTTCCCAGTAGTTGGGGCCCCCTTGCGTGTGACCGCAGAAGACTTACGAGCTCGAGGAAGAGCCCGTAGGCTCGGGGGAGTCACAGGTTTTCCTGTGGCCGAAGAGTTTTTACTATTCATGTTCATATTGTTAGGGCCTCAACTTGCAGCCGCTATCTACGTCCGTAAAAATGTAATGTGTTCAAAAAGAGGGTCCCCGTGGTTGTCTATGAAGCAGGGAGGTCCATGCGAGGGTTGACACTCCGCCATATGGGACAGAGTGTTCAGAGCCAGGCCGAACCAAAGAGGCAGTCATCTCAACCTCACCATTACCATCAACTTAACGGTGACGGATTTCGAACGTACTGCAAGACTTGCCAGGTCTTAAGGAGGCGGAGACGAACGGTACCTTAGCCACGAGCCATTTCGACAAAGTGTCACCTCTGCCTACTCAGGTCGCAGAGCACAGGACGTCAGCTCGAGATCAGGGGACTTACTGCGTAATTCGATTCGAAAACTAAAAGCATTCGAATAGAATTTCCGAAACGAAAACCAAATTGTACCGTCTAACACTTTCGGATAGCTTACAGCGTTGCACAAGTGTTTTTGGGGGTAAAATCAAAGCAACCTTGGCAGCACTTGGCTTTAAATGTCAACTATGATCAAAAAAATACAACACGAAAAAGTGGCAGAAAACGTTGATTTGTTAAGGAAATATTTGTTAAAATGATCATAACATGGATTGTGTTTCGCTGTGGATCGATGAAAATAATGAGAATGCTGTTTCGGAAAGAGTTCAAACATAATTAATAAGAGACAATTCCAATATAATGAATCTGAATGATAAAAGGTAAGAAATAAAACCCTAAAAAGTAAAAAAAATATTCTATATTACTACATACAATTTAAACGTTGTTGTATCCTATTGCAATTAGATTGGGCAATTTTATTATTAAAATGCAGTTGTAATTCTTGTGTCTATTATTCTTTCTTTCCTATTCTAGTTATCTAATCTAATAAAGTAATGGAAATGAACACGTGCTTCTTTTATTCAACTCATTTCAAGATATAACAATTTGGCGACGAGGAAACTCAAAAGGAAAAAAAAGTAATTAATATATAATTGATAAATAATGAATGCTAACCAATTTCAACAGCTGCTGGAGGTTTTCAATTAAAACTAGCGTGATCTACTAAATCAACTTGCTGAAAATGCATCGCAGCAGCCCCAGCAACAACAACCACAAAATGCACCGCCATTACAAGTAATGATACCACCATTTGAGAACTTCGATTCCAGCAAGGAAAATTTCAAGTTGTATCGGCAAAGGTTTGTAAATTATTAGGCAATGAGGGGTGTATTAGCCAATAAAACAATATGCCATCAAATGCTTGTAAATTCAAAAACAGGTCTTACAACAGGTATGCATTAAAACTCTTATTTCAACTACAAATAATAATTCAATTTCTACAAACAATGTGTAAACGTGTGGCATAAATAAAATTGTGATATCAATCACAATAAACCACACAACAAAAACAATGATGATAAATACGTCGTGGCCCTTCAAATAAATGGTCAGCGTCAACTATTTGAAGTTGACTCAGGTGTTAAGTACACATTAATTGAAAAGAGTGAGTATGATCGACTCAATATAAAAACACTACTACAGCCGTCGTTGATGCATTTCGATCCTATACAAGGAACATTTCGATACCATATGGAAAAGTAAACGTCGATGTCATATATAGCAAAAAACAATCAAAGGTAGAAATGTACATTGTTTCGGATGAATACGAATCTTTATCTTCAACAAATTGATGACCGGCGTTATGCTCAATTAAGTCTATTGGGATGAGCTATACACATACCATAACCCATATAATTCAGCCTTATTACCAATGTCGTTCTCGTATTTCCACTACGACAGTTTTGTAAAAGATTAAAGACAAAGTCTTTTACAAAACTGTCGTAATCGAAATACGATAACGACAGTCGTAATAAGGCTGATTAATAAATTTCCAGAAGTTTTTGTAGAAACAGTGGTTTGTGTGCCAAATTTTGAAGTAACTCTACAATTAAGAAAAAATGCTAAGCCTTAAGGTGGCCCTTATTCTTTTTTTTTGATTTTCCAAACAAGCAGGTAATTTTTGTGTGAGGTTAGGAGAAAAAAAATGTTGACAAAAATTTGGGCTCGATCGGTTGAAAATTCGCGTGCCGCACGAGGGTTAAAGTTCGAGAGAACGAGCAAAATTTATAAAAAGAAGCTCATAATTACTCAGGGGTCACCCCTATTGAGGTAAAAAGTATGAGCAACCCCCATTATTTTTGTATCCCCAATATTTCTCTAGAACAAACTTACCTTCTATCTCCAACCCTTAAGGCGGTTCCCATACAAAAAAAAAAAATTGCACGAAAATGTACCAAAATAGAAAAACAAAATATATGACCATTTCAACGAGAATTATTTCTATGGTCTCCGATTTTGATAAAATTTGGTGAGTGTGTTTGGAATCGAACGCATATTTCAAAAACATTTTGTATTTATTTTTTTATTGAAAACTGTGGCAACCCCGAACTTTGAATTATCGCTAAATTTATTGTTATACTTTTTTAGTTTGTGGAATCCCCGAATTATAGTTTGCTGCCTGTGTTATGAATTTTTGTGCTGACAATACTGCTGTAAATGATACGTGTGAGTGTGTGGGAAGAGCGAAAATGAAATATGTATACACGAAAAGAAACAAAACAATAGAAAACTGAAAGAGCAGAATCAACTGAGTTCGTTCACGAACGGCGCAACTCTAGTATTGACCTTGTAGTTGTTCTATGACATTTGCAATTAAAACATACAACCTGTGAGCAAAAAATTAAAGCTAAGCAGTGTTATTTTAAAGTTTCTTTATGTGTTGTGATAGTGAATAATTGAAGACCTTGGTGCAAAAAGGGGTTAACATAGGATTTTAAGTTTCGAGATATAAAGCGATTTGCGTGTAAAAAAGAGAGTTAACCCCTTTTACTTTTCAGTTTTGTCTACAGTGGCGCATTCTATTGAGAAATCGATCAAGCCTAAAGAAATAATAGGGTCCTACAAACATAATGACGTCATAAAATGATTTTCGAAAAAATTGAGTTAACCCCTTTTTGCACCAAGGTCTTCAATTCATCTTTTCAATTAAAACTAAAAGCAAGCCAGGAAAAAGTGAAAAAAAAAAATGAAATAAAAGGAAAATAAAACATTTAAAACTAAATGATAAAAACTACATTAAAAAAAATAACGGGTGCGCATTTGATTTTCGATGGCATCATATATGAAAAAAAGTAATTGAAGATCGCAACAGCCCAGCATTTATTTGATTGAAAATGTTATTCCGCAGCTGTTGGGATCAAAATTGCCGTCAAAAAAAGAAGTTCTTGGTGTATTTTTTTTTTCACACTCGTACTCTAAAATTGGAAGTGCGAAAAAGTATAACAATGGCTGCAAACGAAGTGCTCGTTTTCTGGGATAAGGCGCGAATTCCGACGCGAGACAAATCTGCCGTCATAAAACAAATTGACAAATTGTACCACGATTGGAGGAAATTAAACGAGAGCGCAACAAGAGGAGGACCTTGTCATAAGGTAAAAGAAGAAAAGTTTGTCGAAGAATTAGACGACCTCTTCGATATTGCCCATGTTAATGCACTTACGACGATTACAATACCGGCGGATATACATAGAGTTTTTGCTTGCGCAGTGGAAAAAAGGCCGCCCAGGCAGCATGATTGGCATTGACATGGCTCTAGTTGGCATTGAAAACAGAAAAATGGAACGAGAAGAGACAAAAGAACAACGGCGATTACGAGTGACTACTGAAATTAGTACCTTATCAACGGGTAAGTATTGTATATTGCAGAAGATGCACAATTTTATTTGTACTCAATATTAATTCAACTACAGTGCAAGTAACATCATCTACCGAATCGTCAGACAATGGTGGCAATGGTGGAACGGAATGGGAAGTGGACGCTCTACCGTCGACTTCGAAAATTGTAAAAAGAGGAATACCGTCATTTATCAATGAACGGATCGTTTCTGCTTTGGACAAATGCATGATATCAGACCGAAATGCAAGGCTGAAGCGCTTGGCCACAACGTATCAAATTTGGTATTGGATCGCTCGTCAATTCAAAGATACCGTACTGCAAATCGGCAAAAAATATCTGGTTTTGTAAAGGAGAACTTACATGTAATATTACTCTTCTCATACTTTTTTATTTTCAATATTAATATTAATTTTTTTTCATTACAGTTAAAGGAAGCAGCATTTTTTGTAGTGCATTGGGATGGCAAAATACTGGAAGACATTACAGGAAAGAATAAGATTGATCGCCTTCCAGTTATTGTTACTAATGGAGAAATGGAACAAATATTAGGCGTTCCAAAACTAGATTGTGGAAAAGGTAAAAACATTGCAGCGGCTGTTCAACAACTACTGGTAGAATGGAAGACTTCGAATCGAGTGAATTCGGAGGAGCTGCAATTTTACTGGAACAGTTATTAGAGAGAGATTTGATGTATCTACCGTGTCGACATCACATATATGAATTGGTGCTAAGAGCAGTCTTCGAAGAAAAAATTGGAAGCACTTCTGCGCCAGATATTGGCCTGTTTCGGCGTTTCCAGCTAAATTGGGAAATGTCAATGAAAAGGCATTTGAAACTGGAGTAAGCGATGAAATCGTTGCTTCGAAATTAATAACTGCACCAGATGACATCATTACTTTTTGCATGGCCCAACTACAGAAAAGACAACGTCGCAACGACTATAAGGAGCTATTGGAATTGGTTGTTTTATTCCTTGGCGGTGATTTAAAGAACTCATACCCATTCACCACGCACGATGGATGTCCAAGGCAATCTACTCATTGAAAATATTTATGTTCAGAGACCAATTCAAACTGTCAAAGTCACAATTGGATGGAATTCGAGAAGTCTGTGTGTTTATTGTTCGTTTGTACGTAAAAGTCTGGTATAACTGTACTGAAGCTGTCAAAGCGCCGAATCAGGACTTAAACTTTTTGAAAGCTCTTCACTCATATGCAGACTTAGATGAGAAATTGTCGAAAATAATGGTAACAAAGTTTATCAGACATTTGTGGTATCTAGCGGAGGAGGCTATAGCTCTAGCCTTCTTTGATTCAGATGTTTCGTGTGACATAAAACGAAAAATGTTGGCTATTATGTACACAGAGGAGACGGAGAGGAAAGCCTTGAAATAAAAGAAAGGGAAGTCCAACTACAAAAACATACTGATGAAGAAACTGGAGAAGAAGATGATGATTGTAGTACCTCTGACGGCTCTGAAGATGTTGAAGGCCCTATCCGTAGTAAGAAAAAAATTGTGGTTAATTTTGCAGAAGTAAATGAACAATTTTTGTCGAATAACTTGAGCGCTTTCGTAACCTCAAAAACTAAAAACTTTTTCCAACGCTTCAACTTGCCGCATGAATTTTTACGATATCCGCCGGAAACGTGGCCACAGCGCTAAGATTATCAGCAAGCATTGAAAATTGTCGACAACATTCACGCTGTAAACGACACCGCCGAGAGAGGTGTGAAAATGATGGAGGACTACAATAAAATATTGTGCAGGAACGAAGAGGAGAAGCAATATTTAATTCAAGTTGTCAGTGATTATCGCAAAAAATATCCAAGTTATGCCAAAAGTAATTTAATTTAAAGCATTAATAATTATGTTATAAATAAATAAACCTACCTTTTCTATTGTTTTGATTCTTTTCGTGTATACATATTTCATTTTCGCTCTTCCCACACACTCACACATATCATTTACAGCAGTATTGTCAGCACAAAAATTCATAACGCAGGCAGCAAACTATAATTCGGGGATTCCACAAACTAAAAAAGTATAACAATAAATTTTGCGATAATTCAAAGCTTCGGGGTTGCCACAATTTTCAATAAAATAAAAAATGTTTTGGAAATATGCGTTCGATTCCAAACACTCACCAAATTTTATCAAAATCCGAGACCATAGAAATAATTCTCGTTGAAATGGTCATATATTTTGTTTTTCTATTTTGGTACATTTTCGTGCAATTTATTATTTTTTTTGTATGGGAACCCCCTTAAGGGTTGGAGATAGAAGGTAAGTTTGTTCTAGAGAAATATTGGGGATACAAAAAATACCTCAATAGGGGTGACCCCTGAGTAATTATGAGCTTCTTTTTATAAATTTTGCTCGTTCTCACGAACTTTAACCCTCGTGCGGCACGCGAATTTTCAACCGATCGAGCCCAAATTTTTGTCAACATTTTTTTTCTCCTAACCTCACACAAAAATTACCTGCTTGTTTGGAACAGATGAGTTTTAAATTTGCGCAAACATTGAAGGGCCACCTTACTAAGCCTATGTTTTTCAAAGAGCGAGAAGTCCCATTCGGCCTCCGGGATCGTGTCGAAGAAGAGTTAGATGACTTGGAATCAGTTGGAATTATATATGAGGTAGAAAGGAGTGATTGGGGATCACCATTAGTAATCATACCAAAATCAGACGGTGGTGTTCTTACCAAAAAGGATCCGAAAACACAAATGTTGATTGTCTCTCACGAGCGACACAAATATTGCGAAAGCCATATACAGATCAAGTAATAAATGATGAAGTAAATCAATTATGTCTTTTGCGATTTTTGAAACTTCAAATGAAGTCATCAATCCTGATGTACTAGCGTCAGAAACAGCAAAAGACCCAGATCTATCCAGCCTTTTACAAAAACTACTTAATGGTAATGAAGATGATGAGATTTACACCTTAAAAAATGGTATAGTATTTAAAGGTCAACGCGTGTTGGTTCCGAGAAGTCTACAGTGTCAAATATTACTAGAACTTCACCATATACATTCGGGCAAAACCAAAATGAAGCAGCTTGCGCGAAGATATTGTTACTGAAAAGGTATCGACGGCGATATTGAAAAATTACTGAGGTCATGTGAAGCTTGCGTACAAGTTCAATCAAAAACACCAAAAGCACCACTTCATCTGTGGGAGGAACCAGACGGGCACTGGGATAGAATTCACATCGACCACGCTGTCCCTATCCAGAATCACTTTTTCTTAATCGTAGTTGATGCAAAATCCAGATTGGCAAAAATAAGAATTACCGGTAATGCACCTACAACGGGAATATCGATCAAGCTTCTCTCTGATATATTTTCCAGTCATTGGTTCCCGGTTAAAATGGTATCCGATATCCATTTTTACGAGTGATGGTTTTAAAACATATTGCAGCAAGAACGTCATTTTTCAAAAACTAATAGCATCAGGCCATCCTAGCACAAATGGATTAGCAGAATGCAACGTTCAGACCCTTAAACGGAAATTGAAGGCTATGTCATCAGAACAAGGATCTCTTTAGAGTAAAGTAAACGAAATCTTGCAAAGATATCGCGCCACACCCCTCTCATGCGGAAAACTCCTGCAGAAATTTATTATAATCGACGTATTCGAATCCGTCTCGATGCAATCAAACCAGCAATAAAATTTTAATCAACAGAACCAACACCGGGCATGCGACAATTAAGCGTGAGAGAATGGGTCCAAGTTTTGCAGATGAAGAACAACAAAACTGTATGGAAAACTGGTTCAATTCTACAAAAATATGGTCAGCTCCACTACCTTGTTAAACTCGATGATGGATATATGCTGAAGCGTCATATTGACCAACTCAAGGCTACAAGAGTTCAACCTCGTAAAGTTCATTCCGATCCAGCTATTGAGGATAGATCAACAAAACAACCGGATGAAAATTATTAATATTATTTTGTACTAGCGGCTGCACAAAATTAAACTGGCCAGGGATCTCAAATTATTCAAGAACCTGCTCAACCTAGTCCATCTCAGCAGTTTCAAGGGAATAGGCAAAATCTTCAAGATGTAAAAACAGCTCCTCCAGAAAATCAGCCATCTCAAGAGGGTCAACGGCAAATTGTAAGGAGATTGCAACGTTCCCGTAACAAACCTTCATATCTGAGAGATTACGTGAATGAGATAGATTAAAGATTTACTTATTTCGCATGTACATATATTTGAATTATGTTAAATTAATTGATCTCATTAAGTGTGGAATTAGATTTGGCAACCCTATTATTAAAATGCAGTTTTCATTCTTGTGTCTATTATTCTTTCTTTCTTATTCTAGTTATCTAATATAATAAAGTAATGGAAATGAACGCGTGCTTCTTTTATTCAACTCATTTCAAGATATAACAAATGTTGTTCTTTTAGTTAGTTAGTTTTTAACAAAGATGTTTTATGTATGTGTTTAGCTCCATAAAAGACCATATACATCCTTCCCAAAGATCCACTGCCATTCCTCCTTTGTTAAAATTAGCGGTTACATTAAAATTGTTGAGCCAAGGAGGTTATCAACACCAAATAAGGCAATATCGTCACTTGGGAATTTCTCAACAATCTGTTTCCAGTAGTTTTGGAGAAGTATGTAAAGTGATCGAGGAAATTCTCTGTCCGAAATTGATAGTTTTTCAAATGACACGAAGAAAAAAGAGAAGGCAAACTACAATTTTATAACAAGTGTGGAATCTCTGGCGTAATTGGTGCAGTAGATGGTACTCACATACAACTCATGAGACCAAAAATCAATGAGCATTTGTATTAGGTAGGAAACTGAAGTTGTGAGACACATTTTGTTTTTAAATACTAAATAAACATTTTAGATATGTGATTACAAAATGCGCATAAGAGCTATTAATGGAGGCTTTGGAAGAGCTAACTATGATTCCCATGTATGGAATTTAACGAGGGACAACAAGCATATCAAAATGGAGATACGGAAAGTAGAATTCTTGGTGTGTTTCATGTTCCACTTTTGGTTCAAATGATATTAACGGAAATATTTTTCTTTGCTTTAGGTGACTCTGGATATCCTTTGGAGCCGTGGATTTTAATGCCTTATAGAAGTGTTGGCGAAAATTCATCAGAGGCATTTTTTAATGACCAACACTCCAAAGCAAGATCGATTATTGAAAGAACTTTTGGAGTTCTAAAAGCAGGATTTCGTTGTTTGTTGTCAGCGAGTGAACTGCATTACACTCCAGAAAAAGCTGTACATATTCTCAATGTATGTTGCGCATATGCATCGATTTTAAAATAACGAACCCTAATATTGAAAATGAGAACAATGAGCCCTCCCCTACATTTGACAACAATGTTAATGAAGAAAATATAAATTTCACTAAAATTGCGAAAAATATAAGAAATGAAATAAAAAATCATTTGGAGCAAAACTAATACAAGTTTATATTTTATAAAAACCAACAAATTCATTAAAAAAACATAAAAACCATATTCAGAAGTACACTAATGGGTCGATTATCGATATCAACCGAACCTCAGTTGCGTTGCCAGTTGCCAAAAAGTTATTACATATGACAACTTGCAACTGACAGCTAGTTGCTATATAGAGGTTATATTGGCAACCACGAATTTTTGGTTGTTGTAAAATTCTCCGTAAAATATATGGTCCTGTTAGGGAAAAAGGCGAGTACCGACGTCGCTGGAACGCAGAGCTATATAATCTCTATTCTGACGTGGACATAGCTAGACGAATCACAGTGGGCCAATTGCGTTGGCTAGGCCATGTTATCAGAATGGATGAAGATGAGCCAGCGCGAAAGATTTTTGATAACGTACCCGATGGAAGCAGGAAATGTGAACGACCAAGACTTCGCTGGAAAGACCAGGCGGAAGAATCCCTCCGTATCCTTGGTGTTACCAACTGGCAAGAAAAGGCGAAGGCCATACGTACGTATGTCCCATCTATACATCTGACAACACCAGCAAACTTCGTAAAACCAGTTTTTATTTTGGGTCTCTCCTTCCTCCGTCATTTTTGAACTGGTCCACATCTTACACCTGTTTTTTTCAACAACTTCCTTCAAAACAAACGACAACGTAGGTTGAGCCATGCCAAGGTTGAAGTCGTTGCCATGGGACTTTTGGAAACTTCCCTCCCCAAAAAACCTTAAAGCTGCACAAACTTTTAAGAGCGGAGATATTGCTGTCGCCCGATAATATCCACTAAACAAACTATTCCTTCTTTTGGAAGGCGAAAATATGCCTTGAACCTAAAACGGAATTGTTAACAATTATTCTCAGCAATAACATTCACTCAGTGTAGCCGGCAATTCTAAAGGATTAGAGTTGTCTCTTAAGTGTCTTCTAATAGATGCCACGTTTTGTACTTTGTCTTCCTCGTCAAAAAATAATTCCATTGAACTAACCATTATTATTAAACAGTTTACAGTTGGCGAAGTTTCAAAACTCTGTTATCGATGGGAAACTCTGTTATCTACGGCAACTGGCCAAAGTCGCAATACATAGTACTAATTTGTATTCCAGTGTCGTTGTCAATTGACAACGCAACTGAAGTTCAGTTGCTATCGATAATCGACCCATAAGATACATATATAATTAAGGTATAAAAGTTTAGTTTATAATTCCATGTTTCGCGGACTCAAATTCAAAAATTTGCTTTTTCAACTCCAGCTGCACCATTTTGCGTTTAGTTTTCTCTAGTTCCACTTTTTTCTTAAACTCGAACTTTAATCGCAGTTTCGTTTTTGATACTTCTTAACGTCAGCGATGTTATTGTTAATTTCGTTGAGAATTGTATTAAAAATTTTTGGATTCTGATCAATTGCATTTAGTATTTTCAACGAATTTTCGTGGAAAGCTAGTTGATTATCAACTTGCTTATTGAGGAGACAGTCGTTCTTCGTAGCATCTTCTTTACGCCGGGATCTGTGTGGAGTATAAGTATTAAACTCTTCGTAGCTTTTTACTGGTGGCTGCAAAAGTTCATCATTACGAATGAAGACACTGCTTTGCTCTAAATTTTCACCATCAGTAGCAATAACACTTGCACACGATTCAGTGCTTATATTTCTAACTCCGAAATCGCTTGTTCCACTCAACCCGTTGACAGCTACATTAATGGACAGTAGATCGGACACTTGCTGTTCTTGCATAGTAAGGAAGCAGAAATTACTCGGACCTCCGCCGGTTCCAGAAATACCATTTTTGTTGTGGCGGCATTTCACTTTAACATGGTGCTTATAATCTGCCCACACTTTCTTCCATCCATTAACATCTCGTGAGGTAAAGCATGCAGCATTAAAGTCTTGTGTTAGTCGTTCCCACAATTGCTTGGACTTGCTTTTTGCTTGTGGAGAATTTATATGTCGTTTTGCCAATTCTGGATGTTGTACCATAAAATCCATCATTATCTGAAACTGCTTCGGCTTGGTGTTCGTATATTTCTTAGCAACATTCCTTAAATTGAAAGGGTAATACATGTTATAAAAATTTTATAATTTTAAATAACAATTACTTAAATTTTTTACTTTTGTCTTCCTTCTCACTTGCAAAATACCTTTCGAATAAAATTCCAACGATTTTCCGTTTTTGATGCTCATTTTCGTTTTACACAGTCGTACACAGTTGTATTTTTAAGTAGGAATGTTTGAATACGAAAAGGGTAAAATCATTTCCGTACTTTCGGATCCAAATTTTCGAAAATCGTATTATGCAATACAATTTCTTCGAATTCGTAAATATTTCTATTCGAATCGAATTACGCAGTAAGCTCGCAGAAAATCAAATAGTTACGAAAATCGTGAACCAGGGTCGTAGCAGAGTCCGTGCCAAAGAGGATCGATGCAACCCCACACATTGGTTACTAATCTGTAAATGTCTAGTTAAGTCGAGGAAATGGACCTGATTGCCACGCCCATTGTGGTACCTCCCGTACAAAAGCTTGATGGTCGTCCGGGTTGTCAATTCGATAAATTGCGTGAAACACTTTCGACCTTAATGAAATTAGATATAAGGCTTTACGCCATCAAACGCCGATTAAGGCAAGCGTGATTTTATCGTATACAAGGATGCAAGCATGTAGCTCTCATACAAAAGTTGTATGACCCTGTGTGCAGGAGAAGTCCCGCAAAACCGAACCAATCTTTACGAAATTTTGTACTAAACAATATTTACTCAAACGCCACTCTCCTAAGTAAAATGATTAAAATTCTGGTACCTCCCATACAAAAGTTGTTGGGATGACTAGGCAATATTTTGCTAAAGGATCAAATGTAATTAATAATTGACTACTTTGCCACGTCCAGTTTCGTACCCCCTTACAAACGTTTGGCGTATTACCGGTTGGCCTACTAGATATCTCCAGTAAACCACAACCAATTTTAGTAAAATTTGGTACAGATCAATATTTTGGCAAAAGTAATTAAATATTGTTACGAATTTCCTTATTCGTCTTTTTTGCGCTGTTTTATTCCCAATAATAGAACAAGGTTTGTTTTAAATTACGATAATTACAACAGTTTAACTTCCACATTTTCCATACAGGGCTAGTCTTTCCAAATGCACGACTTTCATTTTAGGTTTGAACTTTGGCTTTTCTGGATTCTATAAGCCACGTCATTTATTCTTGTGTAAGGGCCTTCCCAGTGAGTCTGTAGTTTTGGAGATAACCCTTTCTTGCGCTGTGAGTTGAACAGTAAAACTAGCTGGCCTTCATATAATCCTTCTGAATTTGCCGCTCGGTTGTATCTGGCTTTCATTTTATTACTGACCATATTTATTTTGTTGCGCACAAATTCATGGAGTTCATTAAGATCCCCCGAATCTTGGTAATTACTTTCACTGTTCGCAGGGTCAGATGCTGGTTTGGTACCGAACTCCAAATCTCCAGGCAGCTTCAGCTCAGTTCCGAAAATGACTAGCGGGTGTTCGCCAGGTAGAGTCATGGGTGGCTGACCAGTATGCCAAAAGCAACTTTGATATGTGCTCATCCCAATCTCTTTGATCTGCGCTGACCACTTTTCTTAGGTATTCTTCAAGAGTTCGGTTGAATCTTTCAACCATGCCGTCAGACTGAGGATGCAATGGTGTTGTTCTTGTTTTTCGAATCCCGTCTGACTCACACATTTCTTTAAAGATAGTGAATTCAAAATTCCTACCGTCTTCCGAGTGGAGTTCCGAGGGGACACCAAAACGGCATATCCAGTTATCCAAAAACACTTTAATTATAGTATTTGCTTCCTGATTTGGAACAGGGTATACTTCGGGCCATTTACTGAAGTAGTCCATAACCACTAAGACGTACTGTTTCCTGAGCTACTGACTGGAAGTGGACCAGCCACATCCATAGCTAAACGCTGATAGGGTGCACCTGAGTTGTATTGCTGCATTTGGTCATGACTTCTTCGCGTTGGTCCCTTAGCTGTCATGCATTCGGTGCAATTTGCTATCCAATCAGCTACCGCTTGTTGGCAGCCAACCCAGTAGAACCGTTGCTTTAGTTTTCAAAGGTCTTGGTTATTCCTAGATATCCTCCACTCGGGCCATTATGGAATTCTGTCATTATCTGTTTTTCCTTAGAGGAAGGTACTCCCATAACTTTTTGACTACTTTACCATCCTCACTTTCCCATAACCGGTATAGGCCACCATAAAATAATTTTCGTTCCCACGACAATCGGATCTATGCTCCGGAACGACCCGCGTTTCACTCGGCCAAGGATTGTCAACTCAGCAACAGCTGTATCACCCACCCGTTTTTTACCCAGGTGAGCAAATCATGTCAGCAGGTTTGCTCAAAATGTTATTAATTATTGCTGGCATAGAACAGAACCCAGGCCCTCCCGAGGTCTCGATCTGTTCTGTGTGTCACACTAGGATCCATCGGAACCTTACCCAGGTCCAATGAAATAGATGCCAGAACTGGTGTCATCTTAGAAGGTGCTCTGGCCTCGCTAGTCATAGAGACTGGTCGAGAAATTTTGTGGCGAGTTGTTGTGGTAACCTACAGCAGTCGGGCAACACTACTCCTGTCCTAACACCCCCAAACAGTGATCGATTGACACCCTCAGATCACAATGCAGCGATGCCTTCCCAATGGCTTTGCTCAGTCTGCAACGGTGTTATTAATAGGAATATTACATCGGTTCAGTGTAATCGCTGTAGGAATTGGTGTCATATGAGGCGTTGCACTAGTCTTCGTTCGCACAGGAACTGGAACGGGGACTTTGTCGCTGCTTGTTGCACGGCTAATGCCGGGACAACTGTCGGCACTCCAGTGGGGAATGCGACTATTACTCATACACCAGCCCCCAGATTAGTGCAATTTCCCTCAATCACACCTCGGCCACTACAACAATCCCCTCAGGCAACCAACCCATCTCAGTTGCCCCCGTCAAATTTTCAATTGCGTCCTGCAATTTCAAATGAGCTTCACGCTCAAACTCAGCTGCGCCCGTCAGCTATTCAGTTGTCATCGACAACTCCCTTGCTGCCCCCGTCAGCTACTCAATTACGTCCTGTAACTCTCAGGCACGCACCATTTCAGCCGCAACCCGCGGCCACTCAGTTGCATGCTGCAACCCCTCAGCTGCCCATGTCAGCCATACAGTCTACTCAGACGTCAACTCAGCTGCGCCCGACAGCTCCCGTATCTTCAAGGCTGCACCCGCCAGCCAATCAGTTGCACCCGGCAACCCTACAGCTGCCTTTGACAGCCTCTATATTGCCCCCGGCAATACCCCAGCTGCGCCAGACAGCTCCCAACTCAACGCCACGGCACCTCCCTCGACGGCAACCGCATACAGTTGCTGATCAGCAATCGTTCAGGATCATGCAATTTAATTGTAATAGCCTTAAGAACAAAATTGCTGAGATCACCAATTATATGCATGCTCACAAGATCCTTATAGCCGCCCTTCAGGAGACTAAGCTCACCAGCGAGTGTAGACTTTCATCTCATGGGAACTATATCATTATTCGTAGGGACAGGGAGAGAAATCACGGTGGAGGGCTCGCTTTCATCATCGAGCGAAACGTGAGCTTCAGACTCACAGACCCACCCCCTCCCTCCCAGCCCGATCAGTTCCTTGAGGCGATGAGCATAGCGATAGAGACTGGAGAAATCGCTATTGAAATCGTCAATGTATATATTCCGCCAGTTAATAGCATCGGTGCGGGCTATCACCCCACAATCGAACACCTACTCCGAGGTGATAGTACAATCATACTTGGCGACTTCAATGCTCATCATGAGATGTGGTTTTCCCAGCTGCTTGCAGACCAGCGTGGCATTAATATTGCAGACCAGACAGACGACTCGGAATTCGCAGCTATAAATGAGGACTTCTCTACAAGATTAACGGCTAATTGCTCTAGCTCCCCTGACATCTCCATCGTCAGTGCGTCGCTACTGTCCTATACCACCTGGCAGACCCATATAGCCTTAAACTCTGATCATATTCCCATCCTGATCACTGTAGAGAAGCCTAGCGACTTTGTGGAGTCGGATAAACGGACGTTCGTCAACTACAACAAAGCCAACTGGTCTGGCTTTACGAACGCTATTGACGAATCCCTTCGTCATTTGCAGCTACCCTCTTGCGCCAGACAGGGTGAGATGATCCTCAGGGACACCATACTCAAAGCTGCAAAACGCTTTATCCCAGCTGGTAGAATTCCCAACTGTAGACCCAACTTCCCATCTGAGGCTGCGCGTCTTGCGGATCAGCGTGATCTCATACGCGCCAGCAACCCAGCCGATGAACGAATATTGCCCTTGACGGATGAGATTAACGTACTCATCAACCAGCACCGTCGCGACAGATGGCTTGAACATCTGGAAAATTGTAATATTGGCTCGAAAAGGCTTTGGTCTACTATCAGAGGTCTATCTGGCAATGGAAACAATAAGGGTCACATTGCTATCGCGTTTGATAATACGCATTACACGGATGCCAGGAAATGCGCTACCAAATTCTGCCAGCAATTTATTGCACACCCAACCCAGCAGAATAGGACCAAGAGAGCTGTAGTTCGGAGAACTAAGAATCTCAAACGAGATCTTGTACCCTGCTCCTTCACACCCAACGAAGTTGAAGCCATTATCTCTAAATCTAAACCCTCTAAAGCTCTCGGTCCGGATGGCATCTCGATGATAATGCTGAAGAAACTCGGACCTATAGGGATTCGATTTCTCGCGCACACACTCACTCTTTCGGTGTGCCAACTGGTCATACCAGATGTGTGGAAAACTGCTCGAGTTATCCCGCTCCTAAAACCTGATAAACCCGCTAACCAGGGAGAATCTTACCGCCCGATTTCCCTCTTATCACCCGTAGCAAAGGTTTTGGAGTCCCTACTCTTGCCGACCCTGAAAGAGCATTTTCAGCTCGCCAATCACCAACATGGCTTCAGGCAAGCGCATAGCACTTCGACGGCGTTAAACGAGATAACTACCCATATCACCAATGGCCTCAATCAGAGCAGACCCGCCGAACGTACAGTTGTCGCAGCTTTAGACCTGTCTAAAGCTTTCGACACTGTCGATCACTCGATCCTGCTACAGGACATCTTGAACTCGTCTCTCCCAAATACTACCAAGCGTTGGCTTGGCAGCTACCTCAATGGGAGGCAGGCATTTGTAGAGTTCAGGGGCCAGAATTCCCGTTATCGCAAGATAAAAATGGGTGTGCCACAAGGAGGAGTATTGTCACCTATACTCTTCAACATTTATCTTGCGAATCTTCCTGCACCTCCCCAAGGAGTTAGTATTGTGTCGTACGCCGATGATTGTACCATCATCTCCTCAGGTGTAAATGTAGACGATATATGTGCTAGGATTAACAGCTATCTAGCCACCCTTACTAGCTTTCTGCAGGAACGGAATTTGCAGTTATCTCCGTCAAAGTCTTCCGTGACCCTTTTTACTTCTTGGACCAAAGAAGTAAGGAGAGAACTCGACATCTCTGTCAATGGGAGGTATATACCCACGGTCCGTAACCCCAAAATACTCGGAGTTATTTTCGATAATCTCCTTACTTTCTCTAAACACGCGGATTACATCAGGAAAAAAGTCCACACCCGCAACAAGGTCCTAAAGGCCCTTGCAGGGACAACTTGGGGCAAGGAGAAGGAGACAATTGTAGTGACCTATAAAGCTATAAGTCGCTCGGTCTTCAACTATGCCGCCCCGGTGTGGTCATCTTTCTTGAGTGATACCCAGTGGAAAGGTCTACAGAGGATCCAATATAGTGCACTTCGAATCGCAACCGGATGCACACAAATGACGAACGTGGATCATCTACATGAGGAGACCAAGTTACTGTCAGTGCAACAACACAATGTGTTGTCATTCCATCGGACGTCAACAGATTGTCAATAGCAGTAGCACAGAAATTGTTGCATAACACGGCGGTGTCAGAGGCCATAAACGGCTACTCTTGCAACAGGGTCCTTAATGAACACCCTCCCGCGATTTCGAATAATGAGAGGCTTCTGCCCAGGCACACCAGAACCATTCTGGCACAGCTTAGATCTGGTTGGAGTTCTATCCTGAACTCATACAGATCTAGGATAATCCCAGGCACCTTAGATCAGTGCCCACACTGCCTACAAAGCCCTCATGACACTATCCACATTTTCAATTGTCCTGATAGACCTACTGACTTGCGCCCAGTGGACCTATGGGACAGACCCTTGGAGGTGGCACAATTTCTCCAGCTCCCCACCGCTACCTCCAGTGACACATAGGGGAATTCACATAATTTTGTTTTTTTTTTTATATCTTCCAGGGATGAACGAGTGGAAACAGAAAATCTGTTACAACAACAATAAAATAATTTTAGGCGGTTCCACTGGGCCCAGTGTACTTTCATGTGTGTTGGTATTTTGTCTTCTGCTTTTGCGGAAATGATTTTGCCAGTGTCGGGTCGCTTCTTTGTGCTTGTGCCCAGTCTTCGTTGGAATCCAGTCGAAGCAGACGGACGTCAGTGATGTTTTTTTTCACCTCTGCTTTTGAGCAGTGACAGGGCATCTGCATTACCGTGTTTTCCTCCTTTTCTATGCTTAATGCTGAGTCATAGCTCTGCAGCCTTTCAATCCAACGAGCAAGTTGGCCTTCGGGGTTTTTAAATTGTAGTAGCCACCTTAGTGCCGCATGATCGGCTCTTAACTGAAAAGGCAGATACTTGGGGTAGTGTTTGACGCACTCTATGACTGCCAGTAGCTCTCGTCTCGTAACACTGTAGTTTTTTTCTGGCTTTGAGAGTATTCGGCTGTAGTACCCAATAAATTTTTCCTGGTCATTGATTACCTGCGAGAGTACACCACCTATTCCGTAACCAGTCGCGTCAGTATCCAACACGAATATCTCGCCAGCAACAATTTATGCAAGCAAAGGAGCCGTACATTAATATTACTTCAGTTGATGGAATGTCTCTTCATATTTTTCGGTCAGTACGGCCGAGTTTTCATTGTCAATTCGTGAAGACTTGCAGCCACTGTGGGGATAACAGGCACAAACTGTCTGTAATACGTGCAGAGTCCTAGAAAACTGCGCAATTCATGGAAATTCTGTGGCCATGGCCAGTCCGTCACTGTCAGGATTTTGTTTTGTGAAAATGTCGTCTGCTGTTGCTCGATGTCCCAAGTATTTCACTTCCTTCTGGAATAATGAACACTTCTTCGGACTGAGTTTCAATCCAGCCGCGGTTATACGTTGAAGGACTTCTTTAAGATGTTACGGAACCTTTTCGGCACTAGAACGAATAGTTGTCGGCTAACCCTTTGGTTGACTCAAAATGGGTGTGCACCCATCCCTTCGCTCTTATGCCTAGGTCGTAGCAATTAAAATAAAACAAAATCTAACAAATTATTACAATATAGCAACACCGAGTGAGGGGAAGGTATATAAATCCCAACCGCCCATCCCTTCCTGTGATAACGGAGTTGCCCCCCATTTATTTGTGACCCCATTACACCACCATATCCCGCTTAGCTTATCTCACCATCCCTAATCGTACCAAATTACTCACTCATGTTTAATTCTTTCTTATCCATTACATATTTATTTACTAATTCAATATACTGAATACCTAGACAATCAACCAAACTTATCAACTAGATCTTGTCACTGAACTCTAATTCAAAAGAAAGACAATTTTAAATCGAAAGCCCCTTTAGGCCAAATCTCATCTGGTCAAGTTAAAGTTTTTGTTCATACAAATGTGTTTAAAATTTAAATATGTATTATTCTCTATTATATATTTTTTTATTGTCAGGCTTTTCAGACACCTAACAATCTAAAAGTAATGCTTATATCCCGAACTAGCACGCTAACAAATACAACTAACAACTATACAAATAAGGTTGATCAGACCTAGTACAAACACCTAGAGCACTAAAGATATCAATATAAAACACAAACAACGATCCAAATGCACATTCAAATAGTAACGACTCATATCAGGCTACATCCGCCTGCGTTGTGGGACGTTATTACGAGAGCTACGCCCAACAACGGATATTCAGTAACACTCATTTTCCTCCTACGGTGCTGTTTCACACAATTCAACACAATTTGCTAATTTACAATATTCTTCGCACAAATCTATTAATTATTATTTTTTTCACTGTCTGATACTTAGGATTGAAAGGGCCCACTAAATCCTACACTATCACAGAATCTACGGATTGAAACAAGCTTTAAAAATAATGTTGTAGCTAATTATGTGACGCACTGAGGCAGTGATGTTTACAGGGAATATTTGCTAAATTTGTTCTTCCTTTTTGAGTTTTCTCTTTTTTTGTTTGAGCATGCACTTGTTACACCGAAGGACAAGGACTTAAATGCTACAGTAATTATAAACAAACAATATATCAGTGAATAGAAATTTAAAATTATTTCCCCTTTTTTTCTTAAACTAATTATACTTTTTTCAGAAATGGTTAGTTCACTTTCACGTTGTTGTCTTCGAGGAATGGAATCCCAATACACATCTCTTAATTTTCGCAAAATGGTGGCTATGAAAAAATAGGGTTACCTGGACTTAGCCGAACTTTATCAATTGGATGTGCTGGTTATCATTCTCAACCTGTATAGCCTTTCCACTGGAGAATTAGCGGCGGTTGCTTCCCCAAAGCTTCTGACCTACACTTAAGGTTCTGTTCGTTCTGGCCCTGCTCCATATGGAGGTCAGAACTAAATATGTACCAAGAAAAAAATACAGATACTTGATATCGCCATACCTTAATAAAACTACACTGTTACTCACATTTGTTACTTTGCCTTATTAATCCTACAGGGAAATTTTAAGAAACTTGAGTCACAGGGTTTCCTTCACCATCTACAATTTTCTATTCAAACCATAGCAAAAAATTAAAAATTGTCTGCAACAAAAAAAATATACACAATTTTCTAAATAAAAACTCACTGATTCTTTATTTCCATCGATTAACAGTTGTATCACAATATTTCACTACGGTTATACCACTTTCATCTGCGTCTACAAACAATTGACTCCCTCAAAAAAAATGGCTATGCTTCGCTTGGGTAAAATTCCCATCAAACGAGCCATCTTTATACAGAATTTCCTTAAACAGACACTATCTATACTGTTCTTAAAATTTTTCTAATTTTTATTCGCGCTATTCCGACATCCCTTTCTACACTTTGAGTGAAATATTTTCACCATAGCATTCACAGTTTTCTACTTCAGACTTCAACCGTTTATTAGATTTATCTCCAAATATGAATTCAAAGTAAACGGACAAAATCATTCACCTGCCGATTACTATAAATCGTTTACGTGTTCCTCTACACCATAGAGTAAATTTATAGTAGAGCCGCCATTTGTCTCATCTGACGTTTCCTTTCACACTCTTCGTGATGCGGTCGGTGTGATAGAGAGATATTTGACGAAAAGTGATATACACCAGGTGGAATTACATTAACTTCTTGCCTTAATTTTCATGGCATTTTGGTGAAAAACTGTGAAATTTAAATGTGTTTTAAACTTCTTTATTGACTGTTATTGTTAGCATACATTTGTGTTGTATTTAACACAATAATTTTAACACACAAAACGAAATGCCGTTGTTGTTATTTTGTTCGTTGTTTTGAACCATTGCCTCTATCTGGTATTAGTAAAGCAATTCTTTTCAACATCAAACGTATACATCACACGAGGACAAATGTCAGAAATTTGGTGAGTGAAAGATTATCTCTACCCCTGGAATGTTGGCAACGCGAAATCCAAAAACCATTTTTAGACAACACAGAATAGGAGCAAAAACGAAAACAAAAATCATTCAACAAGCACATCGAGGTAAGTAAACATTGCAAAAAAAATTATTTTTCCAAACTTTTCCAAAAATTGTAAATGTTTTAATAAAAATTTTTTTGTTCTTTATTTTCAGGTTACTTGGCGTGCTAGATATGTGAAATGAATTTCTTGGCGAAAACATGGAATCTGCACAACTTGGCCAACATGTGCATGTAGCACATCGTTGAATGGGCTGTTCGGAACTCATGTGTTCCAGAATAAAAGAAGAAATTACATTCCACCCATGTGTTGGAGTCGTAGAGGAGTTTTCTGGCTTTGTGGGCAGTTAAACACCTGTCCACAGGGACAGAATCTTCCGTCGTTCTGGTGGTATGGACGCTAAAAGTAGCCAACGATATTAAAAAAAAAGGAAAAACAAAAACACAACCAAAAAAAACATGTCTGTATGTGCGGGCATAAAAGTGCATTACCTCCTCTCCAGATGTAGCCCAAAAATGAAGCAGCAATGACAAAAAAAAATGGAAACAACACAAACTGAAAAAAATAACATAAAAAAATCAATGGCAGATCTGAGACAGACGGGGAATGACTTCAAATCGTTAATGGGTGGTTAGTGTCTTCCACCGGGCAAAAAAAGACAGGAAGGGCTGCGAAGCTCCACGAACGTTAGGCAAAGGAAATAGTTTTTATGAACTCTGCACAATGACATGATTTGACATTGATTGACATGATTGTAAGCGATCAGCCTTCTAATTTGTGTTGTATTTTTGTATGCCACATTGAGAGGAATTTCCACATTAGCCCACGTCATAACTTGCTGCCCCATATCTAGCTTGAGGTCCTGGCAATTATAATATCACTTCATCTACAATGTCGGTGACAATAAACACGTGTTCAACGCTCATGTTTAATTTTACCATGTACAGTTGCTGGTTCACCCGTTGCTGTGCGGAGTCTCACACCATGTAACGATTCCATTGGTCTATTTATCGAATCAGATCTGATGATAGATTGTGACGCGCCTGTGTCCATAGTCAATATGCGCTTCCGACCACCTATAGCTACGTATACAGTGAGGATGTTATTTTTCTGTTGTATTATTGAGATGGAGATCGTGGGGCCCTCGGTTGTGGGAGTTTTAGCTTAACGTAGATTCATTTTGTGTAGTAAAATTTGCTCGTTTATTATCACGTCGGGGTGAGATCGATCTTGATAATTTTCGTTGCTCTCAGCAGTTTTGTCGCAATTGTAGCACTTTGGTCTGGTCTTATTTGCGCCCGATAACGCCTTGCTGAGGGTTTGGGTCATTTCTTTAAGATCGTTTATGGCACCCTTCAAATCTCCAGCCTGCGACTCCATTTCAATTTTTCGAACTCTTTGTATTTGAGGCTTGGACACAAATTTTGCTGTCTCCTGTGCCAATGCAAACGAAACGGTTTCGGCGAATGTAGCTTTTTGTGTGACACAAGTCACGTATTTATGTCAGAATCACGGATGCCGTTGACGAATGCCTCAATCTTGAAGTCATCAACACCAAACGTTCCACATCGATTGTGAAGTCCTGAAGTGTTTCATTATGCTTTTGCACTCGGCCTCTTAATTCCATGCGATATAAATCTTTCATGTGATCGCCACCATACTTGCGTTGTAACGCAGCCAGTATATCCTCGTAGTTGTTTCTGACAGTGACGGGAATGCTCTGAAGGACTTCTACTGTGCTTCCTTTTAGTGCTAACATTAGCTCTAATTCTTTGTCGTTTTTCCACAAGTTCTTAATTGCAACCATCTCGAATTTAAACGTCGAATGGGGTAGAGCCACCGAAACTGGGAGCTTTTAGCCTACTAGAACCGTCAGGCATTACTCGCACTTGCCCTTCTTGTAACTGGAGATCATTCATTTTTCTTTCCAGTTCGGCGAACCTTTCATCCCCGTCCTGTTCGACTTTCTCAAACTTATTTTCGACTTCTTGAATCTTCTGCTCCATTTCCTGGAACTTTTGGTCAACCTTCCCGAACTGGTCGTTCACTTGAATCTCCGTGTTGCTCACAACTTCCGAGATTTCTTGCAGCTTCTCATTTGTGGCATTTAATGTTTCCTGAATAATTCTAGAATTTTCAACAAACTTCTTTTCCAGTTTCTCGTCCATAATTCTAGAATTCTCACCAAATTTCTCGTTCATACAATCATCGTAGAAACATCCATACTACCAGTTGCTTCCTTTGCAGATACCTCCATTTCTTCTTTGCACTCAAACTCGTTTGTGTCAATGTCAATGTTTCGGCGCTTGAATTCTTCTATTAATCGCCTCTGCAGCTCTACCTTGTTACCAGTTGTCGGTTGATCCAATTTACTCAACTCCTTTTTTAGTTGTTCAACTTTGAGTTTTTCAAACTTCATCGTTGTCCTCAACTCGCAATTTCACTTCTGACACCAATGTTACGAATATCCTTATTCGTCTTTTTTGCGCTGTTTTATTCCCAATAATAAAACAAGGTTCGTTTTAAATTACGATAATTACAACAGTTTTACTTCCTTTTATATAACAGTTCCTATAATAGAACAGTTCACTTTATTTACACCACTTTACAATAACTCTTATGTTTTACTATGAAATCGCGTGGCTTACTTTCCGGCGGTTAATCACAAACTAAACTCTCCGTTCCAAAGACCTCCGGTATTTATACGAACTCACTATACTCAAATGTAGTTATCTTTAGCGAATTCAAGAACCTTCTAGTCGTTGTTGTTAGTTGTGTTTGTAGAATAATCTCGAATAGTGGAGAACTATCTTAACTGAGGCGAATTCATGCTACTGGTTTAGCGAGCTGGTATGTTGATACAATGCATATTTTCAGGCGCAGCATTAATCGCCATGTTATTTACTAAATATTTGTCTGGTCATTAAAAGTAAGTAAAATATTTTACTTAATCGTAACAATATGAACAACTTCGCCATGCCCATTTTTGTACTTCCCACATAAATATTGGGCGGACAATTGGTTAGAAGTCTCAAAAAAACGACTTAGGATCCTAAGTAAGTTAGGTATTAAATAGTATTTGGCGCAATGTCAATCTACCATTGAATTGGTCCCATTTGCCACGTCCATTCGTTTATTGTAAGGGTGAATATAGGCGTATTTGATCGGAACTCGGACGCAATGGTTGACTTAAGTTTAGGGTATGATGAAGTCTGTTCATCCGACTGGCACTTATGTACTAGGTTTATGCGGCCTTAATACAAGCCTGAGAAGATCAGAGTATTCCGATGGCAGTCCGTTTTCCACGGCACTCCATTTGTCGTTAGGGATGTTGCAGTCTTCATTCCCCCTTTTGATGACCGCAATTACCACTACGTCATTAGCGACGTCAGTAAAGGACCTTGGCCATCATTTCCACTGATCACTTTGATCCATTTAGAAGCCAGCGGTTCGAAAGGCGAGCGCAGACTCTTATCAGACTGCAGTACCTTGGGAGTGTTGTTCAGCCATACTACGTGCCCATTTTAAAGATTGACTGCTTATAATTCAAAGTTGAAGGGCAAGCCTTGCCAAAACTCGCAGCCTTGCCAAAACTCTTCCGACCTGTTGTGAGGAACAGGTTTCGTGGTATTGTTGTGCTCCTTCTTTGAAGGGCGGGAGTGCTTACTATGAGGGACCGAAGCACCAGGTAGCAGAACCGCCTTGGAAGAAGTTGGATCACCCGGCCTGTTTTATAACATAGGTTACGATCCATATATGTTCGTAGTCGTCGTCTTCGTACCGTTTTCCGGGTCGGTAGTCGTGCCAGTAAATTTTCGTATTTCTCGTCGTCCTTGTTTTCGTTCCTCTCTATTTTGGCCCCACGAGTGCGGGGGGTGGAAGGTCGATCACATCATAGCGCCCAAAACGTGACAAGGAATGAGTCGTTGCTGGGGCGACCAGGTATCAGCAAAGGCTGCCTGTAAAACACACTCTGCAGTAACCACTGACAATTCTGATGAGCACAGATCGCACAACACTTCCGAATTAGGGGGTTTACCCTGAGTAGGCTCACTACTATATCCATGTTTTCAGATCTAGATAAACTTACTTTCTCGTTAGCGAAAGCAGGGAGCACCAAATGCAGTGAGAACAGTGGTTGAAATTGACATTTCAGTGGGATAGGCTATATTATCGCATCGCTACTCCTTGGCCCCCATTTCATTATTAGTTTGTTTAAATATTTGTTGGAAATTGTCTTTCTTCTGACAATTTACATATATGAAGGTTGTACTCAGAGCGTATATTCCAGAATTGCAAATGGAGTAAAACATACAGTAATAGCCTTGAGCAGTTTGTCATTAAGGGTCTCTTTATCCTCATCCACACATTATTCGGCATGAGTTGAATTTTCTCGTGCAATTGTTGTCAGTTCACGTGGATTCGTTTTGCCAATTTTTTACTTTGCCATAATTGGTCATTTGAGACAATTTATTGAATGGTTTGTCATTTTATTAACATTTGCCAATTTATAAACGTTTCACAATTTCTGCAAAGAACTGATTTTGTGTTGCTTGCACTTGTTACAAAATGAATCCTTGTTACTTGTTACAAAATGAATCCGAATTTTTTCAGTTTGAGGTCTTCACATGACTGTACCTAAAACGATTAAAGTTCATTGTTGAATTTCATCAATATTAGCTTCAGAGTTAAATTCAATCCTTCTCCACAATTTTGATTCAATTTAATCAGTTTAAAGCAGATCTAATTGAATTTAATCCGCGTTTTCAAATATTTTTAATAATGCTTTTATAAAAACCCAAATAAAAAATGTCCATCTTTCGAAATAGGGTATAAAATCCATATGCCCGGCCGAATAATAAATAAAATGTCTGCATATTCTCTCTGTCGCTGTTCTATCGATATTTCCACGGTATGTGTTGCTCGGACATCCGTCAACTTATGCCAGACGTGAGGATATTTAACCGAAACACGCTCCTTTCCGGGAACTCTCATCCGTTTTTTATCGAGTGGCCGGTTGACCGCACTACACACGATAGACAAAATTCGTTCTTCAGCCGTACAGTCCGTATGTGGAATATTCTTCCGGCCACTGTATTTCCCACCAATTGTGGCATACAAAGATTCGAGGCAAATGTCAACAGACACTACTCCCTCTTTCCACCCTCCACTACCTCAATTTTCCTTCGCCAATACAATGCACTGCATTTATAGGGGGCATCCCCTGATTGTTGGCGCGATAAAAAAAAATAAAAAAAACAACTTGCAGATTTGCTTATGTCAACTAAACTATTTAATTGGAATGTTACTGTTAAAAATAAGTATAAAAATTTAGCAAATATACTACTAATACACTACTATTTCAAACAATAGAAATATGCGAATAATTTATGTTATTTATGATAGAACTTATGATGATTTAACAAAGGCTTAAAGTGTAGAATGATGAATATAAACTGTCAATAAAATAAAATCTTTACATTTTTAGTGTTTGGACAACAATCTCAACATGGAGGAAGAAGCAACATGCCTAATCCTGTTTTAAACTCTCACCACACTTCTCAAGCACAAGTTGCCGCAAATGTTCAAGGAATGCTGGAATATCTTAAAAACCGACAATGTATATAATATTTCGCTTATATATACGTACATAATATATATATATATAAATAAATAAATAAATATATATATATACTTATACATATAATTAGATAACCTAATAAAGTGCTTATATTCTTTAATGCATATTATTTTTAGGGTCTATATATCGATGATATATTTTACTGGTTAGAACGGCAGCAAAACTTAAGTTGCGGTGCCAGTTAACGAAAAGTTATTGCTTAATAGTGGTTACAACATTGGCAACCTCGAAATTTTGGTTGCTGTATAGTTTTGAAAACAAAACATTCAGCTGAACAATATGGAGTCGAAAGCTGTGGTTCTCAAGAACATCCTAATGTTTTGTTATATTGTAATGTTTATAAAAATTTGTGTATAATATACAATATTCTTTATATAAAATATAACCTAGTAGCCATGTGTTTGTCCTGAAATCAGCATTCTGTTGCTACAATGGGATGTTGTTCCAAATGAAGCAATTTATTATTAATAGGAATAATTTATGAGTAGATCCAGGATACCTGGCGTCAACATACCTGTTTCGGATTAGGTAATCTCACATCTACAATTAGATCATTGTTATGAAAATAATTGTTATATTATAATAACTTAACAGCAAAACATTCAAACAAACTTCCCGTTTATATATAAATGGCGAACTTCTTCCACATGATGTCTCATCTATACATCCGTCAACCAACACCAGGAAACTTCGTTTCCGAGTAAAACCAGTTTTAATTTTGGGGCTTTTCTTTCCGTCATTTTTGAAATAATCCAGAACTAACAAATGGTTTTCTATCCAATTGGATTCACAACTTGATTCAAAACCACCGACAATCCCAAGGTTGAAGTCGTTGCCATGGGACTTTTGGAAACTTCCATTCACAAAAAGACATTAAAGCTGCACAAACTTATAAGCGCAGAGGTGTTGCTGTTTCCCGCTGACTTTGTTTGAAGCGATTTTTCAATGTATTCACAAAATAAAATATTCGTTCTTTTGGGGGGTGAAATATGCCTTCAAGCTCAAACAGGGAATTGTTTGTAAACAATTATTCTAAGCAATAACATGCACTCAGTGCGGGCGGTAATTCTAAAGGATAAGAGTTGTGGCTTAAGTATCTTCTATTAGATGCCAGGTTTTGCACTTTGTCTTAAACTGTGTCTTTCAAATAGAAGAGAATTCAACATCAGTGAGAATCAAATTACAATGCCCGAAATTTACTCGACGGATTTAAATTGCAATACGTGTAAAAAACCAATATCATACTTAAATTACGTGCAATGCTACACTTGTAATCGAAAATTTCATTTCGCGCCATGTACCATTCTCTCGGAGAGCGTATGGAACACAATGAGCGCCGTGAGAAAAACAGAGTGGAGGTGTCAATTTTGTAATCCGCGAAACAACTCACCGAACATCAAATACAATGCATTTGTTTACTCTGAATCAACAAGTGTCCAAAAACATGGAAGAGATGATGATGATGAAATCGAGTCCATCGAGAACAAACGTAGGAGGGAAGTAGCATCCCCTACCAACAAACATTTGAACTTCAGGGAAAATAATGCTCAACAGTCGGATCTTGCGGTGATCAAGTCCGATATGAAAGAGCTAAAGGCCACGATGCAACAGCTTGCAATGAATGTGATCTCTCTTAGCACATCCCATAAAGAGATGAAAGAAGAACTGAGTGTAACACGTAAAGAGTTGAAAGAGGAGTTGGACAAGAATTTTAAAACAATAAATGAAACTCTGGCAAATTTAAGTTCGCAGGTTAATGACCTACAGGAAAGAGACATAGAAAAGGAAGAAAGAATCAATGATATGGATAAGCGAATAAATAACTTGGAACAGCAGGCTTTAGGCATGAACATCGAAATTAATAATATACCCGATACACTAACCGACGCAACAGCAGTTATAAAAACAATAGCTGATTCGGTAGGAGCTCAAGTCGACGACGCCGACATTGAACAATAAGGTAATAGTGGTGTTTTCTTCTCTTGCCAAAAAGAGAGAAATTATGAATAAGCTGAAGGGAAGAAGAGTTGATTCAAATATACTGAGTGCAGATACTGGGCACCCAACAAACAAATACAAATACGTTAACGACGAGCTCACACCGAACAATATGCGTCTTTTTTGGATGGCTAAGACGAATAAATATGTATGGGTGCGAAACGGGCATATTTATGCCAGAAAAAATTAAAACTCTTCAGCCTTTTTAATTAGCAACAACGCAGACATTGAAGCTATTAGCAAATCAATTTAAATATAAATTTCAGAAAAGTATAATTATCCAAAACCATCGAAACAATTTCAATTTCAAAAACAAATATTATTTTCCAAATTTGTTTTACCCCTTTTTTTAAGGAAAAAAAACCGGAACAAAGTAATAAATAAATTTTAAAATTAAATTAATATATAAAATGAATTCAGCAAATAAAATATATATGTAATAATTTTAATGAGATAAATATAGAACTTTTTAATTCAATTCGTGCACATGAATATTCGGTCACTCAGAAAAAATTTCATACCATTTATTTCACAAATGAACAAAATGATAAATAAAATACATCTAATAATATTAACAGAGACAAACATAACCGATGATGAGAACCAACTATACGGCATACCTGGATTCAATTCTGTTTTCCTTAATAGGAAGGGAAGAGGAGGAGGAGTTCAGTGTACTTAAAAGAGAACAGAAACTTTGAAATAATAACAACAAACTCAAAATTTTAAGAAACCATTAGATTGGACATAACTCAAAACAATAAAATCGTCACTGTCGTGCCCGTCTACCGACCGCCTAGCCAAAACATCAATACCTTTATCGATGAATTCGACCAAGCTCTCAGCAACATCAACAAGAAAGCAGACACAATCATAATTGGTGACATGAACATCGACAGAAAGCAATTGAACACAACAACAACAAAATATTTAAACATGCTTTCATTGTATGGATTAAGGTGCCTGGTTACCGAGACGACGAGGGAAGGGAAGACGTAAACAACAAAACAAATACCTGCATAGATCATGTGTTTGTGAGATGTAATCGATCCTACGCACATGCTGCAGTTATTACAACAACGATTTCAGGGCCCCTACTATGTAATTCGATTCGAAAATTAAAACTATTCGAAAGTACTTTCCGATCCGTATTTGAAATGGTACCATGTACAACTTTCGGATTGAAGAAAAAGTGTTACCAATACTTTCGGAAAATGTTTTGTTTTTTGGTTGGCAACATTTCATGTCAAAATTATTTTTGGTTTGTAATTGTTCATAAATAAGTTTTAGAAATATCCTAGATAAAGTAAATTAGGGGTCCTGTGGTTAATTATTTCATTGGAAGGGTAAGGAAAAAAATTACAATTTCTTATTATTCACTAGTTTTAACCATTTCGGCCCTATTCATATACATTGAACATTTACAAAATAATGCGACTTCGGCAGCAGTCAACGACGTAACCACATTCCCTACATTCAAAATTCATTTGGTGAGTGAAAAGCATTACTTTCGTTATAAGTATATGAAGACTCTATCTCACGAAGGCTCTAATAAACGAAGGAAGAGGCAGTGGCACAAATTCAGTGTACAAATTTAAGTCAAAATAAGTACATAGTAAAAATATTTTTCTTTAATAAAGACACTAATACTATGGTTTAGTAATAGATGTTTTTGTCATCTTATTTAGTGCACGAATTCCTTAGAGTCGTTGTTTTCCGAAGTATAACGATACTTTGGTCATGAGCATGGCAATAAGTTGAAAAATACCATATAACATTGAATAATCAAATTTTTTAAAAGACATTTAGCCATAAAAATAAGTTTTTTCTACAAAAAATCATTCTTTTCTTTATTGTGCATAAAAAGTCCTTAATTAATAATATAAAATTTGTCTATTTTTCATAAAAATCAAATATTTTATTTCTTTCCGCTATCTCAAGAGCAACCGAATAAGAATCTCAAAAATCGAGTTAATTTCTGTTCGAAAATCGAGATACATGGTTCAATCTTTCCGAAAATCGAAACTAAAGTCCGACTTTCGAATATCGCTCATTCGAATTCGAGATCCATGGTTCCAAAAATTCGTTTCCGTTAAATTTTTCTTTCGAAGCGAGTTACATAGTTAGGGCCCAGACCACTACGCGCTGTTTGGGTATGTCGAAGAAGAGAACAAAACAAATAATAAAAGGGAAACAAATATGCAGGGTACGGAAAATATCAAAATTAACAATCAAAAAGTGAATCGATTAATTACTGAAGTAAACTGGAACGAAATAATGAACCGATCAAGTAATACCAACGACCTTTTTAATAAAATATTTAAAACTTTCTGTGAGGTCTATGAAAAATCAAAAGAGGAAAATACAAAAATTTAAAAAAAGAAACGAGTACCCTAGAGTGTTGCAAAATAAGAGACAAACTTCACAAAAAATGGGTGAGAAACAAAAATAATGAAATAAATACCATAATTTATAAAAAATGTAACAATAATCTAAATAAAAGAATTATCAAAGCAAAAAACGAATACAACATGAAGCAATTTATTATTAAAAGAAATAATTTACGAGTTACGTGGCAACTTGTTAACAACATTACGGGCAAGGAAATAAAAAACATTGACGAAACTATTAAAAAAAACTTTCCAAATGAAAGATTCCCGGTATAAACGAAAAATTCGCGCAACAGTTCAAAGCAAACGTTGAAAATATCATACACAAATGTAACATACAGACAATCAAGCACACGAACGAATATGTTGAAAATACTTTGTTCCTAGAATACACAACTGAAATAGAAATTTTTAACATTTTAAATAACTTAAATGTGAGGAAAAGTCCTGGAGCTGATGGAATAAGGGCTATTGATCTGAAAACTAATGTCATAACACTAGCGCCTGTAATCACCGCCTTAATAAACAACAGCTTAAATGAATGCATCATCCCTGATGTATTAAAAACATCAATAATAAGACCGATATTTAAAAATGGCAAAAAAAAAATGACTACAACAATTATAGACCGATATCAATTCTATCAGTTGTGGAAAAGGTCCTAGAGGAGATAGTAGTGCGAAGACTAAATAAGTTTCTAACAAAATGTAATATAATAAACGAAAAACAATTCGGTTTCCTAAAAGGGAAAAACATTAACCAATTACTAGGACTGTTCGCTGATTACGTTAATCAAAATATGGGCAAAAATATGAATTGCTTAGCGTTATTTATCGACTTCAGTAAAGCCTTCGATACACTTTCTCATGCTAAACTTATAAAGGTACTCGAAAGGAGCGGCGTAAGAGGTCAATGTATAAACTGGTTTAGAAACTACTTAAACTGCAAAACATATAGAGTCAGAATTGATGAAAATTTCAGTGAGGATACAACATCAGCCCATGGAGTTCCACAGGGTTCAAAACTTGGTCCCATCCTATATATTATTTTTGCCAACGAACTTATGAATATATTAAAATGGCGTTTGCTTATGCGGATGACACGGCCATCATTATAGCCCACGAATCTATAGATACGGCGTCGTGTATAATGCAAAATGAGCTGAATACCCTGGCAAGATGGTGCCATGACAGAGGTCTTGTTATAAATTCGTCAAAAACAAAACTTGTGCACTTCAGACCAAGACATATCCCACGCACGAACATCAAGCTAACGTTCCATAACACAGAAAGCCTACATAGAACATCAAACAATAACACCACACTAATTGATACCTGCTCAACACAAATTGAACTTGTAGACACCTACAAATGCCTGGGAATACATTTAGATCAGCATTTTAAATGGAAGGCTCACACGGATGATCTGCATAAAAAGCTACGAAAGACATCCTACGCATTATATCACCTAAGCAATTGCTGCCCATATATCGTCCTAAGACAGGCTTATTTCTAATTGGCTGAGACCTATTTGAGACACGGAATTACCGCATGGGGTACAGCAACATACACTAAATCAATACAAAAAACCCAAAACCGACGACTTAAACTCCTAAAGAAAAACCAACACAGAACACATATATTAAATCAAATCAACCAACACACAATACGGAACGCGCAAACCCAACAACAGAGGAGAAATACTAACAGCAATAACCACAATCAACCAGCAAACTCGGTACAATTATGCAAAAACCTTAAAATACTGAACATCCAAAACATTTTCAAAACAACAATTATAAATGAATACTACAACAACACCCAACTACTTCAAAAAATAAACCACGAACAAATCACGAGAAATAGAGAGCAAGGGCGCTTTAAGGTACCACGCTTTCGAAACCAGCATGGAAAAAACTCTCTAGCCGTAACACTTCCATCAACGTTGAATCAACTGTCAATTAACATAGTTAATCTGCATAATAAAATAACTAGAAAAAAAATATTAAAAAAAATACTTCATAAATTTATAAAAATAAGAATAAAGGAAATTTTAATAAATGAAATGTCTCATAAAATTTATAAACTAGAAATGATTAGTAATATGATGAATTGTAAAATATAATATTATACAAAAAAGAATAATTTAAAAAAATAAAAATTATCATCATTTGACCTTATCATCATATATCAAAATTTTTCATGAATATATATACAAATGTATATGTATGTAATTAAACTTTTACTTACTCAATATATATATCATTAAAGCCTTGTTCTACTGTAACTTACACAATTGTTTGTCCAACTTTTAAAGTTCATTCTCCTTAGGGATACATTATACTACATACATATGTATGTACATCCACGCAAACAAGTTGAGAGAAATAACTGCAATATTCTTAATTTCACCACTGGTCTCTAAAATCTAAATTCTTCTGTTTTAGATTATGCGTATTCAGCCAGGGTTAATCGTTAAATTCTGCGTTCTACCCATAATCGCCTGTTCTGCTCCTTACTTACAATCGAAATAATTAATTTTTAAAACAAAGATGTCGGATTTCATGTTGCTGATATTTAGTAATCAAAATTCCCACGAATTTTGTATCTACACATTTTATTTAATATTTTTCGATTTATTGTTATTCATAATACACATAATAATCAGAAAGTAATATACGCATGGTAGAAACACGAAAGAGAGTAAAGAGAAACATCAAAAATCCTCGCGAATTATCGTCTCGTGCGTGTTTGTTTACCCATCTCGCTTCTTCCCACCTCTCTCCAAACGAACTCGGAAGTCTTGGGAGAAACGCATAAGGCTGGCTTATTTTACTTACATAACTGGGGTACGTACGCACCCACATAAATTCATGTAATTGCAAACTGATTTTTTTGTGCACGAGAACGTAGGTTCGATCCCTGCTCTGACCACCATAAATTTCTTTTGACAGCGGTCACCTCGCTTAGTGATGGAGACACTATCGAGTATTTAGCCATGAAAAGCTTCTCAAAATAGCGTTCGGAACTGGTGTAAAACTGTAGGTCCCAACCAGTGAGTGTAAAACTAGCTCTCCGTAATCCCTACATGGATGAAACGGGAAACCATTTATTTATTTAAGTGAGCGTAACTCCACAGCTTGTAAACCGCCTCTGGTTTTCTCCGATCACTGAATTCATCCCCAGCCGAAACAATTTTTAAGAAAGTATAAGTATAATTTTGTTGTATGTAAATTGAGGCTATGTGCTACACAATTCAGAGGTACTACACTGATCGGAAAAGCATCGTCAGACGGATGAAAATGTTCATCACCCCAACAACTTTTGTCATCGAAAGTGAGCTAACGTAACGTTTCATTCCCGCTATGAAAATGTGTTCATCAACTGCAAATTGTTCGTTACTGTGGTGAATAGGTATCGTTCTTAGAAGGAATTTGTTCCATTGCTGCAACGAATTTGTTCATTGCTGATATGAATTTGGTTCATTGGTGCAACAAATTTGAGTCAGTGTTGTAATGAATGATTTTGGTTCATTGCTACAATGTTTGAGATTATTTATTGGCAATTATACATTCAATTATATATTGACAAATATATCATGCAATTGTTGTTGTGTTGAGGGTTTTAATATTCAGTTGTAGCGCCAAATTTCCCCGTCATTAAGCCAGTGATAGCTCTGTATGCAATTTCTTCAACTGCTCTTTTATTTATTTTAACCAAATTTGTTAAAATTTCGATTGGATTCATTTGATTGTACGTTGAATTGTAATTTTTTATGTTCGCCGTACCTGAAACACTTTGTTTCTTTGACTTCTTCGTTTTCATTGTCTTCGACTGCCCGCACAAATATATGTATGACTTTCGTTTTTTCTGAATCCAAATACCAATCCAACAGAATGGGCGCGACCGAATTATGATTAAAACACAAAAACACGAACATTTTGTTGCCACTTGTACCGTCACGCGCATACACACACACACACACAAATGTTCAGTTACATATTTCAGGGTAGTTTTTCTGCTATCGATGCGTCACTTTCTTTGCTGTCGTGTTGCTCCTTGCATTCTGTTTATTTATCTATTTGATTTATAGATTCGCAAGTTACACAAACGATCAGAGCAAACTCGTAAATTCACACAATTTATTTGTCACAATAAAAGATTATTACTAAGTATAACTAATTAGTCTGTTTTAAAAAATTTATTTAAATTATTCCGGCGGAGAAATATGTCTACCACTTTCGGTTGTTGCAATGGAACTGATTTAAGACGTGTACGTGACCCACCACTCACGCTCACCATTTTCTCTTGATGGCTTCTTTTTTACGCTCGCTCATTTTTTCCACTGCTTCTCTCTCTATAAGAACATAAAAATTAGTTTCGTTACAATAATAAAAATGGTTTCGTCAACTAAAATTGATGACAAACCTCCAAAGTGAATAAATAATAAATATAAACTATAAACAGTAAGAGATAAACCAAATATCAGTCGGATATCAAATTGTCGGATATACGACACTTTTCACTATAACAACTTTAAAACATTAACGAACATTTTCATCTATGCGACGAAGCGTTTTTCTTTCAGTGTACGTGAGGATAAGCATATTTCTTACAGTATCGCTAATACTCGTAAGGATCATAACTTATTTATCGAGATAAGTAGAAGTGTGATTGTTGATTTCCGTTATCAAACTGCAAACAATAACAAGACGAGTATGTGGCTTAGAAAATGTATTAAACCTTGACAACGAATGGTGATCCACCCCACCCTTCACACTGCTGATGTAAATATCTTGATGACTTCAGTTTCATAGTAATATGGTTTGCCATTTCATTATATACATAGGTTATGTTAGGTTGGAGTGGCATGTCAGGCTCACTTAGACCTTGTGATCCATTGTGATACCACAGAGGCAAATGGACAAATATTTGATTGCTTCAAAAAGCTAAAGAGTTGGCGGAAGCTAACATGAGCCAGATTTGCTACCTTCCCAAAGAAATGTGAGTCTCGTGAAGACACAGACGATGTTCTATTGACTTCAGCTTCTGCAAATCGCATTTCTCAAGACGTTCAGTCTCTCTGCGTATCGTTGAAGAGACTCGTCATGACAGACACGATAAATGAGACGTCCGGTCTCGATAACAACAGCAGGACGTTAGAGCGCTTCGAGTCTTGGAGGCGGGTATGTATTCAGTTACCTACTAGTAATTGACCCAGGAATGGGTGGGGCTCACCAGGATAAGTCATCAACACCAAACGTTCCATATCGGTTGTGAAGTCCTGAAGTGTTTCATTATGCTTATGCACTCGGCTGCGCTACCTTTCAGTGCTAAAATTGGCTCTAATGCTTTAAAGTAAAGCGCTAGAATTTTCGGTATCCGTTTGGTTTAGCCAATTCGTTTGGCGTAAAGTTATCTTGAGTAATTGAGTTTTCGTGTTTGGGTTTATGGACTCCATAATGTTTAAGGGCTAATTTTTGAGTGGAAAATCATCTTTGATCAACGGTCAAACATAATTCTAACTCTGAATTCACGTTTTAGGTTAATAGCACGGTGATACAAAAAATTATTTTTTTTATACTTGGAAAGCGACCTAGTGTAGGTTACAGACCTTGTCGAATAGATCAGAAATCAGTTTTAAAAATTTCAGAAACACCCTCAAAATTCAGAGTTATTCTGAAAAAACCGTTTTCGGAGGGGTTGTAATACAAATGCAAGCGTAAGTCAGTCAACTTTTTACCAATTTTTATTACGGGTTATGAAAGAAGAGGAATATGTCTTTCCATCAATATATATATTATGGTATGTTCATAAAATATTAGTAGTGAATTTCCTATGAACCTCTAAAAAAATTTTTCAGTTTACAGATTATTTTGTCTTTGACTACTTTTCATTATGAATTTTTGTAAGGAAATATATCTGTTTGTATTTTAATATTTAAGGATAATTTTATTCTGAACAACCAGCGCTTTTAATTTTTAAAATCAGATAAAATTTGTAAAAGTTATTCTACTTTAATTCAAGACCTTTCGCTTGCACTTGATACCCCCAAGTAGAATAAATTAATTTAGATGACTTTCTGTATTTTCGGATTTTTCAATAAGAGCGCTACAAAAGTTTTTGATGTGTTAACATCTATACGCGCGCCTCTAGGGCAGTAAACTATCAGTTTTAATACATACGCAAGTGTTAGGTATGTAAGAGTAAATCATCGTTTGTTTGTTCGTTGCTTGGCAGTCGGTATTGAAAGTGATTATTGGGCGATTTTCATATAAATTTCCCACGCGATTTTCTCCGGAAATTCATAGCCGATTTTATTAATTTTTGGATTAAAAAGCTAGTGCGGGTTTCGACGAAGAGTTTAGGCCAAAAATTAAGGCGATTTGGAGTATTAATTTGGAGTAATATTAAAAAAGTGTTTTATGTTGATCTTCGGTTTTGTCTCATGCATAGCAAAGAGAATAGTGACGTTGTTATACGTACATAAGTATATAAAAATGAGATAGCAAGACAGCAACGTATGTAGCTTATGTACAAACATAACAATGTATGTATGTACATTAGGCTGTTGCTTTGCATTCTCTTTGTTTTTTGTGGGTTTAATATAAAATAAATAAAAAGTATTAAGCAAGAAAATAATGAAATCATTAGCACTTCTGTTTAATTTTTTTCATTTTGAGTGCATCTACTTATTGCGTCGGTATTAAAAGAAAAAAGAAAATATATGGCTTCTGTTGTTGCTGTGTTCTGGTCTGTGTTCATAGAAATCGAACCAGTACCGTGTAACAAAAAGGTGTTAACACATCGCCCGTGAGTTCGAACACTCATTGTTTTTTAAATAAAACAAAACCGGTTTTAGATACCAATGAAATTTTTTATTGCTGTGTAAGTACGTTTGATGCCATTATGTATGGAACTCGATTACTGCTGCAATTTCACGTTCGATATTCGTACGAAGTTCATCAATCGTAGCCCCACAGGAAATAATATAACGGCGTCAAATCGCACGATCGAGGCGGCCAATCGACTGGGCCATTTCGTGAGATAACACGTTCACCAAACTTGGTTTCCAATAAATTGTTGGAACCACATGTCCTCCAAGTCCATATTATCCAAATGGGGCCAAAAATATTCGGTTATCATTGAACGGAAGCGATTCGCATTCACAGTAATGTGGCGGTCTTGATCATCACGGAAGAAGTACGGCCCAATGACGCCTCCGGTCCATAAACCGCACCAAACCGTAATTTTTTCGGGATGCAATGATGACTCATGGATTACGTGTGGATTGCTGTCTGACCAATAACGCATATTTTGCTAAGTGACGAAGCCAGAAATGAGCCTCATCGCTGAAGATGATTTTCTGATGAAAATCCGATCGTAGCGCTCTTAAAGTTGAGGCCACTGACTCCAAATTTCGGTAGAAAATTTTAATAATTTCGACTCGTTGTTGGCTCGTATATCTTTCCATGATGAAATGGCAAACCTTACTGAAGAGAAATGTCAAGAGAGCGGGAGAAAATATGGCGCCGTTTGCTGTCCCTATCGATTTACTTTTGTAGCGTCTCTGTTGAAAACCCCTTTATAATGATCATTAAGTAAGAATATAAATTGAGTACTTTTAGTAAGTCCCCTTTTCCACTACCAAATATTTCTTTGCAAATTCTTCAATTTGCGGCGAGAGGGGTGGGAGGAAGAGAAACAAATCTTTGTCAGTTCAGTATTTGCTGTTCTCGCAAAGTCTGCTTTGTTCTTTTCGCTGAAACAATTTTATTTGACATACATATCGTTTTTAACCCATTCGTTTTTACTGACACAGTCGGTTATTGTTTACAAACCAGTTGATTGTTGTGATTGTTTGAAGTAAACAAATGAAATTTAATTTATAAATTACCATTTTTACACCGATTTTAAATTATTTATACACTTCTTAGGAAAATTCTTTAAAATGTAAGCAGTTTTGACGTTTATTTCGTTCTTTTGTATTTTGATTCGCAAAATTTGGGAAAGAAAAATTTGTGAGTGGAAAAGCATTCGGAAATAACAAAAGAGAAAAGAAAAAAATTGGAAAAGAAATATTTGCCAGTGGAAAAGGGGACTAAGGTACAATGTTGCTTATGTTTTTGTTGTAATACTACCGTTAGTTATTTTGACATTTACCAACTGGTATTCGCAATTTGATAGAGAGCAGAGTGGAGAATGAGCGATAAGCAACTAGAAGCACAACAATAGAGGAAATTAAATTAAAATTGTGTTTTTGTGATTTTATTAACAAAGTGTTGCTGTTTACTATTTAAATTTGTTATAAGTAAATTTCTACTAAAACATTTCAATTAAAAAAGTAAGTTTGTGAGATTTTGTGACTATATTAAAATTACAAAGTGGAGTTTTACTTATTTGCAGTGTTTGATAAGCGCATTAATTTTTGCTTTATCTGTGGTTTATTCGCTGACAAGAAACATCGCTTATGCCCGGTCTGTCCAAGTGTGGTTAATTTTAACGCATGGTTATTTCCAGTGATAACCATAGATTGCGTCTTTTCAACCTTGGTTTGGTTAACAAATGAATGGTTTGGTTACCTAACTAGAGAAATTGTTAACCAGCCGATTTTGGTCGGTTAAAGCTATTTAACCAACGATTAATATTATTCAATATTAATCTTGATGTTTGTGATCAATATTAATCTTGATGTAATTCATTAATTTCATTCACAAATTTAGTTCACGTGGAAATTGTGTTTGGGATTTGTGGTGCTCTGATGGTAGTGACGTTAGTGAGGAGGAATTATTGATTCCTGAACGACGACAATATAATATGTATGAAAGATTGGATAATTTTAATAAATGGGACGATATTGATTTCTTCAGACGCTTTAGATTGCGAAAGCAAACTGTTGCAAACATATTGCATTTGATACGACCGAAATTGGAAGATAAAACTCAAAGGTGAGTTCCAGAATATTATAAAAGTTACAATAATGTAAATAGAAGGTTTATTTGTTAGGAGCCGCAATGTTACGCCAATGGCTAAACTACTGATCGCCCTAGGATTTTATGCATTAGGCACTATGCTCATATCAGTTGGAGATTTTTCTGGTGTCTGTAAAGCTACAGTTTCAGTTATAATTCAGCGAGTGTCATTTGCCATTGCTTCGCTGAGAAAGGATTTTATCAAAATGCCACAATCTGATGAAGAACTGTCTACAGCCAGCTACGCCTTTTACGATATTGCAAAATTTCCACGATCCATTGGAGCGATTGATTGTACTCATGTAAAAATCCAATCTCCTGGTGGAGATAATGCGGAGCATTTTCGAAACAGAAAAGGATACTTTTCACTCAACGTGCAGAGCGTCTGTTCGGCTGATTTGAAATTTTTGAACATTGTTGCACGATGGCCTGGGTCGTGTCATGATCAAACTATTTTCAACAATTCGGTCTTGAAGATGCAGTTGGAACGAAAAGATTTCAAAAATTATATCCTTATTGGTGATTCTGGCTACGCAGTCACACCATATCTGGCAACACCATTGCTTCAATGTAGAAATGCAGTTGAACAACTATACAACGAGTCAATAATAAGAACTCGGAATGTTGTCGAACGGCAATATGGTGTATGGAAACGACGTTTTCCAGTTTTGTCACTTCAAATGAGGGTAAAAGTAGAAACAGTCCAAGATGTGATAATTGCAACAGCAATTCTTCACAACATAGCCGTCGATTTTAACGAAGAGATTCCACCAGATGCACTTGACGTAAACATCCCACCAGATGAAGTTGTGGATGTAGTCCGAATTGAAGTAGACAGACGTGACAATATTCGTACGGTATTATTAGCCGATTATTTTCCGGCACTTCTTGAAGCAAACAGAAAATTAAATAATAATTTCTGAACATTTATTAATAATTGTATAATGAAATTCGTTTATTTTATCAGTCATAAATATATTTGGCTGAAATACATTGCACATAATACAGATCACATTTGTTTTGATTTCAATTCAGCCTCCAATATCTGCATTCTCAATGTATGCTCTTCAGCCGAATGCATCCTACGTTGTTTGTGCTCCAAACGTGCGTGTTCCAATTGTTCCTCCAAAATTTGTTTTTTCAAATCCGCAAGGTTTGCAGATGTTATTAATTCATGCTTAGATGCCTTTTGAGTCTTCAAAAGTTGATTTTTTTGTACGAAGCATGGTAGGACGGTATTTGCTCCAATCCAACGGAGATTCAGTATTATTATTTTCCACGGATTCGTTTTCATTTGGACCGATTACGGTATCACGTTCATTCTCGATGGTATTGCTAAACAATATATGGTTTATCATGGAACCTTCAGCATCCACTTCATCAACCAAATTCTCTGATGATATAATCATTGTGCACAGATCATCAACATCGATTGTATTGATAATTTGATCGTCATTGTTTCTGATAGAGAATAGATAGTCTGATTAGTTTTTTTCATATTGATCGCAGTGGATAAAACGTATGAAAAATAAAATTTACCTAGCTGGCAAGCCGTCAACATTTACGCCCATAACATCGCTCAATTGACCAAGAACAGGATTAGAATTTTCTTTATCTTTCGGTGCTGGACCTCCACCAGTCATAAATAATTCTTTCCGAGCATTTGCTTACGTCTTGCGCAGCGTGCGTTTTATGTTGTTGTACTTTTCTTTCAATACCTTTGCGGTACGAATCTATAGAATACAAAATATATACAAGAATGCATTTTGATGTGAAAATAGTGAATTCTATAGAAATACTCACTATGTTCGTTTCTGAAGATGCATTGAACTGTTGTGCTAATTTTTCCCATGCCGCAACCTTTTGTTTTGATGTAACTGCATCAGTTTTTTTGTTTTCGAAAATATTTTTTTGTCTCTAACACCATTGCTACAAGTTTTTCCTCTTCACTTTTCGAGAAATTCACAGATCGTTGCTTTGACTGCGACATTTTCTTAAAAAACAATGAAAATAATGAATAATATAGGCAGAATAATCAATAATAATAAAATAACACACTATGAGCTGTCGACAATAGACAGGTGTCACCGAAAAAGTTAACCATTGATTGAGGTTAGTGATTGATTTGACTGCTAGACTGGAAAAATATTGGAATTTTTCGATAACCAACGGTTTGTTAACCAAAACCGAAAAAATGGTGAAAAGACGCAATTCCTTAACCATAGATTCATTATCACGGGTTAAGCAAAATCTCTGGTAACCAAACCACCAATTTAACCACAATTGAACAGACCGGGCCTTAGACTTTAAACATAATAAAGCTTTGGTTAATTCTTTCAATGCTTTGTTTAATCGTTCATATGTTTCTAGTACCGTCGCACAGTGTTGCGAAACCGGAATTTTTTGGAAATCATATTGCCTAAACTGTAATTTTAATTGTATCGATGAGAAACTTCTACAGATTGGTCAGAATGAAATCCCAAACAGAATGAGTGAAAAAAAAATTTACACCGAAAAAAATTGTTGGGTCAAATTTTCAACAAAAGTCAAAAAAAAAAAAATTGTTCGAAAAATTTACAAAAAAAATTTATTTTAATTGTTCTTTTATTTTTGATAAATACCCTATGATTAGTTTTTTAAATAAACTATAGGGTGGTCCGAACAAGAATTATAAACGTCAAATTTTCATGATTTTTCGATATTTGTTGAAAAACTCTGAAATTTTATAAAAAACTAAAATCTATTTCATTTCTTATTTGAAAGGTGGCAATAAAAGCTTTAATTTGATACCAGTTTAAAGTCAATAGCTTCAGTTTTAAGAGAGTTATGCTCATTTTTGTGGAGTGCTAGAATAGATGTAGAATAAAAAAAAAATTTGAAGATACTATTTTTTAACACAGGCATATTTTATTGCATTCTACAGAAAAATTACAAATTATCAGTCATCTACCAATAAGTTCATTGCTTCCTCTGATAATTCCAGGTGTTTCTTCTCCTTCAGTATTCTCCTACTTGTGATTGCGGGATCAGAATTGGCGAGCAGATAATGTAATATGTCTTCACAATTGTCTTTTCTTGATGTTTTCCTCGCATGGTAAAGCCTTGTGTTTCTGAAGTCCTTGTTTCCTGCTTCCAATGCTTCTTCTGATAGTTGGCCAATGGGGACCAAAAATGAACGAATTATTTCAGCTCCATGAATAAGAACCTTGTGGACAGTTGTTGGCATATAATGCCACGAATATTTCTTTACATAGAGACCAGCAGTTTCTTTTGCGTACTTAGAGAACTTATCGCAGTCTATCTTATATCCAGAAGTTATAGCTTGAAGAATACTAGAAAACCTTCTTATAAGTTCGGTATCTACTCCTGTGGCCAGAGCGGTTTCCTCAGGATCACTAAAGAATTTCCTTGCTGTGTTACCGTCATTAGTTGTTCCACTTCCTTGTTTCACAACATCAACAGTTATTTGGAGCTGATCTTTCAGATTTTGTTGAACTTCCTTTTTTCTTTGATCTCTAATAATCTTCTCATCTTCACTGAGCTTAGTTCTCTTTGTTTCCCCTGCCTTGCGCACAGTGATTTGATAAGCAATGTTCAGTAGGGTTTCCATAAATCTTATTCTACAATGTAATGTTGATAATCCAAATCTATAAGCTTCCTGATTGGGTGTCCTTTTAACAATTTTGTCCAACTGATTCATTTCACTGGGATTTGCGTGGCAAATGTAACACGTTGCTGCAGACTTGTTATCAGATAAAGAATTACAGACTTTTCCATCAACCATTGTTTCCTCCAGTTTATGTTCTACTTTAAATTGTAATCCGCTTATGTTGATAATCGTTTCGTGTATACTATTTATCTGTTCCTTCATGAGATTGTCCTGTTGCTTTGTATACTCTACAGTCTCCTTAGCATATTCAAACTTGATTGGTCTGCAATATCTGGTTGATGATGGTGTTGGATTCTCCCATACTTGTTCTTTATTGCATGAAAGAACTAAAGGAACCACAGATATGCTGAACAAGCTACTATCAGTTGCTGTATTGTCAGTAAAGTTTTGTTTATACTGGCTATGTCCTGAAGATCCATCCATACCCCATTTGCTAATCAATAACATTTCTTTCTCTGCATATGCTTGAAGGTGGTCAATTGATTGGGATTCCAGTATTCTATTCGCGGTGTGATCCAAAAGAGATTGTAGTTTGACTGAAGCAGACTTTTCAGTTACCTCGACATCCTCTGGATAACATTTCTTTTTCTCCTCTAAAAGTTTTCTGTAACTAGGAAAGTAATTGTATTTTTCATGATATTCTTTTAACTTTTGCCACTGATAAACGCTGAGTTTCATGTCCATGAAGAAAGCCAAAGCTGCCTTTATATCCCCTTCTTCCTCTTTTCTCAATTCTTCAGCTGTGTATTTAATTAAATCTGCAGAAACCTCTTCTGTTTCTATTAGTTCCATACTTCTTTTCTTCTTTGTTTTCTCACAGCATAATGTAAATTCCTTAGGTTCGGGTTTTCGTTTTGAAGTAGTTGGATGATTTCCAGCTTCAATATAGCCCTCTTGAATCCAGTCCGTAGCTCCAAGCCGTTCATACATCCTGTTAAACTCTTGAAGACGTGTATTGTACTTATTGACAAACTTTTTCAATTTATCTTTTATGTTTGGAAATATTAAACTACTTTTCACTCCATGCTCATGATCAAGCAATTCCAAAACATCCTCCACGTTTCTAGTTTTACTCTGTTGCATCAACTCATGCAGTTCCTGATAGGAAATTTTAATGTATTCCATAATTCTTGACTGTCAAAATTATAATTATATATTCTGATGTAATATTCGTTTCAGTTTCAGTAAACGACTGACAAAATAAACAAATGAACAAAAACTGTACGAATTCCAGCGTAAGGATAACGGGGCTTTGTTTGATTTGCTTTCCCTACGCAACAAGTTTTTTATTAGATCGCAAATTTTAAATTCGTTAATCCATTTTACTATCTACTGGTAATGCACAGGGTGGACAATTATCGCTCTTAGGCATTATTTAGTGATGCTAAAATAACTACCGCGGTTAGTGACTAGTTATAAAACTATTTACAAAGAGTCAATTGATACTTGCCGAACAAGCGGGCAGTGACAAAAAAGAAAACACTGAAGATGGCGATTAGCCGAAACCGGTCTGAAAATAATAAAAATTTGACGTGGGATGACGGAAAGTCACCCGAAAACCAATATGATTAAATTATTCAATAAGTGATTCCGAGAATTTCCGTTCTATTTCTATGGAATAAATACTGAGAGTGATATACTAAAATCGCTATAACTCCCAGGAGGGCAGGTATGGGCAGCTGATTTTTTCACAGTTCGTTGAAAACAAATTATGTAACATTTCTGTAGTGGTTTGGAACTGGGACTCTCTGGGACTTTTTAGATATTGCTTACCTAACACAAATTTAAAGGAAAAATGGACCTTTAGTCGGGTTTTCGCTCTAAAAAAGGTGCATATGAAAATGTCTCAAACAACATTCCTTTTTTTTACAGAAGATACTTGTCCGAAGGCAGATTTTTTTTCCGAATCAAAATATCTGTCACCAAAATCAAATGAGATCATTTTGAATACAGCCCTGAAATCCCCTCTTTTCGTGAAAATTTTGTATATTTGACTTCTAAAATCAATTAAAAATCAACGGGCCAACATAAAAATAAGCTTTATGTGTTTTTTGTTTACTTGGAATGTCTGTGACAAAATTGCATCATTAAAAACACTGAAAAAAATAATCGGAAAAAGTTACTTTTCCACTAGCCGCAACACAGTGCGTCGGTGGTGCAATGGGTAGTGTGCGCGCCTCTTGAACAGGAGATCCTGGGTTTGACCCTGCTCCAACCACCTTAAAATTTCTTTCGACGACGGTCACCTCGCTTAGTGACGGCGACACTATCGAGTATATAGCCATGAAAAAGCTTCTCAAAATACCGTTCGGAATCGGTGTAAAACTGTAGGTCCCAATCAGTGAGTGAAAACTGGAAAGCGCACAGCTCAGTGATTGTGAGAATTTCTCCCCGGTCCCTTCATGGGATGTAATGTGAAACCATTTATTCATTTTTAGTAAATGGTATGAACCTGAATGTGTTTGCGTACCCTGCTCTATTGCACTCCAGAAAATTTAGGAAGCAACCGTTGGCATTCTCCTTCCCAATGGTTTGGCATGGTTATCAATTCAAAAACCGGGATCGTATTAATTATGCTAATGTGTTTACTGTTTCCAAACCGGTAATAAAAGCAAGTGAAGATGGTGAAACTTCAAGTGAGAAATAGTTCGAATCCGGTGATGAAAAGTTTGATGAGATGGAATGCGACCAGACATGTGTGCCGCAATTGGCGGAAGTGCATTTAGTGACAAATGAAGATTTGCACGATCTTGTTCGAGATTTGAAGCTATCGTGATGGCAAACAGAGATGTTGGCGTCTCGACTAAAACAGTGGAAAATCACAGAAAGTGACTTAAAAGTAACATTTGCACGAGACAGCCCTCAAATGTGTTTAGAGCAAATTTTTAAAGCTGACGATGATGATAATAATCTTGTAGATATATTGGTCAGATATATATGATTTGTTTCATTGCCTGAATCACCAGCATCAACCTAACGATTGGAGATTATTTTTGGATGGCTCGTGTAGAAGTTAGTATTAATTTTATGTTAATTCACAAACAGTTAAATAAATTGTTTAGGTCTCAAAACCGTTTTATTACACAATGAAAATGAGTTACCTTCAGTGCCAATTGCATACGCTACGAATGTGAAAGAGTCGTATGCAACAATGGAAAAGATACTTGATATGATATGTTATAAAAAATATCAGTGGCAAATTGTTTCAGATTTTTATTTTGCCACCATTACACCTTAAGTTGGGCTACATGAAGCAATTCGTGAAACAACTGGATGAAGGAAGCGATGCGTTTTGACATTTAAAGTCAGTTTTCCCAAGGATAAGTGAAGGCAAAATAAAAGATAGTACTATATGTATATATGTTATTCTGATATAGATTACCGTGTTTGCAATCTTTTTCATTTTTAGGTATTTTTGTTGGACCGCAAATCCGAAAAATTATGCTCGATGAAGATTTTTCGAAGAAGCTGAATGTGGTGGAAAAAAGTGCATGGGCCAGTTGTATTTCCTTATGTCAAAATTTTTTTGGAAACATAAAAAGTGACAATTACGTCGAAGTAGTGAATGAATTTCTTGATGCGTATGCAGAAATGGGATGCAGAATGTCCATAAAAATCCATTTTCTGCATTTTTAGAGTTTTTCCCAAAAAACCTAGCGATGAGCAAGGTGAACGATTCCACCAAGAAATTGTAGAAATAGAAAAGCGTTTCGAAGGGAAGTGCCATGTAACAATGATCGCAAATTATTGCTGGTCACTTAAGCGGGAAACAGACGACTTGTTGTACAACCGAAAAAGGCCTACTAAGCATTTTTACCCATATAATTTGATGTTGTATTTTAATTTATTTTTGTTATTTAAAAGTTAATATTAAACAAATTATACCTATTAAAAATGGGTTTTCTGAATAACTCTGAATTTTGAGCCTGTTTAAGAACTTTCAAAACATTTGCATTTTCTGCAAAAATCCATTTTCTGCATGCACATTTAGAGTTATTCCCAAAAAACCTAGGACAATTTAGCGATGAGCAAGGTGAACGATTCCACCAAGAAATTGTAAAAATAGAAAAGCGTTTCGAAGGGAAGTGTTATGTGTTATATAAAAATTGATTTTTCATAGTACCGACAGTAGTCTCAATTAATTTTTTCCGCTTGGGGGTATCAAGTGCAAGCGAAAGGTCTTGAATTAAAGTCGAATAACTTTTACAAATTTTATCTGATTTTAAAAATTTAAAGCGCTGTTTGTTCAGAATAAAATTGTCGTTAAATATTAAAGTACAAATACATATATTTCCATACAAAAATTCATAATAAAAAGTAGTCAAAATCAAAAAAAAACTGAACAAATTTTTTAGATGTTCATAGGAAATTCACTACCAATATTTTATGAACATACCACAATATATATATTGATGGAAAGACATATTCGTCTTCTTTCATAAACCGTTAAAAAATAAAAATCGGTTAAAAGTTAACTGACCTTCGAAAACGGTTTTTTTAGAATAACTCTGAATTTTGAGGGTGTTTCTGAAATTTTTAAAACTGATTTCTGATCTACTCGACAAGGTCTATAACTTACACTAGGTCGCTTTTCAAGTATATTTGCACTGTAGCACCGTGTAGTTAATTGCTGTTTAAACAGCCAAAGATGGGCATTTAAACTATGATATAGTGACCATACGATTTTGACAGATAACAACAACAAGAAAAAACACAAAGCTTCTATAATTGTTAATGTGAACAATTATAATCACCATCCTAGTTGAATTAACAATTAAAACGTATCATTTAATTCGTAGTGCAGTTAGAACATATTTCTGTTCAAATATTCTCCAATTTCATTAAATATTTTGTATTTTGTCACTTCACTTTTTTTCGTAGCATTTGCCACTGTTGCCACATGGTAGTAAGATTATTTGACAAAGCACTGAAAACCTCTTTTCGTATTTAAAGTCAAATCAAACATAAATCAAAATCAACTCATTACCAATTGAAATAACTAAATGGGGCCTAAGAGTGTGAATATATTCAATTTTGTAATTTAAATTAAAGTTGCTTTTCGCACCTAGGGCATACTTTTTAGATTAATTATAATTAAAAGTAATGAGAAATATTTGTTCTTCGTAATATTTACGAGTTAGATTAAGTTTCACTTCGCCCTGGTGGCATTATGAGATAAGAATCGTTGAAGGTGAATTTTTAAATAATTGATAACCTTTTTGTGGCATTAGATTTTAAGAATAAATGCAGTTTTGTGAAGTGAATGAAGTCCGTATAGAGTTTTAAACATGGTCGAATAAACGAACGTTATGGTAAGTTACAAGAGTAAGCATATTTCCAGCAGTATCGTTTTTGTGATACTAAAGAGCATAGTATCATGGATAAGCTATAATGGCTTCATAAGGGTGGGCTTATGCTGGGGCAGGCATCGGTCGGCCTATATGACGCGCACTAATGGACGTCCCTATGGTGGAGTCTCTTTAGATAGGCGTATAACTTTTGAATTAGTTTTTTGGTTCTTTATTTTTACTATGATAACTATCGTTCGGGCCTGTTTTAATTTTTATGTCGAAGGACATCGTGTGTGTTAAACCTCAGCATGTTTTCAATGTTCAGAGGCAGACTGTTGTTGTGCTTGGTGAGTGAGAAGATGCCCCCTTCCGGCGAGCCACCAGGCAAACGCATGGCATGCTGAGTATCTCACTGGACCAGCACATAGACTCCTTGACTAACTTTATCAAATAGCAACAACTGCACTATGACACTTCGGAAGAATGCAGTAAAAGGGATTGGAAGCTACGGATCCCGGGAACAATTATCAATATCTCATGCGGTGTCCAGAATATTGGGGAAAAGTTTTTAATAAAATTTTTCGTCATAAAAGTGGGTACTATGTTGACTTTCCACGGTGAAAATCCATATAAAAAAAATTGTCGTGAAATTCATCTAGTAATGAAATTTTTTTTTAAGTTGGAAGTACTTATGCTGTTAGTATATTTTTTTAATTAATCAGTTAAAAGTATCAAAACTTTCAATATTGTAAATACATATGAATTTGCTGTTTTTTGTTTGTTTTATTTAACTTATTTGGTTAGTAAATGGGCACACTGCAGTATATATGTACTGCATTAAAAATTACAGTCAGCAGTAAATTTACTGATTGCTGAAAAAATTCAGTAAATTTTTACTGATAATGAAATTTAATTTGCATTACCAGTAAAATCGTAGGCCGTATTCATAATAATCAGTAATCGGACATTACTGATTACTGAAAATTCAATGCACCTCATCATAATCATGTAGGCACTTTATAAAAATTGCTGAAAAAATTTTTAGTAATCAGTAAAAATTTACTAGTTAAAGAATTATTTTTACTGAAATTTTAGTAGTACTGCAGAGTGTCCATCTATGGTAAATCCCTTAAGTACAAATAGTTAATATTGGCTTATGGTAACTAAAATAAGATACATATTTAATTTTTTGACTCGATTGTATTTAAAAATCTATGGAAAACTGCATCTATAGTAGTGGAATTGTTAGTTGTGGGGGTTTGTGGAGAATTGCTCATATGCAAGTGGAAAACGTCAAATAAATATTTTGATAAAGCTTGCGACTGTGGGTTTGCAAAATTTGTATTAAAATCTCCACCCATAATAATTGGCATGAGATGGAGATTGTTACCCAATTGTCATGCACCAGCTTCAGTGTAAGGCAACAGTACGTAATGAAGATATGTTATAATCTTAATTTATATTGGAATCTAATAGAAATTTTATTAGAATTAACATTACCTCCATTCAGCTTTGATACACTTTGTGTTGTTTTATGTTCTGAGTTATAATTTTTTTGGTGTTTTGTAAAATATTTTATTATTTTGTATTTGTTGCGGTTGACAAGTTATTAATCAGCTGTTTACTGAAATGTAATGCATGTAGTTATTTTACAGCATAGATAAAGGAAATAAGTAGATATCGCACAGGTGTTGTCAAGTACTACCACTAGGTGCTGTGTTGTCGTTTTGTAACTCTCACTGAAGTTTCTCATAACTTTCATTGACGTTTGTTCACCACTGTGGGAAATTTGATACATACAAAAAAGTATCATTTTCCAGGTTGTGTTATTCGAACAACTAACTTCTTTATTTTTTATCATTTTGTTCCCCACTTTCAAGTTAAAATTTTGTTATTTTGATTGTGTGTTTTTGTTTACTGTTTTTGTTGGTGTTCGTTTGTGTTGAATTTCAGAGCAACGGACAACAACACAAAAACACAATCCTTTACCTCGTTTCTGTAGTTCTCGAATCGAAAAAGTTTTCACATTAAGCATGAAACACAAAATTCCATCGTTTCTCGATTTGTGAGTAAAAAGTGTTTCTGTAAATCAATGCGAAAAGAGGCAACACTGATTACGTTTTTATTGGAATATTCCACGAAAGCTGTCAAGACAGTACAAAAAATATAAACAAACAAAATAACCTAGTGCGAAAAAGAACAACAGAAGGCTAAATTCGCTTAATATCGCTTAGCTCCCCATATAAAGTGGTCGAAAAAATAGTTTAACAGGGAATACAAAACAAATCTCGCACCGTTTTAATTTGTGAGTATGTTTGACGTTTAAAATTTACAATTTTTCGACTCCCTACTTTTAAGAAATAGTTTTTCTCGCATTTTTCCAATAAGCATGGAAAAAGCAGTACGTCATAGAAAGTTTTCGCAAAACAAATATTGTAGAAACAGTCACATGTGAGAAGCGATTTTTTGTACCGATTCGTAGCGTTTTTATTTCAATTCACATGTTTCATGTGAAAACTTTTTCGATTCGGGAACTACAGAAACGAGGTACTGTATTCTATTAGTTGGTGCTATTATAATTCCGTTCGTTTCAGGTCAAAATTCCTCACCGTTCATGTTTTCTAGCTGTCTCAAACAGCCCATCTGCAGCGTTTTTGTGAAGAGAGAGCTGTGTTCATGTTGGAACAACTGTTGGATGCGACATCAGATTGTAACGATCCAGGTAGTACCTGATAGATTTCGACCACCTCCTTACGAATTTAAAATAAAAATGGTAAGTCCTTGTGGGCCAGGAACATAAAAAATTAGAAAATGGCCTTTGTCCTTGAATATGCTGGAAAAACTTCTTATGATTTTCTTTATTTTATTTTTAAAAAATTTCCGCATACTTTGCTCTACCAGATGTGAAAATTTCAAAATGGGTTCAGCATAGGTTCAGAAAATATTGACGTAATACTAGACTGACAAAAAAAATTTAAACGGTTTTCATATATTTTACATGTATTTGTGTATTTTGTAAACAACGTATATGTATTATACTATATGTTATAGATTACAGTTTATTTAATCATTTTTTATGCAAATATTAAAAGTATCGGCTTGTGAAAAATATTTGGTGCGTATCTTACCAACACCTACCCGATGGACATTGTGAATTAACTGCGTTTTTGGTATACGTTTCAGCTTTGGGAACATTCTAAGGAAGAGTTCCTCTTCTTTTATTTATGTATGTAATGTATATTTTCTTTTGCCCAGTTGAACATGGAAATTTGTGATGCAATTGCTCCATCCCTATTCTGTATGTTTACCCATGCCACCAATCGCGTAAATGTTTCACCAATACCATCGCACACGTTTTTTCCAAGAGCGGTACAAAAATGGTTCCACTCTGCATTGATGTGGAAATTATTTTCATGACATGCATGTATCTCATATGAGCTTTATTTCTATACTGAGCGGCGTATCCATCCGAAAAGTAGAAAATCATTCTGAACTTTTTAATTTCTGCTGTAATAATATATGAATTTAACATAAATTTTATTTCATCGTCTGTTTTCTAGTAACTCCAAAGGGATGTATGGTGGCTTGATTGTTCGTCCCATGACATGACTGCACCTCCTTTTGTATGATAAAACTAACTATAAAAAATAAAAAATTCGTCTGCTTTTAAACTCTGTTGTATATTATTAAAATAACTATGCTGGTTTAGTAATAAATGTCTTAAGCTAAGGCCAGACGATTTGTGTATACACACAAATTTCATCTCTAAATGACATACACAAAATATAACTAAAGACAAATTTGTATAAAAATTCGGTTTGTGCATGCCACAAGCATTGATGGTTCAGACGGTGTGTGTATTTTTGGCACAAATAAACAAACTGCATTTGTGGATGCCCATTATGTAGCCCTTATCTTCCAACTTTGTGAAAGTTAAGCTCTCACTCCCTAGTTCTCTTGATTTGCTCCAAAAACTGGTATGTGCAAAATGTTTCCCCTATCGGATAACTCTAAGGCGTGTCGCATATGCCCTAAAGATCTGGTAAGTATTACCCTTAGTAATTTTTTTGAAATAAGGTAATAAAACTATTCGCGGTTGCGTACCCTCCAGTTGTTTTGTTTTTGGCATAAAGTTGTATGGGCTATGAATCCAGAAATCATTGAAAATAGTATGGCTGTATTGAAAACGTTTTTTTAGCGTAAAATAAGGTATAACATGTTACCCTAGTACACTGCTTTAATAATCCGGCTTGGGGTACGATATTCGAAATTGTAGAAATATAGTTTTTCTTTTATTTTGGAACAAAATTTCAAATTTTTAATATGTTGCATTCTTTAAGTGGTATAACTTCCTAAAACAACCACATACATTAGTCAGGTGTCGTCGCACAGTGGTTCAGAGTAAATTTCCATCAGCCAAATTTCAATATCTGTTGATCTAGTAAACTCTTTGAAGTTCAGTAAACACGCGATTATAGGCAAGAAGTCAAGCATTATTGCGATATATCAACATGACAAATCACACAGTGGGTATATTTCAGAAAAATTTCTGATGTTGAATACTTTTTGTTTTTTACGAATTTATTAGAAACAGATTTTTTGGTTGTTGTGACATATTGTGGGATAATTGAATTTTTTTTTGAAAATCAAAAAATATTGATCCCTTTTTTCGAATTTCTGGAACTGTATCTCATTTTACACATATTGCACTCAATTGTTCTTTATTAAGAACAGTTATATGACAGCTAAGTTTTGTTTATAAGAAATTCAGAACGTTTCTACTAAATATTTCAAAAAATTTTGACTTTCAACCAACATGACTTCCTTTTTTTCAAAGCCTTCAATGAATATGACATACCGCTGGATAAACAGTTCCCCGATTTCCCAGGATAACTTTTGCTGCAGCCCGATTAAACACTAAAAAGATAGTGATAATTTTATGAAACAAGATAATTTTATGAAACAAGTGAATAACTAATTTTTATCATTTAAAAAAGTAGATACACAGCAGACAATGACAGAATTTCCATTAAGAGTGCTGTTGAAGTATTAGTGGCCAAACAGTGTGAAGAGTATACGATTAAACCAGACACCATACGCAACGTATTCGTAACAACTACAATTTGAGTAACTACAAATGGATGCCGTCGACGACCAGTATCCCCACATACTCGTACATGCATAACTACAAGTGGTCACAAGTGTCGGATGTGTTGGGTGCTAGTTATACTTATCGAAAGTAAACACAGACACTTTAAAGCATAGATAAAGGAAATCAGTAGATATCCCACAGGCGTTGTCAAGTACTGCCACTAGGTGCTGTGTTGTCGTTTTGTAACTTTCATTGACGTTTCTCATAACATTCACTGACGTTTATTCAACGTGTGGGACATTTTTTCAATACAAAAATGGAATCATTTTCCAGGTTGTGCTATTCAAACAACTAATTTAGTTTTTTTTTCATGTCGTTGTGTTCCCCACTTTCAAGTTAAAATTTTGTTATTTTATCTTTTTGTTTACTGTTATTGTTGGTGTTCGTTTCTGTTGAATTAGAGAGCAACGGACAACAAAACAAAAACAAAATCCCCGTTGATGTTGCCTACCACACCTATTGTTAGCACCAGTTCTAAATACATCTTGCAAGGTATATTTTGTTCGGGATCAAACGTTGTAATTATTACATTCAGCTCCATCTAGAAAATATCCCATTGAACAACAAATTTCCCAAGGCATGTGCGATATCTAGTTAATTCCTTTATCTATGTTTTACAGCAATGGTTTTCGAAAATTAGTAGCTACTGTTCATATTAGTTTGAGTTTTCCTTATTTTGCTTTGTTTTAGTAAATTTCTTATTAAAAGTGCAAAAAATCTTTTTAAAAGTTATTAAAATTAAATGTTTTTGTATTCATTTTCTTTATTTGTTTTCACTTGCCTACGATAACATAATGTACGACAACTAGAGAAAATTAGTAGCTACTATTGCACACTACATGGTGTTGAGTATATTGTATGCTGCGTATGGTTACACTAATACACTCATACATAGCTCACACCGATTTGATAACGCTTTACGATTGGTTAACGATTACATCGCACATCTTACTCTAAATTTGTGATTGTATTGTGAAAAAGATTTTTACCCCCAGCGTATAGATGTTTACACATCAAAAATGACAGCGGAAAAAAGTATGTAATATTTAAAATATTTAAGTTTTATACTTCACAGATATTGGATTCTACAAAAACTCTATTTGTTGCACGAAAGTTGACTGGCGAAGGTTTGGATAAGATGATGTAGGAGGGTATCGATGCGGATAAATATAAATATCCCAGTGGTTCGGGAAGTGTCAAGTTTTATGTCAACCGCTCTTACATGAAGGCACCCAAAATTCCCGAAAAAACGCAAATCGATCTATACCGCGAAGATTCACTATGTTCAAAATGTGGAGTATAGAACACGGGCCATATTGTATGGAATTATCTTGGTTTACTTTACGTACTTGGTAAACTTGTTGGCAATGGCAACATTCAACAGATGCCGATAAATATCACAAGCCATTGACAAGGAATGTCTCATAGACAACATCATTATAGTCGTCATCTCAGTCATCTCTAAACTATGGTCAATCATCATAGCTGCAGCAACAACAATTTGTTGCTGGCTTTACCTCAATCCCAGGAAGCGACAACTACAATTCAGCCACAACGTCAGCAGCAAGAGCAGATGCCACCACCGCTGCCTTCCATGCATCACCCCCATCATCATCAATAACTTGCTGCTTTAAACCCACAACCACCGCCACCACATCAGCAGTAAATACAGGCACTTCAAACTACATTACATTAATAATTAGAATAATGGTGAATAACTTCTGCCAAAGTATGTGCTAAGTTGTATCATTCATAGTATAGAGTAACTTCCGATATTGTGGAATATGCTGGTAAAGTTTGACAAGTTATTTCACAACTCGGTCTTTGTCTACACAGCTTACTAGAAAATATTAACACAAGCTGCTCAGATATCAATAGACTCCAGTGGGCATGAAAGTGAAATCGCAAGTACTCGACGTATTTTCTGTGTGCATTCGAAGAATATATAAAGTATATAATTCAACATATTTAGGTTGTTTATACAATTTTCAATGAGATATTGTAAAGAATGAACTAAGTAATAATTTCATTCAGTAAATAAGTACGTTTAATACCTAAAATTACCGGCTTACCTTACTAATTTTGTTTGTTACTTTTATTAATTTCTTTGTTTAAAACTGTATTTACATGATTTCTTAAATGTTTTATTAAAAAGAGATGGTTTGGTGAAACCTTTCATCTGGTAAGCTAGAAGAACAAAAACAAATATTTAAAGTATTGCCAATATTGCAAAATACTGTGCAGTCAGTTAAAATAAGTAGGTATCAAATTGTCATCATAGATACTGTGGTATAGAATTTCACATTACCCGCCTGAGGCGTTCCACATTACTCTCCAATTTTCAAAATGATCAACTTACTCTTCCTCAATAATCTTGATTTTGAATTTTATTTATTTATTTGCTCAAAATTTTGTTTGCATGATGGTTTAGTGAATCCTTCTTCTAGTAAGATAGAAATAGGTATTACATTCATCAAAGATAATTTTCTCCAATTTTCAAAATTATGTTTTTTTAAGTACAGTAACAGTATTAGAGGAACCTCATTTTATATTTTGTCGCTCTACGAGAAAATACTAACAAAAATTGCATCTGATTGAATCTAATATGTTTGTTGATCGTTTGGTTAAGGGAATTTATTATAGAAAGTATATTTGGTTAATATTAAAACACATTGGGGGACAATGTGGAACGCCCTATGCAGGTAATGTAAATTTCTACGCCACAATATCTTTGATGACAATTTAATACTATTTGAACTAATTTTGCACAGTATTTTTCAAAATTTACATTTTTCAATACTTTAAATATTTATTTTTCTACCTTTCTCTCTTTAAGCCACGATTTTATATACATACATAGAAAAATGTACACTATTTTCACATAAAACATAATTAATGTAAACTGCATGCACGTTGGTGTTTAAAAGTTTAAATAGTTTACAGTAATAATATAAACTCAAATAACTGTTATGTATAAATGTAGCTTTATATTCTGCAGTTCATTTAAAATTTCAAATAAAACATTTAAATTTTTTATAAATATAAATTTTAGTTCCACCTAGATCTGAACTAAAGGCACAATAACTACTTCAACCTCCTCAAGTGCGAGAACTAGTTTGAGTAATGTGGAACCCCGCTTTATTTCGGAAACTAAATATTAGCTTACCAAAAATATTAACATAAGGCGCTCAGCTATCAATATGGTCATACTGTTAGATTCTAGTTGGCCTGAAAGTAAAAAACGCAGGTACTCGACTTTGTTTTTGTGTGCATTTGAATTGATGTACAACTCAACATATGTATTTAGGATTTTTGTACTATTTTGAATAAAACATTGTAAAGGGTGAACTAAGTAATAACTTCATTCAGTACATATGTTGATTTAATATACCTTATAATTTTATTAAGTTTTGTTGTGGATTATTTTCTAATCAGACAATGTGTAATACGCGAAGTTATTGGTTGCTGCACTCTATTCCACCTTACCCGCCCACTAAGTTTGTTTTTTTTTACTTTTATTTATATGCTTAAAATCATGTAAATACAATTTTAAGCAAATAACGAAAAATTAGTGAGCGGATAAGGTGGAGTAGTGCCACAACCACCAACTTGAGGTATTTTATATTAGCAAATAATCCACAACAAATCTTATAAAAATTATAAGATGAAATATCTTAATGGAAATTGTAGAAAAATCCTAAATATGTTGAACAATATAACACTTCGAATACACACAAAAAAAATACGAATACATGTGTTTTTACTTTCAGGCTAACTGAAATCTAGCACCTTATGTTAATATTTTCTAGTAGGCTACACAAAGACGGAGTTGTAAAATAACATGTATTTAGTTTCCGAAATAAAGGGGATTCCACATTTCCCCCATATTCTAGAATTCCCGAAGTTACTCTACCTCATATTTTTCGAATATATCCAAACCTATTTATTGTTTGCAATACATTAACTTTACCAACTGATCAACAAACATTAATATTTTTCGTAGAGCGACAGAATAGAAAATATACCTTTATTATATAACTTGAAAACGTTTTTATTAATTTAAGTACTACACCATTTCCAATTGAAATTTGAAAAACATCAATTTGATTTTGAAAACTATCAATTGGAAAATTCTATTTGAAATACATCAATCGAAATACATCAACTGAAATTTAAAAGGCATCAATTGAATTTTGAAACATATCAATTGAAATTTAAAACACATCAATTGAAATTTAAAACTCATCAAGTAAAATTTAAAACAAATCAATTGAAATTTGAAACACATCAATTGGAATTTAAAATATATCAATTGAAATTTAAGACATCAATTTAAATTTCAAATTCGACACTTGAAATTTAAAAATTATTAACCTATTTTATGTATTAGATTTTTAAATTTCAATTGGTTTCTTTTAAATTTAAATTGATGTTTTTTAAATTTCATTTGAGTGTTTTAAATTTCAATTGATGTATTTTAAATATCAGTTGATGTGTTTCAAATTTCAATTGATGCTTTTTAATTTCAATTATTTCAAATAGTATTTGTAAATTTCAATTGATGTATTTCAAGTTTAAAATAATAAAAAAAATAAATGGTTTCCCATTACATCCCATGAAGGGACCGGGGAGAACTTCTCACAATCACTGAGCTGTGCGCTTTCCAGTTTTCACTCACTGATTGGGACCTACAGTTTTACACCGATTCCGAACGGTATTTTGAGAAGCTTTTTCATGGCTCTATACTCGATAGTGTCGCCGTCAGTATGCGAGGTGACCGCCGCCGAAAGAAAATTTGAAGGTGGTCAGAGCAGGGTTCGAACCCAGGATCTCATGTACAAGAGCCGCGCACACTAACCATTGCACCACCGACGGCCAGTTTAAAATAGAATTTTTAAAAATCGATTAATTTTTTTTCAAATTTCAATTGGAAATGGTGTAGTTGAAAACCAAAATAAATAGTATGTTTTTACAACATTGATGAAAAGTATTTTATTATTTTGAACGCGAGCGAACCACAGACTTGCCATTCATGAACATCAGCTATTGTTTATGTTTGTCGGTAAACCATACTTCTTGATGCCAAATACGAATGTAATCGAAGTTCGTAACACTATCATTTTTTTTTTTTGGTAATATTTTTCAAATTCATCAGCCACATAAACATTATCGACTAAGCTCATGCTCCTAAATGACAGGTCTGTGGTTTGCTATAGATATTCAAAAGAAAATTGTTGAGAAAATTATTTAACTTTTGACTTTTAAAAAATGTAGGCAAAAATTCATGAGTCCGGTCCCGGCTAAAAACCCGAAAATCGAGTAAAATATGACAATTTCAGAAACCAACAAATTTTTTAACGATCGGACCCATGGGGCCCTCTGAGTCAAAAAAAAGGGAATCGTAAAAGGGGCAAAATCGTGCGATTAAAAAAAATCCCCTTTGTGAAGACCCGTAATCGGGTAAATTTTGCGAACAAATTTACATTGTTTTTATTTCTTATTTGGAGTTTTTATTTTTGTAATTTCACAAGACCCGCAATATCTTAAAATAGGGTTATCTCGGTCCACAGACACCGCACAGCCGAAATATATATATGACTGAATTCGCGAGGAGACTACCTTTAATTTGTGTTCCCACACTTGCTTTGTTCTGAGATGTACCTAGGTGCTCCCGTTTTTCGGAGCCTAGGGGCCTAATGGGCCCGCTCGTTAAAAAGTTTTTGGTTTCTGAAATTGCCATATTTTACACGATGTTCGGTTTTTTGCTCCAGGCCCGGGCTCATGCATTTCAGCCAAAAAACATTTTCTCTCCTGTTTAATCGGGGCTCGTTATGTAATGCAGCAGCTGCCGTCCCTTCGTTTCTGTCTGTTGATTAAATGCCGGTATATTGGACATCTGCAGCATTGGTGGCAATTCCAACCAGATCGCGAATCTGTATAGAAGTACAAGGGGGTTTTAGCGAGAGTACAGTAGACTGTTAATGAGTGTGCTTACCTGGAATGTTGACCAAACCTACACAGTTGGCATGATAATGAGCACCACAGGTGGAACACAAATGTAGAATCCTTTGCGGGGCACGTAAACAAACAAATGTCAAAATGTCTAAGAAAAAAAATATTGTGTCGATTTATGTATTGAAAAGCGGCAAAAAACACGTCGTTTCTGTGTTGAAAACAGTCAAAAACACGTAGTCAACTTTGTTTTCAGCTTCACAACACTAGTAGTGTTTTCACGAGGAAAAAGTGGTTGGACGTATTTTTTTCCTCGTGAAAAACATAGTACCCACCTTAATGGAAAAAATAATTTTTTTCAAGTTTTGAAAATTGTTGGACACTTATCGCCCAAACTTGGTAAGATGGTAATGATAACGATTTAAGGCGAAGCGTTTGCTACATTCTATGCGGTGCAAAGAGAGTATGAAATGTTTATAGAAGGTTTGTTTTCCCATACTGAGACCAAAATAGGATAACGCAAAAAGGTAAGCTTCATCCCACCACTAACTTGGAAGAAAAGATTACTGCAAATGAACTCTATTAGAGTAACACCATTCAAATATGATAAGTGCTAGTTTGGGCATACTCCAGGGCCTTTATCCACAGTACGGTCAAAAAGCATAACGCCAAAGTTTATGTTTCGTCTTCCAACGGGATTGTGTGGAAGAAATGAATATTTTAAATGGGACCTTTTGGAGATTCACATTCATATCTGGAAGGCGGTATGTTTAAGATACGGTCAAAAAAGGATAACACAAAAAATTATGTTTTTCTTCCCACCGATCATTTGGAAGAATTTATTATTTAAAATGGCATCTATTGGACTCCCACATGCATATCCGGTTGATGGTATGTTGAAGATTTTCTAGAGTCCCTATCCGCAAGGCTGTCAAATATGGTCAAAAAGGATAATGCCAAAATGTGTGTTTCTTCTTCTCACCGATCATTTGGAATAACATAATCTTTTCAATAGGATATATTGGAGTACCACATCCATGTCTGGTAGGTGGTAGGTTGATGATGTTCCAGAGTCCACATCCAGACCTCCGTCAAATGTGGCCCTCAGATATTGGAAAAGTGTTTAGAACGAACTTTTTGTTCAGATTTGGGTGTAATTCTTCCTGGCTATTATTGAGTGGATAATATAGTTTTTGCTGTTCAATTGGAATTTGGTAGTGATACTGTGGCAATTGTTGATGATGATGTAGCACTTGTTCCTAGTGATGTGGTACGTGGTGGCGTAGCTCTGGGCGGTTGATGACAGTTGGTGGTTCTTCTGGTGGCTGGTGATTGATCTCCGGTGGTTGGTGATTGGGCTGTTTTTTTGAGTGGGATGTAGTGCTTGTTGCAGTTGATGTGGTACTTTTTGGGTTTTACCTGCCTAGTGTTATCGGTCTTGTCTGCTTCTGCCGTCTCCTTTTTGGAACGCAGTTCCTTAAAATTAAACAACTTTTTTTAACAACTTGTACATCCAAGTATTATCAACTATATTGGGTACTTTTGCTTTGGTTTGTGTCTAGACTAACATATGGTGGCAAATTTTTTGTTTAATAGGATGTTTTCTAGGTCGAGCCTGTAACTAATATCTATCTATATCTATACTACTTGGAAATGATTGGATGAAGGGGCGTGACACCGCCCATACAAATTGAAATTTAAAATGGCTATATCTCATGAACTATTAGAGGCAAGAAGATGAAATTGGTACATATGTTGTTGGTACAGTATGAATTACAGCCTGGGCGGAAGTAGGTGGTGCCACACACCCTTTTCAAAAATCGGTGTGACGAATTTTCTAATAGACCGATTGTTATGAAAATTTGACAATGTGGTACTGATGACCTGCTGATAGTTCTTAGCTATACTTGGTAGTGATTGGATAAAGGGGGTGGCACCGCCCGTACAACGTGAATTTTAAAATGGCTATATCTCATGAACTATCAGAGGTATGAAGATGAGATTTGGTATATTTGTATTGAAAGTATCTAGACCATTGTTGTTGAAGTGCTAAGTAGGCGGACCATTGTACAACCCCATCATGAAGAAGAATATACTTATTGAGGCTAAGAGAACAATTATTTTCTAGTTTTTAGTGCATTTATAAATAAAACACTGTAAAATAATTTTTTTTTTGAATTTTACTTAAAACTCGGTCAATAACCACGATTTTCTTAGTTCGTAAGTGAATATTTTTGAAGCTAAACGTCCAAACTTTTATTATATATGCATTAGGGCGGGCCAATTTTTTTTTGATTAGAGCCGCCCCCTAGGATGGTTCTATGGACAATTCTAAGCAACTTTGGTGAAGGAACCATAGGTCTATCTCGATTTTCGAGTCTCCCACTTTTCAAAAAATGATCATTTTGATTCAAAATTTGATTTTTTATTCATCGTTATATCATGTTTTTTATGTGTATATGGGGGGTTTTTGAGGTTGAGTAATTCATTTCTGATCTTTATTTTTACCTATGACCGCCGCCAGAGGGCGTTTCATGCATATTTTAACTATTTTCGTCTATTTTCCGAGAAAAATTACAAGTTTTTCGGTAAAATTGATCTTTATTTTATTTTTTTCAACAGAATTTCAACCTAAAAAATAAGAACATGTGTAAAAAAAATGAATTTAATCGAAGAAAAGCGAAATAAGTTATTTTTGAAAGTCTTTCTTGCTTTCAAGTCTGGGGTATTTTGCACGGCTTTCTGATGTAACTGCCATAACACTGTGTCAACTTTTTTCTAAAACACGCTTAGAAACGCTAGCCAGCAATTGAACATGTCTTTCCGTTGCTTGTATGTGTACCGGAATTATTGGATCAGGCAATGGTGGATCATCGTATTCTAAATATTGTTCCAAATGATCATACGGAATGGTATGGGTAAACGGTGGTTCGAATAAGATATCATATTTATTTAAATCAATCATATTCGTATAATCTGTAGAATTGAAGTTTATCAAAGGTTTTTGATAAACTCTAAGATGTGCCGGGTCGTACAGATTTCTTCGGTAGTGTAAAATTTTCTTGATTGCGATGTTTCGCGTCTCTTTTTTATCATCAAATAACATCACTAACAAAATATTTTCGGAATGTGCGTAATATGAATTGTCTTGAATGACATTATTCACAACTCCGCGTAGATTTGTATCCAAATATTGTGTCCAACGAATGAATTTGTAAAATAATACACTACCGAAGACCACCGAATTATAGTACTTGATGTTGAAGTTCATCGGCACATACACTTTCATTATGTATGTTGCCAGTATTTTCAAATTCCTTGATGGTTTTTAGTTGACACATACAACCTCAACAATCTATTCGCCTTGGTGAGCCAACGTGAATGTGCTATTGGTCCTGGTTTAATGTGAGACAAATCCGCAGGAACAACACCATTCGAAATTGCATTGGCCATTTTGTGTAGGTACTTTGAATCGGTGGATAATTCAAATGGTGGATAATTCAAAAGCTGAAAAAAAAGAAATTAGATGAATTAAATGCAATTTTACCATTTAATAATGGAAAAAATCGATGAGAAAAATGACAAATGATACATAATGGAAGATTTTCACACGTTTCAATTTGTTTGCCCAACGTTCCGGTTGTTGTTCGTGGTCGATGATCTGTCAAAAGTGTTAAACAAATGACGAAATGGCAGCTCGTTGAAGTGCAGAAGGCACACAAACCAATGCAGCGGTCCTTTCAAATGCAATTCAAATCGACGCAAAATCCCATTTCTTACGCCAGTATTTGTTGGCTCACCATCACAGCATATGCCAATTAATGCATCGAGAGCAATTTCTTTTTCGACGAAGAATGCATTCAATGTCATCAATTTGTGTTCAGCATCTTCATTTTCGACTTTTGTGTAGCCTATCAATTGAGAATTTCGTTCCTTCAAAACAACTAGATGTGGTTCTTTCACCATCCTTGGATGCAACTTCTCATCGATTTTTTCCATTGTTAAAGCATCATTTTTTCGGCCGTCGAATGAAAATGCTATCAAATTGGATGCATCATACTGCTTACGAAGCAATTCTTCTCTGCATTTGGCTTTTTCTCGACGCACTTTATTTTTATCCATGATGATAAGATTGCCATGTGCATCTTTTACGTCAATGTCTTGCATAAGAGATGTTGCGAGTGCTGCTGCTATTCTATCAGACACACCAAATCGATCACACATCGCAGCGAAGTTCGAAGCATCGTATCTGGGAGTATACGGTCCTCGTATCTGTATCAGTACTTGGTTCATATGCTAAATTGGTCTCTTCAACGCTTGTTGGTATTATTGTTGACGTTGGTGCTGGCTCTTCAACTTCTGGCAGGAATTCCGGTATCGTCAATCTTCTGACATTATTTTGATCTCGCATAAACTCTTTCAAATGATCTGGAATCAATCCACATTAGCATAATGCTGCCTTCAAGTCACATTGACATTTGCCGATGTAAAATAATTAATTTGTAGATTGCGCGAACGTTCTGAATGTGGCGATTTTTGGATGTTTAGTTTCGATTTGATACTTGTCAATCAATGTACCCAATTTTGTAACAACACTTTTTTTGTTAGAATTTCAACATTAAGTTGACTCCAAATTTGAATCAATTTGTCTGTTACGTGCGGTACGAATGTTTTATACGAAAACATTTTGTTTTGGAGTTTAGCACGTTCGCCCAAGAAAAAAAAAACATCTTAATATATCCTGTTTCGTTGGCAGATTGAGTCCACTCAAATCACAAGATGCACCAAAAACAGCAACATCGTGCGAAGGCATATGCTTCAAATGATTTTCGGTACTCGTTGATGTTGTTGCGGTTTGCGATGTAGACGGCAATGCATTTGGATCCATTGTATACTTTTTAAAAAATAACTGAAATTAGTATATTTTAAAACATTTGGTTCGAATATATTTTTTCCACCTACAAATTGGTAAATACTTTACTTACTTATCCGGTCTCGGACAACCCCAGGGGGTCAGGGACCTTACAAAACGAAGATAACATATTTCGCCAACCAGTTCGATCTTTTGCTTTATCTCTCCAGTTGGCAATACCAAGTGTACGCAGGGATTCGTCAACCTGATCCCTCCAGCGGAGTCTTGGTCTTCCTATTTTTCGTCTTCCTTCGAGTTCGGTTTCGAAAAGTCTTCGCGCTGGTTCATCTTCATCCATTCTACTGACATGGCCTAGCCAGCGCAATCGCGTTATCTTGATCCGCTTAACTATGTCAATGTCAGGATAAAGCTCATACAGCTCATGATTCATGCGTCGCCGATACTCGCCGTTGTGCACTATAGGGCCATAAATTTTTCGGAGTATTTAATACTCCGAAATTGGTAAATACACAGTGGTAAAAATGGTGAGAATTTTATTTATATTCAAATATCAAATTTTGATTTGAAACGAAAAACGAAAAAAACTGTTTTTAATTGACTTACTTAAAATTAACAACAATAAATGTCAGAGATAAAAAGTCCGCAAAGCAGCAGAAACAATTTTGGTTGAAATTAAAACATGCATGAAACGCCATCTGGCGGTGGTCATAAGTAAAAATAAAGACCGGAAATGAATTTCTCGACCCCAAAAACACCCATATACCCATAAAAAAGATAATATAACGATGAATAAAAAAATCGGATTTTGAATCAAAATGATGTATAGGGAAAAAATCATTTTTTGAAAAGTAGGAGACTCGAAAATCGAGATAGACCCATGGTTTCTTCACCAAAGTTGCGTAGAATTGTCCATAGAATCATCCTATGGAGCGGCTCTAATCGAATTTTTCGGCTCCATACAAATTGGCCCGCCCTAATATGCATAAATCACCAGTTTTGACAATGATTTTCGTCATTAAGGTACCACGTATTAAATTTTTTCATAAATTTTATGTACATTTTGGAAAAAACGCTTTATATGTTTTAAAATTCCTATGAAAATTTAAAAAACTAATAATGAACTTTAAAAGACGTATAAATTTCAAGCAATTTTTAATTTGCGGTTACTGTTCCAGAGTTATACCATTTTAAAGCCTTTTACTCATTGTATGAAACTAGTATTATTATAATCTGTTTGCTATTTTTGCATCGGATTTGCTTTAAATTTCTATGAAAATTTAAAACATTAACGATGCACTTTAAAAGACGGATAGATGCCAAGCAATTTATATAAACAATTTTGAATATGCAGATATTGTTCCAGAGTTATGCCATTTTAAAACTCTTTAGGGGCCGTTCAAGTATTACGTAAGCACTATAGGGGGGGCGGGGGGATCTTTCCTTTGCTTATTTTTGATGACATGGGTGGTGGAGGGTCAATATGGTGATTACGTCAGCATGATGGAAGCACAGTAGCTGTTGTTACTGTTGTAGGGCAAGAACAACATGCATTTTGTTTTTGTTAAAGTTAACTAATATTGTCAAATCAATTATGTTATAACAACATTTGACAATTTAAATTAACCAGAAATATATAAACAAAAGAAAATCAGGTGTGCAATGCGTTCACCTTACTAATTCCATCATGAGTAATCATTTACTTTTTTACACATATGGCAAACCCACACAGTCTCTATGTTGAAAACACAACCCATATTAGGGGATTCCCACAAATAATGAATACGTTTGAATTTCTTCCGCCCATCTATTGTTTTGTTTCGGTACGATTGACGATTTGACGTGTTGTAAGCAAAGCAAAGCAAGTTAATGTTTGTGTTACCGTTGATCCACTTTCGCCAAAGTTGAATTGATTAAGATGTCGTTTCAAATAGACAAATCCAAGTTATACCAAAAATTGTTCGAAAGTTTTAAAAAATCTCATACAAATACAAAAGTACAAAATGTATAGAAGTTAGTTAACGAAATGTGGCGTAATTATAAGTTACAAGCAAAGTCCGACAAGGAACATGATATTATTGTCTCTAAGCGAATTGAAGAAGAATTACAATCAGCGACTAAGAATAAATCTAATCTACTACGTTTATTTTTTAAGGTGAGTGATGAAGTTAAAGTAAATAAGACATATTTAATGTACTCACTGTAGTGTGTATGTAACGACCCTTTTTGGTCACACATTTATGTTTTTGTAGCTTAATAAGAAAATTATTAGCAGTACCTATAGAATGTTTAATTTATAGGCAACGAGTACCTGTAAGCCTGCAGAAAAAACACAAATTATACAGACAGCTTCAAATTCTAAAGAACAAAAAGAAGACGGCATAAAACCAGGAGTTGAATCACAACAGCATTGCAAAAACACTGAAAATACAGATAAACCACCGAGAGCAAAGCCTTCTCAGGATGTTATGAAGAATAAGGTTGCTCTACTCGAAAAAAAATCTGAATGCTTTGTATTCTGCCAGAGATACTATGCCACGCCGTGTTGAAGTTGATAAACAGATTAACTTGCGCAAAGAAGTAAAAACAGCGAAACAGTCTTTCAACAGGAAGATTCAAAACTCAGTTGCCCAGAAGTAACACAGAGATGGTATGAAAAGAAAGTTAGAAGATATTTCTCATGAAAATCCAGAAATAAAAAAAACCTATCCCTGAGGGATTCAGTGGGACGTCCTAGCCTAGAAAACGACCAACCATTACTATTGAAAACAATTGGGGATATTACGTTATTTGGGAGTGCAGCAGATGATAGAAGACGAACGGAATCTATTCGTAGTGTAAAAACTCTTGATGAACTCACACAAGAATTACGTAAAATAGGATTTGACATTAGTCGAAGTGGGACATATCTTCGTTTGCTTCCCAGAAAATCTAATTCTGCAGAGGGACGAAGACATGTATCGACAGTCCCTGTTAAGCTCGGGCTCAGACTGATCACCACAAAAGCCACTTAGATAGCAATTTCGCTGAAACACCAATCCATTATTTGGAGAACATAGCATCCATACTTGGGCCCGATCAAGTATTTTTCATATCTCAAGATGATAAAGCTCGGGTGCCTATTGGTGTAACAGCGGCAAATAAGCAAGCACCTCTTCTAATGCACATGGAATATAGAATCAATCAATATCGCTGAGCGGCATAAATTAATACCATCAGTTTATGCTGGTATCAAAATCACTTCCAGTTTGCTAGGACAACCGCAAGCCGTTGGATATTCTGGACCAACATACATCGCTATTCGAAGTGGAAAGCATAGTTCATCTAGAGCTAATACTCATGCTCAGGATTTCCAGACGCTTCTCGAACTTGAAGAGTTTCAAGCATTAGCTAAAACTGACCATGGATTGGTAAAACCAGTGGTAATCATGACGGTTGATGGAGGGCCAGATGAAAATCCGCGTTATCAAAAAGTTATAGGGTTTGCTATATAACACTTTAAGCGACATGATCTCGATGCATTGTTTTTAGCTACCAATGCACCTGGCAGAAGTGCGTATAACAGAGTAGAGCGCAGAATGGCTCTCTTAGTCGGGAATTGGCTGGTTTGATATTGCCTCATGACTATTTTGGGTCTCATTTGGATGAACGTGGCGTTACAATTAATGAACATTTAGAACGATCCAATTTCGAGTTTGCAGGAAATGTGTTAGCTGAGATATGGAGTTCAATGAAAATTGATGGCTATCATGTTACTGCAAAATATGTTGGGTTGGGCGAACAAGATCTTCCTGATTTTCCAGACATTAAATGGTATTCAGAACACGTGCGTGAAAGCCAGTACTTGCTTCAAATTGTAAAATGTAGAAACATAGAATGCTGTCGTCCAAGAAGTGGAATATTTAGATTACTAGACAACAGGTTTCTTCCACCACCAGTAAAAGTAAAACAAACAGTTGATGACTTGGTTTGGGATGATGGAGGGCAATTTCTCAATCACCCAGTCAAGTTAGCTCTACGCTTACATTCTTCACTCAAAGATTTCCTGCAAATTCCCTACGATTGTTTTTGTCCGACGGTAAAATTTAAGCTATTAAATCGAACATGCAAAACGTGTGGTCTTTATCATACTTCCGTCAAGTCACTAAATCGTCACATCGAGAAGATCCATAAAAAGGTAAACACGCACACCGATATGAAAGTTAGGCCTATAAGAGTGGCTGCTCGTCGTGCTAATAAACTGATGTGCATTATTCAAAATTTAGAGCACCAAGATGTTGAATGGCTCGATAAGAACGACGTAGACATTCCAAAATCGGATGAAAGTGAGCAGACACACAACATTGAGCAGCAAACATCCAATGTCATCGAAAATTTAGAATCATGGATTCGAAACACGTTGACTACCAAGGCCATTTTCAGAAAACTGGCCAAAAATTACATTTTGATTTTTTCACATTATATTACTAAAAACTCTATTTCTAAATGATAGGTATCATCAAAAAGTAAATATGATGTTTATTTTAGGAGAAAAAGGACCTACAAATTATCTCGTAGTTTGCTTCTGGAACAGAAATCGCTACGAATTATCTCGTAGTTGGCTTCTGTGACAGAAATCGCTACGCAGAAGCCAAATACGAGTTAATTCGTAGGTCATTTTTCTCTTAAAAAAATATCATTTTTGATTCCTATAATATTTTGTTTTATAGTTATTATAATTTATTATAATTTTATTATTATTTTCTTTCTTTTTAGTTTTATAAACATTCTCTAAATTTATTGTTATAATTATCAAGAACCCAAAATGGATAAGAAAATTGAGTACAACGCAAATCTAAGTGATTCAGAATATGACGGAATTTTCAGCGATGATAGTAACGACATTTATGGGCCTTCTGATTATACAAGTGGTAGTGAAGATGAACCTGAAGACGGGTCCGAACCTGATGATAATGACGATGATCTCCAAGCAACAACGTCAAATGAGAATGATGATTTGTGGACAGAAGTTCAACACAATCCTGATTTATTTCTTTTTGAAGAAAATGTTGGTGTGAAATTAGATACATCAAATTTTTCAGTACAATCGCTGGTGGATTTATTTTTTTCGGATGAGTTTCTTGCATTACTGGTAGGACAAACTAATTTATATGCTGCGCACGAAATTGAAAAATGGGAAAATGAGAATCAAAATGCTATAAAAAAATCTAAAAGGTTATCAAATTGGCAAGACGTAAATGCTGCAGAGATGAAAGTTTTTATTGCACTTTTATTGCAAATGGTGGCCGTCAGTGGTGCAATGGTTAGTGTGCGCGGCTCTTGTACATGAGATCCTGGGTTCGAACCCTACTCTGACCACCTTCAAAAAAAATTTTTCTTTCGGCGGCGGTCACCTCGCATAGTGACGGCGACACTATCGAGTATATAGCCATGAAAAAGCTTCTCAAAATACCGTTAGGAATCTGTGTAAAACTGTAGGTCTCAATCAATGAGTGAAAACTGGAAAGCGCACAGCTCAGTGATTGTGAGAAGTTCTCCCCGGTCCCTTCATGGGATGTAATGGGAAACCATTTATTTATTTTATTTTATTGCAAATGGGACCTTGTACTTTTCCAACAATAGAACATTACTGGTGCACAAACAAGCTATATAATGTAAACTTTTGGCGCTCACATATGAGCCGAAATCGATTACAGTTGCTACTTCGTTATTTTCATTTGGTTGATAACTCAAACGAATCTACCGACAGATTATACAAGGTGAGACTAATCCTAAATCATTTCAACAATGTTATGCGTGAAAACTATGTACCAAGTAAAAATATTTGTATTGACGAATCCATGATGCTATAGCGGGGAAGATTGCTTTTCCACCAATGCATAAAAAATAAAAAACACAAATATGGCATCAAACTATATGAACTATGTGAGTCCGACGGTCTTGTAATAAAAATAAAAATTTACAGCGGAAAATCTGAGGAAACTACCAATAATGTAGGTCACACTGCTGACGTTGTTTTACATTTACTTGAGGACTTTCTCGATAAAGGCTACGCGCTTTACATGGATAATTTTTATAATTCAGTTAGTCTTACAAAACTGTTATATACACGAAAAACTTATGCGAAGTAACAGAAAAGGAAACCCCAGAGATGTGGTAAATCGTAAACTGAAAAAAGGGGAGTGTTTTTGGCAGCAAAATGGTCCTGTTTCTGTCTGCAAATGGAAAGACAAATGAGAAGTCCTTACCATTTCAAACATGCATGCTGTTGAAATGGTAGAGGTGCCCAATCGTAATGGAAAAATTTCTATGAAACCGAATATAGTTCGAGATTACAAAAATGGAATGTCTGGCATAGACCGATCAGATCAAATGATTTCGTACTACTCATCTCTAAGAAAGACTATTAGATGGCCCAAAAAGGTTTCGCTACATATTATAGAGATATATATACAAAATGCTCACAGAATTTTTCAAAAACTAACTTCATCTAAAATAAAACTGATAAAGTTCAGAGAAGAATTCGTCTTCGCGTTGATTGGAGATTTTCAACCACTTTTGAAAAAAATAGAAGTCAAGAGCTCCATTATTTAGAGTGTTTACCACCAACGGAAAAAACAGCGTCCGAAAAAGCCAAGTCGTGTATGTACCCAAGCAAAAACGCCGAGAAACGCGTTACTTCTGTCCAGCCTGTGAGGAGAAGCCAGCCCTTTGTGTGGAAAAATGTTTTAAAAACTACCACAAATAATAAAATATTACTTTATTTCTTCTACTTGAGTTAATTTTTCCATTATATTGAATGAATTTTTACATTATCTTGAATGAATTTTTCCATAACATTTTTTTTAATAAATGTTCAGCTCAGGCAAGCCAAAACTAACTTTTTTTTCTTATCCCAGAAGCCATTTATCGATACTAGCACTGTAATAATACGGTTTTACTCGTAACTGCACAAAAAGTGACAGTTTTAGATAGTACGACATAACTCGTAGTTGGCTTCCTGGAAGCGAAATCAATCTACGAGTTATCACGTAGTTGGCAGTCAACGTGTTAATAATTGTAATAAATCTGCTTACGTAATACTTGAACGGGCCCTTACCCATTATATGAAACTAATAATACTATAAACTCTTTGCCAATTTTTCATCGGATTTGCTCTAAACACCATATTCATGAAAAAATCTACCAGCGCTAAGTAACGACAAAGAGTTACATGCAGAAAAACGGCCCCAGCAACATATTGCAGGAAACACATATATGTTTGCAAGCAATCATATATATGGTTCTACAAAATTGCTTGGAATTTGTACGTCTTTTAAAGTGGATCATTAGTTTTTTACAGTTGCGTAGGAATTTTAAAAGTTATTAAGCTTGACTAACAAAATTTATCCAAAATTTACGAAAAATGTAATACGTGGTACCTTATTGAGCAAAATCATTGCCCAAACTGGTGATTTATGCATATACAATAAAAGTTTGAACGCTTTGCTTTAAAAATGTTAACTTGCAAACTAAGAAAATCGTGGTTATTGACCGAGTTTTAAATAAAATTCAAAAAACGTCCGAAAGACCCGATTATTGGGGGAAATTCGACTTGTGCGACCTCTAAACCTCTTCCGAAAAATCTGAAAACCCGAGGGTACAACTATTACAGTATAATGAGAAGCTTAGCAGACAAATCAGCACACGATCGAAATCTTAACAAATACTTCTAACAAATAGTTATTTTACATTCTTCTCCATAATATAGCAGTCAACTACAGGTTTATTTGCCCATTATCAATTAAACGTGGCATTATGTCGTGTCGGAACGCCACAAATCTATTCATTTACTGCAAATATATTTATTTATTTATTTATTTTGTATCCATAGAATTTTATCCTTACAGACTAGCATCTTAAAATGTAAAAATTATATAATAAAAATTACTTTAATAAATTATTTAAAATAATTTTAAAATGTTGATGTGGCAAACTTAGATCTAATTGCTGAGAGTATTCATTAAATAATCTGAGGGTTTTAGTTAACGGTTCATTTAAAGCGTTATTGGTTCTATGTAAATCTATATGAAAAAATTTTACATTATTTCTAAGCCTTCTGGAAGGTACATTTATCTTTATTACTTCCAGCAAATCCTGACAATCAACAAATCCCCAAATAATCCCACCACCGTCGGTGGTGCAATGGTTAGTGTGCGCGGCTCTTGTACATGAGATCCTGGGTTCGAACTCTGCTCTGACCACCTTCAAAAAAAATTTCTTTCGGTGGCGGTCACCTCGCATAGTGACGGCGACACTATCGAGTATATAGCCATGAAAAAGCTTCTCAAAATACCGTTCGGAATCGGTGTAAAACTGTAGGTCCCAATCACTGAGTGAAAACTGGAAAGCGCACAGCTCAGTGATTGTGAGAAGTTCTCTCCGGTCCCTTCATGGGATGTAATGGGAAACCATTTATTTATTTAAGAAATTAATTGACAACACTTTTCTTCTAACTTCTAAAGATTTCATACCAATTAAGATACATTTACCCGGATATGATGGAATCAAGCTCGGATGAACTGGTGTAGAAAAATTAAAAAATGAAAGAGCAAATTTTGTAAACTTTTTTTGTATTCTTTCTACACGATTAATGTGAACTTTCGCCGAAGGCGCCCATATAAACGTAGCGTATTCCAACTTTGACCTTACAAACGCAATAAATAATGTTTTTTTGGTGTAATGGTCAAAGCATTTTTCACAATTACGACGAATAAAAGCCAACATTGAATATGCTTTAGGAATTATATAGTTCAAATGATTATTAAAAGACAGTTTAGCATCAAAGACAACTCCTAAATCTACAATTTCATCTACTGCTGATAAAGTACAGTCGTTAATTTTGTATTTGGACATTAAAATATTACGGCGTCTATGGACGTCAAAGAATAGCATTTATTAACATGAAAGGGCATACTATTTCTAGCTGACCAAGAGATAACCCTATCCAAATCCTCTTGAAGATTAGAGATATCATTAAGTGTCGAAATCTGTTTAAAAATTTTTAAATCATCAGCGTATAAATGAAACTGGGAATATTTAAAACAAGAAGTTATATCATTAACGAAAATATTAAATAAAAGAGGACCTAGAATACTACCTTGTGGTATTGCGGAAGAAGATGAAGGTATCAGAATGAAACCCATCAATAGATACAACGGAGCATCTGCCAGTTAAATACTAGCAAAACCAGCTCAACATCTGCGAATGGATGCCAATTTTGGAAAGCTTTAATAACAGAATATTATGCGGTACACTGTAGCATACATACACAGTCAACGCAACCAACGACTATAGAGTACAAACTAAAGCCAACATAACCAACAGAAATACATATTAAAGAAATACCAAAAGAGGTATTAGCTTACATTTCATTGGCACTTCCCAAAGTGTCCAAATAACCAAGAGTCGAACGGACAAACACACTCCACATAACAAGCGCCGTTTAATACTCTAAACGAATTGGTAGGATAATTTTTATGTAAAATTTTTTAATTTTTATGTACTCGCTCGAGACAAAAGAAGAAAAATTATTTTAAAGGAAAATATAATAAACAAAATTGTATGTATAATTGGTAGGATAATTTTTATGTAAAATTTTTTAATTTTTATGTACTCGCTCGAGACAAAATAAGAAAAAATTATTTTAAAGAAGAAAATTATTGAAGAGGAAAAGAGAAAAAGAAAAGAAACTAATTGAATAAATTTGAAGAAAAAATTGTAAAAAGGGAAAAGAAAGAATATATATATATATAAAAATATAATAAACAAAATTGAATGTATAAAAATTGTATGTATAAAAATTGTATGTAATTACCCACTGTAGACTTATATATATAATGTCCCAAACTCCGATTAAATGTCATAATACTAAATGCATTGGGCAGAAGTAGTGCAAAAGGCACGACTAATTAGGGAAACCTTTGATAGATCATATAAGTGTCTGAATATTGATAGAGATACGAGGGAAGAAACCGTATCAAAACATTTTAAAATTCTTAGACAATCGTTAAAGAAAATACAGGTATTATTCAACGTTTATTACGATCGATTAACCACTGCTCACAAGGTAGCAGCTGACGCTTTTTACGGAGATATAAGGGAAAAATTCCTAAATGTAGCTTCGAGAAGAGGAATAGAAATAACAATTCCTTTATACCTTCACGAGGAATTGGACATAACACTTGATAATACGGAAGGTGATGATAAAGTTGAAAGTGAAGCCACAATTAGGACGAAAACCATTGAGTCGATTGGAACGGAAGTCAATATGGCACAAACAGTTATAGAATTTTTGAATACCGCCACAAGGTTAATCCCTGATTTCGATGGGAAACCTGAGAATTTAAGATCATTTTTAGATGCACTTTCTTTAGTGGATACACTAAAAGGCACCCACGAAGCGGTAGCCATAAACCTGATTAAGACAAAATTAACAGGTAACGCCAGAAACGTACTTGAAAATGAATCCACCATACAAGACGTAATTTCGAAACTGTCAAGTTCTGTGAAAGGTGAATCAGTTGAGGTCCTATCAGCCAAAATACTGAACATCCGACAGAACAATAAGTCTGCCAATTCTTATTGTGATGAGCTGTACAAATTGACAAAATCATTGGAAGGTGCATACATCTCCGATGGTTTGTCACGCACATTGGCACAAAAATATACCACCCAAGTCGCGGTGAAGGCAATGACCAAAAATTGCACAATTGAAAGAGTTAAACTTATCATGGAAGCAGGTCAGTTTGACAATATGAACGAAGCTATAGTAAAATTTGTTAGTAGCTGCACAGACGCTACTGGACAACAAAATACTATCCTATACTTCGGAAACAGGTCAAACAGAAACTACCGTGGGAACAGAGGAAGACCACATGGTAGAGGTGGATATAGAGGAAGAAATGGCAATGGCAACAATCGCAATAACAACAATAGATACAGAAATGACAATTCTAACTACCGTGGAAACAGACGTGGAAACGACCACAATGATAATAATAACGGACAAAACCACAATGGTCGAAATAGTAACGTTAGAGTAACTAACACAGCCCAAGACAACTCGGAAAACTAGAAAATTCCCCTAAGATCAAACCAGAGAACAGAAAAGTGTATAACCTTAGCCTTAATATGAGTATTTTTGTTAACGTCAAAATAGAACATCATAACGAAAAAATAACATTATTAGTAGACACAGGAGCAGATATTTCATTAATAAAACTTACTCACTTTACACAAGATGAAATAAACACGAATAGAATATCAACATTAAGTGGTATAGGACATGGTAAAATAAAATCAATAGGAACAGCAAATTTTGATCTAAGATACAAAAACTTTTTAATTCCCCATACTTTTCACGTTGTGAACGATGATTTCCCAATACCATGCGACGGAATCATCGGTATGGATTTCATAAGAAAATACAATTGTATTTTAGACTTTAATGATGATTTTGATTACCTTATCCTACGACCACCAAATTTCACACAACAGATAGAAATACAAATTACGAATACATGCAATGAAAGCTTAACACTACCAGCAAGATCTGAGGTGATACGCCATATTAGGCTAGTGGCCACAAATCAAGACATATTGGTACCTCATCAAGAAATTCAACCAGGTATTTTTATAGCTAGCACCTTGGTAAAGGCAAACAATGCATATATTCGCATTTTAAATACAAACGATAAAATAGTTACAATAAAAGAATCACAAATCACAACTGAAGACATTAATGATTACGAAATTATTACAAACAATTCAAATGAAAAACAAAGAAAGACACAAATTTTGCAAATATTAGAGAAAAATTTTCCAAAACAGTTCGAAAATGTTTTAAAAGATCTTTGTTCTGAATTCAGTGATGTCTTTGGTTTAGAAACGGAAACAATAACCACAAATAATTTCTATAAACAAAAGTTAAGGGTTAAGGACAAACAACCGGTATACATTAAGAACTACCGTGTACCACATACACATAAGGAGGAAATTCACAAACACGTAAAGAAACTAATAGACGATGGAATAGTCGAACCATCGTATTCCGAGTATAACAGTCCAATCTTGTTGGTTCCCAAAAAGTCTCTCCCTGGTTCTAAGGAAAAGAGATGGAGACTTGTAATAGATTATAGACAGATTAACAAAAAGCTAGTAGCGGACAAATTCCCTTTACCACGAATAGACGATATTCTAGACCAACTTGGTAGGGCTAAATATTTCTCATGTTTAGATTTAATGTCTGGATTCCATCAAATCCAGTTGGAAGAGAAATCTAGAGACCTTACATCATTTTCGACTAATAATGGGTCAAACAGATTCACTAGACTTCCTTATGGACTAAAAATAGCACCAAATTCATTCCAAAGAATGATGACATTGGCTTTCAGTGGTTTGAAACCAGAACAAGCTTTCCTATACATGGACGACCTGGTCGTATTAGGATGTTCCGAAAAACACATGCTTTCAAATCTTACAAATGTTTTTGAACTATGTCGAAAAACCAATCTCAAGTTACACCCTAAAAAAATGTTCATTTTTTATGACAGAAGTAACATACCTAGGACACAAATGTACAGATAAGGGAATACTCCCAGATGATAGTAAATACTCAGTAATTGAAAATTACCCAAAACCCACTGATGCAGATGGCGCGAGAAGATTCGTAGCCTTTTGCAATTACTATCGAAGATTTATTAAAAACTTCTCAGAATATTCTCGGCATCTTACAAGACTGTCAAGAAAAGGTGTTCAGTTCGAATGGACTAAAGATTGCGACATAGCATTCAATCACTTGAAAAAGGCATTAATGAGTCCAACATTACTGCAATACCCGGATTTCGAAAGGCAGTTTTGCATAATTACGGACGCAAGCAAACACGCTTGCGGCGCAGTTTTGACTCAGGAACATGAAGGAACACATTTACCAGTCGCCTATGCTTCCAAAAACTTTACTAAAGGTGAAAGCAATAAATCAACCATCGAACAAGAATTAACGGCAATCCATTGGGCTATAACACACTTTAGACCATACATATACGGAAGACAATTCCCCGTCCGTACGGATCACAGACCACTATCATATCTATTTTCAATGAGGAACCCAAGTTCAAAACTGACGAGAATGAGGCTTGACTTAGAGGAATATGACTTTACAGTAGAATATCTTAGGGGAAAAGATAATTACGTTGCAGACGCGCTATCGCGAATAACAATACATGATCTCAAGGACATGAATATAACAGCAACACAAATATTGACAATAACGACAAGATCCATGACACGAAATAATATGAATACGGATAAAAGTAATACTTTGAATAAGCAGCATAAATCAAATAAAATTAAAAAGCCCAGTATATATGTTCCTTTGAATAACACTGACGTCAGGAAATATTATAAATTAAAGGTTTTTCCCGCAAGATGTTACATCAAACGTGGAAAATCTATAATAGCATATATACAAATCAATGACTTGTTTAATAATGGGAAACTTGACTTAGGACAGTTCTTCCCGAGGCTCGAAGAAGTAGCCTGTAAACACAGCATTGACAAATTAGAAGTGGCACCTAGCGAGAAAATTTTCGAATTTATCTCGATTAATGAATTCAAAGATATGGGCAATAGGAAATTAATTCATATTAAAGTAGCGCTACTAAATAAGGTGACCCACATTGATTGCAAAGATGCTATAGCTATTCAAAACATAATGATAAAATATCATGATGACCCCATTGAAGGTGGTCATTGTGGAACTTTCAGGACAATACAGAAAGTAAAACGGTATTATTTTTGGCGAAACATGATAAAAGACATAACTGGATATGTCAAAATGTGCCACACGTGTCAGACAACCAAAACCAACAAACATTTGAAAGGTCCATTAGTAATAACTCCTACGCCGGCGGGAGCTTTTGATACGGTATTTGTCGATACCATTGGTCCATTTCCTAAATCAATTTACGGAAATGAATACGCCATAACAATGATATGTGACCTGACTAAGTATTTAGTCACAATACCCATAAGGGACAAAAGCGCGCAAACAATCGCTAAGGCAATTTTTGAAAATTTCATTCTTATATAAGGTCCAATGAAGACGTTCATTACGGACATGGGAACTGAATACAAAAACGCCATATTAAATGAATTATGCGCACTATTGAAAATCGAGAAACTAACTTCAACGGCACACCATCACCAGACGCTAGGTACAATTGAAAGAAGCCATAGAACTTTCAATGCATACGTACGATCCTACATATCGGTGGATAAAGATGACTGGGATGAATGGCTTAAGTACTTCACGTATTGTTTCAATACAACACCATCAACAGTACATAATTACTGTCCGTATGAATTAGTATTTTCGAGAATACCACATAAAATGGTACAAATGAATGAAGTGGATCAAATAACTCCACTCTATAATGTAGACAATTACGCCAACGAGGCCAAATATAGATTAGAAATAGCGCTTAGGAGATCTCAGATACTATTAAATAAGCATAAGGAAAAACAAAAAGAATATTATGATAAGAACATTGTAGATTATAATTTCAATATAGGAGATTTAGTATTGTTAAGAAATGAATCAGGACATAAACTAGATAGAAAATATATCGGTCCCTTTAAAATTAAAAATCTACTATTAAGGGAAAATGTAAACATCATAGATCCCAAAACTAACAAAGAACAAATAGTTCATAAGAATAGAATTAAAATTTATGAGCAATAAAATAATAATAACAATAAAAACCATGGTTAATAATACTAATAATAATAAGGAACAAATGATAATAAACTTATACAATAATAAGTCCTTCTAACTACATAAGAAATAACTAAATAATAAGTACTATATGATACATTTAATAAACATAAACTTAATAACATTGTAAAAGAATGTCCATAAAACTCACGTTATATGATCATTCTTCTGAAAAATGGAAGTGTAGCATACATACACAGTCAACGCAACCAACGACTATAGAGTACAAACTAAAGCCAACATAACCAACAGAAATACATATTAAAGAAATACCAAAAGAGGTATTAGCTTACATTTCATTGGCACTTCGCAAAGTGTCCAAATAACCAAGAGTCGAACGGACAAACACACTCCACATAACAAGCGCCGTTTAATACTCTAAACGATACACATTGCTCTGTTCGCAAGGCAAAGAACAGTTCTCACGCCAGTGAAACTGATTCGTCAGCATGGCACACGCAGACATGACGGCGACCGTCCATGGCTTTGAGTATGTTCTACTGCATACACACAGCGACACATACAATGTTGCATAGCCACAGAACGGCGATCGTCTCTGCTGACAGCGACCGTTCATAGCTCCAAGAACGTCGCATACATACAACAATGTATACGGCATGATAAGCAATGAGCAGCGAGCGTTCCCTCTGCTGAGGGATACGCATATGATATTCGTTGGTCTGCCGCGACAACTCCATATAAATTATATAGGAATGGGAATATTAATGTAAGATACTATTGTATTTAGATTTAATATAAAAAGAACCAAAATATTCAATAAAGACACAGAAAGGTTTTGACGCTCAAGATAGCTCAACCAAAAGAATTCCAAATTGTATTTTAATTATTACAACACGGTCAAATGCCTTAGCAAAATCTGTGTAAATAGTATCAACTTGAAAACAGCTAAATTAGAAGTTGTAGATCTACGAGGCATAAATCCATGTTGGTTAATAGAAATAAACCGCTTCAGACTGAAGAAAACTTTATCATAAACAATATGCTCGAAAACTTTGGCTACATTAGTCAACTTAGAAATTGGTCTGTAATTGCAAACATTATTTTTACTACCAGATTTATGAACTGGTAAAACGGATGTGTATTTCCATCTTTGTATAAAATAACCTGTCGCTAATGATTTATTAAAATTTATTTTTAGTGGCAAAATTAATGAGGGAGAACATTTGTTTAAGATAAATGCTGAGAGACGACCATCATTATCACAATTAAAAGAATTCGAAAGTTTATTGATTCCATTTACTACATCTTCATCTGATATTTGCATTGATCCAAAATCAAGACAAGAATTGATATCATTTAAATCAAAATGATCAAGCGGGCCAGAGTCTATGTTAAAGTTAGATTGGAAATATAAAGCGAAGAGATTTAAGGAACTGTTAATTGTATTTGATGTTAAACTGTTATAATTCATAACTAGTGGAATTAAAGAGCTTTTCCTTTTGGAATTTATAAATTTAAAAAACCGTTTAGGATTGTACTTAAGGGAAACATTAAGATTCATAATGTACTGATTTTATAAAAACTTATCAAGAAAGCTAAATTCTCTTTCATAGTGTTTGAAACATTGCTTATCTATAGCATTATTTGAGGATTTGTAAATTTTGTGGTAATTATTTCTAAGATTTTTTAGCTTTTTTAGACCTTTAGTATACCAAACCAAGGAAGATTATGCACTATTAGCTTAGCTGGAGAAATATTATTTTGACAAATATTTACAACATTGGACAAAAATATGTCATAGCAAATTCCAGCAATTGGGTTATTCAACAAACCTATCCAATTTAAACTATAGAAAATATCAGTTAATGCATTGAAATCACAACTAAAATAGTTATATCGTACAAAATCATTTCTAGCATAAGATGAATATTCATAGAATTTAATTTCAATTCCTAAAGCAGAGTGGTGAGAATTGGAAGGAGAAATCGGAAAAGCAGATTCACAAACTGAAAATTTTAGATCCGAACTTAGAAATATTAAATCAAGCAGTTTATTATGACTATTATAAATTGAGTTTATTTGCAACAAATCGAGACTAAAAAATTAATCAATTAAATTTATCTCGAAAGATCTATTAACGTTACTAGGAAGAAATGAATTTGAGTTAGGTACTTCAGACCAAGATACGTCACTCAGATTAAAATCACCTAGTACGCATAATCTATCATCCGCACCAATATGATTGTACAACTCTACAATATTAGAGACATGAGCATTATATATTTCATCAGCACTCCTTGGAGGTATATAAGATACACAAATAAACAACTCAGAATTAAGCAACTTAATAGAAATACACAACTGGTCCAGAAGTGTATCCATGTTAGTTAATGAAATAGATTTTCAAAATAAAGATTTCTTGATTGCAATAAGGACGCCTCCTCCTTTTTCATGGCCAGATCTCATCGCATCCCTATCTTTTCGATAAACTATATATACATAGGGATTAAAGAATTCTTCACTATAGAAATCCAAGTTAAGCCAAGTTTCAGTAATAACAAAGATATCATAATCAGACTGTAATGTATAAGAACAAAATAATATTGATTTCGTCCTCATACCCGATATATTATGGTAGTATATTTTTAACGAATTAGTGCCAGTTGTTAGAGTTTTTGCAGTGGGTTCACAATTTTTGGAAAAAAAGCGAAGGGACGAATTTTAATGGCAGAATTCCAAAGATTAGGATTGAAAAGACCTTCATAATGAGCAGCTGATATTCCAAGTTTAAAATTGACAAATTTTAAATCTTGCGTTGAACTGCCCTTCTTCACCAATTTAAAGCATACTATTTGCCCTCTATCAATTTGCAGATATTTCATTACATACAATATTATGTTTTCTTCAGTAACAGACGTTTTGAATGACGACAAGTGCACCCATTTGAATTTCAGTGCCACATCTAGTTCAGAATTATTGGATTGGCCAACCACAACTCTACGCGTTCTAGCAGATTTTTTCCTCCTAGTAACATTATTCCACTCAGAATTTACATTAACAAAATTATCAGCGGCGAAGTTAGCTTTACAGATAGAATGGTTGTCAATAACAACACCACCAATAGCGTTAGTATCATCAACCACAATATCATCATAACAATTCACATTATCTTCAATAACAGCAACAGCATCCATCTGACAAATGTTATCAACAGCACACGGAGCAGCAGCTTCATTAACAGCAATTGAAGCGACAGAGTTATTAGCAGCAGCCTGTTTAGCTTTACCATCAGAGAGTTGAGCGCCCAGAGAAGTTGTTGTTAGTACGGATTGCTCTAGAGAAGGAATAGGCAACTTCTGAAATAAACCGGTATTGTTCGTTGGCAAACTGGAGTGAGACGTAGAGATCTGATTATTGTTTTTTGCATTGTTCTCCAAAAATTTTGAGAATGACATTTTGATCTGCTCAATTTCACATGATAAGAGACTTATTTTTTGTATTAATTCCCGCGATGTTTGTAAACAATTGTCGCAATTAAAGACAATATTTTCAAAGCTATTGAGAGCGTTAAATGCACCATCATCTTCTATTTTGGCACATAATTTATGAAACTTGCAGCGGCAGACTTCACACATAATGCTGCAGTTTGTTTTGAATGATTTTGAAACACTTCGAACAAGTTATTTTTTCCGATGACATAGCCAACAACCGGTCTTATTGAAAGCAGAACTAGGAACAAAATAATTCTGTTCACCCTTTGGCATTACAAAAATTTTGAAGGCAAAACGAAGTTTGCCGGGTCCAGCTAGATTAGTATATATTGTAGTTGTGAACCAACTAAAAAGTAAATTTATTAAAGCCAGTGACAGAAGTTAAAACAAAACATTTTTTTAAAAAATGTAAATTAAAAAAAGTACAAACTACCTTTTCTTAAACAAGTACCTTATTTTAGAGAAGTACCTTTGCTTAAAAAAAGTAAATTTTCTTACAAAAAGTAACTTTAACTAACCTTTCTTAAAAAAGAACATTTTCTTACATCAAATTGCCTTTTCTTAAAAAACTATCTTTTCTTTAAAGAGTACCTTTTTTGTGAAACAAAATAACTTTTGTTTGAGATATGTACCTACTCATCAAAATTTACCTATTCTTGAAAGAAGGACCAATTCTAAAAAAATCCCATTGAAAAAAAACATTTCTTCAAAAAAACACCGTTTCTTACAAAAATTTCTTTTCTTAAAAGTACCTTTTCTTAAAAATAAAATAATACCTTTTCTTTTCTCGAGATAAATAGCATTTCTGAAAATAAGTAAATTTTCTTAAAAAAATAACCGTTTCCTAAAACGAGTACCTCCTCATTGAAAATAACCTGTTCTTAAAAGTATTTCATCTTACAAATAGTACATTTTCCTAAGAAAAAAATTAGCTTTTTATAAAAGAAGTACCTCTCTTTAAAAAAGGACCCTTTCGGGAAAATATAATACATATTTTTACAAATAGGACCTAAAAATATACTTTCTTTGAAAAATACATTTTATACAAAAAAATTTTTCGTAAAAAAAGTTTATCATTTTACAAAAAGTATCTTTTCTTTAAGATCCATTTAAATTATCGTATTATACAACGGCTTGTTGGAACTAACTAGTACATAATATATAGCTAAAGGAACTTCGTTCCAACCGGGTGTCCCCTGACACCTCATGTATTTTTCATTCATTATTTGTATTATTTTTATTATCGGATACATCAGTAATTACAGTGGTTGATTGTAAGACCGAGACAATAGGCTTATGGTATGAGAAATGTTATACATATGTATGGTTCATTTCGGTTATTATTAATTTGTGGTTCTAATTTATCTTGTAAAAAGTATACAAAGAGTTGTCCATCTTCGGACGCGAAATTAACATTGAAATCTCCTGCTAACATTAGTGGCAACGTATAATAGGTTTCGGCAATTCTTCAGATCCTAATCGACCGTAAATCATAAGTGTTTTGTAAACAAACTTTATAATATTATTAACTGTGTTATTGGGCGAAATTTACACAACTACCATTATGATGTTTGTTCCATCGTCCAAAACACAGTGCGCAGCATATATGTAACGGGGTTTTCAATAAGAGCGCTACAAAAGTTTTTTTAAATAAAACAAAACCGGTTTTAGATACCAATGAAATTCTTTATTCCTGTGAAAGTACGTTCGATGCCATTATGTATGGAACTCGATTTCTTTTGCATGGCCACCACGGGCACGCTTGCAGAAGTCCAGAAGCTGAAGCCAATTTTCGACGGTTTTCAAGCATAAATCGGCCGATACTGCTGCAATTTCACGTTCGATATTCGTACGAAGTTCATCAATCGTCGCTGGCTTGTTGGCATAGACATTGACTTGAAACCATTGACCGATGAAAATCCAAATCATTTTCAAGTTGTTGCTCAGCCCAATTCACGAACATACGACGCTTATGGTGGTCAAGCGGCTTCAGTTCTTGCGTCAATTTGATCTTTTAAGGATGTAGGCCAAGATCTTTTCGCAAAATTCGCCACAACGACGTCACAGAGATGCCCAACGCTTGAGAACGACGTGTGAGAGACACATTTGGGCTTTCTTGAACTGAAGCCTCAGCGGCAGCAATATTCTCGACACTACGGGCACTTCTTTGTCTCACTGGCACGGGAACATTTTGTACTGTGCCTGTTGATTCAAATTTTTCCACTAGACGCTCAATTGTTAATCTGGTAGGAGCATTATGACGACCATAAATTGGACGTAGCGCTCTTAAAGTTGAGGCCACCGACTAAAATTTTCGGTAGTAAATTTTAATAATTTCGACTCGTTGTTGGCTCGTATATCTTTCCATGATGAAATGGCAAACCTTACTGAAGAGAAATGTCAAACGAGCGGGAAAAAATATGGCGTGGTTTGCTGTCCCTATCGATTTACTTTTGTAGCGTCTCTGTTGAAAAACCTGTTATATCACCAATTGATCATTGACCAATATCGGTTACTTTGTATTCAGAGTCTGTGTCGCTCCCTGCCATGATTTTTATTCATCCGAAAATTCACAAAATATGAACTTTAAAACTAATTTAAACTTTTTTCACTTTAAGCATAGAATCTTTCATGTATTGAAAAAATATTCATTTACAAAATTGTTCAAGAGCGAAATGAAATTACGAAATAATCAAGAAATCACAAATTCACAAGAAAATGTGCGCGCGCTGCTCTCTCTTGCTCCTACAGTGAGATACAGACAATTTTGGTATAGTGATGCCAACTCTGCAGTAACGAAACGCGCCGTGCAACTACTAAAAAAGTGCTACAACGCGCCAAATAACGAAAACAACTAGAACAATCCGAAAATCTTAAACGCGCTTAATAAATAAGTGACTTCCAATAGGGACTGTTAGATTTTGACTGTCCATGGCAGTTACGTTGTTTTATCTATTATCAGTTCCTTTTATTTATTTTTCAGACAATAGAGACAAATCAACATGGCAAGTTCCAAGTTTTATTATCAAAACGGGAGTTCCCTTATGGCGACGTCACCCATTTTTGAATCAACCGATGCATAAACAAGCATTGCCGGATTTAGGACGATACCAGTCATTACAAATTGGCAATGCACACACAGAATGTCATTATTTGGTCTGGATTGTGGTCCGGAGACATCATCGCTCAGTACTTCTTCGAAGACTATGATAGGATTACGATCACCGTCAAATGGGAGCGCTACCGATCACGACATGTGGTTCCAACAGGTTGTCGCTACTTGATACAGAGCTGATGCCACAAAGGGCATTCTGCGCGCCCGATTTAAGGGTATCTCCACAGACACCGTTCATTTTAGCCATTTAGACTTTTTCTTTCGGGGATTCATAACTCGCAGATTCAGCCAAAATTCAGCTTGATTTATACGCCAGTTATCGAAAATTTTAACTCTCGGTTTCGCGTCAACCACCGATGCTCCGCCGGTCATTGGAACGAGGGAATATTTGTTGCTATCTCACACGCAACTTGTTTTTATTAAATTGTAACTTTCTCTTTTGGAAAATCCTTTCAGATGGTCAAGCGAAGAGAACAATTTTTGGAGTGCAGATTTGACGGAACCTGCATTGTCTGACATTTTTGTTTTCTGGTGCATCTACAGGATTAGAAGTGGATTCTGCTTCCCATACCTTGCGATATTTGTGGGCTATAACCAATACAATAATAGAAACAATTTTAGCATGTGTGATCAATGAAGATAAAAATATTTCGCCCGTCATGCACAGTAATGCATCAATAAAAATTAAGTTGTTCAAGACCATTAGCAACAAAAATGTCATATTACACTGGGAATGCCCAAAATACAAAAAAAAAGAACATTCTTTAGCAAAATCGGTGTTGTTACAAAACGGGCTAAGGGGCTAAATAAAAACTCAAAACGCGTGCACATTACGCGTTTTTCCAAAAAAGCGCCATTGGAATTTTTTTTCGCGTTTTGCAAGGTCGACAAGTGCTAAATCTAGCCCCAAAAGAGTTAAATTGGCATCACTGATTTGGTTGCTTTTGCTTTTTATTGGTATCCATTTGTTGTGCATTTGGTCTATGGATTTATGTATGCGTGAGTTTGAGTTTTGCGTTTCGTATAGCAGCAAGCAAACTTTATGCGACATCATCAAACACAGAAATAGGCACAAACACCCGTGTGTATTAGGGTGGACCTTGTGTCGATATTTTGGTAGATGAGGGCTCTATTCCGTGCCTTTTTGAAAAAAAATGACAATGCCGAAATAAAAATTTTAAAAAAAAAACATTAGGGGTTGCGCACGAGCCGAGAAAAAGGTCCACTTTGCCAAAATTAGGGGGGAAATTGCCATAGGTCATCAGGGGTCACCCGTAGGGGGGAAGAATGTATGGCCGACCCCCATTAACTTTTTACCGCCAACATTTTCCCCCAAGACACCCACCCCCTATCTCCTCCCCTTAGGGGCGTCACCATACAAAAATGGAGGTTGCTCAGTAGTAGTATACCTATGAGAGTTCTGGCTCAAAATCCCATATATATTTACTATGGGGGTCTAAATTCACAAAAAAGTGTGACATTTCAGTGCTGCCAAGTCTATGAAAAACCAAGGTTGCCAACCTTCAAACTGTAGGGGTTCGTGTCTAGACTGCAATTTGCAGTGTTGCCAGATTGCAAAAGATTTATTAGTTCGTGTCTAGACTTAAATATCTCAAGGTAGAGATCCTAAAAAGACCGTTAAATTTAATAAATTCAAATTTAATAAATACAAATTTAATATTTGGACCACGTAAGGTTTGGAATTTCCCCTCTCTCTTTCTCTCTCTCTCTCTATCTCTATCTATCTATCTCTCTCTCTCTCTCTCACGCATTATTTACGAATGAGAGTGGAAAGCGGAATAAATAATTTTCCCGTTGTTTACGAAAGCAGAATAAATAAAACAATTTAATAAACCAAAGACTTTCTCAGAAATGAATATCGATGTTAGTGATGATTGTTATGATCGGATCGGCTTCGGATCGGGTCCGGATTCGGATAAATATTTCACACCTCATGTATTTACTATTGAGGTCTAAATTCACAAAAAAGTGTGACATTTCAGTGCTGTCAAGTCTATGAAAAACCAAGGTTGCCAACCTTCAAACTGTAGGGGTTCGTGTCTAGACTGCAATTTTCAGTGTTGCCAGATTGCAAAAGATTTATTAGTTCGTGTCTAGACTTAAATATCTCAAGGTAGAGATCTTAAAAACCAGGGTTACGATCTAAGCTTAATATTTGGCCCACGTAAGGTTTGCAATTTTCTTTGCTAAATGGTGAAGTAGTGAACTAGATGGCTCCTCAGTTTAATATTTGGACCACGTAAGGTTTGTGTCTTTCCTAAGTACTGAAGTAGCGAAAAAATTTATTATTACTTTTTGAGCGTGACTCGACTAAATATGGAAAGGGGATCTAGACGGAGCACCGAAAACTGTGTCTACAATATGTTGAACCGCGGATTCGGATTCGGGTTCGGGATTCGGATTCGGGTTTTATGTTTTGAATTTTTCAAGTTGTTTTTATATTTAGACCCCACCATTCCACTGTCATCCCCATCACCCTGGCCGCCCCCACCCTCAACCATTCCACTCTCATCCCCATCACCCCCAACCAACGCCATTCACAACCTTTCCACTCACACCCCCCATCAACCCACAATAAAAAAAAACTTTTTTTAATTTCGCAGTTTTAATTTTCATTTATTCATCCAAACAACATTATTTTGACAAACCTGATTATGTGATCATTAAATGCATTAGAATTAACATAAGTCACAACGTACGACTTTTATCGCTGAGAAACCTTTAACCGCATAACAAATAAAATAAAATATTCCATCTGTCAACATACAAATTTTAAAAAAAGCTTATCAGTTAAAGTCGTTGGCAAAGCGTACACGGCAGATACAGTGGGTCAGAAACGAAAAAATTGCTGATAAAGTCAACATCGTAGGTACAGTGGATCAAATCGAAAAAATTATAAATATACAATAGGTATTAGAATTCATAAACCTTAAAGTGTAAAAGAAGTGAGTTAAAGATGTTTGAAGCGAAAATATTTTAAAGCAGAACTACAGGAAGTGATAAGCAAGCATTCTACACTAGTTTAGTCACTCAGTTTTTAAGCTCATGATGAGATGTGAAATCACAACTATCCGGGAAGTTGAATTTCAATGCTATGCAATAAGATTCAAAAATAAATACTTAGAAAATATTCTAAATTTTACATAACCTTGAATACAAACTCATTTTAAATACTAATCAATGTTCTTTTCCGCACCACCCAAGGGGCAGGGATATAGGCGAGCTTTGTAGTGGTATCCCATTAGGTTAGCATGCCATGAGATATTAAATAGATAATATATCATCTGCTCCGTGAATATATATTTAGTTGTACATCAACAGTCACCCAGGCAACAAGCATAAATTGAGCTCCACATAATGAAGAGTTTTAATTGCGAAAATTGTGAAAAATCATTTGTATGTGCACGTAACATGAGGCGTCATGCAGTGAATAGTTGTACGAGGATCAGCAATAATGATCGCAAATCTGTAGATCTAACTAAGATCACCCAACCGCAGCAGTCAGAGCAACAACAAATTTCAAATATACGGCTGTCTACAGATAATATAAAAAATGTTCCTGATAAACCCACATTCACGTTACAGTTCAACCCCATGATGGATGGAATGTATCTAGCATTATTCCAGCAACATAATTTTGGTATAGAGGCTCAAAAATTTTTATTACAAAAGCGGCATGCTGACACGTTTATACAATATGCTAAAAAGGCGCTAAAGAATGGCGATGATGAGCCAGCGTTAATAATAATAGAATTTAAATATATTGAACGAAATAATAAGCACATGATTGGTATCATAGAGCATAATACCATACTAAATGATAAAATCATTACAAAGGGCTACAACAATAAGATTACCCTGCCGATTATTCGAAAAATGATTGCATTTGAGAAAGAAAAGGATGTGATTGTATTGAACATGCAATATATGAAAGTCTATTTTAAAAATCTACCACCACTGGATCAAGGAGCAAAACGGCAAACTACTCAGATTAACTCTAAAAAATATGAGATGGATGATGACTGTAATTTTCATTATATTGAGGAGAATGATGATATACCCGGTTTTAGAAATGTATAATTCGATAATTTTATGCATATTTATATACAACCTGAATAAAATAAAATTAAAAAAGAATAAAAAATCAATTTTTTATTTACTATATTTAAAGGCTTTGTTAGCATACAAATAATTTATTTGCCAAGTATTTTAGAAAGAAATATTTCACATTAGGATCCAACAACTAAAATGCTGATAGGCCATGTCATGCAATATCCTATAATAGGATATGTAGGAAGAATTCTATAGAGCTGTCCATAATGAAAACACAATTTTTCTTATATAGCAATTTATTTTATTCAACAATATTTTATGTCTTAATTCTTCTAATTCTTAATATCATTTTTTTTTTTAATAACAAACTAAAATATTAGATATAGTAAAAATAAATTACGATTACTGTACTAAGGCTAATTATATGCTTGAATTAAATTTTTAATTAGTAGAGTAATCCATAATGCTATAATGACCCCATGGAAGCGTTTTATAATTAGTACAAAGCAAAAATCGTTTATCGTCATGAGGATTCAAAGCAATTTTTGTTTGGGTGATGCTATTAACAATATGTTTACATGATTGGATCAAATTTTGATCGACTTTCATGTTTTCGCCGCTGTTAAGGCAGACAACATAATCATTAAAGCATATTTTATTTTTTATCACGCCTTTTTTAACCCCCTTAGATTTTTTCATGGCGTCTTGTCCCTCTACACGAACGGCATACATTTTAGATCTTAGGCCCACAAATTCAGTCATAATGCTTCCACTATTTTCATCCTTCATCATTCCCAATACCTTTTTATTGAAAGTATTGGGAATGTTGTATGGGTTTATGATTGAATAATTGCTTGTATCAAAGTATTTGGGGGCATCTAGCCTAATACTTTCATACAAGTCAGAGAAACATACCTCATATATAAGTGAATCAGTATCAGTGTAGCAGACTGTACAATCATCCTTAAACTGAGGAGCCATATAGCCATAATGAAAATCGTATAGGGTTGTTTTAGCCAAGTCGAGGATGCACATACCAACATATATTGGTTTATTAAAAAAGATTTCAGATTTATTTAATTCGATTGCAACTAGATCCTCCTCGAAAATTGACGAAGCTTTAAATTCGGGCTTTGAAATATAAGCTTCTGCACCATAACGGCCCAACCACTTCGTAACCAGCTTGACGATGCTATGTTTACGAATGTTTTCCATGGTTTTACCGAACACGGCATTATTCATAAGTTTAAACAAATCTTGCTCAAACTTACTCGTGGCAGCCGTTCGGAGACGTGTATTTAGATCGATATACGTCTTTAGCCATGGAGACTGTTTAAATTGTAAAATTCTATAAATTTTATTTAATTTAAGACCATATTTTAGAGCCTGTATGAGGCTTCGATAATGAATGATATACTTTGTCTTATTATACAAAGTTCCCATTAGTTTTCGCTGTTTTGAGTTAGGAGGTGTGAGATGCTCCGGACAAAACGGAAGGTCCTTATGCTGATCATGAAGATCATTGGGGTATTCTAAGTCAACCTCTAAAATATACCCAATGTCTGAATCACTAGATATATCCTCAACGTTTAAATTACTTACATCCGCAACCCAATTAAAATCGCTTTGAGGTAGATATTGGGACATTGCCCAACCATATTGATTATTAACATCATAATACATTAAATATTTTGATGGTTGGGTGGAATCAAAATCAGGCATGTATTTATTATTCGCTTTAGAATACCGTTTACTGCACTGACTAAGCCCTCCTAGAATACCGCGTTCTATAAACATAAGCATATCAACATCTGTTAATTGCTCGAGGGTGATATCTGTATGTTTAAGCATAGCATCCCACGTATAGCCTGGCAGCGTAAAGTAGTGAGCTGGATCTAAACCATATGTTTTATAGCAACTTGAACGAAATTGCTCAAAGACATCTGCTAATAAAAGCACGTCACTTTTTAAGTAAAGGTCCGAATATTCGCCCAAATTTACTAAATTAAAATCATGCCAGACTTTTTTCGCGTGCTCATAATCCCCTTCACTAATCATACAATCGTTTAATTTGTTGTAAAAATATGTGATATCGGGCAGAGAAGTCTCGCTAAATTTGCTAATATCATCACAATAATCATAAGGGAATACGCCCTTGCGAGTTAGCAAATTAAATTGCAGCTCATTTAAATCTGAAAATTCAGTCTTTAAAAGAGGAAATGTGGAGAGAGTGGAAACTAAAGCATCCAAACTGCTACTCATAAATTTGAATGAGTCTATAAAGCGAAACTTTATTAGATATTCATCCAAGCGTTTAGTGAATGATATATAACGCTCTTTATTTATAGGTAGCAGATCTACCCGGCCTTTTAAATCTCTAGCAATATTTTTAATAATAAAATGAGAGTCATAACCGCTAAGGTTATGAAAAATAATGGGTATCGTGTGGGTGTCTTTAAAATTAATATTGCACCCCTCATGTGCAGGTCCGCGATATTTACCAGTTAAATGGCAATGATCGCGAACTTTGATGGCATCACCACTAAAAGACTTTTCACATATATGACATGTGGAAGCTAAACCAAAATCGCGATTCTGATCAGTTGTTAATTGATCCATAGGTAGAGGACAAAGAAATACCGTTTCAACATCTTCAGCAAATTGTTCCAATTCTGAAACGAACCATTCAATACAATCCGCACCGCGATAGCTTTTATAGAACGATAACGTGGGGTCATATGCACACTTAACATAATAGCCCACACTATGTGGTATATGCTTTTGATATGTAGTTGTGGTAGACTTCACCTTTTCAGACCTTGGCTTCTTTTGAGAAGTTGGTTCAACCAAAAGACATTCCAAATCAGCATATATCACAAATGGGGCCGATACCTTATTTTTAAAATTCTTAAAACTAAGCATCTTTTCTGCATCTGTGGGCATACGGATCTTGCAGTTGTTGATCTTACCACAATCTTCTGCATGTATCTCCAACTTTGCTGCTGAATGGTAGTAGTGCAGGCAGCGGTCGCAGAAATATTTGAAACCATTATGGTGTGAGACTTGTGATGAGAGCAGTCTGGACAGATTTTTGATCCACACGTAGTGATATTTGATAGGTTCAACATCATCCAAATCGTCACTTTCTTCTTCTTTATCCTCCGCCGGATATACATCCTGTATCATGAGGAGGTTTACATGCTGCTCCTTCTTATCTTTTGTCAGATAGGTGGGTAGCACAGTATAAGCGGGCAATCCCGTATAACTGTTTATGTTTTTTTGTAGAACATACACGTTTATAGATGTATCATTCTGTTTCTCAAAGCAGGGGATCTGGCATATCATGAGGGGAAATTGAATATTTTTTAAATTCAATTTTCCTCTGTAGTCTGGATATGACGATGTGCGGTCTGAGTTGGCTTCAGCTGGGTGGAGGGCGGATATTATTGCCCAAGCAAAGCAGGCATTGTCATCATTCTTGACATTAACACAAGCCTTTTTTGATTCAATCTGCTTAGGCAGCGGCACGTATGAGGAGCCGAGCTGTGGTGTAAATTTATTAATATTGATAGCCAAGTTTATAATGGTAGCCAACGCCCAACCACTGTCACGCTCTTGAAACTCCTCGAGCTTCTCTAAGATTTCATCTTGAACGTGCTCTTTAAACCAAGCATCGAGTTCCGTTTCACGGTAAATGGGCACGTTTTTTGTGTTCATGAACTTCTCCTCATGAAGCTCATCCCCACCCTTGATTACGTGGAACTCCCCACAAAACACCGCATTCACTTTGAGAGCTAGCTCATCACACAAGGCTTTTTTATTTTTCTCTGGACGACTTCACCGCAGTCTTCTAGGAAATTCTTCGGGTCTTTGTGCTTCAAGTTCATGATGAGTCCCGTTCTTAAGCTATAAATATTCGTTATTATAATCATAATCACAATATTTAAAATAAATGTTTAAAATTAAAAACTTACCGCCCACCAAACGCCGATTCTGCATCAACCCATTTAATTCGAGTAGATAGCCAGCTTTCCCTACCGCTAGTTTGGGAAAGTCCTGCTCCTACGGTCCTACGGAGATCCTTCAACTGCTCTTTATAACCTTCGACAATGGCCATTTGGTTCAGGATACCCTGCTTAGCACCATTCGTCTTCGCTCTACGTAAACGGCTACTCCTTAGTGTGCATAATGCCTTAGAACATGTTGCGATAGCTTCAGCAACCAACTCACAATTTTTTTTGAGTATTTTCAAATGCTGATTTTACATTTTGCATAATCTGCGGCATATTATTCTGAAATTTAGTTTTAAATTTATGAGAAGCACTCTATCATAAATGTTGATAGTAAGAAGATTCTGATTCAACTAACGTATTAGTCTGAAGAATATATATTTATAATAGATAATCTTCAGACCTTACAGAAGTGTATCTTCGGGTTTTTTTCCCTGAAGTACATCCTCAGCCTAAGTACATCTTCGTGTTTTCCGAAGTACATCTTCGGGTTTTTCCGAAGTACATCTTCGGGTTTTTCCGAAGTATATCTTCAGCCGAAGTACATGTTCGGGTATTTTTGAAGCTTTTATTTGAAGGAAAGCGATCTAAATTAATATTAAACTTATACCTTTAATAACTTTGAATGCACTTAAAAACACTTGGAATAAATAAAATTTATGCCTTTAACAGCTTTTGAACGCACTTAACAACACCCGGAATTATCGTTTATAATATGCTCACTAAATGTAGTCATTTATGTACTCGACTATTTATATACTCTACTTTAGCTATTTTCATATAAAAACAAAGGATGAGGTGTCTAAGCCAATCAAAGGGAGTATCGAAAGATAAGAAAAAAGTTTTGTTTGTGTTGGGAAGAATTGTTTGGAAATTCCTTATCACTAGACTAGAGAAGTCATGCAAATTTTTTAAGCTAGGCTGGTTCATGTTCTTTCACATTTGTTTATTGCGGTTTAAGCACCTGCGATGTTGATAAGAAGAAACATTTCGAGAACCTACGATTCGATTGAAGATAGCATAAACATTTTGGGGGTCTAGTTGTTTTTTGCGGTTTTGACTTCCGCTCTTTCACATTTGTTTACTGCGGTTTAAGCACCTGCAATGTTGATAAGAAGAAAACTTTCGAGAACCTACGATTCTGCAATTGCTTATTATAAAAGTTGTTGTTGTTTTCGCTTACGTTTCCCGCAAACGTTTGTTTTATTGCATTAAAGTGCTGAAGAGAAGCGTGTATAAAAAGGCGTCTCACTTCTATGAAAAGATAGAAACTAAACATCAAGCAAAATGGAAACATTCCTTACACGCATGGAAGCGCATCAACAAAAAAAAGGAAATCCTTCATTTGAAGGAAGTTGAGGAAAAAACATCAATAACAATTCTCCATGCATTCAGACAAATAAATTAATTACCAATTAATAATATACCAACTCAATATACCTACGAAAATTAGGGTCCGGATTCGAATTTGTTAGGCTACTGGTACTGGTACTGGTACTGGTACTGGTACTGGTACTGGATCAGCTATCGATCAGCTATCGATCAGGTATCAGATCAGGTATCAGATCAGGTATCAGATCAGCTATCGATCAGGTATCAGATCAGGTATCAGATCAGGTATCAGATCAGGTATCAGATCAGCTATCGATCAGGTATCAGATCAGGTATCAGATCAGCTATCGATCAGGTATCAGATCAGGTATCAGATCAGATACCTGATCTTAATAAATTTACACCACAGCTCGGCTCCTCATACGTGCCGCTGCCTAAGCAGATTGAATCAAAAAAGGCTTGTGTTAATGTCAAGAATGATGACAATGCCTGCTTTGCTTAGGCAATAATATCCGCCCTCCACCCAGCTGAAGCCAACTCAGACCGCACATCGTCATATCCAGACTACAGAGGAAAATTGAATTTAAAAAATATTCAATTTCCCCTCATGATATGCCAGATCCCCCGCTTTGAGAAACAGAATGATACATCTATAAACGTGTATGTTCTACAAAAAAACATAAACAGTTATACGGGATTGCCCGCTTATACTGTGCTACCCACCTATCTGACAAAAGATAAGAAGGAGCAGCATGTAAACCTCCTCATGATACAGGATGTATATCCGGCGGAGGATAAAGAAGAAGAAAGTGACGATTTGGATGATGTTGAACCTATCAAATATCACTACGTGTGGATCAAAAATCTGTCCAGACTGCTCTCATCACAAGTCTCACACCATAATGGTTTCAAATATTTCTGCGACCGCTGCCTGCACTACTACCATTCAGCAGCAAAGTTGGAGATACATGCAGAAGATTGTGGTAAGATCAACAACTGCAAGATCCGTATGCCCACAGATGCAGAAAAGATGCTTAGTTTTAAGAATTTTAAAAATAAGGTATCGGCCCCATTTGTGATATATGCTGATTTGGAATGTCTTTTGGTTGAACCAACTTCTCAAAAGAAGCCAAGGTCTGAAAAGGTGAAGTCTACCACAACTACATATCAAAAGCATATACCACATAGTGTGGGCTATTATGTTAAGTGTGCATATGACCCCACGTTATCGTTCTATAAAAGCTATCGCGGTGCGGATTGTATTGAATGGTTCGTTTCAGAATTGGAACAATTTGCTGAAGATGTTGAAACGGTATTTCTTTGTCCTCTACCTATGGATCAATTAACAACTGATCAGAATCGCGATTTTGGTTTAGCTTCCACATGTCATATATGTGAAAAGTCTTTTAGTGGTGATGCCATCAAAGTTCGCGATCATTGCCATTTAACTGGTAAATATCGCGGACCTGCACATGAGGGGTGCAATATTAATTTTAAAGACACCCACACGATACCCATTATTTTTCATAACCTTAGCGGTTATGACTCTCATTTTATTATTAAAAATATTGCTAGAGATTTAAAAGGCCGGGTAGATCTGCTACCTATAAATAAAGAGCGTTATATATCATTCACTAAACGCTTGGATGAATATCTAATAAAGTTTCGCTTTATAGACTCATTCAAATTTATGAGTAGCAGTTTGGATGCTTTAGTTTCCACTCTCTCCACATTTCCTCTTTTAAAGACTGAATTTTCAGATTTAAATGAGCTGCAATTTAATTTGCTAACTCGCAAGGGCGTATTCCCTTATGATTATTGTGATGATATTAGCAAATTTAGCGAGACTTCTCTGCCCGATATCACATATTTTTACAACAAATTAAACGATTGTATGATTAGTGAAGGGGATTATGAGCACGCGAAAAAAGTCTGGCATGATTTTAATTTAGTAAATTTGGGCGAATATTCGGACCTTTACTTACAAAGTGACGTGCTTTTATTAGCAGATGTCTTTGAGCAATTTCGTTCAAGTTGCTATAAAACATATGGTTTAGATCCAGCTCACTACTTTACGCTGCCAGGCTATACGTGGGATGCTATGCTTAAACATACAGATATCACCCTCGAGCTATTAACAGATGTTGATATGCTTATGTTTATAGAACGCGGTATTCGTGGAGGGCTTAGTCAGTGCAGTAAACGGTATTCTAAAGCGAATAATAAATACATGCCTGATTTTGATTCCACCCAACCATCAAAATATTTAATGTATTATGATGTTAATAATCAATATGGTTGGGCAATGTCCCAATATCTACCTCAAAGTGATTTTAATTGGGTTGCGGATGTAAGTAATTTAAACGTTGAGGATATATCTAGTGATTCAGACATTGGGTATATTTTAGAGGTTGACTTAGAATACCCCAATGATCTTCATGATCAGCATAAGGACCTTCCGTTTTGTCCGGAGCATATCACACCTCCTAACTCAAAACAGCGAAAACTAATGGGAACTTTGTATAATAAGACAAAGTATATCATTCATTATCGAAGCCTCATACAGGCTCTAAAATATGGTCTTAAATTAAATAAAATTTATAGAATTTTACAATTTAAACAGTCTCCATGGCTAAAGACGTATATCGATCTAAATACACGTCTCCGAACGGCTGCCACGAGTAAGTTTGAGCAAGATTTGTTTAAACTTATGAATAATGCCGTGTTCGGTAAAACCATGGAAAACATTCGTAAACATAGCATCGTCAAGCTGGTTACGAAGTGGTTGGGCCGTTATGGTGCAGAAGCTTATATTTCAAAGCCCGAATTTAAAGCTTCGTCAATTTTCGAGGAGGATCTAGTTGCAATCGAATTAAATAAATCTGAAATCTTTTTTAATAAACCAATATATGTTGGTATGTGCATCCTCGACTTGGCTAAAACAACCCTATACGATTTTCATTATGGCTATATGGCTCCTCAGTTTAAGGATGATTGTACAGTCTGCTACACTGATACTGATTCACTTATATATGAGGTATGTTTCTCTGACTTGTATGAAAGTATTAGGCTAGATGCCCCCAAATACTTTGATACAAGCAATTATTCAATCATAAACCCATACAACATTCCCAATACTTTCAATAAAAAGGTATTGGGAATGATGAAGGATGAAAATAGTGGAAGCATTATGACTGAATTTGTGGGCCTAAGATCTAAAATGTATGCCGTTCGTGTAGAGGGACAAGACGCCATGAAAAAATCTAAGGGGGTTAAAAAAGGCGTGATAAAAAATAAAATATGCTTTAATGATTACGTTGTCTGCCTTAACAGCGGCGAAAACATGAAAGTCGATCAAAATTTGATCCAATCATGTAAACATATTGTTAATAGCATCACCCAAACAAAAATTGCTTTGAATCCTCATGACGATAAACGATTTTTGCTTTGTACTAATTATAAAACGCTTCCATGGGGTCATTATAGCATTATGGATTACTCTACTAATTAAAAATTTAATTCAAGCATATAATTAGCCTTAGTACAGTAATCGTAATTTATTTTTACTATATCTAATATTTTAGTTTGTTATTAAAAAAAAAAATGATATTAAGAATTAGAAGAATTAAGACATAAAATATTGTTGAATAAAATAAATTGCTATATAAGAAAAATTGTGTTTTCATTATGGACAGCTCTATAGAATTCTTCCTACATATCCTATTATAGGATATTGCATGACATGGCCTATCAGCATTTTAGTTGTTGGATCCTAATGTGAAATATTTCTTTCTAAAATACTTGGCAAATAAATTATTTGTATGCTAACAAAGCCTTTAAATATAGTAAATAACAAATTGATTTTTTATTCTTTTTTAATTTTATTTTATTCAGGTTGTATATAAATATGCATAAAATTATCGAATTATACATTTCTAAAACCGGGTATATCATCATTCTCCTCAATATAATGAAAATTACAGTCATCATCCATCTCATATTTTTTAGAGTTAATCTGAGTAGTTTGCCGTTTTGCTCCTTGATCCAGTGGTGGTAGATTTTTAAAATAGACTTTCATATATTGCATCAATACAATCACATCCTTTTCTTTCTCAAATGCAATCATTTTTCGAATAATCGGCAGGGTAATCTTATTGTTGTAGCCCTTTGTAATGATTTTATCATTTAGTATGGTATTATGCTCTATGATACCAATCATGTGCTTATTATTTCGTTCAATATATTTAAATTCTATTATTATTAACGCTGGCTCATCATCGCCATTCTTTAGCGCCTTTTTAGCATATTGTATAAACGAGTCAGCATGCCGCTTTTGTAATAAAAATTTTTGAGCCTCTATACCAAAATTATGTTGCTGGAATAATGCTAGATACATTCCATCCATCATGGGGTTGAACTGTAACGTGAATGTGGGTTTATCAGGAACATTTTTTATATTATCTGTAGACAGCCGTATATTTGAAATTTGTTGTTGCTCTGACTGCTGCGGTTGGGTGATCTTAGTTAGATCTACAGATTTGCGATCATTATCCTCGTACAACTATTCACTGCATGACGCCTCATGTTACGTGCACATACAAATGATTTTTCACAATTTTCGCAATTAAAACTCTTCATTATGTGGAGCTCAATTTATGCTTGTTGCCTGGGTGACTGTTGATGTACAACTAAATATATATTCACGGAGCAGATGATATATTATCTATTTAATATCTCATGGCATGCTCGTGCATGTTGTGAATTATAATATAAGGAAAATTAAATTTGATGTTTTGATTTTAAGTAGTTTAACCTAATGGGATACCACTACAAAGCTCGCCTATATCCCTGCCCCTTGGGTGGTGCGGAAAAGAACATTGATTAGTATTTAAAATGAGTTTGTATTCAAGGTTATGTAAAATTTAGAATATTTTCTAAGTATTTATTTTTGAATCTTATTGCATAGCATTGAAATTCAACTTCCCGGATAGTTGTGATTTCACATCTCATCATGAGCTTAAAAACTGAGTGACTAAACTAGTGTAGAATGCTTGCTTATCACTTCCTGTAGTTCTGCTTTAAAATATTTTCGCTTCAAACATCTTTAACTCACTTCTTTTACACTTTAAGGTTTATGAATTCTAATACCTATTGTATATTTATAATTTTTTCGATTTGATCCACTGTACCTACGATGTTGACTTTATCAGCAATTTTTTCGTTTCTGACCCACTGTATCTGCCGTGTACGCTTTGCCAACGACTTTAACTGATAAGCTTTTTTTAAAATTTGTATGTTGACAGATGGAATATTTTATTTTATTTGTTATGCGGTTAAAGGTTTCTCAGCGATAAAAGTCGTACGTTGTGACTTATATTAATTCTAATGCATTTAATGATCACATAATCAGGTTTGTCAAAATAATGTTGTTTGGATGAATAAATGAAAATTAAAACTGCGAAATTAAAAAAAGTTTTTTTTTATTGTGGGTTGATGGGGGGTGTGAGTGGAAAGGTTGTGAATGGCGTTGGTTGGGGGTGATGGGGATGAGAGTGGAATGGTTGAGGGTGGGGGCGGCCAGGGTGATGGGGATGACAGTGGAATGGTGGGGTCTAAATATAAAAAGAACTTGAATTTGAAAAATTCAAAACATAAAACCCGAATCCGAATCCGAATCCCGAACCCGAATCCGAATCCGCGGTTCAACATAATGTAGACACAGTGTTCGGTGCTCCGTCTAGATCCCCTTTCCATATTTAGTCGAGTCACGCTCAAAAAGTAATAATAAATTTTTTCGCTACTTCAGTACTTAGGAAAGACACAAACCTTACGTGGTCCAAATATTAAACTGAGGAGCCATCTAGTTCACTACTTCACCATTTAGCAAAGAAAATTGCAAACCTTACGTGGGCCAAATATTAAGCTTAGATCGTAACCCTGGTTTTTAAGATCTCTACCTTGAGATATTTAAGTCTAGACACGAACTAATAAATCTTTTACAATCTGGCAACACTGAAAATTGCAGTCTAGACACGAACCCCTACAGTTTGAAGGTTGGCAACCTTGGTTTTTCATAGACTTGACAGCACTGAAATGTCACACTTTTTTGTGAATTTAGACCTCAATAGTAAATACATGAGGTGTGAAATATTTATCCGAATCCGGACCCGATCCGAAGCCGATCCGATCATAACAATCATCACTAACATCGATATTCATTTCTGAGAAAGTCTTTGGTTTATTAAATTGTTTTATTTATTCTGCTTTCGTAAACAACGGGAAAATTATTTATTCCGCTTTCCACTCTCATTCGTAAATAATGCGTGAGAGAGAGAGAGAGAAATAGATAGATAGATATAGAGAGAGAGAGAGAAAGAGAGAGGGGAAATTCCAAACCTTACGTGGTCCAAATTGCAGTCTAGACACGAACCCCTACAGTTTGAAGGTTGGCAACCTTGGTTTTTCATAGACTTGGCAGCACTGAAATGTCACACTTTTTTGTGAATTTAGACCCCCATAGTAAATATATATGGGATTTTGAGCCAGAACTCTCATAGGTATACTACTCTCAGTATTTTCGAAAAACACCATAGGTCATCAGGGTTCACCCATAGGGGGGCAAAATATATGACCGACCCCCATTAACTTTTCATCCCCAACATCTTTTCCGAACAAACTTACCCTCTATCTCCACTCCTTGAGGGACTCCCCATACAAAAATACTGAAAATCTATGTATTTACAGTTGCACAATATCGAGATTTTTTTGATTCTTTTTGATTTTTTTACAGAAATTCCACCAATATTCAAGAGTGGTCATTGTTTGGAAAGTCTTGAAAAATTTGAAACGCACACGTGCTGAATCAGGTACATAGGCACCCTTAGCAGATGCCCCCATTCATCAGTACCTGGCAGTAAAATATTGCAAAATACGTAGTAGTTATAAATAGCAGTTCATTCATCGATTGTTGTCATTCAACAAGTGCCGACGACCGCGAAAAGTAAATTGATTTTTCGCCCGTTTTTTAAAAGTTAAGATGACAACACGACTTAGATCGCGCGACGATATTTTTTTGATTGGTTATCCAAGCATGAATATTACGGGGAACAAATTACCGTCGAAGAAGCAAGTGCTAAGAATGCATTTCTTCAACATTCGCAAACGAAACATGTCGAAGAAAAATAGTGCGGTTATAGTCGCGGACGCAGTGATGATTTTTTGGCGCCAAGCAGCTATTCCGACGAAAGCCAGAGGAGATGTTACAAGAAAAATAGCTGCGCTGCACGATGAGTGGGATGCTTTAAGAAAGTCATCTCACAGAAAGACTGAGTCCACTAGAGAAAAAGAGAATACGTTTTCTGATAGCTTGGATAATCTTTTCGACATCGCACACGCCAACGCCCTTGAGAAAATGACAAATACCGAAGACATTGAGTTTCTGCTAAAGCAAAGAGAAGATGGCCGGCCAGGAACTATGGGAGGTGTGGACGCTACTGATACTCGAACGAGGAAAAGAAAAGCTGAGTGCGAAGAACAAGAAGAGTTGCGACGCAAACGTGCAACGGAATCTAGTAGAGATCGGTTCGCTAAAGGCGGTAAGCTATTTCGCGCTTTGTGCAATGTTTATATTCAAATGAAATTCGTTCAATTGCAGTGGTTAAATTTTCAAGCAGTGATTCAAGCGATGATAATGGGAGACAGGACGAAAACTTCCCGGCAGAAGCTGGCCCGTCAAATGTTGGTGACAGAAGAGGTTACAAACAATGTTTTACTGAACGAGTCCTATCAGCTTTGGACAAGTGCAAAGTGACTGACCGAGACGCGGTCGGCATTATGATAGCGGCAGCAGAAGCATTTGGACGCGATCCTCAACAATACACAATAAACCGTACGTCTTATTCTTATTCTTCAACGCGTTTCATTCATCTCCAGCTTGTCGCAGCTAAATCCTTCGTAGTCCATTGGGATGGCAAAATGCTTTTGGATTTTGTGGGTACAAAGAAGGTGGACCGTCTACCGGTAATTGTTTCGTACGGAGAAAAAGAACAACTTCTTGGAGTTCCCAAAGTAGAAGATGGGAAAGGAAAAGGCCGGAGAATAGCACATGCCGTTTATCAACTGTTGGCATCTTGGCATATGACACATCGAATACAAGGACTTTCTTTCGACACGACATCAACGAACAGTGGCCCATTCTCCGGAGCCGCAGTTGCTCTTGAGCGGCTGTTGGAGAGAGAAATCTTATATTTACCTTGCAGACACCACGTATACGAACTGGTGCTAAGGGAAGTTTTTGAGACAAAAATGGGAAAGACCAGTGCACCAGGCGTTCCTTGCTTTGACCGTTTCAAACAGGAATGGGACGCTGTAAAGGTTAAACCATTCCATTCTGGCTTGATAGACGATCAAGTCGTCAGAAAAATTCCTGTGGCAATGCAAGTCGGCATAAAGAAGTTTTGCTTAGATCAATTGAAGGAGAAACACCCTCGCGATGACTATAAAGAAATGCTACAATTAATTCTTTTGTTTCTGGGTGAAAAACTTGAGAATTACCATTTCCGACCTCCAGGACCCGTTTCCCATGCTCGACAAGGTTTCAAATGAGTTGAAGGCCAAAATGGCCCAAGCATTGCTAGAAAATGAGAATGACGAAGATGAAGAAGACGAAAAAGGTGAAGAAGATGAAGAAGACGAAGAAGATGAAGAAGACGAAGAAGGTGAAGAAGACGACCCGGTTCCCCCAGCTCCTCGCGTCGTAATCAAAAGCACCAGCGTTAAAAAAATCGAGGTGAAATTCAAAGATGTGAATGAGGAATTCTTGGCTAAAGACTTGAGCAACTTCGTCTCTCATAATACCAAAAATTTATTTGTACGATTTGGAATATCGCAAGATTTCATTCTTGCGAATCCAGCAACCTGGAAATCTCGCGCAGACTATCAAGAAGGTCGTAGAATTGTAAATAACTTGCGCGTTGTGAACGACACTGCCGAAAGAGGAGTAAAAATGATACAAGATTATAATAGAATACTGTGTCAAGGCGAAGAAGAGAAACAGTATTTACTACATGCTATCGATTCTTACCGCAAGAAATACCCATCAGCGAACAAAAATATGTTAATTTGACTATATTATATTAAGAGTGCTTAGTAGTACTACTCAATTACAGCTTCTTTTATTTTTGTATGGGGAGTCCCTCAAGGAGTGGAGATAGAGGGTAAGTTTGTTCGGAAAAGATGTTGGGGATGAAAAGTTAATGGGGGTCGGTCATATATTTTGCCCCCCTAGGGGTGACCCCTGATGACCTATGGTGTTTTTCGAAAATACTGAGCAACCTCCATTTTTGTATGGTGACCCCCCTAAGGGGAGGAGATAGGGGGTGGATGTCTTGGGGGAAAATGTTGGCGGTAAAAAGTTAATGGGGGTCGGCCATACATTCTTCCCCCCTACGGGTGACCCCTGATGACCTATGGCAATTTCCCCCCTAATTTTGGCAAAGTGGACGTTTTTCTCGGCTCGTGCGCAACCCCTAATGTTTTTTTTTTTTAACTTTTTTTTCGGCATTGTCATTTTTTTCAAAAAGGCACGGAATAGAGCCCTCATCTACCAAAATATCGCAAAAATGTCATTTCAAGGTCCACCTTAGTGTGTATACATTTGTTTGATTAATAGCAACAAGAAATGCAAAACAAAGCAAAGCAAGACAAAGTTTCGTTCGTCTCTTTTCGTAACGCATTCACCAGCTTACTCCCAAGTCAAGCGCGCGTAAAGAAGTTTTACTTAAAAAACGAACTGCTGTTTTCAGCAGAAGCGTAGTTTGTTTGATGTGTTAACATATATAGCGGCGTATAGGGACTAAATCTATAAAAGTCAACACATGCAAACAACACACAGACAGGTTTTCTGCTGCTGCTAAAACCAGATTTTATGCTGCTGCTAAAACCAGATTTTCTGCGACTGCGAAAGAGAATAATGACGTGTTAAACAAAAATGAGCGAGCAAGAGAGCAATGAAAGAGTGGTGTGGCAGGGGTGGGACAAACGAAATTGTGTCTATAGCGTATGTATTAATATAATAAAGTATGCATGTACATGTGTCTGTTGCTGTTGTTGAACAGAGATATAAAGCATAGCCACGCAAAATTTAATTTGCAAGCGCAGTCGACGTTATGGTGACACACTAATACGCCAGCTACTTCGTACAAAGTATGTGTGATGTTGTGTGTTTGGCTGTTTCGTTGCTGTTGATATGGCAAACATGTGGTTATGTGACACGCGTATACGTCAGCTACTTCGGACAAAGTATGTGTGATGTTGTGTGTTTGGTTGTTTTTAAATAAAACGTCATCATTTGATTGAACGGCTTTTTAAATTCTTTATATTAACTTCACCTGCCTGTATGTATGTATGTATGCCGAAAAAACTTTGGATTGATTTTTAATCCTTCTCCCGTAATCCAATCGAGCTGAAACTTCGCAGGCAAACTAATGGCGACGACAAAAATGAAATGTCGAAATATGGGCGGGATTGGACTAATGGGCGTGGTACCTCCCATACAAATCACAAATTAAAACTCCATTATTTCTGCTCATGTTAACGGTATTTGAACAAAATCGGGTATGTTGGTTAGGTTTACATATTCTAAGATCTGGTGTAAATATGGGCGGGATTGGACAAAGGGGCGCGGTCATATATAAAGAATTTATAGTCAAAACTGTTTTTTTTACGGGTTGATTTTTTATTATTGTCAAAGGTAAGCCAAATAAAATATGGGTGCGGAGGACTCTCAGAACAAATAGAATAATGACGTATTATACGTACATATATAAAAATGAGATAACAAGAAAGCAACGAGAATTTTGTGAACTTGAATAGCGTATGTGCGAACATAACAATGTATGTATGTATGTTCATGTGTCTGTTGCTTTGCATTCTTTGTTGTTTCTGGGAATAAAACAAAAAGTTTTAAGCAAGAAAATAATAACACATGTGCTTGCACTGGTCTTTAAATAATTTTAAATATTAATATTATTTAAATGTAACGTCATCATATGATTGAACGCTGTTTTTTATTTTCCCATGTAACATTAATCGAACAGTTACCGTGTAGGAAAAAGGTTTTAACACATCGCCCGTGAGTTCGAACACTCATTGGATTTTTTTTACTAATTGTACTTCTGACTGCATAGCACCTAAAGAAGTACGCCAAAATACTCCTTTTTAGCGTCTGTACTTCTTTTTATACTGTTTTTCGTTATGCCAACAATATATACAAAATTGCTACTTCGTATTCATACCAAAAATCGTATATAAGTATTTACATACAATACCGTTTTACTTAAAAAAATAACAAATATGAAAAAATTTCCATTTTTAACCTTAATTCAAGCATTTCATTTCATTCATGGCGTAATTGAATTATATTCAATCAAATAAACTGGCTTGATGAATTTATATCCTTAAAAGTTTTTTGTGAAAACATTCCAAAACAAAAATCCGTTGAAGAATAATTGAAGGAGATCCTAGAAGTGGGTCATTTCCAATTTTCGGAAATATCTGTAAATTTGTATTTTCAATTCCTCTTTCTATGCGGCATGTGGAAGAATATTCAGTTTGATATTTACGAACGAACGAAATAAACTTCTAATTCAAAATTTAGAAAACGATTATAAAACTAATTTTACGTACACTTGTAATGAGTTTGTAAATTTTTTATAAACAGAAAATGGTAAAAACGGAATAGTCAATCAAGTCCACAAAAACTATAAATATTTGTAATTCGTTCAGAAAGCTGTAAAATATTATCTTGGATTAGTAAATAATTACTATTCAATAATTAAATTGTCCGAGCGTTTGGTCGTGTTTATTAATTAATTGTTTTTTTTCGATATTTCGCTATCCAATTTTTTGGATAGCATTGTCAGGAAGATATATTAGGGGCGATTTTTTTGCAATTTATGCACGTTAACTCATACAAAATGAAAACCTGCACGTTAACATGTATAATTTTAGAAGTTGAGAATAACCCCGATAAAAGTGTTACCAAGTTCGACTTTGTTGTATGGAAAATATAAAATGTATGTCATTTCATTTCTTATATTTCCACGACGTTTTGAAAATTATGATGTAAATATAAGGGGTAGTTCGTTTTTTTTATCAAAATATTTAAAAAGTTGGATAAAATATTATGTTTTTTTCTTCTTCAAGAATAAGGATTCCAAGACAATACTGGAGATCAAACAACTAAAGCAAAACTAAAAGGAAGTAAAGTGAAGGAGGAAGCCTATACCTTACCATAACTCGACAACATTCACAAGAACACCTTCAGCTCTGATACACTTTGTGTAGTTTTTGGTACACATTTGAGGACCTTTATGCAGTTTTTTGGAGTAGTTTACTCATAAATCACTACACTTAAAGTAATTTTTGGTGCATTTCTGGTAGAATTGATGCAATTTTTTGGTACTTGTTATGTACTAATGGTACATTTTGGGTAGTTTTTGTAAATTTTTGACTATATTGATGTACTTTCTGGTGGATTTCATGCACTTTACGGAACTCGATATGGAGGAGTGGTAAATTGTATGTACTTTTATGTACATATAAATTATGTATATAGTTTCCGGTACATTTTATGCACTTTGTGAATAAACAGCACACCGACCCACATTCATTACTTCACTCCATTTCCGATCCGAAAATTTTGAACCCGCTGCCATTTCGCACCCTTCCATTTTCGGACATGGTCCTAGTGGACTTTTCTTCATGAAATGAGCCAAGGAATACGCTGGAGAAATTTGTCCGGAACTTCCTGAATCACCCTGTATATCCAACATTTATTCATTGTTTTAATTTATAATATAATTGTGTGTGTTTCTGTTGAACATATTTTTAGTGTTCGTGGGTTTTTTTCTTTTCTTGCTACAAGTTCTTCTACTTAATATTTTGTGTTGTTCTTGTTTATTTTTTTTATTGCTGTAAAACTTTAATATTTGGTTCTGTTTTTTAAGAGAACAATTTTAACATAAATTTCTTTTTCTAATGTTAATATATACATTTCAGTGTTCTACTGTTAACAGAACAGCATTAACACATACAACAAAAATCGAATACTGTAACGTTCGCTAGAAATTCAAACTGGAATGTATGCAAAATGTTCAATAGCAGTCAGCGCACAAAATGCCTATACAAAATGAAATGTATATATTAACATTAGCAAAGCAAATATATTGTTACGAATTTCCTTATTCGTCCTTTTTGCGTTGTTTTATTCCCAATAATAAAACAAGGTTCGTTTTAAATTACGATAATTACAACGGTTTCACTTCCTTTTATTTTACTTATATAGTACAACAGTTTACTTTATTTATAATACTTTAACAAGTCTTATATTTTACTATCGATTCGCGTTGCTCACATTACGGGGTTTAATCACAAACTGAACTCTCCATTCCAAATACCTCCGCTATTTATACCAACTCACCATACTAAAATGAAGGTAGATCTAGCGAATTCAAGAACCTTCTAGACATTGTTGTCGTTGCTTATCTTTGTAGAACAGTCTCGAAAAGAACAAGAAAGATTACTCTTTACTGAGGCGAATTCACGCTACTGGTTTAGCGAGCTGGTACGTTGTTCCAATGCATACTTTCAGGAGCAGCAGTAACCGCCTGTTATTTACATACTGTTAGTAGAGTCATTAACAGCACGCAAAAGCTTTTACTTATTCGTAACACTGCCCCCCACTTAAGCCTGTTCGTCTCGAGCAGACTCAACCCCCCGTTTTCCATACAGGGCTAGTCGTTCCAAATGCACGACTTTCATTCCAGCTCTTGGACTTTGGCTTTTCTGCATTCTATAAACCACGTCATTTATTCGTTTGACAACCTTGTAAGGGCCTTCCCAGTGAGTCTGAAGTTTTGGAGATAAACCCTTCTTGCGCTGTGGGTTGAACAGTAAAACTAGCTGGCCTTCATGAAATCCTTCTGAATTTGCCGCTCGGTCGTATCTGGCTTTCATTTTGTTACTGACCATTTTTAATTTGTTGCGCACAAATTCATGGAGATCATTAAGATCCCCCGTATCATGGTAATTGACATCACTGTTCGCAGGGTCAGACGCTGGTATGGTACCGAACTCCAAATCCCCAGGCAGCTTCAGCTCATTTCCGAAAATTACTTTAGCGGGTGTTCGCGAAGTGGAGTCATGGGTGGCCGCCCTATATGCCAAAAGGAACTTCGGTATGTGTTCATCCCAATCTCTTTGATCTGCGCTGACTACTTTTCTTAGGTATTCTTCAAGAGTTCGGTTGAATCTTTCAACCATTCCGTCAGACTGAGGATGCAATGGTGTTGTTCTTGTTTTCCGAATACCGTATGACTCACACATTTCTTTGAAGATGGTCGATTTCAAATTCCTACCCTGGTCCGAATGGAGCTCCGAGGGGACACCAAAACGGCATATCCAGTTATCCACTAACACTTTAATTATAGTCTTCGCTTCCTGATTTGGAACAGGGTATATTTCGGGCCATTTACTGAAGTAATCGATAACCACTAAGACGTACTGGTTTCCAGAGCTACTGACTGGAAATGGACCAGCCACATCCATAGCTATACGCTCAAAGGGTGCACCTGAGTTGTATTGCTGCATGTGGCCATGACTTCTTCGCGTTGGTCCCTTAGCTGTCATGCATTGGGTGCAATTTGCTATCCAATCGGCTACCGCTTGTTGACAGCCAATCCAGTAGAACCGTTGCTTTAGCTTTTCAATGGTCTTGGTTATTCCTAGATGTCCTCCACTCGGCCCATTATGGAATTCTGTCATTATCTCTTTTTCCTTGGAGGAAAGTACCACTATTAACTTTTTGACTATTTTACCATCCTCACTTTCCTATAACCGGTGTAGGAAACCATCCAATAATTTTAGGCTGTTCCACTGGGCCCAATATGCTTTCATCAGGGTGCTCCCTGAGGCGATGTCATTGCGTGTTGGTCTTTCATCTTTTTCTTTTGCAGAAATGATTTTTGCCAGTATAGGGTCGCTTCGTTGTGCTGTTGACCAGTCTTCGTTGGATTCTAGTCTAAGCAGACGTACGTCAATGATGTTTTCTTTCACCTCTGCTTTTGAGCAGTGTTTGCATTCCAGCTTGCATGGACGACGTGACAGGGCATCAGCATTACCGTGTTTTCTCCCTTTTCTATGCTCAATGCTGAAGTCATAGCTCTGCAGTCTTTCAATCCAACGAGCAAGTTGGCCTTCGGGGTTCTTAAATTGCAGTAGCCACCTTAGCGCCGCATGATCGGTACTTAACTGAAAAGGCTGGCCGTACAGATACTTGTGGTAGTGTTTGACATACTCTATGACTGCCAGTAGTTCTCGTTTAGTAACACAGTAATTTTTCTCTGGGCTTGAGAGTATTCGGCCCAATAACTTTTTCTTGGTCATTGATTTCCTGCGAGAGCACGCCACCTATTCCGTAACCACTCGCGTCAGTATCCAACACGAATTTCTCTCCAGCAACAGGATATGCAAGCAAAGGAGCCGTGCATAAATATTGCTTCAGTTGGTGGAATGACTCTTCTTGTTTTTCGCTCCAACAGTACGGCCGATTTTTCAATGTCAGCTCGTGAAGACTTGCAGCCACTGTGGCGAAACCCGGCACAAACCGTCTGTAGTACGTACAGAGTCCTAGAAAACTGCGTAATTCATGGAGATTCTGCGGTCGTGGCCAATCCTTCACTGTTAGGATTTTGTCTTCATCGGTGGAAATGCCATCTTCTGTCACTCGATGCCCCAAGTATTTTACTTCTTTCTGGAACAGAGAACACTTCTTCGGGCTGAGTTTCAATCCAGCCGCGGTTATACGTTGAAGGACTTCTTTAAGATTCTTCAGGTGTTCATCGAATGTTTTCTCCATCACAATGATGTCGTCTAGGTACACCAAGCATGTTCGCCAATGAAGTCCTTTCAACACGCACTCCATTAATCGCTCGAAGGTGGCTGGAGCGTTACATAGTCCAAATGGCATTACTTTAAACTGCAACAGACCATCCCCTACGCTGAATGCAGTTTTCTCCTTGTCTTTCTCGCTGATTTCTACTTGCCAATAACCACTTTGCAAGCCCAGCGTGGAGAACCATTTTGTTCCTGACAACGTATCCAATGTGTCATCAATTCTTGGTAGTGGATAGCTGTCCTTTTTGGTGACGTCGTTGACCTTTCTATAATCCACACAAAAACGAGTACTTCCATCTTTCTTCTTAACTAGTACCACCGGCGAGCTCCATGGACTTGAAGAAGGTTCGATTACACCATCCTTCTGCATTTCAGCTACCAGTTTCTTTACCTCATCTCTTTTTGCAAGTGGAAGACTTCTGGGCGCCTGTTTTATTGGTCTCGCTTCTCCTGTATTGATGTCATGCTTTACCATTGATGTTCTACCTTGGCATTCTCTTTTCAGGGCGAAGGCAGACGCATGCTTCCACAGTAATTGCTTTGCTTTGTTCCTATCAGAAGGCTTTAGTTCTCGCACCCACTCACTGAGATGCGACTCCAGCACTTTCTGCTCCTTTTCTGATAGTTTGCTGCAGTCAGAATTAACTTCACAGTTGATGACCGCCTCGGCTGGTGTACATTCTGCAATTTCTGCGCGGTCGCCGATCACCTCTTCGTTGTTGGACAAATTTAGAACTCGCACAGGCAAGTATCCTTCATTATTAGTTCTTACTAGAGCTTTGGCAGTGATGATGTTATAGTTGTTTATACTTGCCGGTTCAACTACCCACAAACCGCCGATCTCACAATCTCCCTCCATTCGGGCCCATACTATGGTTTCTGAGTTTGGTGGCAATTTTACATCTTAGTGAGCGATCAGCCTTTTAATCTGTTTTGTGTTGTCGTATCCCACATTGAGAGGAATTTCCACATTAGCCCACGTCAAAACTTGCTGCCCCATATCTAACTTGAGGCCTTGGGCAATCATAAAATCTGTGCCAATTATCACTTCATCTACAACTGCAATTTAACTTTACCATGTACAGTTGCTGGTTCACCTGTTGCTGTGCGGAGTCTTACACCATGTAACGATTCCGTTGGTCCATTTATCAAATCAGATCTGATGATAGATTGTGACGCGCCTGTGTCCATAGTCAATATGCGCTTCCGACCACCGATAGCTCCGTAGACATTGAGGTTGTTGTTTTTCTGTTGTATTATTGAGATGGAGATCGTGGGGCCCTCGGTTGTGGGAGCTAGTCCATGCCCCTCTGGGCTAGCTCGTTTTAGTTTAACGGAGATTCATTTTGTGTAGTAAAATTTCCCCGTTTATTGCCACGTTGGGGTGAGCTCGATCTTGATCGTTTTCGTGGCTCTCTGCAGTTTCGTGCAATATGACCAGGTTTGTCGCAATTGTAGCACTTTGGTCTGGGCTTACTTCCGCCTAATAACGCCTTACTGAGGGTTTGCGTCATTTCTTTAAGATCGTTTATGGCACCCTTCAAATCTCCTGCCTCCGACTCCATTTCAATTTTTCTAACTCTTTGTATTTGAGTCTTGGGCACAAATTTCGCTGTCTCCTGTGCCAATGCGAACAAAACGGTTTCGGCGAATGTAGCTTTTTGTGTGGCACAAGTCCCGTATTTTATGTCAGGATCACGGATGCCGTTGACGAATGCTTCAATCTTAAATTGATCCAAGAATGGGTGGGACTCACCAGGATAAGTCATCAACACCAAACGTTCCACCTGAAGCGTTTCATTATGCTTTTGCACTCGGCCTCTTAATTCCATGCGATATAAATCCTTCTTGTGATCGCCACCATATTTGCGTTGTAACGCAGCCAGTAGATCCTCGTAGTTGTTTCTGGCACTGACGGGAATGCTCTGAAGGACTTCTGCTGCGTTGCCTTTCAGTTCTAAAATTAGCTCTACTGCTTAGTCGTTGCTGTTCCACAAGTTCTTAATTGCGACCATTTCGAATTGGAATTTGAAAACGTCGAATGGTGTAGAGCCATCGAAACTGGGAGCTTTCAATCTACTAGAGCTTTCAGAAAATATTCGCACTGGACCCTCTTGCAACTGAAGTTCATTCATTCTCCTTTGCAATTCACTTACATCATTTTCGACTTTCTCAAACTTATTCTCGACTTGCTCAATCTTCTGCTCAACTTCTTCGAACTTCTGTTCGACGTTTTCGAATTTCTTATTAACATGTGTTTCCATGTTGTTCATAACTTCCGAAATTTGTTGAAGTTTGTCATTTGTGGCGTTAGATGTCTCCTGCATTATTCTTGAATTTTCCATAAATTTCTTTTCAAGTTTTTCATCCATAATTCTAGAATTTTCGTCCAATTTGGCCATCATGGCATCAAACATTGTAGAAACATCTACATTACCTCCATTTCGTCTTTGCACTCGAACTGATATGTGTCAATGTCGATGTTTCGGCGTTTAAATTCTTCTATTAATCGCCTCTGCAGCTCTAATTTATTACCAGCTGTCGGTTGATCCAATTTACTCAACTCCTTTATTAGTTGTTCAACTTTGAGTTCTTCAAACTTCATCGTTGACCTTAATTCGTAATCCCACTTCTGACACCAAAGTTACGAATTTCCTTATTCGTCCTTTTTGCGTTCTTTTATTCCTGTTTAAGCCAGATAAGGGTTAAACAAATAGATTTACTAGCAGGAGGCGCTCTATTATTAAGATAATCCGTTTTTCGAACATGACTGCTCGACTTAGACATTGTTGAGTCGAGCGATGCTCGTTCAATTCGTCTGAGCAAGCAGAACAATAAAGTTGTCAAAATACTCAGCCCCGCTCCAGTCTTTTATTTCCCGAAACCCAATAAAGGAATAACTTAACAACGAGGCTTCTGGAAACCTACGCTTTGGTTCATCCTGCCATTACCAAATTAACAAATTTAACTACAAGAGAAAACAGGGTCCTTCGAGCCGGATTTGAACCAGTGACCTATGGACCAGGGTCCTTCGAACCGGATCGGGCAGAAACTGAAGAAGGATAAGTTTGATTATTCTTTGATAATTGGACTTGAAACTGGTGCAAGGCAAGTATTTTGCGTGTCAATAAAATTCAAGTGAATTTATAAGTCCACATTTATTCTGTGAAGTGAATATATATCTTTCCAAGGAAAAATCACGCTCCTCGTGGAAAAAAAGAAGACAAAAAGAACAAGATGAAAGTTTCAAAAGATTCAGGTGATTTGCACACATAATTTTTAACTAATTTGAAGAGGAAAAAATTATAATTTCGTTCAAAATTTCATAGACATTTGAGTGATATTCTAGTATTTTGTCAGTACTCAAGTATTAGTAATAAATCCAAAAATCGGATTCGTTTTTGTAAAATTATTCTGAAAATGTTCGAGTGATATTTTTACATGCAGAGTGTCCAAGCCAGAGACTTGTCGATAAGCTAGTGTGTTGGGGCTACATTTCCTGAAATTATATTTCTCTCAATTTCTTTCTCCAAATTCCAATAAAAACCATATTGCTCCAGACACTAAGCATCGCGACAGAAACGAGTATCAATTCTCACTCAAAATTCCAAAAAAAAAAAAAAAAAAAAATTACAATTTCATTAAATCCAAAATACCAACGTTGTTCGAATATTTTTCGCTGCATTTCGGAAATAGTTCGAGCTCAAGTTGAAAACTCTCTTCTCTACTAATGAACTTTCATTATAATCGCAATAACTCACTTAGTGATTGAGTTTCTAATTCTCATCTCCCATATACAAGTTCCGTTACATAGGTATTCACTCAGTTAGATACTGAGCTTACAATTCTCCTCCTCTACATCAAGGTTTCGTTATTTTCGATATTAAAATTTACTCAATAACAGTAATATCATTTCGTTCGCTTTTCTCTTGAAGTGTTCGCTCACTGTGATAATGATAATCCCCACTATTGTATCTAGATTGAGTCATTTTAATTCTTTAGCAGTGCGAGTGTGATTGACAATTCCATCATTTAGTTCGCGAGTACAATTGTGCACTCTTATCTGGAATATTATCTTCGTTATCTTTATCGTACTCTCGCTCATTATTCACGCTTAGATCATAGGAGGGGTTGGCTAACATCGTCTGCTCTCGACATATTTCGGTTTAGTATTCTCGCTCATATCACTCAATAGCGTACAATATAATGGTTGAATGTGCACTGGACCCGGTTCAAAAATGATATTTCCCAACTTCGCCGCACAGTGTGACAAAGTACCCAAATATTGATCGTTTTAATTTTACTATCCCATATAGAAACAAAATATCAAGCTGCCAACCCAAATCTCAAATACCTAAGGTGGAAACCAGAATATATTCTTATTGAATATTTTAATTCAAATTTACGACAGTACATACATCCATACATATGTATAATGATTAGTCTTCACCATTATTAATGATTATAGAATTATTAATCGAGACTAAACTTCATTGACAAATAAAACTCCGCATAATTTTCTGTAAATTACGCGTTGAAAGTGCAAAGCATTGGTGAACAATTTGCGAATATTTCTAATCAGTATTTGTTTGTTGATCTGAACTATTTTTGTGTTTAGATTCCCATTTCGACTTCATTTCACGTACTGATACTCTGTTATTAAATTGACAAATTATATTGCTTTTCGCAGACTATTTCGGTTCATGATGACTGCCCTTTCAAATTTTATACGAATTTCGGACGCGCTTATACAATTTAACGCGGAAATTTGTGAAAATTCCATCGCACAATCTTCAGTACATTCCCTTAAAGTTCACAAGGAAGAGCTCAGAGAGATTTGGCAACATGTGAAACTCACATACGAAGCCTGCTTAACAGACCTTTCCACTTTGGCTGATGAAGAAGCAAAACTCGACCTGGAAACAGTAAAAGCTAGATATCAATCCACCTATCGTACATATGTGCATAGCGTAGCAACCATAAGCGAGTGTATGGAGACAAAACGGGCACCTGTGCCAACAATCTCAAATGTATCTCAACATCAAGGTGAGCATCAATACATTCCCCATACACATATTCCTCCATGCGACACTGAGCTGTTTCATGGCGACTACGCTTCCTGGCCCACATTCAGAGACCTGTTCACGGCCATATATATACAAAATCCTCGCCTTTCTCCAGTCGAAAAACTGTTCCATTTGAATAATAAAACGCGAGGAGAGGCTAAAGAGGTGGTTCAAAAAGCTCCACTCACAAACGACGGATTCGACGTTGCTTGGAGGGCTTTAAAACTCCGTTTCGGGAATAAGCGACTTCTTATAAATACGCAGCTAAAGACACTTTTCAACACAGAAAAAATTACCTCTGAATCAGGCAATTCTATTAAGTGCATCCAATCCACCATTAATAGTGTACGTTCCGCCTTAAGACTATACGATATTGAGGTTGAAACTTGGGACCCAATATTTGTTTATATTTGTTGCACGCGGTTACCGGAAAATACACTCTCTTTATGGGAGCATTCACTTGAAAATAAAACAGAATGCCCACCGTGGAATGAGCTTGATTTATTTCTCACTAGTAGATATCAGACTTTGGAAACGGTTTGCGATTTTAATAATCCGCTACCTTATTCAGCTAATTATGAGAATTCAAAAGCTGTATCTAAAAGGAATGAGCAAAAGCGAGTTACATCATATCAGAATGGATTCGTTGTTCCAGCGTGCAAACTATGTCCGAACCAGAAACACACGATCAGACTCTGTCCAAAATTTGTTGGAATGTGTTACTCTGATAGGCTATCTTGTATTAAAAAATACAAACTTTGCCTTAATTGTTTCTCTAAAGGGCATTCAATAAAAGAGTGCAAAAGTTCCTTTAACTGTATGAAATGTCAACGTAGACATAACACTCTGCTTCACCAAGACAGTATCGTACTGCAGCCCCAAGAGCATTCGCCATCGGATAACTCCTCAAATGTACAGTCCACTCCTATTTCTAATAATGAACTTCTATCCGACGAAGTCCAGGCATTTGCGGCGACGAATTCAAAATTAGTCCTTTTGGGCACGGCTATTGTCTATATTGTTCACAACGGAGATGTTTTTAAAGCACGGGCATTACTTGACTCTGGATCTGAGGCCTCATTTATCTCTGAGCGCCTCTTTAATCTTTTGAAGCTTAAGGGAAAATCTATTTCCACTCAAATTTCCGGCCTTAATGGCACGCTTTCAGCTACGTCTCACAAGATCTGTTCAATACATATTGGGTCACCTATTGACTCACATTTGGCTATTCGTGCATCCACTATTGTAATTCCAAAACTAACGGCGTCATTACCAACATTTTATGCAAATCCGGAACTTTTTGACGACCTTCCTAACTTGCAACTGGCTGATCCAAATTTTTTCAAAACCTCATATGTTGATCTCTTAATTGGGGCAGATTTATTTCCAAAGATCATGCTGAATGATATGCGCAATGGGATTTGTGGCTCTCTTATGGCACAAAAGACTGTTTTCGGATGGATTTTGTCTGGCCCTATTCAATCAGAATCCGTATCATCCTTTCGAGCAACAGTCTCATACTGCAATGAAGTTGCATTAGATAATCAAGTATCTAAATTTTGGGTGGTGGAGGATTTTCCTAAGAAAAAACTCAAGTCAGAATCCGATGTTTATTGCGAGGAAAACTTTAGACTGACTACTAGACGTAATTCTGCGGGAAGGTACGTTGTAACTCTGCCATTCAAGGAAGAATTTCCCAGGACATTGCAACTTGGTCAATCGAGGAGAGGAGCAATGGCTCAATTTATACAAAACGAGACTCGACTGTGCAAAGATAAGGAGTTAAAATACCAATATTGCAAAATTTTAGATGAATACATTGACCTTGGCCACATGAAAGAAGTTTCCACTGCGACCAGGGCAAATGGTGGGAGTGAATACTATTTGCCACATCACGCAGTTATTCGTCCGGACAGCCTTACGACTAAGGTTCGAGTTGTGTTCAATGCCTCCAGTCCCACTTCCAATGGTCTCAGTTTAAATGATATGTTACATTGCGGTCCCTCCTTGCAACTGGACCTAGTAATATTGCTATTGAAATGGCGTTTCTACAAAATCGTATTCAATAGTCATATCGAGAAAATGTATCGACAAATCGTTGTCGATGAAAAACACGCTCCTTTTCAAAAAATTCTTTATCGTAATTCATCCCACGACAAAATCAGAGAATTTCAATTGCAAACTGTAACATTCGGCTTAAATTGCGCCCCTTACTTAGCTTTGCGAACTATTCAGCAACTGGCAGAAGATGTAAAAGATACACATCCTTTGGCTAATCACATTTTAAAGTTCAGTATGTACGTGGATGATGTTCTTGCTGGAGGTCATGATATACATACTGCCATACAAATGCAAACTCAGCTTATTTCCGCTCTGAGTTCGGCTGGATTCTCTTTGAGAAAGTGGACCTCCAATTCAAAGGAATTTCTTTGTTCGATCCCGAAAGAATATCTTCTTAATGAAGAGTTCCTCGAGTTTGATGATTCCAGTATGGCTAAAACATTAGGTATACGATGGAACGCAAAACTCGACAGCTTCTATTTTCAGGTAAAATCTATTGAATTTCCTATTATTCCTACAAAGAGACAAGTTCTTTCTGAGATCTCAAAACTATTTGATCCAGCAGGGTGGCTCTGCCCATACTTGGTAATTGCAAAATTATTGATGAGGGATTTATGGGCCACTAAGGTTAGTTGGGATGATAAATTACCAACCAATTTATTAGAGAGTTGGAGAATATTCGTGGAACATTACTCCCAAATTGCACAAATTTCAATCCCTCGTTGGATTGGTTATTCTCCGGAATGTGACATTCAGCTCCACGGATTCTGCGATGCTTCCGAGCGAGCATACGCAGGGGCAAGAGGTTGCGTAAGAACTTTCCTTCTTACAGCAAAATCAAGAGTAGCACCGTTGAAAACGATTTCCATTCCGAGACTCGAGCTTTGCGGTGCTTTATTACTTACCGAGACCATAGATTCCCTGATGCCTTCTCTTCCTATCCAAAATTGTAAAGTTTTCTGCTGGACAGATTCCACAATTGTTTTAGCATGGCTAAAGAGACCAGCTCATCAATGGAAAACATTCGTAGCAAATCGCATTTCCAAAATATCCGAAATAGTAGGTGAGGCACAATGGTCCCATGTTAAATCCAAAGATAATCCTGCAGATATTGCCTCCCGAGGAGCGTATCCCACAGAACTTATTCAAAATAAACAATGGTGGTCGGGACCGCTTTGGCTACAACTTCCTCCTAGTTTATGGCCAATTCAAACTTATGTCCATTTAGATGAAAATCTTCTTGATAAAAAGGTCCAAACCCACTTCTCCTATTCCCATGAGTACAACGATCCATTAGATCACTTTTCATCCCTGGATAAAGCTCTTCGCGTTCTTTCATACGTGTTTCGTTTCATTGCGAAATGCAGACCTACATCAAATTCGGCCGAACATTATAATACTGCAAATATAAGCAGCTCTGAAATCCAAAGTGTTAAGAACCGTTTAATACTACTTTCACAAAAAGCATTATACCCTAATGAATACCGAAGTCTATCAAGCAAAGAAGTAGTTCCAACTACAAGTCCACTTTTGAACGTCAACCCATTTATAGATCCTATTGGGCTTATGCGCGTCTGCAGCCGTATTGCATATTCCGATAGTTTAACTTACGACGAATGTTATCCTATTATATTACCTTATAGATGTTCTTTTACTAGACTCCTATTAAAGTTCATACACAAAATAACACTACATGGCGGAAACAGTCTAATGTTTCGAATGCTTCGGCTGCAGTTTTGGGTCCCGAGGGCAAAGACTCTGATTAAATCCATTATTCATAACTGCAAAGTTTGTGTTATAGCGAAACATAAGCTGCAGACGCAGTTAATGGCTGTTCTTCCTCCAGAAAGAACTACATTATCCAGGCCATTCACGAATACCGGCATTGACTTTGCCGGACCATTCGACATAAAAAATTATTCCGCAAGATCATGCATCATTACGAAAGGCTATGTTTGTGTTTTCGTGTGTTTTGCTACTCGTGCAATTCACCTGGAATTAACCAGCTCCCTCACAACTCCTGCGTTCCTAGCGTGCTTTCACCGATTCATATCTCGCCGCGGATGTCCTATAAGTATTTATTCTGACAATGGTAAAACCTTTGTCGGAGCGTCGAAAGAGCTTGCACAAAATTTCCTTCACTGTTCTCGTAACACTATCTTATCCCAATTTTCCCATCAAAATATTATATGGCACTTTATTCCTCCTGGTGCTCCTCATATGGGAGGGTTGTGGGAAGCTGGAGTTAAAAGTTTTAAAACCCATTTCCGAAAAATAGCTGGCTCCCATAGATTTACATTCGAAGAGTTCTCCACCGTTCTGGTCAGAGTTGAAGCATGCTTAAATTCCCGACCCATCTCTCCATTATCTGAAAATTTGGACGATCTCCTGGCGCTTACTCCGGGACATTTCCTTATTGGCAGTCCTCTTCTCTCCGTTGCTGAGCCAAGCGAATCCGAGTCGAACCTAACTCTTCTAAACAGGTGGCGTCGAGTTAAAGCTCTTTCCCAACAGTTCTGTATTCGTTGGAAACACGAATACTTAAAAGAACTTCACAAACGAGTTAAATGGAAGACCCCACAACCAAACGTACAAATCGGTTCCATGGTTGTGGTGAGAGAGGAATGCGTACCACCCACAGAGTGGAGATTAGGCCGCATTTCAAAAGTATACTATGGTAAGGACGACTTAGTCAGAGTGGTTGATATATGCACCCAAAAAGGAACTATTACACGTCCGCTTGTTAAAATAGTGCTCCTTCCACAATGTTAAAAATAAAAATTATTCTGCTACTTATGTTACTACAACCACTTTTCTTTTTAGCATGCGTCCAATAGAGAAGAGCATGAACCAAAACCAAGTTAATCGTAAAAAATATGTGTGTCGACTGTGCAATAAGTAGCATGGCCTGCGCAATTGTACTGCGTTTATTGATAAAGAGGTAGAGGATAGATTACGGCTGGTAATCCTCCATCGTTATTGTCCAAATTGCTTGGCACATCGTCATTCATCTGGCAGCTGTTTTTCTAAAAACGGCTGCAAGCACTGTGGAGGCAACCACCACTCACTTCTACACATTTCAAGCTTGAATGAGGGAAACAAATCACGACGACTAACAACAGGCAACAACCGAAACAGACAAGGAAGAGCAGCGTCACCTTTGCCATCATCTACCTACAACTCGGTCACAATTGCTTCCTTAACTTCACCGAACACAATTAATCTGTTTCCAACTGCAGTAGTTCTAATAAAAATAGGCCTAAAGAAACACCACGTACGAGCTGTAATCGATCCGTGCACTTCCGTTAGCAAAATTTCGATAAAACTAGTCCGTGAACTAAAACTACACACAACTACTCTTGGTAATGACAGCATATGCGCGGTAACTGTATGTTCACGTCAATCCCCCAGCATAAGCCTAGAAACTACTATGACCGTAAACAATCGCATATCGATAAACACGCCCATTAAATCCATAGATGGTGCTATTGCAAAGAAATTTACGAACATGTTGCTGGCGGACCCACAATTTTTCAAATCAAATCCTTTTGCAATATTACTGGGTGCAGACGTCTATGGCAAAATTATTCAACCAGGTCTATTACCTAGTCATAGCGGACTTCCGGTCGCCACCAACACCATTTTTGGATGGGTATTATCTGGTTCCTGCTCAAACTGAAGCTGCATTACAAATCCATTATATTTTTATGCATATGTATATCAATAATATTAATCCGTAAAAATAAGTTCAATGAATTCTGTATTGTTTATTAAGGTTATCCACTGCTGAATTTCTTACTATCATTATTTTTTATAGTCTTTTGAATTCGACAACATAATGTTTACAGTTATTAACATAATATTATTAAGAATTTTTGCAATCCTGCAACATAGGGCGGTATGTTTAAGCCAGATAAGGGTTAAACAAATAGATTTACTAGCAGGAGGCGCTCTATTATTAAGATAATCCGTTTTTCGAACATGACTGCTCGACTTAGACATTGTTGAGTAGAGCGATGCTCGTTCAATTCGTCTGAGCAAGCAGAACAATAAAGTTGTCAAAATACTCAGCCCCGCTCCAGTCTTTTATTTCCCGAAACCCAATAAAGGAATAACTTAACAACGAGGCTTCTGGAAACCTACGCTTTGGTTCATCCTGCCATTACCAAATTAACAAATTTAACTACAAGAGAAAACAATTCCCAATAATAAAACAAGGTTCGTTTTAAATTACGGTAATTACAACGGTTTCACTCCCTTTTATTTTACTTATATAGTTAGCAATATGTCAAAAAAAGTGGTTTTTCCAATTTAAAGATATATGTACCAAATTATATGAACTGATTTAGGGATACATTCGGCTATCTGAAATGCTCATTAGGGTGGCCCTCAATTACATGATATGTGAATTATAGGGTGTTCTTGTTGTCATTGATTTTCCAACTGATTACGAATTTTTTCCTGTAATTTCATTAATATCCGAAAACTGGATTTTTTTAATTTTTTACACTAAACTGGGTTAGTAGCCTTTCATTTAAGATGAATATTTCATTCGTAGACTGAGAGAAAAAAAATTATTATAATAATAAGTGGTAAAGGTAGATTTACGACTTTTTCATTTAAAATGGCACAAAAACGGCTAAAGATTTTTGGCCAAAATTTTCTATTTCTCGTTTAGAACCTTAAAATCTTAAATTCTACCAAGGCGCTTCGCAGTACAATGTTTCGTTTGGAAAAAAAATTGAAAAAACTTCAAGAAAAATGGAAAAAATCCAAAATTTTTAGCTTTTTTACCTTCCTCAACTCATAACGTCCAAACTAAGGTTTGTGACGTGAAGCGCCTTGGTGGAATTTTAGATTTTAAGGTTCTAAACGAGAAATAGAAAATTTTGGCCAAAAATCTTTAGCCGTTTTTGTGCCATTTTAAATGAAAAAGTCGTAAATCTACCTTTACCACTTATTATTATAATAATTTATTTTCTCTCAGTGTACGAATGAAATATTCATCTTAAATGAAAGGCTACTAACCCAGTTTATTGTAAAAAATTAATAAATTCCAGTTTTTTTTTTTTTAATTTAATTTTTTAATTTTTAAGCCCACGAAAATGGTTAAACTGTGTTATATTTTGAAATACAACTAATTTTTAAAAAAAAAAACTCGTGGAATAAATATTGTTTCTGAGTCCCCAAAGATTCATATTCAACAATAAAAAAGTTCTTTTTCGCAAAAAGTCGTTGTTGACATATTGCTATATATAGCACAACAGTTTACTTTATTTATAACACTTTAACAAGTCTTATATTTTACTATCGATTCGCGTTGCTTACTTTAAGTGGTTTAATCACAAACTGAACTCTCCATTCCAAAGACCTCCGCTATTTATACCAACTCACCATACTCAAATGAAGGTAGATCTTGCGAATTCAAGAACCTTCTAGACATTGTTGTCGTTGCTTATCTTTGTAGAACAATCTCGAAAGGCGGAGAGTAATCTTTACTGAGGTGAATTCACGCTACTGGTTTAGCGAGCTGGTACGTTGTTACAATGCATCTTTGAGGCGCAGCAGTAACCGCCTGTTATTTACATACTGTTAGTAGAGTCATTAACAGCACGCAAAAGCTTTTACTTATTCGTAACAATATATAAAACTTGTTCTCCTTCAGCATAGCACCACTGTTAAAAGTTTTACAGTAACTTTCATAAAAAAAATAAAACAACAACGACAAAAATGTTAAGTAGTACAGCTTGTAGCATAGAGTAATCTCAGACTAGAGAGAATATTTGGCTCATCTGACGTTTCCTTTCACACTCTTCATGATGCGGTCGGTGTCGGTCGGTGTGATAGAGATGTTTGACGAAAAGTGATATACACCAGGTGGAATTACAATAACTTCGTGCTTTAATTTTTCATGTCATTTTGGTGAAACACTGTGAAATTTAAATGTGTTTTAAACTTTTTTATTGACTGTTATTGTTTGCATACATTTGTGTTGTATTTAACACAATAATTTCAACACACAAATCGAAATGCCGTTGTTGTTATTTTATTCGTTGTTTTGAACCATTGCCTCTATCTGGTATTAGTAAAGCAATTCTTTTCAACATCAAACGTAAATATCACACTAGGCCAAATGTCATACATTTGGTGGGAGAACTAGTGGGCCTACTATAAGTATTAGTCTATGGCTTGTAGCAAGAAAAGAAAAACACACTCTCATACAAACAAAATTGTGTGCAGCAGATATTCTGAACCATAGTTAATTGTAGAATATTCATTTTACATCTGGCTGTGAATGAGATCAGCCGCAGATTGCAAAATGATATGTGGATGCTCTATTGAAATTTGTTTAGATAGTCCTTTTTCACGGTTAAAAGTCGAAGAAAAACTCAAATAATTAAAAATGGAAGGCCAACGCCAGAACTTCCAAATTTAACAACAAAGAATAAAACTTTTATTAGACATTGCAAGACTTCTAATTATAAGGTTATGTGGTTGTCCCCTTATTAACAAATTATTTTGTTGGCCTTGTTTGCGTTTCGCTTCTAAAGATCAAAAAAGTGTTTGGACCACAGTTTATAATGATTAAAATCATTTTACTGCTTCTATGATAAAACATCAAACGTCTCAAGTTCACATTAGAAACACAATGACATTAAAAACTTTTGGAAAAGTTCGAATTGACGTTTTACTTGACCAACAAAACGCATTTCATTATCGAGACATAATGAACAAGTTTCTGAAAACCGAAATATATTCGAACGCTTAGTCGACTCGGTATGTTTTCTTGGTGCACTGGGACTTGCGTTTAGAGGTAACGATGAAAAAGAAAATTCCGAAAATAGGGGAATTATATGGAAATTTTACGCTTAAATGCTAAATACCATAGTAAATTAGATCGTCAATTATCGACATCCACGATTTTTAAAGGCACTTCCAACCGTATTCAAAACGATGTAATTAACTCTATTGGAACAGTCATATTAAATAATATAGAAAAAGAGTTAAATGAAACCTTATTTATCGCAGTAATGCTGGATGAAACAACCGATAAAAAAAAAGTCTCAATTATCAATAAATTTTCGGTATGTTGACAAAAAAAAGTTGTTGCTAGGGTGCGATTCTACAAATTTATGGACAAAGTGATGATCGTACGGCAGACGCTATTTCTACAAAATTGATTGATTTAATAAAGCTTAAAAATTGGGGAGGAAAGCTGGTAGCTCAAACCAATGACGGCGCAGCTGTCATGTCTGGTGCATTGAATGGCACACAGGCTAAAGTAAGAGGGCAGTTTTCTAATGCTTTTTTTATCCATTGTAATGCTCATGTGTTAGATTTAGTTGTATCGCAAACTGTAAACTTTTGTGTAACATTATCAAGGCTGTCTGCTTTTTTAACCAATCCACCAAAAGAACTTATTTCTTCGATCAGGTGGAAAAACGAAGAATACCTACTGTGGCAACAACAAGATGGAACTATTCCTCTAGACTTGTAAATATAGTCCACACTTATCGTTCAGATCTAATAATGGTATTTGAAGAAATGATAGAAGATCCTGATAGTTGGGGTGCGGATGCAGTTCAAGCTAGGGGATTTATGAAGTTTTTGGATTCATTTAACAGTTTTCATGCTAAATACCTTTAACGCCATTTTTTCATACACTGATGTATTGTTTGCTATTCTTCAAAAAATAACTCTTTTGATATACCCCTGTCAAATATTTATATGTGCAATGTATCATTTTGAGTTGGAGCTTTGAAAACTAAAATTTTTTTTATTTTTATTTTATATATTAGTTTATATTTTATTATAAACCATATTTTTTCATTTCTGTTTTAGAACAAAAAAAGTGTGATATATTCTTCATAGAAAATATTTATATATGCAAAAATGAAACTTAAATTTAATTCATATTCTTATCCAATTAAAATATGTAATTAATATGATATTGAGTTGCCCTTGTGCATAAGAACTTGTAGCCTGCGTGGCATAGAACTCACTAAGTTGCTTAAAGTGAACATGTCGATTTTCTCCCATTCCGCCAATATTGCTAGTTTTAGTTCTTTAAGCGTCGTATACTGCTTCGACTTTGAAAACACCTTGGCGGAAAGTATCCCCCAGAGGTCTTCAATTGGGTTGAGTTCGAGACTTATGGCTGGCCACTTCAGTAATGGAATATTTCGGGACTTAAACACATCCCTTGTGAGTGGAGCAATGTGTATCGGGGCGTTGTCGTTTTGAAAAGTCTAGTTGTTTCCACATAATTCGACAGCAAAGTCAATTAAATTGCTGTCCAATTAATCAACGTACGCTTCCGAATTCATTTTAGTTGGGACAAAGCTTATTACTGACTTCCCTCGTGCTGCAAATGTAGCCCATATCATAAGAGATCCACCACCGTGGTTTCGCTTGTAGCACCTTTGCCGAGGATGTCGTAAATCTCTCCAATATTTATGGTGACCATCAGGTCCGTCCAAAATAAACTTTTTCTCATCTCTAAATATAACGGTTTCAAGTTCGTCCTCCCAAAGCTTGTACTTTTCTGCAAAAGCAATATGCACATTTTTATGTCGCTTTTTTAAGCGTGGTTTGGCCATTTTTCTTTGGTACCGAAGACCTATATCGTTCATTAGCAGTTGCTGCACACGCTGTCTTGTTACATTTAGACCCAATTCCACCTTTATTTCCCTACACACTACAACACATATTATCATTAGCTGCTAAATGCCAAATGCGCCGCTTAGTCCTCTGGTCTAGAGTTGGGATGCGTCCACTGCGCTTAATACAACCATAGTTCTCGGGGTATTTGAGGAAATTCGAAACTGTATTGCGATGCCGATCTACCGCAGCTGCAATCTCGCCAATTCCTTTACCTGCAAGTCTCATTCCAACAATTGTTCCGCGCTCCTCATCCGTAAGTTCACTTCCACGTGGCATGTTCAACTAGAAACAAAACTGTGAATAAAACTTTTCTTAGAATATATTCATAACGATCACTTTACTCACGTATAGAAAGATACATATTTTAGACTAAACACCCGAGAAAAATAGAGTTGTTCACTTTAAAATGTCAGGAACGCGATTGCACATATAATTATTTTCTATTGAGTTGCAAACTTACAGAGATAATCATAGATAAAGGGACTACAAATAAAGTCCAAAAGAGAAAAAAGTATATGATAAAGATAGAGAGTTATTATCGAAAAAATTGTATGTGGTCGACATTAAATTACAGTTAGTTTTCAGAAGGAAAGAAAAAAAAATATTTTGCACATATAAATATTTGACAGAGGTACAATATTGCCGCGAACATATTGAAATAACTAAGAAGCAAATATTAGCTAACAAATCAAAGTTTGGTAATGTATTAATTATGACGAAAGCTACTGCTCGAGTAAGTTTAAAGCGTGGAGAAAACATTGAAACTTTCGATTTGAGGTATAAAAAAAATGCAATCAAATAATTGGAACACTGTTTGAACGAATGGAAACTAGATTTAAATCTTTACAAAATTTAAAATTTGTATAATTGCTAAATTTTAAAAAATTATGCAACTTATCAAAAAGTATTTCCGACTTAAGTTTAGTTGTGTTTTATGCCCATTCGTATTTGTATGACATTGCTGTTTTTGACATACCTAGTAATTTAATTAATTTTGATTTGTCGGATACTTTTTCTGAAGTACTTAAATTAAGCATGTTATTTTTAACAATTCCAGTATCAACAAGTTCTGTCGAGAGATCTTTTTCAGCACTTAAGAGAATTAAGACTTATTCCAGAAACCAAATGCTAGAGGAAAGGTTATCAGAGTTAGCCTTAATTTCTATAGAAAAGTCTTTTTTAAAATTTTTAAAAAATACAAAAAATTTATACGATGATGTGATTGCAGTCAAAACACACGACGTGTTGAACTGGTTTATAAATAAAAAATTATTACAAAAAAATAAAAATGTAATCCCTTCCTGAAAAAAGTAAAATAGAAAAAATATAATTTTTTTTCAATAAGTAATAATAAGTAACCTGAGAATAGACAATTTTTTTAAATGTGGAGAACACCCTGTTAAAAACTACACCGCACGTCCCTGCCGATACTGGATAGCGCTTTGCCATGTGGGAATAATGAATGATTGTTGTAATAAGATTAGCAACGAATTATAAAGGTATTCGGCTATAGAAATAAATATGATTATAATGTTTGAAATCTTATCTCTGCGCATTTAATATGTTCGGCTAAAGTAATTTAAGAGTTAAAGGAGAATAAGGGGGTTAAGTGAAACCAGGTAATATTTCATTATTGGGACTCTGCGAAAGATTCATAGTCATGGCGAGTGGGTCATTCAAAGTGGCTGGGTCAAAGCTGACATTACCATCGGTCAGCTAAAATGTAGAGTAAGCAAACCCTGCGCAACCTTTCGCTTCTTCGATGCCAAAAAACAAAACATATATATATTTTTCCACTTTTATTATAACTTTTTCTCTTCCAGGTAATCAATAGAGTTTTATCTTGTGTGAGCTTCTTTTATTACGTAAAGTACTTTTTCGACACCTTTCATGTTTTAAAATTTTATATCGAAGAATCCGTTTGTGTGAATTTAAAGCCTCGGTATGTTTTCTAGTATTCATTGGCAGGCTGTAGTTGTGCATGATGAGCGAAAGATCTCCCCGTCCGGCGAGTTCCAAGCCAGGCTCACGCAGGGCATACTGACCAACTCACTCGATCATCACAGAAACTCGCGAATCAAAGTTTCAAAACTAGCAGACCACACTGACATAGTGGTCCGCAACGTGGAGGCCTTCGTTGTTAGTGGACCCTGACTAATGGCTCCCAACGTGGGCTCGGAGTGAATTTACGTATTCTAATATTTTAGTAGGATAAAGTTCTTTGATTTCCCGTTTGGGAATTTTTATAATCTCGCCCGCGTTGCGATGGGTAGGTCGCGAAGCAGTGAATCTCTTTTCGGTACTTTTGTTTAGTTTCGTCATTTGTGATGTCTTGTTCTGGCACATTGCCAGGTACAATTGCTCCAAATGAGGAAACTAACAGGAGTGTTTGCAATCCATAATTAACTTCTCCAGTAAAATTAGTGCGCTTAAATATTTTATCAATTAAATGATCGAACCATGTGTAAGTCCCGGCGAGATTCTCTGCATCCAACTGCGTTGCGACATATTGCCGAATATCTAGTTGACAAAATTATCGAATCCATGACGGTCGTTTTGTTCGTCCGTGTCTTTAAGCAAAACGCAAGTCCCGGCGTGATTCTCAGGATCTAACCGCGTTGCGGCGTTTCGCTTAAGACCAGTAGAGCAAGGCTGAAAGTTTCCATTTTTGTTTTCGATAGTTTTCACGATAGTTTTAGGTAGCTAAGAGTTATCTGAAACTGGCTGAATACGAAGGAAGTATTTAGGGGAGTCTGAGAGAGTGAGTCACGTCTGACGGCATCAGACCCCATACGTTTGCCCTCTATTTGAAGTATTGCTTTAGGCATGCTATGTTTTGTTTTGAAGAAGCAGGGTTCTTCTTACTTCAACCATTGTTACCAGGATAAGCTTACTCGCGTATTCCCCTATTTACTTTTTGTACACGTTAAAGTGTAAAGTTTTTTCAAGACTTTTGTTTTTGAAATTTTGGTATAAATGCTTATTTTTTGATTCGATTTTGAGTTTATGGTTTTGATTTTTAGTAATTTGGTTTTGATTATATTTTGAGCTTGATTTTTATTTCTGATTTTGAATTTGGTTTGTTTACTTTTGAGTTGGATATTTTGGGTGTTCGATCCCGCGCGTAGTTTAGATTTTTATTATTACCCTCTTATTTTTTTGGATTCTGAGTTTTCGGTAGATTTGGCAACTCTTTTTATTATTACCAGTTTTACTTTTCATTTCATTTCGTTCGTAATTTAAAATCATTTTGGGATTCAGCCTATCATTAAATTATATTCTTATTATTTTTGAACTTATATTTTTCCCATATAGGTGTTAGTTTAGTTTAGCACCTACGTTAATTTTTTTTTGGTTTTTCTTGAGTTTGAATTTTTGGACGTCGGCCTTTGTCGATGCGCTATTGTCGATTCGGGTTATTTTCGTTTTACCTCATGTTCCCAGAGGGAAACTTGCATTCTACCCGATTTTTGATTAATCTCCCGAGACGGATATATTTTCATTAACTTTCGTTTCTCCATTTTGGATTTGTTGTGTTGTGACCAACGGACGTGACCAACTTGGCACAGACAGATGTTTCTAGAGTAGACCCGACGCAGGCCACACGTGCAGCCGCATCGGCTAGGACCAAGAAGGTGATTCCAGTTTCTGGATACGCAACAACCGCTTCAGTACCTCTCGTGGTGTCTAGCGGGACCTTTTATCCTTGAGTTTTGAATGCACCCACGAGAGAAGATGGATCAGTCGCCCAGACGCAGTCCATCGACTCATCGAGTTTTTGCATTTTGACCGCTTATAATGCTCGCACAGCAACCCGGCTAGGGGCACATGGTCCCAGCGGCCAGGATGCTGAAGACCACCGACAAACTGATGAAGATGCCTGAGTCCGAAGGATTTTGCCTGCTATATTGGAAGCCACGAGACAAACGCTGGCCATCAACAAATGAGTATACCCGCCAGTACAACCAATGCCACCGTTGACGGCAGATCCAGTGGGCTACCAACACACTAAGTTGGGGGAGACACCCTACTCGCAGGGAGAGATCGCGGAGTTTGCAGAACAACCACCAAATTTTATGCCTGGAAGACCATCAGTCCAGGATATGAGAAGACAGACAGACAAGGCAGTACGCTCAAGTTATGACAGGCCTTAGGGTAGATCAGTCCAGGATTTAGGAGTATCTGGTGGATATCATAAACAAGGATTTGACCAACGAGGGCCAGTTTTGACGCAGCAGAGTTCTAACTGGGACGGGCGGCAAGAATGCATAGTAACTGTCCATCGAAGATCGGACCTAACTAAGTGGGATATGAAATTCGACGGCACCGCTAAGACAATGAACGTACAGGAATTTTTGTACCGTGTCAATGTCTCAAAGTAAGATTTCTATTGCTCGGAAGGCGATTTACTGAAGGGTTACCGTTTTTATTGGAGGGTCCAGCCTTAGAATTCTTCTGGAATTTCCGAAAGTTGACGCCGATGCTGGGCTGGAAGTTCAAGCAGCCATGTTGGCGCTCTTCTAGCGATATGACAATGAATTCTAGTTCGAAGTCCAGATTCTGAATAGGAGGCAGCAGCCCAACGAAACGTTCGAGGAATTCTACAACGTTATAATGCGGCTAAAGGATCCGCAGAGTACGCCGTATCACGAATCGCAGCTGGTGGAGATAATGAAGCGGAACTTGAAAGCATCGCTGGCTCAGCTGCTGCTTCCAATTAAGGTCGATAGTCTATACGACTTTATTCGCGAAGTCCGCAGAGCAGAAAACCTACTGGCGACGCAACGGCAAACAGTGCCATCTCGTCCAAATCATACGGCTATAATGCATGAAATGACTCTGGAGGAGTGTTGGACGTAGCAGTGGAAGTTGAAGCATTAGGAGTTTCCAACATTCGTTCCGTGATTTTTCATCGACCCATAGGCACATATTTTGTTATAAATGTGGTAAAGCGGACACTGTTACACCCAAGTGCCCTAGATGGCAGGGAAACACGGTAAAGTACCCACCTCACGCCGGGGAGGTGCGGACAGCGGAGATTTAAACCCAGTCGAAAATAAACCAGCCGGTACGAAACCAGATGTGACAAAAATAGACAACGAATTGTTTCTAATACCAAACTTTCTTCGACGAGTTTTAAGAACATCAAACCGGCTATGACTACAGGAGTATGAAATTTAGCGAATTTCAATAACACCAGCAGTGCGGTGAAAAACTCTGACGAAAAGGTTTCAGTAAGAAATAAAGAAGTCGCAACAGAAATTTTGGCGAATAAAGGTCGTGTTGAGGAAAAAGTAAGAATTCCAGTATGGAAGAAGCTGAAACCATACCATCTGCGATTGGCTGAACGAGAATTTTCGGTGTATCTTACCGAATCGAGCGAGTGAGGATAAGGTATAAAAATCGAATGCTCGTACGCAGATATATTGCAGCAACAACTCTGTTTGAGGGTGAAGATAACAGTCTACGCCAAAGTTGTAATAGGAGACATTGAAGTTAAAGCACTCGTGGACAGCGGGGCGTCAGTCACTTGCCTAGGCAAGGGATGCCAGGAGCTCGGTGCTTTAGGTTCACCGATTTGGTTCATCGGTTAAAACAGCCGATGGTAGCGCACATCGTATTCTCGGTAGAACTCGAGTGCGGATTAATTATAAGAATAAGTCGGACGAGATAAGTATCTACTTGGTACCTACCCTAGAGCGAGCCTTGCATTTAGGGGTGGATTTCATGAGGACTTTCCGGTTGCTGAATAGCATTGAGCGTCTTTCCACTCGCGGGAGCCAGGTCACAGAGGCGGTAAAGGCCCATGTCTTGTCGCGACAGTATCAGGAAGTCCTCGATGCTGTTGTCCGGATGTTTCCCTGCTATATTAAGGAGGGGCTCAGAAAGACATAGCTCGAAATGCACTCAATCGATGCGAGAGACGCAGTCCCCTTAAAGGATCAATATTATCCAGTTTCGCCTGCGATGCAAACACTTTTGGGTCGCATGTTAGACTTGGGAGTCATTGAAATATATCCCGAGACAAGAAGTGTTGCGGCGTAACTTTTAATGCCAAGTTGGCTCCTAAGTTTTTGAAGTGTCGGATCCTGAAACCCGTGGACAATAGCCGTTATGAGCTTGAAGATCTGAAGTGTAGGAGATTATGTGTTTTTCACGCTAAGGACTTAAAGCAGTAAGTTATTTAATCTCGTCATTGGTCATGTAATTGTAATCTGAGGAGTGGGTTCGAGCTTTTGGATAAGAGTACATTACGTCCATTGCGGAGAATGTTAGGTTGCCATACGGCATAGAGACTGAAGAATTTGAGTAGATGTTAGCACAAGGAGCCAAGAACGAGTACCTAAATTACATATTTCTACACCTGTCTGTCATTGCGCTAGTAGCCTGAATTCTTAAGGAATGTTACTGTTTGTATCTTTGCAGCCAGATAATTACTAAATCAGCATAACAAGATCCCAGTTAGCGTTAGCATGGCGAGCGGCCTAGAGTACAGCGTATGTTTGCCGATGCTGACACCAACTGATGATAGCGCAAGCGTTACCAACTGCGGTCATGTCTTTCCCCGCAATTGTCAATTCACCAGGCGGGACCAAAACCGCTCCAATTGCTCAGTGGGCCGACGAGTCGGTTATATTATTCGACCGCTCGACCTCGGGTTTAGTGAGAGCGAATCCGTAGCTGACACGGGTGAACTGCAAGCGTTGCGAGCCGAAGTACGTTCGAACCAGGAACAGCGTGCCGACGACCAAGCCGCAGGCAGCAGGTTAGGTACGACGGGCTGCATACACAATATGATTTTCACGTCATGACACTTCAGCGCGAGCAACAGGCGACCCAACAACATAACCTGCATGCCGAGATTCGCTCCCTGCGGGCAGAAATACAGGCGGTCAGAGCGCTCCACGAACGACAAGATAATGCGTGGGAGCAAGACATGGCTCAAGTGCTGGCAGACCTGCAAGCCTTAGAAAATGAGGAGCTGCGTCGGAGATGGCCAAGTGGAGGCCGACATTCAGGCACGCCGGCACAATATTGTGTATGCCCGCGAACAACAAGAGGCCAAAAATTCGTATGAGGAGAGCGTCAACCGGCGAAAAATCATGGGGTATGCCGATATCGACACCTTTCTGCGACCGCCATCTGCGACCCACGGCGAGCCATCGATGACATATATGAGCGCCTGCTACTGGAATTCAAACCGGAAGAGGTCCACGTGGTCAACACCTCACCCATGGTCCTCTATCCAGACCGCGACCATATTACCTTGGCCTTTTCCACACCAGGGACTAAATTCGATATATTGAGCCGTTTCACCAGGATTAAAGTAAGTAGGAGAGCAGCAGCTAGAGGCCAGAGACAGCGCAGTGGCTGCGCGCCATCACAAACAAGTGCGTCTTTTAAACTACCAAGTCATCGTACAACAATACAATGGTGAACAAGATCGTACAATGGTGAACACCATCTGGAGGTATTGTTAGATCAGCTGCCGCATTCATCGTGCGCAATGCGTAACCTCCTAACCCTGCAAACTGAGAATGAAGAGAAGATGAAACACCGAGGGAGATAGGCCCGGATTTGTGCCTTGTGTGCAACGAAATCGACCGAGAAAAAGTATGTGGTAGTGGGAGCCACTCAAGATTTTACTTCTGGTTTAGTCAATATTACACTTAAGGGTGGTGCTGGTAGCCTGTACGGTAAGGCCCCTGGACGACCAAACTCTAGCCTTGAGCTAGAGGAAAGTCCGACAAGACTTACTTTGAAGCGGGTTGGACAACAAGTGTAGTCAGCCCACCCCAAGTGCTACTATATCGTTTTGAACGTTTAGCAACTCCAAAGTTGCATCAGCATTTTGGGGCAATAATCACCATCCCATTTAAGTCGAGTTGGAAACAATTTTGCAGTAATACGGAAGCAAATCGCCTACCAAGACTGTGGGATCCCAATCTCGATTCACAAGGTTGGCGAAATCATCCGGCGTTTGGAGGAATACCTCCTTTTTGACCCAGATAAGTAGGGAGAAATCACCCTAAGTGTGTAGAAACCCTCGAACAGAAAGTAAACGGGAGTTTTAGTGGACTGAGAACCCTAATGGGTTCGTTGTTTTCCTTTAGATCAAAGAATCCAAAATTTGAAAGTCATTTTCTTGTGCAAGGCGGATGCCGAAGACGACACGATCGGCCACAGCAACATCTGTTTGGCCCAGCGAAACCTCGACAGTCTTGGCAACACCTGCGCCGCGAAGCAGCAGGCTTTTCGACGTTTTCTTTGTATTCTAATGTCAGTTTCATCGTCCACTACTACGCTCATCAAATCGGTACGCCAAACTCCAGAGAATTACAACATCATCCGTCTAGCAGAGCTGTTTCCATTCATCATCATCATTCCATAAACAAGTCCATCATTTAATATTATTTATATTATTTACTTATTTTATTTGTTTTTTTTTTACTTCTACAACAAAACATTCGTCTTAGACAGTAGAAATCTTCTGTTGTTATGATATAAATTAACACAGGTAAGATAACCATTACATACAAAATTATTTAAAACATAAATACAAATAAAATAAATTAAATAAAATAGTTTACAATTAATAAACCGTTATGAACTATAAAAAATGTTACTTATGATTAAAATTCAACGAATTTTTTTTTTAAATTGTAGCGCGTTGCTGGTTTCCCTAATTGTTGGAGAAATAATATTCCAAAGATGTATTGCTGTTACAAAAAATTGCCATTCAGATATTAAAGTACAATGTCTAATTTGTATTAGGTTTCTATTTCTTCTGAGTCGACTAAATTTTAAACGATAAAAAAGATGACATGGCTCATGGGTAATTATAATTTTGTGGAGAAATATAAGAGTTCGTATTTTCAGTAAATCTAAGAACTGCACACCAAATATTCTTTTAGAATAAGGAGTTATATTGACATAATTACCATAAGTACCACAATTTCTGAGTCCATAAACGTACCTTGCGATGTTGTTATATGTAACGTTTAATTTTGTTTTTCTAGTGATATCACAGCTTGCGAAAATCTCACATCCGTAGATTAAATTTGGTATCAGATAAGTTTTAGCAAGTAATAGCCTTATTTTTATTGGCGTGCAATATTGTGTAGGCCATAGGGTTCTGAGCATAGAGTATGTTTTGCCACAAGCGACTATTACGTGATCTGACCAGGTTAGAGTATTATTAAAAATTACACCAAGATTTTGCGCTTTGTTAACGATCTCTATTCGTTGGTTGTTAATAAAAACATTAGGATTCTCACTAATTTTTTGCGTTCTCTTACGCATTACAATACATTTAGATTTTTTTAGGATTTAAACTTAATCCATTCACATCTGTCCAAAGAGAAACGCCCTGTGTCCTTGCTTATCGCTTATGTACAATTGCACGTCGTCTGCTTACATTCTTATGTTGCAGTAAAGCAATTGTTCAGAAAGATCATTGACATAGATAGAGAAGAGGAGAGATCCTAGTATGGAGCCTTGTGGAACACCTCTGATAACAGGAAGGAAATTTGAGGTTGTTAACGGCTTTGTTTCGACACACTGCACGCGACCATTTAAATATGACTCAATTAGTTTGAGGGATGTAGATGAAAAGATCATCATGTTTTTCAGTTTTTGAATTAATATAATGTGGTCAACGGTATCAAAAGCCTTTGAATGATCCAACAACACCAGGCTGCCACACAGCCATCATCCATTGCCTTTGACAGGTCTTCGGCTACATCAACAAGAGCAGTGATGCAACTATTATTGGCCCGAACAAAAACGATATACAAGTAGACAGTCAAAATTTCTCTTCGCTCAAATGCCAACAAACAGAGCGAGTGAAACCCTAGTACTTCTCTACTCTCTCTATCTTACTCTCTTCATTCAATATTTCAAACCACGAGCAGCTTTTTGATAGTGTTATTGTGTATAACTATACAAATTCCAACCATGTTGAAGTAAAATTACATAAACTATGCAAAACGTATAAAATAAGCAAGATATGACGCGAGAGAGAAATGCGTTTGAGTGAACTCCTAACACTTTTTGGTTCTCTTTTACAAGGGTTGTCAAGTTGCGCACATCTTCTGGTCGTCTATGGCCCGAAAACCAGACTGTTTATCTGTTAACAAATTATGCTGTTTAATGTAATTAGTTATCTGTATGTGTAACAGTTTTTCGAAAACTTTTAACAGATATGACAATATAGCTATAGGCCGAAACTCAGTGGGTGATTTTGGTATTTCGTTTGTTTTGTTTCGTTTGTTTCCATCTAAGTGGATAAGTACATGTCATGATTATCTTATTAAGTATATGTGTGATTGTTGGTAGAAGTGGCAGAAGAATAATTTTAATGAAGGCGGAGTGAGTGCCATCAATTCCTATAGCGTTTGATTTTATGGATAGACAGATTCTAAGTACATCACACTGACTAACACTATCGAAATTGAATCGGTTCTGCGGGAGATTAGCAGCATGATAGGAACTGTAATGGATATGGTCTGCTTCTGTCATGGGTATATTAAGAATCCTTTCGTTTATCTCCTCACTATTCCAATTTCCCTAATATCGTAGTTTTCCAGGCATTGTTGATCCAATTGCATTTTCAAATTTCTCGGCATCATATTTTGCCTTTGCATTTCGTATGGCCTTGGTTAAAATTTTCCTGGCGTCACGGTAAACATTATGTAGATCATCAGTCGTAAAACGCTTCCATGGAGAATAATCATGGTCACGGTCTTCAATAAGTCGCTTAATTTCAGCTGTAAACCAGGGCTTTTGACGGTTACTCACCTTCTTCGTTTGAAGTGGTACTATTGTATAATATAACGTTGTTATATTATATAACGTTGTTATATCATCCACTATAAAGCGATAAGCACTGGTAGCCTTCCATAAACACGGGGTAAGTCCACCTTTTTCAAACTTTATGGCCTAAGGGCCACGACGAAGTTGGCGTTTGCGATCAAGATGCCACAAAAGTGTCCAAATGAAGATGAAATACTCGTTGATCAAAATCTACGGCTAATGACAGACCATGGGCACCACCGATGTTCATCGCAGTTTCACCCAAATTATTTCCGTTGAATATCTACAACTTAAGAATTTACCTTTTTGTATTTTTTGATCTATTTGTAATGCTCATGAATTTCTCTTATGATTCGTACTATCATTAATATCGAATTTCAATCTACCCTGAACATAACCAGTATTTGTAAAGTTATCTAAAAATCTTAAGTGTCGCCATATTGCACTAAAACAGAGTTTTAGTACAATCAAAAATTCGTCAATTCGGTCTCTTTTCTCTTATCAGCGCAAGAAGTTAAGTCGGAAGCCGCTGCCGAAATATTTCTCAATATAGATTAAATGTAAGTCTGCAGTGAAGCGAAACATCAAATCTCTTTTATTCCTTGGAATCTGAAAGGGACTTTACCAGAATGAATTTGCAGAGATTTCGAACCTCATCAAATCTCGAATACGATTAAAGATACTATTATTTAATATTGGTCCTTCGAACCTACGTTGAACTGGCAGTGTTTTTTATATAAAGCAACATCTCTATTATCTACATGTCTCGTAGAACTTCAAAGGAAATTAATAAACTTAATGTGTTTGACGAGTGTGTGACGATGATGAAAATTGCATAACTCCGTGATTATTTTGACGTTCTTACATAGGCAAAGAAAGAACGTCGTACTCTTACAGCTTTGCATAGTTATATTCGCTGTTACTATAGTCCCTTTGTCCCGAACGACTAATCGTGTATCAATTTCATAGAGAGACCTTTTTAACATCATATTCGTGGATTCACAGCACCGCAATTTCTTCTATTTAAAGGTCTTGAATTGTACATTTCTCTATTCGCTTATTTAATTGTTCACAGCCCAGGAACAATAAGCCGTGTTTCACTTTAAGAGAGAGAGTGCCGTCTAACATTGACTTCAAATGGTGCTCATCTTCTCCAACTTATTCTGTTAGTCGTAAAGTGTATTATCTCCGTACAAATGCTATTTGACACAACAACGACGCATGGTTTAAGGTTTTGCATAAGACCCCACCACTACAGTTCTCTAAACGTTGATGCAACAGTTCACAGAGATAGCTTTCTAAAGGTGGGAAAAAATTAGCCCGACCATTTTTTCCTCGTGAAAACACTACTAGTGTTGCGAAGGTGAAAAGTAAGTTTTGTACGTGTTTCTGATAGTTTCCAACACAGAACCGACGTTTTTATCTCTTTCCAACACAACAATGTTTTTGTTATATGCTTTGACGTTTGTTTATGTGCTCCACCAAGCTTCCTACATATGTGATCCACCTTTGGTGCACATTATCATACTATTTGTGATGGTTTGACCAACTTCACAGGTAATTAGAATGGTAAACAGTTTACTGAACTCTGGCTGAAACCCCCTTCTACTTCTGCAGATTCCCGATCTGGTTGGAATTGCCAACAATGCTGCAGATGTTCAATATGCCGGCAAGCGGAGAATATCAAAAATGTACACAATTTTACCACAAACCCTATTTGAGGCCAGTTAGGTCGACGGTACCGAAGTATGGACCACATAACTCAGATCTTTACAAAAATTTCGTGATTAATACATCTCGTCAAAATATTGTTTTTCAGGCGAGACCTAGTTTCCGAGTATACATAGTTGCGAAAGATGGCTACATTCCTCCTGTGACAACATACAAAGCGAAGACGAAACTTAATACTTCCACGAACTGGAATATGATGTAAAATTATTATTAAATGACATTATACGGCATTTACATCAAACTAGATTAAGGCATTTTCGGGATTATCGACGTTTTTTTCTTATGGAGTTTGACTTTTATAATCCCGAAAAATCGATAATCTTGGTTGGTGTACCTGCAGTTTTAAGCATCTAAGAGAAGCCCGAAACAAAAAACCCTGTAAAGATACTGATGTACTTATACACTCAATAAAATAAAAGTGGAAAACAGAAAATATATATTTATAACTTTCGATATTTCAGGCAAGGATGGGAAAACGATACTCTTTTTGTATTCAACAAAACTAAATATGACACAGGTTAAAATAAATTTTAAACTCAATACTTAAATAACCTTTTCAACAATGTTCGTTTGAACATCGATACCGAACCACAGGCATGTCCATAGTTTTCTATCTGACCGATGAATTTGAAAAAAATATACGAACAACTTCGATTACATTACATTCAGCAATAGCTGATGTTCATGCTCATGAATGACAAGTCTGTTGTTCGCTTATCGCTCATGTTCAAAATAATAAAGTATTTTTCGAAATAATTTTCATCAATGTTGAAAAAAACTTTAATTTATTTTGGTTTTCAACTTGTACTTACATTAATAAAAATATTTTCAAGTTTTGAAAGAAAAGAATTTATCTTTGACATACTTGAAAACGTTTTCGTCCAACAAAAATAATGTCTTTCGAATCTGGAAAACGTTTTTAATTATTTAAGTACAAGTTGAAAACGACAATAAATTTTAGGTTGTTTCAACATTGATGAAAAGTACTTTATTATTGTGAACATGGGCGATAGATTCAAACGAATATCTCATACATTAACTAAAAATTATTGAGAAAGTTATTTAACTTTTGAGTTTAAATTTTATTTTCAACTTGTGTGATATTTATTTTTGTTGAAAACAAAACAGCTTACGAGGAAATATTAGCATAAGGCGCCCAGCTATCTATGTATATTATAGCCCTTAGATTTCAGAAATTTACTCGGCTTTTGTTTGTGTGGATAGGAACTGTTACATTGTTCATCCTATTTAGAAATTTTCTAAAATTTCAATAAAATATTGCAAAGAGAGTGCGAAAGTAACAATTGTATTCAGTAAATAAGTTGATTTAATATGTTTTATATTTTTTATAACATTCGTTGTGGATTATTTGCTTATTGACTAATGTGAAATACCGGAAGTTGGTGGTTGTGGCACTCTACTTGGCACTCTACTAATTTTGTGTTTTTTGCTTTTATTTATTTATTTGCACAAAATTTTATTTACATGATTTCTTAAATTACAATTTTTTATTAAAAAGAGATGGTTTAGTAAAACCTTACATCTAGAGCATGAAATTATGTATGTACATGGCAAGCTTGAAGGACAAAAATAAATATTTCAAGTATTGAAACATGCCAATATTGAAAAATACTGTGCAAATATACTGTACATCAATGAAACATATTTATCGCTACAAGAGCGTGTATTTATCACAGTAAAGAAACATATTCGTCGCAGTCAAGGAAGTTTTCCGGGCGTTCACATTGTTTTTAATATTAACCAAATATATTTTTTGCAATAATATTAGATTCAATCAGATGAAATTTTTGTTAATATAATAATATATATATATATATATAATATTTGTTAAACAAAAATATAAAATGGTGTTCCAAAATACCTGAAGTTACTCTTGGAGAAGAGTAACTTCATCATTTGAAAATTGGAGAGTAATGAGAGTAAAGAGTAAATTTAATACCTATTTTAACTGACTGCGTAGTATTTTGCAATATTGGCAATGCTTTATTTATTAAATATTTATTTCTGGCCTTCTGGCGTACTAGATATAAGGTTTCACTATACCATCTGTTTTTAATAAAAATGATTTAAGAAATCATGGAAATACAGTTTTATACTAATAAATAAATAAAAGTAAAAAAACTAACTCGTAAAAAACAGTTTTTGACTATAAATTCTTTATATATACGCCCACGCCCCTTTGACCAATCCCGCCTATATTATGATAGCTCATTTTTGTCGTCGCCATTAGCTTGGCTGCGAAGTTTCAGCTCGATTGAATCTCAGGGAGAGGGTTAAAAATCAATACAGTTTTTTCGGCATGCATGCATGCATACAGACAGGTTAATATAAAGAATTTACAAACAAAATTAGTGACCCGGTAAGGTGGAACAGTGTTATTTACTGAATGAAATTATTATTTAGTTCATTCTTTACAATCGGCCCTGTTCTGCATTCAGAATCATTTTGAATCAGAATTTTCTTTCAGAATAAAAAGTCTACAACTTTGATGTTCGTAAACATGAAATATTATTGTTCTGAATTGTTGTTTTTAAAATCACAAAGTATTTGCAATTCAAAGCTGATATTTTTTTCTGAATTGATTTACAGAAAGCCAAAAATTCTGAAACGTTTTATGTTTGTCTGGATTCTGTTTACAGAACAGGGCCGAATATCTTATTGCAAATTGTAAATTTTGAATAATCGGCCCTGTTCTGTATACAGAATCATTTTGAATCAGGATTTTCTTTTTGATGTTCTTAAAACAATTTACATGATGTTCTACAATTTTGATGTTCTTAAAACATAAAATATGTTTGATCTAAATTGTTTGTTTTTAAAATCATAAGGCATTTGCATTCTAATTCAACTGATATTTTCGTCTGAATTGTTTTGCAGAAACCCAAATATTCGGCCCTGTTCTGTAAGCACAATCTAGACAAAC